>JARLTB010000076.1:980000-2390000 GCA_030141615.1 Unio pictorum
ACAGTCGTCAGGGGAGATTAATCTTAGTGTCCTGGAAATGTTATTGTAGGTTACTTCACTGTTAATAATATTTTTCTGTCAGGTCTGATGCAAAGTCACTATAATTTTAAAAAGATTTCTAAACATTAAACATGAATTATTAGACAATTTGTAAATAAAGTAGCACAAATAAAGACTAACAGAAAGGGCTTATATTATTTAAAGATAGCTGACGAAATTAATATGAATTAAAAGGAATCACGTAAATTGAGAAATTGACGGTATATAGGACCGTATTAAAGTAAATCATGATTCTTAAAGTGCCATAAAAGTGTATATAACGTAAATCAAATTTAGTATTATTTGAATAGAAAATAAGGTCTGGAAGCGGTATAAACAAAACCCGATGGAAAAATTCTCCATAATAAGTGAGAAATACGCTCAGGTGTGTTTTCGAAAATATTACACATCGGACAGATTTTATCGCTCGGTAATTTCCGGAGTGTATAGATCGTCTGACGTCACATTATGAACACACGCCTGTTTCTATCGAAACATAAACAAAGCACGTTTTCCGTTCCGTATTAGTTATTTTATCATCCCAATCATGCCGAAAGCACACCGTGGAGGTACAAGCAAGGGAAGAAGGGTCAGATGTGTTGCAGCAAATTGTGGGAATACAAATGCTGATGGGTTTTCCATGCATTCCTTCCCGAAGGATCAATCGCTTCGTCGTACGTGGACAGACTTTGTAAAATTCAAAAGAGCAAACTGGGATAGTCCGACTGAGTTTTCTTCCCTCTGCTCCTTTCATTTCACACCCGAATGCTTACCTTTTACGTATAGATTTGAGGTTGAGCATACGTGTAAGCACCAAAGAAAGTCAAACTCAATGATGATGATGTCCCGTGTATCCACTGTGTGGAGGAAACTGACAACCAAACCAAGGTAAACAAAGGTATCATAACCTTCAACACCAAAGCATCAGCTGTGTAGACTTAAAATGTTGTCACCATCAGAAGAAAGGGCTATTCAAAGAAAGAAGCAGCAATGGTGAGTTTTTAATGACAAATACCATATTATTATATCTATGATATTCAACAAATCAGTCACCACATCATTTCCATGTGTACCCTAAATCAGTCACCACATCATTTCCATGTGTACCCTGTAGAACGTTTTCACAATTTCCCAAATAATGCAGCAAACATCCAATCAATCAAGAACTGAGATATAAACAGTTGATAAATATGATATAAACATTTGATAAATATTGTCACAATTTTCATGATGCCTTCAATTTTGACCATTTGAATAGAGAAATCTTTCTGCTGGTTGATTTAGAAGGCATACATATATATTTCATTGTCAGAATAATGTGTGCATCAGATTAAATATAGATATTTACAAACATGATGAGGTTTACTACCATCCCCAATTAATAAAAATCTACAAAACAAAATGGAATGTCGGTTGTTCTTCCCAGTGTTCTTCCTCTAACAGTTATACTGGCTGCCATGTATCGCCTATATTGTGCTGAAAAATGGCGTTAAAGACTAGAACAACAACAACAACCAAATGGAATAGAAATTTTACAATATTGTATACTTCAAAATTAACTTTGTTTTGGAAACACAATATTTAAACTCCCAATGTAGATGACAGTACATTTAAAAAAAAACAACAACATGATAGACATATACGTATAAAACATATACAACACCTAATCTACAATCGTTTCGAGGCATATGACTGGTTTTAAAAAAGGGTTTCTTCTTTTTTTCTTACAAACCCGAAAAATAATATCCACACAAACGTACTCGCACGCATACAAACCCCAAACATATTATCCACACAAACGTACGCGCACGCATACAAGCATACACTCTACTATCCACAGAAACCCAAATATACTATCCACAAAACGTACATGCACACATACAAATCCCAAATATACTATCAACACACGGGAAATAGAAGAAGAAAAAAATCCGAAATATATTATCCACACAAACGAAAAGCGCATTCAAAAAAAGACACACACTCTACAATCCACACTAACATACATTCTACTATCCAAACAAACGTACGAGCACGAATACAAAATTCAGATACAAGCACATACATACATACATACATACATACATACATACATACATACATACATACATACATACATACATACATACATACATACATACATACATGCATGCATGCGTACATACATACATACATCACAGAGGGAAGATAAAATATACTATCCATACAAACGTGCACACACACACACACACACATTGAAGAAAACATAAGCAAACCCAAAATATGCTATCCATACAGAGAGAAGAGGAAAAAGATCAACCAAAAATATACTATCCACACACGGGAAGAAGTAAAAACAAACCCAAACATCCTATCCACACAAACATACGCGCACGTATACAAACGCAAACTCTACTATCCACACAATCGTTCGCGGACGCACGCACACACACAAACACACATACACACACACACACACACACACACACTCATTCACACACACACAATCTTCTATCAACATAGAAGGGAAGAAATTAACCCCATTATCTACTATCAACACAGAAGGGAACAAAACAAAACGCATGTTATACTGTCCACATGGTGTAGGCAGACAGAATTAGTATTATATTCGAGAGACAAACAAAGAATGATAAGGGAAATTAAAACAGAAAGTAAACACACCAGTTTTGGGTTCAGTTATTTTTGTTGCGGTATTAAAATACAAAGATAATAAAGAAAACTATGTATTTTATCTGATAAATGTTCATTGCTTTATTACGTATATCTGATATGATATAAATTTAATTGTTTGTTTGTCAGTTTTAAATAATTTTTATTGTTCATTACATGCTATTGTAATGTACATACATTCACTAGAGATGACATTTTTCTTCAGAAAATCGGTTGGCCTGAATTATTCTTTGGCAAACAAGTAATGTTAACCTAGATCCTGACCTTGATTGAAGGTTAGTGGCAAAACCCAAACAGGTTTCATTGAAACTGATTGGTTGTTGTTAAGGTCAAGATGGGACTAATGAATGAAATAGTAAACAATTGTTTATGCTTTTAGTAAAAATGATTGGTTCTCGTCGTTCTCATGTTAGGTGCTCGTGATATAAACTATCACATGACTCCTTTTCCCTCTTCTCGAGTTTACAATTTGGGGATATTTTCGAAACTGCGTATTTAGAATACGATATGACCTTTGTTTAAGTGAAATATAGTTAGTTTTAAGCTTTCACGCCTGACGTTAAGTTTTATGAAAAGTATTGAACATTTGAAATGGTTGAGCATTGCACTCAATTATTATCATGTTTGCTCACTGGTATTTACCATTCACTGTCAGTGCACTAAATGGTGCGTAGCCAAGAAAGTTGAAACGAATATGAAAGTCTCCAATAACTTGTATTACTTAAGAGTTTAAGAACAGTGTCCATAGTAACATAAAGACTTATTTTGACTAGCACAATATCGAAATCTTGGAAAATGCTGCTCGTGCTGCTGCTGAGTACTCTTTAACTAATAAAGTTCATTTTGTAAATAAGACTTCTACTCTACAGTCTTTGGACAGAAAAGTATTTCAGCCATGTACAAGCCCTCCTAAAACTCAAACTGGCACAATGTCTAAAAATCAAACTTCAGAGAATTTTGATTCTAAATTCTTGTCTCTTGTTAAGTGTACCTATTGCAAAAAAAAAATACGCGTTATTTCTGATTTCCACAAATAAAAAATAGGCATCAGAATCAAGACATACCTATTCCAAATGCTCGTATTTCTAAGAGGTCAAGGTCAGGGTCATGTATTGGAGGAAATACATTAGTTGGGTCTATTAAACCCCAGCTCGATTGTATTATGGAGAATTGTGATCCATTCATATCGAAGGGTTCTATATCACAATTAAGTGATTCGACCAGTCCCACCCCTATTAAATTTTAAGGGACACATGAAGGGTTCTATATCACAATTAACCCCTATTAAATTTTAAGGGACACATGAAGGGTTCTATATCACAATTAACCCCTATTAAATTTTAAGGGACACATGAGTTTCTCAGAGGCTTATAATGTCATGTATTTTGCCTTATTCTGAGATGTCTTCTAATGAAAATGTTCTTATCCAGGGAGTAGAATGCGGCTTTGTTAATGTTCCTCTCCATTATGTAAATTTGTAATCACGCGTAGTCTCAGAGCCTGTGACAATTTTAAACATCTCTGTTTTAGCCATAGTGGGCATTCATTTATTGCTAGGCAACGACATAGCTGGAATAAATGTTGTCGTTAATCCACTTGCAACTGACAAGTCTTGTCTAGGCTTGAAAGTCGATCCAACTGAAAAAGAATTCCCTTATTTATTCCCAACTTGTACAGTTATCAGAGCTATGGCAAAGAAAGCTCTTGAAAATGAGTTTGATAAAGAAATTATTCTCTTATCTGACATGTATTGGTCACGCTTTTAATGAGGTTAATTTAACTCTTTGTTTGGATCCATAAGAAGATATTGATCACAATTATTCTCTTTCAACTACTCGTTCTCTTTATTCTAATCAAGGTGATACACGACAATCACTTGTCGTCGAACAGGAAAATGATCCTGATTTCTCCGGTTTGTTTCAAAAGTCCATTACTGAAACTAAAACATCTGAAGTACCAGTCTGTCAATTCATTATAAAATGGAATTCTTATAAGAAAATGGAGACCTCTCGATGTCCCTGCTGTGTTGAGTGGTCAGTTATCTACCAAATGGTAGTTCCAAAACCAGATAGACAGGATCTACTTAGTCTGGCTCATGAAATTTCTTTGGCTGGTCATTTAGGGATTAATACGACTTATCACAAGATCTTGAACCACTTTTATTGGTCAAAAATCAAACGTGATGTTGTAAAATATAGGAAAACCCAATAATAATAAAAAAAGACACATAAGGCTCATCGGCAGCCTATTCCTACATTTGACCAACCATTGAGTAGAATTGTGGAAGTTTGTGTTGGTCCCTTAGGCTTACCTAAGACCAAGTCAGGTAACTAATACATGTTGACCATTATGTAAGCATTAACACGGTTTCCAGAGGCAATTCCTTTGAGGAATATTTAATCTAAAACATTAGTAAAAGCTTTGATAAAGTTTTTAAAACTCAGTTTGGCCTTCCTAAAACTGTCCAATCGGGTCAAAGGTAACATTTTGTGTACTGAACTTTCCAGCCTATTATACTTGAAATTGGTATTCAGCAGTTCAAGTCAAAAGTGATATTATGGTCTGACAAAACAACAAGGGAGAAAACTTTTGAGTTTGCTGATAGAGTTTTTTCCCTTGCTCATTCTTCATAATTGTTTTTAGCTTAGATTTTACGGATCTTGCAAAGTTAAGAAGAAAATGAATGATCTAAATTATAATATTAGTACTCCTGGGATCTACATAAATTATAGAATTATGAGTATATTGAAAGAGATAGATTAAACATACAATTAACTTAATTGTGTCTGTCCCACTTCGTGAAGATTTAAGCGAAGGACTAGCATCGGATTCTACTGGTATTGTAGTGACAAATCTTTGGAATTCAGAAATTGTGAAATATCTGGACCAGAAAATTTCACATTTGCAAGAGCAAGAAAGAAAAGACCTCAAACACTTATTAATTGAAAATGAGCACTTTTCCAAGTGTTCCAATAAGGGCAAACAAAATTTTCCATGACGTTGAAACTGTAGATTACAAATCTGTGAACGATACCCGTACAGGCTAAACCCTCTTAAACCGGAATATTTGAAAAAGAAGTTGAGTACTTGCTGGAGAATGATTTCATAAAGCCCAGTAAAAGTTATTGGAGTTCACCTTGCATACTTGTTCCAAAACCAGATACAACTTTCATTATGTGTACTGAGTATAGGAAGATAAAATGTTTGACAATCATATATTAGTGTCCAGTACCAAAAATAAATGACTGTATTGATAAAATCGGAAATGCCAAGTATGTCACCAAATTCGACCTTCTGAAAGAATTTTTGCTAATTCCACTAACCAAAAGAGCAAATGAAATTTCGGCTTTTGTGACTCCAGATGGACTTTATCAATATAAAGTAATGTCATTTGGGATGAAAGGTTCACCAAGTACGTTTTAACGTCTCATGAATATGATCACCTCTGATTGAGATAATTGTGATGCTTACATCAATGATGTCATCATCTTCAACGACACCTGAAATTTAGAAATTTTTTGACAGACCCACCGATGCAAATTTGACAATTAATTAATATGACATGTCGTGGGACATGGACATGTTAAACCTATAGATGTAAAAGGTAGTTGTTATCCCTGAATTTACCGTGGCTGTTAATAGAAAGCAACTGATGCGACTTTTAGGTATGGCTGGGTTCTATCGGACATTTTGTTATAATTTTTCTATAATTGCTGAACCCCTGAAAAATGTATCGAGAAAGAAAAACAAGTTCCTTTGGACTGAAAAATATCAGGAGACTTTTGTAAAGTTAAAGCTATATTTAAAAGCGCGCCAGTTGGATTTTATTGTTACAGGAATATAATCTTTACATCAGGCACAAAAAGGGAAAAGATAATTCAATAGCAGATGCACTTTCCCGTGTGTAGAAATGTATTATTCCATGTACACTGTTTGTAATTCATAAGAGTACTTCTTATGTTTTTCTTAAACCTCATGTATAATTAATCTATGGTAAAAAGAAAGCGTTATCATATAAATCTTTCTTTTTTATGGGGGAATGGTTACGTAAATCTGATTTAATAAATATAAAATTGTTTCTTTGTCCGTTTTAAGTTTTTGATATTTTTCATTCACGCCAAAGTAATTTACTAGGGATGATTGTTTTTAAAGATCATCGGTTGGCTTGAATAATTCTTTTGTAAACAAGTAATGTTAACCTAGATCCTGATCTTAATTCCAGGTTAGTGGCAAAACCTAATCAGATTTAATTTTTATTTTTAAATGATTGGTTGTTGTCAAGGTCAGGATGGGACTAGTGAATAAGAAGTAGACACATGTGTATTTTTAAAGTACAAATGATTGGTTAGGAGTACGTGATATAAACAATTGCTTGATTCCATCACCACCCCCTTTTCTTGATTTTGCAATTAAGCGATTTTTTAGAAGCTGCGTAATAGAATGCGATATATTCTTTGTTTTTGTGAAATATAATTAGTTTCATGCTTTTACATCTGACGTTAAGTCATTTTCATTTGTTTTTGAATCCATGATAACTTTTCTTCAGACTAGTTGGATTTTAAAGCATTAATTTTTATTGCTGAAAATATTTGATGTGCTCATACATAATTCTTGGACAAAGACAGTTTATCAAAAATGTATTCGGATTTCCAGCAACGGAGCGTTAAATTTTGTGTTTCTACGAGGAACTGTTGATAATCAAAAAAACAGATTTCAGTAGACCTCATCGTCTTCCATCTAGGATTTTCCAACAGGACTCTAACTTGTATCTATTAGTTAGAGCATTTCATTGCTATGACTTTTGTAATTTAATTTGTTGATTATTCTAGAATTTATATTTAGATTTGATTCTTAAAACAGTAAGTTCTTTTTTCATTTTTCAATTTTTTTCCAGGAAAAAATTGTTACATGTTTTCGTAAAGTGTGTTTTTGGGTTGAGAATTCAGAGTTAACCATAGGCTGGGTTATACAGTGCAATGTCGCGCTCGTCATTCTTTATAAAAAGTCGTGTTTGTTGCCTTTCTAAAAAATGATAAATATGACGCTATATTTTTTTCCCCGTGACACACTGCAGTGCCAAAATAGGTTAAAGCTAAGATACCTGAATTGTACAAGCTTGTCAACTCAATATTTTATTTCATCCAACGATTTACTGACTTGCAATTTATAAGGGTGCAGCATTGAGAGAGAGAGAGAGAGAGAGAGAGAGAGAGAGAGAGAGAGAGAGAGAGAGAGAGAGAGAGAGAGATTGTTATTCCTACGTATCACGACACTTACGTATGTTTGGAGTTATTTATTTACAGACTGATCGTCTTATTTCACTTGTTTTACATGTTTCTTGGCGTTGGCTGTTTTGTTATTGGCATATTTGGTCCAGAATCAAAAACCGATCATCTACAACAGTTATGATTACAAAAATATGTTCAACATAAACAACCCATGCTACGATTAATATGAAAATAAATATATATTTCATATCCGGACTGTGCACACTGAGGCTTATATTGGTTTGGAGCTTTTTGAAATTCGAAATTTTTCACACCTCGTGGTTGTCCATCTATCTATTGAACATCCAATAATCGTTTAAGTTTTTTTGGGGACCGGAGAGTCATCACAATTCTTTTTGTTTCCATGTGTTTTACCCAATCGTTTAACACAAATTTAAACGAGTGATTGAAGTTGTATGTTGCTGCTGTATCCGAAGATACAAGCAATATTCGTACCGTGCCAACAAGTAAACAATGGTGGCTCCTACATTTAATCTCAATATAAACGATTCATTATTTATTTCATATCTTCTACTTGGACCTTCTCTACTGAATAATCTGAACGTACGAGTATGCGCTCGTTACGAGCCAGACTCACAATTGCATTAGCAGAAATGCTGTGTAACATTTAGTATTGTTTTTAATAATATTTTATTAAAATGTATATTGTATTGTTTATTAGATGTCCTATTTTCAACTTTGTTTTTAAATAAATCAACATATTTCCTACATCAGACCGATGCTTTTCAAAATAGGGATTTGGTTTTGATTTTCAGCTCACGATAGGCTAGCTATTCATGACATCCAATATAAATGATGGAGGGAGGACCCGTCAAGAACCGCAGACCCAGGGGCAGTTACTGGGAAACTTTCTGTCATACCCTTGCTAAACGGTCAAAGACTCGAACCCACACGGGCAAAAATGAGATGTCAGTGATCTGTTAGACCCACTCGGCCACGGGGTGGGGGGATTGGGGCTCTTTTCAATAAGAAATTTGTCTATTTGCTTTCATAAGAATACCATAACAATATCAAGTACAACGCTGATAAAAAAAGGCCATTATTTAAACCCAGTATAATGACTTCTCTAAAACCATTCATGTCCATATTTTTACTACGGAATTAAAACTATTGGCTGTAATTCTGAAATATTTCAACAAAGATTTGCAAATAACTGCTGTCAGTGATAATTGCTTTTTTCTTTTCTTCTTCTCTTCTTCTCCTGGCAGCATTTCCATTAGTGATTTAATGGAATATTAACATAGTAGCAGATCAAATTAAATTTCTTCCTCTTCCTGTCCATGGTATTGTTGGTTTGATTAAATTTATCCTCGCGTGATAATTGTATTTTATAGCAAGACAGAAATTGTTGCATCATGAAATAAACGTGAAATGTTTTACACCATTGCATTATTTTATTGTGTTATTAATTTTCAAAGATATGTTGTATGAAAAATGTAAGTTCAAAATCAGAATATTCAAAGAATGAAACTACTGAACACATCAAACAATCTTCATGTACATGTTTTTAAGAGCTCTTCCTACACTAATTTGAGTTTGTGATAATTGTTTCAAAGAGGTTTTATGGATGCATTGGAATTGTGAATGGTATAAATGTTCCAAGAAAAATACAATTTATGATGTAACTGCATATATGCTATTGTCATAGTTGCTTGGACCTTATTGGAACGAAATTCGAAAAATTTAATTGTCGCCATGATTGCATTAAATTTAAATGATTTTCATGACCAAATAATTTCTGTCTTATAGACAAGCTGTGGTATTGTACATTTGATTTGATTTTAGCCTTTAAAAGAAGATTTCGGAATTAGTGTCATATCTTGGACGTTATCTCATTAAATTTCTAGCAATATTATTTATTATTCTGCATGGACATTGTCATTTTTGTGCACATTGTGTGCCTCCTGCATTTATTTAAATTGCAAACTATCTTAACTGTTTTCTATCTGTTAAACGATTCATCATATCATTTCGTCTGTGTGCGTCTTCAGTTTGTAAAAATATGCAGATGGCACCTTGTTTATCGTAAGCTAGACTAGATAGGAATAAATAAATACCCATGAAAAGTGTGCAAGCCGTGTTGAACACCAGTGCCAGACACAGCCTGACATGCAAGCATATGAAATAGAAGCAATGGATACAATGCTATTTTGACTGTCTTATCTAAATATGCCTCAACTCTATAAATGAATTTGTGGTCTTCAATTTTGTGAATCACATGAAAAAAATCGCCTGACTGAATTTTTCCTTAATAAAGTGAGGAAGGGAGCCCTTTTCAAAAAATGGTTGTAATTATAAATTTTGTTTCACCCATTTTTAACTTAAGCATTCCAGATGTACTATTCCTCAAGTTATTAGTCCATACTTTGAAAACATTCTTTCATGTTTGCTTCAACAAGTGACATATCTATTTGATGTACAACGAGCTTTGCTGTGTCAAATAAATTGGTAAACTGTCAAAACATGTTCTGATTTTTATTCCTTGCTTATGTAATTTTTAGTAAACTTATTACTTGATGATTCTTTCAATCATATTTAAGATATTGCCTCATTTGATTGATATCTGTGTAAGAATAGATACTTTCTGGATCATAGTAAAGAACTCATAAATGTTTGTCTTTGCAAGTCATTTAAAACAAAACAAAATGATTATAAGAATACATTAAATCTGATCAACTGGCTTAACATATTATCCAAAGCCAACATAATGAATAAACAGGTACTTTTTTTTACGAGCAATTTACAACAATCTTAGGAGTTATTTCAAACACATTAATACCTCATATTTGTGTCATATTTTGCCATTCCTCTGGTCGAATCTAAATCAGCTACTTTACATTCAGGCCCCAAATACTGTTTTAAATACTTGTTAGCTATAAAGTCATGCATGAATAATTGTAACATTTGCAAGATCTTAAAGTTGTCGTTCTGTCAATTTAGCTAATTATTATTGACTATAATTATTTATTAGCTATTATTTATTTACAGATTTACCCAAATTGATTATGGAATGTGTCTCTTTTTAATTGTCTAGCTATTTAGTATGTTTATCACTCAAGTAAATTTTAATTGTCTAGCTACCTAGTCTGTTTATCACTCAAGTAATTTATATATCTGCATCTTTTCTGAAAATTGTAGTTTATCTTTATATGCTTGTAATATACAAATTACTTTTTATTCTATTTAATGTTTTTCTCCAACATTTAGTAGCTTTGACCACTATTATCCTTTCCTGATTTGTAAAGAAACTGGCATTTTATCTTGATATTGACATTTTTGCTTTCATGTTAATTTGATGAAATACTTCAAACACTTTTTCTGAAAAATCTAAATCAATGTACTTTGCAACATTATGATTCTAGGTTCATGATTTTGCCTTAGACTCGGCAGCTGTACTAGTGATTATGGATTTTTATGTGCTACAGCTGTAGCATCTCATGGCTGCAATGGGGAATCTGTTTTTATGTTGGTGCTTGGAATTTTGTATTTTTATGTTAATTTTATCATATCTGTGTATTCAAAAAAGTATATGGCTCTATTGCTGGCAATATCTATACTACTGACATACTTCTGTCAAGTTTGTTATTTCCTGGGAATAATTATCCAAAGGTTTTTCTATTTTTCATGTGGAGTGCATTATTGTGATTTGGTGCCATTTTCAAAATATGACAAGAACATGAGGAAATATACCTTTATGTATGAGACAGAAATTATAACACACAAAGAACATGCTCTATTATCTTCTTTATTAATGGCATCATTCATTTGATAGAAGCTATATATTTTATGTACAGATTTAACAGTTATTCAACACAATATATTCAAATTTTATTCAGTAACATACTGAGGTCCAAGTCTTTAAATACATCATATACAACTTTTTGTTATATTTTCTCTAAATCCTCCAGACAAATAGAAAATGTTACACTGCTGGTTACATTCACAAACTCATTTACAATATTTTGTTATACTATGGACTGTATGATAGCATGAATCAGTAAACATTGTATGTAAGGTGACAATAAAAATCTAGCAATGTGTGTACATTAAGTGAAAGTAGAATTCCAAGAATAATTTGAAGATCTGTAGATACCATATAAAAACTTATCTAACTGAATAAATTTCTAAAAAAAATGTATGTGTGCAGACTCAGGCTAAGACTAAAAGGCCATGTGTATAAAATGTTCCTTCCATGTCTCAAAATTTAAATGACTCTTCAATAATGAAATGTCTATAGATAAATTGTGTGAGGATGCGTTGTGAACTGAGCTCAAACTTCTAAGTATGTTGGCTTAAATTTTCTCAACCCCTTTCCCCCAAATTTAATATTTATATTTTCATTGGGATCCTTCACTATAAAGTATATACATGTATGTCTTAATTATAAAATATGTATGCCCTAATTATAAAGTAAGTAGGTCTCAATTATAAAGTATATAGGCCTCAATTATACAGAATATATGCTCATTTTGAAACTCAAAATACACCAGATATGAAATTACATCACATTAATTTCTAGTGTTTGTGTGTGTGTGTGTGTGTGAGAGAGAGAGAGAGAGAGAGAGAGAGAGAGAGAGAGGGATTGATCCTGATAAAGCCTCAATGAAATCGTGAAACTATGCTTTATAGGATAAAAATGACCTCTGTCTGACATTTATTTAGAATATACATTAGGGTATGTTACCCTAAAGTAAAAATATAGATTTCCCTTTAGTAAAAATGTGGTTGTTTGTATGCACTGAAAATGATGGATATATATGAATTTATTCTTGCAGACCAAGCAAGCATAATGCAGGTAACCCAGTGCCTATTTTGTGAAATGATCAGGTTCTTATAATATTCCATCAAAAGCTCAACTAGACAAGTCATTCTCATCAGACAAACATGGAATGTAGTAGTCAAGATTAAAGGATTAAATGTATGAAAGGTTAATATCAAGTTCATTGATGACATCATACTAAGATGCATATCTACAAAGGAAACAAGCTTTAAGCTGGTCCTATAATACTTTAGTCATTTAAACAAAACGTTACCCTGTCCTTATTTTCCTGCTAGAGGTGTCAATTACAGAGCATTTAGCTTAAAAAAAACCCCAAGAACTGGGTTTAAGAATAAAACACTAGGTCCAAGTCATCTCAATGATTGCTCACCTTTTTGAAATTAATCTATTAACCTAATGCATTAGCAGTTAGCAAAGTCGTTTTATTAAGGGTAGCCATATATTTTGTTGCATCCATATCATCTCTACGAAGCTGTAAATACTTTATGCAAAAATGCCCCCCACCCCTCCATCTGGTAATATTCTACTGTGGTTTTCAGAAGAAAACAAATTGTTCATTTTTTTTTAATTTGCAGCAGAATGCCAATATGACAGGATACTCGCACTGTCTATACATGTACAAACTTTAAAACCAATGATGCAAAATCCTCTCTTAAATTTGTACAAGTTCTATATTTTAGAAGTTGTTTCAAGGTCTTTCTATTTTTAGAAACTTAGACCATACTTAATGGAAAACTGGCAGCATTTGTAATAAATTAGAAGATCTTGAATCCAAAATACTTCCTGTAACAATTGTAATAAATTAGAAGATCTTGAATCCAAAATACTTCCTGTAAAATTTGGTTGCAACTGGTTAAATGACCTTTTAAAGTGGCTGAGAATAACAGCAACTGTTGATGGATGGTTGACTAATGCTAAAAAAAAAACTGGATGGATGCAGAGCCAAACCGTAGGTTCAATATGCCTTATTGGCCCGGTAAGCTAAAGAAACATTTATAATATATAAAAGTAAAATTATAAAAATAAAACATTTTACTGCTAGCATTCCAATGTGAAAATGGTTACAGAAAAACAGGTATTGTGACTCTTCCTGAAGCCATTTGTGAATTATGCAAAAGTTTAAATTTAAAAAAATGTGATGGGTACAACTATATATAGTTTTTACATAATACAAATATGACAGCTACAACTATAGATATGCCCAAGAAGATATTTTAACATGGGATACAAACCCAGTTCCTAATTTCCAATAAAATGCTGCATAACTGAGAAGTCACAAAGCAAACTCTTAACGAGACAGAAGAATCGTGTGCAAGTTTACATAATAGTTATTGTGCAAATGCAAATAAATTTGTATATTTGGGGAACCAATTTTCAAGGAATTCGTAGCTTCAACAAATCACAAATCTGATGACCCTGTGACAAATCAGGACATTAGTCCCTGAATTACATGTTGTGAATTAGAATATGGCATAACTGGAAATGCCTTTTCCAGATAAAATCACAATATTAGCAATAAAAGTTAATGAATTCAGTGTTCAATACAAAGCAAAACAATATATAGAGAACACATTTTCCAATGTTAATATTTGAACTCACAAGTTAAATTATATCGCTGATGCACCACAAGATGAAATATGCACAAGCTATATAGGAAATACAATTATATTTTTATTATATAAACAAAAAAACTTGTTCTTAACTCGAAGCTTAGTAGATTCATATCTCTCTCCTGCAACTCCCTTTTTTAAAAAGTTTATCTCAATTTGAATTAAATTCAGCAGCTAACTAAAACTGAACAGTAGTATGTATACAATAACCTAAATCTGTTTCAATACATTACAATTTTGTTACATTCTGCAAACTGTATTATCCTCCATAACTACAAAGTGAGTCAAATTAAGTGCTGCATCATAACAGGCGTTTCAGTTTTAATGCTTATGACATGGTAGTGCAGAGGACATAATTTCAAAAGAATAAAATGGTGGCAAGTCAAATATCTAATAACTTCCATGCCTGGATGGCAAAGCTTTTCTATTTATTGCTCTTTATCTTGCTGCAGGCACATTGCATGGAATTATGGAAAATATAAGGATATATTTTTCAGTTTAAAACAAAAAAAAAATGAAAAAAGATAACAAAAATATTCCTAGAATAAATCTCTACAACACACAACTAAGTGTATAATAAAAAACAATTATTCAAAAGCCATGTCAATAAAAATATCTTGGAAAAACAATCAATTAAAATCAAATATGGGGATGAATTCATTCTTTCCATCATTATTTAAATTAAAAACAAGGATCATACATTGTCTTTAGATTTTGGTTTTGAGTAATTGAAATCTACCAATATTAGTAACCCACTAAGAATAGGTCCTGCTTAGATTTGCTCCATTATGATTGCAGTACTCTCATAGAGTTAAAAAAAAAACAACAAAAAAACAAAAAAACAAAACATGAATCAAGATATAATTAGGACTTTTCCAGTGAAATATAATTGGGACCCAGGAAAGGAACATTCAAAGTAAGTTGCCCAAAGTTAAATACCAAAATATGGTATCATTTAAATATAAACTCATCATAATAACCTGGCATACATTTGTTAAAAAGTGCCTTCACTGGGTATCATACATGTTGAACAGACCTTGGAATTTTGAAATGGAAAAATGCAAGATAAATTTTCAATACATACAACAGATAAAAAATATCTCATTATGCATCATCCAGCCCTAAATAATATTAATCAACAACATAAAGTTAGTAATGATGACTACTATTCAATTAAAGGTGTAAAAGTTAACTCTAAAATAAATGTTTATATAAATAGTGTGCATATAAAAAATTTCAATTGATTACATATTAGACAACAATGATTGGGACAACAATCTGGATACAAAATCAGACAAGAAATCAATATTTTGAAAAGGCATCCATCAGTAGTGAAGATATGATGTGTGTCATAATGAAGAACTAATAAATTCGTTTTATACAGGATAGAAATGTGCATATCTGTATGTTTGTCTGTCATTTTGCAACCAATAACCTTTTCCCTTCCTTAGTTTTTCCATCAACATGTTGTAAAACGCAGGAATAAAACTACTTCAAAAAAAAGGTTGAGAAAAAAATAGGGGAAAGTATGGGTGAAATTTATGTAAATTACTGAAAAAATAAAATCTTTTACTTGACTTACACAAAAGCATGCTCTTATATTCAGACATGTTACTGTTAATACTAACAAGACCTTTTTATTAAGACAGTGAATATTTTCAGCAAGGTGAACCGAAATTTCATCTATTGCAATTATCAACTTGGAAATAATGCATTCTGAAAGTTCACAAAGGTAATCAGAGACTACTGCAGCAAAGACAAACAACAGGTTCAGCAAAAACTTTGGGAAGTATACTCATGAACTACAGGTGCTTAAGAAACTGCATTTCTAAACCAATGGAGCTTCAAAGAATCCATATAGAACACAGACAAGTCAGTCTGGATTTTATGATGTAGATAGAATGCAGACAAGTCAGTCTGGATTTGACTTAAATATTTTTTGCTCCTATTCCACAAGTCTGTAATTTAAGGGACATTTCAGTAAATTCAACTGTATGGGTTGGCAAGTATGTACTAGCTATCACTGCAATCCAGATTTCTAATATCTTCCTTAGGGCCTGATAATAGCAGTGGTCCGAGTTCAATATAAAGTCAGTGTACCTCCCCATCATTAAGACAAATAAGATCAAAAGTATTCATAAGTAGTCTCAAACTTGTTACTTCAATAAGTGAAGGAATGTCTGCAAAGGTCCATTCCAATTAATGTTATTCAAAGTGTACTAATTCCAAAGGCACCCCCCTCCAAGAGGAAAATGGCCTTCCAACAAATGCATCAAGTCAGACAAGGATGTAAAGCATGGCAAACATTTAAAACAATGTAAAGGTCTAATAGGATAGGATGACAGAAAAACTATTGTGTTTGACCTGTTTGAAATTTCTTTATCTGAATGGTGCATACAATTTAAAAGTTGACCCAATTCATGTTTATGCATGTAGCAAAAAAAAAAAAAAACACAGGGAAACTATGCCTGTCAGGCCTGGCACCCACAGAGGGAACTGCCACACATAGATACTTGGTTCTTAATCACCCGTCTTTCCTTTGCCAAAAAGTACTGAGAGAAAAATACTTAGACAAAACATAAGACTGGCAATATCGGCAATTTTTATCACGTGATTTTTTTTAATTAAAAAAAATTGTAACAGTAAAAAAGGGTCCCACTTTATTGGGAAAATGAGAGAGCATATACATAAGCCATGGTAATTCCCAGTATGTGGCTTTTCACTCATGCATAATCAAGCCGGAAAAATGGGCATAACACATCTATAATCAAGTAGACAAAGCAAAGAGTGCAAGCACATGCACTCAATGTCCGTTTGTCTGGAGATTTGTACCCTATCTAAATCCTGCAACTACCTCACCTAAATAAAAACCAAAAAATATGTGTACTACCTCAACCAATCAGAAACCAAAACAATCATCTGAACACAGTGCATGCTTAAAACCTGGGGAAAGTTTTCAAAATCTTTATTTCTCTAAGTTTAATCAATACCATTCTTGTTTGCAGCATATACGTTGAAACAAAATATCCAGATACAAAATATATTAAATCTTAACAATATTAGATGGAGTTTAGTGGTCTCATAATTTTCCTAATTAGTTCTGATTTAGGCAATTAATGCAACTTAAGAGAAAGGATTATTCTCTTGATTTAAATGTTTAAAACCTCATTACTATCAGGGTGAAGTATTAAATGAAATGTACATGTCTTTTTTTGGTACTGCTTAATTCTGCAAAAACTTGCTGATAAGAAACTGCTTTTATAGCACACAAATGAAACAAGGTAAAATGATCATGCAAATCTATGTGCATTTTTAAGGCTTAAGTTCTCACAGCTGTTTGGCTTAAATGTGATTTCATGTATCAAGTTCTCATTCCTTTAAGGCTTAAAATGTGGCTTAAATGTGATTTCATGTATCAAGTTCTCATTCCTTTAAGGCTTAAAATGTGGCTTAAATGTGATTTCATGTATCAAGTTCTCATTCCTTTAAGGCTTAAAATGTGGCTTAAATGTGATTTCATGTATCAAGTTCTCATTCCTTTAAGGCTTAAAATGTGGCTTAAATGTGATTTCATGTATCAAGTTCTCATTCCTTTTAGGCTTAAAATGTAATAGCATGTATCCGAGTTCTTAATGCTTAAATAAAAAATTGGTTCCAAAACATGTTTCATTTAAGAGATCTTTGGAAATTTTATATAATATCTATAAAACAACATATACATTATTCATGAAAAATATGCACATTTAAATCTACAAAAAGGCATGTTTTACCATTAAACTGTATTTATCATAGAACATTAATTACAATGATACTTTTAGTTGCTATCGTAACTCTTATATACATGTAACTGAACATCTAAATTGTACAGATATCAGCTATTACTACTTGTTCTTGAAAATATATATGCCTAAAAATTAAACAGCTACAAATGTGAAAACTAGAGTAGCACAAACTGTATAGACACATAACATAATGTCAGGAAATAATCATGATCTTGACAAAGATTTTGTATCACTGGAATAAAATCATAGATGGGTACATCACAGACAAGTACAACATGATTTCAACTCTGTAATAAACTCTGCTCCCCGCCCCCACTTTCAAAATAACTTAACAGTTGTTTCATTAAGGAAACAAATGGTGTTAGGTTTATCAAACCAAGGTATTTTCTTTTCTATTTTACATTTAAAATCATAATAGATTGTCTTTCATGATACTGAATAAAACTGATACTATAAATAAAACAACCTGGATTACATATTCTTTAAAGCTACTTACAATTTAGCTTTGTGGAACTGAAACAAAAACAGAGCCTACTTTTTGTATCCATTTATGCCTATATTTTTAAGAAACTACATCTAACAATCGGGGGGGAGGGGGGGCGAGTGCCCGATTTGTTTAAAGTGCTCTCCATATTGATCACTGCCATCTTACCTCTGTCTGTGTGAATTGAGTCTCCAATTCAGCCAATGTGGGTATGTGAGAAAGCTTGCTGGTAGCTTCCTGTGGGTCAGTGGTTCTTTCCGGGTTCTTACTCCACCATTAATACTGGCTGCCATGTATAGCCTATCTTGTGCTGAAAAATGGCGTTAAACCCTATAACAACATCCAAAAATCTGAATCTAGAACAGGTTCAAGCCTATTACCAAAATTATAAAATTTCTTGTAAATTGAGAACATATCTTATAACACTCTTGAAACAATACAATCTTAATGAAACTTAAAAATAGCGGCTCTAAGGTAACACTAGCAAAGTAGAAATAAAAAGTTTCTTGTTACTGATATTTTGTATTCAAATAAGACATGGACACTGAAAATAGACTGATTTTGCTAGCTGAAAATACAAAAATCATTTGCTGGTACTAAGTTAATTTTGAGTCATGAAAAATAATGATCAAACTTGTACATGGTTTATTTACAACCCAAGTTATTCTAGTTCTTTGAAAACAAAAGAGCCACAGCAATCCTCAAATCTGATTAAATCCTTTAAGTGAATGTAGCAGGGCTCTTTTCTGAGGAATGTAAGAAAGACGCTTTTGTTATTTTACAGGATGGTTAAAAAATATTCTTGACAAAAGTATCACAACAAATGAAAAAGCAATAACAAAAAAATCAATAATTTTCACTGACATTTCTACCTACAAGGAAACAATTTTCATGAATGGAGAAAATAATAAAACTTTTTGTTGAAAAAAAAGAAAATTATTCTATACTTATGAGTATAGGAACTAAAGTAGTATCCACTCTGTAAAAATGATAAATGCTGCATACTGGTTCACTGTCCACAAATAATAAATAAAGCAGATATTATAAGAAAAACAATGATACTAATGATGGCAATTTATCACTCAAAACATTTTTTTATATTTACAGAAAAAAATCCATTTTTAATGCAACTAAAAAGTTTTTTCTTTGCACAGATGAAGAATGCATGCATGCCCCTATACAAAATATTTTCATAATTCTGGGCTCAAAATTTGTAGTACTGTATTTTCCAGTCTAAAAGTTGATACTTTCTAACCTGGAAGTCTAGACTTTTGTCTTATACTCTGAATCAACTTTGTATATGGATTTTATCATTGAAATTGCTTCAAGTACCAGTAGTAACTTCATTATAAGATATATAATCTGGGCGTTTTTGGAAAGTTTTTCAATATATCATTAATTTTTGTTATAGTTTTCATTTCCCAATGGTAGCCTCATTTCCCTATTGGTAACATCATTTATTTAATCTCATATGCTGAATCTTGACAAATGGGCCAGGTAAAATTTGCTCCTGAAGTCGAGTAAAGGTTACTGATGATGAGAGTAGTAGTTCACTGAACTACACTCAACAGCACCCTCCACCAGCATGAGTGAAATACGGTAAATACACATTGTGCATACTGTAAGAACCTAACAGTTTTGTTCATCTAGTAAAAGAGGTTAACATGTCTGCTGCCAATCTGCATTTGAATTATATATCTTAAAATCTGAATTAAAAAAGAATGGAAACTTTTCCATTTTGTCCCCTCTTCTATTAGTCATCAGCTTCAACAGAGTTTAGTGGTAAATATTTGCTACCTTTGTGCTCATGATAACTCTGTTTACAGAAGAAAACAAAACCCAAGTAAAAAATGATGAATTTTTAGGACTAATGAACTTTTCATATATAACACACAAGTCCTTATGATTTTATCTATCGGACTGGTGCATTTGGTCCCAAGACCCACTTTCACCAAGTAATGATGCACACAGACGTATACATATTTTATAAATGAAAAGAATAAAATGTTGTACTAATATGAGGCATATAATGATGAGTGATGATCCATCAAGTATTGCCCTTTATTCTGTATCTTCATCCTCATCCTCATCTTCATCATCTTCCTCACTCTCTTCTTCAGAGTTTGATTCCTCCTCTTCTTCCTCAACCATACTATCTTCCTCATCTCTATCATTTTCCAGTGTTTCCTCATCATTATCTGAATAACTGTTCTCAGTCTTGATATGGACTTCCTCCTTTTGCTTATTTTCCACCTGAATTCGTTTTCTTCTCTCTTTATTTTGTTCTTCTGTGTCCACATCTACTTCATTTGGCTGTTCTTCCTCTTGGTTTTGTATCTCCTCTGTATCTTCTTCATGGTTGTTATTTTCTTGATCGTTTGTTTGCTCACTCAAAGAATGATTTTCTTCATTTTGTCTCTGCACATTGTTTTCTTCTGACTCCTCAACAGGATCTTCAACCAATGGAATATGTTCCATGGGTGGCATTCTTGCAGATCGACGCATGAAAGATCGTTTTGCTGTTCGCCTCAAAAACTGCTGTTCATCTAATGCATCTTCCAGTGCCAAAATCCTTTGCTTGAGAGACTCTATCATCTTTCCTTGATCTCTTTTATCCTTCTCCAGGGCTTTAATTCGGGATTTAGCATTACTGGTATCTCTTTTGGCTTGTGTAACCTCCATTCCCATTTTCTGTATTTTTGATTTGTTGGTTCTTAAAAGTTTATTTTTGGATTTCACCTGTTCCTTTAAAGCAAGTATTTCCTTCTTAAAAGTTTTGTTGCAAGTGTCACACTGATATGACCTTGCCCTCTTTTTACCCGAGTGTACATTTTTATGCTTCCTAAGAGAACAAGCCAATGTGAATGCTTTTCCACAATCTTCACATTTGTAAGGTTTTTCTCCACTGTGAATACGGAGATGTCCCTTTAAAGTGGAGGATTCTGTGAATGTTTTGTCACAAATTTCACATCTGTATGGCCTCTCTCCTGTGTGTTTTCTCTTATGTTTTTTTAAATGATCTGACTTTGTGAATGTTTTCTCACACTCATCACACTTAAAAGGCCGTTCTCCTCTGTGTAGCCTAATGTGCGCTTTCAGATTTCCCATCTCTGCAAACGGTCGTCCACACTCCTCACATTTAAATGGCTTTTCTCCACTGTGAGTTCTTTCATGTTTCTTGAGATCTCCAGCCTGTATGAAATTTTTATTACATACTTTACAGAGGTATGGTCGCTCACCAGTATGAATACGGAGATGGACTTTTAATGCATCAGTTTTTATAAATGCCTTACCACAGATCTCACATCTATAAGGCCGCTCTCCAGTGTGGGACCTCTTGTGCCGCTTAAGATGGCTGCTCTGAAGAAAAGCTTTTCCACACTCATCACATTTATACCGCCGATCTCCTGTAGTACCAGGTTCTCGCTTTCGGGGTGTAACTTTCACAGGTGGAGGAGGAGGCGGGTTATATGAAGGAGCTGAGGTTGTTGGGATAGTCCTACTGAGTTCTTCATTCTGATTTTGGTACATCAATCTTTGACTTGGAGCTGGCAGGAAATCCTCAGGTGAAAGAAAAAATCCAAGCTGAAAAATGTAATCAAGTGTACTGCACAATTTTAAAAAAACAAGAGTTTCTCAAAATAACCACCCCTCTACTGGGTGAAAACAATATCCAGGAAAAAAAGATACATTAGACAGCCAAATGTTTAAACAATCTTGGATATATTTCAGTGATAACAAGAGTTTTATATTATCTACTGTGATGTACTTACTGGATGTTAGATTGGCACCATTTTCATTAGGGACAAGGTATATATTATTAGTAGTCTATAGATGAAAACCCAATATCATAATGATCATGCCACCATGAGGGCTACATATTTTGAAAACCTCGTGTCATAATGATCATGCCACCACGCGGGTTAGATATTTTTAAAACCCCATGTCATAGTGATCATGCACCACGAGGGTTAGATAGTTTTTAAACCCCATGTCATAATGATCATGCCACCACGAGGGTTAGATAGTTTTTAAACCACATGTCACAATGATCATGCCACCATGAGGGTTAGATATTTTTAAAACCCCATGTCACAATGATCATGCCACCACAAGGGTTAGATATTTTTAAAACCCCATGTCACCACGATCATGCCACCACGAGGGTTAGATATTTTTAAAACCCCATGTCATAATGATCATGCCACCATGAGGGTTAGATAGTTTTAAAACCCCATGTCATAATGATCATGCCACCATGAGGGTTAGATAGTTTTAAAAACCCCATGTCATAATGATCATGCCACCATGAGGGTTAGATAGTTTTAAAAACCCCATGTCACAATGATCATGCCACCATGAGGGTTAGATAGTTTTAAAAACCCCATGTCATAATGATCATGCCACCATGAGGGTTAGATAGTTTTAAAAACCCCATGTCATAATGATCATGCCACCATGAGGGTTAGATAGTTTTAAAAACCCCATGTCACAATGATCATGCCACCATGAGGGTTAGATATTTTAAAAACCCCATGTCTTAATGATCATACCACCATGAGGGTTAGATAGTTTTAAAACCCCATGTCATAATGATCATGCCACCACGAGGGTTAGACAATTTTAAACCCCATGTCATAATGATCATGCCACCATGAGGGTTAGATAGTTTTAAAACCCATGTCATAATGATCATGCCACCATGAGGGTTAGATAGTTTTAAAACCCCATGTCATAATGACCATGCCACCATGAGGGTTAGATAGTTTTAAATCCCCATGTCATAATGATCATGCCACTACAAGGGTTAGATAGTTTTAAAACCCCATGTCATAATGATCATGCCACTATGAGGGTTAGACAATTTTAAAACCCCATGTCATAATGATCATGCCACCATGAGGGTTAGATAGTTTTAAAAACCCCATGTCATAATGATCATGCCACCATGAGGGTTAGATACTTTTTAAACGTCATAATGATCATGCCACCATGAGGGTTAGATAGTTTTAAAACCCCATGTCACAATGATCATGCCACCATGAGGGTTAGATATTTTTAAAACCCCATGTCACAATGATCATGCCACCATGAGGGTTAGATATTTTTAAAACCCCATGTCATAATGATCATGCCACCATGAGTGTTAGATAGTTTTAAAACCCCATGTCATAATGATCATGCCACTACGAGGGTTAGATACTTTTTAAACATGTCATAATGATCATGCCACCATGAGGGTTAGATAGTTTTAAAACCCCATGTCACAATGATCATGCCACCACGAGGGTTAGATATTTTTAAAACCCCATGTCACAATGATCATGCCACCACAAGGGTTAGATATTTTTAAAACCCCATATCACCACGATCATGCCACCACGAGGGTTAGATATTTTTAAAACCCCATGTCATAATGATCATGCCACCATGAGGGTTAGATAGTTTTAAAACCCCATGTCATAATGATCATGCCACCATGAGGGTTAGATATTTTAAAAACCCCATGTCTTAATGATCATGCCACCATGAGGGTTAGATAGTTTTTAAACCCCATGTCACAATGATCATGCCACCACGAGGGTTAGATATTTTTAAAACCCCATGTCACAATGATCATGCCACCACAAGGGTTAGATATTTTTAAAACCCCATATCACCACGATCATGCCACCACGAGGGTTAGATATTTTTAAAACCCCATGTCATAATGATCATGCCACCATGAGGGTTAGATAGTTTTAAAACCCCATGTCATAATGATCATGCCACCATGAGGGTTAGATATATTAAAAACCCCATGTCTTAATGATCATACCACCATGAGGGTTAGATAGTTTTAAAACCCATGTCATAATGATCATGCCACCATGAGGGTTAGATAGTTTTAAAACTCCATGTCAATATGATCATGCCACCATGAGGGTTAGATATATTAAAAACCCCATGTCTTAATGATCATACCACCATGAGGGTTAGATAGTTTTAAAACCCATGTCATAATGATCATGCCACCATGAGGGTTAGACAATTTTAAAACCCCATGTCATAATGATCATGCCACCATGAGGGTTAGATAGTTTTAAAACCCCATGTCACAATGATCATGCCACCATGAGGGTTAGATATTTTTAAAACCCCATGTCATAATGATCATGCCACCATGAGTGTTAGATAGTTTTAAAACCCCATGTCATAATGATCATGCCACTACGAGGGTTAGATACTTTTAAAACATGTCATAATGATCATGCCACCATGAGGGTTAGATAGTTTTAAAACCCCATGTCACAATGATCATGCCACCACGAGGGTTAGATATTTTTAAAACCCCATGTCACAATGATCATGCCACCACAAGGGTTAGATATTTTTAAAACCCCATATCACCACGATCATGCCACCACGAGGGTTAGATATTTTTAAAACCCCATGTCATAATGATCATGCCACCATGAGGGTTAGATAGTTTTAAAACCCCATGTCATAATGATCATGCCACCATGAGGGTTAGATATTTTAAAAACCCCATGTCTTAATGATCATACCACCATGAGGGTTAGATAGTTTTAAAACCCCATGTCATAATGATCATGCCACCACGAGGGTTAGATAGTTTTAAAACCCCATGTCATAATGATCATGCCACCATGAGGGTTAGATATTTTTAAAACCCCATGTCTTAATGATCATACCACCATGAGGGTTAGATAGTTTTAAAACCCATGTCATAATGATCATGCCACCATGAGGGTTAGACAATTTTAAAACCCCATGTCATAATGATCATGCCACCATGAGGGTTAGATAGTTTTAAAACCCCATGTCATAATGACCATGCCACCATGAGGGTTAGATAGTTTTAAAACCCCATGTCATAATGATCATGCCACTACGAGGGTTAGATACTTTTTAAACGTCATAATGATCATGCCACCATGAGGGTTAGATAGTTTTAAAACCCCATGTCACAATGATCATGCCACCACGAGGGTTAGATATTTTTAAAACCCCATGTCATAATGATCATGCCACCACGAGGGTTAGATATTTTTAAAACCCCATGTCATAATGATCATGCCACCATGAGGGTTAGTTTTAAAACCCCTTGTCACAATGATCATGCCACCATGAGGGTTAGATATTTTAAAAAATCCATGTCATAATGATCATGCCACCATGAGGGTTTGATATTTTAAAAAACCCATGCCACAATGATCATGCCACGATGAGGGTTAGATATTTTTAAAACCCCATGTCACAATGATCATGTCACCACGAGGGTTTGATATTTTAAAAACCCCATGCCACAATGATCATGCCACGATGAGGGTTAGATATTTTTAAAACCCCATGTCACAATGATCATGCCACCATGAGGGTTTGATATTTTAAAAACCCCATGCCACAATGATCATGCCACGATGAGGGTTAGATATTTTTAAAACCCCATGTCACAATGATCATGTCACCACGAGGGTTAGATAGTTTTAAAACCGCATGTCATAATGATCATGCCACCATGAGGGTTAGATAGTTTTAAAACCACATGTCATAATGATCATGCCACCATGAGGGTTAGTTTTAAAACCCCTTGTCACAATGATCATGCCACCATGAGGGTTAGATATTTTAAAAAACCCATGTCATAATGATCATGCCACCATGAGGGTTAGATAGTTTTTAAACCCCATGTCATAATGATCTTGCCACCATGAGGGTTAGATAGTTTTTAAACCCCATGTCATAATGATCATGCTACCATGAGGGTTAGACAATTTTAAAAACCCATGTCATAATGATCATGCCACCATGAGGGTTAGATAGTTTTTAAACCCCATGTCATAATGATCATGCTACCATGAGGGTTAGACAATTTTAAAACCCCATGTCATAATGATCTTGCCACCATGAGGGTTAGACAGTTTTAAAACCCCATGTCAATATGATCATGCCACAATGAGGGTTAGATATTTAAAAAAAACCATGTCACAATGATTATGCCACCACGAGGGTTAGATATTTTTAAAACCCCATGTCATAATGATCATGCCACCACGAGGGTTAGATAGTTTGAAAACCCCATGCCACAATGATCATGCCACCACGAGGGTTAGATATTTTAAAAACCTCATGTCACAATGATCATGCCACCACGAGGGTTAGATAGTGTTAAAGCCCCATGTCATAATGATCATGCCACCACGAGGGTTAGATAGTTATAAAACCCCATGTCATAATGATCATGCCACCATGAGGGTTAGATAGTTTTAAAACCCCATGTCATAATGATCATGCCACCATGAGGGTTAGATATAATAAAAACCCCATGTCATAATGATCATGCCACCATGAGGGTTAGATAGTTTTAAAACCCCATGTCATAATGATCATGCCACCATGAGGGTTAGATAGTTTTTAAACCCTATGTCATAATGATCATGCCACCATGAGGGTTAGATATTTTTAAAACCCCATGTCATAATGATCATGCCACCACGAGGGTTAGATAGTTTTTAAACCCTATGTCATAATGATCATGCCACCATGAGGGTTAGATAGTTTTAAAACCACATGTCATAATGATCATGCCACCACGAGGGTTAGATAGTTTTAAAACCCCATGTCATAATGATCATGCCACCATGAGGGTTAGATGGTTTTTAAACCCCATGTCATAATGATCATGCCACCATGAGGGTTAGATAGTTTTAAAACCCCGTGTCACAATGATCATGCCACCACGAGGGTTAGATATTTAAAAAAAAACATGTCATAATGATCATGCCACCACGTGGGTTAGATAGTTTTAAAACCCCATGTCACAATGATCATGCCACCATGAGGGTTAGATAGTTTTAAAACCACATGTCATAATGATCATGCCACCACGAGGGTTAGAAAGTTTTTAAACCCCATGTCATAATGATCATGCCACCACAAGGGTTAGATAGTTTTTAAACCCTATGTCATAATGATCATGCCACCATGAGGGTTAGATCGTTTTAAAACCACATGTCATAATGATCATGCCACCACGAGGGTTAGATAGTTTTAAAAACCCCATGTCATAATGATCATGCCACCATGAGGGTTAGATAGTTTTTAAACCCCATGTCATAATGATCATGCCACCATCAGGGTTAGATAGTTTTAAAACCCCGTGTCACAATGATCATGCCACCACGAGGGTTAGATATTTTAAAAAAAACATGTCATAATGATCATGCCACCATGAGGGTTAGTTTTAAAACCCCTTGTCACAATGATCATGCCACCATGAGGGTTAGATAGTTTTAAAACCCCATGTCATAATGATAATGCCACCATGAGGGTTAGATATTTTCATTAAGGCTAAACAATAAGAACTCTTCGCATAAAAACCTTTGTCAGCATGATTTTCCATTTATAAAAAGTAGCAAGAACAAGATTTTCATGATGGCCACACATCTGATCATTACCATTTCAATTTAGGATCAAGAAAACATTGTACAAACCCTTCATTGAAGACCCATTATAATATTACCATTGTCAGGTGAAGTAGTGATAACAAGAGTATCAAGCTGGCCACCATGGCAGCCACATTTCACATCAGATCAGCAACAATGACATTTGGTACTAACTAGACAACAAAAGAAGTCTTTTAGTGATGTGTTTATATGAACTTCCAACCAGAAGCAGTAAAAGAAAAAAACCATTCAAGTTGGATATTATTGCAACCATATTGGACCTTTAATTAGTACCATTTCATTATGATGAACTCACATTATCATAAGTCTTTTTGTTAAAACTACATGTCTATGTGATGTTCTGTTCATCAGGAGTAGCCAAAACATAATTTTCAAAAATGGCTGCTGTTGTGGCCATATTGGCCATTAGATTTGGCCCCATTTTCATTAAAGACCAAGTAGACATGAAAATTCTTTTAGTAAAATCTCCTGCTGATATGACCTAATAAAGGTGAACTAGTGATAAAAGTACTTTTAGCAAAACCTCATGCTGATATGACAATCAATAATGGTGAAGTTGTGATAAAAGTACTTTTGGTAAAACCTCATGCTGAAATGACCATAAATGAAGGTGGCGTAGTGATAAAAGTACTTTCATGATGCTGCATTGGCACCATTTTCATTTAAGACCAAAATTCATAAGAAATCTTTAGGTGAAAACTCCATGGTGAGGTGACAATCCATTAAGAAGGAGTAGCAGTGCCAAGATTTTTGAGATGGCTGCTTTGGCAGCCACATTAGATGTTCAATCAGCACCAATGTTACTTATGACCAAACTAGAACATGGGATGAAAGTATGTGCAAAGTTTCATGGCAATCCTTCTAGTAATTTTTGGATCAGTAGTGAGAAGAAAAAGAAAAAAGACGAAAGAGCATTCCATATGATGCACTGATTTATGACCAGTACAGGTGCAAATGGTTAACAGTTGGGGTCAAGACTAAAACATTAACAGTGTTATTCAGAGATTATTAGAGTGTTCAGTCCAAAACATGTCCCATGATGATATAAATCCTGTGTCGAATTCAAACATTAACAGTGATATGCAGAAATAAGTCTGATAATGATGAACTGCTGTCAGATTCATACATTAACATTGTAATGCAGAATGTATTAAAATGTTCAGTCCAAAACATGCCCAATGATGATGAAACGGACATATTATAAATTAGGAAGAAAACATAGACCTCCCTTTAATTTTCACTTTTCATATCATTAAGCATTCTCTAAAACATAATTGTATGCCTTTGCAAGTGGACAAGAAAGGAAGTATTATAATCTCACAATGTAAATCTGAAATTGCACTGTCAGGGGAATTCTTGAACCAACCTGTGAAGATGACTGATGAGGTCCCTGATGAGCAGCCTGTGGTACATGATGATGGTGACTGACAGGAGGCTGGCTCATGGGAGGTCCTGGATGGGGACATGATGGGGGATGTAAGGAAGGCAGGTGTGGGTGATTTGGTTGTCCATGGGAGTGGCTGTCTCTGGAAAAGACAAAACATAAATAATTAACTGATAGCAAAAGTCAAACATGCATCCTTGAACCTTGACTTTTCATTCCAACTCAACAGAAATGTACATCTATACTTGAGACCATAGCTTTCTTTAAAATGAAATACAAGAAATAATCATTGTGAGAATGACATTTTGTTACCCAAAACTTCAATAATAAATCGTAAACTTTCTTACCAGTTTTACACCAATATCACACTGCTATATGGATTCAAATCTTCAACAACTCAAACTTATTTTTATACTTTTCAACCCCAACATATTACATTTAATTTTTTTTTGTTCATCATAAGTGTCAAACATAAAATGAAATAATTACGGTCTACATCTAGCATTTACACAAAAAGTGTGGGATGTTTTGGGAATGGAGAGAAGTAGGCAGATTTTCATACATTTCAGGGTGGAGGTGGATGGGGAGGGCATAGATATCTTCATTTATATACAGGGAATCCCTTACAGATTTTACAAGTGCATCAGTCAGATTCTACCCTAGTAAATACAGTAGAATATGGATAAAACAAAGCTATAGGAAGCTGGAGGTCAATTCAAGTAAGCAATTAAGTATATATTTTATAGGGAAAACAAACCAGTAAATTTCTGTCTGATATTCATTCATATCTTGCCTAAGAAAGGTTAACAACAGTTTATTTCCACATTTTATCTTTAATTCAAGTACTGAAGTCATTACACAGCTTTAAAACTATAATATCCTTAAAATTACTGAAGTCATTACACAACTTTAAAACTACCAATATCCTTAAAATTACTGAAGTCATTATACAGCTTTAAAACTAACAATATCCTTAAAAGTACCGAAGTCATTACACAGCTTTAAAACTACCAATATCCTTAAAATTACTGAAGTCATTATACAGCTTTAAAACTACCAATATACTTAAAAGTACCGAAGTCATTACACAGCTTTAAAACTACCAATATCCTTAAAATTACTGAAGTCATTACACAGCTTTAAAACTACCAATATCCTTAAAATTACTGAAGTCATTACACAGCTTTAAAACTACCAATATCCTTAAAATTACTGAAGTCATTATACAGCTTTAAAACTATAATATCCTTAAAATTACTGAAGTCATTACACAGCTTTAAAACTACCAATATCCTTAAAAGTACCGAAGTCATTACACAGCTTTAAAACTACCAATATCCTTAAAATTACTGAAGTCATTATACAGCTTTAAAACTACCAATATCCTTAAAATTACTGAAGTCATTACACAGCTTTAAAACTACCAATATCCTTAAAATTACTGAAGTTATTACACAGCTTTAAAACTACCAATATCCTTAAAAGTACCGAAGTCATTACACAGCTTTAAAACTACCAATATCCTTAAAATTACTGAAGTCATTATACAGCTTTAAAACTACCAATATCCTTAAAAGTACTGAAGTCATTACACAGCTTTAAAACTACCAATATCCTTAAAATTACTGAAGTCATTACACAGCTTTAAAACTACCAATATCCTTAAAAGTACTGAAGTCATTACACAGCTTTAAAACTACCAATATCTTTAAAATTACTGAAGTCATTACACAGCTTTAAAACTACCAATATCCTTAAAAGTACTGAAGTCATTACACAGCTTTAAAACTACCAATATCCTTAAAAGTACTGAAGTCATTACACAGCTTTAAAACTACCAATATCCTTAAAATTACTGAAGTCATTACACAGCTTTAAAACTACCAATATCCTTAAAAGTACTGAAGTCATTACACAGCTTTAAAACTACCAATATCCTTAAAATTACTGAAGTCATTATACAGCTTTAAAACTACCAATATCCTTAAAAGTACCGAAGTCATTACACAGCTTTGAAACTAAACTAAAGTGCATCAGTCAGATCTACCCTAGTAAATACAGTAGAATATGGATAAAACAAAGCTATAGGAAGCTGGAGGTCAATTCAAGTAAGCAATTAAGTATATATTTTATAGGGAAAACAAACCAGTAAATTTCTGTCTGATATTCATTCATATCTTGCCTAAGAAAGGTTAACAACAGTTTATTTCCACATTTTATCTTTAATTCAAGTACTGAAGTCATTACACAGCTTTAAAACTACCAATATCCTTAAAATTACTGAAGTCATTATACAGCTTTAAAACTACCAATATCCTTAAAAGTACTGAAGTCATTACACAGCTTTAAAACTACCAATATCCTTAAAATTACTGAAGTCATTACACAGCTTTAAAACTACCAATATCCTTAAAAGTACTGAAGTCATTACACAGCTTTAAAACTACCAATATCCTTAAAAGTACTGAAGTCATTACACAGCTTTAAAACTACCAATATCCTTAAAATTACTGAAGTCATTACACAGCTTTAAAACTACCAATATCCTTAAAATTACTGAAGTCATTACACAGCTTTAAAACTACCAATATCCTTAAAATTACTGAAGTCATTACACAGCTTTAAAACTACCAATATCCTTAAAAGTACTGAAGTCATTACACAGCTTTAAAACTACCAATATCCTTAAAAGTACTGAAGTCATTACACAGCTTTAAAACTACCAATATCCTTAAAAGTACTGAAGTCATTACACAGCTTTAAAACTACCAATATCCTTAAAAGTACTGAAGTCATTACACAGCTTTAAAACTACCAATATCCTTAAAATTACTGAAGTCATTATACAGCTTTAAAACTACCAATATCCTTAAAATTACTGAAGTCATTACACAGCTTTAAAACTACCAATATCCTTAAAATTACTGAAGTCATTACACAGCTTTAAAACTACCAATATCCTTAAAATTACTGAAGTCATTACACAGCTTTAAAACTACCAATATCCTTAAAATTACTGAAGTCATTACACAGCTTTAAAACTACCAATATCCTTAAAATTACTGAAGTCATTACACAGCTTTAAAACTACCAATATCCTTAAAATTACTGGTCATTACACAGCTTTAAAACTACCAATATCCTTAAAATTACTGAAGTCATTATACAGCTTTAAAACTACCAATATCCTTAAAATTACTGAAGTCATTACACAGCTTTAAAACTACCAATATCCTTAAAATTACTGAAGTCATTACACAGCTTTAAAACTACCAATATCCTTAAAATTACTGAAGTCATTACACAGCTTTAAAACTACCAATATCCTTAAAATTACTGAAGTCATTATACAGCTTTAAAACTACCAATATCCTTAAAAGTACTGAAGTCATTACACAGCTTTAAAACTACCAATATCCTTAAAAGTACTGAAGTCATTACACAGCTTTAAAACTACCAATATCCTTAAAATTACTGAAGTCATTACACAGCTTCAAAACTACTAATATCCTTAAAATTACTGAAGTCATTACACAGCTTTAAAACTACCAATATCCTTCAAATTACTGAAGTCATTATACAGCTTTAAAACTACCAATATCCTTAAAATTACTGAAGTCATTACACAGCTTTAAAACTACCAATATCCTTAAAAGTACTGAAGTCATTACACAGCTTTAAAACTACCAATATCCTTAAAATTACTGAAGTCATTACACAGCTTTAAAACTACCAATATCCTTAAAATTACTGAAGTCATTACACAGCTTTAAAACTACCAATATCCTTAAAATTACTGAAGTCATTATACAGCTTTAAAACTACCAATATCCTTAAAAGTACCGAAGTCATTACACAGCTTTGAAACTAAACTAAAGTGCATCAGTCAGATTCTACCCTAGTAAATACAGTAGAATATGGATAAAACAAAGCTATAGGAAGCTGGAGGTCAATTCAAGTAAGGAATTAAGTATATATTTTATAGGGAAAACAAACCAGTAAATTTCTGTCTGATATTCATTCATATCTTGCCTAAGAAAGGTTAACAACAGTTTATTTCCACATTTTATCTTTAATTCAAGTACTGAAGTCATTACACAGCTTTAAAACTACCAATATCCTTAAAAGTACTGAAGTCATTACACAGCCTTAAAACTACCAATATCTTTAAAATTACTGAAGTCATTACACAGCTTTAAAACTACCAATATCCTTAAAAGTACTGAAGTCATTACACAGCTTTAAAACTACCAATATCCTTAAAAGTACTGAAGTCATTACACAGCTTTAAAACTACCAATATCCTTAAAATTACTGAAGTCATTACACAGCTTTAAAACTACCAATATCCTTAAAAGTACTGAAGTCATTACACAGCTTTAAAACTACCAATATCCTTAAAATTACTGAAGTCATTATACAGCTTTAAAACTACCAATATCCTTAAAAGTACCGAAGTCATTACACAGCTTTGAAACTAAACTAAAGTGCATCAGTCAGATTCTACCCTAGTAAATACAGTAGAATATGGATAAAACAAAGCTATAGGAAGCTGGAGGTCAATTCAAGTAAGCAATTAAGTATATATTTTATAGGGAAAACAAACCAGTAAATTTCTGTCTGATATTCATTCATATCTTGCCTAAGAAAGGTTAACAACAGTTTATTTCCACATTTTATCTTTAATTCAAGTACTGAAGTCATTACACTGCTTTAAAACTACCAATATCCTTAAAATTACTGAAGTCATTACACAGCTTTAAAACTACCAATATCCTTAAAAGTACTGAAGTCATTACACAGCTTTAAAACTACCAATATCCTTAAAAGTACTGAAGTCATTATACAGCTTTAAAACTACCAATATCCTTAAAAGTACCGAAGTCATTACACAGCTTTAAAACTACCAATATTCTTAAAATTGAATTGGATGCAATCCTTTTCTTTATTTTCTCAGAAATGCAGACTCAGTGGTACATCAGGCAGTTAACACTGCATGTAAAGACTACATGTTTGAAGTTGGACATTGTCCTTAGAATAGAATGCCATTAGAATAGAAATTTATTTAAATTTTTCTGTTCATTTGTGGAAAGCATTAGTCATCAGCAAACATTTTAAATTTATGTTGGCATTATTGCACTTTACCTTTCCTATATCTTTTTGAAAATGACTTAACTGTTGTTGGGAATTCCTCTTTACCCATGCTACTGTATTGTCTTCTCCCAAGCTTGGCTGAGGCAGGGAACTAGTTCCTTGGTACCTGGCAGTGGTAGAGGTCACTTTATACTGTTTACACAAGCCACATGGCCATTTCATACTTATTGCAATGAACATCATACATATAAAAGAGGTCAATACCCATTTATTAGTATCCATTAAAAATGTTTCAAGTCTGAATAGGAGATACTAATTGCGTAGCAGAAACTCTTAATGTTCAATTAGCTTGTTAGAGTGTCAGTCTTCACATATACAATTAAATTATAGACATTCTTGCACAATATATTTCTACACAAATTAATATTGCAACCAGATATTTGTGAAAATAAATATACAAACATTTAAAACAGGAATAATAAGCTACAACAAAAACGAATACATGCATATACTTCATAAATGTACCAGAAAACTTGTCAATTTAGTTCCAGATTTCTGTCGCTTCAGTCAGTTATGGTGTTATCTTTCCATGTGTCACTTGTATTCTTTTATTTATAAAAATTTTTTCTTTCAGAAAACAGTTTTACTAGACAACAGTATTTTATACCACTTAACTGAACTGTTTTCAAAATTAATTAATAACTAGCAATAAGGAGATTTACAATCTTGAAGATACATAACAATTATGGGGCATTTTCTGGTCATTTCTGCTGAAAGAGTTTTATTTGACCAGGTCTTCAGATGATCTTATATAATTAAATCTAATTTTTGTTGTTAGCATCCTTTTTATCTTTAATTATGGTCAACGTTGCTTATACTATGTTACAAGGTCTTATATTTACTTTAACACACAGTCATGGAATAGACTTTGATGTAATATTGTAATGTTTGTGGACAAGACCCTGGGACCACTGTCAAGTTTTAGGGTAAATATTACATATGTATGGTCCTAAAATAAGTAAAAGAGTTTAGTAAAATCAACAAATAAATTTATTTATGTTACAGTGAAAATTTAAGAAGACCTGAATATATTGTAAATTAAATCACAGATATTCTATCACAAGTACAAACGTAAAGAATGTTCCAAATGAAATCCAGTACTGTGCTTATTTACCAATAGTCTAGAATGAGCTGATGTACCAATAGTCTTGAAAGGTTGATATACCAAGTCTTGATGTATCACAATGATACATTCCAGAATGTCTCTGAATCAATTCAAAATAATCTTGTGTCCAAAATATCAATGAACACATTGTAATTTCAATGAATCACTTTTAAATAATGATTCATCGCTAATTCTATTTCAACACAACAGTAAATAATTCCACAGACTGAACTTTGCAGAGTGAATTTTGTTCATTTCAACCTAATATAAAAACCTAATAAATAAATGACCAGGATGTGGGTCAAAAGATCACTTCCAGAAGTTTGTAAATAAAGCCATACATTGAATACTAATATGAGAAAACAACTTTTTAAAAATAAATGATAAAAGTCATGTATAACTTATAACTTGTGTCCAAGATATTAAGTTAGCAACTGTTAAAGCAAATAACTGGCAAATCTCACCATTTTAGGACCTCATTCTAGATAGAATAATGTAAGGGCCCTAGCTTGGAGTTTGGATATACTACATATTTTATTGTGGTTTCAAATGTGGGTCTAAATTTGATACAATCACATGAAGATTTCTTAACATCTTCATATAATAGTCAATGTTGCAAGATCTTTACGTTAAACATTTAAAACATGAGGCATTTGGCCTGGTATTGTGTACTGGGCTTAGCCTAGCTAATGTAGCCTGATGGTGAATGCAAATTCACATATGTACTGAAACTGTCAAGACATGCTTGAAGCACATAGTAGCTACCATTTCTCTTAAGGCAACATTTACCTTCTTTCCTAGACTTTATATGTCCAGGATCACTTGCCTAAGCAAGACAAGTCATTTGTAAAACCAGCATTGTCTCTTGAATCTCTTCATGATCCTGTGCACTAGGCCCAAATTCAAAACTTAAAAACTGTTCATAACCTCACACATACAGTAAATAAAATGAACTTACATTACAAAGGGAGTTAATCTTTGCAAACAGCAAGAGTCTGGAATGCTGAGCTCCAAATGAGGTAGCTGTTATTACCATTTTTGTAAGTCTTTGGTATGACTTGGCCAGGGATTGAACCCATGACCACCCCTGCAGTTGCAACTTGGAAACTAGATTCCCACTCAAAAGTGTAATGCAGTGGCTCTAAAGGTTTAGCACTAGATTCATAACCAGAAGGCTGCCAGTTTGATTCTCACCCTTTGATCAGTATGGTTCAACTAATGAAGTTCTTGCAAGAAAGTTATTAAATCTGGAAGTCTTTCTTAACTTAAGCCTTTCTAAACTCATTAAAAGCAAACAATACAATAAGTACAGTTGTGACAAAATATTAAGCTTTAAAAATGCACAAGTGATAACAGATACACAACAAATTTTTGGGCACTTTAATACGATGACACAAGAAAACAGGACACTATTTAACCAAACAAACAAACATGAAAATATTCAAAAATTTCAAAAGTTGCAAGATTTTAGCAATTAAAATTATAAACTTTTACGTTTTTTTACAAGAAATATATTTTTAAAGCAAAATATTTTTTTTTACACATATGTAACTAAATTCTGATATTTACCTTTATTGGTGAGCAAACAATAGTCAATACAGGTACTTTAGTTGGGCTAAACCCATTTTTAGTTAATTTGCCCAAAGTTTACTTTGTTTAGCCAAGTTCATTTTAAATATTTTACCTAATAGGTACAAAACAAAAAATTAATTCCCAAAAGATTAACAGAAACCTTTCCATCCACGTGACTATAATACTTAATTGGTATTGTCCAGTTAGTGTTATTAAATTATTATCAACCTAGATAACAAGTGGTATTTATCACTGGCCCTGCTTGAAATATGCATGGATACATGTGCGGAACATATTTAAAAAAAATTAAAAATGGATTTTAAACTTTTTACATATCCTTTCACTCCTGCACTATGGCAGTGTATACATCAGAAAATAACTCAGTTATGCCCATTTATCAATTGCATGCTAGCATATGCATATGCGGAAATCTCTATTTTGTTCTGCATCACAAAGTACTTTCAATGCTTTTTATCAATAAATGATATTTAATACATATACCTGTTGTACAGATTCTTATTTTTTCAGTTTCCCTTTAATGACCCCAAATTCAAAGACACCTTTCCTTTTAATTTCTGTACTGTTTGCAAGGCTCAATTTTAGCACATTACTGAATGAGCATAAAAATGTTGTGAATAATATTGTTCATCTTAACACACATACACAAGACATTCAGGCAGTCATAAGAAAGCTGTGATTTTGATGTTTTCATCCATTAGAAAAATATTTGCTAAGGTTTATAATGTACACAGCATATTTAAGTAATTTACTAAAGAAATATCAGAAGCCCTAGAAATTATTATTTTGCAAAGCTTGAGCATCAGAAAAATATGCATTAATGTCAGGTTTTCCAGTATAACAAAATAATATCTCAAAGTATTTAATGACTTAAAAACTTATTATTTTGACAAATTGAAATTACAAATAAATGCCATAACATTATGATCCAGTACATGGGACATAAAGAAATATACAGGATTCCTACACAAATATGATTTTTTTTATCTGTCACTAAATTCTTTAATGTCTACAACAAAATGATCCAAAAGATAACCACATACTCACCATTTGTTACAAAGATAACCTTATAGACATTTAATCCAAGTACTTCAACACTATTGAATTGATGGATTGAAGTAAAGGGAGATAACTGCACTTGAATTAAGATTTAGATAAATCAGCACACTGGAAGACTGACTTTGCAATGATTCTGAAAATCCGTCAATTTGAAATGGCCACTCATTCTGAAATGCCATGACTTTTCAATCTGTTGCCAATTCTGTATTACTGATTTTTACTGAATCATGTTTTCTTTTACTGAATCATGTATTGTACTGAATCATGTTTTTGTATGACTGAATCATGTTTTTGTAAGACTGAATCATGTTTTGTATTACTGAATCATGTTTTTGTAAATTACAGAATCATGTTTTGTATTACTGAATCACGTTTTGTATTACTGAATCATGTTTATATTATTGAATCATGTTTATTTTAAATTATTGAATCATGTTTTGTACTGAATCATGTTTTCTATTACTGAATCATGTTTTTATATATTAATGAATCATGTTTTGTATGACTGAATCATGTTTTTTAGTTTATGCCCCAGATGTACCCGAATATATTTAAAAAAAATAAAGACTGATGTTAATTACAAATGAAGTTGAATTTGATATCTATCTTTATGCTGAATAAATAAATAAACTGCTTCTTAAAATGATTGTTGTATTAATAAACAAATTCATGAAAATATCTGGTTTATTAACATGTTATTACTGTGATTTTTTTCTGTATAAACAAAAAAAAAAATTGTATTGACAAGAGCTCCAGATATTATATGAAGTTAAATTCAAACATGTCCTTAGAATAATAATGAAAATCAAAAGCCCTTATGAAGTCATTAAAACAGTTATAACATAGTGTAACGAATGAGCTCAAGACTATAATGAGTAGTTTAACATATACTATGACAATTATTGCATGAACGCTAGAAGTATCCCTACAGTTTCTCAATAAACAATAAAGAATTTGGATGTACAATCATTGAAGTAAAATCCTCCACACCCACAAAAGTAAACAAGTCCAACCAGGGATACCATTTCAAGCCATTACATATTTAACACTGCTGACCATGAGCAAATGATGCAAGTGCAGTAATAGATTTTATACTCTTGGCAAACTCATGGATTTGTAATCTGAGGCAAAATACATGTCACTATTGACCAAATGCAGTAATTAATTTTATAAGCTTGGCAAACAGATGGCTTTATTATCAAGGGCAATATAAACTATTTTTTAAGCAAGTGCAGTAACAGATTTTACATACTTGGCAAATACATGGCTTTGTAATCTGAGAAAATATGCAAGGCATTATTGATAATAATAATAATGTGTTCAGCTTAATAATATTACATTAAAAGTTAAATATAACAAATATAAAAAAGAATATTTTGTGATTAAACAAAAAATAAACTAGGGTACAAAAAACCTAGATACTCCTTAATTTACAGTTACTACAGCAACACTGGTTTCTGCATAAAAGCCATTTCACAAATAAATCGTTACAACCTTAGGCATTTCATCTGATTTTAAAATATGATCTGGGATATCTGTAATAGGGCTTATTGTAACAAAAATGATGTCTAAAAATGGTTGTAAGTTTAACTGGATTACCTATATCTCTTTATGAATTAAAGCTTGGTACTTTATCTGCATATTGGAACAAATGTCTGAGTGCTGAATTTAGAAATCAACAAATATTCTCGATATTTCCAATAATGTATCTGCTCATTGGTGATACATTTGAAATCATTCATATATTTTGGCTGTGCTAGAAGGGTGGCTTTCAGAAGTGAAAAGATACACCTGTGACATATATTGACATGATACACAGCCTGCAACACGATACATATCAATATTAATACACATATGAACTACACATATGAACTAGATTGTCTTTTAATCTTTTGGAAGGCAGGTTGTTCATTTTTATGTTATGTTGACAGACTGGTTGTATTTCCAGTATGTAGATTACAGATAGTCATATAGCTACAATATATTTACATGTAATTTTCATTGTCCTGACAGCATCTGCTTAAGTTCTTAACATATCAATTGATGACTTTAGCGCAAAGTTTCTGTTACTCTGCCAATACTTCCTGTTTGTCAAGCAGGGAATAAAATGCATTAAGTTATCATTTTGTACTGATTCTCCAACTTTAGTATCGATAAGTGTAACGTTACAGCAAAAGTAGCAATGAATTGATGAATCATTTCACCCCTAGTGGTTGTTCTAGTGCATACATGCCAATCACTGACGAGGAAAAAGTATAATTCAAGTGGTCAAAATGCAGAATCCAGGCAGAAAAAGCTTAATCCACATATAACATGCTAAAATTTCAATAAACAATGATTTATTGGCCCCTCTCGTCTTTTAACATTCTTTACAGTTTCAAGTTTTCAAATGTAGCACTTTTAGCTTTACATATATATCATCTAGAATCAATTTTAGACATTTAGCACCAAATATTAAAATTCTTTCCACATGGCCTGAAATAGATGTCACGTGATGCTGCACTCGTGTCTTCATAGTTGGAGGATTCTGTTATTTTTTGTTTTGTTTTATGCGTGTGCCTTTTTTAATCCATCTGTGAAACTTTTTGAAAGGAGATATTTTTGCTCTCATATATGCATCAACTAAAATAAAATATACTTTTTAGCGTCAAATGACCTTAAGACTGGTTCTGCACTAAATATGAATTAGAACAATGAATCTGTTCTTAAAGATTAAAATGAGAAAACCAGTATGTTCTCTCCTCACTAAGCCATATGGATGCTAAAAATAGAATTTAAGGTTGAAAAGTTGAAAGTAGAACCAGTATGTTTCTTGGTAATAGGATAAGCTGCTAAACACAGAACATGATACTGCTAGGAAAGTGCACGTAAGTCCACGGACAAGCGTACTCTTAGCAATCTTTTCTAAAATAGTCTGTGGGATTAATGGAATGTTAATAAAAACGACAAAACAAATAATTGAAGCATAATCCATATACGCTTATGCGTAATTTAGTGAAAAAAAGCATAATGATTATGCCAAAAGCGTAATGGTTGGATGTATGCTAGTGGTGTATTTTTAACACAAAGGAATCAGTGCCAAGGGATTCAGGTCATAAAAAGTGGCTGCTGGTCAGATAGGCCATTTAAGACTGGGCACAACTATGCCATTTTTTTAAACTTCTGCAAATGGTTTATATAGTTCCAACAAACTTTTATTTAATTAAAATATAACTTGAAATTTTAAAATCTAATTATGCAAATCCGTTAAAAGTATTGGGACTACATTAATCGGTGCCTTCTCATGTGTTCAAAATGTTGGGAGTTCAGTGCAGTGCTATTTCAATTTGAGATTTTCACTGCTAAGAAACTATGTACAACTGAATGATACATATTGTGGTATGTGTTGTACCTAGTATTGTGATGATATACATTTACCATGACCAAGCTGGTAATGAACAGATCTAGATGATAAACACCATATACCCAAATAAATGATGTGAAAAAACTGTCTCACACAAAAATACTATTTCACACAGAAATACACATCCAATACTACTACTATCTAGAGTTTTGCTTTGGTTACTGAATACTGACAATTACAAACTTCTCTGTTGCATGACTGTAAAGCCTAACACATGATTAGCAAGCAAGTCTTTGAATATTCCAATAATACAAGCATATCATTCTGTTTAAGCAAACAAAGCCTTTGAATATTTTCTAATATTACAAGCAAGCCATTGTGTTTTAGCAAACGAGTCATTGAATATTCTAATAATACAAGCATCTCATTGCGCCTTAGTAAACAAGTCGATAAATATTCTATTATACAAGTATATCATTGTGTTCTAGCAAGAGAGTATTTGAATGTTCTAATAACGCAAGCAAACCAATGTGTTTTAGCAAGCAAGCATTTGAATAATCTAATGATACATGCATATCGCCGTGTGTTAGCAAACGAGTCTTTGAACGTCTTAATAATACAAGTCAATGTGTTTTAGCAAGCAAGTCTTTCAAAATTAAAAAGCATACAGAAAAGTTTTTAAAAAAGCATTCTGCACTGGTTACTGCTGACATGTAAGTTTCACATTACATAATGGACAACTACCATTAAATAATTTTAAAAATTGTGACTTTCCAGTAAAGCCCAATAAAACTTAAACCATTAACCATGTGTCCTGTCATGGACAGTCATAATGACCACTATTCCAGAACTGTAGTTAACACAATGTGGACAGATAAAATGACCATCTTGATGGCATGGTTCATCTAAATCCACAGTGTGTGTACTGTACCTACTGGTAGTTTGGAATAGTCATTTGTCCTCCAGTCTGCTGCCCGTGAGAGTGCCCATGGGAATGTCCATGTGGGTGTCCATGTGAGGGATCCTGTTCTGCATAACCCTGTCCAGCTATAAAGGGCCCAATCAACCTTGAGAAGGGAATCCCAGGGGTTCCCACTCTCTGGTGCTGAAAAAAAGGGGTATGACTCAGAAAACTCATGTCTTAGACACAAGGATTCTCCTTAAAAAAACAAAGAGAAAGCAGGTGATGTCAAAATTTAAAAAAAGCACAAATTCATCCCTTCAACAAATGAAATGATTTTTGCTAAAGTCTTCATCAGAAATTAACGGCATCCATTTAAAATTATGTAGAATTACATAGCATTTGGATTATTTAAGAATCAAAATGTAAATTAAATCAAGTATTATGCTCTAAAAATGTAAGGTTTTAAATTCTGTTAATATGAATGAAAAAAAAAAACAGTACCACACAAATAAAAGCACATTATATGCATGCCCCATCCTTAATAGCCTGGTAGCAAGGCACTAGATGGGTATGGCTTACTATTAATACCCAATTAATCTCAGTGACCTGAACATACAGACTTGAATTAAACTTACTGCACAGAAACCATTCTTTTCTTACTGAACATGCAATGATGATAACCTCTGACCTTTAAAACCAAGAATCCATAAGTCTCTCTATTACTATATGCACTTGACATTTACATAGTTTGGTCATGGAACTTACTCTGTAAAACAAAATACTCTGCAAAACCCATTTTTCTATAATACTCAATGATACTGATCTTTGACCCCAAAACCAATAGGCATCTTCCTTATCCTAAGTTCAAGCCATGCAAATAGTTTGATCGAGGTCTGTGATGTATGACTTTAAATGTATGGAAATCTTTTTCAACTTAAGTCACAGTGACCCTGACTTTTGACCTTTTGACTCCAATATCAACAGGCTTATTCTTTACCCCATGTGCATGCCATCTAAAATGTTTAGTAACAAAAGGTGGTGGACACCTTGAGTAATTCTGCAGAAACCATTTTTCATCATTCAGTCACAGTGATAGGGTTCTTTGTTATCCCAAATGTAAGTCAAACACAAGATTTGGCAACTGTTGATAGTGAAAAACACAAGTTGTTGTGAGGAATATATTTTATATTTTTCTAGGTGATATTGACCTTTGAACCTGAAATCAAAAGGTTCTTACTTTCTCGCAAGTGCAAGCCGCAGCATTCCACAAAGTTTGGGAAATAGGCTGTGGAATACTTGAGTAATTGTGAAGAAATCTTTATGCAAAACTGGACAGATGGACAACATATACAAATATAAAGATAAGAAAAGCATCAAATGTTTGTCAATATATGTACATGTAAGATTAATATGAGGTATTTTTACATCATCAATTCAAAATTTTATGGTTGTAAAGAAACATTTAAAAATATTTTTGATATTAAACACATGATCTTTTGCAAATTAATCAATCAAGCTACAACTGTAATGGCCTTTACCATGGTGGACATGTCCATGCGACTTGATACTGTAGATTGTAGCTGGATCTTAAAAGGGGAGAAAGAAGACTAGATCATATGATGGAAATACATATGGCGATAAGTAACATTATTTCAACCAGCTCATCTTTCACAAAAACTTTCATGATGATTGATCAAGCACCTGTCAGCCAACATGGAAAAGGATCTGATTAAATAACAAATATTGTTATACATGTACATCAATTATTCATAATGTTATTTACTTTGATTTTGGTCTTATAAAAAAATATGGACAGTGCTTCAGATAAACAGTAAATATGTGTATTGTATGCATAAAATTCACTAAATCCACCAAAAAAAATTAAATATGCTCAACTGTAGTTGTACATGTGTCAAGTAAAAATACTCAATTACAGTAAAAACATTCATCTAACAGATCAATACAGTCGAACATATCTTAGTTAATCTTGGTCACCAATCTGTTTGACACATGTAACAGATCTGTTGAGTACATCTTAGTTAATCTTGGTCACCAATCTGTTTGACACATGTAACAGATCTGTTGAGTACATCTTAGTTAATCTTGGTCACCAAACTGTTTGATTCATCTAATAGATCTATAGAGCAAGGCAGTTCTTAGTAAATTTGAGTCACCAAACTGTTTGATTCATCTAACAGATCCATACCACCAAGCATATCATAGTTAGTCTTGGTCACTATATTATTTGATGCATCTAACAGATCTATACAGCCAAGCATTTCTTAGTTAATCGTGGTCAATAAACTGTTTGATTCATCAAACACAGATCTAAATAGTTGAGAATTTATTAGTTAATCATGGTCACCAAACTGTTCATTGCATTGTCAAAGGTATAATATCTATCTAACTTGCTTGGTTAAAATTTGCCATCACAAATTTGTGCTGAAGGACCCTAGTGAAAATTTAAATGCATGATCTAGTATCAAGCCAAAGAGTAAAACACCCAATTCATTCAAATCTTAACTAAAGCTCTGTGCAGATTCTCCAGGTTATTACAGGGTCTTTTTGTGACATGGGCAGTCATGAAGCATAAACTTGTCAATTTGTCATATTCCTCTTTCAAGTTAAGACACAGCTATAGGCAAACGGTAGATGTGACTTGATTAACTTTTCTAATGTGGGCATGTGCGTCAAGAAAATATTGTTTCACCTCCTTTCCTTCATTTAGTTGGTAACATCTTTTTATCTCTCTTCGTTTAATTGCTCATCTATACTATGTCATCCTAAGAGTTCATTTTTTGGTGCCATTGTGTCATATAACACAATGTGTTCATTAATTGGTTTTGATCAGGCATGTTCTGCAGTTAAACACACACGATTCTCAACTTTACCAGTACAGCTTTCTTATTTAATTAATATTGGTTTTTCTGTCATTTGATACTACAAGCATTATTTTTAATTTGGTTGCATTGGTAATCAGAACACCATTATCTGGAGATCATGATTGGACCCATTTTACCTATTATTCCATAGAAAATATGCATAACCATTTCCAGATCTTCTGGGTCCATGGGAATATGAAATTTTTTAATTTTGGGGATTTGTTTTAGCAGGCTCTAAGACATATTGCATTCCACATCACAAGTTGATGGTCCTAGTTCAAATGAGACTGATAAGCTATCTCCCCAAACATTACCATGACTACTGTACATCATTTGATGTGCTAGTCCATTCAAGAGAATTAAAATAAAGTTTTCCTTCCTTTCCTCAAGTCTATTTGCTTGTATATTATGCATCTTATTCTTTACAACAGATTATTTACATTACAAAGAGCAGCATACTGTACTGATGTACTGCAGAGCTTGCAACAGTATTCGTTATTACTAATTCATGGCTTTAGAGCTCTGACTACTTTTCATTTCTCTTCTCAAACAATTCCAAAAGGGAATGCATTCAGCATTGAACTGCCAGGAAAGATCTAGTTCAAATTGGGTCTATTTAATATGTATGTTGAGGAAGTTATTATAGCCTGATGGCATTTAATCGTGCATCCAGTCTGACTGGAAACTAGCCAATATGGATGTATTTTATTAAGTTGTTGAACAAAATAATGCATATCGGTGATTGAAAGCAAACCTGAGATGCAGATTAACATTCATCCATTGATTCCTGTACCTGTGAGAAACATGTTTTCTCCCTTATTAAATTAAAAAAAACTCTGAAAGCATTTTAAGAATACATTTAAGTTTATGTCTCATTTTGCGGTTCTGTATTTGGAATTTTCATTTCAAAAGGATTAGCAAAAAAGGCCTACACTCCATCCCTAAATAACCTTGTAATATCACAGGTATCAAGCCTCTTGGATGAATGGCTTTCTCCACCTTACAAACAATCTTACTCCAATATATATTACTCTAATATCTAATAACCCAAGAGCTCATGCAACTAAGTATCAACAAAACACTGTGTACTCATTTACATATGACATATCAACTTCTTTAATACATGTATAAAAGAATTTGATGAGAAAAATGGCAGACATGGTTTAACAACACTGATGACTAAGTACATACAATTTCAAAAAAACTTTGGCACAACAAGAAAAGAATAGCTACAGAAAGATATTTCCTTGTGTCAGAATTCAAACCAACAAGTGACAGCGAGGAACATACCTGTGTAAGAAATGTCACCTGGCCTTGTATAATTATCAGTATTCCATTGAGATCAATGATAAACAGTGTTTTCAGCTGTCAATCAGTCAAATCTCATTTAGAAACTAACACTCAAATCAAAGTTCTCATATTTCGATTGGTCAATGATTTGGTGTTAGCCAACCAAATGTCAGAAATTCCAGTTTGGTCTGAGTGTGAGAACAATATCAAAGTCTAATCAGATGTAAATATCACTCAACAGGTCAAAAGACTACATCTAAGATGAACATAAAATGAATCATGCGTATTTAAAACACGTTCTCAAGGCAAATATTTACTAATATGAACAGCTGATAAATCTAAATAAAATTTGTATCTCCCGCTGTGTCTGGATAATTTACAAATTGCCATATTGATTACTTTAATAATTAAAAGTAAGATCTCCACTGATTACACGTATCTGAAAATCGACATATCTCACTGACATGCTTTGCCACATTGCATAACAGCTCAAGAGCAATGAGTGAAGAAGCCTAAAGCTGTCTAAAGGTACCGAGTCGCTAATGTATTCATATACTATGGATGGCAGTGAATGGCATCAGAATATTAACCCTGCAGTGCCTATCATACCTCAACATACTGTAGGTCTGTGGAGATCAGATTTATTACTTAAAATTATGTACAGTGCTCTAGTGGATAGAAACCAAGGAACACTCCAATTTCTGTCCTAAATGCCCAATTGATTCTGCTCCAAATGCTTTCCATTTTGCCATTGGTGACCTTCCCTCCACCCTTTTATCTCTTCTTCTCAGTCCTTATACAAATCAGTGAACCTCATCAATAGAAATAAGCAATTTCCTGTTTATCTCATTTGCTTATGCTGCATTATTTAATGCAGTAGTAAATATTTCAATTTTATTTTATACTTAAAATTCTGAATACATCTATTTTCAACACATCATCAGATAAATTCTTAGAATGCAAATACATTTGTTACCTTCAGGACTCCCAAAATATGTCCTTTCCTTGAAAAAAAGGGACAAACCCTATTTTTCCAATTTTTTGTATTTGCAGTTTAAGAACTTGTAACTTTAAAGCTAATATGATACCAAATTGCCATTAAAAACTCCTATAAAAACTATATATATTTATATATAAGTGAAGTGGTTCTATTCTTTCAGATGTCTCTATTGCCGTCCCTACTAAAATAATTTTTACTTAGAGCAATATTAAAAGAACTATGATAATGGTCTGAGCATGTTATCAAAAGATCTACACAAAAGACCTACTAAAAAAGGAAAAAAATAAAATCATAATGTAAAGAAAAAAAGACAAGAAAGAAACCCAAAAGACTAAAAAAAGCAAGGACAAGAATCATGGCTTACATCATTGGGTGCATCTGGCCACATCATATTGAGGCAGTATCATTGATGACCAAAAATATGAATTTATTTTCTTTTCCTTCCAGGAACAATAGCTACCCTGAAAAAGAATATATTTAAAAGATGATTAATTTAATTTCTGATGAGAAGGTTTCTTAATTTTTAATCAATGGAACTTTAATAAAAAAAATTAAAATCTTGTTGAACTGTGAAAGTTCATTTCTACAATAAATGCGAACAATTTAACATAAGCTGTTATTGGATAGCATATCATCCAGATTTCCTTTCATGAAAATTTTCAAAAAGACAATTTTTTAAAAATATATGGTGCCTTTTCAACCAAGGCACAAAGAGGGAACTTGGACAACTTAATTAGTATTAGCTGGCCCAGTGCTACTGAAATCTGATAGCTGAATCAACTGGGTTCCTCTAATTTCAGATCTTGCCCCATCTGTATTTCAAGCAAAGTGCCCATCTGGTTTGTTAAAGAAAAAAAAAATTAGATAATTTGCCTGAGAAAACTTATATCATGCTGATGAAATGCAGAAAGTTATTTTCATCTTGTTGAAAAATTAGCAAATGATTCATGTTTATCCCACTTACCAACTGAAAGCAATAACCTTTGTATACAAAGCAAAGGCTGTAGCATATGAATGGGCAACAGACTGATAACCTAAAATTACTGCTCACTTCATTGTAACATGTATGTGATGCTGGTAGGATGAAACTAGTTTTAATGCCATATACCACACATACCATTTTAAAGCTCAAATCTTCTGCTTTTGAATTATTATTTTTTAAATACAAAACTGAATGAGAAACAAAGTAAAAGTAAACCACAGTATTTGTATGCATTCGAGGTATCAGAGGAATCAGTCTACCATTTTATCAGTCCTTGCAACAGGTGTGACAATGCCTGGCCGAGTAATCAGACCAAATATTTTTTTAAAATACAAAACAAGCTGTTAATTGATTACCTTATCGTTGTATAATTGATTACCTTATCTTTGTAATCTGAACAATGTATGCCAAATGAAGGTTTTTTAAAAAGGTGTTATAAGTAATAAAGGGATCAAAGGTAGTCCGTGATGACGTTTGAGTCTTTAAATAAATTCCAAATAATCTTACATCTCCTATCACCAGTCCAAAATAAAGCATGTTCCAAATGAACTCTGTCTTGAATACCCGATATTAAACAATCATGCAATCCAGAATGTCTTTGAATGATTTCACAAAAATCCAAAGTGATATATCAATCCAAAGTCGAGGACTTTGCTTATTCCAATGATTGTTATAAATAAATAAGTCATCTTGAATTATATCTGACTGTAAACAGCACAAATGTAGATTCTGATCACAAATGGATTCCCAAAAACAGATCTAAAACAGAAATTAGTTATTTATCAAATCCCTATTTATACACATTTTCACTTGACCTATATCATAAGAGAATGTGAAGCAATCCAACAGGAAAAAAATCCAGCCTAATTGTAAATAAGACTGGCCTTGAACTCAAATGCTATGTAAACTTTCAGCTTACAGTGACAATAATCTAATGTACAATTAACAATCATGGACAAAAGTTAACCTAAGTACTATTAATGAAGTTTGATCCAAAAATGTATGCCTGAGTTCTAACAATCAAACTACTCATTAAAATGCAACTAGATAAAAGTCTGATCAAAATTAACCCGTAAATATACAATTCACTCCATTAATAAGCTCAGTGAGGAACAAAAAGCCAAGTTAAATACTGCAAGAACTGTTTTATTGAAAATACCATTTCAGTGACATCATTCATGTAAAATTATTGATAACAATATGATTATGGTGCCATGGCAGAGGTCAGATGAGCACCATTTTCATTCAGAACTTGATTATTGCTGTTCTAGTATTTTAGTGAAATCGCTTTGTGGGTATAAGCATCATCTCAGAGCAAGTGGTCCTATAAGACTTTTAGTATAGCCCTCAAGACATCCATTTTGTATCTGCTTAATTTTAATTTGGCAATAATTATCTATTGCAAACAATATATAGCTAGTAGTAAGGACATGCATTCTAGATAAATTACCTTTAACAGACCTAAATAAGTAAACATTACAAGAGCTAGATAAGTAAACATTACAAGATCTAGATAAATAAACATTACAAGATCTAGATAAATAAACATTACAAGATCTAGATAAATAACCATTAAATTATCTAGATAAGCAACTGTTACAAAATCTAGATAAAAAAGTATTACAAGATCTAAATAAATATCCCTTTCAAAATCTAGACAAATAACCCTTTCAAAATCTAGACAAATAACCATTACAAGATCTTGATAAATAAACATTACAAGATCTAGATAAATAACCATTACAATATCTAGATAAATAACTATTACAAGATCTAGATAAATAACCATTACAAGATCTAAATAAATAACCATTACAAGATCTAGATAAATAACCACTACAAAATATAGACAAATAACCTTTACAAGATCTAGATAAGTAAAGCTTACAATATCTAGATATATAACCCTTACAAGATCTAGATAAAAAAACATTAAAAGATCTAGATAAATAACCCTTACAAGATCTAGATAAAAACCATTACAAGATCTCTAGATAAAAACCATTACAAGATCTAGATAAAACAACAATTAAAAGATATACCATAAATAACCCTTAAAAGATCAAGATAAATAACCATTACAAGATCTAGATAAATAAACATTACAAGATCTAGATAATGAACCATTACAAGATCTAGATAATTAACCAGTACAAGATCTATATAAATAACCTTTACAAGATCTAGATAATTAACCATTACAAGATCTAGATAATTATCTGTTACAATGTCTATATAAATAACCCTTATACTATCAAGATAAATAGCCCTTACAAGATCTAGATTAAAAAAACTTACAATATATAGATAAATATCGGTTACAATATCTAGATATGTAACCCTTACAAGATCTGTCACATGTTAGGAAATCAAACTGGCATCATTTTATTAGGACCAGCTACATATACATGATGAGATAATAGGTATAGTGAAAACCACATGCCTATATGGCCATTCGTTATTGTGGAATAGGTAAACAAGATTTTCAAAATTGCCACAAGATGAGCCATTCCATCAAGGAAAATGCTGCAGGAGCTAATTTCTGAATGGCTACCTGCTAATGTACTATAGTCTGAGTCTATATCCCCATTTGTTTCTACCCTCTGCCGATTTCAGTAACGAAAAGCATAAACAAGATAAAAAGTCAATAAATCTTACTCAGTTCATTCATTGATTTTATAATTTCTAACCCGATTGCGACCAGGGTGTCCATAACACCTTTATTGTCTGCGTGTCTGATGTTTCAATATCTGCAAAATAATTTATCCCTTTCAAGTTTTGCATTTTTTTGCTTTGTATTTTAAAAACATTATTGATCTTTTCAAATGTTATCATTTCCTTGGAAATTTAAGAACCCACTTTATTTGTACCTAAAGTTATTTTGCAAAGCTTGTCAAAGTAAAAAAAAATCATATCGAAAAAATTATCATATCGAAACTTTGTCTCATAGTGATGCAATTCTTTTGTCATTATTTCATCAGACAATGTCCCACTACAAAATTTAAACAAATGTAATAACATATTTTAAAACAGATGACTGTTTGTCAGTTCAGACATTTATAGCGTAAAGTTTGGGGGATTATTTTCTTGTGTATGTATAATATACAAACATGCTACAACCACTGACCATATTGTCAACATCTCTGACTGGATTGAAAATTTCATAAATATTCATGAAGTTTTAATAACCCTCATTTTTAACAAAGAGTGTCATGTGATTGTGGCAAGGTCAATCCTTATTTCCAATGACACGTGGAATCTGTAACTTTTGATGACTATACAGTAATAATCAAATATAAAAAGAAACGATGCCAATTATAATTTTATTAGCTTAAACAATATATAAAATTTATTGCAATCAGATGACATCTATTGATGCTACTGTAGTAGGGACTGTTTTCCAGTTTCCTTCCAAAACAATACAAGCAGAATCATTACAGTACACTCACCCCATGACCTTAAGGGCATTAATCATTTTGGTTTGAGTCTAGTGAGAAGCAGTTGTGTTTTTGCAAATTAATTAAATGATTATTTACAGAACTTACAATTAGTTTTAGATTTTGAAAATGATTATGATATTAGAGAAAAGATATTAGATTATGTTTCTCTAATTAGCAAGAATATCTCAGATATAGATTTTAAAGAAATATATATTTTATAATTGAACTCTGATAATCTTTGTCAACCTTTACACTTAAACCCCATTTATTTAACATTTGTATTTTGAGGAAGAGGTTGAAAGTGAGTGCGAGTCTTATCAGATATATTATAATCATTTATAGGTTTTTAAATCAACTTCTAGACAACTCATTAGTGAGATATTAAATGTTTAGTTCAATGTAGGAAACACAGAAACAATTCAAGCCAGTTAAAGAAATATGATATCAGTTGTCTCCAGTGAAGTCCACTCTAGGCTTATATATTTACCAGAGGAGAACTGGCTAAAGGGAGTTTGAATTTGAATTAAAGAAAACATGTAACCAAGCTGTTTATTTGTTGGATCTACCAGCTAATTCCCCAATGTAGCTGCCACCCACCCCATCCAGCTACAACACTGCAATGAAAATTCTACATTTGGTCAAATTTCATCAGATTTCCAGGTAAACTGTCATCTTGTCCATGTTAGACTGGGGTTGGTACATATGATATGCGTCATGAAGCATCTCTTGGTGCTTTGTTCGAAAACAATATGATGGCAGGCATGCATCATCGTTTTAGTTTATTACAAGGTTGATTTCAGTAAAAATGCCATAGGCAATTTAAAACTAAAAATGTTATGAAGCATACAAATATGTTTTTTTAAATTCAATGCAAATGCACAATCAATTTAACAGATCTTATACACCACATGTTTAACCATAAATATTCACAACTTATCAAATTTACCCTTAAGTAAATGCTGAAATATATTAAAATAAGGAGACTAAATGAAATATATAAATAAATAATTTTGTATTGATGTAGCAATGACCCCATTTGCAGGCTTAAGCCCTAAATGTTGGTTCAAATTTTAGTTCTTGCTCTTGACATTAAAAAGGTATAAATTTGGAGAAAAGGTAACAATTTGGAGAAAAGGTAACTCTCAGGTATTCAAAGGTCACTGATGTTACAAACTGTCATGTTAAGCAACTAGAGTTGATACATGACGAAACACATATATTCATATATGATCTGAATTTTTAAACTTGCTTTAATATTGGTGTATCCGTATGTGCACAAAATGAAAAAAAAAATTAAATTAAGTTTACACGTACTGACAGCTCATACCCCCCCCCCCCCCCCGTTTTCCGTTAAAGACACATCTGTCCATCTGCATTTCACGGACCCTGCAGTAAGGATATAATGTCTGATCAAACCAAGCAAGCTGAGGCAAAGGCTTTTTTTTTCCTTCCTTGAGAATAATGTAAATGTTTGATGAAACAATGTTGGTCTACTTGTACTTGAGTCTCTAACGATAATCTGAGACATGACGTGTTTTAGACACGTCCCTGACGACTACGGGCTGAGCTGTATCCGGTAGGTGGAACTAAAATGAGCTAGCAATAACGCCGATTCTTACAGCTTAATCTCCAATCTTAGTACCTAAAAATTTCAAATGTAACCAAATTTTAGTTGCAAAAATGAATAAATATTACAATAAACATGGTGGCGTCACCGAAAAATGCAAATTTAGGATACGGGAGACGATAATCAACAGATGCCATATACAACTTACTCTTTGTCTTCATCGATTGCGCTTAAGTTAATTCTAGCGTCTCCGTGACTCAGATGGTGTGCCGTAACTATGTCAGAGGATGAACCGTTCCGGTGTGTGCCAAATGCACTTGATCGCATCATTTAGTAGCAGCCTACAAGATTAGCTAAACTCACAGAGATGTAAGAACAGAGACAATTTTGCTGTTTAAAATCAATGGTTAAACCTTCAAAAGTGCAGTGGGATTCCAGCGGCAGCTGTTATTTTGATGATAATTGCATGTACATTACCATACATAAAATTGATTTATATCAGGATAGATTGGGTTTAACTCTTGCACCAATAAAACTAAAATGGCTGTGGCGTTTTGCCCGACCCAAATAGTATAGTAACATGTATAATCAAAGTAATTCGGACAAGCCATTGTTTAATGTTAAACATGACCGCAGGCTAGCACTATCCCTTACGTAAGTTTGCCGTGGCTAGGGTGGGAAGCCCGACCAAGGCCGTCAGAAGCGCAGTTATCACCTTGGTGTGGAAGCGCTTGTGCAGATCAAAGAAGTTGCACGAAGGAGTGGACGTGCCTTATCTTCTTGTTCCGCAGACTGACAGCCAGGTTGAATTGGTCACTTAGTCGATTGAACAGGGCCACAGCGCTACCCAATCAGAATCGAGATAGGGACGGGACCCTAATTTGGCTAAGTATGATATCCTTAAACCTGCCAGCAAGATTTAGTTCGCTATAGTTAGCTAGAAAGATTGCCAGAAGATAGTAACTCCGATCAACCATGCGTGATTGGCGGAGAAAAATCTTAGGACAGGATTCTAAGTGCAGCTTCTAAAGGAAGCTTCGAGGGACAGACCAGTGACAGTGGTCCCAGTGTCTCCGATAGAGAGACGGAAAAAAGAGAAGGAAGGAGAGAAGTCGGGAGAGGTGAAGTCCAGGAGGAGTGGGAGGAACGAAATAAAGAGATGAGTAGAACCAAAGGCCAGGGGGAAATCGAACATACACTGAAAATCACGAGATGAAGTAGGCTGTCACTTGGAGGACGAGTGATTGAGTTTATCATTAAAATTATCGACTTTATTAAATTGTTATTATTTTCAATTTCATCTTCGTGTTCTTTATAATTTAACCGTTGGCAGTGCTGACTCGGGGCTCAGAGCTGTACATCTATTTCGTCAGTAATTTAACTTTACAACTGCACGAGCCAGGGTGGAACTTCCATAATATTTTAATTAATATATTGGAAGTACCCCCACCCCAACCTTTGCAAACGCTACAATGGCCATATTCAATAGAGGCGGCAAACTTATCAATAAGTGGCAATTTAAAATAAAAAAATAACTGTATTAAGTATATTAGAAAATGTCACTTGGTATAATAATGAAAAGCTCTAAAAAAAAATTGATAAAGGTACACTATCAGATAAAGGCCAGGTACGTGAAGGACTCCACCTCTTACAGGGGACTTCCATGCACAGTGAATGGGTTGTTACTGATCTTGAGGATGTTGGTCTTGTCTTTGTAGATGTTAAGGCCAACTAGTGCTAATCTGGCTGCCACTACGTCGGACAAATCATACATTTTATGCTGACTAATATAAGATCGCTAGGTCATCGGCAAAATCCAGGTCCTCAAGTTGATTCCACAATTTCAGCTGGATCCCATTTCCCCCGCACACTCGTGGCCGTCTTCATAATCAGGTCGATGGTGATAAGGAAGAGAAAAGGCGGTAGCAAGCAGCCTTGCCTAACGCCAGTCCACAGTATGAAGCTGTCTGTGAGCTGTCCTTCATGACTGATTATGAAGGACATTCCGTTGAAGCGTTCTTGATCAGGTTCACCGGCTTGGTTGGGACACCGTCGTGGCGATGAAGTTTTCAGATTGTCTATCGGTAATTATATATATATATATATATATATATATATATATATATATATATATATATATATATATATATATATATATATATATATATATATATATATATATATATATATATATATATATATATATATATATATATATATATATATTGGGGGTGGGGGCAAATTTCGCGCTCATACTCCACGCTCGATACTAGAATACATTTGAAATTTCTATCAAACGAATTAGATTTAGGTACAGTGGAACTAGTTTGACAGTAATTCGGCTTGTGATAGTCTCGTATCATTCTGTTACACAATATTCTTGACACTCCCACTTACCTCTTCGGCATCGCTGACAGCGTACCTTTGCTCTGTAGAATGAACACTCTAACCATTAAGCCACTTGAACGGTTCCAGTATGTGTCTGTACAAGTTCGTTTACACAGAGTGAAAGCATTGCCCACGTTCTGTCACCGAGATTTATATGGAGATTAAAGCAGTAAAAGGCGATAAAATTAATTCTTAAACAGATGATGGCATTTATTTTAGAGTCGTGATTTTTTTCCCTTTCATATTCAATATGAAATTGATACGTTTGGATCCAAAAGTACTAACATGTGTTCTTCCAATAAATATATGGTAGCAATAGGAATACCAGAACACATACCATCGACAATTATTTGAAAAAGACGCGTTCATTTTAAAGCAGGTCAGTTTTGGTGCCGATTGCTTTCAGTTTTAATAAAGACACAGCAAATATTCTCGACGAATATAATTTGCCTACGAAAGAGTATAGATCTGGAAATTAATACCACTTTGAAAATACTGATATACGTTATGTAAACATAATACAGTTAATAATATGTTATAACACTACGAGTGTTGGTTCGACATACAGCTATTATTGACTATTCTGTTGTTACGTGCTTAGGCTCGAATAAGCAGCAACACAGAAAGAAGTGAAAATAACAAGCTTGTAAAAGATTTAACAAACAATTTATTGAGTACAAATATTTTCATAAAAGAAAATAAATAATCTTACGGTTTTAGAGAATCAAGTCCAAAAATTAATCCACAAAGAATTCACAATATAATCCATTAGTGGAATTGCAAGAGTCCTGATAATAAAATGTCCTAATAGTTCCCGGTTCGAATCTTGACGATGCAATCCAATATGGACGACGATGTCACGTGATGAAGTCAGTTTTAGATTTTATAATAATTCAAATGAGCACAAGTAATTTTTCTAGATAAATAACACAATAAATTCCTCTTGATCCCAAACGAATTGAAATGATTTACACTCAAACAATAAAACACATCTTTTGTATTCCAAAGCCCAGACTAACTACTAAATATCTCGCTCCAAAACATCACTTATATATCTGTTTTTACGTAAACAAGAAAAGGTTCACGACCTTCCATAATCTCTCAGAACAATCTCACGTTCAAGAAATCACGCAAACATCGTATGACCCAACCAAATTAGAAAGATGTTTATACTTTACTCCATTTTATCCATGGAATCAACCAATCATTTTAGAAGCTTGTTTACACTCTGAAGCAAGGTATGAAAATGAGATTAACATCTGTTGTTTACTTGTAGAGTGAAAATTTCTAGAAAAATTTCTCAATGAATGAATTTTTAATCCAAAATGTCAAATTTGAATCTGACAAAAATAAATAAATTATTTAAATCGAATATGCGTAACAGTATCTAGTGTTATGTATATCTCTATTACGTGTGCTAAATTGAATTATTATAGATTGTAAAGATGATTTAGTAAAAAAAACAAGTGATATGGCTAATCATGTTCAAGATCGCGAGTTTTTATTTAAAAATACTCTTTATGAGGAGAGGTTATATATATATATATATATATATATATATATATATATATATATATATATATATATATATATATATATATACATATATATATATACATATATATATATATATATATATATATATATATATATATATATATATATATATATATATATATATATATATATATATATATATATATATATATATATATTTATCCATTTTGTAACATTTTATAAATCAGGTCAGTATGATAAATTAAAGACACTACCAAATAGTATTATCTATAAATTAAACCATACTTTGTATTGATTTCTAATGACAATCGTGTTATCATGTTATTTTCGAATTTTACATACAAAATAAATAGTGCGTAAAGCGTTATAGATCTGTAACATATTATTTAAAGTGCTTCATTCAATCTGTATCCTGCATTGAACATCAAGCCATCAAATCATATTATTTATTTTCATTTTAAAGTTTAAACATTTTGCAAATATTAATGAAAGCAAATATTTAATTTTAAACACAAACTAAAGACAATGAAGGTTTATTTCTGAATAGATATTGTATTACACCAATATTATATAATATAACAACACTTTTATGAAGTGACAAATTATGTAAAAAATAAATCATATAGTGTGTTCTTGAATGGTAACGAATTCGGTAAATTGGAATTTGGCAACAAGTACTAGAATTGATCTAACAGGGTTGGCAAATTCATTTTCAGATGTTCTCTTAATATTGTTTGCATTTAAAGGACAAACTGATCAAAGTATTAAACAGACCTTGTAATATGATATTTAATTATATCAACATAAATCTAAAAAGTGATAATAATGTGCGTAAAATAATTATGAATTCAGAATTTGTTTTACATACATTTCTTATAAAAAAAGAAAAGATACTAACAAGCAACATCTATTTCATCTTTCAACTGAGAGATCACTACTATTTCCGTTATCATTTATTTGCCATAATTCTATATTTATTAAATATTATTTGTATATAGTATAATATTCAGTATAAAAATAAATTGGGCATCTATCTAATTAACATACTTACACCAGCATATATAGATGTACATTTATTCCGTGTGAACGATTTGTTGTCAGTTTGAGTAATCGCGATACAATTAAACGATGCACGATGAATTTCGTCGTCAATAGCTGTGACAGTGTTCTGACGATGAAGTGAAGCTGTTCACTACATTGAGGTTTTGGCCGTTGACGGTGATGTTGGGCTCAACATAGTGCTTTCCAGTGGCCGACTGATGCAGGACTTCAGACTTATTGGTACTGATTGCGAGACCAAAGCTTGTGCAAGGAGCAGGAGAACTTGTTATTGCTGCATTATAGGTCGGCTTCTGAGCCAGCATTGAGGGCACATTCATATGCAAATAAAAATACTTGATGGTGTTTGTCATGACCTTGGGTTTCGCTTGAAGCCTCCTGGGATTGAATAGTTTTCCATCTGTACGGTACCTGATGCCGACTTCAACTTCTCCTTCTCTGAAAGCATTAGTCAGCATGTCGGAGAAAAAACATATTGAACAGTGCCGGTGCCATTTACACAACCCTGCTTGATTCCACTTGTTACTGGGAATGGCTCAGAACAGTAACCTTGGTTTCCTGCACCGCAATCTCCTAATCAACAATGAAGAAGTAAAAAGTGCGGCATATTTCATTCTGGTTCGACCAGGTCTTGAGTACTGCTCGACTGTGTGGAACCCATGTAATAAAGATCTAATAAATAAGATATAAATGGTTCAGAGGAGAGCTGCTGGATTCACCACAAATAAATATCGAAACACTAGCAGTGTCAGTGCAATGTCGAACAATCTCCAGTGGGAATCACTCGAATCCAGGCGAACCAAGGCTCAACTGACGATGATGTACAAGAGGATATATCAGCGGACAAATACCTGACCCTGGCATATAAATAAACTAGGTCAAACCACAATAAAAAGTTCCAGTTAAAGTCAGCATCGACAAATTGTTTTATGTTCAGCTTCTTCCCAAATACAATAGGGGCTTGGAACAAATTACCATCAACAATTGCATAAGCTCCTGACTTGGTGTATCACAAGCAGGAGCTTTCCGAAATTACATTCTAATGAATCAATCAGATACAAGTAAGACCTAGAAATTCTCAGGGCTATGCCGGTTGAGGTTTCCATATATCATTGCCGCTAAGGTAGCCAGATTGGTTATGAGTATGAAGGGACGAAAACGTACACTGACACTCTTTAACTTATTTCTGTCTTTCCTATCATTACTCTTCTGACTGTCCTATCACTTCCATCATTACTTTATCTTTGACAACGTATCGCCCGTTGCTTCATAGTCAAATGTGACTGCGTCAACGTACTTCTGTACTTGGCCATTACTGTCCACAAACCTTCTCTGCTGACAGTATCAACGACCTTTGTCAATTCGAAATAGATGAAGAAAAGGTCGGTGTTTTGCTCTTGACGTTTCCCTTGTAGCTGCCTCGCAGTAAATACCATATCGATGGTCCCATGTTCTTTTCGGAATCTACACTGGCTTTCTGGTAGTAATCCCTGGTCAAGATGTGTAGTTATCCGGTTCAGTAGGGTTCTGGCGATTATCGTTCCTGCAGTTGAAAATAAGGATATACCCTTTGCGCTTATACAGGTGGATTAAATTCCTGGAAGAATGTCTCTTGACGCTATATCAGTACAAACATTTCGTGGAGCATTTCTATCATGGATGTGCCCTCTTCCTTGTAGACTTCAGCTGGGATCGAGTTTGAACAAGGTGCTTTGCCACTGGAGAGCAGACGTTTCGCCTTCTATGTGTGCAGCAAGGTTGATTGTCATCCAGTGCTTTATTGATGGGACGTTGGGGGAGACGACAGATGGCTTCATCATTGATAAATGAAGGGCGATTCTGGACGTTGTCAAAGTGTTCAGACCATCGTTGGAGAATCCTCTCTTTGTCAGTAATTAGTGTGTTTCCATATGAGTAGAGAAAGGGGGATGATCCAGAGGATGTAGGTCGATACACTTTTTCAGGGCATTGTAGAAGTTCTTCATATCATGCTGGTCTGCATAGCACTGTATCTCGTCAGCTTTGTTGCTCAGCCATGTGTCTCGCATCTGACGGACCTCTTGCTATAAAGTTCAGCGTATGTTGTTTTACGCATGCTTACTAGAGGTGTACTTGGGGTTGTTGAAGTAGGTTTGAATGAGACGATGCTTCTCATTAAACAACTGTTTGATCTTGTCGCAGTTCTCATCAAGTCAGTATTGATGCCTTCTGGTTGAGGGTCCTAGGATTTCCGAAGCTGCGCTGTAGACCAGCTATCTGAATACCGCCCAGTCGGTCTCTACATTCTGATTGGCAAGAGGGGTGGAATTCAGACGTTCTTCCAGGGCATCCACGAGAGACTGTTTGGTACTGGTGCATTTCAGCTTGGTGATTCAGTCGTTTAGGAGCTTTCTGTCCCCGTGGACGTCTTTTGGGCTGAATGCGGATGTTGAACTTGATGATGACGAGGCGGTGGTCTGTTATGCTGTCAGCGCCGCACAAGGATTTGATCACACGCACATCCTGCCTGTCCCTCTTCAAGCCAATGACGTAGTCGATGAGGTGCAAGTGCTTAGAGCGTTGGTTCATCCTTGACGTTTGCTTACGAGTAGGGAGATGGAAGACTGAATTGGTGATCAACAGTCCATGTTCGGCGCAAATCTGGAACAAAAGGAGACCGTTGCTGTTACAGTGACCCACTCCGTACTTTCCTAGCACTCCAGCCCAGGAAACTTAATCACATCCTACTCTTGCATTGAAATTGCCAGGCATGACGAGCTTATCTGCCATTGGAACATCAGCAATGATGCTGTGAAGATCTTCATAGAACTTGACATTCACTTCAAATGGGTTGAGCATGGTTGGAACATAAGAAGTGACGATGGTAATATGCTTTCTTCCAGACAAGAGGGGGAGTTTCATGGTAATGAGTCTGTCGTTAACTCCCTTGTGAGGTCCAACCAATTTTTCAATCAGTGCTGTATTCACTGCAAAACCGACACCAGACACACGGCGCTCTTCACTTCATGGTCCGCTCCAAAAGAAAATGTATTTAGAGCCCCTTTCATAGAGTTTTGTCTTTTCCTTTAAGCCGGGTGTAGCTCAAGGCAGCTATGTCCGCGTTGTATCTGGCGAATTCCTTTCCTATTAGGGCAGTTCTACTCTGGGGTCTTTTCGCATTGTCTCTGTCCATTCCGGTGCGCACATTCCATGCGCAAAGTGTGAGATGAACAATCCTTCTTTTCTTTTTAGTACTTTGACCGCTGAAGTAGGGGCCCCGTCAGTCGCGGTATGCTGGCTAGGGAAGTTACATACATACATACATGCATACATGCATACATACATACATACATACATACATACATACATACATACATACATACATACATACATACGTACGTACGTACGTACGTACGTGCGTGCGTGCGTGCGTGCGTGCGTGCGTGCGTGCACACATATACACACATATACATACATACATACATACATACATACATACATACATACATACATACATACATACATACATACATACATACCAGTGATCAGAGTATGTCACCATGTCACCAGCTGGGCCTGTCTAGATCAAGCTCTTCCTAGATGTTGACATCGATGTCAAGGGCTTTCATGTTGCGCTTGCAGACATCCTTGCGGAGATGTGGCCGTCCGATCGACTTTTTTTCTGAGGCAAGTTCCGAATAAAGAAGGTCTTTGGGGGTCCGTCCTTCATCCATCAGACGTACATGGCCTAGCCACGTTCAATCACCTCGTTGTTTATTACTCGATTATTCCAAGTGATCCCGTGAATGCGTCGGAGACATCGCATGTGAAAGACGCACAGTATTTTCTTTTGTGAAGTGTACAGAGTCCGGGTTTCACTGGCATACAGGATAGTGCTTAGCACTCAGGCACTGTACACGGAGATCTTAGTGTTCAGGGTTAGCATGCTGTTGTTCCACACTCTCTGCGACAACCTGGAGAGAGTTAATGACGCCTTTTAAACCGCTTGTTGAGCTTAACATCGATCGATAGGTTGTTGGTTAGGGTAGAGCTGAGATACGTGAACTGACTGACTACCCCAAGTTCGTAATTGTTGATAACGTTGCTGGCTTCTGAGCCATCACGTTTGCTTTCTATTTGCTGATGGTCAGCCCAAACTCACGGTTTGCTATAGTAAAGCTGTCCATCAGGTGCTGTGACTGAGTTTCTGTGTGAGTGGCTAGGGCAGCATCGTCTGCGAAGAGCATGTCCCTGATAGTTGCTTCACGCATTTTGCTCTTTGCCTTTAGTCGTGCCAGGTTGAAGAGTTTGTTGTCTGATCGCGTCTGTTGGTAGATCCCTTATGTGGACGTCCCAAAGCATGCTTGAGCAGGACAGTGAAGAAGATGCCGAAGAGCGTAGGGGCTAGGACGCAATCATGTTTCACTCACAGTGAAATATAGTATGATAGAGAGGGTCCTATGTCTGAATGGGTCATGGGCGGTAATCTAAGATATTTTTTATCACTCTGCATGATTTTTTTTCCCTTTACATTTTTTTTTTTCACATCAAGCTCGCGTTGAGCACCTGTAGTTTCACTCTACCGCGGATTTTGATCGGACGATGAGCCATCGTACTGCACTGTGCCTTTCACTGGATGCCAAGCATGATCCGGTCCTTCCACGATACATACATACATACATACATACATACATACATACATACATACATACATACATACATACATACATACATACATACATACATACATACATACATACATACATACATACATACTCAAACACCACACACACGCGCACTTTACATCACTTTACATCACTGTTCCTGTTTCATGATTTTCTTCAGTGTTAACAACTATTATTTGTCAATGAAACAAAGTAAAAACAAATTCAATTTGCTTTTAAAATATTTCACTTTAAAACTGGAAATGCATTATAAGTAGTCTTAAATTATTTTATTTTATCTGTACAGAGAACAGAGTCATTATCTTGCATGAAATCGCAACTTTGTTTCCTTAAACCGCTTTAAAAAAAACCAAAAAAAAAAAACCTGAACCAATCTGGTTGGAACTTGGAGATATGATTTTAATCAGACTGACTGCTCAAAGTACCTGGGGACATTCCAGTCGTAAATGTCACATTTAAATCAGGGTCCCTCCGAATTTTGGCCTGAACCTACCTGTCATTTGGTGTGAATAAGCCTGATCCGAATCCGACGCATTCGACATCAGCCTTCAGCCTTTACACTAGCCACATGAACGGAGGGTGCTTCGAAGAGCATACGGAGAGCTTTACTCAACAAGAAAAACAACTATGGCATCCATCAATTTCCGTTTTTATTTAGCTAGACTAAATTATTTTCATGTTTGTGAATACATAGACGGAGAAAATAACGCAATAGTATAAAATGGAAAGCACTCTTTTCTCCTTTTCAAAATTTATTGGTGAGGGAATCCTTACTAACATCGTTGGCTCTCCATCACCGAAGAAGTCGATGATTTCCAAAGGATTTCAAGATTTCATTGTCTCCGTAAATCAACATAACACAAAACATGTAAGAGAAGACATAGTAAATGGTTTGTACTTATAGAGATCGCGTAGGCCTTAAATTAGCTTCAGTAATATTACATCAGTATTTTCAAAAGAGGTGATCAGTAACATTGTTACAAACTTACAGTACCTTTTATTTTGTGTAGTACTTGTAAAATAGAAAATTAAATATTAACGTCAAAGGTAAGAATATTTTTGTATAGGTTGTTAATATTCAGCATAAAACTTAGATAAAAGTAATGATTGTTCAGTAGCTCGTTCCGTACGATAATTGATGCAGGTCCTCAGGTAGACTAAGTAGGTCTCATCCTTTTTTCCCTTAGCACTATTTATGCTCGAGTTTTCCACTTAAATTCATGTAGTGTCGGGCTTTCAGCGGCTAGCTGGACCCGAGTGGCCGATTGGTCTAAAGCGCTTTCTGTTATGGATCACTACCGTCTCACCTCTGTATGCGTGGGTTCCAGTCTCAGATTCGACCAATGTGGGTATTAGTCCTACAATGTAAGCCCCGACGCTGATATTTATGTTTGCTAGCACTAAAATCAAGATCAACATGTGATACGTCTTACGGGTAGGACTATGTGGGTATGTGAAAAAGCTTTCCAGTAGCTTCTCGTGGGTCTGTGGTTCTTTATGGGGGTTTTCCCAGGTTCTTCCTCCACCATTAATACTGGGCACCATGTATAGCCTATTGTGTGCTGAAAATGGCATTAAACCCTTCAACAACAGTTGCTAGCTAGTAATTAATAAATTTATTTAGACAATATTTTTTATGCGAATGATAAGTAAAATCCCTTTCCTTTTGACCCAAGGCAACCTATCAACCTACTTTCTGCCATATTGCTGAGGTGAACAAAATTGCTTAGTAACAGTATGGTAGCATTAGTTCAATATTGTAACCCATTTTAGTTTTCTATATTTTGTTTATTTTTTCTGCATTCTGTTCGGAAGTGCTGCAATTATTTTTTGCAAGCAGGATATAAAACTACAAATGTGTGTATCAAATATTTTTATAGCTGTAATATATTTTCAGTTGATAAGGGTGGTGTGTGTCACGTACATGTGTACACGATAACATACACCAATTAGTGTCAAGGCAGTTTGAAGGCTGTTATATAGTTTGTATATTGTACACTTTTTGTTTCTAAAATGACAAATATTGGGCAAGCTGTAAACACCAACCTCTGATCAGCGATTTTGCTGTTGGAGTATTGAAACTCGGTCATTAATAATCCATTGGAGCAGTGAAAATTACTGACAGTAGCTGTTGTAATAGTTCAGAAATGGTTGTGGTCTGACATTGAATTAATTGATCTATTTACTGTGATTATTGTCCAAACAGTCTTTGTGCATATGGAACTAACCTGGTGTCTCACCCCCAATGTACTGATTTGATAAAAAATGATAATAAAAGTTACACAGTCTTAGACTAGTATTGACCACTCAAAAAGGTTGTGTTTGTCAACTTAACAAATAATTCAGAATTATATTGAACTAAATGTCTTATTATTTATGTCTTGTTGATTAACATTAGATGCATTATAGGGTGACAACTGAAAACATATGGAAGCATTTTCAAGGTATGGAGCCTCCAATGAAATTACATGATGATAAGAGAGTGTATGGTGACAAATATGAGACCAGAAAGTACCATAAATTATGGGTAATTGAACACACGTGGATTAAATGTGATTCAGGAAGGTGTAAACTTTCTGCCGCAAGTATTCAGAAAAATAAAGTGTGTGAAATACTTCATTGGTAAACCTTGTTGGTGAAATAGCATTGTTATTGTTTTGATGTGATGTTAATGAATAATAAATGCTGAATTAGAAACTGAAATGACATTTAATTTTGTTACTGGAAAGGCATCCGTCAAAATTTACAAAGGTATATAAGCTTCTTTACCAGATAAAAGAAGCTATAAGGTATTGGCCAAATTTATGTATATCCATGTGCTGTATGTAATTGTGAAGCAAATTCAAATAGAGTACATCTTAGTTATTGCAAGAGTTCATTATGGACTTCTACTTGGCAGTACATGCACCCTTTATGTTTACATGCTGATGTTTCATACAAATTTAAGAAAAAATGTTTATTGATTGAGTTGCTTGTATATTTTCAGGAACAAGATCTTGCTATAAAGAAAGAGTTGGCTATACTTAGACAGAAGATTTCCCAACCTGATGTGACTCATGTAATTTACTTTGCACAGCTGTATATCCCACATGTCACAAAGCATAACATCCTATGACAATCAACTTGTCTGTGTTACACTTGCAAATATTGAATTACGCTGCATGTGTTTAATATACTGTAGAACTTTGATTATCCAGCACTTGATTAACCGACATTCTGTTAACCGTCAGGGCATGGTACTAAAAAATATTAAAACTAGGTACATGTACATGTGTAGATATTATGATTTTTTGATGATCCAGTCTGTTGTATAATATTTGTAATGTACATATTCTATTACCTGTCTATTCTCGTATCCGTCATGATCTTGGTCCTGCATCATAACGGATAATGAAAGTTGTACTGTATTGTAACATTTTGTATTTTGGGTAATGTGACTTAAAACAAAATTTCAGATGGAATATACCATAGTTTTCATCAAGGTTTAAAAGTTAAGAATGGAGGAAACATTTACAGTGACCGCCAGTACAGTATATAATAAAGTAGCAATAGTTAGATGAGATCAGAAAAATGTCTTACTATCAATGTGACTTGAAAGCACATTGATGAGGTGAAATTTGGTTGCCATTTTTTGTTAAATTTTTTTATTTTTCCAATAATTTAGAAAAAAGAAACCATTGCATTACTTTGTACATATTTAGTCCAGGTGAGAAATGTTTAAGATTTGTAAACAACAAGCAGAATATCTGCTGCCATGATTATTTACCAGTGGTTATGTATATTTAGACAATATAAGATACATGACTAACCAGTATATGTCAATTTATGGGTCAGATATCTGCAGTTGTCAGCATAATAGCAGTAGCTATTTTGTAATGTGTCTAAAACATTGAAAAGCATTTGTCAGCCAGGCTGAAATGTGCAGTGTAAGGTAATGATATTTGTTAATTTATAAAAGTATGAAAATAGAAAATATGCAACTATGTGTGAAAATATTCTCCCCTGAGTGTGCATGACAATAATGAATGAGACTGATTTTTTATAAATATTTTTCTTTCATGTCAACTGACGGGTGTTCTCTTTACTGCACCATGAAGTTGTAGTCATATGAATGTGACCATTGTAATTGAGTTAATTAGTCATTATATAAGGTTATTTGAAAGTTTTAAATATTAATGCACTGTACTGTTCTTTATTAGTGAACAGTAAATGTACCTCGTCACTGTACTGCCATTACACATGTACACACTTTCTGTCTGATTGTGCATATATTAATATCCACTTTTTGGAATCATGTTCATACACCAGAAGATGGCACATTTGATGACATGGTAGATTTCAAATCATGTGCCTGCCACTCAGTTAATCTTTGGTAATGGGATTCAGGAAAGAAAAAAAAACACTTGGAGCTAAATCAAGCCTGTATGGATAATGGAACAAAATTTGGATGATGTGCTCCTTCATGAAATCTGTCAAAATAACATAGGACAGATTTATGCATTGAGGTGTTGTCATGGAGATGATGGATTTGTAGAGTACTGGTGTGTGGATGGGTGGTTCTATAGTGTTCCACTTTATGACAAAATTTAAGAGGCATGAAAATCCAGTGGTTCTGGCAGAGTCAGACCCTGGTAACTGGGTGATGGGACTTTCTGCAATGAAAAATAATGAATTTTACCTTTATTAACAGCCTGATTACACTGAATGATTTGTTGACTGTTTTTTTTTCTTCTCAAACCAAACTTATTACTTTTTCTTGATTCAGGTTTTGGAAACTAAATCCATATTTTATCATCTGTGACAATCTCATTCAGATGTCTCTGGTAACTCTTATCATATTTGATGATGATTTTAATCTAAGTATGTTTTGATTGGTCATCACATTTGATGATGATTTTAACCTAATTATGTTTTGATTGGTCATCACGTTTGATGATGATTTTGATTGATCATCACATTTGATGATGATTATGACCTGAGTATGTTTTTGATTGGTCATCATATTTGATGATGATTTTTACCTGTGTATGTATTTCGTTGGCTGTCAACAAATATGGGATCCATCTTGCATATAACTTTCTGAGCTTAAAATGATTCTTTACTATATTAAAAAAGTTGGTGAATTAATGCAGGGCTCGAAATTAGCAGTAGTCCACTAGCCCAAGGCTAGTAGATTTCCCGTCGGGCTAGTAACTTTTATAATGTTAATAGTCCGATGGGCTAGTAAGTTTTTGGTTATCAACAGAGTTTGTTTACTCAATACCCTAATAAAGACGTGACTTCGTCCGATGTTCTTTAGAATCAACGCAGTGACCATTGTAAACACAGTCATAAAATATTAGCATGTGAAGATGAAGTCAATTTCTGCCTCGGAAATGTGTATCTATTACTATGTGCGTTTCACTTAACAGCACCAAGTTAGGTCCCGTCCTTAACAACGGAAGTTTGGAAATTGATCCGTATTAATCTGATAGCGAATTAAATGGTATCACGCTTTATTCACGCAACCACAGTAACAAATTACGAAACGTTACACCACACAAAAGAACATAGCATCAACTATTCAAAGAAATTAGTTTACATGTTTGTTTCTTGAAGGTATTTTTTTGATGCTTGCTCCGAGCCACAAACGGGTAACTCATATTTTACGTTTGCATCAAAATAATTAGAAGAATTAGATCAATTTATTATGATAACATTACTGATACATCATTTTCCAAGCAACTACTTTTTCTATGATAATAAGAATAGCTTTTATATTTTCCCCCCAAAAACGATAGAACAAATAATTGAATACACGTGGAGATATCCATGCATTTGATAGGAATTAAAATCTCACTTGGGCATCTAACATTGAAAATATTCATGCTTATTATTAATTTCAACAATACACCGAGGTTCGATTAATTAGGAACAATTACCAAACATGTGATTGATGATGAGACCGTAATTGGAGCTGTTAAATACCACAAGTGTTCGATGCGCTCTTGATGTGAAGGGGAAAAATATCTAAAGAAACAAATCATAGAGAGTGACAAAATACCTTAGAAAAGTATCTCAGGAATATTTTTGGTATTTTTGTCGCTATGTATGATTTTATTCCTTTTGATTATTGTTTTCTTTTTCATTCACATCAAGCTCGCGTCGAGCACCTGAGTTAAATACAATGTTCCGAGACAGCTGGCTTTGTTTGATGGGAGCACACATTCCTTAAGTTGAAACTAACATTATCTTTTGATGTTAATATTTTATAACAGTGTTTACTTTAGCCACTGCTTTGATTGTGCAGAACATCCGCTGAAGTCAAGTCTTTATTAGGAAGAAGCCATTTGATGGAGGGGGGGGGGGCAAAGGCACGTGTTTTTAAACGGGTTTCTTGCTCGGACTTTTTTTATATAAAGGACACTGTGTCATTCCTTTTCTGACTTCAGTTGAAACAGAATTTTCAGAAATTTTAAATACCCCACATAAAATTTATACTGATATTTGAAATACTGCATATGTTTCTTTTATGGAAACATTCTGAGTAACAAAAAAAGGATTGCATGTTTACTATGACCCAACTTTATTGTAGCAGGGAATGAAAAATGCAATGAAATTAGTCTTAAGAAGTCACTAAAATATCACTGTATTGAGGTTCCATATGTTAAAAAAGTAAAACATTCAGGCTTATAAATGTCTTAATTATCAGGAGACCTGTATATGGAAGTTTCACTGTTATGCTAATCTACACATTCTTCAATTTTGTGTAAGAGTTACATCCGTTTGCCAAATCTCGGAGGTCTACCAAGAATGATTGATACTTGACTGGTTTTCAAAAGCACTATGAATACATTATTGATTATAAGATGCTGAATGCTTTTGTCAAGGACACATCAAGGCTGCCAACCTAGGATGCACTCACAGGCTATTAAATGCATTATTCTCAATTCATTTAAATGCATTAGAAAAATTAAATATACAACAAATATGTGAAAATTTGGTCCCAATTTAAATTAAGCAGAAAAATTTTCAAAACATGTATACAATTATGCATATTCTAGCTTTTGTTTGCAAAATTTGCTCCCAAATGTTGATAATCTTTTCCTATGTAACCACTGACCTGCTGCAAAGAGACATAACTCTTACTTCTTTGATCGCTTTGATCTATTATAATTACCATGACCATAGGTCCAGAAACCTTCAGTCTTGTATTTGCTGTCTGTACAAATGTTTTAAAGACAATTTGTAACGTACAATGTGTCCGAATTAAGGTTAAGATGTATCAGTTAAATCTAACCCTGTGTTACCGTTTTAACCTCCAAGGTCAAGGTATTAGATAACTGAGAAAAGACTTGAATTAAAATGTTGAATAATAGCTTATTTTAAAAAATCCAAATTTAATGAAAGTCAATGTTAGTTGAGCTAGATATGATACATAGACGCAAGTAAATCAAATATAGGGTTAATATATAATTTGAAAAGTAAGATAGTGTAGTGTAAATTTAACAGGCTTCATGTATTTCTTTGTATACTTAAAGGGACAGATGCGTGATTACCTTGGTCGAGTTATTTACTGTGCTATTTTGGGATATGATGTCAGTTTCAGCTACATTCATGCAGTCAAACTGGCTCAACAAGGAACAGGCTTTGAAAAAAGAATGGGTATGTTTTCTTTTTAAGCAAGAATTCTAACACACTGAAAAATATTGTATTGAAATAGTAGTTTTTGCTTTGTATTCTCCATGTCATGTTGAATCAAATGGTTGCAGTTGATAATAGCATGTGAAGGCACATTTTTTTTTTTTTTTACATGAATGAACAATTTATTACTGGTTATTACTGGTTGGATGCTCTGAGATTTGGCGTCACCAGATGTTATAACACATCTTAATGTAATATATGGATTGTGTGCAGTTACTTTTTGGTTCAAAATTACTTTAGGATCTGTTGTATAATATATGTTAACTGATACTGTAAGAATAATGATAAAGACATGGTTTGGTATAACATTTGACAGAGCAATGAAGACCTTAAAAGTAAACTATTTTTTTTCTTGTTCGACAAATATACTATATTTGGGAGTACAACCAATATCTCACAAGTCCAATCTTTGCAACTTTTTTCTCACAGCAGAGGCGCAAAAAGTAGCAAAAGTGATAGGCTCGCCTATACAGGAGTCAAACAAGAGGGATCTTTGTGTAGAGGGATTGGCGCCAAGTCCCATCCATACATAATTACTGCTTCCACATCTGCAAAGAAGCACACTCAGTTTTGTAATATCACAAAATTGAGTTTCTTTGTGTCTTTGCATCATTTGAGTGAGGAAATTCTGTCAAGTTCTTTTAAACAAGGAAATATATGCCAGCTACATTTCTCTATATTTATCACTTTTCTTCAAACACAGATAAAGTATTCACTTTTTTTGACCAGCTTGGTCTTTCAATATCCATGTCATTGTAATTTGAATTACATACCCTAAGGTCTGTGGTACTTCACTTCATCTCAGTACTTCACCTGATATATGAATTGTGTCAGTAAATATTTATCGTTAAAAGCTGTACCATATAATGTCTACAGCATTCATAAATTATTTATTGTTACATGCTGTAATGTCATTCATGTAATTATTTATTGTTACATGCTGTAATGTCATTCATGTAATTATTTATTGTTACATGCTGTAAGGTCATTCATGTAATTATTTATTGTTACATCTTTTAAGGTCTATCATGATATTGTTTATGGTTACATGTTTAAGGTCATTCATGTAATTATTTAGTGTTACATGTTGTACGATCATTCATGTAATTATTTATTGTTACATGCTGTTAGGTTATTCAAGTAATTATTTTTGGAGGGGCCCTGAGTGGCCGAGTGGTCTAAAGCACTTTTCGTTACGGATCACTGCCATCTCACCTCTTTCTGCGTGTGTTTGAGTCTAAGTTTCTGCTAATGTAGTTATGTGAGAAAGCTTGCCATTTGCTTCTCATGGGTTGGTGGTTTTTTCCGGGGGTTTTCCTGGGTTCTTCCTCCACTGATAATACTGGCCACCATGTATAGCCTAGTGTGTGCTGAAAAATGGCGTTAAACTCTACAACAACAATAATTATTTTAGGCAATCATCTTTTTTCAGTAGTGTCCTCTTTACAATATGTTGACACTATGTTAGATTTGTCTGTATGTGTATGCCATTATTTTAATCCATATAACCACTGGGTATCAACACAATGGGCACGACTATTTCTATGTGGTGCAATCATTTTGAAGCTGGTGGAGTTATGGTTTGACTTAAAGTCTTTTTGAAATTGCCATTAAATTATGGACTCTCAGAATAAAAGCACATGGCAATTTTTACAAATGGCATCCAGAAAACAGGAACATGTTCAAGGAAAAAGGGATAATTAGTATCTTCTGAAATTTAAACAGTCTGCACTGAAGAATAAAAAGGAATATATTCAGATTTTTAAGAAAAGGCAAGAGGGGCAACCAATTACTTTGGACATTATGTATTGATTTGAGTATTTCTTTTGGTTGGACATATGATTGCCATCACCACAATAAATTATAAATAAATTAAAAAAAAACTAAATGGGTATGTCTGTTGGAGAGATAGCAAGAAGCCATTGAACTCCATGTGGCTATGAACTGCAGTTTCTAAATCTTTACTGGAGGTAATTAATGTCTAACAACTCTACATGCTTTTTAGTTGAACATTAAGTTTTCATTCACTGCTTCATTCTCAAATTACACTTCCAAACTGTTGTAATGCTGTTTTCTGATTTGGCGATAACAGTATATGATATTTTGTTACACCTTAATCAGAATTGGTTTAACTTATGGACTGCCTATTTTCCAAGATCTTGTTAGGGTTGGCATGTTTGGAGTGTGATGTTATTCAGGCCATGCTTGCGATATGTACACAATGGTCACAAAATGCATAGGCAACTGAAATTACATAAGCAAGCAAGAAAATGAACACAGTCATTTAAAAAAAATGAAAATTCAACTAGTCTCATTGCTGACACCACTTAAGTTGACAGTTTCCTATTAGAAGGTTCATTGAAGGCAGAAAACTGACCAGTTCAGAAATTTTGTTTTGCTGGCCTGATTATAGTGATCTTTTCACTCAGTACTAAAACTGACCTCACATCCCTAACTGGAATAGCTAGGTCATCCCTGCAGCACTTCTAGGGCTTGTACTATCTCACTACAGTGGCCCATCTTGATCACCGATGAAAATATTGAGATATCTTTGTATGATTATGGTGGTCTTTTCTTTCATATGGAACAGAAATCCTTCCTCAACACAATACAGCTGGTTAATAATGCTGTTTTAGTAGGATATGTGCATTATTTGGTATAAATGGCTGTATTTCATCATTCTAGACATAACATTGACTTGTAATTTGATAATCTTGCTGGTAATACGTGTGAGTTAGTGGATTTTGCATGTTCTGAAAGGAGCGGCACAGTATACTTTTGCCAGTTCCATAGCAAGGTCAATAAATTTATAGCTTGCTGATAGAAATACCTTTTTCTCCATCGCCATCTTCTATGTGGAGCACTGTAGTTCCTCATTTTTACAGTGAAATATTCTTAAACTTCCATCATGATTGTGATTAACAAAAATGACATAATTTGTTGGTTTTAATTATTTGCAGGTTACCTGTCATCATCTATTCTTTTGAATGATAGACATGAGCTGATAGTTTTACTCATTAACACCATCCAGAAAGTAAGTATGATATTTTTACCTTGTTCTCTGCAATATTGATGCTTTGATGCTTTTTATTCTGAAACTTACCATTTCTAAAATCTGATTTTATGCAAAGGTTTTGCAGTTGGTAAGTGAATAAGTTGATCTGTATAGTAAAATGGAGATGTCTAGATTAGTTATCTGCCCAAATGTTTACTTTGGATTTGATGATGATAATGACAGTAAAAATAATGATGATGTTTACCAGCATAATTTCATCTTGAAATCCAACATATGTGATAGGACTTGTCAGGCATTTATTTATATTGTCTGATTAAATCATACAAATTTGGTTGAAATGGGGTGAATAATAAAAAAAAATGTGTTAAATAGTTGAAGTCATCTGCACCATTCTTTATTTGCGTAAACTTCGTTATCTGAAATGTTATTTATTTGAATCTTGGGATTGCTGGCAGTTTTCAACAGTATTTCAATTGATTGGACAAATCAGTAGTTGGCTCCAACAGATTTCCATGGAGGTCTTTGAATTTGTTCAAATGGTCAGACACCAATTAATTTTACTATATTTTCTCTACATTTATTTCTCAGTACTGACCTTTCCACTGTGACAATCAATACAAATCATATGTTAATCTAAAATACCTTAAAAGATGCTGTCATGGTAAAGTTCGTGTCAAAGGTTCACCAGCATTTTTTTGAGAGGCTGCACTGTAAACAGAGCAGCATGTAAACAACACAGATTTCACTTCCAGATCATCACCAAGACATTATTACTCACAGTGCACTGTCACCAAAATACATACAGACAACCACTCTCTGAGTTCATATTCTCAGGAATAAGCAATTACCAAAAATGCATAAATATAAAATAGATCTACTGTTACAGTGGAACCCCACTATAATGCGATAATTGGGGTCCAATAAATTGGATCACATTAAAAGTGGGGTCGCGTTTTCGCGAGGTTTTACAGTATTTTATTTTTTTTTAGAAAACACCGCATTAGCATATATACGTATACTCGTGTCTAATGTAAAAAAAAAATCAGAGTATTATCGGACAAATATTAAATGGAATGCAGTAATAAGACTTATTCAAAAAAGTGGATGGATAATATATTTATAGGTTATTACTTTGCGTTAGATAGTTTTACTAATTTTTATTGTTTTTCACCCGAAAATACACGTTGATCGATAACACCCCAACTGACATTATATAATGAATAAGGGGGTATTAACATCGTTTACTATCGTGCCGTCGTGGCACGCAGTTGGTCAATAATTCATGCAATTCCATTGGAAGATTGCACAGATTTAAAATATTCAATAATTTTGTCCAAGATTGTTGTGTTTGAATTTAATGTCAAATATATAGCATGAACAGAATATTAACACTGTTTACTTACCGTCTGATATAGTACCGTCATGGCATGCAGCTAATCCATAATACCTGTACCTAATTCCATTGCAAAAATTGCAAACGTATTTAAACTATTCAATATTTTTGTCACAAATCATTATGTCTGAATTCAATGAGAAAAATTAACAGAAAATTAGGTTACAAAAGACGAAGCAAGTGTATGTTCATTACATTCCAGGGTCTATGAACGGTGTATATACAAATTGTAAACTTGATTTTCCATAACGGTAAAATATTTTTTTATATATACACAAAATAGGAAAGTAATGACGAGTATATTAACAAACACCATACACATAAAATCCGAGAACTAAATCATAACATGTAGGGAGTCTGTAATGGTCACACACCACTGATATATTCCAGTTGTATGCATGTTCAATTTTAACCTAACAAAGCCGACACTGTTTACTAGTCAAATGATTCTCTCTAATAACACTGCCAAGCCCAGAAAACATATTGGCGGCTTTCGTTTTTTGATATTTATTAAATTGTCAGAATCTTGTATCAACCACCACATTGTCGGCTGCTTGGTTGTTTATGCAGTTCAAGAACACGTCTCTTTACTCTTGGATTAATAATAAGTTATATTTCCGAAGTTTATTTAGGCATAACAATTCAAGGACCTGGTGAAATTAATACATTTCAGAAGCCGCATTTTACAAGCTATTTCTCGTACATTATCATATTATATATTGTATTATATCAGAATTCATACACGATCTCTCCCGCAAAATCATAATAAATGTTTTTTGCGCAAAGTGCATTGAACGACTTCCATTTGTAACTTGATTTTACGTAACGGTAAAATATTTATTAGAAAAAAGAAGGGGAAAATTGATAACCATTTCATAAGCAAACCCCATGTAACACATGTAAAACCAGAGAACTAAATGCTATAGGCATGCAATTGTCACAAGTCACTTTAATAATTGTTTTCAAAGCTGAACACATGTCAATTTCATACCCTCTCAATTTCCAGCTTGTGAAGCAAACATTTACTGGTCAACTGATTGTGTCTAATAACACCACCACGTCCATAAAACATGTTGGCGGCTTTCATTTTTTGATGTTTATTAAACTATGAGAAGCTTTTATTAACCACCGCATTGTCTATTGCTTGGTTGTATGTGCAGTTAAAGAAGAAACACATGTTGGCTATTGTTAGAGCAACGATTGTATACAGAATTAATTGAAGACAACTACAAAGTCCACATCATGTTTATTTTGGCATAACACCTCATGAAGAAAAAAAAAATCGAATAAATATACAAAATATCAGGAGCCACACCACGACCGCGTTATATCCAAATTCGCGTTATGGCAGGGTGCATTATAGCAGGGTTCCACTGTGCCAACAAAATATGAGGAAAAAATGTTCTAAAAATATACTAAAACTACATTTGTGGGTACTGAACTGGAAGTACTAATTGTGATGTGATTCCAAATGTGCTGATTCATTATTAAGTAGGGCCACCATTATTAAAAGTTAATAAGCCTTTATACGATGTTTTAGAAACCTCAGTGCACATAATTTGACAAAATTTGAAAAGCAGGTACCTTGTAATGTCAGATTGGATATATACACTAAGGGTGCGGCTAGTAACACTTTCTAAGTTATGAATTAAAGCCAAGCACCTGAAACGCAGTGAGAGATCCAGGAGGTAATACTGGTTGTGTAAATAACTTGTTCTTTTTTTATGTTGTAAATGTCTTTAAAATTTGTTCAAAATAATCTCAATCCACTCTCAAGTCAACAATTACTAAAAGATGACACAAATAGCTTCAAATACTTTTTCTTAAAAGCCACATGACAGAATTTTACTAAATTTGACAGAAAGCATCCTGGCAACAGTGTCTTTATCCTGTATTCATTGGCATCAGCATCTTTATCCTGTATTCATTGGCATCTGTGTCTTTATCCTGTATTCATTGGCATCAGCGTCTTTATCCTGTATTCATTGGCATCAGCGTCTTTATCCTGTATTCATTGGCATCAGTATCTTTATCCTGTATTCATTGGCATCAGTATCTTTATCCTGTATTCATTGGCATCAGCATCTTTATCCTGTATTCATTGGCATCAGCATCTTTATCCTCTATTCATTGGCATCAGCATCTTTATCCTGTATTCATTGGCATCAGCATCTTTATCCTGTATTCATTGGCATCTGTGTCTTTATTCTGTATTCATTGGAATCAGCATCTTTATCCTGTATTCATTGGCATCAGTATCTTTATCCTGTATTCATTGGCATCAGCATCTTTATCCTGTATTCATTGGCATCAGTATCTTTATCCTGTATTCATTGGCATCAGTATCTTTATCCTCTATTCATTGGCATCAGCATCTTTATCCTGTATTCATTGGCATCAGCATCTTTATCCTGTATTCATTGGCATCAGTGTCTTTATCCTGTATTCATTGGCATCAGCATCTTTATCCTGTATTCATTGGCATCAGCATCTTTATCCTGTATTCATTGGCATCAGTATCTTTATCCTGTATTCATTGGCATCAGTATCTTTATCCTCTATTCATTGGCATCAGCATCTTTATCCTGTATTCATTGGCATCAGCATCTTTATCCTGTATTCATTGGCATCAGTATCTTTATCCTGTATTCATTGGCATCGGTATCTTTATCCTCTATTCATTGGCATCAGTATCTTGATCCTGTATTTATTGGCATCAGCATCTTTATCCTGTATTCATTGGCATCAGCATCTTTATCCTGTATTCATTGGCATCAGTATCTTTATCCTCTATTCATTGGCATCAGCATCTTTATCCTCTATTCATTGGCATCAGCATCTTTATCCTGTATTCATTGGCATCAGCATCTTTATCCTGTATTCATTGGCATCAGCATCTTTATCCTGTATTCATTGGCATCAGAACCGCTCCGGTGGCCTAGTGGTTAGAGCGTCCGCCGCGGAAGCGGGAGGTCGTGGGTTTGATCCCCGGCCGAGTAAGACCAAAGACTTACAAAAATGGTACTAACAGCTGCCTTGCTTGACGTTCAGCATTAAGAGGTTAGTGTTAGGACTGGTCGGCCTGGTGTCAGGATAATGTGACTGGGCGGGACATCATGCTACATGTCTGCGGCATGATGCCCCTGTGGTAGACATCACTATAAACTGCCTCACTGCAGACATCGTAGCGATATAACTGAAAAATTGTTAAAGCTACGTTAAAAATCCTAAACAAACAAACAAACAAACAAACATTGGCATCAGTATCTTGATCCAGTATTCATTGGCATCAGCATCTTTATCCTGTATTCATTTTCATCAGCATCTTTATCCTGTATTCATTGGCATCTGTGTCTTTATCCTGTATTCATTGGCATCAGCATCTTTATCCTGTATTCATTGGCATCAATATCTTTATCCTGTATTCATAGGCATCTGTTTTGTATTCTGAACCACAGTAACACACCAGCTGTTTCAGTCCTGACAGTTTTCTTGTAAATCTGTAGTCACAGTCTGCATGCATGTCATCATCTGATGTCTCTAAACTCTCTATCTCTTCACTCTGTATGGGACCCAGTCCATGATTATTTACAGCAGCCAACTGCCTCTACATAGCAGAGTTGGCCCAACTACTTGGGTTGCTGTTTCCACACTTTTGGGCTGCTGGACATTTGACATAATGCTTTATTGGACACAAAGTTATTTCACTTTGCACACATAATCTTCCACAGGCAACAGTAATCCTGGCATAGATGGCTTCCTCTTTTATTCTCATGATGCTCATCTGCCATCAAATATGGCTGCTGTTTCTAAAAGTAGACAAATCATTAAATAGCTTTTTCACAAGAACCTAATCAGACCAAATCTGGAAGAAGGACTGACTTTCAGATTTTTTACCAATGATACCAGTGTACTACCAGTTATATTGACTATTAATAAAAACAGACATATAAAACTGACTTGTGAAATAAATACAGCTTTGGAGAATTGACCAAATTGACAGAAGCTTCCTGCTGACATATATGGATTTGAAATGGATACATAAAGTGTTGATCTACCAAGGATTGAAAAAGCTTTCATTAACTTCTAAAGAAATGCCTGACAGAATTTGACAGAAAATGTTACTTTTTACATTTGTAGAAATGATGTGTGAATCACCATCAATTATGGTGGCAATTAATTAAAAAGAAGAGTAAATAGTTTACACAGGTTTGTACAAAACAAATTGCATAAAAGAATATGACTAACTCGGAGAGAACGAATATTGACATTGAGATATTTTGATGTGGTATGCCATTAAACATGGATGAAGGTGTAAAAGCTGTAGCGACTTTGAAATACTTGCTCTCATAACATATGCACTCACCAGCATTGGACAAAGATTTATACAGAAAGCATCCTAATGATTGAGATTTCTTGGCCAACTGCTAATGCATTTGGCTGTTTTGCACTTTTGAACAAGGTGAGCGGTCTCATAACCACCTGGACCTCTTGTTATTCAACTAGTTTACACCCACAATGTACAGCACTGATACACCATTCTGTTGTCTGCAAATAACTATGGTTACTAAAACTTTAACTGGTAAGCAGCAACATCATGTCATACTTGCTATTTAATGTTATGAGGTCAAAGATTGCTTTGATTTGCCTTTAGTTTTTTTGAATTATTAATCTTTACCATTTCTTTTCAGGACCTGACAAGCAGCAATCTCCTTGACAATTGTATTGCTATGACAGCCACATGTCAGTTGGTCAACAGTGAGATGATCCCTGTTTTGTTACCACTTGTGGTGAAAAAACTTAAACATCCAAGGTATGCATACATTGGTATAAAAAAATGTCTGGACACTGTTGAATAAAAAAAATCTACTATTCATTCATAACACAAATTTGCAAAACAACCGGTAAATTTTACTCCATACTCTACATTTTTGAGAAAATGAAACAAAGTTTTCTTTGCTCAGCAAAGTTTTCATAATTTATGCCTTGTATTAAACTATCACGTTTTAGATATAATATAACAGTAAATCATATGACTTAGATGATTTATTTCTGTCAAGGGGGATTATCAGCATAGGTTATCTTGTATATGTTTTGGCAGGTAGATGTAAAAATATACTTACAAAACATTAATGTCTACATGAATTTATAAACTTCATTGCAAACAGGTTTTCTCTAAAGATGCTAAATGTAGTATTTCTTGTACAGATGTAATATAAAATGATTAATTTAAGTCTTTCTGGTAATTTAGTACATGATTAAAGAATACCAATTAAGATTGGAGGTTATGTGCTGAAAATAGGAAATGAAAATATCATCCATAATATATTTTCTAATGGTCTTGATGTTCAAGACATGAATGTTGAAAATACGCAAAAGTTTTTGTTAGGTGTTTTTCATATATAACAATTTAAAGACTGCATAATTGTTTTGCTCCACTAACGAGAAGAAGAAAGGATCTACAGATTAAAGATTGGTGGAAATGCAAAAGTTATTTTGAAAATGAATAAAATTATGGCTTGCAGTGTTGAACGGTGTTTTACCAACTCAAGTTAACACTATGTTTCTGAGTATCTTCCTAATGTTTTTACAATAACCGAGATTAAGAAGGTACGGGTTGTTATGAGGTATGATGTTACAATCCATCAGTAATGAGATACATATTCTCTACATCAGATATTGAATTTGCAACAGAATAGATGATGTTATGAAAGATCAGACACTAATTTACATAAAATAGATTATTTGACCAGTCCAGTAAAGTGTTCATGCTGTAAGTCACTGATGTGACATTAGAAGAAATTTTCAATTCTAGTCTTATGTGGTAATCTGAACATTACAGAAGTAATAAGCATGCATATTGAAAAATTGGCAAGATAAAAACATTTTGTCCATGATTTTCTTAATTATTATTCCTCCTTCTGTATTTTTTAGTATCACCACTGCAATAATATTTTCATATTAAATTAATATTCTGTATAATTTGATCATCACTTGGAGAGTTTTACTGGTACAGTCATGATGGGTTAGTGATTAGTGACCAAAAGGGCGTGTTTGATTCCTACTATTGGAAAAGCCTGGGTCAGCTATCTTGGTGTGTCCTTGGCCAAGGTACTTGACTCCAGCTACCATGGTACTGAACAACAATGTGTTGCTGTGCTGTTGATCATCAAAGCAAATTTAACTGGCACACAGTCTTCATTTATTAGTCATTATGTGTAACAGCTTTCAATACAACACACCAATTCTGTTCTTGCAGCAGTTATGTAGCAACACAAATCCAAAGATGTAGTTGGTTAGCATTTATCCATCACTTTATTACACTTTTGTACCAGTCTTGATCAACAAAAGAGACCTAATGAAATGTACAGGTCTTTTGTGAACAGCTGAAATTCCATAACTGTTGTAAGTAAATAGAGTTGCATTTATGGCTGAAATCAACTCAGAACTACAGAAATTTCATTGTACTTAGTTGCAAGGTAATATTTATCATACCTTAGAGAAAGATGGCAGAAAATTGAACAATGTTTGATCTACATAAAACCATGGAGACAGCCAGTTATGTACATCGCTTGACCTGATTGCAGTGAGGGTTGACAAGATTGGTTTATAGGATAAAATTTGAGCTTAACAAATGTTTGTTATTTTAGTTATTAAACAGTACAGATAAATGTCCTTAAATTAATTTAAAAAAATCTTAAAAATGTTGGGTCACAGGCCTCCAGATTTGTTCATATTGAAAATGAGCGTGTGACAATATGGTTCTTCATATTCTAGCATCGAAAAATAGATAATTGTCAGCCTTTTTCTGCATTGGTTCCATCATGTTATGTATCAACTGAAAGTTCATTTTCTGTATGATTTATATACTAACATCCACATGTCTTATATCAGTAGTGGACGAAATGAGAATAGATGTGTATATGGGTATATCAGTACCAGATGTATCTGAACAAATCAGACTGTGGTAATGGAACTGTCTGAATAAATAAGGCTGGGGTACCAGATGTTTCTGAATATATAAGGCTGGGGTATCAGATGTGTCTTAATAAATCATGCTGTGATACTAGATGTGTCTGATCAAATCCGGTTTTTATACTGGATCTATCTGAACATATCAGGCTGTGGTACTAGATGTGGCTGAATACATCAGGCTGTGATACTGGAATTATCTGAATAAATCAGGCTGTGATACTGGAATTGTCTGAACAAATCAGGCTGTGGTAATGGATGTGTCTGCATAAATCATGCTGTAATACTAGATATGTTTTGAACAAATTAGGCTGTGGTACCAGATGTGTCCAAATAAATCAGGCTGTGGTACCAGATGTGTCTGAATAAATCAGGCTGTGAGACTGGTATTATCCATTTATTTACATTGAAGGGTGTGGTTTAAAAATTCTGTATGCCCGGCAGCTTTTATAGCTTTTTCTAGAGAAAATATGGGGAACAAACAGAGGGAATTAATTGCATATAAGTGTGGTAAGTCAAAGAGTAGACATAAGAATGATTGTAACAAAAGAGTGACAAAAAAAAGAAAATTGTAAAATTTATAAATTTACACATTAATGAAGATAAGTAAGACAGTTTATAAAGGACAGTTTATAATTTTACTGAAACCACAAATAGAAATACAAGATGAAAATTTCAATAATGAACCAAGGCTACTATTGCGTGTTTTTTTATTGCTGTTTTTATAGACTGATCAATAAAACATTTTTGCTATTTCATGCAAAATTAGAGGATTTAAAGACTAAAAACAAATCTTTATTTGTTTTATCTGCTAAATATGGTGACTATGTTATCTTTGAGTGTTATTTTGGACTGGAGAAGGGATAACAGGCAAGTTTCTGGCATATCAGAACTAGATTCTTTGGGCAGATTGAGCTCGCTAACCTTGGGTGGTTGCCCATCTAGGAGAATGTAAACTCTGACTTCAAACTATCGCTGTCTTGTGACTATACTGTCTCATAGGAAAGGCTAAGAGAGTAAACCCCAGCAGAAAATCCAGAGAATGCATCCCTTAGGCGACATGGCATTGCTTTCAGTGTCATCTTGGCAACTCCTGCGATGTCGCTGGTGCCATGACATATCGGCTTGTCTTTTCCCTTGAATCCATCAGCTGCATGGAAGGGTGGTGGTGGTGATCAGCTGCATGGGTAACAGCTGATTCTCCATATCAGTCTTGACACAACATGAGATGCAGCAGTTTGCTGGTTATAAGTCACCGCTTGCTTGGTATAGAGTCAAATGCCAGGGTTTGCTTCTGATGGTGGGAGAGACCAACAAGTCTCACTGGACAGCTACTGCCTGTGTCAAGCTGGGCAGCCCCCTGCCAATAAGGAGCAGTCATGCCACAGTTCTCTACCTTGCTGGATGCATAGGGTTTAAGGTATGCTAGTACCTGACAAGCTGACTGCAACTACAGCACCAAAAACCTCCAATCCTCAAGCTACGTAACTGGTATGTCCAGACCATGCTGACTGGATTCTCAGATGATCTCCAGGCAATCAGCGATGTTTGACAGACTTAAGTTGTCAATAAAGAACTTGCAAGACTCCAGGTCAACATCACTTCACTACAGGATACACATCTACTAGATTCCAGGTCCCTCAGAGACCAGAACTACATGTTCTTCTGGCAAGGAAAGAGTTTCAACAAAGCCAGACAGTTTGGTGTTTTATTTGCCTTTAGGAACCCTCAGTTGGGGATGATAGAACCCTACCAACAAAGAAGTGGAGGACTGCTATACCTCCATCTCCACACCACAATTCTCCCACACTGAGCAGCACTGCAGATACCAAGGATGAGTTCTATGATGAGAAAGACTCGCTCATGGACACAATTCTCATTATTGAGCAACTTCAAGGCTAGGGTGGGTGCCAACGATGATTTTTGGTCTTCCTATCTTGACAAGTTTGGCATTGGGAAGATGAATGAGAATGGGAACTAACTCCTAGAGATGTTCAAGTACCACGACCTCAGCATCACCAAGTCATTCTTTCAGACAAAGCCACCAACTGGATTTGATCATTACGAGGTGGTCTGCCATGAATGGTGTACTTCTTATCCATACCTTCCACAGCACTGACTGAGACACCAACCACTTGCTAGTGTGCTGCAAAATGAAGCTTCAGATGAAGATCTATCACAAGAGGGTAAACCATGCATTGATGTGAGCAAGACGTCATATCCAGACAAGGCTGAGGAATTCACTTATGCCCCCTCCAAGATTTTTCATTCAGAACCTCTCAATGGCAATGCCAAAGAGAGATGGGATCAGATCAGAGAGATTGTGTACAGCACAGCCACATGGATCTTTGGTAAGAAGCAGTCAAAGAACAAAAATACTGCATGGAGGCTAACTCTGCCACATTCACACCAGGCATAGAAGAGCATCATAGTGCTCACTTGGAATACTAATGATCCCCCTGTCAGAGGACACTACATGCATTGAGAAGCAATGTACAGAGGTTGGCACTGCAGTGTGCCAATAAATATTGGGTTCAGCTCTGTTAGAGCATCCAGTAAGCAGCAGATATCAGAAACATCAGAGGCTATGTCATAAAGAAAGCAGTGGGTCCCATGAAGAAAGTGACAGCACTACTGAAGTCTGCCACAGGACAAGGGCAAGCAGTTGAAGCCTTGGGTGGAGTACTGCTATGAAATGTACTCCCCAAAACAAACCTTGTGACCAATAATGCCCTCAATGCCATTGAAAACCTCGCTGTCATGGCCAAACTGGAAGAGTAACCTATGTTTGGCAGAACTAAAGTAGGCCTTGTCGAAACTGTCCTTAGGTAAAGCCCCAGGGAAAAATGGCATCCTAGCAAAAGTCTTCAAGTGCGGCTGCCACATGCTGATCAAACACCTGCATGATCTCCTTTGTCATGCTAGGATGAGGTGCAGTTCCACAGGACATGAGAGATGCCAACTTCGTAACCCTGTAAAAGAACTAGGGTGACATAAGTGACTGCAACAACTACAGGGGCATATCCCTTCTCAGCATCATGGGTTAAGTCTTCACATGCGTCATCGTGAACAGACTGCAGATGCTTGCTGACAGTGTATTCAGAGTCGCAGTGTGCGTTCCGCACAGAGAGGTCCACAATTGACATGATCTTCTCCATCGGGCAACTGCAGGAGAAATGCAGAGAACACCACAGACCCCCTCTCCCTGTCCTTTATAGAAGTCACCAAGGCATTTGATCTGGTCAGCAGAGATGGACTCTTCCCAGTCCTGGAGAAGATTAAATGCTCTCCAAAGTTGCTAAGCATGATCCAGTCTTTCCACAATGACATGAAAAGCAATATGATGGCTCAATGTCCGACCCCTGCAACATGGGTGCATCCTTGCCCCCACACTCTTTGGCATCTTCGATGTTGTGCCCAAGCATACCTTTGGGATGTCCACAGAAGGGATCTACCTGCACACATGATCAGATGGCAGACTGTTCAACTGGCACAACTGAAGGCAAAGAGCAAAGTGCGTGTAGCAACCATCAGGGACAAACTCTTAACAAATGATGCTGCTCTAGCCACTCACACAGAAGCAGAACTACAGCACCTGATTGACTCCTTTGCTAAAGCAAGCAATGAGTTTGGGTTGACCATCAGCCTAAAGAAAATAAATGTGATGGCTCAGGATGCAGATGCCCCATGCATCATCATCAACAATTATGAACTTGAGGTAGTCAGTTCAAGTACCTTGGTTCTACCATCACCAAAAACTTGTAGCTCGATGTTGAGCTCAACAAGTGGATTGGAAAGGCATCAAGAAGACTATAATCCTGAACACTAAGATCTCCAAATACCATGCCTGCATGCTAAGCACCCTCCTGTATGCCATTGAAACCTGGACTCTGTACACTTCACAAGAGAAAAGACTTGAGTGCCTTTCACATGCAATGCCTTTAACACATACTCAGGATCACCTAGAGCAATCGAGTAACAAAAAAAAGATGTGTTTGAGCATGCCAAGATTGCCAATGTTGCATGAGATGGCTGGGCCATATACATTGGATGGATGATGGATGGATCCCCAAAGACCTTGATTCGAAACTTGCCTTGGGCAAATGGTTGATCATATGGCCACATCTCTGCTTCAGTGATGTCTGAAAGCACAACATGAAAAGCCCCTGACATTGATCTCATCACTTGGGAAGAGCTTGCTCTAGACATATTCAGCTGGCGACATGTTTTCATCACTGGTCTGAAAGAAGATGAGGACAAGCTACACTTGATAGTTGATGAAAAGCGCTCTCAGAGGAAGAATAAGCAGTGCCAACCCACACCAGACTCAACCTTCAAGTGCATCAAGAACTGCTGCTCTTGTCTTGGGCACCATAGCCACAGCAGCTACTGCACAACCACCAAATGGGACATCTCTCATGGGTACACTTCCATTGTCTCTTGAGACTAACAGATGACAACCAACCAGAGCAACACAGTTTAAGACAAAGTTGAGCAAATTCATTACTTTGTTTACACTCTGATTTAGTTCTGTTTGTCCAAAACGAATATGACTGTGCACAGCAGGTCTTGTTGGTAAATGAAATCAAATTCTATTTATAACAAGCTTAATTCATAATCAGCCGTTTTCTGCAATTAAGGAATTATTTCCTTGATAAGCATTTGTGTGTACCTGAGACATGATTGACATCATGTTGATATAGTGCCTTGTCCAAAAGTCTACAAAGTTAGATCTTCAAAACTCTACTGTATTTAGTGTTTAATTAAGAAGAGTACTTCAAGCAGTATGTTAGTATTTTGGAAGCTTGTTCTATTGGATTAAAAATGCTTGGGTAAAATTAACTGCTTTGTGGAGGATTTATGTTTTTATAAATCCTTAACATACAAGGCTAAGGTTTTGGTTGGGTCTTGCTTGAAATTCTTGGTTGCGGAAACAATGAAAACCATGAAAATTACATACTCCATGAAAATTTGGGATGCTTCAGTATCTAATTGAATTTCAAGTTTATTTAAAATAAATACGAATCTTCAAATAATCAAAGATGAGTTCAATACGTTTTAGATTCAGTATGAAAAGTTATTTATTAAATCTCACAGCTTGCAGATAAGTCCCAGTCCTTTTGAATTTTTGCATCGCATGGTTTTTAATTTCAAATGCACAGTATGCATTCCATTTCAGGGAGCTAGTAAGGCTGAAGGCAGTGGTGTGTTTACACAGGTTTCTAGTTCAGGCACCAGACATAGTACAACATATTCTACCTGAATTTGAGATAATCCTTTGTGACAAAGAGCCTGGAGTCATGGCTGCAACAGTCAGTGTATTCCATCATCTTATCAAGGTAACTTCATCATTTTGTGAGAGGTTTTAAGTTCAAACTTTTTTTATTTCTGAGAAAGATCTGTCACACATATACCATAGGCTTTTCATTGTTCAGATGTTTGGCATGCTGCAGTTTTGGGGATTAAGGAAAAAATATACCTGGTTCCAATTTCACCAAAGATAGTATTAAAATTAAGTCTTGGCATAAAGAATTTGTTTTGGCAATCCACTCAAGCTAATTTGTATAACAATAATTCTTCATAATTTTACAAGGCATATTCCAAGTAATGATCAAAATACAAAAACATTAGTGCAGGTCAATGTGATGATCAGCACCCTCTACAGTAAAGACTCCGACTAAGTTTCTTGACTATGCAGCAGTATCAGAGAAACTGAGGTCAATGCAGACACTTAACTGTCACACCTACTATATCAATGACACATGTCATTGGTTAAATATTACTTATGTTTTGCCAATGCTTTGAAGCAAGAAAAAAATCCAATTTAATACATGCTAATGGTTTGTAGGCAGGACAAATTAAGATTTGATACATGGCAATGCTTTGCAGTAAGAAAAAGCCTGATATAATACATGAAAATGTATTACAGCAAGAACAAAATCCAATTAAATTCATGGAAATGCATTGCAGGCAAGACAAAATCGTATTTAATACAGGTCAACAATTTGCAGGCAAGATGAAAATCTGATTCAATACATGGAAATGCATTGCAGGCAAGACAAAATCGGATTTTATACAGGTCAACAATTTGCAGGCAAGATGAAAATCTGATTCAATACATGGAAATGCATTGCAGGCAAGACAAAATCGGATTTAATACAGGTCAACAATTAGCAGGCAAGATGAAAATCTGATTAAATTCATGGAAATGCATTGCAGGCAAGACAAAATCGGATTTAATACAGGTCAACAATTAGCAGACAAGATGAAAATCTGATTAAATTCATGGAAATGCATTGCAGGCAAGACAAAATTCTGATTAAATTCATGGAAATGCATTGCAGCAAGAACAAAATCTGATTAATACGTGCCAATGGTTTGCAGGCAAAACAAAAACTGAATAAATACATGGAAATGCATTGCAGGGCAGGGAAAAATCAGATTTTATGTGCAGCAGTGATTTGCGGACACGACAAAGTAAGATTAAATGCATTGTTTTGGAGGCAATACTAAAATCAGATTTAAAATTGACATATAACAATTTAATTGAAATTTTTCATTCTAGTTGAGTAACTAATGTTACGATGATCCCAAAAGTTCATGTTTCAAATTTTCTGTTGATATTTGTTATTAAACATGCAGGCTTTAGAACCATGCACATGTCAATAAACCTCTGCTGGCCAATGTGTTTCTTAGTATTTTTCTTCAATTAGATTTAGCAAGTTTTTGTAAGCAAATTATTTTTATTTACGTTTCATTTTTTTATTCCTGTCCCAAAATATGAAGGTAAATAAGGATTTTGAAGTTTCTTTTTTGTGTGTGGAGGATATGGTGTAAATTGTATGACATTAGTCCATTTTATTTCCTGATCTTCAATAAGAACTTATTTTTAATTTTTTTTTATCACTAGACTGATCCAGAGAAATACATATCTGTAGCAGAGAAATTGATAATGATTATGCAGCAAATTCTGTCCAGAAAGATGCCAGCAATATTTGAATACCACAGCATCCCATTTCCATGGTTACAGATAAAAATATTGCAGTGTCTTGCATGGATTGGTGCTAAAGTGCACAGGTATGTATTGGTCAATTCTAGTAAGGGTGGCTACCCTGCTATATCGATTCTTTTTTAAAAAAGAAAAAGAAAACGTAATAAATTATGAACTAATATTTACTTTCAATTTAAGATGAAAGATAACTCTCATCCATTTTGATTAATTGCATACAGAGTCATTATTTCTTAAAACGAGTCATTTCCATGATATTGTTATTAGAAAAATTACAATCCTCCATTGTGCATACCTGATCTTCTGAGGAAACAAATTAAGCATTATGGTATTGTTTAGACTGAAATATAATTTGTCTGCAAAAATAATGTTTTCAAGCTTAAGACTTGTACCCACGTGGTAAAAATCTTTTACATCATGAAAATATACATTGAGGTAATTTATTTTATTTGGCATCCATTAATGTGGTTTTTCATTTAAATTCATGGATTGAGGAAGCACAATCATTTGTTGGAAGCATAACATTCATAAAAACTGGTACCCTACAAAATATTGAAATTATGGTATATTATAGAAATTTTAATTTTTTTAATTTGTGTTAATTTGTGTCAACATTTACACATACCTGTATTGATATTTATCTTACAGTATTAGCCAGTTGATGATTCCATTATTAAAAGAAGTTTTGCAGCGAACAAACATGAAGGAAAATCTTGCTTTTGGTATGATATATACAAAAATGTACACACATTAATCATGGTTATCTTTCTATCTGTTCTTAAAATAAATGTTTGAAGGTATTGGGGGTTGGTTGCCATTTTCTCAAAGATCCCACCACTTTGCAAAATTTGTATAGGACTGCTTGTATCAGAACATTATCCATCACTACCATCCATATATTTAATAAGAATGCCTTCTGGCTCCCATACCTTTGTATAGAACAGCCCCAAGATTTAATATTTTGTTACCAAGAAATTACATAAAGTCAGTGTAGACATATCAGTATAATTGATTAAAAAATATATTAATTACATGGAAAATACTTTAACTCATATGTGTTTGAGGCATTGGTGGAATTTGTTTTTATCTTGCCTTCATAGCTTGACTGAAACTAGTGGCATGTTTTGTGTATATTCTAAATTTGTAAAAATTATTTTGGGAATATTTGAGTCAAATTGATAAAGTGTACATTATATTAGTACATAATATTTATCTTTCATACATATCAGATTTTTTTTTCTCTAGGTAATTTATAAGTACATAATATTTATCAGGTAATTTTGTTTTCCAGGTATTCTGTATGAATGCATTTTGTGCATTACATCTATTAAACCTGATCAGAATTTACTAGCAGAAGCTGCATCCCATGTTGGTAGATTTCTTCATTCCCATAATCCCAGTCTGAAGTATATTGGTATGTGATTTGCAATCAACACTTTATTACAACAGTTCTCAAAGAAATTTTTGTTTTAGACACAGGTGCAGGCTGGTAACTTTAAGAAAAATCATAAGTCATGACTCGACAAGCCCATACTCCTCGTTTCATCAGTTTGATCAACTTTTTCATTGACAAATTATATTTTATTTTTGAGAAGCTCAGTGGGTACCTAACTAAGAATATAGTAAGGGCCTGATCTGAAATGAAAGGGCTCCGTATATTGGGTTATTGTATTGTTTTAGCACAGTAGAGCCATAAGAGACAGCCCCATATATCTGATACTCCCAGTTCTCTCATCACAGGCTTTGTAAATATTGTTGATAATTACTATCTTCTGCATCCATGCACCAAGTTAACTTACTGAATGTACTTTTTGTGTTCAGCTTCAAACCTGTTAGTGCAATAAAGGTCTGACAATTTATCCACCAGCATTTTTGTGCTATACTGAGAATATGTTATTTTTACTAGAATACTGGTATTGTTAATTTTTGTGCTTTTTTTTTGCTTGCCCTTAACACAAATTTAAAGACCCAGTTAAACATTGTTATTCTGTAGATTAAATTGGATGTCTTTCCCAACATTGCCAAACAAACAAAAATGGTCTTTCCCAACATTGCCAAACAAACAAAAATGAATAACCACAAATAAACAAAAGTCTCAATGTTTATATCACAAACATGTATGCATTTGATAGAAAGTTGACATTTTTAGTTGCACAGAGAGAGAGAGAGAGAGAGAGAGAGAGAGAGAGAGAGAGAGAGAGAGAGAGAGAGAGAGAGAGAGACTATGTTAGTCCTACTTTTAAAAGATATCATGACACTTACATTTGTTTGGAGTTATTTATTTATTGATTGATCGTGTTATATATATATGCAAAACTCACAGCAGGAAAGGGATCTTTTAAGAGGGGTGGCCTTTATCAAGGGTGATGACACAGCTTTGAGAACCATAAAGTATGAAAGGCAAATCTAATTGATAATCTCATGCATGTTATGATATCAATGTGATAAAACATGCATTAGTGCTATTTAAAATAATTATGAATCATAATTTGTGGTGCAAAATCACTGTGTCAATAATCTGGCTTTAACTTTTACTGTGTTAATTCCTTTTTCCCACCACAGTAATATTGATATTTTGATTGATTCTTTCTGACATCAAGACTCTAAGTAGTGCTGGAAGAACTGTTTTTTTTCTTTCTTCATTTTGTCAACTTGCTGTCTGATAAAATTTGGCTTTTTGCAACAACTTATTTCATCATTGGCATCTTTTAGGTATTAAATGCTTAATATTTATAATGGAAGTGAGCTTGTCACATGATCAACTAGTTTAGTCTGGTACTCTTTCAAGTATATTTTGAAATATGTTAGAAACCATTACGAGTTAAATAGCATTTTAAATTTCTGGTCAGTGGTAATAACAGCCAGTAACTATCAAAGTAACAAACCTTGACATCTAAAGATCACAAAGTGGTAAGGATACTTACCTCTTTATATGGAATGGAGTTTATGAGCATATCAGAGCAAATGCAAATGCTGAACATAGAAATCAACAAATATTTGTGAAATTTCCATTTGTAAAACACATTATGTGTCCACTCATGTGGGGTAAATTTGGACAGTTTTTACAGGAATATGCCAGTTGCTGGACACTTTAGTGGTACCGATTCTAGAGGGGTAGTTTTGAATAAAATATTATTGGTGCCATTTGAAACACATGTTTCGGCAAACATTGAAATCAGAGTTTATTTTTCTGAATGTTTATTTTATCAAGTGATATTTACTAAACATGCCACTTATAATGTGCCACATAACATTTAAAAGATATATTCCGGTGAGTTGCCTGATGATTATGCTATATTTAGAAAAAACCTGTCCATCTGGATCAAAAACTTTATATTGATCAGACTTCAAAAAAAGTTGATTTTCAGCTTTGTGTGTGATCAAATGAAGAAGTAATGAGTCCAAATTGCTTGTTGTCCAAACTTTTGTTTCCTCAAATTCATTTGTGTAATGGATAAATGAATTTCAGTAAATGTAGCATATTTAAAAAAAAAAATCCATGATTTCACACATTTCTCCCATTTTTATTTTACCCTGTCTTACTCCAAACTCCTTATTTCAGTTTCTGCAGCATTACTCTACCATATATTGTTGAATTTGTTTTTTTTTTTATACGCTTGAATGAGTTTAATTTCAACAAATATATATGTTGACATTAATAATATATGTTATATGTTAATAATAATAATGAGGACTTTGTATAGCGCCATATCTTTAGAAGCTCTAAGCACTTTACAACATCTGTAATGATATGATTACAAACAAAAAAAACCCAACCCCACTATGAAATTAGAAAACATAAAAAATGCTGAAAATATTTAAGGTAGGAAACATTATTAGGTCTTTAAGTTTGTTCTTGCAGTCAAAAAAGGTGAGTTTTAAAAGCACTCTATTTTATTTTGAAGGGGTTAAATGTCTGACAGCCTTGGTTAAGGTGGATGCTAAGTTTGCTCTAGATTACCAGGCACTTGTCGTAGAATCTCTAGAAGATAGTGATGAAGCTGTACAACGAAAGGTAAAGAAATATTTTTTAAATCAGATTAAATCTCTAACAGCAATGAAATGTAAAGAAATATTTTTTAAATCAGATTAAATCTCTAACAGCAATTAAGATAAAGAAATATTGTTTAAATTAGATTTAAACTCTAACAATATTTACTGTAATTATTTGTAACCATAGCAACTGCTCTTAGTAGTGTAGATTTTTACTGTAGTATATCACCAATTTCCTAAACTTATAAAAATTACACAACCTGTACATAGCAATGTTATCAGTACGTCAGTCCCTGACATTTAATTTGCCTGCATTGTGTGGCAGATAAAACTTAACAACAACACATATATATGTAGCCTACTCTCTAAATGAATCAAAAGATTGAAGCAACAATAAACATTCATTGCCATCCTCAAATAGCTTCTTAATGGGACTGGACAGAAGAAGAAAAAAAACATTTTACCATCAAACTTTACTGGGTATGTCAATAAAATGTTATGTATTTTAGTGGTTGTCAAAAGAATAATTTATATTAAAAAAATATTATAATTATATAAAATGCTGTTGTTTTGGGAAATTCTATTGCATAGTTGTCTGATAGTAGATGTGATGTTTAGAAAAATGACCCAAAAAAGGAAGTATAGTAGTAGCACTAAAGCCACAGCAAATCCAGAATGCATTTCTGGTTTATGTAATGATGGAATATATTTTCAGTATTTTCTATTACAGCTAAAACACCTTGTCATAATGTATTTTAAATTTAATTAAAATAAGATTGACAGCTAGATCTAATGACTGGCAAATCCAGTATGACTACCATCTTGAAAATATTACAGTCTGGTCTCGGCTTACAAATGAGTTCAGTTCTTTTGACTGTTTGAAACCTGATTTTGTACACAAATCAGAATTAGTAAGTAAATGTTTGTTTCCATTAAAGGCATACAACCTAAGTTTTTCGACTTTTTTGTTCTTGCAAATGCATGATATTATGAAAAGTATAGTAGAAATAATGAGTAATTACAGGTCATTCAGTTTCAAAAAATGTACATCTGTAAGTTTAATGAATGAAAATATAATGATTTTCTGTATGGAATGCTAATTAATTATGCAGAAACGGAATTTACCGATCTTCTCCGTAGTCGTAGTGTCACATGAAGTCGAGGTAAGCATATGTTTCGCTTTTGAGTAATTATTGCCCTATTCTTTGTCTGTCCTTCTCCTTAGTTCATTATAATCACCCACAATATATGTATTGCTTATAGATTTCTCATTATATATGATAAATTGCAAGAAGTAGGCAAAAAAGTCAATACGATGGAAAATCCTGACAATAAGAGGTTCCTTTAAGGGGCGATTCTTGACAGTGTTTACTTGTCGTGTTTGTGAGATTGTGTTACGTTGTAAGATAAACCAACTAAAAATGTGATAATTTGTATCATTGTAATCAGAACCACTATTAAAAGGCAGCAGAAGAAGATAATACCACCGGGGGAAATGGCATACTGCTAATAGGCAATTTATTTTATGGACTTAATGGATACCCAAGTACTGGCAACAGACATGTCATTCCAAGCTGTTGTGTATGGCGTATAATGGATAAATAATTTTGGCCAGTACCATTTTGGATTTACTCAAGGAAGACATGGGTGATCTATCCAATGATATGATGTGTGAATAATGAAATTTATGTTTATTTTAAATTGTATAAAGCATTTCTTTTGTAGTATGCATTTTTTTTTTTTCATGAACAAGTTTTGTTAAAAATTGTTTTAGCTACCTACCCACTAAAGAATGATTATATGTATGGCTATGTTTTGAAAGCAACTGTGAGGAGACTGTTTATTAAAAACATGAATTGAAGCTGACTAGCATTGTCATGGGATGCAAAGGATGTAAACAACAAAAGTGCACTGGTGAACATGATTTTAATTGTGCATATACAGTAACACATTAAGTTAAATGATAAATAACGTATAGTCATGAGTTGAGAAAGCAAAACTTGTTGCAGTGTTTCATGAATAAAGATTTGCTTGTAAATATCAACAGAACTACAAACACTAGGATATTATTCTATCCAGATACTGCTCATTAATTTCAATTACATGTGAAAAAAATTGGCTCTGGAAACAGAATAAGGTTTTTAAGACTTAAATACTAGTTCATCAAAAGCAACATTCAGTGGCGTCGCTATGGGGGTGCGGGGGGGGGGGGGGGTGCGGACCGCACCGAGTGACACCATCTCAGAGAGGGTGACACCAAAAGGAAAATTTTAAATAAAGTAAGTTTAATGTAAAAATGACTAAACCTTAACGTTGTTACAGTTTTTAAATACTTTTACCTTCTGACCTTCAATTAATTTGTTTTTGTTCTTGTCATTTTTATACTGTGGACTTATTTTAAGAAGAAGAAATCCATAGTGGAAGTCTGGAGGGGTGACACCATGAGTTTACCGCACTGGGTGACACCAGCCCTAGCGACGCCGCTGGCAACATTGAATGCTTATATCACATAATATGTGCATCATCAGCCGTCTTATTACAACTAAATCAAATATACTTGACACCAATTAAATGCATCAAATTTTCAGTTTTTTAAATGTGTTCATTTACCATAGAAATAATTATACCCTTTATATAAATACCCAGATGAATGTACACAGCTGCATACACTGTAAAACTGTTATATATTATGTAATGTACTAAACTTATATATGTACAAATGTGCATGTACAGACATAACTTTAATTCAAGAGTACAGTCAGGCATAAAAATGAAGGATATCATCTAAGAATAATTATGGCATATAATATATAGAGATTTTCCGTGTTATTTAGGTTGGGAGGGGTGCTCCCAATATTATTTAAATTATTACAAAAGACCTCCCGGCTTGTTTTTATGAGGAATTGAAGTAGTGATAGAGAGATGCAATGCTCAGAGCTCCCAGTCAGTGGTGCCGACAGTTAAATTAATGAATACACAAAATGTGAAAGTCAAATAAACAACAATTTAATATCATTAAATAACAGTCATCTCTCAAATGAAACTCAAGTTAAAACCCTATCACTCGTCTTTAACTCGACCAAGTTATGGCCTATTTTATCATCTGACTGTAATTGATTTTTCTCCTGTCCTGTGTTCCTACTCATCTGTATGATCTTTCTCTGGACTGGTAGTCCAATTGCCTCCAGTCCGTCTAATGTCTGCCTCCGTTCTTCCTTTCTCTTTGTCTCTCAGAGACATTTTATATGAGAAACTAGTGTACCATTACTATAACAGATTGATTACAGACATCCCATTCCAAAATACTAGACAGTTCTATAGAAATTACATTGATGTTTTAGTATCTTGTGCTTGTTTTTTTATACTTCTGACAAAAGTGATTACCATTTACTCAATGCCAAACTTTAGTACATCACCTAAACAAACTACTGCAGAGAAACAAATATTGAAATTAAGCCCATGCCCTCACCCCCATGTATGTTTCCTATTGCATTTCTTTTAAAATTAGGGTAGCTAGACACACACACACACACACACACACACACACACACACACACACACACACACACACTGATTAGTATATATAATGTACGAAGTACAATGCAAAACTGGCTCAGATATACATATCAAATTCAGGAATGCAGGGGTCATGCTACCAGTGTTGATACTAATTAGCCTACACAGACAAACAAACTCTTACACATTCACAGGGGTCTTTTAATAGCTAACTGACCATTAACCCTGTTTGCAACAATATATCACTGCTCAAGTTCATGAAATTGGGACTAATATACAGTGATGGAAATATGCCAAATTCTGTTTCAAAATTGTAACAGTGTGTGTGATTTGGATTTTTAACATACCTTGAACAATTTTTGAGTCATATTGCTATGATGTTTGAAGTGTGGCAGTTTATAGTGATGTCTAGCACTAAGGCATTATGCTGCAGACATGTAGCATGACATCCCATCCAGTTACATTATCCTGACAGTAGGACGACCAGTCCATACACTAACCTCTTAATGCTGAGCACCAAATGAGGCAGCTGTTAATACCATTTTTATGTGTTTGGTATGACTTGGCCAGGGATCAAGGACCCCAACCTCTTGCATATGAGGTGGATGCTCTTAACACTAGGCCACTGGAACGGTCAACACCAGTATGTAAATAGTAATTTGTTAACAAATATAGTCGGTGAATATCATTTCTAATTTATTTATTTTTTTAATTAAAAAAAGACAGAAGTTAACAGCATTATTTTCTTTATAAAATCAGTTTAAAACTGTATGTGAATTTTTAATGGCATGTTTAGCGGGAGCAATTAAATCAAGATGAAGAGTATGGATTGAAGTCATTTGCTCCAATGTACATTTTTTTCTTTTTCCAAGTATACTAGAAATCTTTCTGACTGCAATTTTACACAAAACATTTAGAAAATAAAATTATTAAAAAGTACTTTATTATGCAATAATACAGACTTTTAATTACATGATTTTAATCTTGTTACTTCTATAAGATTAAATGATTTACAATGTATAGCCTCTGCTGTGCTTTTTTTATACATCATATGGCCAAAATACACTGCATTTACCTCAATCTAAACATACATATAAGACAAGTATAAATGTAATGGGTATGAAGAGTTAGAAAAGGTCTTACATCTTGTTGTTAAAATGCATGTTTTTTTTAAAAGCTTTAAGAACATAATCAACAGTTGTCTGAAGATATACTGTTACTTGGAAATCAAACAGATGCTGGACTTCAGCTCATGGTAGGCACTTCAAAAAAGACTTAGTCAAAGTCTATATGGGTCCATGGTAGGGAACATTTCTTACCATACAATCACTAGAATAGTCTCTCCATAACAATTTGATATCAACAGGTATTACCTAACTAAAAGACCTAAATCATTTAAACTTAAAATGAGATTTCTGCTTTGTGACAATCTCTTCTGTAGGTGGTGGTGGTATTGGAGCAAGTACATCAGATATTCACCTAGGATCATTTATGTCCAAAACAACTGGCTGGTTCATGCCAACTCTATCATCTAACCTCATTTCAATATTTTCATATTTATTTCTGGAATATACAGGTACTGTTGATCAGCTTTCTTTGGGTATGCAGACCATCTCTCACTTTTTTGTTGAATGACCTTTGGTATCTGACAAGAAAATGCAAACATTTCACTGACAATGTCATTTTATATTTTTTTAATTCTCAAAAGTCCAAATAAAAACTGCATACAATTACATGTAACAAATCATTTTGCTACAGATGAAAATGTCAAAATAGCAAATCTGTATCTTACCCATATATCATAAAAATGTTTAGATTCTTTACAGAATTTTCTAATTACATTAGACTAATTCTAACCAAAATTGGTTTTTGAAATTTATTTTAAAAAATGTCTTCTGTAAAAGATAAAATTGTACCACAAACAGATGGTTTATCAACTTTTAGGTAAAGCATTAATATTTTAACAAAGATGAATTATTACGTTAACAAGAATAAAGTTTATTACCTTATTGTTCCATCTGTGTTTATAATCACATCTCTGTCAATATGATTGTTATAATCAAGAGCTGCCAACAGATTCCTAGCTCTGAAAGCTGATGGCTTATATGAATGTCTTTTGGAGGCATACAATACAATCAAACTTCTGGAAATTCTCCAGTTCTGCTGTACTTCTGAAACAAAGTAAAATGACTAAATAAATAAATTGATTCAGATGCAGAGAACTATTAACATTTATAAATCCCCATTAATCTGTTTCGATGAAATTGTCATTGTACAGTAGCATTATACAGGCAGAGAATAATCAACTCATTCCACCCATACCATTTTTTTTCCCTTGTCACCTGGGGGTAGGGAGCATATTTGTGGGCTAATTTTGAATATATTGAAATACATCTGTTTCCAAGAGATTTGATTAGATATACACCTAGGTGTGCTAGAAACATCATTCGGCATAAGGGTAAAAGTGGAAGTTTTTCCTTCTTCTGACCCATCATTTTCCTCCTGGCCACTTTTTACTTCCATCCCCAATTTATCCTACTTTTGCAATTGTTCACCTGTATGTGTATAGCTCAGACCGGTGTGAATTAGATTGCAGGCAAAAAAGTAAAAAGTCCAGAAACAAAATCTGATTCCAACTATGGACATGTGTGCAAAAATCGGGCAAAGCTTGACCCCTCCCTCCCTGTACACATGCATACTTTTTATTTACACACACACCATCTGCATACATGCGATTGCCCTCCCCATGTTGAATGTCTGGCTGCATCAAAGAAATAAGCAGCATAACTTTAAAAAGTTTGTCTATTGTCCACTAAAACTCAATCACCAACTGAACCCAGTCAAGCAGGTTACTTATTAGACAAATTACTATCAAGGTATATGTGTACGTATATTATCAGTAGACCACCCACCCCCATACACAAGCATATGCATTTGGGTAAACCCCCCTTGCCCTCTCCATGTGTATTAAATGGACAAACCATAACTATGGCCTCAGTGTGGTTTGTATTTATAATACAATGTATTCATTTTCTTTCTGTGATAACCAGTATATCTTCATTATTTCAATTATGCATTAATACTATATTTAAGATAAATTGTAAATACACAATTTTTACTTTTTTGATAATACACAGAAAAGAAAGCTTTTGTGGGAGCAACTTTCTGTTTCATACACAAATACCATCCACAAATACCAATAAAATACTATACATTACTTTTAGTTTAGTTACATATATCATGCATGTATCATAATGGTTGTTTTTTTTAGGATACTTAACTCAAATATTCCCTTTTATGTATGTATCACACATTTTTTTGTTAGTATACTTTCTCAAATGGGTTGATAAAACTTTTAGACTTTTCCATCAACTTCAGACAAGACTGAATCCCTTAAAATAAAATTTTGAAATGTATAAATACTAATGTTGAACTTGGGAATCTTTAGTTTTGTATCAAAAGAAATTATCATTTATCTTGGTTATTAAGACCTGAATGATAATGCTTCAAGAAATAATAATAATAACTTATTTAAAGGGGTGACTAATTTAGTCAAAGACTATTCTCCCTTGAGGCCCTGTAACTAAAATACTTACAGCATGATGAGGAACATATCAATAACAAAAAATAGACATATGCCAACAAACAATTTACAACAAAAATATTATTCTAAATAAAACAAACCAGATTTTAACAAAATGTACAATCTTTACCAACAGCAAACTATTAAACTAATATAGAATGATACATTTCCAGGTAAATCCTTAGATGTGCATCTACCAAAATATTTGTAAACAAGTAAATATACATAAAATTTTTAAAAAATGTAGCAATACTTACACAGATGCCATATCTGATTATGATGTGGTTATATCAGACACAGCAGGAATTTGTATCCTATGAATTGTTGGCCCAGGTGTAGAAGTTGTGGCCATGTCTTCTGTGACATTTTTCTGATGTTTTCCTTGCACTATCATTCAATTCATTACCTAATATAGCAAGGGAAAATAAATGTTTTATTAGACACAATAATATTATATACTTTACAAATAATAGTATGCATAATATATACTTAACTGTATTGCATTACTTTCATTTACAGCCATCACCATTTACATTATATATAATTTTTTTTATTTAAAAAAAAAAAAAAAAACCAGAAGTGACTGCTTGCCTCTAAATAAAGTCTTATGCTTGCGAGCGAAAATTATGATCATTAATACCCCTTGATGGCCTCAAAAATAGCAGCAGTGGTGTACGTACGTGCTGTTTTCAGTGATATTGTTGCAGGGCTGTGACATTTTATTTAAAGCTAAATGGAATAATGCCAGTTTATATAAAATATGTTATTTTAAGAGTTTTGATAAAGAGTTAACAATACAGATATAAAAATAGCGGTATAAAAACTTGACTGTTCATTGCAAAATTGAGACTCACCATGACACCAGTATCCAGCAAGAATTTGGCGACCTCTGGATTAGTTTCCAGGCTCAAAGTGGACTTCTTTTTATTCCATCGTTCATGCTGGTCACCAATACATATGCGTGTGCTGCCATAATTTGCCCAAAGAGCTTTTTTTCCCCCCTCGTTTCAGAATCTAAGTTTTGGTTGTTGATCTAGTTGTGAACACGCCATTATTTTTGTAAACACGTGTTTGCGCATGGCTAAAATTCTTAATCTTCGGGAGAGGTCAACACAGAGGTTACATAAATATAGGCGTGGCGAATAGCGAATTATTGTCTGCAGACAAGAATTCAGAATCGCGTTTTTTATCACAAAATTTCCGATACTAGCCTGATTTCGGCCTCAGAAACAGCCTGAATCGTAATTATTCATCTAATTAAGTAATCGTGAACTGAAAAAATAATATAATTTCATTCGTTTTTACTTAGGTTGTATGCCTTTAAGGAACTGTAGGCAGAAATAATGCTTTATAACTTTTTTTTATACCAAAATAGCCTTAATCTCAAAAGGTATGAATCTTTAGTAAAACAGTAATTTGCAAAACAAACAATTCAGACAAGAACTTTTTTTTATTGAAATTTAAATATGATAACCTTATTCTTAAGATCAACATTTTTGCTGAATATTAATATGACACATCATGGAGTTGTAAAAGTTGCTTCTGGTTGTTTTTCAACTCATGTAAAGAACTGGTGCAATGAAATCTGAATAGATGCTTTCTTTTTTTGTCTGCGTAAATTTCTCTGTAGCACCAAAGAGCTTTGGTGAAACCTGTATATACACTGGTGAATCTATTTGCATTAGGTTCCTCAAATTTTGCCATTACTGCTTCAACTTGATGAAAGGAATCAAAATTTTGATATTGCTTTCCTCTTGTTTGTAACATGTGGGCTTTGATCTCCATCAGGTTTTCATTGCTGAGTTCCTTTTCATGCGATTGCTTTCCTCTTGTTTTTAACATGTGAGCTTCAATCTCCATCAGGTTTTCATTGCTGAGTTCCTTTTCATGCGATTCTATCAGTACTGTGCATTATCTTCAATAATTTCTAAATTTAGTTGCGTCTCCAGGGCCATAACATTCTACCTTGCTTCGGTGGTCTTGTTCTCAGAAAAACCTTCCAAACTGTTCACAGATTGATGACATACCGTTTTCCAAACACCACTCAGTTGGTCTTATCTTGTATACCTGGCAATTCATTTTGGAGAATAGAGCATTAGTCCCATTGATGGACTATAGTTAAAACATGCAGATCTTTAAATCTTAATGAATAAACAACTTTTGCCTTTATAAATGGTGTATTTTTTCATTGTAGTCATGTAAATAGGACTACATATATAGCAGGAAAATGACATTCAGAGTTAATTGACAGCATATCTTGGTTCTATTTGCAAGTCATCTTTAGTAAACACCTCTTGAAGTTGAAAATAATTTGCATGAATTGCTCAATAGAGCAACATTGACTCTGGGCCGTTAGGTTGACTCTGGGCCATTAGGTTTGCTGTCTAGTGCCATGAAGTGGAATCCCATACAGTAGACAGTTTGTCCAATTCCAGCATGCACCAACAAGAGGGAACCATTACATTTGATCTATTAGCTTAGTGTTAACCTATTTATAAGAAGTGTATTTTATCCTAGCCTAGTGAAATGAAGTGGTACCATGCAATAACAACCAATAAAGTTGGACTGTTAGTCTAGAGTTAGCTTAGCTCTATGAAGTGGAAGCCCATATTGTTAGGATGTTAGTCTAGAGTTAGCCTAGCTGTGTAAAGTGGCAGCCCATGCAGTAAGACTGTTATATAGTACTTTTCTGTTGTATCAGATGTGTGATGTAACTGAATGTACAGCTTATAATTTCTAATGCAGTTGAATTACCTCACCTATACTCCATTTCAGATGGTAGAGCTGCTGTACCAGATGTGTAATATTTCCAATGTTCAGTTTATTTGTGCCAAACTCTTGGAGCAGTTGCAGGCCACTACTGACCAGTTCTGGCAAAGTCACATATTGAATATGGTTACACTACTTGCTGAAAAGTATCCTTTTTATTTCTATACTACATGTAGTGGGGACATTATGATTTGGTCCATTTTGTCTGTACTTCTGTAGGTCTGTATATTCTTCTGTCTGTGTGTTTGTATGTCCATGCTGAGAAACTTGTTTTCAGTTTTAAAAAAACTTATCACCATTGACAAATTTTACTGTCAATTTATCTGTGCTTACATGACCTATTTAAATTTTCAGGCCATTAGTGTTACAGCAATTTTAAACAACCTTTTTTTTATGCATTTTTGAACTTTTTGGAAAGAAAAACTTGTTAGCATGATTATACATAAACTAATTGACATTGCAATTAAAATTATTAGGCATACTTCTAATGATATATTGTTGACTTGATTAGACTTGTGCAATTTTAATGATTTTTAATTCTTTTGTGTCTTTCAGACCACATTTTTATTTCTTTGAACCTTATTAAAGTGATTATTCTTTATTAATGGGGTTCATTGTCTGAAGGGGGTGAGAGTAAGACTCCCTGTGAATGTGGTACCCTTCTGCTAACTTTAAGGATCATTTTGATTGAATAATTGTTTTACTTAGTTCATAAGTCCAATATTCGTATATAAAAATGATTGTGTCTCCAGTATTGCTGGATGAAATAGATGAAATAGCCTTACGTCAACATGGATTGATCATGACCATGTGTCATACTTCAGTACTAATTTTCCATAGCCTTAATCAACATGGATTGATCATGACCATATGTCATACTTCAATACTAATTTTCCATAGCCTTACATCAACATGGATTGATCATGACCATGTGTCATACTTCAATACTAATTTTCCGTAGCCTTACATCAACATGGATTGATCATGACCATGTGTCATACTTCAGTACTAATTTTCTATAGCCTTGCATCAACATTGATTGATCATGACCATGTGTCATACTTCAGTACTAATTTTCCATAGCCTTACATCAACATTGATTGCATGTTTATTTTTTTACAATGATGGGTCTATTAGAAAAACACTTATTATAAATATATTCCATGCTAATGTAAAATGAAATAGGGTAGTGGGGGTGGGGGCAGAATAAGAATGCCTGAAATACCAGGTTTAACTATACATGATGGTCAAGTCAGGATCTAAATTAATGCAGAGTTTTGTGCTTATTGAAAAACTGATAGTTTGAAATAGATAATCAAAATCATTATGTAAAGATTTGTCTGCAATGTCTTGTAGAAAACTGTGTTGAAAATCTATGTAAAGATTTGTCTGCAATGTTTTGTAGTAAACTGTGCTGAAAATCTATGTAAAGATTTGTCTGCAATGTCTTGTAGTAAACTGTGTTGAAAATCTATGTAAAGATTTGTCTGCAATGTCTTGTAGTAAACTGTGTTGAAAATCTATGTAAAGATTTGTCTGCAATGTTTTGTAGTAAACTGTGTTGAAAATCTATGTAAAGATTTGTCTGCAATGTCTTGTAGTAAACTGTGTTGAAAATCTATGTAAAGATTTGTCTGCAATGTCTTGTAGTAAACTGTGTTGAAAATCTATGTAAAGATTTGTCTGCAATGTTTTGTAGTAAACTGTGCTGAAAATCTATGTAAAGATTTGTCTGCAATGTCTTGTAGTAAACTGTGTTGAAAATCTATGTAAAGATTTGTCTGCAATGTCTTGTAGTAAACTGTGTTGAAAATCTATGTAAAGATTTGTCTGCAGTGTCTTGTAGTAAACTGTGTTGAAAATCTATGTAAAGATTTGTCTGCAATGTTTTGTAGTAAACTGTGTTGAAAATCTATGTAAAGATTTGTCTGCAGTGTCTTGTAGTAAACTGTGTTGAAAATCTATGTAAAGATTTGTCTGCAATGTCTTGTAGTAAACTGTGTTGAAAATCTATGTAAAGATTTGTCTGCAGTGTCTTGTAGTAAACTGTGTTGAAAATCTATGTAAAGATTTGTCTGCAATGTCTTGTAGTAAACTGTGCTGAAAATCTATGTAAAGATTTGTCTGCAATGTCTTGTAGTAAACTGTGTTGAAAATCTATGTAAAGATTTGTCTGCAATGTCTTGTAGTAAACTGTGTTGAAAATTTATGTAAAGATTTGTCTGCAGTGTCTTGTAGTAAACTGTGTTGAAAATCTATGTAAAGATTTGTCTGCAATGTTTTGTAGTAAACTGTGCTGAAAATCTATGTAAAGATTTGTCTGCAATGTCTTGTAGTAAACTGTGTTGAAAATCTATGTAAAGATTTGTCTGCAATGTCTTGTAGTAAACTGTGTTGAAAATCTATGTAAAGATTTGTCTGCAATGTCTTGTAGTAAACTGTGTTGAAAATCTATGTAAAGATTTGTCTGCAATGTCTTGTAGTAAACTGTGTTGAAAATCTATGTAAAGATTTGTCTGCAATGTCTTGTAGTAAACTGTGTTGAAAATCTATGTAAAGATTTGTCTGCAGTGTCTTGTAGTAAACTGTGTTGAAAATCTATGTAAAGATTTGTCTGCAATGTTTTGTAGTAAACTGTGTTGAAAATCTATGTAAAGATTTGTCTGCAATGTCTTGTAGTAAACTGTGTTGAAAATCTATGTAAAGATTTGTCTGCAATGTCTTGTAGTAAACTGTGTTGAAAATCTATGTAAAGATTTGTCTGCAATGTCTTGTAGTAAACTGTGTTGAAAATCTATGTAAAGATTTGTCTGCAATGTCTTGTAGTAAACTGTGTTGAAAATCTATGTAAAGATTTGTCTGCAATGTCTTGTAGTAAACTGTGTTGAAAATCTATGTAAAGATTTATCTGCAATGTCTTGTAGTAAACTGTGTTGAAAATCTATGTAAAGATTTGTCTGCAATGTCTTGTAGTAAACTGTGTTGAAAATCTATGTAAAGATTTGTCTGCAATGTTTTGTAGTAAACTGTGCTGAAAATCTATGTAAAGATTTGTCTGCAATGTCTTGTAGTAAACTGTGCTGAAAATCTATGTAAAGATTTGTCTGCAATGTCTTGTAGTAAACTGTGTTGAAAATCTATGTAAAGATTTGTCTGCAATGTCTTGTAGTAAACTGTGTTGAAAATCTATGTAAAGATTTGTCTGCAATGTCTTGTAGTAAACTGTGTTGAAAATCTATGTAAAGATTTGTCTGCAATGTCTTGTAGTAAACTGTGTTGAAAATCTATGTAAAGATTTGTCTGCAATGTCTTGTAGTAAACTGTGTTGAAAATCTATGTAAAGATTTGTCTGCAATGTTTTGTAGAAAACTGTGTTGAAAATCTATGTAAAGATTTGTCTGCAATGTCTTGTAGTAAACTGTGCTGAAAATCTATGTAAAGATTTGTCTGCAATGTCTTGTAGTAAACTGTGTTGAAAATCTATGTAAAGATTTGTCTGCAATGTCTTGTAGTAAACTGTGTTGAAAATCTATGTAAAGATTTGTCTGCAATGTCTTGTAGTAAACTGTGTTGAAAATCTATGTAAAGATTTGTCTGCAATGTCTTGTAGTAAACTGTGTTGAAAATCTATGTAAAGATTTGTCTGCAATGTCTTGTAGTAAACTGTGCTGAAAATCTATGTAAAGATTTGTCTGCAATGTTTTGTAGTAAACTGTGTTGAAAATCCATGTAAAGATTTGTCTGCAATGTTTTGTAGTAAACTGTGTTGAAAATCTATGTAAAGATTTGTCTGCAATGTCTTGTAGTAAACTGTGTTGAAAATCTATGTAAAGATTTGTCTGCAATGTTTTGTAGTAAACTGTGTTGAAAATCTATGTAAAGATTTGTCTGCAATGTCTTGTAGTAAACTGTGTTGAAAATCTATGTAAAGATTTGTCTGCAATGTCTTGTAGTAAACTGTGTTGAAAATCTATGTAAAGATTTGTCTGCAATGTCTTGTAGTAAACTGTGTTGAAAATCTATGTAAAGATTTGTCTGCAGTGTCTTGTAGTAAACTGTGTTGAAAATCTATGTAAAGATTTGTCTGCAATGTCTTGTAGTAAACTGTGTTGAAAATCTATGTAAAGATTTGTCTGCAATGTCTTGTAGTAAACTGTGTTGAAAATCTATGTAAAGATTTGTCTGCAATGTCTTGTAGTAAACTGTGTTGAAAATCTATGTAAAGATTTGTTTGCAATGTCTTGTAGTAAACTGTGTTGAAAATCTATGTAAAGATTTGTCTGCAATGTCTTGTAGTAAACTGTGTTGAAAATCTATGTAAAGATTTGTTTGCAATGTCTTGTAGTAAACTGTGTTGAAAATCTATGTAAAGATTTGTCTGCAATGTCTTGTAGTAAACTGTGTTGAAAATCTATGCACATTTAAGTGTCATTGCATAGCAAAGTATAGGGAAAAAAAATGCCATCATTTATTGTCCATAAAGTAATAACACAAAGAGTATTTAAAGATTCAGCAAATTTGTTCAGGCAGAAAATCGTAAAGTCCTCATATTAAATACTCATAGGAAGGATATATCAAAGTTGATTATTTTTAGAGTGACTATTATTGGAATGACAATTTTTTTTTGATTGGCAATTGGCTCTTGGATCATTTGTTGTCAGTGTGATGTCAGGAACTTATACTAACAATAATTATCCACTTTCCTTGACTCCCTCCTTCCAGATACAAGGTGTCTGACCAGTGGTACATAGACATTATGTTTCAGACAGTTGAGCTATGTAACAAGAGGACTGGTCAAGATTTTGTTAACTGCATAATCACAGTTATTCAGTCAGGTAATCTTTGAAATATTATATAACAGTGTTTATTTAATTATCATGAGATGTTTCATGTTTATTCTTCTGTCTGTTCATCTGTCTCTCTGTCCTGTTTTTCTTGAACTGCAACCACCTGTCTCATTCTCTGAAGTTTATTGGCTGGTGTATGCATCCTGCTTGGCAGTGTGCAGAGAACTATATGTAGCAACAGGTACCTTTATTTTAGGGGGCTACCTGCATAGCATATGCCTGTTTTCACTGCATAGCATATGTCTGTTTTCACTGCATAGCATATGTCAGTTTTCACTACATAGGTTGTATCTATTTTCACTGCATAGCATATGTCTGTTTTCACTGCATAGCTTATGTCTGTTTTAATGGCATAGGTTGTGTCTGTTTTTTCTGCATATCATATGTCTGTTTTCAATGCATGGCATATGTCTATTTTCTATGCATGGCATTTTTTTTCAAATGGGGCTGATATTTAAAGCTCCCAATATGACAGATGACACTTTTTACCATACATATAACTCCAGCAGATGTTGTTAATTGGATTGTCATAAAACATGTTCTTGCTTTGACATCATAGATTCTAGATGCAGGACGTTTGGACTAATTCCTCCATAAAATGACAACTGTTATTTTTGTTTATTGTACATTGGAGACTAAAACTGTTGTAATTTTCTTCTTTAAATACATTTACTCAATTATAACATCTTTGGATACCTAATATTACCTTGCAAATGCAACCCTCTCAGGTTAAAACATTTTAGGTAAAGAGTTAAAAGTTATCTGTCCATCTGGGTGACAGAAATTTATCTCCCCTTGACACCAGGATTGGCCCAAATTTCGTGTGAATTCATCAGTTACTACTTCTGCTTATAGCGAGTAGTATGATCTTTACAGACTTAGAGGCCTCACAAAATTTACCAACATGCATATCCTATATTTGTTATATCACAGTGTAAGGTAATACTAATTAGTTTACCAAAATGAATAGTCTTTATTGTGACATCAGAGTGTAATGTAGTACAAATTAGTTTACCAACATATATAGCCTTTATTGTGACATCACAGTGTAAGGTAATACTAATTAGTTTACCAACATGCATAGCCTATATTGTGACATCACAGTGTAAGGTTGTACTAATTATTTTACCAACATGCATATCCTATATTGTGATATCACAGTATAAGGTAGTACTAATTAGTTTACCAACATGTATAGCCTTTATTGTGATATCACAGTGTAAGGTAATACTAATTAGTTTACCAACATGCATAGCCTTTATTGTGACATCACAGTGTAAGGTTGTACTAATTAGTTTACCAACATGCATAGCCTTTATTGTGACATCACAGTGTAAGGCTGTACTAATTAGTTTACCAACATGCATAGCCTATATTGTGACATCACAGTGTAAGGTAGTACTAATTAGTTTACCAACATGCATAGCCTATATTGTGATATCACAGTGTAAGGTAGTATGAATTAGTTTAACAACATGCATAGCCTTTATTGTGATATCACAGTGTAAGGTAGTACTAATTAGTTTACCAACATGCATAGCCTTTATTGTGATATCACAGTGTAAGGTAGTACTAATTAGTTTACCAACATGCATAGCCTATATTGTGATATCACAGTGTAAGGTAGTATGAATTAGTTTAACAACATGCATAGCCTTTATTGTGATATCACAGTGTAAGGTAGTACTAATTAGTTTACCAACATGCATAGCCTATATTGTGATATCACAGTGTAAGGTAGTACTAATTAGTTTACCAACATGCATAGCCTATATTGTGATATCACAGTGTAAGGTAATACTAATTAGTTTACCAACATGCATAGCCTTTATTGTGATATCACAGTGTAAGGTAGTACTAATTAGTTTACCAACATGCATAGCCTTTATTGTGATATCACAGTGTAAGGTAATACTAATTAGTTTACCAACATGCATAGCCTTTATTGTGATATCACAGTACATGACATTCAATCTAGGTTGTACTGGATCACACCCTTAGGTTGATTTCCTCCAGAAATGTTGAGGTAATTTAGCATTGATTGTGCAGTACGTACCTAATAGGTTATGTAAATGATGACCTTAAAATGGAAATTCTAATTGATCGACATTCATTACTGAAATAATCGACGTTGAATGCCCACATATATGAATTTTACTATAATCATTCCCTGAATAACTGTTTCAAAAGTTAACCTTTAAAATGAATCATACTTGTAAACTATACCAACTACCAAATAATCATGTTTCGCATTTTACATATGGTGTAAAATCTTACTTCAAAGATGCATTGTCATTTATCATGAACTTACCAATGATCCTTAAGATGTCTTAAACATTTTCATCCAAGGCATGAATAAAGAAGTTAGGTCTTATGGTCTATGCTTTGTAGTTGTCCATTAATGTGATAAAGATCTGGGTCTGTATTCTGTTTAGTTGGGCATGAATTCAGAGCCATATCTGTGTGGTTTATAGATGGGCATAAATACAGGACCAGATCTGGATCTGTACTGTTCATAGTTGGACATGAATACACGGCCAGATCTGGGTCTGTACTGTTTATTGCTGGGCATTAGTACAGGGTCAGATATGGGTCTATATTTTATGTTGCTGGTCATGAAAACATAGATTGCTGGGTCTGTTCTATTATTAGATTGGTTTCCTGTAGAACATGAATACAGTATATATTGTATGTATTAATCTGTTTGAACAGGCTCTAAAGCAGATGGACAGGGCAGAAATGACCTTCAACAGTTTCTGATTAAGAAATCCATACAGTATCTCTTGAAGGAGAACACTTGTCAGGAGCTAATCCAAATATCAGCATGGGTATGTAGTATCTCTGACATTGTTACATACACTTGTCAGGAGCTAATCCAGATATCAGCATGGGTATGTAGTATCTCTGACATTGTTACATACACTTGTCAGGAGCTAATCCAAATATCAGCATGTTATTTAGTATCTCTGACATTGTTACATACACTTGTCAGGAGCTAATCCAGATATCAGCATGTTATTTAGTATCTCTGACATTGTTACATACACTTGTTAGGGGCTAATCCAGATATCAGCATGGGTATGTAGTATCTCTGACATTGTTACATACACTTGTTAGGGGCTAATCCGTATATCAGCATGGATATGTAATATCTCTGACATTGTTACATACACTTGTTAGGGGCTAATCCAGATATCAGCATGGGTATGTAGTATCTCTGACATTGTTACATACACTTGTCAGGAGCTAAACCAGATATCAGCATGTGTATGTAGTATCTCTGACATTGTTACATACACTTGTCAGGAGCTAAACCAGATATCAGCATGTGTATGTAGTATCTCTGACATTGTTACATACACATATTACATATGTCTCTTTGTTAGTATATCACTTTGCTTTAAAAAAACAATGAGAGCTTTTTCCCGTGACTAATTGCTGTAAATTTACTTAAGTTTACAATGCTGTATATATGTTTGGAATTTGCAAAAAGATGTAATTCCTAAAATGAAATTAGCATTATTTTGTTTCTTCAAGAACAGAGATGCATTGTAGTAGCAGAAATTTTATATTTAATTGTCCCACACAATAGTTTACATGTGACAGCAATGAGGTAGTACTCAAGAATATATAGGCAAAGAGTGTATGCGGTTACATATGGTCTTAGCATTCAGTGTACCTGATGAACGAACACATAATACATTTATTATGTCATAAACCTAACTATTTTGCTCAAAATCATATGTTTGCTTCACAAATCTCTTTGCTGCCATTGTTAGTGATGCAGTTATTTGTTAATAATTACTTCACTTAAACTTGAAAAAGATTGTGCCGAATGACTGATGAACCAGCATTCTTTTATTAAAATCAAGTCTTCTTGGGGTGGGGAAGGGATTGCTTCCATGGGTAATATAAACCATACAGAAATCTGTTTCTATAGATAATTCAATCATTGCATATTGTAAGATTTTAAATTAGATATCTGCATTTTAGCTTTTGAAATGAGCAGTTTTCTGCCATTTTGTTTTTCCCAGTCATGCTTTGCGAATTGTCATGTGATATACCTACACTCTGTATTGTTGATTTCATTATGAAGATCTTGAATCCAACTCAAATAATTACTAACAGAAATACTGGGTTTTATTTATACGGGGATAAAAGATCTTGAATCTCATTCAAATAATTACTAACATAAATATTGGGTTTTATGTATATGGGGATAGAAGGTCTTGAATCCCACTCAAATAATTACAAACAGAAATACTGGGTTTTATGTATATGGGGATATTTTAATAAATGTCAAGCTACAAAATGTATATCAATCTTTAATTAGTTGTTTTTATGTATATTTAATTTGCATTCTTTCTTAATTGTGTTATTAATTATTTGTTATTGGTTATTTAAAACTGTATTTTGTAGCTGACCTGTAATTTATTGTTAACCTGAAGAGAATTATTGATATTCTTTATTCTGTAAACGGCTAATACATTATTTATATTTCTTTGTGAATGTAGGTTAAATACTAGGATTATTATCTTATAGTCTGAGTCAAGAACATTATGTTTATCATGTTCTTTAGTATATTCTTAGTAATATACCTTATAATTATAACTTAGATTGTTCTTGAAAATGACTTTTGGCTCTCTTCTGGGTTCTTCCTTTGTGTCTGTTTTTTTTAAAAAAAATAATCTTGTGTATATGATTTTTTTTCCTTCATCCAGGATTATGTTAGTGGGATTCAACAAAACACTGTTGGCACACTATAACAGTAGTATGTTAGAGACTACTGGCTATTACAGGCACATCAGCACTTTCAGCATTGGAAATATTTTGAAATACCACCAAAGATTATTCAGAACTTTATTCATTAGGACTTGTGTTAGTATTTCTAGGATTATTTGGGATTTAATTTGCAATACCATAAGTTTTTTTTTTACATTTTCACTTTGTATTCTGGGGAAATTAATTATTTGTTTAATTTTCTAATGCTTGCTGCTTCTATTTTCTATCATTTTTAAAGACTATAAAGTTGTAATAGATTTTAATCCGTTTTCCAGAAGTGTTTACTACAATATTTAATAGTGCTTATTCTTCCAGTCATTCATATCTTGTTTAATTTTTTGCAGGTTCTAGGTGAATTTGCTTCTTCTTTGAAAAATATGCCAGCAGTCAAACTGACTCAATTAATCATCAAGCATCTCTCTGACCCAGATATTGATGTCCAGGTGAAAGGTTGGCTTATCACAGCTTTTACCAAACTTTATGAAGCCAAAGTTCTGAGCAAAGACGTAACTTTATCAAAAACACAGGAGGCTATTCAGTGTAATAGTTCCTCAATCATCAGGCAGGTATGTTTCTGGAAAGACACTTGTAAAACAATGTGTTGATTTATAGCTTGATAAATGATAGACCCAGTTTAGCTTGATAAATGATACACCCAGTTTAGTCATTATTCTAATATGATTTGCTTGTAAATTTTATCTGAAAATGAAACTGTAATGCTCGTAATCAGAAATAAAATGCCATATGTAATAAGTAGTCAGTAGGAAAAACCTTAACATTGATAGGGGTAGAGTGCTTCCCATGTCCATCTGTTTGTCTTTCCATGTATTCATCTCATGCATCCATCTGTCTGTCACATTGGTCATGGTCTGGCATCCGTGTTGCATGCAAACATTTCAAGTTGTAATAGGAGTTTAAACATGAAACTACTTTTTTAGTTTTTATTTGTTGGCATTTATTAGCAAAGGAATGAAGTTATTCAGTGCTACTAAGGCCATGTTATGTTTTGAATTGATTACTTAAATTGTTTTGAATTGCTTTAATATATTTTTAATTACTCACTTATCATTATGCTTTGAATTGTTTACTGATGTTTTGAATTACTTATTATGTCTGAATTACTTATAAAGTTTTGAAATGCCTACATATCTTTATATTTGAATTGCTTACTTATCTTTATGTTTGAATTGCTTACTTATTATGTTTCAATTGCTTACTTGTCATTATGTTTTCAATTGCCTTCTTATTATGTTTCAGTTGCTTATCTTTATATTTGAATTGCTTACTTATTATTTTTCAATTGCTTACTTGTCATTATGTTTTCAATTGCCTTCTTATTATGTTTCAATTGCTTATCTTTATATTTGAATTGCTTACTTATCCTTATGTTTGAATTACTTACTTAGCATTATGTTTTAATCGCGTACTTATTATGTTTCAATTGCTTACTTATCATTATATTTGAATTGCTTACTTATCATTATATTTGAATTGCTTACTTATCCTTATGTTTGAATTGCTTACTTAGCATTATGTTTTAATTGCATACTTATTATGTTTCAATTGCTTACTTATCATTATATTTGAATTGCTTACTTATCATTATATTTGAATCACTTATGATTATGTATGAATTGCTTACTTATCATTATATTTGAATTCCTTTGCTTACTTATCATTTATGTTTTAATTGGTTACTAATCATTATATTTAAATCCCTTACTTCCCATTATGATTTGAATTGCTTGCTTATTTTTAAACAATTTTGTCTGAATTGCTTATAAAGTGTTGAATTGCTTACTTATTATATTTGAATTGCTTACTTATCATGTTTGAATTGCTTACTTATCATGTTTAAATGCTTACTTATCATTATGTTTTAATTGCTTGCTTATCATTGTTTCATTTCTTTACAGAGACTTACACTTCTTCATCAGTTGGCAAAACATGACATATATGCTGAAGTGCCTGTACATACACCCAATGAGAGTGTTGTGGTAAATCAGGTTAGTTGGATCCTTTTGGAAATCCATGTACGTGTACCCCATATTGATGCTTATACTAACTTTGACAGACAATCTGAGCATCATGAATTTAATTGGATCAGTTATGGACCTCTTCTTGTCAGTGATTGTTTTTCTTCATTAACTCACTTTGCAAAGACTCTGTAGTGAGATGTAAAAGCCTGATGTACCAGTAACTGGATTTCTTTATGTATCTGATTATAGTTTTATTTACAAATCCACAAATGCAAAATCAAGCCTTGTCCTTCTGTTTGGTACGATTTTGGAGGCTTATTTTCAAGACCATTTAATTTTCAGGAGCATAATATATTTTAGTGATTTTTAGCAGTCAGGAATTTCAAGTTGCCTCCCTTCCCTATTTTAGGTAAAGTAGTATCAATGTTTGTTTCATTATAAAGAGTATTTGACTGTAAATGACACACATTGGGTATGATATCTTAGTTATAATGTTATATTGGATTAGACTAAATGACTTACGGTTATACTATCTTCATTATAATGTTGCAATGGATCAGACTAAATGACACACATTGGATACAATATCTTATATATAATGTTGCATTGGATTAGACTAAATGACACACATTGGATACATATCTTATATACAATGTTGCAATGGATTAGACTAAATGGCACACATTGGATACATATCTTATATACAATGTTGCATTGGATTAGACTAAATGACACACATTGGATACATATCTTATATACAATGTTGCATTGGATTAGACTAAATGACACACATTGGATACAATATCTTGGGTATAATGTTTAATGGGATGATTACTATGTCTACAAGATAGAGAATTAGTGTAAAAATTTGAAGAAACTGCATTTTAAAAACGTGAAAGTGATCCAAGTATGTAAGTATGATGTACTTTTTAAAAATAATCTTTCCAAATGCATTTGAAATTTATTTAATTGCACAAAAATAGATTTGTTGAATCATCACTTGCAACATGATGATCAGGATGTCTTATCCAATGTTTTGTCGACTGAAGCCATTACTCTAGTGTCAGTTTCTCAGTGGACAAGGTGCTTCATGAACTTGTATAACTGTAATAAAATACATGCAATTTTCAGCCTCTCTTTTTGTGTGTAATTACAACAAATGCAACTACATGCCACATTATAAGGAATATGTATCTGATAATTGTCCATCCTATTTTCCAAACCATATTATTTTAGTTGGTAATGTATATTATTTATTCAATATCCATCTTTTTTTTCAACTGTAAAGAAATTCTTATTTTCAAGACTCACATTTACAAGAGTTTTTGGTCTACCAACAGCTGGTATGTCATGTATATTTTAATGTAATGTCAACCTTGCTGATTTATCTTTATCTTTAAAACCCCATCAATGATGTATACATCTCTTTGTTGCATTGTTTTTTGTATTTGTTAAAATTGTTTCATTGTTAATTTTTAAAATTGTATAAGACATTTGTTAAAAATGAAAATAAAGTTTAACAATGAGAATCTAATTACTTACTTAATATAATAGGATTAATGTGGTCCATCACTGTAAAATGGTTGATGATGTAAATCTAATGTGATCAAACCTCAGTAGAACATGGTCCCAGGTATAACACTTATTTGATCAATCCTCAGTAGATGATGGTCTCAGATATAATACTTTTTTGATCATGCCTCAGTAGAATATGGTCCCAGATAAAACACTGGTATTTGATCACGCCTCAGTAGAACATGGTCCAGATATAATGGTTATTTGATCATGCCTCAGTAGAACATGGTCCCAGATATAATGGTTATTTGATCATGCCTCAGTAAAACATGGTTCCAGATATAATGGTTATTTGATCATGCCTCATTAGAACATGGTTTCAGATATAACACGTATTTGATCAAACCTCAGTAGAACATAGTCCCAGATGTAACACTTATTTGATCATGCCTCGATAGAACATGATCACTGATATAACACTGGTATTTTATCATACTGCATTAAAACATGATCTAACACTGGTAATTGGTCATGCATTTCAGCATGTTATGTCAAAATTATTTTGTTTGGTTGGCTTTCATAGAAGTTTGAACTTATTTTTTGTGGAAAATGCTGTAGAAGTGGAAGCTAATATCCTTTTCCAGAGGTATGCCAAAGCAGCTGAACCAGGCTGTCTGTCATTCTTGGATTACAAGCAGTATGATGCCCAACAAAATGTACATCACATGATATTATAAACCATTATTTTGTGATTTTAAATTAAATATTATTTATATCAGAATTTTCTTGTGCATATAATATGCTACTTGTTACATATATAGCTATGGTGTACTCTATTATGTTAGACTTTCTTAAAACAATATACACTACATAAATGAACAGTATTGTAGTGTAATGTAGTGTCAGTCTGTTTAGGAGACAAGAAATATACATGGTCTCCAAACTGACATGCACATAATAAACCCTAACATTTATGTCTCTCATGCGATTGACACTCATAAGATAGATAAGGCACATTAACCAGGGTTTCTGTTAAATACATTGATCTTGTTATTTAGAGAGATTCAACCATATCGGCATTCTGGTAAAATAAATGTGTACTGTTATATGTGAGGCTGTGTTGTGCTCAGATAGTTCATTGACAAGGCTGTGCAGTTGTGGTTATTGGTTTTGCATCACTTAGAAACAAGAATTAAGATTTGTAAACTAAGAGCAATTCCTATCCTAATTCATCTTTAGAGATGGTATACATGATGATGCTTCTTATATAAGATTGATTAATTGATTTATTGTATTTTAATAGTGCACCAGCACTTTTAGGCTATTTAGCGCGAAACAATAGGTTATATTTACAAACGTTTAAAAAAAGGTAAACATTTTAATATCAACCAGTGATATAAGAAAGACCCAAAAGTTGAAAATACAACGGTATGCAGGTAACAGTACAATATAAAGCTTCCTGATCAATGGGGGATGAAAATGGTGTATGGTAATGAAGACGGATGAAAAGATCTTGAAAATAAGGGACGGTATTTATAGTACTTAAAAGTGCTCTATGTGATGGCATACAATTTATAGTTTAAATAAAGGTTTACTTCCTTCAGGAAGAATTTAATTTTTGTATGTGGGAGTGGGTTATATACGCATGACCAATTTAAATTCTTGCAGTTACTACATCCTACTGATCTTATACAAGAAACTGTTAAACTAAGAACTGTGTTATATAAATAACTATGTTTTAACAAGATCTGTAATATACAAGGAACTGTACTATATAAATAACTATGTTATAAAAAGATCTGTATTATACAAGGAACTGTGATATATAAAAAACTGCCATAAGAGGAACTGTGCTATATAAATAACTATGTTTTGAAAAGCTCTGTATTATACAAGGAACTGTGCTATATAAAATAACTGCCATAAGAGGAACTGTGCTATATAAATAACTATGTTATAAAAAGATCTGTATTATACAAGGAACTATGCTATATAAAAAAACTGCCATAAGAGGAACTGTGTTATGTAAATTACTATGTTATAAAAAGATCTGTATTATACAAGGAACTGTGATATATAAAAAACTGCCATAAGAGGAACTGTGCTATATAAATAACAATGTTATAAAAAGATCTGTATTATACAAGGAACTGTGCTATATAACTATGTTATAAATAGATCTGTATTATACAAGGAACTGTGCTATATAAATAACTATGTTATAAAAAGCTCTGTATTATACAAGGAACTGTGCTATATAAATAACTATGTTATAAAAGCTCTGTATTATACAAGGAACTGTGATATATAAAAACTGCCATAAGAGGAACTGTGCTATATAAATAACTATGTTATAAAAAGATCTGTTTTATACAAGGAACTGTGCTATATAAAAAAACTGCCATAAGAGGAACTGTGCTATATAAATAACTATGTTATAAAAAGATCTGTATTATACAAGGAACTGTGCTATATAAAAAAACTGGCATAAGAGGAAATGTGTTATGTAAATTACTATGTTATAAAAAGATCTGTATTATACAAGGAACTGTGATATATAAAAAACTATGTTTTAAAAAGCTCTGTATTATAAAAGGAACTGTGTTATATAAATAACTATGTTATAAAAAGCTCTGTATTATACAAGGAACTGTGCTATATAAAAAACTGCCATAAGAGGAACTGTGTTATGTAAATAACTATGTTATAAAAAGATCTGTATTATACAAGGAACTGTGATATATAAAAAACTATGTTATAAAAAGCTCTGTATTATAAAAGGAACTGTGTTATATAAATAACTATGTTATAAAAAGATCTGTATTATACAAGGAACTGTGCTATATAAAAAAACTGCCATAAGAGGAACTGTGCTATATAAAAAACTATGTTATAAAAAGATCTGTATTATACAAGGAACTGTGCTGTATAAAAAACTGCCATAAGAGGAACTGTGTTATATAAGAGACTGTGTTACATTAGGATCTATCTAATATTCAGCTGCCTTGCAGTAAGGGACAACTTATCTTTTAAGATCTCAGCATTTATAATAAAACACTTGTGAGTTTACTAGAAGGGATAATGTTAAAAACAAATGTTTGGATTTGAAAAATTATTATTAAATATCTTTTCTTGATTAGGAAAAAAGTTAAGAATGATTATAACCTGAAATTGATGAATAAATTCACATCTGTTATCTTTGATTAAAATATGTTTCAAGTTTCAAAATATTATTCCTGTTTTTGTCTGATTTTGCAGTTGGATTTCACGCTGTCATTCCTGGATGATTTTGTTAGCAATGCTCTGGAGGCAGGAATGGTACCGTACAAACCATTACATCTTCGATTTCCAGCCCCCTTACAAACTCAAGGTAGATTCAGTCTCACATATTTAACATGACCATTTTCAAAGTGTATGATTTAATAAAAATACATTAAAATTTGCCTGAAGTAGTTGGTGGTAGGACTCCAAACTTTGGCTATTTCATTTCAGTATGCAGATGTCCTGTAAAAATTGTCAGTTTCAACCTGAAAAATGTGTTCATTATGCTAAGGAAACTAGGTTATATAAGGGCCAGCTTTGTGTCCACTCTGCAGCAGAAGTTGAGTAAATAGGGCATTTTTGTGTCCACTCTGCAGCAGAAGTTGGGTAAATAGGGTCATTTTTGTGTCCAGTATTGGGTAAGTTGGATTTAATAGGGATCAGATTTTTGTTCAGTCTGCTGAGGAAATGGGTCAAATAAGATCTGAGAAGGAACAATATATATACTTGGAATAATAAAGGTAAGAAAGGAAATAAACAACTAATCAGGGCCCCAAGTGACCGAGTGGTCTAAAGCGATCTCCATTATGCTTCACTGCCATCTCACCTCTGTCTGTGTGGGTTAAAGTCTAGGATTCAGCCAATGTGGGTATGTACAAAAGCTTGCCAGTAGCTTTTCGTGGGTCAGTGTTTTGTCCCAAAGTTTAACCAGGTTCGTCCTCCACCAATAATAGTGGCTACCATGCATAGCCTATCACATGCTGAAAAATAGCGTTAAGCCAAGCAACAATAAACAATCTTTTCTATGCTTAAAACATAATGACTTTGAAAATAAATCTTTGCAAAACCGTTCAATAACTTGGGGTTGGAATTAGCATACATGCCAACCATTACGCTTTTGGCGTAATCATTACGCTTTTTTTCACTAAATTATGTGTTACGCTTAAACGTATATGGATTATGCTTTTTCGGTATGTCCACCTCCCCCAAAAAAATCAATTATTTGTTTTCTCGTTCTTATGAAAATTCCATTAATCCCACAGACCGTATTTTAGAAAAGACGGCTCTTACGTAACTACAATATAAGAGTATGCTTGACTGTGGACTTTCATAACAGTATCATGTTCTATTTATAGCTAACCTGGTTCTACTATTGACCTCGAATTCTATTTATAGAATATGAATGCTTAGTGAGGAGAGAGCAGACTGGTTTTCCATTTTTAATCTTTACTCGCAGATTCCATGTTCTAATTCATATTTTTTGCAGAACCAGTCTAAAGATATTTTAAGGCTTAAAAAGTATATTTTATTTTACTGTATGCATTTATGTGAGCAAAAAGATCCCCTTTCAAAAATTTCCCGGATAAATTAGAAAAAGGCAACCCAAAACTTGGAAACAAAATATAACAGAATTCTCTAAATATTAAGAGAAGAGTACAGCATCACGTGACATCTATTTCCGGCCGTGTGGAAAGAATTTTAAAATTTAGCGCTAAACGTCTTAAGATGGTTTTTAGTCGATACGTGTAAAGCTAAAAGTGCTACATATGAAAACTTGAAACAGTAAAGGGTGTTAAAAGACGAGAAGGGCAAATAATCGTCGTTTATTGAAATTTTAGCATGTTATATGTGGATTACGCTTTTTCTGCCTTTATTCCGCTTTTTGACCACTTGGATTACGCCATTTCCTCGTCAAGGGTTGGCATGTATTAATTAGGCTTGGGCAAGTTAATGGTTGCAGTTGTGCAGTACTTACAATTAAATCAATCTTTTTAGTGTGTAATAGTTACTTTTTGCATCATATTGTAAATGATGTTTCCAGACAAAGAATTTGTCTACATTATTTTATATTTATGTTTTGGCTTACATGCTTTACCCATTTATTTTATGCCGCTGTTAATTTTTGTTCTGGAATATAATTACAGTAAAACTTTGAAGACTCAAAGATAGAATGTTTGAAATGCCATTCACCGATATTTTAGTATTCAGTGATTTATGTTTGACTGAACAAGTTTATTTAAGTTCAAACAGAACTTGTTACCATAAGAAACATGAAGTTTGGTTGCTCTTGGCCATGAAATTGATCTTAACTTGCAGATATTAATATATGTTATGTGTTTATTGAATAACTGAAGAAGTCAGACATGTCAAATTGATATTAACTTGTAGGTGTTAATATATTTAACATACAACTGAAGAAATCATACATGTCAAATTGATATTAACTTGTAGGTGTTATTATATTTAACATGATGTCATACATATCAAATTGATATTAACTTGTAGGTGTTAATATATTTATCATACAACTGAAGATGTCATACATCTCAAATTGATACTAACTTGTAGGTGTTAATATATTTAACATACAACTGAAGATGTCATACATCTCAAATTGATACTAACTTGTAGGTGTTAATATATTTAACATACAACTGAAGATGTCAGACATCGAATCGATATTAACTTGTAGGTATTAATATATTTAACATACAACTGAAGATGTCATACATCTCACAATGATATTAACTTGTAGGTGTTATTATATTTAACATGAAAAAGTCATACATATCAAATTGATATTAACTTGCAGGTGTTAATATATTTAACATGAAGAAGTGAAATATGTCAATTTATGATTAATAGGCATTAAAATAATGACAGTATGTTGTAGGCATTAAAATAATGACAGTATGTTGTAGGCATTAAAATAATGACAGTATGTTGTAGGCATCATCTTGATCTCCAATTTTCAAATAGCAGCCACTGTATTAAATTTAATTACCTTTCTGTAATATTTTGAAATATTGATCTAATTTAGTGCGACCAAACATTACCGACATGACTGTCCAAAAACTTACGATGCATTTACAAAGGTTCAGAGGAAATGTTAAGGATTTCCAAAAATAAAGGTTAGAAGATTTAGGACAGAGATTTATCATCTGCAAATGTTTTGCTGTAGGAATAATTTTTGGATAAACTCTTATTACAACCCTTTTTCATAGATTTTCAACATTTCAATCCATTTGAATATCTTTTGTGCTATTCACAAAATGTTAGCTGCACTAGATATTGCAAAACTATGTTATCGAAATAGAATATAGAAATTCTTGAATTATTTATCTTTCAGATGGTTATAAAGTAATCATTGAGTGCTTTGATTTTTTCAAGTAAGTTTTTTTTTTAAAAATTAGAGTACTTTTAAATTTGAATATTTCAGAAGTTCAAAAGCTATTTATTGGTGTTCAGGATGAGAGTACACCAGCAGTGCCCTCAACTCATTCTTCCTTGACCCCTGACAGTCTTTACAAATCTGGGAGTCAGTTTTCAGGGTGAGTTGGAAGGTTAAATACTGTTTTCCATCAGTCCCTCCATTTTTCTGTCCATCTATATATCTGCATAACTGTCTGTCTGCCTATGTATCTTTCTCTCTGCCTATGGATTTATCTCTCCATATCTATCCATGCATACATGCAGTCATCCATCTGTATTGATTGATGAACATGACTGTCTGTCTCAAGTTTTCCAGATGATCATTTTAAGCTTTTTTTAAATCTGACAATATAAATGTTGGGTACAAACTTCTTATATTAAGCCTCACAAAAGCTGAAAATTATTAGAAGTAAGTTAATTTGTTTATAGTTTCTTCTGGTTTGCTGGAGATGAATATGGCCGATAGTGATTAGTGCTGATAATATAAAGATTGTCCATTATGTTGTCATCACATTTAATGTTTTATGCAATGAGAATGAACCATGATAGATGTCAGAATGAAAACTCTGACTATGCAAAGATATATATTCCTGTCAGTGACAGATTTAGATAGCTCTAGTGTTTACAATATGTAGTTTATTCTGCATTTCAGCAAGAGCTGGGACTTTCACCCTCAAAATGATATTTTATTTGGAGCTACATAATTCAGTAGATATGATTCAGTCCATGAAGTAAAGTTTCATCCATAAAAATTAGTTTTGTGACATATTTTCGTCCAATTTGAATATTTTAATCAGTGAATAGACTAATTGTATGAAATTCTCGGGACCTAACAACATTTACTAATTTGTTTTTGCTTCTGTATTTTCAGTGAGGTGAAGATGAACAGTGTTAAGCGAGTTTGGGGTAAAGATGGACTTATTAGGGAATCTGCATCAAAGCAAGACACAACAAAGACAGAGAGGCAGTCTGTACTGGATCTTGATACGGTAAGACAGAAATAAGTACAATATAAATCTTGCTCAATTCTGTGGGTATCATCTAAAGAGAGGCTAGCTTAATTTGCAGTAGAGTATTATCTTTTATTTATTATTTTATTATCTTTTATTTTGTCCCATTAGAGCAAGCCACCCCAACTATAAAGACATCTTGCTAAAGCAGAACAGGTTACCTTCCAAAGCGGTGATATACAAGTGCAGTAGAACCTGTCATAAAATACCACTTCTGCCAAAAGGGATGGTCTTTCAAAATAAATTGACTCTTATGACCCATCATAACATTAAATCTATGCATGGAGTACCTGGTCTTTCAAGACTGGTTGTCTCTCATAGCAGATGTTTCTCCTTTGAATACGTTCCCCGATCACATTACTTCAGGGATATAAGCCTGCTACCTCGCGAATCCAGCCCTACCAAAAGACGAAAATTCGTCTTTTTTGTCTACGTCATATAGACAAAGGGCAATAACTCTTGCCCCTTACCTCCCCTTGCCACCCATTAGGTGTCGCCAGTTTTTAAGCTTCGCTGTACGGTTAAAACACATACAATTAGACCTCCAATGAATCCAAGCCAAGCCATCAGTACAGTAAAACCTCTCTTATGAAAAGCAAATTTTTTTAGTAAATTATGTTTCTCCGAGAATACTTACCCGATCACATTATATAGACAAAGGGCAATAACTCTTGCCCCTTACCTCCCCTTGCCACCCGCTAGGTGTCGCTAGTTTTTAAGCTTCGCTTGTAATGTGCAAACAAGTACAATTAGACCTCCAATGAATCCAAGCCATCTTAGTGTAAATTCTGACCATCCGAAGTTAAATTTGGAATTACTGTGTTGGATAATCATTCCTCTACAGGTTGTATACATTATTTTACAATATTTTCCAATTTGAGTGACTTTGTCACCTTTCTAGACTTCGGACCAGGTTGCAACGTGGTCAGAGCACGCTTATGGTGGTACTAGCATGTAATACATGCAGCACTCAATAATTTCGCTTATTCCGTATGTAACGGTTATGATATTAACGACTTAATAACTTGCTGCATTGATAATTTGTGCTTTATTTATCTTCTTTGTCGTTTCAGTAGACTTCGTCTTTGAACGACCAAGTTACGACTATTTAATGGCGGACTTCGTGTTGTAGTTACGAGTTCACGCGACACTAAATCATTTCGCTTCCTCCGTTAGTTACGGTTATGGTAATAGCGACTTAATAGCGTGCTGAATTGCTAATTTGTGCTTTGTTTATCTTCTTTGTCGTTTCAGTAGACTTCGTCTTTGAACGACCCATTGCAACACGCTCATGGCGGTAACTAATGTTGTCATTAAGAGTAGCAGCAGGGGGGGGGGGGGGCGAACCCTACAACATTTTTAGACAAGTTTTCACTGAAATCACGCTTAAAAACAATGAAACCAATGACATCAGGCAAAGAATGTGTGTGTGAATCTGATATCGTTTCATGGATTAGGTCAAAAAAAAATATGAAAAAATCAATGAAATTAATGAATCCTCCATCGATTTTTTTTTTGGGAAAGAGATTACAACGTCGTTGTCACTCACCCTCTCAACCGAATATTTGATCCAGTCCGATACGATATCGTGTCCGAGGGTCATGTAAATTTATTGTTACAAATCCATGTGGGGCAGACTGAGCGTGACTAAAGAAATTTCTAAATTGATTGAAGTCCATATCGGAACACCATGTCTGCCAAATATTTCGTAGCGTATGTGTATCAACTCCATTAAACACACACAACACATTACAATTATCGCGAATCACTTTTGGTATTTGTGTGTAGCGTTGAGTGACATAGATCACATCCGTGTTTTTGTGCCTGCCTCTGGAAAAAATCCTTGCAGGGTTTTTTTGTTTATCTAACATTACATCGTCGTATACTACCATGTTGTTAATACTTCCATCAAGATCTTCTACTGATGGTGCCTCGTCAATATCGGTTATAAATTCAATAACATCCTCACCAGCAATCTCATTAAAATCTTTTAGCACTTCATAGCATCGCTGATCGTCTACGCTAGGGGCAATTAAATACAACTTATCCCACTTCATCCATCTCATTATTAAATTGAGCAACAATTGCGTCTTGCCTGATCCAGATGGCCCGATTATAATTGCGCGGATAGAGTTTGGTAGCGCTGCATGATGCTTCACTGGTTCTCTTGTTTTAGTCGCTGAAAAATCAATTATATTCATATCTCTATACATAAATTATGGATCTATATTGTGTGAAGTGTAAGGCGCGTACTGGCACAGATGACTTGATGACGATTACAACACAAAATAACCGATCAGCGCTTTCTGGTAAATGCGTACAATGTAGTACAAAGAAATTTAGATTTGTTTCTAAACCCAAGGAACCTTTAAAAAAAAACGAGGAGGTGATATCGCTGCCAAATTAGCAAAACTCCCTGGAACCCCATGGGCAAAATACCCCGGAGAAAAACACCTTCCAGGGTATAGCTACTGTGGACCGGGAACACGATTAGATATCAGACTCAATGATCAAAATCAGCCCCGACCCGGTGAAGAACCAATAAACGCCATTGATAAGGCGTGTCACCTTCATGATGTGGCTTATAAAAGTAGCAATTTGCAACACAGGCATCTAGCAGATGTGAAATTAATTCATGCGTTAAATGCTATTCCTGATAAATCCTTCAAAGAAAAATTGGCTTCATTTTTGATAAAATCGGCTATGAAAAGTAAATTGATGTTAGGTGCTGGTAATTAATAACAACATGGAATCTATTTATTATTCCCCAAGAGGATACTGGAAGGGTAACGCTGCAATCAGTAAACTCGCTAGCACCGCAAAAGTGAAAAAAACCACTGCGGCTCATTGGTTATCCAAACAGGCACTATGGCAAATTTACTTACCACCGCCTAAACAAATTAATGTCTCACATTTTGATGTGACCGGACCCAATGAAGTTCATCAGGATGATCTATTATTTCTGCCACATGATCGTGGTTACAAATATGCATTAACCGTAGTTGATATTGCAAGTCGATACAAAGAAGCAGAACCGTTAAAAACAAAATCAGCCACTGAAGTGGCTTCTGCATTTGAGAGGATTTATCGACGAGGTCCTCTGCACTGGCCAAATCTATTACAAATTGATCCCGGCAAAGAATTTCAGGGTGCAGTGTTATCTACAATGAAATATCACAATGTCACCATACGACGAGGGCATACTGCACTGCATCGTGATCAGGCCATTGTAGAACGATTTAATCGGACTCTTGCTGAACGGTTATTTGGATATCAATACGCAAAAGAATTCATTCAAGAAAAGCGATCCCGTGAATGGGTTAAAAGGTTACCAGCTGTGATTACTGCACTGAATAACGAGATTACTAGAACCATCAACATGAAACCTATCAACGCGATTAAAAAGAAGTCAATACCTGAAAAACCACAAAAAGATGTTTCTAGAAACGCTAGCGTTTCCCAACCAATTCTTGGTAGTAATGTCACTGTTAGGTACTTATACGAACCAGGAGAGCTTGAAGGGGGTAGAAAAAGGGCTACTGATCCTATTTGGAGTGTTACTACACACAAGATATCTAGTATAACACGATCTACGGGTAGATCTCCAGTCTATAAACTGGATTCAACTGCCCCTCAGCGGGGTTTTACTAGACAACAACTACAGGTAATACCCGAGGATACTCAATTGCCACCGCATGGGCTTAACTAGCACCCTTGCGTCTATTGCACTCAAGACAAGTCAACATCACATTGTTTTTGACATGACCGAGACTATTATTTTTTCTGTCTACGGTGAATTGGCGAGGATCCTTATCCGAATACTGCCAACGCATTATACAATTGCAACTCGCGCAGTGATTATTCTGTTGTTGTTTCAGCGTAATTATTAATTCAGCATCAATGTCAAATTCTCGTTGTTTTTTTTTGTCCTGTTGTTTGTAACCGGAGAGTTTTTTATCAATAATATCATCTATTGTGGTGTCATTATCATCACCAATGATTTCATCATCCAGGACAATTCTTCGAAGTTGATTTATTTTTCGTACTCTGGATACTGAAAGATAGACTAAATTCGACCATTCTATGCGATTATCTACCATCCAAAGAGTTGTATCGGATATAGTCAATCCCTGTGAAGAGTGTATTGTTGCTGCGTATCCTAGCGTCCACGGGGATTTATTAGCAGAACTCTTTGAGTTCCCCAATGCATCTTCAACGACATTGATATCAACCAGCACAATATCATTTAATACGAGAATCTGCTTTTCACTCTGTCCTGGAATATCAACTTCAATGTTCTGTTTTCGTGTATCCGATGGCCTATAACAGAGGGGCACTGGAAGTGTTGCAAATTTTTGTTTATGCAATTCAAATAATTTCATCTGAAGTGTGTCTCTGACTATTTTTCTACTGGCAATGATCAAATCGTTTGGTCTCCACGCTTCCCAAAACTCATTCATTGGAGTTTCCGAAATTATTTCACTGGCTATTTCACACTGGATTCTATCCGGTTGTAATCTAATTAATTTCTTAAATTCTTTTAATTCATTATCAAGTGATCTATGATCGGTATCAATTTCTTCATAGTAGTCTACAAAACCCTTTAGCCATTCATGGGGAGATGCACCGACAAATGGTGGTGGTTGGCCGTGATCACCGCACATGACGATTTTTGTATTTTTCAATAACAACCACTCAAGAAATATTTTTAAGACATCTTCGGACACTGTGTCTATTTCATCCCAAATGATAATTTCAGGAATAAATTTCTCTCCCATGCGCTCAGGAGTCCATTTATCTCCTTTCCATCGGAAAAAACTATGATAGGTACAGGCATTTACCCCTCTCTGTATCATCTCTCTTGCAAGTCTGTGTGTTGGTGTTAGCACAATCATGTTTGGATTGGAAACGCTAGCGTTTTTACGAAATAACTCAATTGCCCGGGTTGTTTTTCCTGACCCACCACAGCCGTTTAAATAAACTGTTTTATATCTACAGATTGGATCAGAAATCGGTGGCGCACTAGAAAATTCTGAACACTGATTGCTTTCTAAGTAATTATTTTCAATGGTAACATCTGCTGATTGAATATAATCATGAATCATTTCTTTCTTAATTCTCCATGATCCCCAATTCTCATTGCCAGTAGCCTTAAAATCAGTCATTTTGCTATTTATGTAAAATGAATCAGTGGCAACTCTAACTGCGGTGGTAGGAAATTTATTAATCATTGAAAATAAATTAATAGAAGCATAACCGAGCATAGAAGCTCTCAAGTGTGTGTACTGCGGATTGTATCCATCATTGTAAGTAACAATTGTACCCAATTTGGTTCCATCGGACATAAATGCGTCCTTACGATTGACATATAGGCCTTTATTCGTTAAATCCGCCATTACAAAATCGTATTCAGCGTTGTCTATAATCAATCGTGAAGAATATCTCGTATTGTCATCTTTGCCACCTTGGGTAAATTTACCGATTATTCTTCGTCCAAGATTTTTTGCTTCATTGTTTCTGATTTCAAATAACTGTCTGGACCAATCCATGATTTGTTGTTCATTAAAATCAGGAAACAGTTTTCGCTCTTCGCTAATTATTTTTTCTAGATCAGGTTGTGGTAACCAGACTGATTTCTGTGCTTGATAGGATATAATTGCTTCACTGACAATTAATGATTTTAACATCTTACAATCAAGCATATACTGTAATAACACTATTGGCATCCAGTGTTTTTCAGACATGTGTTTACCAATCCAAAGATAACTACACGGATGAAGTCCTTCAGCCATTTCAAATGATACCACACAAGCGAATCCGGTTAAATCAAACTCAGGCAGTGGTCCATTAATAGCAACACGGGTCATTTCGTGTGTAGGGTGTCCAAATCGTTTGAAATATTTCTCGCACTCTCCATACCCAAGAAAACTTCCTGGATAACACGCAATCATATCAACTGAAATAACGGTATCAGCGGTGTATTTTTTATTCCATAATCCTCCATGGCCGTATTCAAGACAGGATAATTTGACATCTGATAAGAACTCACTCCGTGTTGGTTTCCACGCGTTTTTCTTTCTAGCAAAATGTGCTGCAATGGATGGTACTGTAAAACAGTTTGCTAATAATTGATCTTCGATTTCCTCCCCGTCCTCAGAAAACTCACTAGCCAGTTGTTTCATTTGATTATGCAGTTCTTCAGTACGATATAATTCTCCGTTGGGCTTTACAAACTGATCAAATCTACAGTCTTCGTCTGAAGTACTATGAAATAGCCACATTGACACAGGATCGTTTTTACTCAAATGGTAAATAGCATCAAATAATTTCTGCTCTGAAAAAAACTCTTCGGTTTGGGATAGATATTTTACGGTTCTATCCCGTGGGAATATTGTTACTGCAGATGACCACGCGTGTGCGTTGTGATCAATAATTTCAATTGCGGCTCCATTTTTATTATATTTCGATTCGTATAATACTTCTCCGGTGATTGTTCTTACTGATATTGGAGATCTCAATGATTTTTCTAATTTAGTTATATCCTGAATTGTTGCCCCATGTTCTTTTACCGTTAATTCCCACTCCGTTATTTTTTTGCGTCTTAGATCAGTGAGTTTATTTCCCCGGGACGCATTTGTGAAGTGTTCTATTATTCGTTCTGCTACACAATTAAGCCCTGTCGAATATTTCATGGGTGCTAGTTTTGCAATATCAGGTTTTTCATTGAGCGGATATATCCCGTAAACAACTGCTGTGACAGGATAAGATCTTTCGTAGTAGGGTTTATCAATTCCGGTCAAAATTCCTGGTTTTGAATCCTGATTCACAGTGATAGTTTTTTTGCCCTTCAAGATGGGTTCAAATTTATCCCTAATGATCCATTTTCCATCCTCACGGATAATGTATTTGATTCGGAAAAAATGACTTTTTTCCCCAATACGTGAAATGATCATTGCTGCCTTTTCATCATTCATGGTAGCGTCAACAACACCATCAATTCGAAATGTTGACCAGCAATAAGATGCTCCATCACGCTTGAATTCATTAAAACAGTCTCTGATGGGTTTATCAAGAATTTTATTCTTGGGTGTATTAGAAACTATATCAAGATTGAATTGAGCATCCTTCCATGGTGATCTCATGTTTCCATCTCTTGGACGTTTGTTACGTTTTTTGGGGCTATCGCGATTAAATCTAGGATTGATTTTCAACAATCTCTTAAACTCTTTCATGTTTCCGTCTCTTGGACGTTTGTTACGTTTTTTGGGTCTATCGCGATTAAATCTAGGATTGATTTTCAACAATCTCTTAAACTCTTTCATGTTTCCGTCTCTTGGACGTTTGTTACGTTTGTTTCCGTCTATTGGACGTTTTTGGGGTCTATCGAGATTAAATCTAGGATTGATTTTTAATAATCTCTTAAACTCTTTCATGTTTCCGTCTACTATACGTTTTTTTGGTCTATCGAGATTAAATCTAGGATTGATTTTCAATAATCTCTTGAACTCTCTATCGGTATTGAATTTAGTATTTTTCGAAGTCAATCTCTTGAACTCCTTCATACTATATTAAAAACAGGTGTCTAAATGAAAGATTTATGTATAATCAATCACTGCAATGGGGTCAGTCATTGAATTAGACAATAGTGTAGTATATAATGACCCAAGAATTCAGACTACACCCAGTGATTAAAAATTACGAAGCATCCAGTGATGGTGTTGTAAGACACTGTAGACTGAAGAACCCAATTGGGTGGGATAATGGTATGGGGTATTTGGTGTTTAATGTTGGAAGGAAGACATTTCGCAATCATCGTTTCGTATTTGAATGTTTTAATGGATTGATCAAAGATGGTTTTATTATTGATCACAAGGATTCTAATCGAAAGAACAATTCTTTATCCAATCTGCAAGCTATCACACAAAGTGAGAATTCCAAACGTGGAAAGACTGACACTTGTTCAAAAGCGAGACCAGTGAAATCTTTGAATACAATAACTAACGAAGAGAAAATATTTCAATCATTATATGAAGCCGGTAAGTATTTCAATATTTGTAGAACTTCAGTACGATTCGTTGCATCGGGAATAACCAAGACGGCTATTTCAAAAAAGAGTGGACAAAAAATTCAATTTAGTTATGTCTGACACGTCATATTTTTCAATTAGAGATATGTCATTGCTATAGAATAATGAATTCTGAAAACATGAATAGCATCATAGTTGAAATAGCAAAATTGAAAAATCAGGATATCAAACTATCAGATGGATTAAATCCTGATCAAATTGTGTCTGATTTTCAGGATATAGAATACGGAGTTAACAACAATAAATATATGCTACCGAAGAAATATGCACTCATCAAAAGAATTCAGAATTCTATTAAAGACTCTCTTTCATTTTCTAGTGACATCAGTGTGTTCGTTCCGTTGTATACTATCGTAGAGGGGATACGAAAAGAATTAGGGTACGAATACGAATTGAAAAAAGAAGTCAACTCTAAAATTAGAAACCTACGGGCGTTAATTCAAGAAAATGAACAATTTTAATTGCCCGACCATTATCATTTGATTGCCCGACCATATCATTTTTTTTTAGCCGACCCTCAAGAAGTATGTCAAAAATCGATGGAAGATATGTCAGATTGATCAAAATAGAATGGCGAAACTGTCAGTATTATTTATTTTATATACAATTATGACACTTTCGCCAACCCTGATAGAAGCTGTTATAGGATGAAATAACACTTCCATGACCGTATCAAAAATCATCTGACATGTCAAAAAAGTGGAGAAACTATCAGTATTATTTATTTTATATACAATTATGATACTTTCTCCATCATTGATAGAGCCGTTAAAATAACAAAATAACACTTCCATGACTGTGTTAAAAATCATCTGACATGTCAAAAAAGTGAGGAAAGTGTGATATTAATTATTTTATTAGAGAATTCCACACTTTCCTCATCAATGATAGAACTGTTAAAACAATCAAATAACACTTCCATGACTGTGTTAAAAATCATCCGACATGTCAAAAAAGTGGGGAAACTATCAGTATTATTTATTTTATATACAATTATGATACTTTCCCCATCATTGATAGAAGGTGTCTCACGATGAAATAACACTTCCATGACCGTATCAAAAATCATCTGACATGTCAAGTGTTTTACAATTGAAAAATGGTTTGCGATTTCAAATAATGGTCAATGAAGCATTAACAACCCGATTGGCTCGTGAACGACTGGATGCAATCAGGAGATTTGTACCAATTCGTGACTCTGTACGGAATAAACTGCAACAACGACAGAGTCTTCAGACTGATTTTGCTTTAGGGTCTGAAGAATTGTTTAAACCAGTAACCACAGCAACGAAAGGGGTAGAGCGTGCTTTACTGGGAGATGATCCCGAGACGGGGAAATCTGTTATTGGTGAACTTGAAAAAATAGCAGCGAAAACTGAACAAACAAAACAAATGGAATCAAAAAGAACAGTAGATGATTTACGCGTGAGATTTAACGAAGAAGGGTTAGCAGCAATTGATGAGACTGATCCAACAGAAATTCCTGCGCTTGTTGTTAAGACTTATGAAAACAGAAAAAAAATGTTGAAACCAGAACATCACAAGTTTGTTAAGAATTTCACTCATTGGGCTGATATATTCTACAAAATCAAAACTGGAAAAAGTCAAAAAAAGACAGATAGTGCATCATACATTGAATATATCAAGATGGTGGATCACGTGTATAATCAATATGAAGAACTAAAACAACAACAAAAACCGCCAAGATTGCAAAGAAAGCGACAGCAACCTGCAAAGAAAATATCTTTTTCTCCTAAAAAACAACAAATACCACCTGATGATGATGATGATGATTATTTACAAGAAACGGATTTAGAAAAAATAGATGAAGCAGCTGGTTATAGCGGAAGTGGGCTGCAAAATCCAAGGATTGGAAACACTTGTCCTGATAGTGTTATCCATGATATATCACGATTAGATGTTCTTGTAGGAGGATTCCGAGCTGGAAATAACTCTCCAGAAATAATTAATGAAGCAGCTGATATCTGTAGACGGTTATTTGCCGGCGGTATCATGGATATCAAAACATATCGAGATTTCATTGACGAGTTAGCAGATGGGTATCACAGCAATTGAAAACACTATTGTTTTTATAATAATGATCATACATTACAATCATGATAAACCAACCCTCGTCTATGTAGTTAATTCACGGTTTCCAGTTTATAAGGCATACTATGGAGATGGCCTCGGCAATACCATTTTAGGATTCTTTTCAAGAATGGCCCCAAAAGTGATGCCGTTAGCTAAACAATTATCAATGAAAGCCATTGATGTTATTCGTGATAAGGGTATTGGTGCTGTTGGAGATCTTGCCGGAAAGGCATTTTCAACTGCGAAGAATAAAATAACATCATTAGTGAGGCGAAAAAAGAAACCGTTACCGTCCACAGAAGAAATGCCTGCAAGTGTTAGTAAAATTATAAATAACGCAGTAGATGAAAAACTAGCGTCAATGGCTTTAACTCCCGACCCAAATATGATAGCAGGAAGTGGCTTTAGAAAACGCTAGCGTTGAAAATCCGATTTAGACTCTGATAAATAGAATAAAATGTTCAAAAAGTCACGTGATCCAGCATTTGATATAGATGCCCCAGTTGGCAAGGATGATTCTGTACGCGATTATCAATATTACGCCTATCATGCCATAGACTCAAATAGTCGATCGCGAATTGATCTTCAAGTCCATGATACCAGTAAATACTTTCTACCCTGTGAAGCGTTTATTGAAATCGAAGGAGAAATTGTAACAGCTGCTGATACTACTGCTGTACCAGCACCGTATCCAGATGGTACTCAAGTCGGGTTTGTCAATAATGGTATCATGGCGCTATTTGAGAGTGCTAGATATCTCATTGATGGAAAAGAAATTGAGTCGATAGATCGTGATATTGATGTGGCTACAACAATAATCGGGTTAGCGAGATATTCCGATGATTATACAAGATCAGCAGGACCCTCTATGATGTTTGCAAAAGATGTTAAAAATACCGCTGGAGGAAAACAATTTATTATAAGACGACCAAATGATCGTGCTGCTCCTCCTGCTCCTGCTGGTATCGAGGATATGATTATAAACAACGATCCTAACTTCAATCTAGGAGCTGCAACACGTATTTCAATGTTGGGAGTAGGGCGTAAATCATTTTCATGCGCGATTCCACTGCATCACATATTTGGATTCTGTAGAAACGTCAGAAAAGTTATTTATGGAGCTAAGCATACAGTATCACTTGTACGAAAGGGTGATGATAATGACGCAATCTGGAGGATTCCAGCAGATGCTGCAAATCCAAATACTGATGCCGGTAAAGTCAATTTAACAAAAATATCATTGTGGATGCCAGTGTTGACTCCAGCAATCACCGCAGAAGAACGATTACTATCATTTATGGACCAAGGGGGAAAGTCGTTGTTGAGTTGGTTATCAGTGAGTACAGATGTGAAGCAATCAAATATCAACGGGTTATTCACTTGGAACCTAGCATCAAAACAGGGCGTTTCTGCGCCACGTCACATATTTATTGCGTTACAGGATAACACACGAGTTGGCAATCAACTCTCCAGCCATATGATATTTGATCAGTTAGGTGTGAAAGACGTCTCACTGAGAATAAACGGCCAGCAGGAACCATCCGAGGATATACAACTTAATTACACAGAAAATCATATTGCACGAGTTTATCATCGTCTGTTGTCATTTATGGCACGTGATCAAAATGTGGATACCGGTCTACAAATATCACAATTGGATTTCAAAAGCCTCTATCCGATTTATTACTTCTCACTGGAACATCTTGATTTGATGAGACAATCTGTTGTTGATATACATTTTAGAGCTAATGTGACTCGTGGTGGTATTGCTGATTATAGAGCGGTTGCTGTCATTCTCAGTGATAAATCAATGATACTTGAAGGTGTTGGTGGAAGAATGAGAGTGGTAGATGCCCCAGTAGAAAATCTTTGAACGATTTTTCCATTGAATCGTTTACGATTTAGAATCAATCTATTATGTATAATGTCATATAGTGTTATTAGTGTTGCGTTAACTCCTGGTCAAATCAAAAAATTGCAATCAGAATCGGCTAAAAAATGTGGAACCACAATCACTTTGAAACCGAATCAAATGACTGGTGGTGCAAATAAATTATCGCTGACAACTCGTCAAATAAAACATTTCAATGATGCACTTGCAGCCAAAAAAGGTGTTCAGATTACTCTTTCTGCGGCTGCTATCAAAAATATGATGAAAACGGGTGGTATATTCCCGTTGTTAGCTGCAATACCAGCATTGATTGCAGCAGCAGCCCCAGCAGTAGCTAAAGCAGCGGCGTTAGGAGCCGTTGGTACTGCAGCAGGAATGGCGTTGAAAAAAGCAACTGGACAGGGTTATAAAAAAAGGGGAAAGGGTCTAAGACTACCAGGAACCCCGTATTCATGGTACAGCGGAAAAGGTCTGAGACTACCAGGAACCCCGTATTCATGGTACAGCGGGAGAGGTCTAAGACTACCAGGAACGGTTTATTAATTGAGGAATCTTCGATGGTTCCCAAATCTTCGATGGTTCCCATGTCCAATTTTGATTTAATGGATGCTGCTAAAAACCTAGCGATTAAAAATTTCAGAGGTGTCTTTATGAAAGATCAATTACCACATCAACCAAACAAAACTGAAACAGGTATTATTAATCTCGATAACAGCACCGGACCTGGAACTCACTGGGTTGCATACGCTATTGATCCACGTGGGATTGTCTATTTTGATTCATATGGATTAGCCCCGCCAAAGGAGTTTTTGCGTTATATAAAAAATTTTTCAATGAAGACTTGGTATTCTACGCTACCAACACAACAAATCAATGACCCACCAATATGCGGCAGTGAAGTATTAAATGTCCTTAACGCTATTTCTAACTCCTTGAGTAACCCAAGGGGAAAACCACCACACATTGTCGTAAATGACTACACTAGTAGTCGCTGGCAACGACGAAGTCGTCAAAAACGATTTTAGAGAGAGAAAGAGTTTTACAATAACATGATTGATATTTGGGGGAGATCTTTGAAACCCAAACCCGATGACACTGCAACCCCTGGTTCTATCAAGGATAAAACAAAAAAAATTAAAGATGAAATCGCTGAGACGTTGAATTTAACAAGTGTTGACCCGAATGAAATAGTTGTATTTCAGGACAAACAGGGTAAATTGAAAACCAGTGATGTGTCGTTGGATGATATTTTAACACGACAACGAAACGCAATCGAGAACACCGTTGCGTTATTTTCCGATCAGGGTAAATTGAAAACCAGTAATATTTCTCTGGATGATATTTTGGTTAAACAACAAAACGCAATCGAGGATACTATCGCGTTATTTTCCGATCAGGGTAAACTCAAACCAGGTGTACTTATTTCGACTATTACAGATAGAATAATTGAACTCGGCAATTCTGCGTTGGAACTAGCAACATTTCAATTTAAAACCGAAGAACACATAAAACAGTTTACCGCATTTCGTAGAAATATCATTGATAAATTTATTGGAACCCCGTTAGATAAAATTGAACTAAAACTCCCTGATATTAAAAAATCCATCGATGAGACGAAAACCTTCACCGAGGACATCAAAGGTGATCTTTCGAGGATGATAACAGCCATTGAAAAAACAAAAATTCCTCATGAGAAAACCAACAACGTAGTATACACAATCCAACACGGATCATTTGAGTGGACACCTACAAACAACACATTAGATATCACTGCAACCGTTAAGGGTATTTATCGATTAACACTAGTAACACCATTGTCTCAATTTAATATTTCATCGTCCAGTTCATCCGGGGTCAATAATACGATTTCAACGATCATCGACAAGAATACAACTGAAAAGTTCACAATCACAGCTACTGATAAAAATTTGGTTGGAGTCTCAACAACGTGGTATGTGGAATTCGTAGCGGATTTAAGTAAATCGTAATTGAAAACGCTAGCGTATTTAAAATAAAAAATGATTTCATCATCGCAATATCGTTATGATCAGGTCAGAGAATTTCAAACTAGACTCAAAACCTTGTCTGAGGAGTATGCAATGAAAATTAAAAAATATCGCAGGAGAATTACCGCAATTGATGTTACTGTGTATTCAGTGAGTGGTGTAATCACCGGAGCAGGTATTATACTGTCTTCAGTGACAATGATGGCCCCGATAGCTGTTCCAATTTGCATTTCTGCGGCAACAACAATCGCTGGAATTATTTCAATAATCACAAAAAAAATATCATCATGCAGCCAACGAAAACTACAAGACTACATAATTCAATTTCATGCTGTGTCTACTGCATACTCGCAATTATCCTCATTGATATCGTCATCGCTCGATGATACAATTATATCAGAGAGTGAGTTTTCAGCGATGGTAGATATATATGATTCTGCGATGTCAAAATTAGAAATACAAAAACATGAGTATAATAACAATGACAACACAGATGGAATTACTTCAACAAATAGTGGAGAACACAAACCCAGTACAAACCAGCATGATATCAATAACCTCAACGAATCCAGAATTCAGTGTGAATTTCCCCTCTCCGGTCCCAGTGAAGGAGATAGCGCTAGCAAAATTACGAGTATACCACAGTTGGCCAAATATTAGGTCAAAATCATTTGGTGGTCAACAACCGAATAATTCACTGGTATTTGCAAATAAGAATAAACCAGACGGTACCCCAGACTGGAATGTTTCCATACCAACCGGATCATACCAAATCGAACAAATCAATAATGAATTCGCGCGTAGAATAAAATCGATTACTGGAGCAGAATCAAAAATAGCTATAACAGTTCATGAGCCAACACTATCATCTGCCATTGAAATAAACTCAGAAGAATACGTCGTAGATATATATCAAAGCTCAATAAGAACAGTGTTAGGTTGGCCTGAATTACCACCCGGGGGGAAAACCGTTAAATTACCAGAACCACAAAAATCTGATTATATCACCGACAGGATAAAATCTGGTAATCCAATAAGGAGTTATAGTGATTACAATATTGTTAGAAATTTTTTTGCTCTTAGCACTATAGATAAGGGAGGGAGATATCTTTTTATTAACGAACTTAAAATCAATGACAATTTCATAGCAATGAATAATGATTTTTCACTGTTGTTAATTCCTCTTAAATCCGGCTCTCTTACCCGAGATGAATTTATCAGCGTCGTAGAAACATGTAACAAAATCATCAATGACATGGAAACATTTAATGCGCAAATTATTCAAGAAGTATTAGGTGACAGTAATCCTACAAGAAAAATTTTTGCAGACGGCAAGGGCATCCCCGTCAAGGATATTCCAACAGTCAAACTACCAGGATATAACGTACCAGAACTAGAAAAACTTCTCAGTGATGCCATCGATGTTGGTTTTAAAATAATTCATGATACGTGGAAAAAAACATCATCACCGGAAATAAAAATCCTCAAACATAATAATGACCCAGATGGTGGTGGCAGGCATATTGCTCCGTTCAATGTGAATATTTCATCGGTGATAGCAATCAATTTAGTGTGTGACGTTATCGAAGGAAGCTATCAAATAAATCTAGAACGATCAAATCAAGCTCAGCAAGGATATATTCTTTATTCATTTGCACCAATAGCCCCTCCAGGATTTCTAATTATTGAGTCTCCGGTGAATCCAGTCTATATGCGATGTCATAATAATTCATTAACCAGAATTAATTTCAAACTCACTGACCAGTCTAATAATCTGATTGATTTACAAGAGGAGGTTTTACAAATAAGTCTGTTTGTGAAATCCTAAGGATTTTCATCCTGAAGGGGGGACACGATATCGTATCGGACTGGATCAAATATTCGGTTGAGAGGGTGAGTGACAACGACGTTGTAATCTCTTTCCCAAAAAAAAAATCGATGGAGGATTCATTAATTTCATTGATTTTTTCATATTTTTTTTTGGACCTAATCCATGAAACGATATCAGATTCACACACACATTCTTTGCCTGATGTCATTGGTTTCATTGTTTTTAAGCGTGATTTCAGTGAAAACTTGTCTAAAAATGTTGTAGGGTTTGCCCCCCCTGCTGCTAGAGTTAACATGGCACGGAATAATTTGACTACTCCGTTAGTAACGGTTATAGTATTATCGATTTAATAATATGCTGAATTTTTTTAATTTGTGCTTTGTTCTCTTCTTTTGTCGTTTCAGTAGCAAAGTCAACAACGAAGGCATGAACGGCAAAATGGGTGTTGGCAATGTTGCAATGGAGGAAAATTATGTTGACATGGTACAACAGTCCGCCTTTGAACAGATACGTAGTTGGGTGCATTTGGGGAGTGTTCTCCCAATTTTTGGCTGCCCAGTGGGCGTAAGTCCCCCCGCAGGTCCGTGCATGGCTTTTGGGCCTGTAAGTCAGGACGCATGGGGCTCCATCGCATCCATTTCATTATGCAGGAGCCGGCCGTCCAGCCGTCCCTTTGTATTGTAACACGGTCCGACCAACTATGATTTACAGGGATTTTAGAGCCAAATCTGCCCGTCAAGCTGTACCGCAGGCAATATGCCAATATTATAACGGAGATTTTCATGATATATCTATCCATCCAGCCAAGCCATGACAGCGGCTGGTACCGGTGATAGCCGGACCGACACCGACATTCCGGCGGACCACATGACAGGCAAACCAGCCGGCCGTCCAGCTGACATCAGCCGGCTCTGGCCGTCCAGCCCAGCCGGCTCCGTCCGTCCAGCCGACCTTCCAGCCGGCACCGAACATCCAGCAGGCACCGGCTGTCCAGCCCAGCAGGCACCGGCCATCCAGCCGACCTTCCAGCCGGCACCGGTCGTCCAGCTGACCTTCCAACCGGCACCGAACGTCCAGCAGGCACCGGCTGTCCAGCCCAGCAGGCACCGGCCATCCAGCCGACACCGGCCGTACAACCTTCTGGAGATTTTTAGTGACATATCTGTCCGTCCAGCTGTACCGCTGTACCAGCATGGGGACTTTTATCATACTGCAATCCGACCAGATCGGATTTACAGAGATTATAGTGATGTATCCGTCCGTCAATCTGTACTACTGGTTACATATCACTACCATGACAGAGATGTTATAGATGAATCTCAGTCCAACCAGACCATTCGAGAGGCAGGTGCCGGTCATAGCCGGACCATCGCCGACATTCCGGCCAACCATATGCCAGACAAATCAGTCGGCATTGCCGGCCGTCCATCAGTTCACGGCCTATCCACAAGGGAGAGTTAGTGACATTATCAGAGATGACGGAATTGAGTTATCTATGCCACCTGGTATGCACTACCCAGATATGGCAGCTTTACCAGAACAGGACTTTCAGGCCGACCATTCGCCAGATCAATCAGCCGGCAGTGCCGGCCGTCCATATGTTCACGGCTTCTCCACAAGGGAGATTTAGTGAAAGTGTCAATTATGACAGAATTGCATCATCTATGTCACCTGGTATGCTATACAGATATGCAAGCTGTACCAGAACCAACATTCCCTCTGAGCGAATGGTAGATGGGTGCGCAGTGCTGGCTGCACAACACAAGCATTAAGGAGATTTATATTATATGGCCGCAGGATAAAAATTTATAGGTTGTTGGGAACTTCAGAATGCCCACCACCTCCTACTGCCATTCAAGACTACACAATTCAGGCATCTGTAGATCTTGAATGGGAGGAAGAGACGATGTCCTTCCTGCTTCTTCCCCAGTCGGTAAAACGCCTTCAGTACTGATCTCCAATGCCACATCAAAGCTAGTCCGAAACGTAGTCGATACATCTTCATTGTTAGACTTGGCTTCACTAGCAATTTTTATTCCAACTCCCTAGGCAAATCCAGCCATGACCACGCTTGTGAAGTGAAGGCCTGGATTGCTAGAGTTGTTAACAGGGCAGCTCACCATTCCATGACCAATGTGTTGACTGCTTCTGCCAACTTCGACCTGATATGACATGACGTCTGTAGGTGGTCCACTACGTGCAGGCCCCATCGTACTCGGATTTTACGGATGTCTCCATTTGGGACACCTTTACACTTTGGGGGAAAATTTAAAAAGTTTGGAGGCAGGCAGCTCAGGAACTGCCCCTCCAACTTGTCGCCCAATGTTCGCAGGCGTTTCGAAACAATCATCCCCTGACACAGCGAAGGGATGATGGGCGGACCGGGGAAAAGGGATCCTTGTAATCAAATGTGTAATATAGATCCCAACCCAATGCTGGGAGCCAACAGTCTAATCAAGCTAGGCGGCAACCATACAGAGGCGGCAAGAACCAAAGTTTCTCCGCCTTCACGCCTCCTAACTCCAGACGTTGACATACCCTGTTCACAGCCAGCGGACTGCCTACCTGTGGGCAGCCGCCACCTGCAATTTCAGGACCACTGGACCACTTTATTACCTTAGAACATTTGGGTGATTCAGGTCATATCGGAGGGACTTTGGACTTCATTTATCCATGTCCTCCTCTCCCCTCTTCACGGATGTATCGTCAGATCGGGAGAAGGATGCCTTTATATATATATTTATATCTTAATAAACCTGCAATAGCTGGGGTTTTATTAATGGCTGTTTCTTATCCATAGGCCATTCATCGACCTGAGCCGCCACAACCACCCAGAAAGTCGATGTGGCGATGGCATGATCAAACCATCCGACGGGTATGCTGTCCGTCTAGATATGACCGACGCACATTTTCACGTCCCTATCCCATGAGTCGCGGACATTTCTCTGTTGTGCTTGTCGGGACTCGGTTTATCAGTTCCAGGTCATACTTTTTGGCCTCAACTTCAGCCCTTGGGCTAGTACCAAGGTTATGGATTACGTCGTCACCCTGTTCCGCTCGACTTCATCTATAGCGTCGGCAGTATAATTGGATGACATCCTCCAGAAACATCTGTCAAGTTCTACTCTGCTCAAAGGCAGAAACGATCCTATATCACTTTACATCATATAGGCTTTCTCGTGAACTGGATAAAGTCTGATCTCTGTCCAGTCCGGATTTTTGGTCCATCTGGGTGTGGAGTTTTTCCCGATCTGAATCTGGTAAGGTTTCCTCGAGTTTACGATCATCCAGATAATTGCACTTGTAGAGTCCGTTTCCAACAGGATGCGCATTTTAGCGAGAGAGTTGCAGATCCTCGGATTATTCAATGCGGCAGCAGACTTGATCCCGCTAAGCCGTCCTTTTATGCGCCCATTACAAAGGACGTTGCTAGCGTAATTGCGCTTTTTTCAAGTCCCTTCGATCCCACAATCATGCTCACGCCAGAGATACGATCATTCTTGAGTCAGTGGCACAACCCCTGTGGGCTGTCCACAGGGATTACTCTGGAGATACCCCAGGCGGGGATAACGGTATGTTCGCCGCTAGTACCTACGGTTGGGGTGCCCACCTGTTGCCGGACTTCGATACTGTCAGCGGCACGTGGGTGCCAGGGGCGAGCCCTTTCCACATCAACCTTTCAGAAATAACGGCTGTCATCAATGCCTTTCATTTATGGCAGGATCAACTCTTATTGCAAACTGTCCTCCTTATGTCAGACAACTTTGTGGTGGTGCTTTGCCTCCTCAAAACAAGGGGGCACCAATGACCAGACCTGTGCAATCTGAGCTGGCAGTTTCTACATTGGTGCGACAATCTCCAACTCAATGTACAAATCAGACACATTCTTGGCAGACTCAATGTCTTGGCTGACACTCTATCTAGTCATTCACACAGAATGGTCACTCCATCAATCGGGCTTTCTTCCAATTGACACACTTTGAGGACGTCCGATGATCGATGTTTTGCAACAAGGTGGAATTGCAAGTTGTCTACCTTTCATCTCACAGGTTCCAGACCCAGAAGCTTGGGACGTGGATGCTCGATCAATCAGCTGGGAAGGGTTGTGGTCATTCTCCTACCCTCCCACGGTCTTGGTACTGAAAATAATCCAGAAGTTAAGGGGTCAGAACTGTCAGATGGTTCTGATTGCCCCTCTCAGATGGAACAACTCCTGGGTCTCCGATCTACTCAATCTTGCGATAGATCTACCCAGGAAGATTACAGTCCGCCCAAGTATTCTCAAGCAACTGCGGCCAGGGGTGTTCCACCCCTGTTTGGACCGTCTTTATGTTCATGCATGGCTCTTGTCCAGACAGCCTTGCAAGACAAACAATTTAAATCTTCGATTGTGGAGAGAATCTCGAGAGCAAGAAGGCCCTCTGCTCTGAAGGCTTACGAGGGCAAGTGGCATGTTTTCAGGGACTGGTACCATATCATTCACATTGTTCCTCTGAGTGTCACAATCCCTCAACTGGCCGACTTTTCTCTGGCTTTTCGAGGAGATACAGCTGGCCCCAATTATTATCAAATGCTACCGCTCCATGATATCAGACACATTCCGCCATTCTGGTACATGTGCTATCAGCCATGACAAAGATGTTTTAGATCTTTTAGACACTTTAAAATTCAATCGACTAATATCCCTCACCCTGTTTCCAAATGGAATCTGTCCTGGGTTTTAACATGACTCAATTCAGACAGTATTGAGTCTTTAACCCACAATTCGTTAAAGCTACTATCATACAAATTGGGTTTCTTGATAGTCTTAGCTTCAGCATGCAGGGTGAGTGAGTTACAGGTCCTTTCTAGTGACCCGAACTCTCTTCCGTTCCGATCAGAGGGTTTGATGGTCCTCTTGACGCAGCCAGGCTTCGTAGTCCAAAATAGATTACCATACATTGGCAATCAACGAGTCGTCATTAGCTCGCTTTCTTTATAGATAAGTCAGGATCAACAACCATGTAAGATCCTGTTTGTGCACTCTAGCACCATTTCAATGCATAGAGGTGAGTCAAGTCACATACAAGCACCTCTTTCTTCTGGTGATAGCTGGGACATGAGATATCACCATTCAAGCCCTTGCTTCATGGCTGAAGTGGGTTATACGCTCGGCGTACTTTGAGGATTCACAAAATCAGTCACCTTATAGAAGCTGTTGGCTGGCATGCAGAGTCAACCTTCTACAGTTTTATCTTCAAGATTTGTACTCGCAGAGGCAAACCTTGATTCTAGTAGGTCCGGTGTTGGCAGCCCAGATGCCCACCAGACCCATGTGCAACAATCAGCACAGCCTATTAGCTTCGCTGGATTCGCCAGATAAAATTTTGTAGGTAAGAAGATTTCAATAACTATCTTCTTAACCATATAAAGGGGTCACATATCACGTGACCCTGGGCTGTGTTGCTGATTGAAAATTAGGAGACCTGGTTATCGTTCACATGGGGAATCCAGCCATCATTTCCTAGAGGATACCCGGGGTGGAGGTCGGATGCTCCGTATTCCCACCTCCTATTACTTATTCTCCTAAAGTAATGTGATCGGGAAACGTATTCAAAGGAGAAAGCAAATTTTTTAGTAAATTATGTTTCTCCGAGAATACTTACCCGATCACATTACTAAGAAACCCTCCCAACCACCCCGCCATGCGAGCATCCTCGTATATTATATACCGCTCAGCTTAAAAACTAGCGACACCTAGCGGGTGGCAAGGGGAGGTAAGGGGCAAGAGTTATTGCCCTTTGTCTATATGACATAGACAGGAAAGACGAATTTTCGTCTTTTGGTAGGGCTGGATTCGCGAGGTAGCAGGCTTATATCCCTGAAGTAATGTGATCGGGTAAGTATTCTCGGAGAAACATAATTTACTAAAAAATTTGCTTTTCATAAGAGAGGTTTTACTGTACTGAAAACCCTACTAAATGGTTTCTTTTATAACTTCTGTAAAATACCAAGACTGTGATCTTCACATTGTGGTGCAACATATTAATCCCCAGGTTTTTTATCTTTCTTTATTATTATAATTATTTTATATACAAACAATCTTTTCCTTCATCAGAGCTGCTTTAATGAAGTGCAAGACATGGTGAGTAGTAATTTTGAAAAGATGATTGAATCAGTATCATTGATGAATCTTAATGTTTTGCACGTATTCCGGGGCCCCGAGTGGTCTAAAGCACTGTTACAGATCACTGCCATCTCACCTCTGTCTGCGTGGGTTCAAGTCTCAGATTCAGCCAATGTGGGTATGTGAGAAAGCTTGCCAGTAGCTTCTCGTGGGTTGGTGGTTCTTTACGGGGATTTTCCTGGGTTCTTCCTAAAGCATTAATACTGGTTGCCATGTATAGCCTATCGTGTGCTGAAAAAGGGCATTAAACTCTACAACAATTGCATGTAATCCTATTTTGCAGAGATTAGCTTTTATTATTATTATTATTATTATTATTATTATTATTATTATTATTATTATTATTTTTATTATTATAATATCTACAGACAAACACTTGTGTTGGTATAGTTCAGTAATATCAAACTATTATGGTATATTTGATGCCCCAGGCAACTGTCTTTGTCAACCCTTGCTTTTGATTTTAAATACTTTTTTGAACATTGTATTATTGATAGAATTTATTCCTGACATTATGATGTAGAAATTTGTCTTCAGGTAGATAAACCACAAGGAGGTGTTGTATGAATGTATGTCTTCAGGTAGATTAATTGGCAGGTAGGTGAGGTATGAACATATGTATTTAGGTAGGTAAATTTGTACCTATGAATGTATGTCTTCAAGTAGGTATTATTTTGGGTGTTGTATGAATGTATGTCTTCAGGTAGATCAATTATTAAGTAGGTGTTAAATGAATGCATGTGTTCAGGTAGGTAAATTAGCACCTAGGGGGGATATGAATATGCATATTCAGATAGGTAGGTTGGCAGGTAGTATTGTTATGAAGGGTCTTCATGTAGGTAAATTAGCAGGTAGATAGGGCATGAATGAATGTCTTCAGGTAGATAGAGGGGCATATATGTGTGGTATGGATGTATGTCTTCACATTGGTAGATCAGTAGGTACCTGGGGTATGAATTAATGTTTTCTAGTAGATTGGTCAGTAGGGGATTATGAATGTGTGTAGATCAGTAGGTACCTGGGGTATGAATTGATATTTTCCAGTCATAGTTACATATATCTGTAGATAGGTTGGTAATTTTTATCAGAAAATAAAACCTAAGCTTACAAGAGTAAGATATATCAAATGAATATGAAACACTTGTATTTTAAACACAAAAAATTGAATTTTAGAATTTTGTTGGTATTGTTGAGTGTTGACATATATGAAAATCTTTTCATGATGTGTAACTGAGAATGTTATGTAACTTATTTTGACAAGGAGTCACGGATCATAAACTATTTATCAGACCATGCCATATAACACACACACAGGAATCAATGAACCTACTCCACAGTGCACACAATTTTAGTATCATGAAACCCATTCCACAAAGCATGCTTTTAAGTATCAATGAACCTATTCCACAATGCACACACAAGTATCGATGATCCCATTCCACAGTGCATGCATTTAAGTATCATGAACCCATTCTACAGTGCATGCATTTAATTATCATGAAACCCATTCCACAAAGCATGCTTTTAAGTATCAATGAACCCATTCCACCATGCGTACATTTAAGTTATCAGTGAATGCATTCTACAGTACAGACATAAGTATTAACAAACCCATTCCACAGTACACAAACTTATGAAATCACTATTTTTGGTGGGAAAATGAAATCACTATTTTTGTTGGGAAAATGAAAATTAATATGCATGTTAATTAAGGAGTTCAAACTGAATATACAGTCTTGTGTCATTTAACACCCCAAATTAACCAAAGATGTCAGTAAATGTATTTTTAAATATAATAAATACTTTTAGCTTTATTAATTTTGTTTACTTTTCCTAATTAAGGTGAAATAAACCTGATTATTTGAAACATATTATAAATCTTGTACTGTTTAACAGGTATCTGAAGTGGATGACATGGAAAGAAGGAGACAGGAAGTGATGTCATCACTTTTCAATGGGATAACCCCAGCCTAAAATTTATTAATTCATACTTGTTTCCACAAAATTTTACAGTTTTATTATGTAACATTTTAAGCATGTAACTGTCATGGACTATGCCCTTTTATTTTAATCATGATATTGTCATGGACTATGCTCTTACATTTTAATCACGATACTTTCATGGACTATGCCCTTACATTTTAATCACGATACTGTCATGGACTATGCCCTTATATTTTAATCACGATACTATCATGGACTATGCCATCATATTTTAATCACGATATTATCATGGACTATGCCATAATATTTTAATCATGATATAGTCATGGACCATGCCCTTTTATTTTAAGCATGTAACTGTCATGGACTATGCCCTTACATTTTAATCATGATATTGTCATGGACTATGCTCTTACATTTTAATCGCGATACTTTCATGGACTATGCCCTTACATTTTAATCACGATACTGTCATGGACTTTGCCATTACATTTTAATCACGATACTGTCATGGACTATGCCCTTATATTTTAATCACGATACTATCATGGACTATACCATCATATTTTAATCATGATACTATCATGGACTATGCCATAATATTTTAATCACGATATTGTCATGGACCATGCCCTTTTATTTTAATCATGATACTGTCATGAACTATGCCATAATATTTTAATCATGATACTATCATGGATTATACCATAATATTTTAATCACGATATTGTCATGGACTGTGCCCTTTTATTTTAATCATGATACTGTCATGGACTATGCCCTTATATTTTAAGCATGTAACTGTCATGGACTGTGCCCTTACATTTTAAGCATGTAACTGTCATGGACTATGCCCTTACATTTTAATCATGTTATTGTCATGGACTATGCCCTTACATTTTAATCACGATACTGTCATGGACTATGCCCTTACATTTTATTCATAGAAAGTTTGTATTGTTGCACTAGATGCCCTCATGACAGCACAATGTCTCTACTTCACTTTTTAATTATTTCCTTATATATATAATTTTTATTTTTATTTTTTTTCTTTATATCTATTTAACTAAATGGAGATATCCTCTACTTACATCGTAGCCTATTCAAAAGCTTCTTTCTGAGCAATGCAGTTAATAGCAGGTATAGATATGTTTATTTATTGGCCCAAGGTCCATTATAATGACTGTACATTGCATATTGTGATAAATTACCCTCAGACACTATTTTTAGTGGTTAATTAACTCTAATTATTGATGTATGAAGTATGCTTGCACTGCTGGCTGTTGCCTCATGGTTGGTTATTTCTAAAATAAGGTATGGATTCATAAATGAGGAATTTAGACTCATTGAATGCTTGGCTCCAATCGTTGTACTATATTTGAGGATTACCTCTATGATATATATCAATGATATATTGTTTTGTTTTGTCTCTTATGACAAATGATATTGTTATGCAGGTACTAGAATGTATTCTCAAAGAATTTGAATATTGATAACATAATGACATCTATGGAAAAGTTAAGTTTATTTTAACAAAAATGATTTGCAAATAATCAAATGAAAGTTAGTTCTGACAATTTGTAAACTATGATTTGCAATATAAAAAGAAGTTCTTACGTATTCTCTCTAATTCAAGTGGTGATATAATGTAATTGTACCTTTGTTTCTGAAACTTTTTATTACAATCGAGTTAGAGTATTTCAGCACTGCAATCACACATTTTTTCACCAGATTTTTCAAGATCTTGTTTGGATTTTGTTCTCAAATTTTGAATGGAATTCTACTTACTGTTAACAAAACTATTATGTAACGCAATATTATTCTTTTAAAACTAAGAACATAATGATATCAATATTTATACTATATATCAGGTAATGTATTATTTTTAATAGTAAGAATGTATGTAGTTTTGTTTTGTATATGCTTGTATGACCAGTTTATACTTGTTTTAAATTATCCTGCTAATTTAATGTCCGTTTTAAGTCTTCTGAACTTCATATTCCTTGAGGTTTTGTCTTAATTTTTTGTTATGTTCAAATATGAATGTTTGTTAAACATACCTGAAGCTACCAGCTGATGAATATATAAGGTTTAATATTTATGTGTTAAGAGTTGGACTACCACCTGATGAATACATGCTGTTTTAGGTATAATTTTTAAGTGTTTAGAGTTGGACTGTCTCACAATGATTGCATACAGTTCATGGTTTAATTTTATGTGTACTATTTGTTAATATACCAACTTTAAATATCATGTACTTAACTAGAATTGAGATGTTGTGTATAAATACATTTTATTGTGATATTAATTTTAAAATAATTTTATAAACATTTTCTCCGCTTTGTTTTGTTTACTGATTAATATTCTGTGATTTTCGTTGTTTAATTGTACTGTTACTGGATTCTGACATTTCAGTGATGGATTTTACATTTTTATAAGATGTAATGGGGTAGTAAATATTTTCAGAAGGAATCTAATCTCTAAGAAAAAAGTTTTCTCTATGGAATGTATTACATCAAAAGCATATAAAGAGTACTTATCCTGTATATCAAGGACACCTGTTTGTGTAGGACAATTTATTTCATGTCTCTTGAGTCTACTTTCATTGTATATATCATGACTTGTTCCATTGACTAATTACCACTATGAATCTTGCTGGTAGACAGCTATACATTTAATGGTATTACTTGTGAGAACAGCGCATGCATTTAAGTATGATGAACCCATTCTACACTATTAAGTTATTATAAAATGTGCTAACTTTTCTTTTTGTATGGCAAGTGATCTTATGTGCAGGAAGATTCCGGGGGTGGGGTGGGGGGTGGGCAAGGGGAATGATGTACAATTGTCTAAAAGCTTGATTTTATGATAATATTGACCTTTTTAATTTTAGAGGTCATTTCTTGTACAATTGCCTAAAAACTTAAGTTGTGTTAACATTGACCTTTGTTTTTGTAAAACTATCAAAAAAACTTGTTTTGCATTAACGTTGCCTCTCTTTTTATGAAACTGTCCAAAACTTATGGGTGGGTGCCTCTCTTTTTATGAAGCTGTCCAAAACTTATGGGTGGGTGCCTCTCTTTTTATGAAGCTGTCCAAAACTTATGGGTGGGTGCCTCTGTTTTTATGGAACTGTCCAAAACTTATGGGTGGGTGCCTCTCATTTTATGAAGCTGTCCAAAACTTATGGGTGGGTGCCTCTATTTTTATGGAACTGTCCAAAACTTATGGGTGGGTTTAATAGTCTATGCCCATTGTTTACAGCCACAATGTTTTCTATTTTTTATTCCTCCCTCCCCCACTGTATCAAGATAGAAGTTTATAACTTGTACAAAATATGAGCAGTTTTCCATACATAATTAAGAATACAGATGTACCTAAAATTTTACAAGCAATAAATGATCATTGTATATAATGTTCTACATGCTACTGTAGTATCATCAATATTCGTGGGGGATCAATTTTCGTGGTTTTCGTGGTTGCCACAAACCACGAATTTAAATCCCCAATGAAAAATGAGCCACATGGGTTGATGATACCCCCACCAATTCCCGACCCGTTTTTTTTTTTTACAGAAAATATAGAAAAAGCATAACACATTCAAACAATAGTAATACTACACAGAAAGAAAGAAAGAAAAAATACTAGTAATACAAAATAACTGCATATGAAAATTAGATTTAATACTTATTCAAGTCGATCCTTCAGTCTAGTGCAGCTGTTGTTTAAACAATTTTACCACTCTTAAGCCACTGTGTTAACGCCATGATAGTCATAAAGTACTGATATTGCAACTTTATGGACAGTGGTTTAAGTAAGAGATCATTCAAATGTACTTTAATAACTGATTGGTCTGGTTTTGTTGGCGGCGTCGGCTTCCTTTGATCTTGAACACTCAAACGAAAACATGGCGAAACTGATTAATCCTGACGGGTGTTTGATATGTGCTCACATAGGTGGAATTATTGTTTTAGTGCTGTTGGCTGAGTCTGCTTTGACAGATGTTAATCACTTGGTCAAAAACACGTAAGTATTGAACTTGCCGGGTCTTAGATATGTACTCATACAGGTGGTAGTATTGTTTTAAACATTAATGTAACCGCCGTTTGCGTCGGCATCGTTTTATTCTTTTCTATTTTTTATTTGGGGTACTTGTAGAGGTTAAACCATGAAATTAACTACCTTATAATATGCAAAATTTGACAGGCAAAACCACGAATTTATGTCCCCACGAAAATGCCTTTTTTTTTTTTACAAAACCACGAAAATTGAAACCAACGAAAATAAATGATACTACAGTATTCAAAAAGATATCAACAATTTTGTTTGGACTTGATTATTATTTATAGTCAGTACTCTCTTGAAAAATAGCGATATGAGAAGTATATATGTGATTACTTTAGAAAAATGTATATTATTTATGACCATTATCGAAAGAAGTCGATTTTATTTATTGAAACATAAAAAGTCAATACATTTTTATTGGAAAGTTTTATTTCTATTGAACAACAGATTTTATGATCATATGCACTTATTTTAATAAAATTTTCAGATGAATTGCTTGACATTCAAATGATGCAGGGTTTAAGCTTTTAGTCACAAAGATGTTTAATTATAATGTTAAACAAAAATAATGAACATAGATGTGTGTATGTACAACACCATATTTATTTGAAGTTGACATTTTTCCAGGTGTCACAAAACTAATGTGGAAAAGGATCTGACACAGTTGTTTCAAGGGGAATATGAAGGTTTAATTAGTTACAGTTTGTTGTTTTCTTGACTAGGGCCAAGTCAGCTGTATGCCATTACAAAAAATACCCACTTTTTAAAATTGGTTTTGTCATCAGATTGAAAACAACTTGAACTTGTATAATGTCACTACTCACCTTCTTTTCGTGACCAATAATAACTATAAAGTGTCTTGCATGACCAAAATATATGTTGACTTGACCTTGGCAATCAGCCTCGTCTTTTGAATGAACATTGCTTTGTCAATGCTTTAGTAACTGCGCAAGGTGGATATAAACGTCCAGTATTTCAACTCTGATTAGATAAACTGATCTATCCATGAAAGATTTGTCAGCTATAAGTTGACTAATCACGACCTATCACCAGCTGGGTCATTACCGAGTAACAAATAAACACCTGAATAGTCAAGTAAGTCACATTCCCAATTTTCACTGGTCTTGAAACTATGTCTGATGACAAAGTAAGACAATGGAGAGGGATATTAACATATCTCACCTTCTACTCACTGTCTTTTAACACTGCCATTAGAAGAAGACTTTTTAGAAAAAAAGACAGAGTACTTGCCAACAAAAGACTGAGAAGCTCATAAGTCTCTAAATATCTTAATAGCAGTAGCCTTATCTAAACTAACAACGGGAGATATGACTGGTTCTCAATTCTCCATAACAATATCCAACGTGCGTTTACAAACACATACACAGGAGTGGTCTTTCAATAATTGACCGTAACTTTGAAGTCTTAGAAACAAGAGCATCAGGAACTGCTGTTAGGGTAAGATTGCCTATTTTTCACCCTGAAGTAATCAGAAATAACCTTCCGTTTTCTCTTACAATAAGAGCACTTGGGAATAAAAGTTGTTTTCTGATCTGTCTTATTATACATTTGACCGCATCATAATCAGCAGTTCGCATGTTTTTCCTCTAACTTTCTCATTGGCTAGATCAAAATATAAATATGTATTTCAGTGAGAGTGGCCTTTACTAGTCAGTTCCAATACCCTTAAAATATTACCAACAAGATTTCATACAAAATGAGTCGTCATAAGAAAAGCGCGACTGATGAGCAGTGTAGTGTAACGGTGAGCTTTTACTATTTTTATTTCTAAATTGATGCTGAATTGAACGGCATGGTTACTAAGGCAGCAGCAGTTATGACCAGACTGAACCAGAGAGTCTGGAAGAACTCCAACCTCACTAAGACCAAACTGCGCATCTACCAGGCCTGCGTGTTCAGAACACTCCTCTAAATAAGCGAGGTATGGACCACCTAAGCGAGCCACGAGAAGAAACTGAATAGATTCCATCTGAGATGCATGCATCCGGTGGCAGCCAAAGTACCCTACACAGAGGTTCTGGAGGGATCCAGCATCAACAGCATGTTCTCCATTCTCAACGAGAGGCGCCTTCACTGGCTCGGCCACTTAAGGAGAATGGACCCAGGCCGCATTCCCAAGGATCTGTTATACGGCGAGCTAGCAGAAGGCGCACAACTTACTGGCTGCCCACGTCTTTGTTACAAAGATGCCTGCAAGTAGGACACGAAGACTGCTAACATCAACGTCAACGAATGGAGTGCTGTGCTGACGACCGCTCCGCCTGGTGTCTTGCTGTCAGACAGGCTATTCAGAAAGCAAATGAAGCGAGATACAAAACCCTAGGAAGAAGACAAAACGGCAACAGCTTCGACAAGCATCGACGTTTTCACCTGTAGTAAGTGCAACAGATACTGTCACTTTAGGGTCGGACTCTTCAGCCACTCGATAAGGTGCAAATCGGACACCCAACCAGAGGTTACAACATCATCTCTCGAAGACGGACGGATGATGACAACATGTATGTCTGTTTATGTTATGGACTCCAACATGTTAAAATTGTTAGAGGGAATTTACGAAAAACGTTTTATGATGGTAATAAATGGGCAGGTTATTGTTTCTAAAACAGAACCAACATGCTTTGACATAATTTCATGTCTTGTACAAATAACTGATTTGTAGCGTGACTAAACATTGATGTCATATACAAAATTTGAAAAAGAAACTATTTCTCTGATGAATTATTCATGGAGTTCTAAAGGGAAGATGTCAAGATAATGGTGCAGTGGGATAATGGGCAAATGCTATAATAATAATAATAATAATAATAATAATAATAATAATAATAATAATAAATGCGATTCCTTGGATGAGTATTGTGCCCAAAATCTAGTGAAAAACTGATGACTGGATGTAATTTTGTTAAGACTGCGAGGTTAGTTTTCAGTTAGGACAAAATCTTAATGAGTTTTAAATTGCAATACACCGGATCGACTGAATGTTCAGTTGAGGTGTAGTGCTTGTTTGTGTGTCTTGTTTCACAGGTAATGATGAGTCTTCAATTCAATCCTGACCTTTGCTAGTAAATCTCTGCCAAGTAAACGTCTCTTTGCTTCGTCTACTTACTCTGGGCCAAGAGGGATTCTATGCGACGGATCTCTAGTGCAGTTTATGGAGGAGAGGAATGATAACGAAAGTTTTTTACACCACGATAAACGTGCCTGCAGTGTCATGTTTCGATACCACTCAAGAATCTATATAAATGGTCTTGGCATCTTTACCATACATCAAGAGATTTTCCAGGTACGCTTGGTACGGGTCCGTAGTTATGCTGCTGCCGACTCCTTTGTTATTCAAGTATAAATCCACTTTGGATAACAAGGAATGTATCAAAAATGGTTGATGGGACCTACTCCAGTCTAGTCTCCAGGCGTGGTATTGTCAGTTTTGATCACTTTCACTTTCAGGTACAGGTAACTGCCATTCAGATTTATTTCAAATTCGACTGGAGCTGAGGATGTCAAAGTGGAGATGGGAGAAAATTCTACCATCGGGATTCTTACATCGTCATCATGTCTGTGGCATGGCAAACAGATCCAGTTCCCACTTGGAACATGCGTAAGACTCTGTTCATCATATTTTTTTTTTTAAATAATCAAAAACGTCTCAGTCTCAGATGTTTATTGTTTTATAGTCTTTCTAGCTCTGGGTGTGGGAAGTCATCTTAAGTGGTGTTTCGTCGTGTCTTTCTGTTCTGTACTTGATGTGGCGTCAGTGAAGCATAAATGCCTGGCTTAGGTGCGTCCAGTGCATTTATGCGAGTATCTCGTCGGCCCAAAATGCCTTTTCCAGTTTAAAGCAAGGCAGTTTTGCCTACTCTGAAGAAGGTTTCTTTGGGGTTTTGTTTGTCGGTGATGACATTTTGGAAAAATTATTTACTTTGCTTTGAAGAGACATCTGTCAAGGCGTGGAATCCTCGTGTCACCATAGGTTTCAAAATGGGGATCTCCAAACGAAGCTCCGATTTCAGCATTTCTCCAAAATCATGTCTTCGCTGTCGAGTGACTCCTCGCTACACTCGATACATGACGTTCAAGTCGTTATATTATAGTTTTCGACAATGGAGTTTGAATGTAACGTTCTCTCTCTCTGACGTGTAAATAGTGAAGGTGTACAAAATGTGCAGTGAACGTGATACATGTTTCCACTTCCTCGTCATTAGTCTTGGCTGAATCCACTTTGAACATAATGACTCGCAGGATCGATACGGATGTGTATCCCACCACGTTGTACTGTACCACATCAAAGTAAAGAAAGATCAAAATTAATCCTTTGTTCAGTTTTACAGGAAATCGAAAAACATCGCCAAATCCAAGTTGTTGGTGATGAGCGCCATGTTGTCTACGCATTTTGATTCGAATGAGAGCTTGCTATAATCTGAAAATACTTCCACTTATTTTGCAACCTCTACAGATTTAAAAAAAAGAAAAGCACAAATGGGTTAAAAGATGCACTGAACTTAAGTCTCGCTGAACAGTTTTGTTTTGGTGAAAATTTATTTGACAATGCCCTATTATAGAAAAATGAGAATAGTTTTACATTAAGGATAGAAATAAAGACTAACTAATAATTTTTGTACAAATCATGCTTGTAAGATTTTGCATGAGGTATTCAGGTTAATTCCTTGTTGTGGCTTTGATAATGAACCAACATTGCCACTAACCCCTCTTTTTAACTTTAATTATCGACAGCAACGAGCTAATTTGAATATTTCACTGTGACAATGTGCCCTTCGCATTATAAAAGTTCACTAGTACTGTAACAAATTAGGATACATTGCATCACCCCTCTACCATCTCGAATTTTAGATTTACCTTTGTAGCAGACATAACTGAATACGTAAGCCAAGTCGGCTATTCATTGCACCCCATGCTCTAACCACTAGACACCGGAGCGGTCAATTGTATCAGTGAAGAGGCTAATGGAAGAAAACAAAATCGATCAAACTAACAGTGAACACTTTGTTAATTAAATCTGCTGATATGGTGACAGTAAGAACGTAAAATGGAATTTTTAGGATTAAATGATCGTGGTTGGGTATTTATCGATGAGAACAGTGTTACCTAATCACTCGTGAAATAAACAAAACATTTCTTACTTTAATGGCTTTTAAATTATTTTGCTTGTGATTAGGTGACATTTTAAACATCGATAAATACCCAGCCATGATTTTTAAATTATATAGTAACTTATTATAGTTGTTATCGCGGTACATTTGGTGACCTGATATAGAAATCCCACTTTCTAATTTTAGTAACGGTGGAATTACCATAAAAGGTAGCGTTCCCAATTACAATACAAGTGTTTGAGGTCTGACGTCATACTTGAGCAGATAATAAAGATATCGTTAAGTCTTTCTATACTTTGGACTTGAATACGTACCTAACCATATTGATAGTTTGCGGTTGTATGTACAATTATAACAGGTACACTTTTAAGCCACATTGCAAATATATTTTCCATATTGGGCAACATCATCTGCTTTAATGTGCGTAGAGAATACAATTATAAAATGTAGAATCTTATTGGGATAAGTAATTTTAATGTTTTTCGTATAGTCTTGTAAACATGGCGTCCTGTACTGGTTAAGGTGTATTCTAATAAAATGCTTATTTTGCTTTAAATATTGCTTGAAGACGGCCTTCAACATCAGACCTTTCAAGTGGAAATTACTGGTCCAACCGCCCACAAATAGTCCTTGAATGCATCGTGCACCTCCGCGTAAAAATATCGTTAATTTTCCGTGCAGTAATAAATTGCTCGTACATTGAAACAAATTGACGCAGACTAGTATTTGTTCACATGACAAGACTGTCCAAAGTATATGTACAAATGATGAATGTTTTAGATTTGAAAGATACACGAATATATTCACGTGAGCTGTCGGCAAGCATTTTGATAGATGATACAACAAAACAACGAAAATACAGGACAAAAGGCAATAAAAAGCAACCTTTTACTGGAGAGAGAGAGAGAGAGAGAGAGAGAGAGAGAGAGAGAGAGAGAGAGAGAAAATTAAGGCCGTGATTATGCGATCAATCAATAAGGTAAGATTCTTTCTTGCTATACCAGTATTATCAGTACAGAGATCAATTGTTTTCAGATGCCAACTTCCCGCTTTCCTTCCCCCCCCATTAAAACAGATGTTTAATAAAGAGTTGTCTTAGTTACACATAGGTGACGTGAAATACTGTTAAAGAAGTAAACTATCATCCCCCCACGCCCCACCCCCTAAAAAGAATTCTCGACTCCTTCTCCGTCACCTCGAGCCAAAGGGAAGTGGATGGTCTCCCAGTCACTCGTTCGCGCCGGTACTGGGAGGAGGACTTAATATACATTGGTAGACAAAATAAGTGCATTATGTCGTCTTAAAATATTATAACCATTACCACAGTGCATTTCGTCACCCCAACTAGCAATCACACACACACACACACACACACACACAAATATATATATATATATATATATATATATATATATATATATATATATATATATATATATATATATATATATATATATATGTATGCATGTATATAAATGTTTAATTGTACATTGTATATGTATGTGAATATATATATATATATATATATATATATATATATATATATGTATATATATATATATATATATATATATATATATATATATATATATATATATATATATATATATATATATATATATATATATATATATTTACACTGACGAATTGTGGTACAAAATTATATTGCACGTCGGGAAACAGCTAAATCTACAATTATTAAGATGATAATCATACAAGCATGAAGGATAGACGATGTTACTTATCAAAGTAGGCATCAAGGTAAATATACATCATAATATCAAGACATTACATGTTCAATATATTTCAAAACGTACCCGAAACTTTGCAAGCGAATATGCCAAGACAATCTTCGGTTACGTGACTGTCTTCATTCTGCATACCATCTCGACACCTCGTGAGAGAAGAATGTATAAGGAAATGCGAGGATATACGGACTGAAAATTCCTAACTAACAATAACTTGCATGATCTTAATTTTCAATGACCATGCTTTATTTTGTGTTGAAGTATCATGCTTGATATCAAGGTCCATTACGTCACCTTATGTAGAAATCCCAGTTTCTAATTATAGTAACAATGGAATTACCAGAAAAGGTAGAGATCAATAGTACCAACAACTTTATACATGAACATCATGAACATTGCTGGAGGAGAGGTTACGTGCTACTTTTGCACATACGATAACTATTGGTAAGTCTTTTTGGATTTTTAAAAAATACACCCTGAACCAATATTAATATGATAATTTGTAAAGTTCTATATACAAGATAAGAGACGAAAACGTAGACATATCCACATAAGGAAATGTACTCACCTGTTTCGACTGCAGGGACAAACTTAGCGACCTCATCATGTTTTGTATCTTATATGTTTTCAGCATGTTTTTATGTTTTCCAATTTCATTGTTTTTGTCATTTGTTGTTCTGTAGTGTAGTCATATCATTATAGATTGTATAAAGCGCTTAGAGCTTCGTAAGATTAGGCGCTGTACAAAGTCCTCATTCTTATTATTATTATTACTCACAATGAACATTTTCCATGTTTGACATCTTCGTTTGATTAATGTGCATAAGATAAATACGTATAAAAGTAGTATCTACGTATAATAATATTTGAGTTTTATTATACTTTTGGTACCCAAGCTTTGGGTATTATTATTATATTTTCTTTGAAAATGCTTATAATTGTACTAAATATAAAAGTTACACAGGTCATTCATGCACCTTGACTCGTCGTAAATTAAATTAAAATCGTTGTTTAAAAATAAAGTAATAAATGTGTACCAAAGTATATTCTATCATGATTATTGGATGCTATACACCCTAACTGACATCAAGAAACTTATTAATCGCTATGGACGTTTACAATGCTGGAAAAGTACTGCTGTAAATTGTGTAAAAAATCAAATCTAGTCAAATTATCACAATATAGGGTAGTATGAATTTGTTTGTCAACATCTGTACCTTTCACTGTGACATCCATCGCACGACATTCAAGACTGGTTGTACTGGATCATAATTTTAGGTTGAGTTTGTCATAACATCTTGACGTACTTAACGTCGATAATGCTGTATGTACTCCTCAGTACGTTTAAATAATTATATTCCAAAGGAATATGGATGTATGTTGATCGAAATAAAATGTATGCCTGCAATTTTTAGTTTTGTAAAATCAAATTCTAAAACATGACAACCATAATTGAAATAATCGGCGTTGAATGCCTACATGGCCATTATGAATTTAACTATATAATAATAGTACTCCCTCTTATTTGTTTGCACCCCAATTGATTTGAAAACTAGCAAAGCATCAAAAATATATATTATGTTGTTCGTCTGTTGATTCGACGAGGACCTTTCTAGTCATCCGAGGGTTGGAGGGGCTGGTTGTTTTCTGTGCGTGTGTAGGTGGCTGATGAAGCCAACCAATGCGCGGAATGTTCGTTGCATAAGGGACAGGGGATAAGTGGGACATCTCCAGGAGGGTTGATAATACGTGCTTCTCTGACTTGCCTCTTCAGCTCTGCCTCTACTGTCTTGCTAGATTCGCACAACTTGGAACCTTTGTGAACAGAGGAATGCCAAGTGACTCGATTGTTTGCTGTTTGTTTCCAGGAATCAAGGTATATGTTCAACGATTTCAATGCAGCTTTCAGACTGACCTCCGTGGGATTGCTATCCTTGTTGTAGCTCGCCATAGAACAGAATCTAAGGCAGCTGGTGGTCTGGCATACATACAACATGTCCCGCCCAGTGTAGCTGGAACTACTTCAGGATTGTGTGGATGCTGAGGTGACCTGATTGGGCAAATACCTCAGTATCTGGAAACTTGTCCTGCTACTTGATGTTGAGTATCTTCCTGAGACTTGTGGTGTGACAGTGGTTCAGCTTCATGGCGTTGCGTTGGTACACTGTCTACGTTTCTCATGCATAAAGTAGCGTGGGGTGCACAACTGCCCTGTAGATCTTTAGTTTGGTCTGGATGCTGATGCCTCTTCTATTCTAGACGTTGGAATACAATTTACTGAAAGTTGCGCTGGCTCTGTTAATGCGAAGGTTCATCTCGTCGTCATTGGTGATGCTCTGTGACCGCGTGCTGCCACTGCAGGTGAAGCGGTTCACTATGTTGAGTTTTTGACCTTTGACAGTGATGCTGAGCTCAACATAGGGCTTTCCAGGGGCCGGCTGATGCAGTAATTCAGTCTTCTTGATACTGATGGTGAGACCAAAGCTTGTGCAGAAGGTGAAGAACTTGTCAACACTGTATTGCAGGTCGGCTTCTGAGCCAGCATTGAGAGTGCAGTCATCAGCAAATAAGAGTACCCGGATGGTGTCTGTCATGACCTTGGTTTTCGCTTGAAGCCTCCTGGTATTGAATAAGTTTCCATCCGTATGGTACCTGATGCCGACTGCATCCTCTCCGTCTCTGAAATCATTAGTCAGCATGGCAGATAACAATATACTGAACAGTGTAGGTGCCAGAACACAACACGGATTGACGCCATTGGTTACTGGGAATGGCTCTGATGTATGCCCATTGTCCTGGACTCATGCGTGCATGTCATTATGGAAATGCTGCGACATGGACATACGTTTATTGGGCATCCATACTTGGCCATTACATTCCACATGCCTTCTTAGCTGACAGTATAATAGGCCTGTTTTCCTCTTGACATTTCTCTAGTACATGCCTCGCGGCAAACACCATGTTGATGGGCTTACGTTCTTTTTGGAATCCACACTGACTTTTTGGCAGTAGTCCCTGGTCAAGGTGCATAGTGAGGCGGTTGAGTAGGATTATGGAAAGTATATTTCCTGCAATTGAGAGTAAGTATTCATTCTATGGTTAGCCTTTCTCTGAAAAATATACAAAAATATACGAAACAGTCATTTCATTCATTGATTTATAACTTTTAAACCAAATGTCATCATGGGGCTAGTAACAAAGTCGCATTATTTGTGTTTCAACGCAAAAGGAAACTCTCGAAGTTTACAAGCAAGCAGCCTGCTTTTTGTCCATTTCTGGTTTCCGAAATGGTTTATTGCAGTAAAACTGTCTTGTCTATATTTACAGTGTGCACTATTTTCAATGTTTCTAAAACAAATTGAACAAAGAAATATGACGATCATATGTACATATGTTGAAAGAGATTAAACTAGAAAAAGTTATGGAATTATGGAGATTTCAAAACACTTGAAAACACAGACTGGCATATGGTATAACGGTACCAGTTGTACAATCCCAGGTGGGTGGAGCTTAATGTGTAGGGAGCATTGTATTCAGATATAGACAAAACACACAGCTGTGGTGCATTATGTAAGAACTGTACTTTCTGTTAGGCTTAAAAATATTGGGCAATTTGGCAACAGTTGATATTATGTTTATTCATATCTAGATCATATTTCTTTAATTTTTAGGATATTTGTAAAATGATGTAAACATGGCTGAAAATTTGTATGTTGTGACTAGAGAACTCATATCCTTGTCTAATTCCAGTAGAGTTATCTCTCTCAAATGCAGTGGAGTACCTGGGTTTGTCCTTGTCAAATTGACAGTCTAACATTCTTCTCAATGACATTGTGTTACATGCATGCTGATGTAGGATAGAGAGTATATTTATTTCACAAAACATGAGCATTGAGATATATGGAAAAACAATTGGTACAGTGATACCAAATGTAATTATAGAGACAAGGTTGCTAATGAAACTCCCGTTTGATTTAAAATACTAACAAGTTGACAGTGTTTCGGACTCTTAGCTATGGTCAGATTATAACTTAGTAAGCAATAAATGAAAAAACTAAATTTTGTGCATGTATGATATAAAGCATGCCGTCATCTGTTTTAAAAATTGGTTAAGGGGTTACAAATGAGCGGGAGGGTGTAAAAATAGAATTGTAGTGTGAATTTCGATAACTGATATAGGTGAATTCCAAGCCATGATTTTCATACATTTTCTTTGTTCAATTTGTTTGAGAAGCATTGAAAATAGACACTATAAAATGATTGACACAGAGGACTAGACTATTCTTGAAACCGGAAATGGAGAGCAAGCAGCCTGTTTGCTTGTTTAAATCAGGAGCTTCTGTTTGCATGTGTGTTTTGGATTTTAATGATGCTTTAACTATTTTACAGTGCTGTCTGCAGTGTGGTAATTTATATAGTAATGTCTAGCACTGGGACATCATGGCGTAGACATGTAGCACGATGTCCCACCCAGTCACATTATCCTGACACCAAATTTAACAAAGGAATAGGAGGAACACAAGTGCATGTATTGAACTAGAATTCTAAAAGTTACAGAATTATGGAGATTTTCAATAACGGTGAACTACTTGAAAACATAGATTAGCGCATGCGAGAACAGGGACTCTTTGGATAATGCAAATCCACTTTTTCTTATTTGATATTCCTTTTCCAACTGGAGGCACCATGCACAAGTAACATTTGCTGATATGCTCTGTTGACTCTCTCCAAGTCATTGGCACTACAAAAGGCATATATTTCCTTATCCTGTTATCTTCATCTCCAAGTTTGCAGCCAAAATAAAAGGCGATATGCGTTCTTAATCAAAGTTGTACTGTGCAAAAGACACTTCACCACAAACATTGCAGAAGTTATCAGCATTGTTCACACAAGTTCAAAGCATCTCTGCTCACTTAGGCTAAACAGAAATGTGTCCCTTTGCAAAATCAAACATTGACAAGAAAGAGAGAATGATACTATGATTTCTATAGCAGAGTAATGTAAGTTTAGTTATGATCGCATCATCCAGGATTTCTTTGAATAACATGCAAATCATATCATGTATGAAGCAATACCAGTTGCATATTGCATCATTCATTGTTTTGACTAAATTGCAAGTACTGTTCAAAGCCAGTTATAGATTTATTCATAGTTCCAGTCAAAGATATATTTTAGTTATTTCTAGTTTGAATGAGATCCATTATTTTTATAATTGACTTATGAACCGCCATTCCAGCGTCAAGTGTCATATGTACTGACCCACTATCATATCTTTAAAACTAGATACAACCAACAATTTTAAGCATATTTCGTTCTGAATGACTCAAAATTAGTAAAGTTTGACTGCATTTATTTCGAAAGCATTTCGGGTCTAGACTAGTGCAATGTAACCCTTCACCGACATTGATTATTTTTCTCACAGAAGTTTTTCCAATTAAATTAAAATGACACTGCAACTTTTGCAACTTAGCAGATTCAAAACAAAGTATTCATCAGTTAATATTATTTCCTCTCACCCTATATAAAAGTCTTCAGAGTTTGTGCTCTTTTTCTGCAAATCTGACAAATTATCTAAGTATAGTCAAGCTATATATGCCGCACGTGGAAAATGAAATAAAGTCAAGAATAAAAGTTATTGGTATTGGTAGTATGCAAAGAGCGTCGCAATCTACGTGCTGCTGTAATTTCAAATAAATGTACTGTGCATTAAGCCGAATGTGTTAATAAGGAAAATGTGATGAACGTTTGACCCTAATTATACAAGTTCTCGTATGTTTGTTAGCAGCTTTAGTAGCAGCCCTATGCGTTTACCGGTGTAAGTTCCAGGTCATTACTTGCGCTCTGTAGTAGTTTTCTCATACCAGACCATACTTTTTAGAGCTATATATCGCAAAGGGCATTAATTGTATCCGCCAGCAGAAGCAGGTTGATCTTACGGTGCAGGTTAATGCACTGCTAAACGTTCAGTCGGTGGGAGCTGTGCACCGCTGAAACTATCCCAGCTGCTCATATACTCACATGAAAAGGCATCCTTGCTTCCTAAACGGTCAAGGTCTACTTGATAATTTGTGTGCCGTGCTGTGTTCTAAAATGTCTCCTTGGGCAGATCAACTGCCATCTTTTCTAAATTGTCATTCATGAACATTAGAACGCTAATAAACTACAGCTGCCCCAAAGAGTGAGCCGACTGTTTCAGACGAGAATGTTAAAATTGCCTTAATAATAATGTGTTCCCCGCAGGTTATGAAACACAACTTACATCTGTATTTCTTTGGGTAGATTAGCTGCCTGAGATTACACACTTGATGGGCGGTTTTGATGTATTTTCTGTTGATCTAGCAGTTGACGGGCTGTATGCATTATATGCCGAATTATATATATATATATATATATATATATATATATATATATATATATATATATATATATATATATATATATATATATATTGATCACAAACAAAGAAAGGAACTTAAAAGTTTTTGAAGCAATACCTAAGATTTCAGTGCGTTTTTAAAAGTGACAGGATAACAGTCGGAGAAAATCAAGAACATTCGTTATCGTTAAAAAAAAATAATCCATGTCTCAAACTGGAACGCCACCATATATTATACAAATGTGACGAGAGTGGAATTAAAAACTATTGCTGTTTGTGCCTGGTGTCGGTAAGGAAACGCTGAAGCTTTTTTTCTAATATCTCAGTAGCTGTTAGAGCGAGCTTTCAGTACAGTATGTTAACCTCGTGCAGTACACTTTCTCCCTCAGTGATATGCAGAAGGTAGAAGCCTTTGTATCAGAGATGTTGACCACGATTGTTCGATGAATGCCCATTTACTTGCTAATATCGCTGAGCTCTACTGAGCATGTCAACTTTCCTCGGGTGCTGTCACCATTTACAGAGTCGGCCTTCTTTAAAATGGATCGGGTAGAACGCGGACAGGTCTGTCAACTCAAAGCATCCATTACCTCCATGCAGGTTCGGGGTTGTAGAATTGGCTCGACGTGCTTCACTACGTGTCGTAAGAGGCGACTAAGTAGAGGCCACCTGTCTGAAATGAGTTGCGACCCGTGTCGGGGGAAGAAAGGATCCTGGTAGTTGAGCAGGGGCTTTCAGATGCAATACACTGCTTTGGCTTTTACATTTCCTAGACAGATGGTCTGGATGGGCCCGTACTCGACAAATCGGCAGGTCACGCCGAGCCCAAGGAAGTCGTTTTTTACTTGCTATCCTTCTTTATCTCTCTCCTTATATTTCAGCTGATACCACCGTTTTCCCATCAGTCTCTTCCTTTAGCTTTGCATTTCCCAAATCTTAGAAGACTTTCAATAAGACGGTGGTTTAACTGGTCAATCCGGAGGTAAGTTTACTGACCCTAGAAGGTAATACGTTCACGGGTCAATGATAGGTAATTTTATCGACTGAGTATAGCATCTTTGTTTCCCTGGCAATTAGAAAGTGTCCCTTTGTTGTGCTTCATGGTGGGCGGGGAAAACGGGTGCTGCATTTTTAACAAACCAACATGGAGATCCCCTCTCCAATCAAATTAAGTGTACCAAAACACTATCTGACTATCCATGTGGTGTGGAGTCATTTCCACGCTACATGGTTGTACAATCTAAAGATGTCTCAAAACTGCTACTTTCTCCGTTTGTATTTGATCTATCAGTACACCAAACATTGTTTAAAAATTGAAATCGGATTGACTTGACGAGTGTGAATGACGAGGTCAAACAGACAATGTCAAGAAAATGAAAACTTTCTTCGCTATTCCAGTCACATCATTCCCTCACACGCCACTCAATATGTCCAAAAGCGTGATACGATGTCATGTCGTGACATGGATGGAGTCAGCAACACAGATAACATTAAAGGGATGAAAAATGAATGTTCCACTGCAGTACGTAGAATACATATTAAACGTAATAATCTGCAAGACTCCAACACCATTATACTCACCTTCAACAGGCCAATAGTATAGAAAGTGGCCAAAGTTAGCTTTTTGCTAGTGAAGGTCGAGATCTATATACAAAAACTCTACGATGCTTTAAGTGTGAGAAATGAAGACCATTGCTCAAAATTCCAAATATGGCAGATACGGAGACCATTCTCATAAGGAATCTGATCGTAGAGCAACTAAGCGTCGTGTCAAATGCAGAAGGGAGCATCACGACGGTTCCAAGGATTGTGATACATGGAAACAGGAGAAGGAGCAGGGGACAAATTTTCGGCTATAATGCTTTCTCATGCACATGTAATGTCCTTTACAACTTCAGAATAAATCAGATCTGCCAGCTACTCAATCTTGTCCGCAAGTTGAATAGTGGCGAATTGGCTACGAAAGTAGGCCATAGCCTTTTATTCAGCTCGATTTGTACATTGTAGAGAGTTTAGTTGCTCCATCAATACGAAGTAGAAACTGAATTCCTTTAGACATAACACTGTGGACTACCGGTGCAATAGCCTGTGGAAATATGGGTCAATAGTAGTAATGGGGGACGAAAGAGGAATTATGGACAGCAATATAAATAATTCGTGTTTGCAATCGCTTGACAAATGGAATTTTAACATTGATGGGACTGTCTAGTGGCAATGTGAATTAACGCGGAACTGTCTACTGACAAGGGGGACTTTAACAAGAATGTGACTGCCTAGGAACAAAATGGAAAATGGTATATTGACAATGTAATTCAATGGAACAGAGTGGGTATGTCGAGGGACAATGGACAAACGCAACAGAGACATAGATATAAATACATATATAGAGAGACATATATAAAACAAAGAAGCAAACAGATATTGAAATGACCAACAAATTGTTTAGGCAAGAGAGAATATATATCTTTTAGAGACATATGAGTGGCTCTGAAAAGGGTCTTTGGGTTTTTTGTATTTTCTCTCTTCTCTTCGTCTTCGCCACCAGCAAATCATCTCCAGGACATTTTACCTCATCGTTGTCTCAGCTTTGTCTACCTTCCCCTCGTTCTATAACTTCTCTTTTTTCGTGTTCTCATTCTCCTCTTCTTTCATTGATTTCTCATTGTAAGCTTTAATCTGTTCCTTGCTCTCCATTTCCTCTTTTTCCTGTTTTATCATTCCCTTAATCGTATTTTGCTTTCCTGACATTAGTGGTCTCCATCTTGAATCTGTGTGGGTTATAACATCCATAATCCACCCTTGCATCTCTTCTACCATCCCTAATTCGTCCAACACCCCTGGCAATTTTTGCATTTTATCGACGTGATTGCTCGCCGTCGTTGACTAGTCAATATTGAATGGCGTGAATGACGAATGCTACGCTTTATATGTGAGAACATGGGTTACAATCTATATAATAGGTTCATGAAAAAACAACCCCACAACAACATAGATTGGTATTTTTATATTTTTCGGCGATAAAGTCTCTAAAGTCAACTTTGATAGATGTGTATATAGAAATATAAATGCTGATATAGTGTGCGATATTAATTGAATACTTAACATATATGATGAATTACAACTGTATCAAATACCTTATATTCTATTTGAATACTCGCCTGCCTTAATATTGTTTTTCCTTTGTCAGGTTAGATAGCCGATACTAATTGCGGGTCACCACAACGTTTTTCTCAAGAATACAGTTCAAAGCACTGTGACAATGGATGACGGAAATCTATATTCAGAGGATGTCAGCAAGTTATGGTCAGTTAGTACAAAATTTGCTTACCAAATGAAAGATTTAAATTTTGTTAGGTTCGGCCTAACAGCTGTCGTTTCATTTATTGAACGCCTTCTATTTTTGTTTGACCAACCGGTTGTCAGAATTTGTGGAAGCATGGGAGAGGGGATCTTGTATCCCTTACAAATTGTTCAAAATAGGGATTTGGACCTGATGATAATTTATCCCCAAACCCTTGCTGTAGAGAATGCTCGTGAGAAAGACGAGAATGACCGAGAAACATTTGTATATCTTGTTGAGAGAGAAAACTGCCGTCCAGGATATTGCAGACTGAGACTGTTAAATGAAGGTTCATCGCCCTTACTAAAATTATGGCATTTCAATACAGAATTGAATGGAATGAAGTATATTCGTAGCTCCTGGTTTAGACTTTTATCGGGGCTCATTGTTTCTAATAATAATGAAGTTGCACAAACTTTTTGTCCATATCCAAATTTTGCTGTAGGCCACATGGACGAAAGGGGACCTGCCAACAGCATAAAATACAGTGGATTTGAAATTCAATCCATATTAAGTTCCTTTGGTTTTAACATCGTGAAAATTGGTAATGTATGTGCAATTAACCACACCAAATGGCCGTCATGTGCATTGGAATGGAGGGACAGAATAAGGCCTAATGGCTGGCCTTCACAGCAACATATACAAAATATCATGAAAAAAGGAATATACCTTGTTCCAATTGGGTCCAAGCAAAGCGAACATGAAGACATAGAGTGGAGATATTCCTTCAACGAGGCAGAAAAAGTACTTGTCAGGTCTTTCAATTTCACTCAAGTCAAATGTTACGTCCTTCTTAAAATGCTAGTATCTGAAAACGTAACTCCGCGTTTTGAAGATGACGTCATTAGTTCCTACCACATCAAAACATTAATGTTCTGGGCAATTGAGCAGACCGATCCCAAGTTGTGGGTTTCACGCAATTTAGTAGAGCTGGTTTTTCGTATCCTGAATGTGTTGTTACATTGTGTAGCAATCTTATCTTGTCCCAGCTATTTCATCCCGGACGAAAATCTTTTCGTTGGAAAGGTTACTCTTGCGAATAGGGATCGTGTATCTCAGGTTTTATTAGACATGATTATGGATGGATGGATAGCTTTAACAAGACTTAATCACTTTGCTACAGATGATGACTTCATTCAAAGCCTTTCCCAGGACAATGATAGTATGTATCTTGAGGAAGATGAAGTGGACGAAGTGGAGCAGCCCATTGATCATGATAGACTTGTGCATTTGTTTTCCTCCCTTGTTATAATTGAAATCATATTAAAACTTTTAAATGTCATACAGTCCTGTAATTTCACTGAAGTAGAAAAAATGGATGAAAATTTCAAAGAAGTTATAAATAATCTTCTTCAAAAAATACACATCTCCGACGACACTAGAGATAAAGAAATCTTGAAAAATACTCTTTCGTTGATCATATGTAGCTACGGAACCCATTTTCTGTCATTGTCACGTTGCCCAAGTGCAGAAAGAACAGAAAACTGTATTATGGAACAATTAGGACTATTCTATACCAACGATTCTTGTAAAAGTAATCTGGTGGAGTGTATAGCAAAACATGCGAACTATACATACGTAACAGGAGATTACCAATCAACGATAGCAGCAGCAGAACAATTGCTGAACAGATATGCACACTTCCCACTCCGTTCATTTGGAATTGGTAGCAATATGCCCGCTTATTATAATTATCTTGAACAGGTATTCTTAACGAATGAAACAAACTTGGATGAATTAATCGATAATCTTTGCTTTGTGCGATGTATTATATTCCTGAAAAATGAGATGTATGCACTGCCAGTTGACTCCAGATTTGAAATGTTTTGTGTTCTTGGTACAGGGAACCAGTTGCAAACAATGTGTCGTAACTGGTTTGGGTTATGTCCATTTGTATATGTGACTTATCTGGCCTTTCTTGTAAACTTTGATTTAGGACGTAAATATAATGCTGAAGCCTACCTAAGAATAATGGAATTCATGTGTAGAACGCCTCCAAGTGCTTTTGAGTCATCATCACTCAACCTGCTTGGTGTCTGTTACATCAAAATGATGCATCCGGAGAAGGCCTTGGAAACGTTTTGTACTTCTATGAAGAGACAGCGAGGAAAAAAAAATGCGGTTGTCTGGCACGTGGCTCGTCTATTGTGGCGAAAACTGAAAGATAGATGGATGAATATTCATTGAACATAGAGAAATGAGGAACAATACACACGTCGTCAACATCCTTCCTTTTGAATTCGATTTCACGAGCTGAAGGAATGTGCCTCATTAGATGTTATGATCCATGTAATATATTTAGTATTGATTGACCGTTTTCAAAGAGTTGAAAGCATATGTTGATATTTTCAGTTAATGGAATTATGGATCGTTTTCAGCTTATCTCTTCCTGTTAAAAATAGGACGATCTTATTTGATTGCTCAGTGAATCATTTTTATATAATTCATGTATTAATTTGTATTTGATGTATCTGTGAATTCGTGCTGTCTGAATCGGCGCGTATTATTATTTATGGGCACTTCTTTGCCGCATATTTGTTTGTTTTGTTTTGTGTCTTTTTCTTTTCCTTGTTGGTAGGTAGGGTTATTAAGATCATTAAGTACCTTTCATACTTTTTGATTTTATGTAAATAAATTAGAAATTTTAAGTAAAGACCTCTTTACAACTTATGCAACCTACTCGTGCTAAATACTATAATGTACATGACATGAAGTAACTTTTTGATACTATACAAATCACTTGTATTTTAGATTTCCTGAAGGAAGTAAATCTCTATTTTAAACTATAACATGTATGCCATCACCTAGAATATTTTTATCTAATGCAAATACCACCTCTTATTTACAACATCTTATCATCAAAATACGCCATTTACATCTCCCGTTGATTGGGAAGCTTTATATTTTCCTGTTACCAACATCTTACCATTTTATATTTAACTATTATGGTTATTTATATCGCTGGTCGATGTTAAACCTTTCTTGTTTTAAACATTTAACCTATTGTATGGCGCTAAATTGCCTAAAAGTGCTGGTGCGCCGTTAAAATTCAAACAAACAAACAAACTGTACTATCCAAGTATTTTGTAAACATTTATTACAATCAGTCAAATATAACTTTCAGATTTTCGTTGCATTCTTATTTACTGCTTTGTATACATAACTTTCCCGTATCACCTCGTTTCAGAGAACAATAACTAATGTAAATTTAAGTTTCTTTTCGCACCCAGATTATGAAAAAATATTTATTCACCCATAAAATGTATTTTTCATTTCTAATACTGTATTATTTAATGACGGCTGTTGTAATGTTCATTGCTAGGAAAGGCACTAAAGGCTACCGAATTATAATCACTTATCAACAGTCATGGTTTAATGAGTTCGGAAGAGGAAAAAAACATTATTGTCCTCGATAAGTTTATTAATTATTAAAACTCCGATTAAAATCCAATATATGATTATGTTTTTAAATTCTAATTTGACTAGACTTGTTTCATTTCTAATCGATGTCCTGTAACATCAACAAATATCAGTCATTGTTCGTTTGTATCAGATTACGAATGAAATGCCGTAATCTGGAGATGATATCCATTGTTTTTTCTTGATTTTTTTGCTCTGATTCAATACCTGCAAAACTATCTTATAAAAGTGCATATTGAAGTCATGTGGTTAGTTACAATACAATTAGTCAGTTAACCAGTCAAAATTCCACAAATGTATATATACTGGATCACGTGCTTACCAACCACCGTGCAGTCAGTTAAATGAATTTCACATTTTAAAATGGAATTGTCTACTGCAACGTTCCAGATGTGCATGTATGATCTTTTCAAGCGGTGTAAGTAATCACTCTTCAATGAAATGGTATCAAATCGAAGACACCACTGTACAATGCATGTTATGAAAAGTTACATATCTTTTTCATGCGTTTTTAAGAAAACTAGTCAAGGCATCATATATAATTTGTTTATGAATATTTTTTTAAAAATTATTATTAACGCTACTTAAAATCAGAACATTCACTTCAAGCTGACATACATTCCTTGTATAGAATATTTCTGTAGATACTATTTTTAACATGAAGTGTTTTTTTCAAATCTTAATGTTGCAATTTACCAGCAAGTGTACATACTTAGACTGGCGATGTGGCATGTACATATAAGCCTATTGATTCCACATTATTGATCACATGATGTTTTCACATGTCACCTTAATATCTTAATCTAATCATATGGACCTTAAATGTGGCCATAATAATACTCACATAAATTTGATTAATGGAATCCTTTCTCATTGTCATCGTTTGGGTCGTGATTCATAAATTATTGTCATCTTCGATAGTGTACACCGTGGAGCCCCGGGTGGCCGAGTGGTCTGAAGCGCTCACCGTTATGGATTATTGAGGTGTCACCCTTGTCTACTTGGGTTCGAGAAAGCGTGTCAGTAGTTGTTCCAGTGGGTCGGTGGTTCTCACTGGCTGCTATTTATAGCCTATCGCGTGCTGACATATGGCGTTAAACCCTACAACAACAGATTGTAAACATGCATAAGAAGATACCAAAATTTGAAGCGTATTAAAAGACCTTTCAATCGGTCAAATACAGTACAATAAATGCATTACCGTTTAGAGATTATTCGGAACTGATCTGGTAATATTCGATTTTCATTTTGAGTTTGTTTACCAACTTTTCTTAATATTTAAGTTCTTGTATACACGCAAGCAGATTCAAGTTATTGGTGCGCATCTTTTCAAACACGATCAACACCTAGTTTGACGAGGTAAAACCGGATATAAATTTTTACGTCTTAATAGAATCTCAATTTGACGAATCCAGCTTACTGCCTAGGACTCACACATGCATTGCCTATTTATTGGTTGCGCCAGAAACACATAATAAATAACTGATTTGGATGGCATAACACTTTTTCTACACATATCAGTACTAATCAGTGTTTTATTTGTGCATTCTTTTATTATGTACGTAAACGTGAATGTCAACACTGACGTCTAATGGCTGAGAGCAAAACCATTTCTCATCCCTATTTTCGATTGTCTATTAAAATACATCATATACATTATTATCGATTATTTACATGTTGTAATTTCTCAGCTCAACTGCATCATGATGACATTTTATGAAAACAGTTATTAATTTGAAGAAGGAAACACATAATTATAAGGATTCTATCTAAAATCAAAACCTTTATAACAAAATTTCCGTCCTAAAATTATTGTAAACTTTCTACAAACGTTTCATCGATGTGATAATGTAGCCATTAATAAAATTGAGAAACTAATGCATACAAAATAAATGTTTGTTGCCCTAGCAAAGTATATAACAAAAATAAAATCTACCTCGGTTTGAGCAGAGGTAATGAAATATTTCCCTCGTGATAATACAATGTTTCCACTTCACTCTTGAAATATTTCCTAATATCTACTATAAAAACGTAGATACACTCTCCATACATCACATATTAGTCAGAAGGCATTGTCTCACGAGTACATTTGGAAATAGGATTAAAGATGTTTATTAACTGGAAAACTTTTTCAATTAATGACTGTACTTTACTGTTCATTATGAATTATTTTCCTCAGCAGGTTAACTGTGTTTTGTACATGTGAATGAGTATTGAAACTTGGTGCGTGGACTGCATGGTGCATGCTTTTCAAGCTAGATATTACCTGTAATGGTTAATTAAAATTATCAAGTGTTAATGCATTAATTATGTTAACACTTCTGGTATGCTATAATCAAAAAAGGATAGCAGGCTTTTTGCCTGTTTTTGCCATGGTTTTTTTTGGTATACTCGGACTAAAGGCATTCGATTATTTGACACATGATTTACTATTGCTAAAACTAACAACTTATGGATTCACAAAGAGGAAAGAAGACTCACAAAGCGGACCTTCAACAGAACACAATGTATACAATGTATAAATCCATGACATAATTATTTTATTTTGTTTCTATTGGCAAGTTAAATTATGCAGAGGATTAAATGGTTTCTCGTGTAAATGTGAATAGTGATAACTTAATGCCAACTCTGATAAAGAGTTTATTTGAGTTGATTTACAAATAATCGAAAGAAGGCCAGTCCTGACAAATTATTCTTTTGCTTTTTAATCTGCATAAAAATGCTTTAGATATTTTCTTCATTGGACTAATTGTGTCTTGAAGAATTATTATTCACTATCAATTTAGAATATGTCAACAATAAGGACAATTGTTTGCTCTAATCTTTTTTAAAACGACTCTTGTTATATATTTTTTCATACGTTGTGAATGGAATTATACTTAATGTTAAGATAGATACTCTGCCACACAAGCGTTTAATTTTTGGAACTATGAACATGATGAAACTGTTTTTTAAAATAATATTTCATAATTTAATGTTCTTTTATATAATAGTAAGCATGTATGTGCTTTTTCTAATGCACTCAAACATTGTTATTTTAAATTAATCCTGCTGATTAAATGTCCGCATTAAGTCTTATGAACTTCTAATTCCTTTTTGTTTTGTGTTAATTTTTTTCTTGGTCAAAAGTGTTTTTTAAACGTTCTCAAAGGTATCAATAGATGATTGCATACTGTTCATGCTTGAATGTTCTGTTTATTAGAATAGACAATGAGTATTGTTGATTTTGGTAAGTGTTAACATACCAACTTCAAATAACATTCTTGACATGAGATAAAATGCTCTTGACGTTTTATCTATAGATCAGGCTATGTTCGGATTAATTTTATTGTAATGTTAATTTTAAAAGTATCTGCTGACAACTAGGATTAAACGTTCTCATGCATATTATTGTCTAAACATTGGCCGTATGTAGGCATGCATATTATTGTATAAACATTGGCCGTATGTAGGCATGCATATAATTGTATAAACATATTGTGATTTTCGTTGTTTAATTTCACTGTTACTGGATTCTGACATTTCCAGTGCATGAATTTTTATATTTATGAGATGCAATGGAGCAATAAAATATTTTCAAACGGAATAGAATCATCTCTCAATACAACGTTTTCTCATTGCATGCAACACTCAGTCATAAATGTATTAGTTCAAAAGCATACTAAGAATACATACCCTGTATATCAATGACAGTAGTTTAGTGTGAAGGAAAATGCATTTCATGTATCTAGAGTGTCATTTCCCTTTATATAATGATGAGTTGTTTCGTTAACTAATTAGCACAATATCCGATGCGACTATGGTGGAATACATATGAGAAATGCTTTGGTTTTTATAAAATGTGTTAACGTTTATTTTAGTGTTCTAAGTGACGAGTTGTGCAGTGATATTGCAGTGGAAAAACCACAAACTTTGGTTTGCATAAATTCTGAAATCTGTTTTCTTTTGAGAGGTCTGTTTTTGTAAAACTCCGTAAAAACGTAGGGTTTGCATTACTATTGACCGTTACATTTGTGAAACTGTCTAAACCGTTTGGGCTGGTTTAATATTTAGCTTCGTTATTTTTTTTAAAACTGTCTAACCCTATGGGCTAGTTAAATATTTAATTTCGTTTTTGTGAAACTGTCCAAACTGTATGGGCTGGTGTAATATTAAGCTTTGTTTTTGTGAAACTGTCTAAACCGTATCGATTGGTTTAATATTAAGCTTTGTTTTTGTTTTTCGAGTCATCATATCTATAGTTTCTTGCAGAGAAAATAAAGTCTGTGTAATCTATATCCATCGTCTACAACTGTAACTTTTTCTATCTTTATTCAAATATGATATTTCCAAACAAGAATAGACTTGTACTCAGATATGTTTTCAACGTATACAAAAGAGGAGAAGGTTCTTTTTAATACATATATAACAATAAAGATGTGCATATAAAATTACAAGCAAGACATTTTCATTGAATATAATGTTGAGTAAAGTTTTAAAAACGATATAAAAAATTCAGAATTTTACCTGATGTTAAGCATTAAATCCAGTATTACACATGGAAAAAATACTCACTTTAAAATATGAATGTGAAAAACGTATACATGTCATTTCGTTCGAAAATGTTCTAATAGAAATGCCCAATATCTAAAGAACTAGATTGTATTTACTAAAAAAATGTTTGAATGATCAGAAATGTTTATTGGATAAATCGATTTCCATTGATTAGATTTTATGACCTTAGACACCTTCAAAAACTATTTAAGATGAATAATTTTAAGAAACAAATTAAGAATATGGATGTGTTTACACATCACCATACTTTAAAACTGTCAAACTTGTAGTTATTAGAAAGTATTGGGCAATATCAGCTGACACAGATATTTAATGGGAAGATGCAGGTTTGAATTGTTACAGTTTCGCGTTCCCTTGGTATTAAACAACAGAGAAAAAGTCGGTGGTATGTCATTGCAAACATAACCATTGTTTGGACTTGGTGTTGTTAATAATATGCCGCAACAAAACTACCCATTTTCGGAATGAATGTTGTGAGTGGTATGCTATTTCAAATATACCCACTTTTTGGAAATGGTGTCTTCATAAGCTTGAAAACAACTTGAACTAATATAACTTATCTCGTTCACCTTTTCATCAATCAAACCCCATTGTTTCTGTTATGAGTATGGTCACTCTGATCCAAATATACCCATTTGACAACTAAACCCATGGTTACAGTGTTCCAAGTATACCCATCTGACACCTATACCCACGTTCACTGTGTTCCACATTTACCCATTTGACACCTAAATCCATGGTCACTCAGTCCGGCATATACCCATTTGACACCTAAACCCATGGCCACTGTGTTCCACATATACTCATTTGACACTTAAACACATGGTCAGTGTGTTCCACATGGTCACTGTGTTCGAAATATACAAACTTGACACTTAAACCCATGGTCAATGTGTTCCAAATATACCCATTTGACACCTAAACCCACGCTCATTGTGTTTCACACATACCCATTTGACACCTAAACCAAAGGCAATTGTGTTCCACATATACCCATTTGTCTACCTAAACCCATGGTCACTGTGTTCCACACACACCCATTTGACACTTAAACCCATGGTCACTGTGTTCTAAATCTACCCATTTGACACCTAAACCCATGGTCACTGTGTTTCACATTTACCAATTTGACACCTCAATCAATGGTCACTGTGTTTCACACATACCAATTTGACACCTATATATATATATATATATATATATATATATATATATATATATATATATATATATATATATATATATATATATATATATATATATATATATATAATCCAGCATACTATACAACAATTTCAGTTATTCAAAGAATGAATACTTGAGACCAAATGTTCACAAAGTACCCTAAATACTTCTTTCTCAAATTGATATTTTAGAATTATCTTTCTAAATGCTTGACTGTTAACATTGTTTGTTTTTCTTTCAGCATTAAATACTGAATTCATCAAATTTGAGGAATTCTGCAATCCTTTTTCAAGGATTAAACCTTTATCGATATGTTCCAGTTTACAACAAAGGGATTACGCGATCTTTATAAAAATGTATAACTTGGAACAAATATTCACATTGTCTTAAGTTATAAGCACGATATTGTCAAGTATTAACTGGAGGAGACATTTATAATTGTTTGAAAATTTGAAATATTCTGTTACACGCACAGGCGTATTCACTTGACCGAGCGGTGTCAAAACCCTGGCGCGAGTTCCACTGGAAATCATATTTTTCTTGAAATTTCCAAAGACTTCCATACAATTTGAGTTGTAATTTGGAACGTCAGACGTGTCTGTCTTTATTTAGTAAATTTTGCTCTAATCAATTGGAGACCACAGATTAAAAAACTTGCCCAAAAGTCCATTAACAGCACCTTTGCAAGGTTTTTCTTCGTTACCAACAGATTTCCGTACCGATAGCCGGTTCTGCCATAGAAATTACACTAGTATTCCCTTTCTCAATGGGAACTATTTAACTGCGCCCCTTGGCCAATCAAAATACGATTTTACCGGCGTACAACGCTTATATAATTCCGCCTATTTTCCACTATGGACACATACACGGTATTTACCAAGTCCCTACTTATTGATTCCATTGTGTAATTTATTGGTTTCCTACCGTAAATACTGCTATCTCATCCACACCACTATTATACACCACTAGATTTTAATATGGACAGTCATTCGGTTTGGACCTAAATTCACTACTAGCGAACCCTAGCATGGTTCAAACTCACCAACACTAGGCTCCATGACGTTTGCTCCTACTAATTGGCTAATTATTTCGGGCTAGAAATATTTCCATGGCGCCGAATCCCAATAATCACGCAAATAAATCTAAGAATTGCTTAAAAATGGGGTGCTATCAAATATGCATACTCCAAATTTATTACAATTCTTTATGCCCAAGACCTTGTATTGTATACTGCGTTTTATTTGGTATGAAATTATAGGGGGTTTCACGGTTACTAGCTCACGAGAGGGCGTATCGGTGCAGCTCACTTCCGGATAGTTCAATAATTAGAGATGGCAGACGTAGATCAAGAAAATTTGACACACCGCTCACATTTTGCAAACAGGATCGATATCTCACTATCTTAAAATGAAATTCTATCAATATTTGATAAATTCTTATTACATCTTTAATTTTTTTTTCTCACTAACTTGCGCTGCAGCCAGCTTTTAAATAAATGTTTTCTGCCCGTTTCAGATCTTCATTATCTTTCCATTACTACATTATGTACTAGTTTGTGTTATTTGATTGTGCAAAAGTGTATCGCTGCGTAAAAAGTTCTTGCAATTTGTTTCGCTTGAAGAATATTGAAAAGATGTTTTTTTTACAGTTTTAATCATAGGAGTAAATTTATGTTGAACGACAACAAAAAAATTCTAACTTTTTAAAGTTCTCTTATTATTGATTTAGACTGTTGCATTTCTATTAATGCTAATTATATTTTGAATGAAATAACTTGAGTTTCTTTCAAAATGCACAAATGTCGTCCGTGCTTGAACAAACAGGCGCACGTACGAGTCTCCTTGATGATTATTCTAATTTTATTTCCTGGAACGGATGGAAATTTTAGAGTATATAATGTGGAGAAATATCTATGTTAGACCCACTATGCATGTAAAGGACATTTATGGTTCTCACCTATATGGCTGTCTTTCTGTATGTGTGTCTATCACATTTCATCTGGTGCATTGGGTAGGTATATCCTCGAATGAACGTGTTTGCATACGTATATTACATAAACATACTTCAGGTAAAAATGAGTATAATTTGATGCTAAGAAAGAACGAGTGACCGATAGAAAAAAAACAAAGATGAATATTTGTGAGTATTTATTTGTTCTGGACTTGTAGGGCTTTTTCTTACAAGCAGTCTCTTTTCTTAAAATAATACTGTTTGCAATTTTACATCCGGTCATGTGGATTAATATTGAACCAAAGTAGTAGGACGAAATCTATGAAATAATTGTATTTTTAAAACTTACATCTTTAATCCAAGGAAAGTTAAACAGAATTAAGCTAATTTTAATAAGGCTGTTCTAAATGAATTTGCAGGTGGCAATCTGAAATCTTGTTAAAGACCCTAGCAGATTTGAAAGTTATTGCATGTACTGTCCGATACTTGATGTTCAAAATTCTAAACGAAAATGAAACAGGACAAAACGTCATTATTCTGAAAATTGTACAATTTTTACACCCAAATATGAAACAATATTCCATCAGCATTAATTACACTCCTTTATCGATAGCTAATGTAATTATTGCTTTGGCAAATTCATCTGAATACATTAATATACTGTTCCATTTTTAAAATTTAAAAAAAAAACAACGTTTCTGATTTAAAATATGTAGCTTTGCATAACAGCTGCTGGATTGAATTCGTTTTATAATTTTCTTATCGAACTTGTGTAATTACTTTCTTAACTCGTGTTATAAACGAACTATTAGCCTTGCGAAGTAACTGAGAAAGAAGGATATATCAACATATAAAAAAATGCAAATTGTTGAGATCATTTTTCTTTAAAGTTATGTAGCCAAGAAGGTGCAAGAAATGTTTAAAATTGGAGAGCAAGGTAAAATGTTCCTACAAATGTGTCTGAAATTATGGATAGTGAATCTATATTATCATGTATAATATAAATATGGACAGTGTATTTAATTAATTTACATTCTTAAAGAATGGAAAAAAGATATTTAATTATCTGATATAATGTAAGTATGGACACTGAATCTAATTATCTGATTTATTGTCTATAATTATTCTCCTAGTATGAACAAAATAAATTTGACATATATAATTGATTCATTGGTTTTCCTTTGTTAACTTTATGTTTCGCTAATCAAGTGTAGAACAGTAAACTATCCGGATCTGGAGATTTTTTTGTGGGCATGCGTATTGGAGCTAAGGGAGGAAATTTTAGGCGCTACGATCAGTAACTCCGTTGCAACCGTGAAACCCTCTATACTAATCTGCTAAATATAATTAAATACAGTTTTAGTATTGACATTTATTAAGGGACATAGTCAATCACAATTACATTGCTCTTCTGTTGGATATGAATAGGGCTGATATAAAAATCATAGACGTTAGATCTACAATCCTTTTCCCACATTGAAACTCATGTTAAGATTTAGAGGTCTAACTGGTCAATGCTTTCAAGTCAATCAAATGTCAAAATGCTGCATTAAAGTCATTAACTGAGCTAGATACTGAGTTCCCACCTGCAGACAGTGAAATAAAGACTCTCAAAAGATTTTTTCATGCAGATGCTTGACCTTCAATTTCAAGTCAAAGTTAATCTCAAGAGTTCCACAGTTTCCACGCGTTCTTGCATAGTTTAGAGAAGTGACGTTAGTATTAAAAGGCGAATACAGGTGATGCAGAATTTCAAGAGAAACGTGTACAATGCATATGCAGAGCAAGTAGATTGGCGGATAAAGCACCAGAAAGCAGCTGAAAGGACTACTGCTTTTTAGCAAATGAAGATAATGTCCTCTTGCGAATTCGTTTGAAACGGATATGTTTTAGAACTGTATTGCCTATTTCATTCGTGACAAATGCTAGTTAAAATACACTCCTTGTCATGGTTAATCTCTTAAACAGTTACCTTATCAAGCCAGCATCGATCTTACAAATCAGGATTTTGTTTTCTTTAACCTAAACAGTCACAACCCCTTCAACTCGTCAAAACCTTTTCAGTCTCTCTTGTGGCTGGTAAGAAGCGATTGTAATTTATATAAAAAAATAGTAAGTCTTGTCGTTGATCATTCTTCCATCTCCAATGAGCGTAGTTCATCATCGTTAATGTATCATAATGATGTTAACATTTGCTTGTACATTTAAATAGCAAGTGACGCAACTTTTGCTTAGCTCGAACAGTGCGAGTAATAAGATCTTCTGGCACACGTTAAGGGGAATAACGTGCTGTTATTGGTCCACCAAAGCGAGTTAATATATAAGGAGAGACGAATGAAAGCTCAATATTGCATTTTGCACGTCGATTTGAAATGGCAAGCATGTACAGTCACGGTCATGTCGAGGAATTCCATTTTTACAGTGGGCTAGCTTCCTTAGAAAGAGAAGATACGACAGCCGAATTTGGTGTATGTATGAACAACTGGAATAGCTGAGGTAAATTTAGCAATCTACGTGAAGTGATAAAGATATATAGTGTTAACGAGTACATCCACATAGACCAATATGTTCTTAGGTGAGGTAAATTTAGCAATCTACTTGAAGTGAAATAGATATATAGTGTTAACGAGTACATCCAATAGACCAATATGTTTGGTGCCCATATCAAATTGAAGAATGTAATTATTTTTGATGGGTGATTTCTCGTCATACGGTGACAAAAAATATAGTTGTTCGATATATCGATAGCACGTGGATGACAAACATCCCCTCCAATGACTACTTTTTGGAGTAAAATACCACAATCAATGCAAAGCATCTTGACTGAGCATCCTTTACAGTCCGCGACATAAAGCAGTTCATCTTTAAATTTGAGATCACCTGGATAAAAGTTTGTTGGATCATATATCCACTTCAGAGTGCTGCTGTTGATGGCGATGCATAGTACTCTCCAATTATTACTTGCATCAATCGACTGGCCATCAGTCGCAATTGAGCTAACACATTGCAGGGAAATGCGGTTTGTTTTGCTAGATACCATTAAGATCTTTACACCGACGCAGCTCAGAAAAATAATGTCTGCATGACAGCAGATACATAACAAATCTCCTTCAGTTTCGATGCTAATTTTCTGTACTTCATGTAAACGGCCGCCTTTCACAAGATATTTAATCAACAAAGGTTTTGGTACATAATCCAACAATAATTGAGTCATCTCTGTCCGATCGGCGTGCACTACATGGGCAGTCATCTAGCTGTATGTGAAAGGAATCTTGTCGTCTATAAACTGTCAAACAACAATTTGCGTAATCAGTCAGAACGATATCGCCATTTTTAAGAACAATCATACTTGTTATCTCACAACAATTGTCATACATTATAGGAACTTGTATCGTATTTGCTAATACAAAACCTACAGTTTGTTTCTGCCGATGCAAATAATTGTCGCACAAAGACATAGAACTAGCCATGCTTCTTGTGATCTCGTTCTCGCTAAACAGGCTAAACAGGCTATCATTTGCTATTGACGCAATATCTTTGTTGATGGTGTAAAGTCCAGAGACATCAGCATAATCACTTCTATCTGTGGAAATGCTTGCCAACTCTGGATCCATATTTCCACTTACTCCAACGTATGAAATGTCAGATTTAGAGGGCATGTAAACATTTTCCTTTGTCTCACATAATTTGTTTGCATGTAATTCATTATATACCACTGAAATTTTGCCAAGGTCGGTACATTGATTTTGAAACTTTGTCACTTCCTTGGACTGAAGAAGCTCGATGCGTGGTTTGAAATCTCCATGTATAACTTTCCCGATCGTTTCATCAATTTCAGGCAATAAGTGTTTAGCTTCTTCCAGATGTAAACGAGGCTAGCATTTCGTCCGTTTCTTCTCGCAACTCTTAATTCTGAAAATAATAATAATAATAACAATATTTTCCAGAAAAGAAAAATAAACTTTCGGTTTTAAGAATTAATTCCCAACATTAATCCAAAAATAATTCAAAATATAATAGACTAGTGAAATTGCAAAAGTCCTGGTAACAAATTGTCCTAAGAATTCCCAGTTCGAATCTTAGTGAAGCATCCAAGATGAAATACGATATCACGTGATGAAGTCAGTTCTGGTCTTATAAAATTCAATGAGCAATGTTTTCCAGATAAATAACAAAATAAATCCTCTTAATCCAAACGAATTGAAATACTTTCCAGTACAAGGTAATTTCAAATAACTCAAAACAACACAACTTAGTATTCTAACAAGCCAGCTTCTACTAAATAGTTCGCTGCAAAATACCTGGTGATATGTCGTGTAAACCCTTATATACCTGTTTTTACGTAAACAAGGAAGGGATCACATGATCTTCTAGAATCTTTAGAACAAATTTACGTATGACCCAGATGAAAATCAATTATTTTTACTCTCGAGAACTAAAAATAGACAGATGTTTACAGCAAAACTCCATAATGTCCTTGTAATCAGCCAATCATTTCAAAAGCTTGTTTACGAACTCTGAAGCAAGGTCAGAAACGAGGTCAACATCTGGTGTTTATTTGTAGAGTACAGGTCATCCCACGTTTTAAAAAAATCTTGCAATGAATAAATTTTAAACTTAAAATGTCAAATTTGAATCTGACAAACAATTAAAACAAAAATAAATGATTTAAATCAAATATACGTAACAGTCAAGCATGTAATTGATATCATAAGAATATTAATGATACAATCAAGTACTGATCTTACATGCAAAATAATGCAATACTGTACTTTTGTGCACATGAAAGTGTGTCAGCAATGAAGTTTTAGCAATCAAGTTATTCTTTCTTCTGATGTGCCTGATATTGATGTAATATTAATGTAACCCCAGATTCCATGGTAATAATCTTTGATTCTTTTTTTCATTTAAATGAAAGTGAGAGGGTTGTGATCGCTGAAGACAATAATAGAAGAAGGTATTGTATTAACATACACCCGTCAAATATTGCAAGGCAGTCATCAAAGCGAAACAACCCTTCTCTATCATATAATAATTTCTCTGGTCTTTTTTTTGTTTGAAACGTAGCACACTAGATGATCCACACCATCCCTTACTTCCTGTAAGAGTACTTCACCAACACCTATGTCGCATGGATTTGCAGACATTTTGAATAAATTTGCAACCTCTGTGGAACTTTACAAAATCCCTTCATGGTGTCAGGCTTTTTGACATATTTGGCATTTCCAATCCTCTCAATACAATTATCAACTCTAGTAATTAGATTTGAATCTGTCTTAGTGACACTGTTTATGTTTAATTAATCAGTAAACATGTGGAAAGTTGTATTCGGTTAATACGGCTATGTTCTGATTGGGTTTCATACCATTTGACAAGGATGGCAAAATCTGAAAGACTTAGTAACACCATTTTTAAGTTTTGGCCAGTCTAAATGATTTAAGATCTTGTGATGTGTCTTATTTACACCTAAATGGCCAGGCAACAGCATTTCAATGGTTAGATTAAGAATTTCTTGTTGATCCAAAATGGAGACGACAGTTTGATAGCTAACTGACCACTCGTCACTATCGGGTACCTCCATGTCCTCTTAAGGACCCAATTATTCAAGAAGTAATAAGTTCCTTCCTGTGTAGATTCAGTCTCTGAAAGAAACAGATCCCCGGATCTTCTTGTAAGACAACTAGTGACTGTCTTATCACCCTGATTAGATTTAAGAGAGTATTAAAAAGAGTATTACTGTGATCCAAACATGGAGCAAAAGTGACCTCATTAAAAGCCTGACCCAGTAAAGTGTCCTCTACAGGAATAACATCCTGGTCAACAGCATAGTTTTCATGAACATGCTTTGCCAATGCATTAGTAACTGCGCAAGGTGGATATAAACGTCCAGTATTTCAACTCTGATTAGATCAACTGATCTATCCAGGAAAGATTTGTCAGCTACAAGTTGACTAATCACGACATATCACCAGGTAGGTCATTACCGAGTAACAAATAAACGCCTGAATAGGCAAATAAGTCACATTCCCAATTTTCACTGGTCTTGAAACTATGTCTGATGACAAAGTAAGACAATGGAGAGGGATATTAATATATCCCACCTTCTACTCACTGTATTTTAACACTGCCATTAGAAGAAGACTTTTTAGAAAAAAAAAGACAAAGTACTTGCCAACAAAAGATTGAGAAGCTCCTAAGACTCTAAATATCTTAATAGCAGTAGCCTTATCTAAACTAACAACGGGAGATATGACTGGTTCGCAATTCTCCATGACAATATCCGACGTGCATTTGCAAACACATACACAGGATTTGTCTTTCAATAATTGACCGTAACTTTGACGTCTTAGAAACAAGAGCATCAGGAACTGCTATTAGGATAATATTGCCTATTTTTCACCCTGAAGTAATCAGAAATAACCTTCCATTTTCTCTTACTATAAGAGAACTTGGGAATAAATATTGTTTTCTGATCTGTCTTATCATACATTTGACCGCATCATACTCAGCAGTTTGCATGTTTTTCCTCTAACTTTCTCATTGGCTAGATCACAATATAAATATGTATTTCAGTGAGAGTGGCCTTTACTAGTCAGTTCAAATATCATTAAAATATTACCAACAAGATTTCATACAAAAATCAGTCGTCATATGAAAACGCGACTGATGAGTAATGTAGTGTAACGATGAGCTTATACTGTTTTTATTTCTAAATTGATGCTGAATTGAACGGCATGGTTACCAAGGCAGCATCAGTTATGATCAGACTGAACCAGAGGGTCTGGAAGAGCTCCAACCTCACTGTTAAGACCAAACTGCGCGTCTACCAGGCCTGCGTGTTCAGAACACTCCTCTAAATAAGCGAGGCATGGACCATCTAAGCGAACCATGAGAAGAAACTGAATAGATTCCATCTGAGATGCATGTATCCGGTGGCAGCCAAAGTACCCAACACAGAGGTTCTGGAGGGCTCCAGCATCAACAGCATGTTCTCCATTCTCATCATTCTCAACGAGAGGCGCTTTCACTGGCTCGGCCACGTCAGGAGAATGGACCCAGGCCGCATTCGCAAGGATCTGGTATATGAAGAGCTAGCAGAAGGCGCACAACTTACTGGCTGCCCACGTCTTTGTTACAAAGATGCCTGCAAGAAGGACACGAAGACGGCTAACATCAACGTCAACGAATGGAGTGCTGTGCTGACGACCGCTCCGCCTGGTGTCTTGCTGTCAGACAGGTTATTCAGAAAGCAAATGAAGCGAGATACAAAAACCTGGCTGCAAAGAAAGTCAGGAGGAGGACAAAACGGCAACAGCTTCGACAAGCATCGACGTTCACCTGTAGTAAGTGCAACAGATACTGTCACTTTAGGGTCGGACTCTTCAGCCACTCGATAAGGTGCAAATTGGACACCCAACCGGAGGTTACAGCATCATCTCTCGAAGACGGACGGATGATGACAACATGTATGTCTGTTTATGTTATGGACTCCAACATGTTAAAATTGTTAGAGGGAATTTACGAAAAACGTTTTATGATGGTAATAAATGGGCAGGTTATTGTTTCTAAAACAGAACCAACATGCTTTGACATAATTTCATGTTTTGTACAAATAACTGATTTGTAGCGTGACTAAACATTGATGTCATATACAAAATTTGATAAAGAAACTATTTCTCTGATGTATTATTCATGGAGTTCTAAAGGGAAGATGTCAAGATAATGGTGCAGTGGGATAATGGGCAAATGCTATAATAATAATAATAATAATAATAATAATAATAAGAATAATAAGAATAATAAGAATAATAAATGCGATTCCTTGGATGAGTATTGTGCCCAAAATCTAGTGAAAAACTGATGACTGGATGTAATTTTGTTAAGACTGCGAGGTTAGTTTTCAGTTAGGTCTAACTCTTAATGAGTTTTAAATTGCAATACACCGGATCGACTGAATGTTCAGTTGAGGTGTAGTGCTTAATGAATTTCGCGTTGTTGTTTTTGCGAATGTGGCTTTTGTGATTATTCATTCGCTTTCTGAAACCAATGGTCACGTCTACACTTTGAGTGGCACATATATCGCAAGTAAGAATTTAGGTTGTATTTTCGCTAAGACATAACTTCCAGTTCATTTTGCGCGTAACTCTTGTTGTCAAGCTTCTAAGAATAGTAGAGAACTCGTCTCATGGATAACTCGCCCATTGGAGAATTCGTACCAGGTGTCAGGCGAAGTCGCCTCAAAGTTCATATATATTAATTTGGGTATATCGCCGCTTGACTTATTATATTATTAAATTGAGATTCTAGCTCATGGTGATTAAATTCACGCTGAAATTCGAATCCCCTCTCTTTCTTCTATAGCAAGTGTTTACTTGGTCTCTGTATGTCGGACCATCATTACCGGTCAGCGCTGAATTGCAGTTTGCTGTTGTTGACACGTTTAATACTGTCAAAATAATTTTCTGTGTAGTAGCCAAGATGGTTAAAAATTTATCGCAGTCCCATTTATTACATCATATATAAGACTAGTTTCCTAATGTCACTCTTAAATTTTTGTCTCCATAAAAATCATTATCTTAATTGTAATTATTTTAAAAACTATTTATTTTAAAGTTACCCTGTTAATTTCAATGGAATTTAATATTTTCCTTTTCTTTTATTAATACTTAAATTATATCATCACATACCATATTTAACAGAAACATACATGGGTTAGAATAATTGAAATATGTGAGGATTATCGGCAGGCTTGTCTCCATCTGTTCGTCCACTAATTTCACTGACGAGCATCAGCACCTCTTGCCATCAAATAAATCAAACGCTTAGTGAGCTTTAAAAAAACACACGAAGAAAGCCCTAATCAACTTAATTGAAATAAAAGACTACACTGTTTAAGGTTTGAAATGTGCCATTGTCTCAAGAACATTTTATTAACAAATCATATTAATTTTGGAGACACGGAATATTATACTAATCCTGCGTTGTTATGGGTCACGATATGTCGGTGTATTCTGCGCATGTCTTTCAAAAGATGAAATATTTTTGTTTCGGGCTATCAAAATGGAATACATTACTTTGGACTATTTCCGTTAGCATTTTACATGATTAACATTGAAGTTTATTGTTATTGGTATAAAATTAAATGTAATAATATCATTAAATGACAAGAGATATCAAACTAAATCACTTTACAATTTTTTGATGAAAAAGTTCAACATTTTCTAAATTTAATATGTAATTAAGTTGAAGAGAAACAACAACGGATAGTATGTAATGTTTACAACGTCTTCTTTATGGAAAGAAATTATTGCATACTTTGAAACAGAACATACACCTGGGAATACCTTGTTAATATGGCTCGAGCAACAAGTTGATAGATTAATTAGTAGACCGTAAAGCAGGTGTTGGACAAATTTAAAAAAAAATAATATTTAACTGAACTAATATACAGTGTGGTTTTCAGGTAAACAGTTGTATCTTTCAAGTAATTTATTTATCTGGATGAGTCTAAAAGATAAATATCAAACATATTTTTCTGCGTTACAAGTTAAAAAAATCCGTGTGTCGCTTTGTTGACAGTACCGAAAGGACAAACTATTATCTCCTTTTACTGTTATATTCTTCTATTCTTATAATTCTTCTTATTCGAGAGAAAATCAATTGAATAAATAATCATGAAGTATAGACCAAATATTCCATCCTGTGGTTGCTCGTGAACCTTATTTCTAAACTTTAGATTGCCTGGAGGAAGTTCAAGCTAGCATTTTCCTAGAAATGTTTTTTTTTTACCTCCAGCTGTGGACACCAAAACTAATTTCATAGATCCAATATGAAAGTTTGCCACATAAACAAATTTTTCCTTAAATCTACTGCTAATCATAGTAGCATTGGTACCAATATCCATACGCAAAGGTGCTTGATAATTTGAATTTTAGCACAAAGATCCCATCATTTTCGTTTAAATTGCTGATGATAATAAAAGGGTTTTTTTCTTCCTTTTCTGCTGACTTCCGAACTAAATAGTTTTCCGCTTTCTGCTGTATGATTGGCTATTTCAGTCTATATCGTGTTGAGTCTGTATATTATCTCCACCCTAGAAGCTTTTTGGATGCCATTTCAGCATAAGATAAACCTTTTATTTCCATAGTAAGGTTGCTTATTCATTTTAGTCTAACATTTCTTTTTACCATTCGAGATATGTGTTTTCTTGTAGTATGCAGGGTTTTGATTCATTAAGAGTTGTAATGTCAGTTTCCTCCTATTTATCAGGGCTTGTCTGAATCTGGTTTTGAGAGACGGTTGCATTGCTTTCACTCTCTGCAGATGGATTAATCGAATTCCCGTATTGTCTTTATATCAAATGTAGGAGCTTGAATACAGATAGTATGACATTCAGCATCACTGATTATTTTTGGGCCTGAGTTCCCTGGAACAGAATAAAAAAAATAATCAATAGCCAAAATACTTCATAAGGCTGAGTCAGCTGATAGAACGGCGAACCGGGTTAGATGATAAGGACTCATATTTTCCCTTAACTGTTATTTGCAATTTGGCTTTGTGCTCTTCTGACAGTTTAGCTAATACAATTTGATATTTAGTATCTGAACTACGAGTTCAAAATCCCGCTTCGCTCTAGGGTTTAATTTCATTACAACTCTCCTAGCACTCTCGCTTGATATAAGGAGTTTTGTTGCAGATCCAGTTATTGATCCGTACAACAATTTCATATTAAGACAATCTTCAAAAACTGTAAATGCCCATATTACTGCCAAGATTTAATTGTATCTTGCCCTTTGCCACTGCCAGAGGTTGGGTTATGCAAAGAGGAAGATTCAATATGGGTTTCATTCTCTTCAGTAGCTTCTTACACATAATTATATGATTGGCAACTTGATCAGTCACTCTTTTCTAGAGATCTGGTTAGCCTTGAGAAGGACTGTTTTTCTTCAACTCCAAATACGTTTGGTTAATGCTGGGACCTAGGAGGTCGGGCACCACACACACACACAACGGCAGCTTTAGCCATTCTCCAAATTGATACGTGTGGTTCGGACCGCAACTGATAGGTGTGTGGTTTAATAATCCCAGTTTTCAATTTGAGGGATATTGGAGACTTATTCCCTCTGTTGTCTTCTATGCCAGACCCGTGGATGACGAGATCTTTGCAGATTCCACTCTTACCGCTGTCTTTGCAACTCTTCCTCGTTTTCCATCTGGGGCGTGTAAGCTTTTGGTCTGATGGTAGTGGTTGTGGCTGTGGTACTTGGCGCAGTGGAGGTGTCCTCACTTCAGGGCTTTTAATCATCAAGTGAGGCAGGATAATTTCTTTCTTCTCTCCTTTCTTCATTTGAACTCCTCCTCTTCTATCTGGTACTTTCCGAACTCACCTCCATGACCAGTTCATCCAGGAGTAGTCTGAGATACTCCAGGCGTATTGTAGTTCCAAATTGTATTGATTCTACTCATCTTAAAGTTAACTAGTGAACACTAGGTAAGCCAGACTGACGAACGCTCCGATTTATATCACTAAAGCGCGGATTATCTCACTTATATACTTTTAACCACGTCTCGTTTCATGCTTTCCGACAAGAAATGGCCTGTTTCTACAGAAGGAGGAGTACTCATTCGTGTTAACTCAACAGAACACAAAACATTTTTCTGGCTCCTGCTGTTGCTGCTACTGTTACTGCTGATCTCTCTGCCTCTGAAGTCTATACTTATCGGTCCATTCCTCTCGTTCCTTCTTGATGTTGTCTTTAAACACCTTTTCTATCAGGTCTTGGGTCACTGTTAACATCCTGTTATTCTCTATCTCTTCAGGCTTGGACATCAGATTTTGCCTGACCTATGTAAATTCACGTGGATTTTGTTCACTTAAGCTAAACTAGCAGACATCTTCATTGGTTGACGAGTGAACAATTGATGATCGGACGGGAGACTGTCCCACTTTATATGGCTCAAGTGCTGAAGCGATATAAAACATTTCTCCCTTTATTTTGGGGGAGGGATAGCGAGACATCAAAGAAAATAAATGGGAAAACAAAGATTTAAAAAGAAAAACAAATACGCTTAAAAAAACAAGCGATAACATTTTTATTCAACCAACAATTAACCAACGCATGATATAACATTTCATACAATATATAATAACATATTTTTGACAAGGTTGCCAACGTTATGAAGTAAGATTAGACATCCACTGATTGAGGATATTTGGCCATTGATGTACACTATGTTTCCTAGCTAAAGACAAGAGATATCCATATTGGTCACAAAACCATAGTTCTGCTTTTGTATCGTATCTTGAAGAGTCACGATCAAAATAAGTCACTAAATAATCTAAGGAATATCTAAGACTACAATAATGAAGAAAATGTACAGATTAATATCCACACACCAAGGAAGGTGTGACATGTAATTTCACGTTATTTAAGCGAGTTGTTTGGACATTTCGTCTCATAAAGACGATGATATGGTCTTCCAAAGTAGGTAATCCATATAAACAAAATTACTCCACACAGGTATCGCAGGGAATAGATGACGGCTACCCAGTGGGTTTCTGGAAGATGACTGTCATCCGTGTTGATCATATAAACTTGATGGTCTTGAGGTTTGCGACGAGGCAGTTCATCTTTGGCGCACACGACAGGATTCCAAGAGGCGGTGTTCGAACTGTTTTTCAAAAGGTAATAAGTTCCCAGTTATCATTTTCTTATGTTTGTGTGTCTTGTTTTCCAGGCAATGATGAGTCTTCAATTGAATACTGACCTTTGCCAGTAAATCTCTGCCAAGTAATCTTCTCTTCGCCTCGTCTCCGTACTCTGGGCCAAGAGGAATTCTATGCGATGGATCTCTAGTGCAGTTTATGGAGAAGAGGAATGATAACGAAAGTCTTTATGCCACTTATGAAACACTGCTTCTTTCGAGATAAGACCCCAATCGTCCTCCAGATACACGTCCAATGTTTTCTTCTTGACTCATGATCATACATTTACCGTGCTGAATTTACTGGGATAATCGTTATGACACCCATATCAATGTTTCCTGGTCAACCCTGTAATAGTTTCTTCCAGGTGTTTGGCAAAACAGGAGACTGAATGTTGTTCTTGTTCTGTTCATCTGGACATCACCATGTCCTCTTAGTCTTTGTATTTGGGTTCTGCCTCCACAATATCTCCCCTTTCATTTCCAAAGATACTCTCCCATTCAAAGGAGAACAAAAGTCTTACAAAAATTCTAAGAATCTAAAAATCTCTCAAAAATGGCATACAAGATGACATTCACCGTCTCGAGAAAATTTATAGTAAACTGAATTTTCGCACGAAATTGGCCTGATTTTACAGTATGAAAATATCCCTCGTCGCTGCCTTGGTCTGGCGCGAAATCAAAAGCTCACAAAGTATATCCTCCTGCATTATCGTCGTAAAAAATGCCGTGGCTGGTGTTGCTCGCTGTCACGTGTCTTTGTACATTGACAAGTACGATCTAAATTAATTTTTCTGGGAAAGGTTAGGTTGAATGGGCCGGTGTTACGTGCTTAGGCTCGAATAAGTAGCAACAAGAAAGAGTGAAAACTAACAAGCTTGTATAACTTGAACAATGAATTTATTAAGTACAAATCTTGTATAAGAGAACATAAATAAACTTTCTGTTTTAGAGAATCAAATCCAACAATAATCCAATATAGAATTCACAAAAATAATCCATAATGGAAATGCAAGAGTCCTGATAAATAAATGTTCTAATAGTTCAAGGTTCCAATCTTGACGATATCATCCAAAATGGCTGACAATGTCACGTGATACAGTTCTTGTTTTATAATCATCCAAATGAAATTATGAACACAGGTTCTTTTCCAAATAATTCTTCTTGCTATGACGAAATGACACAATGTCCAGAACAAGGTAATTAAAATTAACACTCAAACATAAAAACACAACTATTAACTTTATAAAAGCCCAGATTATACTGAATATCTCTCCCAGTACAATGATTTAAATATCCGTTTTTAATATCTAAACAAGGGATCACGTGATTTTCTTGAAATTGATAGAAGGTCAGAGGAAGAGTCTACCTTCACCAAGTCACATACTCAAAGAAAGATCTAGATATTTCCTACTCCCAAGAACTAAAAATAAAAAGTTGTCCTTGAAATTAACCAATAGTTTTAGAAGCTTGTTGACAATGTCTAAAGCTGGGTCAGGAATTAGGTCAACAAGCCAAGGTCAACCTGTGTTTACAGCTAGAGTCTAGGTCAGCCTGAACTTTCTAGAATAATTTCCCAATTAATGAATATTAAACCCTAAATGACAAATTTGGATTTAACAATTAAAAAATAAATAATTTAAATCCAATAGACGTAACAGCCGGGTACACGTTTAATCGTTTAGGTAACTGTCTTTGGAACAGATAATCTTCGATTTTGGTTCGGAGTCCAATGGCAACGTTGAAAGGTTTCGTTTCCACGCATCGTAATGGACAATTGTCGGTCGTCCTGCTCAAAATGTTACTGATGTCGTTTCCCACGTTTAGTAACACTTCCACGCGTCGCAAGTAGAATGTGGCTTCTTGGATGACAGTTTTGTAATCGTTGGCGTGGGCCATTAAATGGAAAACGGTACTGCTACTGCTATTTAGTCTCAGACGGATATCCATCCTGTTCAGCAAATGCTTTTCTTGCTGCCATATGTCCAAATGCAAAACAATCCATCAGTTTTAAACTACGTCCTTGCAGGAAGTTCTTTAAACGGCATTAATAAAACCCACAACATATTGTAAGGATCATCATCTACTGACAGGGCTTTGTCGATAAACGTGCCTGCAGTGTCATGGTTCCATACCACTCAAGCATCTATATAAATGGTATTGGCATCTTTACCGTACGTCAAGAGATTTTCCAGGTACGCTTGGTACGGGTCAGTAGTTATGCTGCTGCCGACTCGTTTGTTATTCAAGTATAAATCCACTTCGCTGAACAAGGAATGTATGAAATTGTTGACGGGAGCTACTCTAGTCTCGTCTCCAGGCGTGGTATTGTCAGTTTTGATCACTTTCACTTTCAGGTACAGGTAACTGCCATTCAGATTTATTTCAAATTTTACTGGAGCTGCAGATGTCAAAGTGGAGATGGGAGAAAATTCTACCACTCGGGATTCTTACATCGTCATCATGTCTGTGGCATAGCAAACAGATCCAGTTCCCACTTGGAACATGCGTAAGACTCTCTGTTCATCATATTTTCTAGTTTTTTTTTAATAATCAAAAACGTCTCAGATGTTTCTTGTTTTTTAGTCTTTCTAGCTCTGGGTGTGGGAAGTCATCTGGCCGGTGTTTCGTCGTCTCTTTCTGTCTTGTACTTGCTGTGGCGTCAGAGAAGCATAAATGCCTGGCTCAGGTGCGTCCAGTGCATTTATGCGAGTTTCTCGTCGGCCCAAAATGCCTTTTCCAGTTTAAAGCAAGGCAGTTTTGCCTGCTCTGAAGAAGGTTTCTTTGGGGTTTTGTTTGTCGGTGATGACATTTTGGAGAAATTATTTACTTTGCGTTGAAGAGGCATCTGTCAATGCGTGTAATCCTCGTGTCACCATAGGTTTCAAAATGGGGATCTCCGACCGAAGCTCCGATTTCAGCATTTCTCCAAAATCATGTCTTCGCTGTCGAAAGACTCCTCGGTACACTCGATACATGACGTACAAGTTGTTATAGAATCGTTTTCGATAATGGAGTTTCAATGTAACGGTCTCTTTCGTAAATGAAATATATTGTTCCAGACCTCCTTTTTTATAGCAATATTGACACTGTCGAAATACGACTTCCTGACGGGTAAATAGTGAGGGTGTACAAAATATGCAGTGAACGTGATACTTGTTTCCACTTCCTTGTCATTAGTCTTGGCTGAATTCACTTTCCCAACACGTTGTACTGTACCACATCAAAGTAAAAAAAAGATCAAAATTAATCCTTTGATCAGTTCTACAGGAAATCGAAAAACATCGACAAATCCAAGTTGTTGGTGATGAGCGCCATGTTGTCTACGCATTTAGATTCGAAAGAGAGCAGGCTATGATCTGAAAATACTTCCACATTTTTGCAATCCCTACAGATTTAAAAAAAAGAAAAGCACAAATGGGTTAAAAGATTCACTGAACTTAAGTCTCGCTGAACAGTTTTGTTTGATGAAATTTTATTTGACAATGCCCTATTACAGAAAAATGAGAATACTTTTACATTAAGGATAGAAATAAAGACTAACTAATAATTTTTGTACAAATCATGCTTGTAAGATTTTGCACGAGGTATTCAGGTTAATTCCTTGTTGTGGCTTTGATAATGAACCAACATTGCCACGAACCCCTCTTTTTAGCTTTAAATATTCACAGCAAAGAGTTAATTTTAATATTTCACTGTGACAAGACGGTATGTGCCCTATGTATTATAAAAGTTCACAAGTACTGTAACAAATTAGGATACATTGTATCACCCCTCTACTATCTCGATTTTTAGATATTTACCTTTGTAGCAGACATAACTGAATACGTAAGCCAAGTCGGCTATTCATTGCACCCCATGTTACACATTTGATATCTAATGCTACTATGTGACAGGCAGTCACCAAACATGCCAAACCATTTTCACGTCTAATTCGACGTATACGTGAACCATGTTCCAAATTCAACTCCTGGGTGAATTTTTCAATGCTAGGCTTATGATAATTATGCTCATGGATTTCACCTTAAAAATTAGGTTGATGACAAAAATATGAAACTATCCAGTGAGACCTTAGCCAATTTATTTATTGATTTATATTTTCAAAACTGATTATGTCCTGAGTTGCCTAAAACATTATCTTCTACGCATTTCATTGCAACAGACGTTTTCAGAGTAAAAGACGACCTTGATCGCCATTCATATCTAGTTTCTCGACAAGTCTATTGTCAGCGAAGGGGTGGTTGTATTACTCTATCTGTATGCAGTGTCGTCTGATTCCCACATTTATAATGTTAAATCGAGTAAAAGAAACGACTGACAACTACAAATTTACCTTTCGCTTGGATTTAAGAAGCGATGTAATGTATTTGTTCATGTACGCTAAGGGAAATACCTCTAAACTCGCTACATTAATGTAATTTACGGAATTATCCTTCAGTTACCGAATAGGATGAACTACATCACTGATTTTAGAAGAAGAAAAAAAAAGACTGGCCCATATTAAACGCAATATGGCGCCGTTTAAATACGTAAAGTCCGTTAAGCACGAAAGGCGCAGACGTTGCCAGTGTTAGCGCCCCTCTGGTCACAGTCAGGTTAGAAATTAAAAACTAATAAATAAATTGACTACGTTCTGTGCACGTTTTTCACATTATACATTTCTATTTTTGAACTCGGTAGTGGGTACATATAAACGTGGAGGTATATTCAGACTTCTAGTTAGAAATTAGTTTTGCACTAACGCGTGCCATACGCAAGTGTAATGTTATAAACATAAATAGTCTGGTTCAAACAGCGTCAACCATTTTTTTTTTGGTAAGAAAAAGAAATGAGAATAACAAGCTCCTTAGATAACTGGCATAACACATTTTTGACAATCTACCCAAAATTGTAACATTAAAGTCGACCACTCATGGGTGACGAAGATGTAGTTAAATATTGTATCAGTGATTTTGTTTGATTAGGATTTTTAACGTAGCTTTAACAATTTTTCAGTCATATCGCTATCATGTCTGCAGTGAGGCGGCTTATAGTATTGTCTACTAGCACTGGGGCATCATGTTGCAGACATGTAGCATGATGTCACACCCAGTCACATTATCCTGACACCAAGCCGACCAGTCCTAACACTAACCTCTTAATGCTGAGTGTCAAGCGATGCAGCTGTTAGTACCATTTTTTGTAAGTCTTTGGTATGACTCGGCCGGGGATCGAACCCACGACCTCCCGATTCCGATGCGGACGCTTTAACCAATAGACCACAGGAGCGGTCGATTGTATCAGTGAAGAGGCTAATGGAAGAAAACAAAATCGATCAAACTAACAGTGAACACTTTGTTAATTCAATCTGCTGATATGGTGACAGTATGAAGGTAAAATGGAATTTTTAGGATTAAATGATCATGGCTGGGTATTTATCGATGTGAACAGTGTTACCTAATCACTCGTGAAATAAACAAAACATTTCTTACTTTAATAGCTTTTAATTTATTTTGCTTGTGACTAGGTGACATTTTAAACATCGATAAATACCCAGCCATGATTGTTAAATTATATAGTAAAATATTATAATTGTTATCGCGGTACATTTGGTGACCTGATATGGAAATCCCACTTTCTAATTTTAGTAACGGTGGAATTACCATAAAAAGTAGCGTTCCCGATTACAATACAAGTGCTGGAGGTCTGACGTCATACTTGAGCAGATAGTAAAGATATCGTTAAGTCTATCTATACTTTTGACTTGAATACGTACCTAACCATACTGATAGTTTGCGGTTGTATGTACAATAGGAACAGGTACACTTTTAATCCAAATTGCAAATAGATTTTCCATATTGGGCAACATCATCTGCTTTAATGTGCGTAGAGAATACAATTATAAAATGCAGAATCTTATTGGGATAAGTAATTTTTAATGTTTTTCGTATCGTCTTGTAAACATGGCGTCCTGTACTGGTTAAGGTGTATTCTAGTAAAATGCTTATTTTGCTTTAAATATTGCTTGAAGACGGCCTTCAACATTAGACCTTTCAAGTAGACAATTACTGGTCCAACCGCCCACAAATGGTTCTTGAATGTATCATGCACTTTCGCGTAAAAATATCGTTAATTTTCCGTGTAGTAATAAAAGTGCTCAAACACTGAAACAAACTGATGCAAACTAGTATTTGTCCACATGACAAGACTGTCCAAAGTATATGTACAAATGACGAATGTTTAAAATTTGAAAGATACGCGAATATACTCACGTGACCTGTCTGCAAGCATTTTGATAGATGATACAACTTAACAACGAAGAGACAGGACAAAAGGCGAATAAAAGAAACAACCTATTACTGAGAGAGAGAGAGAGAGAGAGAGAGAGAGAGAGAGAGAGAGAGAGAGTCGATCATATCAAAATCGGAATAAAGGCTGTGACTATGCGATGAATCAATAAGGTAAGATTCTTTCTTGTGATACCAGTATAATCAGTTCAGAATTCAATTTTTGTCTGATGCCAACTTCCCGCTTTCCTCCCCCAATCATAACAGACGTTTAATGAAGAGTTGTCCTACTTACACATAGGTGACGTGAAATACTGTTAAAGAAGTCAACTATCACCCCCACCCCAAAGAATTCACGACTCCTTCTCATTCACCTCGAGCCGAAGGGAAGTGGGTGGGCAATTGCCCTCTCCCAGTCACTCCCTGGCGCCGCTACTGTGCGGAGGACTCAATGTACATTGGTAGACAAAATAAGTGCATTATGTCGTCTTAAAATATTATAACCATTACCACAGTACATTTCGTCACCCCATGTAGAAATCACACACACACACACACACACACACACACACATATATATATATATATATATATATATATATATATATATATATATATATATATATATATATATATATATATATATATATATATATATATATATAGATGCACATTCTACAAATTCATTACAATATATATATATATATATATATATATATATATATATATATATTCATATACACATATATATACATATATATATACATACATATATATAAATATATATATATATACATATATACATACATATATACATATACACACACAGATATATATATACATATATATATATATATTTATATTTATATATATATATATATATATATATATATATATATATATATATATATATATATATATATATATATATATATATATATATATATATATATATATGTATATATATATATAGTTTGATACCCACCGAGCTCATATAGTGTCGTAATGCTATGCATGGGTTACAGTCATCAGATCCACGTTTGGAGATTTTCGCTAAAATTACAATTTCAATATTAAACAACAAAATTTGTTTTAATGTGTATACAAAAATTCATCAAATGCACATTCTGATTTTAAATAAATAATATATCAGTCTTTGTTATACTTGTTTCTCTAACACGAAAATGAATGTATGCAGAAAGTAAGAGATAGGTACTCTAATAACAAATTACTTGATATTGTACATTTATGTTGACATTGTCCCTAGCGACATCATTCAGTAGTGTTAAACATGGGGACAGATCACCTATGAGATAAGTGAGTATCGTATAACGTGGTTTTAAGACATATGGATTCTAGAGACCAGAAAATTACCGCTACGACATCTCATAATAGAATTCTCGAGTATGTTATTGTTGCATGTTTTGGTCGTGTATTAAAAGGTTTACAAGTAAAGGAAGGAATATATTAAAAATATAGGTTCCTGTATTCGGCGACCTGTATGTGTATGCAAAAGAACATGTAGCTCTCAATCTGTTCTTTCAGGAAAACACACATACACACGTACATACGCATGCATTCAAAGAACAAAGTATACGTTCTTCCAGATTCTAAGGTAGAAGTGTGGGAAAGAAATTTGGATGTGGGGGAGGCAGAAGTTTGGTGAAAAGAATTAAAGTGAGGATGGACTCTGATAAGTACAATTCATTGTTTGATCCAAGTTTGTAATATTTTAAAAATAAATTAGGTCTGAGCGGATGAAGGTAACATTTTAGTTATATTAAATATATTTCACGTTTTATGTATAAATAAGGTTTGTTAGGAGATGCCATAGGTTCTTTTGCGTGAGCTCCAAACTCATGATATTCTCATTTTGTGAATCAGAAGAAAAAAATGCCAAAAAAATTTCCAGATTTTCTTCCTCATTACAGTTACATGATTATATATCTTTCTCAATCTCTCTATTAGGTTTTCGTTCATTTATTTGAAGCATGTGATTATTTTAATTGGAAGTCTTGAGACACCACACCTACATTTTTAATGCAGATCGTAATCCTTATTTTTATTTTAACATTTTCCGATCACAGCATGTGGAGATACATATCAAACAGCGACGTAACACATTCCATCTATCTAGGTTTCCATCTAGCATAACCATTTTTGCCAATTATTATTATTATTATTATTATTATTATTATTATTATTATTAGTATTATTAGTACTATTAATATTATATCTATTATTATTTTATTATTATCATTATTTCATTATTATTATTGTTATTATCATTATTATTATTATTTTATTATCATCATGATCATTATTTTTATTATTTTATTATTATTATTACTATTATATTAATTAAATAAGCATGCAAACCTCTTTCAACATTTCATGATTATGTCTGATGTGAGTCATGTTATTCTTATCGCTTCTAAATCAATTACAAATAACGTTAATATCTTAAATTTGAACGCAGCACATTTCTTCCAGGCAGGTGGAGAACTGCATAGTTATTTCCATATCTATATATAACAAGTCATTTCTCTTTCATGTGACGGTGTGACCATAGCTTTAATTATCGGTGTAGTTTTCGTATTATATAATAAAGCAATATTTAACTTTTTATTGAATCTGCATGACTAACGAAAGGAATAAAAATAAATTTTATAGAGAATAATTAGCCAAGTACCAGCAACAAACGTTGCACAGTAGAGTGCTAGTGAGTTTCCATGATTCCATGGTTGACTAGTACTGAAGTCAGGCCGAAACTGAATGAATGTTCCTGTCGCACTATAGTCCCTATTAAAATCTAGTGGAATACATTGGTGGGTTGACTGCATTGGCATATTTATGGTAGGAAAACGGTAAATTACACAAAGGAATAAATAAGATACTGTTTATGTCGCCAGGGTGGCAAATATTATTGAAATGTGCCTGGAAAACATACATTGACAGGCATAAGGTGGCGCAGTTAAACTAGTTCCTTGTTTAGGGGAGAGTTGTATAGTTTCTAAGGCGTGAACCGCTGGCGGTACAGAAACCTGATGAAGAAAAACCACGTAGAGGGGCCTCGAGTGGCCGAGTGGTCTAAAGTGCTGTCCGTTACGGATCACTGCCATCTCACCTCTGTCTGCTCGGGTTCGAGTCTCGGATTCGACCAATGTGCGTATGTGAGAAAGCTTGCCAGAAGCTTCTCGTGGGTCGGTGGTTCTTTCCGGGGACTTTTTAAATTACAATTTAAGTTGTGTGGAAGCCTTGGGAAATTCGTGGTAAACCTCATAGCGGGAATCATGCCAGGGTTTGTCAGCTGCTAGGTCAAGTAAAAACCACTGGCTTGTAGCAATATGTTTTTTTGATTTTAAAAATCAAATGATGTAGACAATCATAGTATGTAAACAAACCTGCAAATATACAAATAATTATTGAAAGTTGTGATAGTTACAAAGGTTAATATGTAATCAGTGCAATATGTCATCAGCATACAATTGCAGCACACGCACTATATAAATCTAATTTCTTCATTCCATCTTTCACTTGGTCCTGAAATATAACTAAAAGTTTTGAGCACTAATCGACTAACTGCCATTTAAACTTTTATGGATCGAATTTGTAATATAATAGGCCATATAATAGGCCGACTTGGTTATGGGCCAACTCAGGAATGGACCGACCTAAGAGTCATGACTTCAAAATTAAATTTCTATTGACCGAATATGTAATGGGATGGATCCGAACAGTGCAGAGTATCATATGAGTCTAGACCTAAAGTCATCGTACGAGGATCGTCTGTTTTCCGTCTTCTATTGAAAGCTGTAAGCTTTGTATACAAAGTGAAGCATGTGACCTTTGAATGAAGAACATATTGACTAGATTACCTATTGTAAATTCTCACATGGCTTTAGCATACCATTAATTCTACAGTCGGTAGGACAGTCACACGGGTTTTGCATATGTCTGCCGAGGGTAAGGTTTAATAATTGAAATGGACCGCTTTGGAAAATTAATTAAATAATGTTAAATAAATAATTGTAACGAAAAATTAAAAACAGTTGTTTTACTATTGTCTGTGTGGACATCTCTAGCCTTGAAGCTAACAAAAAGTATTGTATAAGATCTTATTGTAAAATGCGCATCTACGTTTGCTATATCTACGTGTCGTTAATGACATTTCCTTGAATCAAATTTGTTTTGAGTTGTTTATTTATCGTAAGTGATGTTTAATGTGGCCTTTTTATGTTGTGAATTGATATAAGTCACTATTTTATATACCCCATTACTTGATGATTGTTGAAGTTATCGTTACACACGAGCTAATGCTACATACCACAAACAACAAGATTAAACCAAATGTGAATAACAGCAGTTTATTTTGATGATTTTTACGAGTATATGCGTTTCCGAATAGATACTAAACCCCTGCATCTGAATTTCATTTCTGGTGACTAAGGTCACTGAACCTGCATACATGACACTTTTTTAGTATTTTTTTCTAAAAGACGTTATATTAATGTACGTTGCAGCTAACTATTTGTTACTATTGTCATCGGACTCTCGACTATCCAACGCCCATCTCCAAAAAAAACATCCACCCAATGAATCATTGGATGATTTAAATAACCCTATGATCGTCCACAATTTTGAATCTGTAACCTTAAATCCGTTTTATACAAACACTACCTATGTCGCATATGACCCTTCATCATTTTCATTTTTGTTAGTAAAATAACATGCAACCATTTTACACGACTTTTGATTTTTATGACATGAGCTTCCTTCAATTTTGTTTTATCTCACGATTTCCTCTATATTACTAGATTTGTATTAACTGCCAAATGACCGCCTGTAACACCGTTGTGAAACTGCTTCAAAAGAACATCTTTCAAATGTTGTGGAATAACTATTTGAAATTTTGCTTGTCTCTGTTGACCGGCATCACAATGAGGGCATATTAAGTTATTGTGTATTTCCATATAATCAAATCATGCCCTATTATATTTCTTGTTTTCATCTTAGTTGGATACCTTGTGCTATGTGGGTTTTAAACAATTATCTAACAAAATATCGCCCTTTGTAGTACTGGATCAGGGTTTTTGTAAACACATGGTGTTATTATTGACTGGATCAAGGTTATTTTAATGTCTGTTCTGTCTTTCCTCTTTTCAGAATTATCATAGCCAGTATTCTTAATGTTTGCGTATCATGGTATCTGGTATGTATCCTACAGAAATTAGAAAAATCTGTTTTGACTTAAAATGTTGACAATTCGTTGCACAATCCAAATTGGCATTGCAACAATCATGGGGTATTCAGAAATGATTTGGAGTCTGTCTTCAAGGGCAATTTTAACATTCCAGTGATGACTTTGTTTTAAACAGTTTTTGCTTTATTATTGTCCCCGTAATAAGCTGATCATGAGAATACCATCCCAGGTCAAATTAGAAAAAAGACCCCACACACTTCTGATCATCAGATAATTTAGGGACAATATATATAATGCACAGGAAATAAAACGAAAACACGCATGTAATACGCATGCATACATTGATTAAACACACAATCCCCTTTTGAGACGCAAATTAGATTTACAAATCTTTACGGCATTCTAGGTGACATAGACTTTGTGATATTACAGCATTTGTCCTTGCTTACAGAACTGAATAAAATGCACCTCCGACAGTCCTTTCCTGAGCTAAATTAATTTAGACCACCAATAGGCACAGAAGATATGGATATACATTACAAGTGTACAAATTAACGAAAAAAGAAAAATGGCAGAAACGGCAGATATGAATGAATGTATACGCATACAGAGGGACCCCGAGTGGTCTAAAGCGCTCTCCGTTACGGATCACTGCCATCTCACCTGTGTCTGCGTGAGTTCGAGTCTCGGATTCGGCCAATGTGGGTATGTGAGAAAGCTTGCCGGTAGCTTCTCGTGGGTCGGTGGTTCTCCTCGTATTCTTCCTCCACCATTAACACTGGCCGTCATGTAGAGCCTATATTGTGCTGAAAAATGACTTTAAGCCCTACTACAACAATAAAAACGAAGAGACTCGGCAGATACCATTTATGTCGCCAGAGTGGCAAATGTGGTGCAGTTATATGGCGAAATAAACCTGTAAAACACACGTTGACAGGCCTAAGGCTGCGGAGTTAAAATAGTTTAGGGGAGAATTGTATAGTTTCCACGGCGTAAAATGCTGGCGGTATTGGATAGTAGATTATGTGGTTTGTTTTGGCTGTTTATCCGTGTGTGGATGGTAGATTGTATGATATTGGATAGTAGATTATGTGGTTTGTTTTGGCTGCTTCCCGTATGTGGATGGTAGATTGTGTGATTTTGGATAGTAGATGATGTGGTTTGTTTTGGCTGCGTCCCACGTGTGGATGATAGATTGTATGATTTTGGATAGTAGATTATGTGGTTTGTTTTGGCTGCTTACCCGTGTGTGGATGGTAGATTGTGTCATTTTGGATAATAGATTATGTGGTTTGTTTTCGCTGCTTTCCGTGCGTAGATAGTAAATTGTATGTTTTGTTTGGGCTGCTTCCCCGTGTGTGTGGATGATAGATTGTGTGATATTGGATAGTAGATTATGTGGTTTATTTTGGCCGCTTTCCGTGTGTGGATAGTAAAATTAAATGTTTTGTTTTGATATGTGTATTTTCCCTGTTCGACCCTTGAATAGTGTTTAGGTATGTGCCCCCCCAAAAAAAGAAGAATCAAATCTGAAAAAGTCAGTTTGAATTGATGTTTCTCTTTGCGTATACCTTTTTTCAAGCTGTTAATACATGGCAGATTACATCAGCATATAATATCAGCATATAATATCAAAGTGAGAGGCATATATATATATATATATATATATATATATATATATATATATATATATGTCATTGCCTTTCTTAAATTCGGTCTTGCTAATCTTTAATTTTTTTAAAAACACATTTCTTGTTTTATTGACGATTTCGGGCTTTCTATTGTTTTAACGGTATTTATATTGGCTAGTTTGTTGCTGATATTATCTATACTATAGTCTATAGCAAAGTGCTTAAGTTTCTTCAGCATTTTAATTTCGCGCTCACAAAAGGATACCAAGTTTGTCTTGAAAAAGGCTTGAAACTCTAAGTTACGCAGACGTGAAGAAAAACATCTCTTTGTTACTACATTTAGGTGTCGTTGTGTTCATTCTAATTATGCTTGCCGTATATCTTTGTGTTTTGCAGGTCACTGTTTTTGATGCAAATATTCAAATCAATAGACAGAGAACTTGTGTTTTTATCCTTGAGGTTCACTGAACTTGCTTCGTTAATTCTTACAAAGCCCAGATTCACAAGTTTGAAAAGAAACGAAAAAAAGAAAAAAAAACCTGTAAAAAAACCCATGCCACTTAATACTGTACCACTCCTGACTATACCGATGTGAGTGTGTACGTCAAAATGTTTAAGTGAGATACAAATAAATTTCAGTTTCAAAATGCGAACTGTGGTCGTTCAGTAGCTGATGTGGTAAAGAGAAATGGTACGAGTACTGTGACCATTCAATAGTTGATGTGGTAAGAAGAATTTCATTGGCTAGACTAATTTTATTACCACGTTCACTTCGAACTGACTTCAGTAGCTCTTCACCTAGTTTCGAGCAATGAACACTTTCGATGTTTGACATCTTCGTTTGATTAATTTAATGTGCATAAGAAATACGTATAAAAGTAGTGTCTACGTCTAATAATATTTGAGTTTTATTATACTTTTGGCACAAAAGCTTTGGGTAATATTATTGTATTTTCTTTGAAAATGCTTATGATTGCACTAAAACTAAAAGTTACACAGGTCATTCATGCACATTGACTCACTGTAAATTAAATTTAAATCGTTGTTTAAAAATAAAGTATTAAATGTGTACCAAAGTCTATTCTATCATGATTATTGGATGCTATACACCCTAACTGACATCAAGAAAGTTATCAATCGCTATGGACGTTTACAATGCTGGAAAAGTACTGCTGTAACTTGTGTAAAAAAGCAAATCTAGTCATCTTATCACAATATAGGGTAGTATGAACTTGTTTATCAACATCTGTACCTTTCACTGTGACATCCATCGCACGACATTCAAGACTGGTTGTACTGGATCATAATTTTAGGTTGAACTTGTCATGACATCTTGACGTATTTAACGATGATAATGCTTTATTTACTTCTCAGTGCGTTTAAATATTTATCTTCCAAAGGTAAATGGATGTATGTTGATCAAAATAAAGTGTATAACTGCAAGTTTTAGTTTTCTAAAATCAAATTCTAAAACATGACAACCATAATTGAAATAATCGGCGTTGAATGCCTACATGGCCATTATGAATTTAACTATATAATAATAGTACACCCTTTTTTTGTTTGCACCCCAACTGATTTGAAAATTAGAAAAGCATCAAAAATATATATTATGTTGTTCGTCTGTTGATTCGACGAGGACCTTTCTAGTCATCCGAGGGTTGGAGGGGCTGGTTCTGTGTGTGCGCAGGTGGCTGATGAGGTCAACCCTTGCACGGTATGTTCGTTTGCATAAGGGACAGGGGGTGAGTGGGACATCTCCAGGAGGGTTTATGGCACGTGCTTTTCTGGCTTGCCTCTAGAGCTCTGCCGCTACTGTCCTGCTAGTTTCGCAGAACTTGGAACCTTTGTGAACAGAGGAATGCCAAGTGAATCGATTGCTTGCTGTTTGCTTCCAGGAATCAAAGTTTATGTTGAACGATTTCAATGCAGCTTTCAGATTGTCTTTGAAGTGGTTCTTCTGACCTCCGTGGGATCGCTTTCCTTGCTGTAGCTCACCGTAGAAGAGAATCTAAGGCAGCTGGTGGTCTGGCATACATACATGTCACGCCCAGCGTAGCTGGAACTACATCAGGATTGTGATGGATGCTGAGGAGACCTGATTGGGGAAGTACCTCAGTGTCTGGAACTTGTCCCGCTACTTGATGTTGAGGTTTTTCCCGAGACTTGTGGTGTGAAAGTGATTCATCTTCCTGGCGTGGCGTTATTACACTGTCCACGTTTCTCATACATAAAGTAGCGTGGGGTGCACAACTGCCCTGTAGACCTTTAGTTTGGTCTGGATGCTGATGCCTCTTCTATTCTAGACGTTGCAATACAAGGCAATTACGTGATCTATCAGCACACCAAACAATGTTAAAAAATTGAAATCGGGTTGACTTGACGAGTGTGAATGACGAGGTCAAACAGACAATGTCAAGAAAATGAAAACTTTCTTCGCTATTCCAGTCACATCATTCGCTCACACGTCACCCAATACGTCCAAAAGCGTGATACTATGTCATGTCGTGACATGGCTGGAGTCAGCGACACAGATAACATTAAAGGGATGAAAAATGAATGTTCCACTGCAGTACGTAGAATATATATTAAACGTAATAATCTGCAAGACTCCAACACCATTATACTCACCTTCAACAGGCCAATAGTACCAAAAGTGGTCAAAGTTAGCTTTTTGCAAGTGAAGGTCGAGATCTACATACCAAAACCCTACGATGCTTTAAGTGTCAGAAATGAAGACCGTTGCTCAAAATTCCAAATATGGCATATACGGAGACCATTCTCATAAGGAATCTGATCGTAGAGCAACTAAGCGTCGTGTCAATTGCGGAAGGGAGCATCACGACGGTTCCAAGGATTGTGATACTTGGAAACAGGAGAAGGAGCATTGGACAAATATTCGGCTATAATGCTTTCTCATGCACATGTAATGTCCTTTACATCTTCAGAAAAAAATCAGATCTGCCAGCTACTCAATCTTGTCCGCAAGTTGAATAGTGGCGAATTGGCTACGAAAGTAGGCCATAGCTTTTTGTTCAGCTCGATTTGTACATTGTAGAAAGTTTTAGTTGCTCCATCAATACGAAGTAGAAACTGAATTCCCTTAGAAATAACACTGTGGACTACTGGTGCAATAGTCTGTGGAAATATGGGATCAATAGTAGTAATGGGGGACGAGAGAGGAATTATGGACTGCAATGTAAAAAATTGGTGTTTGCAATCGCTTGACAAATGGAATTTTAACATTGATGGGACTGTCTAGTGGCAATGTGAATTAATGCGGAACTGTCTACTGACAAGGGGGACTTTAACAAGAATGTGACTGCCTAGGTACAAAATTGGAAATGGTAAAGGAACAATGTAATTAAATGGAACAGAGTGGATATGTCGAGGGACAATGGACAAACGCAACAGAGACATAGACATAAATATATATATATATATATATAAAGAGACATATATAAAACAAAGAAGCAAACAGCTATTGAAATGACCAACAAATTGTTTAGGCAAGAGAGAATAGACATCTTTTAGAGACATATCAGTGGCTCTGAAAAGAGTCTTTGGGTTTCTTGTATTTTCTATCTTCTCTTCGTCTTCTCTACCAGCACATCATCTTCTCCAGGACATTTTACCTCTTCTTTGTCTCAGCTTTGTCCACCTCTCCCTCGTTCTATAACTTCTCTTTTTCTTGTTCTCATTCTTCTATCCCTTTATTGATTTCTCATTGTAAGCTTTAATCTCTTCCTTGCTCTCCATTTCCTCTTTTTCCTGTTTTATCATTCCCTTAATCGTTTTTTGCTTTCCTGACATTAGTGGTCTCCATCATGAATCTGTGTGGGTTATAACATCCATAATCCACACATACAAACATCTCTTCTACCATCCCTAAATCGTCGACCACTCCTGGCAATTTTTGCATTTTATTGACGTCATTGCTCGCCGTCGTTCACTAATCAGTATTGAATGGCGTGAATGACGAATGAAACGCTTTATATCTGAGAACATGGATTTACAAATCTATATAATAGGTTCATGAAAAAACAACCCCACAACAACATAAATTGGTATTTTTATATTTTTCGGCGATAAAGTCTCTAAAGTCAACTTTGATAGATGTGTATATAGAAATATAAATGCTGATATAGCGTGCGATATTAATTTAATACTTAACATATATGATGAATTAGAAATTTATCGAATACCTTATATTCTATTTGAATACTCGCCTGCCGTAATATTTTTTTTCCTTTGTCAGGTTAGATAGCCTATACTAATTGCGGGTCACCACAACGTTTTTCTCAAGAATCCAAAGCACAGTGAGAATGGATGACGGAAATCTATATTCAGAGGATGTCAGCAAGTTATGGTCAGTTAGTACTAAATTTGCTTACCAAATGAAAGATTTAAATTATGCTAGGTCTTCCCTAACGGCTGTCGTTTCATTTATGGAAAACCTTCAATGTTTGCTTGACCAACCGGCTGTCGGAATTTATGGAAGCATGGGAGAGGGGATCTGGTATCCCGTAAAAATTGTTCCATATAGAGATTTGGACCTGATGATAATTTATCCCCAAACCCTTGCTGTCGAGAATGCTCGTGGGAAAGACCAGAATGACCGAGAAACATTTGTATATCTTGTTGAGAGAGAAAACTGCCGTCCAGGATATTGCAAACTGAGACTGTTAAATGAAGGTTCATCGCCCTTGCTAAAATTATTGCATTTCAATACAGAATTGAATGAAATGAACTATATTCATAGCTCCTCGTTTAGACTTTTATCGGGGCTCTTTGTTTCTAATAATGATGAAGTTACACAAACTTTTTTACCATATCCAAATTTTGCTGTAGGCCGCAAGGACGAAAGGGGACCTGCCCACAACATAGAATACAGTGGATTTGAAATTCAATCCATATCAAGTTCCCGTGCTTTTAACATCACGAAAGTTGATTATGTATATGCAATTAAACACCCCAATTGGCCGTCATGTGCATTGGAATGGAGGGACAGAATAAGGCCTTATGGCTGGCCTTCACCGCAACAGATACGAAATATCATGAAGAAAGGAATATACCTTGTTCCAGTTGGGTCCAAGCAAAGCGAACATGAAGACATAGAGTGGAGGTATTCCTTCAACGAGGGAGAAAAAGTACTTGTCAGGTCTTTCAATTTAACTCAAGTCAAATGTTACGTCCTTCTTAAAATGCTAGTATCTGAAAACGTAACTCCACTTTTTGAAGATGACGTCATTAGTTCCTACCACATCAAAACATTAATGTTCTGGGAAATTGAGCAGACCGATCCCAAGTTGTGGGTTTCACGCAATTTAGTAGAGCTGGTTTTTCGTATCCTGAATGTGTTGTTTCATTGTGTAGCAAACTTATCTTGTCCCAGCTATTTTATCCCGGACGAAAATCTTTTCGTTGGCAAGGTTACTCCTGCGAATAGGGATCGTGTATCTCAGGTTTTATTAGACATGATTATGGATGGATGGATAGCTTTAACAAGACTTAGTCACTTTGCTAGAGATGATGACTTCATTCAAAGCCTTTACCAGGACAATGATATTATCTATCTTGAGGAAGACGAAATGGAGCAGCCCATTGTTACTAATAGCCTTGTGGAATTTTTGTCCTCCTCTGTTATAATTGAATTCATATTACAACTTTTAAATGTTATACAGTCCTGTAATATAACTGAAGTAGACAAAATGGATGAAAATTTCAAAGAAGTTATAAATACTCTTCTTTTAGAAATACACATCTCCGACGACATTAGAGATAAAGAAATCCGGCAAAATATTCTTTCGTTCATCATATGTAGCTACGGAACCCATTTTCTGTCACTGTCACGTTGCCCAAGTGCAGAAAGAACAGAAAACTGTATTATGGAACAATTTGGACTAGTCTATACCAACGATTCTTGTAAAAGTAATCTGGTGGAGTGTATAGCAAAACATGCGAACTATACATACGTAACAGGAGATTACCAATCAACGATAGCAGCAGCAGAACAATTGCTGAACAGATATGCACACTTCCCACTCCGTCTACCTGGGGGTCACTAGCAATATGCCCGCTTATATTAATTATCTTGAACAGGTAGTCTTAATGAATGGAACGAACGTAGATGAAATATTGGATAATCTTTGCTTTGTGGGATGTATTATATTCCTGAAAAATGAGATGTATGCACTGCCAGATGACTCCAGGGTTGAAATGTTTTGTGTTCTTGGTGCAGGGAACCAGTTGCAAACAATGTGTTGTAACTGGTTTGGGTTATCTCCATATGTATATGTGACTTATCTGGCCTTTCTTGTAAACTTTGATATAGGACGTAAAGATAATGTTGAAGCCTACCTAAGAATAATGGAATTCATGTGTAGAAAGCCTCCAAGTGCTTTTGAGTCATCATCACTCAACCTGCTTGGTGCCTGTTACATCAAAATGATGCAGCCGGAGAAGGCCTTGGAAACGTTTTGTACTTCTATGAAGAGACAGCGAGGAAAAAGAAATGCGGTTGTCTGGCACGTGGCTCGTCTATTGTGGCGAAAACTGAAAGATAGATAGATGAATATTCATTGAACATAGAGAAATGAGGAACAATACACACGTCGTCGACATCCTTCCTTTTGAATTCGATTTCACGAGCATAAGGAATGTGCCTCATTAGATGTTATGATCCATGGAATATATTTAGTATTGATTGACCATTTTCAAAGAGTTGAAAGCATATGTTGATATTTTCAGTTAATGGAATTATGGATCGTTTTCAGCTTACCTCTTCCTTTTAAAAATAGGACGATCTTATTTGATTGCTCAGTGAATCATTTTTATATAATTAATGTATTAATTTGTATTTGATGTATCTGTGAATTCGTGCTGTCTGAATCGGCGCGTATTATTGTTTAGGGGCACTTCTTTGCCGCATATTTGTTTGTTTTGTTTTGTGTCTTTTTCTTTTCCTTGTTGGTAGGTGGGGTTATTAAGATCATTAAGTACCTTTCATACTTTTTTGATTTTATCGACAATAAATTAGAAATTTTCAGTAAAGACATCTTTACAACTTATGCAACCTACGCGTGATAAATACTATAATGTACATGACATGAAGGAACTTTTTGATACTATACAAATCACTTGTATTTTAGATTTCCTGAAGGAAGTAAATCTCTATTTTAAGCTATAACTTGTATGCCATCACATGGAATATTTTTATCTAATGCAAATACTACCTCTTATTTACAACACCTTATCATCAACATACACCATTTACATCTCCCGTTGACTGGGAAGCTTCATATTTTCCTGTTACCAACATCTTACCAATTTATATTTAACTATTATGGTTTTTTTATATCGCTAGTCGATGTTTAACCTTTCTTACTTTTAAACATCTAACCTATTGTATAGCGCTAAATAGCCTAAAAGTGCTGGTGCGCCAATAAAATTCAAACAAACAAACAAACAAACTGTACTATCCAATTATTTTGTAAACATTTATTATAATCAGTCAAATATAACTTTCAGATTTTCGTTGCATTCTTACTTACTGCTTTGCATGCATAACTTACCTGTATCACCTCGTTTCATAGAACAATAACTAATGTAAATTGCAGTTTCTTTTCGCACCCAGATTATGAAACAATATTTATTCACCCATGAAATGTATTTTTAATTTGTAATATTTTATTTTTTAATGACGGCTGTTGTAATGTTCATTGCTAGGAAAGGCACTAAAGGCTACTAAATTATAATCACTTATAAACAGTCATGGTTTAATGAGTTTGGAAGAGGAAAAAAACATAATTGTCCTCGATAAGTTTATTAATTATTAAAACTCCGATTAAAATCCAATATACGATTATGTTTTTTATTATTCTAATTTGCCTAGACTTGTTTCATTTCTAATCGATGTCCTGTAACATCAACAAATATCAGTCATTGTTCGTTTGTATCAGTTTAGGAATGAAATGCCGTAATCTGGAAATGATATCCATTGTTTTTCCTTGATTTTTTGCTCTGATTCAATACCTGCAAAACTATCTTATAAAAGTGAATATTGATGTCATATGGTTAGTTACAATACAATTAGTCAGTCAACCAGTCAATAATCCACAAATGTATATATACCCGATCACGTGATTGCCAACCACCGTGCAGTCAGTTAAATGAATTTCACATTTTAAAATGGAATTGTCTACTGCAACGTTTCAGATGTGCATGTATAATATTTTCAAGCGGTGTAAGTAATCACTCTTCAATGAAATGGTATCAAATCGAAGACACCACTGTACAATGCATGTTATGAAAAGGTACATATCTTTTTCATGCGTTTTTAAGAAAACTAGTCAAGGCATTAAATATAATTTGTTTATGAATATTTTTAAAAAATTCTTATTAACGCTACTTAAAATCAGATCATTCAGTTCAAGCTGACATACATTCCTTGTATATAATATTTCTGTAGATACTATCTTTAACAGGAAGTGTTGTTTTCAAATCTTAATGTTGCAATTTACCAGCAAGTGTACATACTTAGACTGGCGATGTGGCATGTACATGTAAGACTATTGGTTCCATATTATTGATCACATGATGTTTTCACGTCACCTTAATATCTTAATCTAATCATATGGACCTTAAATGTGGCCACAATAATACTCACATAAATTTGATTCATGGAATCCTTCCTCATTGTCATTGTTTGGGTCGTGATTCATAAACTATTGTCATCTTCGATAGTGCACACCGTGGAGCCCCGGGTGGCCGGGTGGTCTGAAGCGCTCACCGTTATGGATTACTGAGGTGTCACCCTTGTCTGCTTGGGTTCGAGAAAGCGTGTCAGTAGGTGTTCCAGTAGGTCGGTGGTTCTCACTGGCTGCTATTTATAGCCTATCGCGTGCTGACATATGGAGTTAAACCCTACAACAACATATTGTAAACATGCATAAGAAGATACCAAAATTTGAAGCGTATTAAAAGACCTGTCAGTCGGTCAAATACAGTGCAATAAATGCATTACCGTTTAGAGAATATTCTGAACTGATATGGTAATATTTATTTTCATTTTGAGTTTGTTTATCAACCTTTCTTTATATTTAAGTTATTGGCGTGCATCGTTGTAGACACGCAAGCAGATTCAAGTTATTGGTGCGCATCTTTTCAAACACAATCAACACCTAGTATGACGAGGCAAAACCGGGTATAAATTTTTACGTCTTAATATAATCCCAATTTGACGAATCCAGCTTACTGCCGAGGACTCACACATGCATTGCCTATTTAATAAATAACTGGTTTGGATGGCATAACACTTTTTCTACACATATCAGGATTAATCAGTATGTTCTATTTGTGAATTCTGTTATTATGTACGTAAACGTGAATGTCAACACTGACGTCTAATGGCTGAGAGCAAAACCATTTCTCATCCCTATTTTCGATTGTCTAGTAAAATACATCATATACATTATTATCGATTATTTACATGTTGTAATTTCTGAGCTCAACTGCATCATGATGACATCTTAGATGGCATAAATAAGAGTAATGTGTCGATGCCATACGTTGCAAAAACACTGGATTAGTTGTTCAATTAAATCCATCTTGACTAGTTTGAATTAAAACAAGTTAGTCGTTGAAATCAGTTCTAACTGGCCTTTGAAGATATTGCTTTAACGTCACAACGGAATATTTATATATAATATTTTCAAAAGTTTTCAAATATTATTTCACAGATTTTAATTGACAGAATGGAAACGGTCTGCTTCTTTACAACTGCGCCGTTGACATTAACATTATTCGTGCAATGTGTGGATATGTCTCGTTATTTTCATACAGCTAGTCCAAATTTCCTTACACTCGTAGAGAACTGCAAATATTATACTGGAATGTTACATACTCTGTTCTTTTTTTACAAAACGTTTCCTAGGTACCGACAAAACGTTCTATGACGCATTCTTAAGTGTTTGTTTGATTTTCAAAAAGTTCTTTCAACTACGGTGTTTATACATATAGACCTGTTTGTAAAACTTAAAGTGTTTGGTTTTTATCTTAATTTTACGATATGTTTTAATTTGTTTTTCTTGGATTATGCCGTTCCAATTGTTTCTTATCATTTTGATGCGTTAGTTTTATAGTAACCTATTAGTATTGATATTATTCTTTGTATTATGCATATTGGTAACTTATATAGAGTAACCTATTAGTATTGATATTATTCTTTGTATTATGCATATTCGTAAAGTATCTAGAGTAACCTTTTAGTATTGATATTATTCTTTGTATTATGCATATTGGTAACTTATATAGAGTAACCTATTAGTATTGATATTATTCTTTGTAGTATGCATATTCTTAAAGTATATAGAGTAACCTATTAGTATTGATATTATTCTTTGTATTATGCATATTCGTAACTTATATAGAGTAACCTATTAGTATTGATATTATTCTTTGTATTATGCATATTGGTAACTTATATAGAGTAACCTATTAGTATTGATATTATTCTTTGTATTATGCATATTCGTAACTTATATATAGTAACCTATTAGTTTTTGTATTATTCTTTGTATTATGCATATTCGTAACTTATATAGAGTAACCTATTAGTATTGATATTATTCTTTGTATTATGCATATTGGTAACTTATATAGAGTAACCTATTAGTATTGATATTATTCTTTGTATTATGCATATTGGTAACTTATATAGAGTAACCTATTAGAATTGATATTATTCTTTGTATTATGCATATTGGTAACGTATATATAGTAACCTATTAGTATTGATATTATTCTTTGTTTTATGCATATTCTTAAAGTATCTAGAGTAACCTTTTAGTATTGATATTATTCTTTGTATTATGCATATTCTTAAAGTATATAGAGTAACCTATTAGTATTGATATTATTCTTTGTATTATGCATATTCTTAAAGTATCTAGAGTAACCTTTTAGTATTGATATTATTCTTTGTATTATGCATATTGGTAACTTATATAGAGTAACCTATTAGTATTGATATTATTCTTTGTATTATGCATATTCTTAAAGTATATAGAGTAACCTATTAGTATTGATATTATTCTTTGTATTATGCATATTGGTAACTTATATAGAGTAACCTATTAGTATTGATATTATTCTTTGTATTATGCATATTGGTAACGTATATATATAGTAACCTATTAGTATTGATATTATTCTTTGTTTTATGCATATTCTTAAAGTATCTAGAGTAACCTTTTATAATTGATATTATTCTTTGTATTATGCATATTGGTAACGTATATAGAGTAACCTGTTAGTATTGATATTATTCTTTGTATTATGCTTATTCTTAAAGTATATAGAGTAACCTTTTAGTATTGATATTATTCTTTATATTATGCATATTCGTAACTTATATAGAGTAACCTATTAGTATTGACAGTATTCTTTGTAGTATGCATATTCTTACAGTATATAGAGTAACTTAATCAGGATATGCAAATGAAGAAAATGTTAATTGCACATGCACCCACAATTTCTTCATACCTTTTATTTGTTACATGTTATTTTTGAGAGATTTAAAACACGCTTCATTATAATGTAATGAAACAGAGATACATGAAATGTACCATAGGTAAATATTTAAGGACTTGATTTTTCCATGTTCTATTAGTGTTTTTGCAATAACAGGTTTTTTATTTCAGAAATTAAAAGAAACATAATTCGCCATTTTCTCAGAACAAGAGTTATAGTCAAATAACTTTACTCAAGCCTGATACCAGTTATTTGTATGACGAAAACTACTGCCAGATAGTGTTAAATGAGGTGTTAGCAAGGGAAACCTGATATCAAATATTATAAATATGCCGATACAATGCGTCCTAAAGATGAAATTTACTAGGTAATTAGATCTCAACAAAGCAGAGGCCTAGTGTAACACCGAAGGTTGTACAGAGCATGTATTTCTGGAAGTAATCACATTCTTTGAAACCGTGATGTACCCAAGCCGCATCAATAAAAGCATAGGAATTAATACACACTTTCAAACTGGGGGAAGCTGGAGACTTTAATATGATGCAAATACACTATCATATTCACTAATTAAATAACGGCGATTTTCCCAGTTTGTGTTAAATAAATTGCAAATCTTTCCCGAGGTCGAAAGGAACAAGTATGTTGGCACATCCCAAACATACAACGCAATATCTGACGATACAATATTATAACCATGTCATAAAGGTATATGTATGTTCAATTACCTTTACCTCATTGTTAGCAAAGAACTTATAGAAAGTTCTGAAAACTGGCAAATAGTTTTGCCGCAAAAGTTGTGAATTTTTTTCTTTTGTTTTGTGTAATTTTAAAGTGGTAATTCCTTTCAACCCTAATTCAAACATAACATCCACTAATGCTATTTTTAAAAGTGTTCTGCTTTGAGTTTCGCATCGTACGTGACAGAGAGCTGCAAGGTAGAATCTTTAGTTACAGTTTGTACCCTTGTGTAAGAGATCTCTTGAGTAAATTATCCTTAATAGGACTAAAACATGATGTGCATGTATGGCTCATTCCATCAGTATCAGCAAAACTGTGAGGAAAGACACGAAATCAATCTTAACATCTAACTGTACGTTATATATTTTGAAAATTAAAATGTCTCAGAAATTTAGCATATATGTAAACTCTATATGTAAACCATATGACTTAAACGTTTTGGTTTAGAATGTTTCTCAGACTCATAATTTAAGCTGGAATACTTGTTTTACACAATCAAAACTGGTCACAGGCAATTAATTCCCACAATTTTATGGTCTTTATTGTGTTTCTAAATTAAAAACGAATCTAATTGTTATATATGTAAGTATTATGATTGTTATATATATATATATATATATATATATATATATAATTATATATGTTCCGTGTTAATATGTTTAAGTTTTGCTCACGAGTGTAGATTTTTAGATTATATATACACAAAATATTATATTTGTCAATGGGTGTAAATACGTTGTTCATTTGCGTTCATGTTCTACGTAATGAACATGCGTAAAGTGTGATGTAATATTCTGATTGTTTTATAAAGAGTAGTTGGCTATGCTTCGACATAAGTCAACTGGGTTTGTGTTGCTACATAAGACAAGTTGAGTTGTGATATAGAAATTTTGATGTATAAAATGAAAAAAAAAAAATAAAATGACAACAGTTGATTAATTCCTAATTCAAATCTTTAGTACGGTTTCATTGTTTATATTCAGTCTGCAGCTGTATTTCATGCTGTCTGCAAATTAATTTGAGTTGACTTATCTATTGGAATTTATAACGCTCATATGACTGTCTGATTCAAGTACAATTTGGGGATAATTGTGAATTCATTCGAAGGTTTCTAAATAATACCATTGTAATACATCAGTACTGTTACACCTCAGCAACTTTTAGGGGATTGGTAAGATCAGGAATCCTTTTAGACTTTTGATATAACTTTTCTAGGATTATTTTGGTTTAATTCGTAAACTATAAGGTTTTATTAATGTTTAATTTTATAACTTAGATAATTAATTTGACTCAGAATTTGGCCGTATGAAGTGTAATAACTGATTGTGTCTTATGAGAGCTATGCATTACGGGAAAACTCGATGTCGATCAATTGCTTCCGCAGAAATATTATTCCTATGAAAAGAATTGTATATTAAACGAATTCTAATTCCACAATCACGTATTGTCTGTAATACTAAATGAGTTCAAATTGTAAAAATTTCAGGTCACTATCACTGGTAAGAAAACTGTCAATGCGGTTGTCTTTGACTCGGGGCCTGGAGGAGATCATTCTCCAGTAACCTCACCATGTTCACTGTATGCATCCGCAAAAGAAATGTGTCAACGACAATGAAAGTCTTTTACTGTTTTTATGAAAACAGTTATTAATTTGAAGATGGAAACACATAATTATAAGGATTCTATCTAAAATCAAAACCTTTATAACAAAATTTCTGTCCTAAAATTATTGTAAACTTTCTACATACGTTTCATCGATGTGATAATGTAGCCATTAATAAAATTGAGAAACTAATGCATACAAAATAAATGTTTGTTGCCCTAGCAAAGTATATAACAAAAATAAAATCTACCTTGGTTTGAGCAGAGGTAATGAAATATTTCACTCGTGATAATACAATGTTTCCACCTCACTCTTGAAATATTTCCTAATATCTACTCCAAAAACGTAGATACACTCTCCATACATCAGATATTAGTCAGAAGGCATTGTCTCACGAGTACATTTGGAAATAGGATTAAAGATGTTTATTAACAGGAAAACTTTTTCAATTAATGACTTTACTGTTCATTATGATGTATTTTCCACAACAGGTTAACTGTGTTTTGTACATGTGAATGAGTATTGAAACTTGGTGCGTGGACTGCATGGTGCATGCTTTTCAAGCTAGATATTACCTGTAGTGGTTAATTAAAATAATCAAGTGTTAATGCATTAATTATGTTAACACTTCTGGTATGCTATAATCAAAAAAGGATAGCAGGCTTTTTGCCTGTTTTTGCCATGGTTTTCTTTTGGTATACTTGGACTAAAGGCATTCGATTATTTGCCACATGATTTAATATTGCTATAAACTAACAACGTATATATTCATAAAGAGGAAAGAAGACTCACAAAGCTGACCCTCAACAGAAAACAATGTGTACAATGTATAAATCCATGACATAATTATTTTATTTTGTTTCTATTGGGAAGTTAAATTATGCAGAGGATAAAATGGTTTCTCGTATAAATGTGAATAGTGATAACTTAATGCCAACTCTGTTAAAGAGTTTGTTTGAGTTGATTTACAAATAATCGAAAGAAGGTCAGTCCTGACAAATTATTCTTTTGCTTTTTAATCTGCATACAAATGCTTTAGATATTTTCTTCATTGGACTAATTGTGTCATGAAGAATTATTATTTACAATTAAGTTAGAATATGTCAACAATAAGGATAATTGTTTGTTCTAATCTTTTTTAAAACGACTCTGTTATATATTTTGTCATACATTGTGAATGGACTTATACTTAGTGTTAAGATAGATACTCTGCCACACAAGCGTTTAATTTTTTGAACTATGAACATGAAACTGTTTTTTAAAATAATATTTCATAATTTAATGTTTTTTATATAATAGTAAGCATATATGTGCTTTTTCAAATGCACTCAAGCATTGTTATTTTAAATTAATCCTGCAGATTAAATGTCCGCATTAAGTCTTATGAACTTCTTATTCCTTTAGGTTTTGTGTTAATTTTTTTCTTGGTCAAAAGTGTTTTTTAAACGTTCTCAAAGCTAGCAATAGATGATTGCATACTGTTGATGCTTGAATGTTCTGTTTATTAGAATAGACAATGAATATTGTTGATTTTGGTAAGTGTTAACATACCAACTTCAAATAACATACTTGACATGTGATAAAATGCTGTTGACGTTTTGTCTATAGATCAGGCTATGTTCGGATTAATTTTATTGTAATGTTAATTTTAAAAGTATCTGCTGACAACTAGGATTAAACGTTCTCATGCATATTATTGTATAAACATTGGCCGTATGTAGGCATGCATATAATTGTATAAACATTTTCTCATGCATATTATTGTATAAAAATATTGTGATTTTCGTTGTTGAATTTCACTGTTACTGGATTATGACATTTCCAGTGCATGAATTTTAATTTTTATGAGATGCAATGGAGCAATAAATATTTTCAAACTGAATAGAATTATCTCTCAGAATAACGTTTTCTCATTGCATGCAACACTCAGTCATAAATGTGTTAGTTCAAAAGCATACTAAGAGTACATACCATGTATATCAATGACAGTAGTTTAATGTGAAGGAAAATGCATTTCATTTATCTTGAGTGTCATTTCCCCTTATATAATGATGACTTGTTTCGTTGACTACTTAGCACTATAAGCGATGCGGCTAGACAAGTATCCATATGGTGGAATACATATGAGAAATGTTTTCGTTTTGATAAAATGTGTTGACGTTTATTTTAGTGTTCTAAGTGATGATATGTGCAGTGATATTGCAGTGGAAAAACCACAAACTTTGGTTTGCATATATTCTGAAATCTGTTTTCGTTTCAGAGGTCTGTTTTTTGTACAACTCCGTAAAAACGTAGGGTTTGCATTATTATTGACTGTTACATTTGTTAAACTGTCTAAACCGTTTGGGCTGGTTTAATATTTAGCTTCGTTATTTTTTTAAACTGTCTAACCCTATGGGCTAGTTAAATATTTAATTTCGTTTTTGTGAAACTGTCTAAACCGTATGGATTGGTATAATATTAAGCTTTGTTTTTGTTTTTCGAGTAATCATATCTATAGTTTCTTGCAGAGAAAATAAAGTCTGTGTAATCTATATCCATCGTCTACAACTGTAACTTTTTCTATCTTTATTTAAATATGATATTTCCAAACAAGAATAGACTTGTACTCGGATATGTTTTCAACGTATACAAAAGATGAGAAGGTTCTTTTTAATACATATGTAACAATAAAGATGTGCATATAAAATTACAAGTAAGACATTTTCATTGAATATGATGTTGAATAAAGTTTTAAAAACGATATAAGAAATTTAGATTTTTACCTGATGTTAAGCATTAAATCCAGTATTACACATGGAAAAATACTCACTTTAAAATATGAATGTGAAAGACGTATACATGTCATTACTTTCGAAAACGTTCTAATAGAAATGCCCAATATCTAAAGAACTAGATTGTATTTACTAAAATGTTTGAATGATCAGAAATGTTTATTGGATAAATCGATTTACATTGATTAGATTGTATGACCTTATACACCTTCAAAAACTATTTAAGATGAATAATTTGAAGAAACAAATTAAGAACATGGATGTGTTTGCACATCACCATACTTTAAAGCTGTCAAACTTGTAATTATTAGAAACTATTTTGCAATATCAGCTGACACAGATATTTAATGGGAAGATGCATTGTTACAGTTTCGCGTTCCCTTTGTATTAAACAACAGAGAAAAAGTCGGTGGTATATCATTGCAAACATAACCATTGTTTGGACTTGGTGTTGTTAATAATATGCCGCAACAAAACTATCCATTTTCGGAATGAATGTTGTCAGTGGTATGCTATTTCAAATATACCCACTTTGTGGAAATGGTGTCTTCATAAGGTTGAAAACAACTTGAACTAATATAACTTATCTCGTTCACATTTTCATCAATCAAACCCCATTGTTTCTGTTATGAGTATGGTCACTGTGTTCCACATATACCCATTTGACACCTAAAACCATGGTCACTCTGATCCAAATATACCCATTTGACAACTAAACCCATGGTTACAGTGTTTCAAGTATACCCATTTGACACCTAAACCCATGGTCACTGTGTTCCACATTTACCCATTTGACACCTAAATCCATGGTCACTCAGTCCCGCATATATCCATTTGACACTTAAACCCATGGTCACTGTGTTCGAAATATACAAATTCGACACTTAAACTCAAGCTCATTGTGTTTCACATTAACCCATTTGACACTTAAACACATGGTCATGGTGTTCCAAATATACCCATTTGACATCTAAACCCATGGTCACTGTGTTTCACATTTACCAATTTGACACCTCAACCAATGGTCACTGTGTTTCACATATACCAATTTTACACCTAAACCAATGGTCACTGTGAGCCAAAGACAAAGAATGATATATGTTGAGTTGCTAAAGGACAACATAAAATGGAAAATAAAAGTTTAATAAACAGACCAAATAACATTTACCCAGAGGCTTTAAAGATGGTTGAAATGAAGGCTGCACGGAAGTTAGGAAAACGTACTGCCAAACAATATACCCTAGCGAATTCACATTGTTTCAAAGCTTGATCATAAAATGTACCAAAAACTATTTTACATGTACAGTGATCTCAAATGAGCCTTTAATTTAGTACCTAAACTCTTGGTTTAAAGTGATTTCCTATTTCATTTACCTATTGACACGTACACTGGGACTCGAGAAATTAATGCAAGGGTTGAAGTTTATTTATTACTTAAACACTCCCAAACACATTTAATATCCATGACCATGATGATGAAATATATTTTGACATTGACATCCTGTCTAACAAAACGTGTACCAGTAATCAACAAATAAATCATCTGCATAAAATATCACTTCTATCATGTTGGAAGTCTATTGTGTTTGCGACCTGACAATGCTGATTCCTTGATTTATTAATCTTAATGATTTAATTGCTGATAACAGTATAATTAATTTCTTTTAGACACTTTATACATACATATATATATATATATATATATATATATATATATATATATATATATATATATATATATATATATATATATATATTGTATCCAGCATACTATAGAACAATTTCAGTTATTCAAAGAATGAAAACTTAAGACCAAATGTTCGCACAGTATCCAAAATACTTCTTTCTCAAATTGATATATTAGAAATATCTTTATAAATGCGTGTCTGTTAACATTGTTTGTTTTTCTTTCAGCATTAAATACTGAATTCATCAAATTTGAGGAATTCTGCAATCCTTTTTCAAGGATTAAACCTTTATCGATATGTTCCAGTTTACAACAAAGGGATTACGCGATCTTTATAAAAATGTATAACCTGGAACAAATATTCACATTGTCTTAAGTTATAAGCACGATATTGTCAAGTATTAACTGGAGGAGACATTTATAATTGTTTGAAAATTTGAAATATTCTGTTGCACGCACAGGCGTATTCACTTGACCGAGCGGTGTCAAAACCCTGGCGCGAGTTCCACTGGAAGTCATATTTTTTCTTGATATTTCCAAAGACTTCCATACAATTTGAGTTGTAATTTGGAACGTCAGACGTGTCTGTCTTTATTTAGTAAATTTTGCTCTAATCAATTGGAGACCACAGATTAAAAAACTTGCCCAAAAGTCCATTAACAGCACCTTTGCATGGTTTTTCTTCGTTATCAACAGATTTCCGTACCGAAAGCCGGTTCTGCCATAGAAATTACACTAGTATTCCCTTTCTCAATGGAAACTATTTAACTGTGCCCCTTGGCCAATCAAAATACGATTTTACCGGCGTACAACGCTTATATAATTCCGCCTATTTTCCACTATGGACACATACACGGTATTTACCAAGTCCCTACTTATTGATTCCATTGTGTAATTTACTGGTTTCCTACCGTAAATTCTGCTATCTCATCCACACCACTATTATACACCACTAGATTTTAATATGGACAGTCATTCGGTTTGGACCTAAATTCACTACTAGCGAATCCTAGCATGGTTCAAACTCACCAACACTAGGCTCCGTGACGTTTGCTCCTACTAACTGGCTAATTATTTCGCGCTAGAAATATTTCCATGGGTCCGAATCCCAATAATCACAGAAATAAATCTAAGAATTGCTTAAAAATGGGGTGCTATCAAATATGCATACTCCAAATTTATTACAATTCTTTATGCCCAAGACCATGTATTGTATACTGCGTTTTCTTTGATATGAAATTATAGGGGGTTTCACGGTTACTAGCTCACCAGAGGGCGTATCGGTGCAGCTCACTTCCGGATAGTTCAATAATTAGAGATGGCAGACGTAGATCAAGAAAAGGTGACAAACCGCTCTTTTTTGCGAACAGGATCGATATCTCACTATCTTAAAATGAAATTCTATCAATATTTGATAAATTGTTATTACATCTTTAATTTTTTTTCACTAACTTGCGCTGCAGCCAGCTTTTAAATAAATGTTTTCTGCCCGTTTCAGATCTTCATTATCTTTCCATTACTACATTATGTACTAGTTTGTGTTATTTGACTGTGCAAAAGTGTATCGCTGCGTAAAAAGTTCTTGCGATTTGTTTCGCTTGAACAATATTGAAAAGATGTTGCTTTTTTTTCTTTTACAGTTTTAATCATAGCAGTAAATTTATGTTGAACGACAACAAAAAAATTCTAACTTTTTAAAGTTCTCTTATTATTGATTTAGACTGTTGCATTTCTATTAATGTTAATCTAATTATCTGATTTATTGTCTATAATTATTCTCCTAGTATGAACAAAATAAGTTTGACATATATAATTGATTCATTGGTTTTCCTTTGTTAACTTTATGTTTCGCTAATCAAGTGTAGAACAGTAAACTATCCGGAACTGGAGATTTTTTTGTGGGCATGCGTATTGGAGCTAAGGGAGGAAATTTTAGGCGCTACGATCAGTAACTCCGTTGCAACCGTGAAACCCCCTATACTAATCTGCTAAATATAATTAAATACAGTTTTAGTATTGACATTTATTAAGGGACATAGTCAATCACAATTACATTGCTCTTCTGTTGGATATGAATAGGGTTGATATAAAAATCATAGACGTTAGATCTACAATCCTTTTCCCACATTGAAACTCATGTTAAGATTTAGAGGTCTAACTGGTCAATGCTTTCAAGTCCATCAAATGTCAAAATGCTGCATTAAAGTCATTAACTGAGCTAGATACTGAGTTCCCACCTGCAGACAGTGAAATACAGACTCTCAAAAGATTTTTTCATGCAGCTGCTTGACCAATTTCAAATCAAAGTTAATCTCAAGAGTTCCACAGTTTCCACGCGTTCTTGCATAGTTTAGAGAAGTGACGTTAGTATTAAAAGGCGAATACAGGTGATGCAGAATTTCAAGAGAAACGTGTACAATGTATATGCAGAGCAAGTAGATTGGCGGATAAAGCAACAGAAAGCAGCTGAAAGGACTACAGCTTTTTAGCAAATGAAGATAATGTCCTCTTGCGAATTCGTTTGAAACGGATATGTTTTAGAACTGTATTGCCTATTTCATTCGTGACAAATGCTAGTTAAAATACACTCCTTGTCATGGTTAATCCCTTAAACAGTTACCTTACCAAGCCAGCATCGATCTTGCAAATCAGGATTTTGTTTTCTTTAACCTAAACAGTCACAACCCTTTCAAATCGTCAAAACCTTTTCAGTCTCTCTTGTGGCTGGTAAGAAGCGATTGTAATTTATATAACAAAAATAGTAAGTCTTGTCGTTGATCATTCTTTCTTCACCAATGAGCGTAGTTCATCATCGTTAATGTATCATAATGATGTTAACATTTGCTTGTACATTTAAATAGTAAGTGACGCATCTTTTGCTTAGCTCGAACAGTGCGAGCAATAAGATCTTCTGGCACACGTTAAGGAGAATAACGTGCTGTTATTGGTCCACCAAAGCGAAGTAATATATAAGGAGAGACGAATGAAAGCGCAATATTGCATTTTACACGTCGTTTTGAAATGGCAAGCATGCACAGTCACGGTCATGTCGAGGAATTCCTTTTTTACAGTGGGCTAGCTTCCTTAGAAAGAGAAGATAGGACAGCCGAATTTTGGTGTATGTATGAACAACTGGAATAGCTGAGGTAAATTTAGCAATCTACGTGAAGTGATATAGATATATAGTGTTAACGAGTACATCCACATAGACCAATATGTTCTTAGGTGAGGTAAATTTAGCAATCTACTTGAAGTGAAATAGATATATAGTGTTAACGAGTACATCCACATAGACCAATATGTTAGGTGCCCATATCAAATTGAAGAATGTAATTATTTTTGATGGGTGATTTCTCGTCATACGGTGACAAAAAAATATAGTTGTTCGATATATCGATAGCACGTGGATGACAGACATCCCCTCCAATGACTACTTTTTGGAGTAAAATACCACAATCAATGCAAAGCATCTTGACTGAGCATCCTTTACAGTCCGCGACATAAAGCAGTTCATCTTTAAATTTGAGATCACCTGGATAAAAGTTTGTTGGATCATATATCCACTTCAGAGTGCTGCTGTTGATGGCGATGCATAGTACTCTCCAATTATTACTTGCATTAATCGACTGGCCATCAGTCGCAATTGAGCTAACACATTGCAGGGAAATGCGGTTTGTTTTGCTAGATACCATTAAGATCTTTACACCGACGCAGCTCAGAAAAATAATGTCTGCATGACAGCAGATACATAACAAATCTCCTTCAGTTTCGATGCTAATTCTCTGTACTTCATGTAAACGGCCGCCTTTCACAACATATTTAATCAACAAAGGTTTTGGTACATAATCCAACAATAATTGAGTCATCTCTGTCCGATCGGCGTGCACTACATGGGCAGTCATCTAGCTGTATGTGAAAGGAATCTTGTCGTCTATAAACTGTCAAACAACAATTTGCGTAATCAGTCAGAACGATATCGCCATTTTTAAGAACAATCATACTTGTTATCTCACAACAATTGTCATACATTATAGGAACTTGTATCGTATTTGCTAATACAAAACCTACAGTTTGTTTCTGCCGATGCAAATAATTGTCGCACAAAGACAAAGAACTAGCCATGCTTCTTGTGATCTCGTTCTCGCTAAACAGGCTATCATTTGCTATTGACGCAATATCTTTGTTGATGGTGTAAAGTCCAGAGACATCAGCATAATCACTTCTATCTGTGGAAATGCTTGCCAACTCTGGATCCATATTTCCACTTACTCCAACGTATGAAATGTCAGATTTAGAGGGCATGTAAACATTTTCCTTTGTCTCACATAATTTGTTTGCATGTAATTCATTATATACCACTGAAATGTTGCCAAGGTCGGTACATTCATTTTGGAACTTGGTCACTTCCTTGGACTGAAGAAGCTCGATGCGTGGTTTGAAATCTCCATGTATAACTTTCCCGATCGTTTCATCAATTTCAGGCAATAGGTGTTTAGATTCTTCCAGATGTCGACGAGGCTCGCATTTCGTCAGTTTCTTCTCGCAACTCTTAATTCTGAAAATAATAATAATAATAACAATATTTTCCAGAAATGAAAAATAAACTTACGGTTTTAAGAATCAATTCCCAACATTAATCCAAAAATAATTCAGAATATAATAGACTAGTGAAATTGCAAAAGTCCTGGTAACAAATTGTCCTAAGAATTCCCAGTTCGAATCTTAGTGAAGCATCCAAGATGGAAGACGATATCACGTGATGAAGTCAGTTCTGGTCTTATAAAATTCAATGAGCACAAATGTTTTCCAGATAAATAACAAAATAAATCCTCTTAATCCAAACGAATTGAAATACTTTCCAGTACAAGGTAATTTCAAATAACTCAAAACAACACAACTTAGTATTCTAACAGCCCAGCTTCTACTAAATAGTTCGCTGCAAAACATAATTTATATACCTGTTTTTACGTAAACAAGGAAGGGATCACATGATCTTTTAGAATCTTTAGAACAAATTTACGTATGACCCAGATGAAAATCAATTATTTTTACTCTCAAGAACTAAAAATAGACAGATGTTTACAGCAAAACTCCATAATGTCCTTGTAATCAGCCAATCATTTCAAAAGCTTGTTTACGAACTCTGAAGCAAGGTCAGAAACGAGGTCAACATCTGGTGTTTATTTGTAGAGTACAGGTCATCCCACGTTTTAAAAAAATCTTGCAATGAATAAGTCAAATTTGAATCTGACAAACAAACAATTAAAACAAAAATAAATGATTTAAATCAAATATACGTAACAGTCAAGCATGTAATTGATATCATAAGAATATTAATGATACAATCAAGTACTGATCTTACATGCAAAATAATGCAATACTGTACTTTTGTGCACATGAAAGTGTGTCAGCAATGAAGTTTTAGCAATCAAGTTATTCTTTCTTCTGATGTGCCTGATATTGATGTTATATTAATGTAACCCCAGATTCCATGGTAATAATCTTTGATTCTTTTTTTCATTTAAATGAAAGTGAGAGGGTTGTGATCGCTGAAGACAATAATAGAAGAAGGTATTGTATTAACATACACCCGTCAAATATTGCAAGGCAGTCATCAAAGCGAAACAACCCTTCTCTATCATATAATAATTTCTCTGGTCTTTTTTTTGTTTGAAAAGTAGCACACTAGATGATCCACACCATCCCTTACTTCCTGTAAGAGTACTTCACCAACACCTATGTCGCATGGATTTGCAGACATTTTGAATAAATTTGCAACCTCTGTGGAACTTTACAGAATCCCTTCATGGTGTCAGGCTTTTTGACATATTTGGCATTTCCAATCCTCTCAATACAATTATCAACTCTAGTAATTAGATTTGAATCTGTCTTAGTGACACTGTTTATGTTTAATTAATCAGTAAACATGTGGAAAGTTGTATTCGGTTAATACGGCTATGTTCTGATTGGGTTTTCATACCATTTGACAAGGATGGCAAAATCTGAAAGACTTAGTAACACCATTTTTAAGTTTTGGCCAGTCTAAATGATTTAAGATCTTGTGATGTGTCTTATTTACACCTAAATGGCCAGGCAACAGCATTTCAATGGTTAGATTAAGAATTTCTTGTTGATCCAAAATGGAGACGACAGTTTGATAGCTAACTGACCACTCGTCACTATCGGGTACCTCCATGTCCTCTTAAGGACCCAATTATTCAAGAAGTAATAAGTTCCTTCCTGTGTAGATTCAGTCTCTGAAAGAAACAGATCCCCGGATCTTCTTGTAAGACAACTAGTGACTGTCTTATCACCCTGATTAGATTTAAGAGAGTATTAAAAAGAGTATTACTGTGATCCAAACATGGAGCAAAAGTGACCTCATTAAAAGCCTGACCCAGTAAAGTGTCCTCTACAGGAATAACATCCTGGTCAACAGTTTTCATGAACATGCTTTGCCAATGCATTAGTAACTGCGCAAGGTGGATATAAACGTCCAGTATTTCAACTCTGATTAGATCAACTGATCTATCCAGGAAAGATTTGTCAGCTACAAGTTGACTAATCACGACATATCACCAGGTAGGTCATAACCGAGTAACAAATAAACACCTGAATAGGCAAGTAAGTCACATTCCCAATTTTCACTGGTCTTGAAACTATGTCTGATGACAAAGTAAGACAATGGAGAGGGATATTAACATATACCACCTTCTTCTCACTGTATTTTAACACTGCCATTAGAAGAAGACTTTTTAGAAAAAAAAGACAAAGTACTTGCCAACAAAAGACTGAGAAGGTCCTAAGACTCTAAACTAACAACGGGAGATATGACTGGTTCGCAATCCTCCATGACAATATCCGACGTGCATTTGCAAACACATACACAGGAGTGGTCTTTCAATAATTGACCGTAACTTTGACGTCTTAGAAACAAGAGCATCAGGAACTGCTATTAGGATAATATTGCCTATTTTTCACCCTGAAGTAATCAGAAATAACCTTCCATTTTCTCTTACTATAAGAGAACTTGGGAATAAATATTGTTTTCTGATCTGTCTTATCATACATTTGACCGCATCATAATCAGCAGTTTGCATGTTTTTCCTCTAACGTCCTCATTGGCTAGATCAAAATATAAATATGTATTTCAGTGAGAGTGGCCTTTACTAGTCAGTTCCAATATCATTAAAATATTACCAACAAGATTTCATATAAAAATCAGTCGTCATATGAAAACGCGACTGATGAGCAATGTAGTGTAACGGTGAGCTTATACTGTTTTTATTTCTAAATTGATGCTGAATTGAACGGCATGGTTACCAAGGCAGCATCAGTTATGATCAGACTGAACCAGAGGGTCTGGAAGAGCTCCAACCTCACTGTTAAGACCAAACTGCGCGTTTACCAGGCCTGCGTGTTCAGAACACTCCTCTAAATAAGCGAGGCATGGACCATCTAAGCGAGGCACGAGAAGAAACTGAATAGATTCCATCTGAGATGCATGTATCCGGTGGCAGCCAAAGTACCCTACACAGAGGTTCTGGAGGGATCCAGGATCAACAGCATGTTCTCCATTCTCAACATTCTCAACGAGAGGCGCCTTCACTGGCTCGGCCACGTCAGGAGAATGGACCCAGGCCGCATTCGCAAGGATCTGTTATATGAAGAGCTAGCAGAAGGCGCACAACTTACTGGCTGCCCACGTCTTCGTTACAAAGATGCCCGCAAGAAGGACACGAAGACGGCTAACATCAACGTCAACGAATGGAGTGCTGTGCTGACGACCGCTCCGCCTGGTGTCTTGCTGTCAGACAGGTTATTCAGAAAGCAAATGAAGCGAGATATAAAAACCTGGCTGCAAAGAAAGTCAGGAGGAGGACAAAACGGCAACAGCTTCGACAAGCATCGACGTTCACCTGTAGTAAGTGCAACAGATACTGTCACTTTAGGGTCGGACTCTTCAGCCACTCGATAAGGTGCAAATTGGACACCCAACCGGAGGTTACAGCATCATCTCTCGAGGACGGACGGATGATGACAACATGTATGTCTGTTTATGTTATGGACTCCAACATGTTAAAATTGTTAGAGGGAATTTACGAAAAACGTTTTATGATGGTAATAAATGGGCAGGTTATTGTTTCTAAACAGAACCAACATGCTTTGACATAATTTCATGTTTTGTACAAATAACTGATTTGTAGCGTGACTAAACATTGATGTCATATACAAAATTTGATAAAGAAACTATTTCTCTGATGAATTATTCATGGAGTTCTAAAGGGAAGATGTCAAGATAATGGTGCAGTGGGATAATGGGCAAATGCTATAATAATAATAATAATAATAATAATAATAATAATAATAATAATAATAATAATAATAATAATAATAATAAGAATAATAAATGCGATTCCTTGGATGAGTATTGTGCCCAAAATCTAGTGAAAAACTGATGACTGGATGTAATTTTGTTAAGACTGCGAGGTTAGTTTTCAGTTAGGTCTAACTCTTAATGAGTTTTAAATTGCAATACACCGGATCGACTGAATGTTCAGTTGAGGTGTAGTGCTTAATGAATTTCGCGTTGTTGTTTTTGCGAATGTGGCTTTTGTGATTATTCATTCGCTTTCTGAAACCAATGGTCACGTCTACACTTTGAGTGGCACATATATCGCAAGTAAGAATTTAGGTTGTATTTTCGCTAAGACATAACTTCCAGTTCATTTTGCACGTAACTCCTGTTGTCGAGCTTCTAAGAATAGTAGAGAACTCGTCTCAAGGATAACTCGCCCATTGGAGAATTCGTACCAGGTGTCAGGCGAAGTCGCCTCAAAGTTAATATATATTAATTTGGGTATATCGCCGCTTGACTTATTATATTATTAAATTGAGATTCTAGCTCTTGGTGATTATCTTCACACTGAAATTCGAATAACCACCCCTCCCTCTTTTCTATAGCAAGTTTTAACATGGGCCCTGTATGTCGGACCATCATTACCGGTCAGCGCTGAATTGCAGTTTGCTGTAGTTGATACCGTTTAATACTGTAAACATAAATTTTCTGTGTGGTAGCCAAGATGCTTAAAAATTTATCGCAGCCCCATTTATTACATCATATATAAGATTAGTTTCCTAATGTCCCTCTTAATTTTTTGTCTCCATAAAAATCATTATCTTAATTGTAATTATTTTAAAAACTATTTATTTTAAAGTTACCCCGTTAATTTCAATGGAATTTAATCCTTTCCTTTTCTTTTATTAATACCTAAATTATATCACCACATACCATGTTTAACAGAAACATACATGGGTTAGCATAATTGAAATATGTGAGGATTATCGGCAGGCTTCTCTCCATCTGTTCGTCCACTAACTTCACTGACGAGCATCGGCACCTCTTGCCATCAAATAAATCAAAAGCTTAGTGAGCTTTTAAAAAAACACGAAGAAAGCCCTAATCAACTTAATTAAAATAAAAGACTACACTGTTTAAGGTTTGAAATGTGTCATTGTCTCAAGAACATTTTATTACAAAATAATATTAATTTTGGAGACACGGAATATTATACTACTCCTGCGTTGTTATGGGTCACGATATGTCGGTGTATTCTGCGCATGTCTTTCAAAAGATGAAATATTTTTGTTTCGGGCTATCAAAATGGAATACATTACTTTGGACTATTTCCGTTAGCATTTTCCATGATTAACATTGAAGTTTATTGTTATTGGTAGAAAATTAAATGTAATAATGTCAATAAATGACAAGAGATATCAAAGTAAATCATTTTACAATTTTTTTATGAAAAGTTCAACATTTTCTAAATTTAATATGTCATTAAGTTGAAGAGAAACAACAACGTGTATTATGTAATGTTTACAACGTCTCCTTTATGGAAAGAAATTATTGCATACATTGAAACAGAACATACACCTGTTACTACCTTGTTAATATGGCTAGAGCAACAAGTTGATAGATCAATTAGTAGACCGTAAAGCAGGTGTGGGACAAATTTTTAAAAAAATAATATTTAACTGGACTAATATACAGTGTGGTTTTCAGGTAAACAGTTGTATTTTTCAAGTAATTTATTTATCTGGATGAGTCTAAAAGATAAATATCAAACATATTTTTCTGCGTTACAAGTTAAAAAGATCAATGTGTCGCTATGTTGACAGTACCGAAAGGACCAACTATTATCTCCTTTTACTGTTATATTCTTCTATTCTTATAATTCTTCTTGTTCGAGTGAAAATCAATTGAATAAATAATCATAACGTATAGACCAAATATTCCATCCTGTGGTTGCTCGTGAACCTCATTTCTAAACTTTAGACTGCCTAGGGTAAGTTCAAGCTAGCATTTTCCTAGAAATGTTTTTTTTTACCTCCAACTGTGGACACCAAATCTAATTTCGCAGATCCAATATGAAAGTTTGCCACATAGACAAATTTCTCCTTAAATCTACTGCTAATCATAGCAGCATTGGTACCAATATCCACACGCAAAGGTGCTTGATAATTTGAATTTTAGCACAAAGATCCCATCATTGTCATTTATATTGCTGATGATAATAACAGGGTTTTTTCCTTCCTTTTCTGCTGACTTCAGAACTAATAGTTTTCTACTGTCTGCTGTATGATTGGCTATTTCAGTCTATATAGTGTTGAGTCTGTATATTATCTCCACCCTAAAAGCTTTTTGGATGCCATTTCAGCATAAGATAATCCTTTCATTTCCATAGTAAGTTTGCTTGTTCATTTTAGTCTAACATTTCATTTTACCATTCGAGATATGTGTTTGGTTGTAGTATGCAGGGCTTTGATTCATTAAAGGTTGTAATGTCAGTTTCCTCCTATTTATCAGGGCCTGTCTGAATCTGGTTTTGAGAGACGGTTACATTGCTTTCACGCTCTGCAGATGGATTAATCGAATTCCCGTATTGTCTTTTATCAAATGTAGGAGCTTGAATACAGATAGTATGACATTCCGCTTCACCGATGGTTTTTGGGCCTGAGTTCCCTGGAACAAAAAAAAATAATCAATAGGCAAAATACTTCAGGCTGAGTTAGCTGATAGAAAGGGGAACCGGGTTAGATGAGAAGGACTCATATTGTCCCTTAACTGTTATTTGCAATTTGACTTTGTGCTCTTCTGACAGTTTAGCTGATACAATCTGATATTTAGTATCTGAAATACGAGTTCAAAATCACGCTTCGCTCTAGGGTTTAATTTCATTTGAACTCTCCTAGCACTCTCTCTAAAACGTCCAGCTTCTTATAAGGATTTTTGTTGCAGTTCCAGTTATTGATCCGTACAACAATTTCATATTAAGACAATCTTCAAAAACCCTTAATGCCCATATTACTGCTAAGATTTCATTTTATCTTGCCATTTGACACTGCCAGAGGTTGAGTTATGAAAATAGGAAGATTCAATATGGTTTTCATTTTCTTCAGTAGCTTCTTACAGATAATTATATGATTGGCAACTTGATCAGCCACTCTTTTCTAGAGATCTGGTTAGCCCTGAGAAGGACTGTTTTTCTTGAACTCCAATACATTTGGTTAATGCTGGGACCTAGGAGGTCGGACACCACACACACACACACACAGAATGGCAGCTTTAGCTATTCTCCAAATTGATACGTGTGGTTGGGACCGCAACTGATAGGCGCGTGGCTTAATAATCCCAGTTTTCAATTTGAGAGATATTGGAGACTTATTCCCTCTGTCGTCTTCTATTCCAGACACGTGGATGACGAGATCTTTGCAGATTCCACTCTTCCCGCTGTCTTTGCAACTCTTCCTCGTTTTCCATCTGGGGCGTGTAAGCTCTTGGTCTGATGGTATTGGTTGTGGCTCTGGTACTTGGCGCTGTGGAGATGTCCTCACTTCAGGGCTTTTAATCATCAAGTGAGGCAGGATCATTTCTTTCTTCTCTCCTTTCTTCATTTGTCCTACTCCTCTTCTATCTGGCACTTGCTGAACTCACCTCCATGACCAGTTCATCCAGGAATAGTCTGATATACTCCAGGCGTATTGGAGTTACAAATTTTACTGATTCTACTCATCTTGAAGTTAACTAGTGAACACTAGGTAAGCCAGACTGACGAACGCTCCGATTTATATCACGAAAAAGCGGATTATCTCTCTTATATACTTTTATCCACGTCTCGTTTCACGCTTTCCGACAAGAAATGGCCTGCTTCTTCAGAAGGAGGAGAACTCTTTCGTGTTAACTCAACAGAACACAAAACATTTGTCTGGTTCCTGCTGTTGTTGCTGCTACTGTTGCTGATGATCTCTCTACCTCTGAAGTCTATACTTATCGGTCCATTCTTCTTGTTCCTTCTTGATGTTGTCTTTAAACACCTTTTCTATCAGGTCTTGGGTCACTGTTAACATCCTGTTATTCTCTATCTCTTCAGGCTTGGATATCAGATTTTGCCTGACCTATGTAAATTCACGTTAGTTTTGTTCGCTTTAGCTAAACTAGCAGACATCTTCATTGGTTGACGAGTGAACAATGGATGACCCGACGGGAGACTGTCCCACTTTAAATGGCTCAAGTGCTGAAGCGATATAAAACATTTTTTTCTGTTTATTTTGGGGTAGGGATAGCGAGACATCAAAGAAAATATATGGTCAAACAAAGATTTAAAAAGAAACACCAAATGCACTTTAAAAAAAAACAAGAGATAACATTTTTATTCAATCAACAATTAACCAACACATGATATAACAATTCAAACAATATAGAATAACATATTTTTGACAAGGTTGCCAACGTTATGAAGTAAGATTAGATATCCACTGATTGAGGACATTTGGCCATTGATGTACACTATGTTTCCTAGCTAAAGACAAGAGATATCCATAATGGTCACAAAATCATAGTTCTACTTTTGTATCGTATCTTGAAGAGTCACGATCAAAATAAGTCACTAAATATTCTAAGGAATATCTAAGACTACATTAATGAAGAAAATGCACACAGTAATGTCCACACACCACGGAAGGTGTGACTTGTAATTTTACGTTATTTAAGCGAGTTGTTTGGGTATTTCGTCGCATAAAGACGATGATATCGTCTTCTAAAGTAGGTAATCCATATAAACAAAAATACTCCACACAGGAAAAGATGACGACTACCCAATGGGTTCCTGGAAGATGACTGTCATCCGTGTTGATCATATAAACTTGATGGTCTTGAGGTTTGCGATGAGGCAGTTCATCTTTGGTGCACACGACAGGATTCCAAGAGGCGGTTTTCGAACTGTTGTTCAAAAGTTAATAAGATCCCAGTTATCATTTTCGTTTGTTTGTGTCTTGTTTCACAGGTAATGATGAGTCTTCAATTCAATCCTGACCTTTGCTAGTAAATCTCTGCCAAGTAATCGTCTCTTTGCATCGTGTCCGTTCTCTGGGCCAAGAGGAATTCTATGTGATGGATCTCTAGTGCAGTTTATGGAGGAGAGGAATGATAACAAAAGTCTTTAGACCACTGATGAAACACTGCTTCTTTCGAGATAAGACCCCAAGGGTCCTCCAGGTACACGTCCAATGTTTTCTTCTTGACTCATCATCATACATTTACCGTGTTGAATTTACTGGGATAATCGTTATGACATCCATATCAATGTTTTCTGGTCAACCCTGTAATAGTTTCTTCCAGGTGTTTGGCAAAACAGGAGACTGAATGTTATTCTTGTTCTGGTCATCTGGACATCACCGTGTCCTCTTAGTCTTTGTATTTGGGTTCTGCCTCTACAATATATTCCCTTTCATTTCCAAAGATACTCTACCATTCAAAAGAGAACAAGAGTCTTACATAGATCATAATAATCCAAAATGACGTGTCTCAAAATTGGCATACAAGATGACATTAACCGTCTCGAGAAAATCTATAGCAAACTGAAGTTTCACACGAAATTGGCCTGGTTTTACAAGATGTAAATGTCCCTCGTCGCTGCCTTGGTCTCGCGTGAAATCAAAAGCTCACAAAGTGTATCCTCCTGCATTATCGTCGTAAAAAATGCCGTGGCTGGTGTTGCTTGCTGTCACGTGTCTTTGTACATTGACAAGTACGATCTAAATAAATATTTTTGGGAAAAGTTAGGTTGAAAGGGCCGGGTACACGTTTAACCGTTTGGGTAACTGTCTTTGGAACAGATGATCTTCGATTTTGGTTCGGAGTCCAATGGCAACGTTGAAAGGTTTTGTTTCCACGCATCGTAATGGACAATTGTCGGTCGTTCTGCTCAAAATGTTACTGATGTCGTTTCCCACGTTTAGTAACAATTCCACGCGTCGCACGTAGAATGTGGCTTCTTGGATGACAGTTTTGTAATCATTGGTGTGTTCATTAAATAGAAAACGGTATTGTTACTGATATTTAGTCTCAGAAGGATATTCACCCTGTTCAGCAAATACTTTTCTTGCAGCCACTTTTCCAAATGCAAATAATCCATCAGTTTTAAACTACGTCCTTGCAGGATTTTTTTTATACGGTATTAAACAAAAAACGCATTGTAAGGATCATCATCTATTGACAGGGCTTTATCAATAAACGTGCCTGCAGTGTTATCTTTCGATACCACTTAAGAATCTATATAAATGGTCTTGGCATCTTTACCATACGTCAAGAGATTTTCCAGGTTCGCTTGGTACGGGTCAGTAGTTATGCTGCTGCCGACTCGTTTGTTATTCAAGTATAAATCCATTTCGCATAACAAGGAATGTATGAAATTGTTGACGGGACCTACTCCAGCCTCGTCTCCAGGCGTGGTATTGTCAGTTTTGATCACTTTCAGGTACAGGTAACTGCAATTCAGATTTATTTCAAATTTTACTGGAGCTGAGGATGTCAAAGTGAAAATGGGAGAAAATTCTACCAATCGGGATTCTTGCATCGTCATCATGTCTGTAGCATGGCAAACAGATCCAGTTCCCACTTGGAACATGCCTAAGACTCTCTGTTCATCATATTTTCTGTTTTTTTTTAAATAATCAAAAACGTCTAAGTCTCAAATGTTGCTTCTTTTTTAACCTTTCCAGCTCTGGGTGTGGGAAGTCATCTGAAGGGGTGTTTCGTCGTCTCTTTCTGTCCTGTACTTGCTCTGGTGTCAGGGAAGCATAAATGCCTGGCTCAGGTGCGTCCAGTGCATTTATGCGAGTTTCTCGTCGGCCCAAAATACCTTTTCCAGTTTAAAGCAAGGCAGTTTTGCCTGCTCTGAAGAAGGCTTCTTTGGGATTTTGTTTGTCGGTGATGACATTTTGGAGAAATTATTTACTTTGCGTTGAAGAGGCATCTGTCAAGGCGTGGAATCCTCGTGTCACCATAGGTTTCAAAATGGGGATCTCCGAACGAAGCTACGATTTCATCATTTGTCCAAAATCATGTCTTCGCTGTCGAGTGACTCCTCGGTATACTCGATACATGACTTACAAGTCGTTATAGAATCGTTTTCGACAATGGAGTTTCAATGTAAAGTTCTCTTTTTTAAATGCAATATTATTGACACTGTCGAAATACGACTTCATGACGGGTAAATAGTGAGGGTGTACAAAATGTACAGTGAACGTGATACGTGTTTCCACTTCCTCGTCATTAGTCTTGGCTTAATCCACTTTGAACAGAATGACTCGCAGGATCGATACGGATGTGTATCCCACCACGTTGTACTGTACCACAATAAAGTAAAGAAAGATCAAAATTAATCCTTTGTTCAGTTTTACAGGAAATCGAAAAACATCCCCAATTCCAAGTTGTTGGTGATGAGCGCCATGTTGTCTACGCATTTAGATTCGAAAGAGAGCAGGCTTTACTCTGAAAATACTTCCACTTCTTTTACAACCTCTACAGATTTATAAAAAGAAAAGCGCAAATGGGTTAAAAGATGCACTGAACTTAAGTCTCGCTGAACAGTTTTGTTTGGTGAAATTTTTTTTGACAATGACCTATTAAAGAAAAATGAGAATATTTTACATTAAGGATAGAAATATAGACTAACTAATAATTTTTGTACAAATCATGCTTGTAAGATTTTGCATGATGTATTCAGGTCAATTCCTTGTTGTGGCTTTGATAATGAACCAACATTGCCACTAACCCCTCTTTTTAACTTTAATTATCGACAGCAAAGAGCTAATTTGAATATTTCACTGTGACAAGACGGTATGTGCCCTTCGCATTATAAAAGTTCACTAGTACTGTAACAAATTAGGATACATTGCATCACCCCTCTACTATCTCGAATTTTAGATATTTACCTTTGTAGCAGACATAACTGAATACGTAAGCCAAGTCGGCTATTCATTGCACCTCATGCTCTAACCACTAGACCACCGGAGTGGTCAATTGTATTAGTGAAGAGGTTAATGGAAGAAAACAAAATCGATCAAACTAACAGTGAACACTTTGTTAATTAAATCTGCTGATATGGTGACAGTAAGAACGTAAAATGGAATTTTTAGGATTAAATGATCGTGGTTGGGTATTTATCGATGTGAACAGTGTTACCTAATCACTCGTGAAATAAACAAAACATTTCTTACTTTAATGCCTTTTAATTTATTTTGCTTGTGATTAGGTGACATTTTAAACATCGATAAATACCCAGCCATGATTTTTAAATTATATAGTAAAGTATTATAGTTGTTATCGCGGTACATTTGGTGACCCTGATATGGAAATCCCACTTTCTAATTTTAGTAACGGTGGAATTACCATAAAAGGTAGCGTTCCCAATTACAATACAAGTGCTGGAGGTCTGACGTCATACTTGAGCAGATAATAAAGATATCGTTAAGTCTTTTTATACTTTTGACTTGAATATTACAATAGAAACAGGTACACTTTTAAGCCACATTGCAAATATATTTTCCATATTGGGCAACATCATCTGCTTTAATGTGCGTAGAGAATACAATTATAAAATGCAGAATCTTATTGGGATAAGTAATTTTAATGATTTTCGTATAGTCTTGTAAACAAGGCGTCCTGTACTGGTTAAGGTGTATTCTAATAAAATGCTTATTTTGCTTTAAATATTGCTTGAAGACGGCCTTCAACATCAGACCTTTCAAGTGGAAATTACTGGTCCATCCGCCCACAAATGGTCCTTGAATGTATCGTGCATTTCGGCGTGAAAATATCGTTAATTTTCCGTGCAGTAATAAAAGTGCTCGTACATTGAAACAAATTGATGCAGACTAGTATTTGTCCACATGACAAGACTGTCCAAAGTATATGTACAAATGACGAATGTTTTAGATTTGAAAGATACACGAATATATTCACGTGAGCTGTCCGCAAGCATTTTGATAGATGATACAACTTAACAACGAAAAGACAGGACAAAAGGTGAATAAAAGAAAAAACCTATTACTGGAGAGAGAGAGAGAGAGAGAGAGAGAGAGAGAGAGAGAGAGAAATCGGAATAAAGGCTGTGATTATGCGATCAATCAGTGAGGTAAGATTCTTTCTTGTCATACCAGTATTATTTTTTGAAGTAAACAGTGGCAGTGCGATAGTTCGAGACACCTTTTGGTTTAAACAATAATCGTTGGCGTCACCTCTACGTTGCTACAGAGATCAATTTTTGTCAGATACCAACTTCCCGCCTTCCTTTTCCTCCCCCCAGATCCCATCATAACCGACTTTTAATGAAGTGAAGAGTTGTCCTAGTTACACGTTAGTGACGTGAAGTACTGTTAAAAAAGTCAACTATCACCCCCCCCAAACAAAAAAGAATTCACGACTCCTTCTCCTTCACCTGGATCCGAAGGGAAGTGGGTGGGCAATCGCCCTCTCCCAGTCACTCCTTCGCGCCGCTACTGGGCGTAGGACTTAATGTACATTGGCAGACAAAATAAGTACATTATGTCGTATTAAAATATTATAACCATTACCGCAGTACATTTCGTCACCCCATCTAGAAACCACACACACACATACACACCCACCCACACACCCACCCATCCATCCACACACCCACACAGATATATATATATATATATATATATATATATATATATATATATATATATATATATATATATGCACCTTCTCCAAATTCACTACAATATATATACATAGATACACACACACACACACACACACACACACATATATATATATATATATATATATATATATATATATATATATATATATATATATATATATATATTTATATATACATATGTATGTATGTATAGTTTGATACCCACCGAACTCATATAGTTTCGTAATGCTATTTATGGGTTACAGTGATCAGATCCACGTTTGGAGATTTGCGCTAAAATTACAATTTCAATATTAAACAACAACATTTGTTTTAATGTGTATGAAAAATATTCATCAAATGCATCAAATAATTTATCAGTCTTTGTTATACTTGTTTCTCTAACACGAAAATGAATGGATGCAGAAAGTAAGAGATAGGTACTCTAATAACCATGTACTTGCTATTATTGTGCATTTATGTTGACATTGTCCCTAGCGACATCATTCAGTAGTGTTAAACATGGAGACAGATCACCTATGATATAAGTGAGTATCGTATAACGTGGTTTTAAGACATATGGATTCTAGAGACTAGAAAATTACCACTACGACATCTGATAATATAATTCTTGAGTATGTTATTGTTGCATGTTTTGGTTGTGTATTAAAAGGTTTACAAGTAAAGGAACGAATATATTAAATATATAGGTTCCTGTATTCGGCTACCTGTATGTGTATGCAAAAGAACATGTAGCTCTCAATCTGTTCTTTCAGGAAAACACACATACACACGTACATACGTATGCATTCAAAGAACAAAGTATATGTTTTTCCAGATTCTAAGGCAGAAGTGTGGGAAGGAAATTAGGATGTGTGGGAATCAGAAGTTTGGTAGGAGATGCCATAGGTTCTTTTGCGTGAGCTCCAAACACGATATTCTCATTTTGTGAATCAGACAAGAAAATGACAAAACATTTTCCAGATTTTCTTCCTTACTACAGTTACATGATTATATATCTTTCTAAATCTCTCTATTAGGTTTTCGTTCATTTATTTGACGCATGTTCTTATTTTAATTGGAAGTCTTCAGACACCACACCTACATTATTATTATTATTATTATTATTATTATTATTATTATTATTATTATTGTACCTATTTTTTTTGTATTATTATTAGAAGTAGTTTCTTTAGTATTATTAATATTAGATATATTATTATTTTTATTATTATCATTATTTTATTATTATTATTATTATTATTATTATTATTATTATTATTATTATTATTATTGTTGTTGTTGTTGTTGTTATTATCATTTTTTATTATCACCATAATCATTATTTTTATTATTTTATTATTATTATTATTACTATTATTATTATTATTAAATAAGCATGCAAACCTCTTCCAGCATTAAATGATTATGTCTGATATAAGTCATGTTATTCTTATCGTTTCTAAATCAATTACAAATAACGTTAATATCTTAATGTTGAACGCAGCACATCTCTTCCAGACAGGTGGAGAACGGCATAGTTATTTCCATATCTATATATAACAAGTCATTTTTATTTCATGTGACGGTGTGACCATAGCTTTAACATTCAGTGTAGCTTTCATATAATAAAGCAATATTTAACTTTTTATTGAATCTGCATGACTAACGAAAGGAATAAAAATAAATTTTATAGCAGAAAACTCAATAAAACTACTAAATCAACACAATTTGCGCTAGCATTAATGCAGTGATGAAAATAATGTTGTATTTAAAACACGAGGACATCCATCAGAGTTTTGTATTTACATGTCAAATTACAAGCATGTTGTCATGTAGATCAAGATCTTGCTAAAATAGCAGGTATAAGACAAGAGTAAATACTTGTATATCTTTATCTGTGCATGGTTTAATTTTATACAAATATGCCGGAAATATAAATACTATACAGTGAGCTCCATCAGCTATAAATGGACAATCAACTTAGGTTTTCCTCGTATGACAATGCACATTAAAAGACAAGAGCACAGAGGCTGGAAAAATATTGTAATACATTTGGAGGATGCAAATTTGATAGTGCCCAGTTTTAAGGAATTCTTAGAATTGTATGATTACTTGTGTGATTGTTGGAATTCGGTGCAATGGAAATAGCCTTAGCCCGAAAATAATTAGCCAAGTACCAGCAACAAACGTTACACAGTAGAGTGCTAGCGAGTTTCCATGATGCCATGGTTGACTAGTACTGAAGTCAGGCCGAAACTGAATCAATGTTCCTGTCGCACTATAGTCCCTATTCAAATCTAGTGGAATACATTGGTGGGTTGACTGCATTGGCATATTTATGGTAGGAAAACGGTAAATTACATAAAGGAATAAATAAGATACTGCTTATGTCGCCAGGGTGGCAAATGTGGTGCAGTTATATTGTTGAAATGTGCCTGGAAAACATACATTGACAGGCATAAGGTGGCGCAGTTAAACTAGTTCCTTGTTTAGGGTAGAGTTGTATGGTTTCTAAGGCGTGAAGCGCTGGCGGTTCGGAAACCTGATAAAGAGAAACCAAGTAGAGGGGCCCTGAGTGGCCGAGTGGTCTAAAGCTCTGTCCGTTACGGTAAACTGCCATCTCACCTCTGTCTGCTCGGGTTTGAGTCTCGGATTCGACCAATGTGGGTATGTGAGAAAGCTTGCCAGAAGCTTCTCGTGGGTCGGTGGTTCTTTCCGGGGACTTTATGAATTACAATTTAAGTTGTGTGGATGTCTTGTGAAATTCGGGGGTAAACCTCATAGCGGGAATCATGCCAGGATTTGTCAGCTGCTAGGTCCAGTAAAAACCACTTGCTGTAACAATATGTTTTTATTGATTTTAAAAATCAAATGATGTAGCCAATCATAGTATGTAAACAAACTTGCAAATATACAAATAATTATTGAAAGTTGTGATAGTTACAAAGAGTAATATGTAATCAGTGCAATATGTCATCAGCATACAATTGCAGCACACGCACTATATAAATCTAATTTATTCATTCCATCTTTCACTTGGTCCTGAAATATAACTAAAAGTTTTGAGCACGAATCGACTAACTGCCATTTAAACTTTTATGGATAGAATTTGTAATATAATAGGCCATATAATAGGCCGACTTGGTTATGGGCCAACTCAGGAATGAACCGACCTAAGAGTCATGACTTTAAAATTTATATTGACCGAATCTGTAATGGGATGGATCCGGACAATTCAGAGTATCTTATGAGTCTAGACCTAAAGTCATCGTACGAAGATCGTCTGTTTTCCGTCTTCTATTGAAAGCTGTAAGCTTTGAATACAAAGTGAAGCATGTGACCTTTGAATGAAGAACATATTGACTAGATTACCTATAATAACTGCTCACATGGCTTTAGCATACAATTAATTCTACAGTCGGTAGGACAATCACGCGGTTTTTGCATATGTCTGCCGAGCGTAAGGTTTGAAAATTGAAATTGACCGCTTTGGAAAATTAATTAAATAATGTTAAATAAATAATTGTAACGAAAAATTAAAAACAGTTGTTTTACTATTGTCTGTGTGGACATCTCTAGCCTTGAAGCTAACAAAAAGTATTGTATAAGATCTTATTGTAAAATGCGCATTTACGTTTGCTATGTCTACGTGTCCTTAATGAAATTTCCTTGAATCAAATTTGTTTTGAGTTGTTTATTTATCGTAAGTGATGTTTAATGTGGCCTTTTTATGTCGTGAATTGATATAGGTCACTATTTTATATATCCCATTACTTGATGATTGTTGATGTTATCGTCACCTACAATCTAATGCTACATACCAAAAAACAAGATTAAACCAAATGTGAATAACAGCGGTTTACTTTGATGATTTTTACGAGTATGTGCGTTTCGGAATAGATACTAAACCCCTGCATCTGAATTTCATTTATGGTGACTAAGGTAACTGAACCTGTATTCATGACACTTTTTTAGTTTTTTTTTTTCTAAAGACGTTATATTAATGTACGCTGCAGCTAATTATTTGTCACTATTGTCGTCGGACGCTCGACTATCTAACGCCCATCTCCAAAAAACATCCACCCAATGAATCATTGGATATTTAAATAACCCTATGATCTTCCACAATTTTGAATCTATAACCCTAAATCCGTTTTATACAAACACTACCTATGTCGCATATGACCCTTCATCATTTTCATTTTTGTTAGATAAATAACATGCAACCATTTAACACGACTTTTGATTTTTATGACATGATCTTCCTTCAATTTTGTTTTATCTCACGATTTCCGCACTATTACTAGATTTGTATTAACTGCTAAATGACCGCCTGTAACACCGTTGTGAAACTTTTTCAAAAGAACATCGTTCAAATGTTGTGGAATAACCATTTGAAAGTTTGCTTGTCTCCGTTGACGGCATCACAATGAGGTCATATTAAGTTATTGTGTATTTCCATGCAATCAAATCATGCCCAATTATATTTCTTGTTTTCATCTTAGTTGGATATCTTGTGCTATGTGGGTCTTAAACAATTATATCACAATATATCGCCCTTTGCAGTACTGAATAAAGGTTTTTGTAAACACATGGTATTATTATTGACTGTATCAAGGTTATTTTTAATGTCTGTTCTGTCTTTCCTCATCTCAGAATTATCATAGCCAGTATTATTAATGTTTGCGGATCATGGTATCTGGTATGTATCCTACAGAAATTAAAAAATCTGTTTTGACCTAAAATGTTGACAATTCGTTGCACAATCCAAATTGGCATTGCAACAATCATGGGGTATTGAGAAAGTGATCTGGAGTCTGTCTTCAAGGGCAATTTTAACATTCCAGTGATGACTTTGTTTTAAACATTTTTTTACTTTATTATTGTCCCCGTAATAAGCTGACCATGAGTTCGGGAAATACCATCCCAGGTCAAATTTTAAAAAAAAAACCACACACACAATTCTGATCATCACATAATTTAGGGACAATACATATAATGCACAAGAAATAAAACGAAAACACGCATATAATACGCATGCATACATTGATTAAACACACAATCTCGTTTGAGACGCAAATTAGATTTACAAATCTTTACGGCATTCTAGGTGACATAGACCTTGTAATATTACAGCATTTGTGCCTGCTTACGGAACTGAATAAAATGCACCTCCGACAGTCCTTTCCTGAATTAAACTAATTTAGACCACCAATTGGCACAGAAGATATGGATATACATTACAAGTGAACAAATGAATGAAAAAAGAAAAATGGCAGAAACGGCAGATATGAATGAATGTATACGCATACGGAGGGACCCCGAGTGGTCTAAAGCGCTCTCCGTTACGGATCACTTCCATCTCACCTCTGTCTGCGTCAGTTCGAGTCTCGGATTCGGCCAATGTGGGTATGTGAGAAAGCTTGCTGGTAGATTCTCGTGGGTTGGTGGTTCTCCCCGGGTTCTTCCTCCACCTTTAACACTGGCCGCCATTACAGCCTATATTGTGCTGAAAAATTACTTTAAGCCCTACTACAACAACAAAAACGAAGAGACTTTGCAGATACCGTTTATGTCGCCAGAGTGGCAAATGTGGTTCAGGTATATGGCGAAATAAACCTGTAAAACACACGTTGACAGGCCTTAGGCGGCGGAGATAAAATAGTTTAGGGGAGAGTTGTATAGTTTCTACGGCGTAAAATGCTGGCGGTATTGAATATTAGATTATGTGGCTTGTTTTGGTTTTCCCGTGTGTGGATGGTAGATTGTGTGATTTTGGATAGTAGATTATGTGGTTTGTTTTGGATGCATCCAAAGTGTGGATGATAGATTGTGTGATTTTGGATAGTAGATTATGTGGTTTGTTTTGGCTGCTTACCCGTGTGTGGATGGTAGATTGTATGGTTTTGGATAATAGATTATGTGTTTTGTTTTCGCTGCTTTCCGTGCGTAGATAGTAAATTGTATGTTTTGTTTTGGTTGTTTCCCCGTGTGTGTGGATGATTGATTGTGTGATATTGGATATTAGATTATGTGGTTTATTTTGGCTGCTTTCCGTGTGTGGATAGTAAATTGTATGTTTTGTTTTGATATGTGTATTTTCCCTGTTCCGCCCTTGAATAGTGTTTAGGTATGTTCCCCAAAAACAAAAAGAAGGATCAAATCTGAAAAAGTCAGTTGGAATTGAGGTTTCTCTTTGCGTATACCTTTTTTAAGCGGTTAATACATGGCAGATTACATCAGCATATAATATCAGCATATAATATCAAAGTGAGAAGCATATGTATATATGTCATTGCCTTTCTTAAATTGGGTTTTGCTAATCTTTAATTTAAAAAAAAACACATTTCTTTTTTTAATGACGATTTCGGGCTATCTATTGTTTTAACGGTATTTATATTGGTTAGTTTCTTGCTGATATTATCTATACTATAGTCTATAGCAAAGCGCTTAAGTTTCTTCAGTATTTTAATTTCACGCTCACAAAAGGATGCCAAGTTTGTCTTGAAAGAGGATTGAAACTCTAAGTTACGCGGACGTGAAGAAAAACATCTCTTTGTTACTACATTTAGGTGTCGTTGTGTTCATTGTAATCATGCTTGCCGAAAATCTTTGTGTTTTGCAGGTCATATTGTTTTTTTGATGTAAATATTCAAATCAATAGACAGACAACTTTGGTTTTTATCCTCGAGGTTCACTGAACTTGCTTCGTTAATTCTTACATACCCCAGATTCACAAGTTTGAAAAGAAACGAAAGAAAAAAAAAACACCAACAAAATACCTATTAAAAACCCATGCCACTTAATACTGTACCACTCCTGACTATACCGATGTGAGTGTGTACGTCAAAATGTTTAAGTGAGATACAAATAAATTGTCAGTTTCAAAATGCGAACCAGTACTGTGACCATTCAGTAGCTGATGTGGTAAAAAGAAATGGTACGAGTGCTGTGACCATTTGATGTGGTAAGAAGATATCTTACAATATACAACGGAGGGATTTAAGTTCACATTCCAGTCTGCAATGCAATGGGAACAACTTGAGAGCGATTTATTAGTTTGCCATACTGCCTTCGTACAAAACATAGCCTCATTCATCATAAACAATTTCATTGGCTAGACTAATTTTCTTACCGCGTTCACATCGAACTGACTTCAGTAGCTCTTCACCTAGTTTCGAGATACGTCGTGTTTCACCGCTAGATTATATATTATATAAATGTATATTAAAGAAGCAAAACTAAAACAAGAACAATCGTACCCTGGGCGATCCCACATAAATTATGTTTCATCGTTAAATACGTCACAGCGTATTCAATTTTGTGAGAACGTTGTCATCAGTTTACTCTGGTGATATTTTAAAATCGTGGACCTTTCCTATGGATTTGATTTTCTAAGTGGGATGTGTGTTTCCTTGAATTTTTCTAATGAATAATATATCACAAAAACAAGCGTAAGTGTCGTTATTCTTTTTAAAAGTAGGTATAACATAGTCTCAGTCTCTCTCTCTCTCTCTCTCTCTCTCTCTCTCTCTCCGTCGTAATACGTTTGATTGAAATCCTAATGGTATATGTTCCCGTTTGAAGAAACCTCTCCAAAATTTTAATCAGTAGGCACCATAATTTCCGTTTGTCATGTAATTTGTTTTTCAAACACTACACCCTTAGAAATAGTAAGTCAGTAAATCGTTGGATGAAATAAATTCTTTAGTTGCCAAACTTGTACAATTCAGGTATCGGAGCTTTATCTTTTTTTGGCACAGTAATCTGTCACGGAAATTTTTTTAAGCATGAGATCTACCGTTTTTAAGAAAGGAAACAAATACAAGTCTATTTAAAGAATGACGCGAGTGATCTTGCACTGTTTAACCCTGCTTATGGCTAACTTTAAAATCCAAAACTACAACCAAAACACACGTTCGGAAGAAATGTAACAATGTTCAAGAATGACACGTGTGATATTGCACTTTATGACCTTACCTATGGTTAACTTTGAATTTCAAATCAATACACACAGTTTAGACTGTCAATAGAACAAAGCACGTTTTGGTGTTGCTTATTTTCCCCTTCGCCCTTAGATTTGTTAAAACTTGGCAACATTGTTGGTAGCGTGTGCTGAGAAACACAGGAATCCCTAAAATTTGAGATATGTTAAGAAGTCAGTCGACAATAAATATCATACTACCGTTTTATTAAATTGATGAATGAAGGAAAACAATGAACATATTTCACATAGACTGTATGGTGTTCTTAATTATCCTTGTTTTGTTTTCTGTGTGGATAGGAGATAGTGTGATTTTATTTTCCTTTCTTTCTGTACTGATAGGAGATTGTGTGGTTTGTTTTCAGGGTCACTCATTTCTTTGCCTCAATTTCCCTTGTCGCTCGACAGTCCCAAATAAAAATAATATTCCCCAATGTTAAATTTCCCGTGACGCTATACAACCCCACCATGTTAAATTCCACTTGACGCTAGGGTAACCCAAGCCCCTTTTTGACTGGATTTTCCCTCGACTCTATATCGCCCGATGTTACTATTTGCGACAATTCGACTCGACATACTATTTTCGTTACCCAGTTTATTACATGGACACTATAATAACAGTCCATATCGATCGATAATTTTCGTTTGGAAGTTTTCTGAATAACAGTTAAAGTGAGGAACATTCACGAATTAGGACTGAATAGAAGCTGATTAGACAAAATTAGGTTTACATTTTAAAGCGACAATTTATATTTAATTTTAGATGAGTAAAATGCGCATACATGATCTGTATGAATTTTACTTAGGTACGCCTCCACAGATGAGAACATATGGTAATTTGGAATGTATTTCCAAACGGATAAAGTACAGTTATTATATGAATGCAATGGGTTGTTTACTTGAACTGCAATAATATACGTATTTATTACAACCGCTATGTGTTTGTTAAGTGTATGTAATCAACCCCGAGTTGTCGTGGTAGCTGTCTTTGTATACACACACGGTAGCTAAGGGAAGCTCGATCAACCAAACAAAACACTTGTCGTAATTCCAGTACTGTATCTCTACACTGGCGAATTGTGGTACTAAATTATATTCCACGTCGGGAAACAGCTAAATATACAATGATTAAGATGTTAATCATACAAGCATGAAGGAGAGACGATGTTACTTATCAAAGTAGGCATCAAGGTAAATATACATCATAATATAAAGACATGACATGTTCAATATATTTCAAAACGTAAATCCCAGTTTCTAATTATAGTAACAATGGAATTACCAGAAAAGGTAGAGATCAACAATACCAACATTTTCATACAAGAACATCATGAACATTGTTGGAGGAGAGGTTACGTGCTACTTTTGCACATACGATAACTATTGGTAAGTCTTTTTGGATTTTTAAAAAATACATCCTGAACCAATATTAATATGATAATTTGTGAAGTTCTATATACAAAATAAGAGACGAACGCGTACACATATCCACATAAGGAAATGTACTCACAATAAACACTTTCGATGTTTGACATCTTCGTTTGATTAATGTGGCAACAGGCGACGCCGCTGGAGGGCACTGGCGATCAAGATTAACGTTTTCTCAAAATGTCAACCTCATTACACCTGGTTCTTTCTCCGCTTTAATATTTAAAAAGCCGACATTATTATTTCCGAATCTATTCACGGTTGAATGGTCAAATGTATATAATTAGCGTATATGACATTGGGCCATTTCTACAACTTATTCAGCGGAAAAAAACGAAAACCAAATTTTTTCAAAATGCTGAAAAACTAAATAAACGAGCATATACGCTCACCTACGCCTTCTTTTTTTTAAATACTTTGGAGTTCTTTTCACGAGAATATTGGTAAAAGCTGTTCGAATATATGCGGAAAACCCACAAATTACGTCTTTTTGAAAGGTCACCCATGCCAGCAAGAACAATAACTCTTTACGTACAAAATGTCAACAATTACAACAATGCGACATAATATGGATTAAAAAACACACGAAAACTTGATTGTATGAAAAGGCAGACGTTTATAACAAGGAATTTGATTATAGAGACGTATTGTCATTCATGATACCAAACTTATTAAAAAATATTTGTACGATGTTTGTTGTGTAATATATATTCGATGTTAGAGACTGGACGGGAGTATCACCCACTGATTCAGTGATACTATTATTAATATGTATGTGATTGTGATCACTGGGATATTATCAGAGACACTGGTATTAAAATAAAAATGTTCATATTTAGTAGAGACGGAAAAGAGGTAATAAAACATAAGTTAAATCATTTTTCAGAATTTTGAAGAATGAAAACAAATGGATTTAAAATTTAATGCCATTTTTTGTGAATATCAATTAGAATGTTGTCATCATAAGCCAATTAATAGAATCGATCTGTAGTATTTCTCCATTTAAACAAATAATCATAAATATCTCGTAAGAACTAACTCGGTATCAGTTTTTTCTCTATCTCTGATACCACTTTTTTCTTTCTTTTGTCATTGATTTTATTTCATAGATATGAAAACTGATCAAATATGTCTTATGATAATTAAATTCTAAAATAGCAATTGTTATGTATTAAATTGTGATTTCAGATCAATGTATATATTTATAAGAACACTAATGAATATGCACTATTGGTTGTAAGAGTAACATTCAATTTCAACTTGGTATGACTCATTATTATTTCATTTCATGCAAGAATCTGTGTGTGTGTGTGTGTGTGATAACAAGGCACAGAAAGTCTTCCGAAGTACCTAGAACATAAAAAAGTGAATTTATTCTTGAAGCTGAATGTTCACAACACATTTATATATAAATTATAACCATATGTAAAAAATATGCAACTTTCAGCATGAAATAACATGAGGTCAAGAATTTTCAAAAAGTGATCAAAGACCAATAATAAAAATGGTGGACGGTAGATGTGTTTGAATTTTTCCTGTGAATTTATTTGAAAAGATATCATACAAATTGGTTCATTTTTGAAATCTGCACACCTAAATTAAGCAGAAAACATTCCATTTTAAAAGCAAGATATAATTTCAACTTGTGTATGATTAAAAAATATAGTATTTACTGCAGAAATGTTGGGGGGGAGGTAATAACAAGGCATAGGGGGGCCTCTGAATTACCTGGAACATAGAAAAAGTCAATTTATTCTTAAAGCTGAATGTTCACAAAACATTTATATATAAAATATATGTAAGAAATATGCAAATTTTAGCTTGAAATAACATGAGGTCAGGAATTTTCAAAAATTGACAAGGACCAATATTAAAAATGATGGACGGTACATGTGTTTGAATGCTTCCTGTGAATTTATTTGAAAAGATATTATAAAGATAGGTTCATTTTTTAAATCTGCACACTCAAATTATGCAGAAAACATTCTATTTTTATATATTCTATAATTATGAAAAAATCATCCCCTGGTGCTAATTAATGTGCATAAGAAATAAATATAAAAGTAGTATCTACGTCTAATAACATTTGAGTTTTGTTATACTTTTGGCACCCAAGCTTTGGGTAATATTATTATATTTTCTTTGAAAATGCTTATGATTACACTCAAACTAAAAGCTACACAGGTCATTCATGCACATTGACTCGTCGTAAATTAAATTTAAATCGTTGTTTAAAAATAAAGTATTAAATGTGTACCAAAGTCTATTCTATCATGATTATTGGATGCTACACACCCTAACAGGCATCAAGAAACTTATCAATCGCTGTGGATGTTTACAATGCTGGAAAAGTACTGCTGTAAATTGTGTAAAAAAGCAAATCTAGTCAAATTATCACAATAGAGGGTAGTATGAATTTGTTTATCAACATCTGTACCTTTCATTGTGACATCCATCGCACTACATTCAAGACTGGTTATACTGGATCATAATTTTAGGTTGAGTTTGTCATGACATCTTGACGTATTTAACGTTGGTAATGATGTATGTACTTCTCAGTGCGTTTAAATATTTATCTTCCAAAGGAATATGGATGTATGTTGATCCAAATAAAGTGTATAAGTGCACTTTTTAGTTTTGTAAAATCAAATTCTAAAACATGACAACCATAATTGAAATAATCGGCGTTGAATGCCTACATAGCCATTATGAATTTAACTACATAATAATAGTACACCCTCTTATTTGTTTGCACCCCAACTGATTTGAAGATTAGAAAATCATCAAAAATATATATTATGTTGTTCGTCTTTTGATTCGACGAGGACCTTTCTAGTCATCCGAGGGTTGGAGGGGCTGGTTCTGTGCGTGCGCAGGTGGCTGATGAGGCCAACCCTTGCACAGATTGTTCGTTTGCATAAGGGACAGGGGATGAGTGGGACATCTCCAGGAGGGTTTATGGCACGTGCTTTTATGGCTTGCCTCTTCAGCTCTGCCGCTACTGTCCTGCTAGATTCGCACAACTTGGAACATTTGTGAATAGAGGAATGCCAAGTGAATCGATTGCTTGCTGTTTGCTTCCAGGAATCAAGGTTTATGTTGAACGATAACAATGCAGCTTTCAGATTGTCTTTGAAGTGGTTCTTCTGACCTCATGGGATCGCTGTCCTTGCTGTAGCTCGCCGTAGAAGAGAATCTAAGGCAGCTGGTGGTCTGGCATACATACAACATATCCAGCTCAGCGTTGATGGAACTACATAAGGATTGTGTGGATGCTGAGGAGACCTGATTGGGCAAGTACCTCAGTGTCTGGAACCTTCTCCCGCTACTTGATGTTGAGGTTTTTCCCGAGACTTGTGGTGTGAAAGTGGTTCAGCTTCCTGGCGTGGCGTTGGTACACTGTCCACGTTTCTCATTGTGGGATGCACAACTGCCCTGTAAACCTTTAGTTTGGTCTGGATGCTGATGCCTCTTCTATTCTAGACGTTGCAATACAATCTACTGAATGTTGCGCTGCCTCTGGCAATGTGAAGGTTCACCTCGTCGTCATTGGTGATGCTCTGTGACCGTGTGCTGTCACGGAAGGTGAAGCGGTTCACTATGTTGAGTTTTTGACCGTTGACGGTGATGTTGAGATCAACATAGGGCTTTCCAGGGGCCGGCTGATGCAGGACTTCAGTCTTCTTGATACTGATGGTGAGACCAAAGCTTGTGCAGGAGGTGGAGAACTTGCCAATACAGTATTGTAGGTCGGCTTCTGAGCCATCACTGAGGCTGTAGTCATCCGCAAGTAATAGTACTCGGATGGTGTCTGTCATAACCTTGGTTTTCGCTTGAAGCCTCCTTGTATTGAATAAGTTTCCATCCGTATGGTACCTGATGCCGACTCCAACCTCTCCGTCTCTGAAAGCATAAGTCAGCATGGCAGAGAACAATATACTGAACAGTGAAGGTAACAGAACACAACCCAGATTGACGAAACTGGTTACTGGAAATGGCTCAGATGTATGCCCATTGTCCTGGACTCGTGCCTGCATGCCATCGTGGAAATGCTGCGCCATGGACATACATTTTCTTGGGCATCCATACTTGGCCATTACGTTCCAGAAGCCTTCTCTGCTGACAGTATAATAAGCATATTACCAAGTCGACGTAGATGGAGAAAAGGTCAGTGTTTTGCTCTTCACATTTCTCTTGTAGCTGCCTAGCAGCAAACACCATGTCGATGGTCCCACGTTCTTTTCGGAATCCACACTGGCTTTTTGGCAGTAGTCCCTGGTTAAGGTGCATGGTGAGTCGGTTGAGTGGGATTATGGCAAGTATCTTTCTTGCAATTGAGAGTAAGTATTCACCCTATGGTTATCCGTACTCTCAAAAATATATAAAAATATACGAAACAGTCATTTCATTCATTGTTTTATAACTTTTAAACCAATTGTCATGATGGGGCTAGTAACAAAGTCGCATTATTTGTGTTTCAACGCAAAAGGAAACTCTCGAAGTTTACAAGCAAAACAGCTGCATTTTGTACATTTCTGGTTTCAAAAATGATTTTTTGCAGTAAAACTGTCTTGTATGTGTTTACAATTTGCACTATTTTCAATATTTCTAAAACAAATTGAACAAAGAAATATGACGAACATATGTACATATGTTGAAAGAGATTGAACTCCAAAAGTTATGGAATTATGGAGATTTTCAAAACACTTGAAAACACAGACTGGCATATGGTATAAGTGTACCAGTTGTACAATCCCAGGTGGGTGGAGCTTAAGGTGAAGGGAACATTGTATTCAGAAATAGACAAAAGACCCAGCTGTGATTGGTGCATTATGTAAGAGTTGTACTTTCTGTTAGGCTTAAAAATATTGAGCATTTTGTCAATTGTTTAGGATATTTGTAAAATGATGTAAATATGGCTGAAAATTTGTATGTTGTGACTAGAGTACTCATATCCTTGTCTAATACCAGTAGAGTTATCTCTCTCAAATGCATTGGAGTACCTGGTTATTTCCTTGTCAAATTGACAGTCTAACATTGTTCTCTAGGACATTGTATGACATGCATGCTGAGGTAGGATAGAAACTATATTTATTTCACAAAACAGTAGCATTGAGATATATGGAAAAAAATTGGTACAGTGATACCAAATGTAAGTATAAAGACTATGTTGCTAATGAAACTCCCGTGTGATTTGAAATACCAACAAGTTGACAGTGTTTGGGACTATTAGCTATGATCAGATTATAACTTATGAAATAACTAAATTTTGTGCATGTATGATATAAATCATGCCGTCATTTGTTTTAAAAATTGGTTAAGGGTTACAAATGAGCGGGTGTGTGTAAAAATAGAATTGCAGAGTGAATTTCAATAATTGATATAGTTTAATTCCAAGCCATGAATTTCATACATTTTCTTTGTTCAATTTCTTTTAGACGCATTGAAAATAGACACTATAAAATGTTTGACACAAAGGACAAGACAATTCTTGAAACCGGAAATGGAGAGCAAACAGCCTGTTTGCTTGTTTAAATCAGGAGCTTCTGTTTGTGTGTGTGTTTTGGATCTTAATGTTGCTTTAACCATTTTACAATGATATCTGCAGTGTGGTAATTTATATAGTAATGTCTAGCACTGGGACATCATGGCATAGACATGTAGCATGATGTCCCACCCAGTCACATTATCCTGACACCAAATTTAACAAAGAAATAGGAGGAACACATGTACATGTATTGAAAGAGAAATCTAAAAGTTACAGAATTAAGGAGATTTTCAATGACGGTGAACTACTTGAAAACATAGACTAGCGTATGCGGATATAGAGACTCTTTGGATAATGCAAATTAAAATTTTTCTTATTTGATATTCCTTTTCCAACTGGAGGCACCATGCACAAGTAACATTTGCTGATATGCATTGGCAATACAAAAGGCATAGATTTCCTTATCCTGTTATCTTCATCTCCAAGTTTGCAGCCAAAATAAAGGTGATAGGCGTTCTTAATCAAAGTTGTACTGTGCATTCGTGATGCAAACGACACTTCACCACAAACATTGCAGAAGTTATCAGCATTGTTCAAACAAGTTCAAGGCATCTCAGCTCACTTTGGCTAAACAGAAATGTGTCCCTTTGCCAAATCAAACATTGACAAGAAAGAGAGAACGATACTATGATTTCTATAGCAGAGTAATGTAAGCTTAGTTATGATCGCATCATCCAGGATTTCTTTGAATAACATGCAAATCATATCATGTATGAAGCAATACCAGTTTCATATTGTATCGTTCATCGTTTTGACTAAAATGCAAGTACTGTCCAAAGCCAGTCATAGATTTATTCATAGTTCCAGTCAAAGATATATTTTAGTTATTTCTAGTTTGAATGAGATCCATTATTTTTATAACTGACTTATCAACCGCCATTCCAGCGTCAAGTGTCATATGTACTGACCCACTATCATATCTTTAAAACTAGATACAACCAACAATTTTAAGCCTATTTTTGTTCTGAATGACTCAAAATTAGTAAAGTTTGACTGCATTTATTTCGAAAGCATTTTGGGTCTAGACTAGTGCAATGTAACCCTTCAACTGGGATTCTCTGCAAAACACCGACATTGATTATTTTTCTCACAGAAGTTTTTTTTCAATTATATTAAAATGACCCGGCATCTTTGCAACTTAGCAGATTCAAAACAAAGTATTCATCAGTTAATATTATTTCCTCTCACCCTATATAAAAGTCTTCAGAGTTTGTGCTCTTTTTCTGCAAATCTGATAAATTATCTTTGTATAGTCAAGCTATATATGCCGCACGTGGAAAATGAAATAAAGTCAAGAATAAAAGTTATTGGTAGAATGCAAAGAGCGTAGCAATCTACGTGCTGCTGTAATTTCAAATAAATGTACTGTGCATTAAGCCGAATGTGTTAATAAGGAAAATGTGATGAACGTTTGACCCTAATTATACAAGTTCTCGTATGTTTGTTAGCAGCTTTAGTAGCAGCCCTATGCGTTTACCGGTGTAAGTTCCAGGTCATTACTTGCGCTCTGTAGTAGTTTTCTCATAACAGACCATACTTTTGGAAACGATATATCGCAAAGGGGATTAATTGTATCCGCCAGCATAAGCAGGTTGATCTTTCGATAGAGAGTGTGCTCGTATTCCTTTTCCGTTTTACGGTGCAGGTTAATGCACTGCTAAACTTTCAGTCGGTGGGAGCTGTGCACCGTTGAAACTATCCCAGCTGCTCATATACTCATATGAGAAGGCATCCTTGCTTCCTAAACGGTCAAGGTCTACTTGATAATTTGTGTGCGTGCTGTGTTCTAAAATGCCTCCTTGGGCAGATCAACTGCCAACTTTTCTAAATTGTCATTCATGAACATTAGAACGCTAATAAACTACAGCTGCCCCAATGAGTGAGCCGACTGTTTTAGACGAGAATGTTAAAATTGCATTAATAATAATTTGTTCCCCGCAGGTTATGAAACACAACTTACACTTGTATTTCTTTGGGTAGATTAGCAGCCTGAGATTACACACTTGATGGGCGGTTTTGATGTATTTTCTGTTGATCTAGCAGTTGGCGGGCTGTATGCATTATATGCCGAATTATATGTATTGATCACAAACAAAGAAAGGAACTTAGTTTTTGAAGCAATGCCTAAGATATTCAGTGTGTTTTTAAAAGTGACAAGATAACAGTCGGAGAAAATCCAGGACATTCGTTATCGTTAAAAAAAATAATCCATGTCTGAAATTGGAACGCCACCAAATATTATACAACTGTGACGAGAGTGGAATTAAAAGCTATGCTGTTTTTTGCCTGGTGTCGGTAAGGAAACGCTGAAGCTTTTATCTAATATCTCAGTAGCTGTTAGAGCGAGCTTTCAGTACAGTATGTTAACCTCGTGCAGTGCACTTTCTCCCTCAGTGATATGCAGAAAGAAGGTAGAAGCCTTTGTGTCAGAGATGTTGACCGCGATTGTTCGATTAATGCCCATTTACTTGCTAATATCGCTGAGCTACCGAGAATGCCAACTTTCCTCAGGTGCTGTCAGCATTTGCAGAGTCGGCCAGCTTTAAGATGGATCGGGTAGAACGCGGACAGGTCTGTCAACTCAAAGCATCTATTACCTCCCTGCAGGTTCGGGGTTGTAGAATTGGCCCGACGTGCTTCACTACGTGTCGTAAGAGGCGACTAAGTGGAGGGCACCTGTTTTTGCTATGGGTTGCGACCCGTGTCGGGGGAAGAAATGATCCTGGTAGTTGAGCAGGGGCTTTCAGATGCAATACACTGTTTTGGCTTTTACCTTTCCTAGACGAACGGTCGGGATGGGCCCGTACTCGACAAATCGGCAGGTCACGCCGAGCCCAAGGAAGTCGTTTTTTACTTGCTATTTTTCTTTATCTCTCTTCTTATATCTCTGCTGATACCACCGTTTCCCCATCAATCTATCCCTTTAGCTTTGCATTTCCCAGATTTAGAAGACTTTCAATAAGACGTTGGTTTAACTGGTCAATCAGGAGGTAAGTTTACCGACCCTAGAAGGTAGTAACTTCACGGGTCAATGATAGGTAATTTTATCGACTGAGTATAGCATGTTTGTTTCCCTGGCAATTAGAATGTGTCCCTTTGTTGTGTTTCATGGTGGGCGGGGAAAACGGGTGCTGCATTTTTAACAAACTAACACGGAGATCCCCCCCCCCCATCAAATTGAGTGTACCAAAACACTATCTAACTATCCATGTGGTGTGGAGTCATTTCCACGCTACATTGTTGTACAATCTAAAGATGTCTCAAAACTGCTTGTGGCACTTTCTCCGTTTGTGTTTGAAAAGGCAATTACGTGATCTATCAGCACACCAAACAATGGGAAAAAATTGAAATTGGGTTGCCGTGACGAATGTGAGTGATGAGGTCAAACAGACAATGTCAAGAAAATGAAAACTTTCTTCGCTATTCCAGTCACATCATTCGCTAACTCGCCACTCAGTACGTCCAAAAGCGGAGTCAGCGACACAGATAACATTAAGGGGATGAAAAATGAATGTTCCACTGCAGTACGTAGCATACATATTAAACGTAATAATCTGCAAGACTTCAACACCATTATACTCACCTTCAACAGGCCAATAGCACCAAAAGTGGTCAAAGTTAGCTTTTTGCAAGTGAAGGTCGAGATCTATATACCTAAACCCTACGATGCTTTAAGTGTCAGAAATGAAGACCGTTGCTCAAAATTCCAAATATGGCCGACACAGAGACCATTCTCATAAGGAATCTGAGCGTAGAGCAACTAAGCGTCGTGTCAATTGCGGAAGGGAGCATCACGACGGTTCCAAGGATTGTGATACTTGGAAGCAGGAGAAGGAGCAGGGGACAAATATTCGAATATAATGCTTTCTCATACACATGTAATGTCCTTTACAACTTCAGAAAAAATCAGATCTGCCAGCTACTCAATCTTGTTCGCAAGTTGAATAGTGGCGAATTGGCTACGAAAGAAGGCCATAGCTTTTTGTTCAGGTCGATTTGTACATTGTAGAAAGTTTTAGTTGCTCCATCAATACGAAGTAGAAACTGAATTCCCTTGGAAATAACACTGTGGACTACTGGTGCAATAGCCTGTGGAAATATGGGTCAATAGTTGTAATGGGGGACGAAAGAGGAATTATGGACTGAAATGTAAAAATTGGTGTTTGCAATCGCTTGACAAATGGAATTTTAACATTGATGAGACTTTCTAGTGGCAATGTGAATTAACGCGGAACTGTCTACTGACAAGGGGGACTTTAACAAGAATGTGACTGCCTAGGAACAAAATGGAAAATGGTATAGGGACAATGTAATTAAATGGAACAGAGTGAGTATGTCGAGGGACAATGAACAAACGCAACAGAGACATAGACATAAATACATATATAGAGAGACATATATAAAACAAAGAAGCAAACAGCTATTGAAATGACCTACGAATTGTTTAGGCAATATAGAATAGATATCGTTTAGAGACATATGAGTGGCTCTGAAAAAGGGTCTTTGGGTTTCTTGTATTTTCTCTCTTCTCTTCGTCTTCGCCACCAGCACATCATTTTCTCCAGGACATTTTATCTCTTCTTTGTCTCAGCTTTGTTCTCTTCCCCCTCGTTCTATAACTTATCGTTTTTCGTGTTTTCATTCTCCTCTTCTTTCATTGATTTCTCATTGTAAGCTTTAATCTGTTCCTTGCTCTCCATTTCCTCTTTTTCCTGTTTTATCATTCCCTTAATCGTATTTTGCTTTCCTGACATTAGTGGTCTCCATCTTGAATCTGTGTGGGTTATAACATCCATAATCCACCCTTACAAACATCTCTTCTGCCATCCCTAAATCGTCCACCATCCCTGGCAGTTTTTGCATTTTATCGAAGTGATTGTTCGCCGTCGTTGACTAGTCAATATTGAATGGCGTGAATGACGAATGCTACGCTTTATATGTGAGAACATGGGTTTACAAATCTATATAATAGGTTCATGCAAAAACAACCCCACAACAACATAGATTGGTATTTTTATATTTTTCGGCGATAAAGTCTCTAAAGTCAACTTTGATAGATGTGTATATAGAAATATAAATGCTGATATAGCGTGCGATATTAATTGAATACTTAACATATATGATGAATTACAACTGTATCGAATACCTTATATTCTATTTGAATACTCGCCTTCCTTAATATTTTTTTTCCTTTGTCAGGTTAGATAGCCGATACTAATTGCGGTGACAATGGATGACGGAAATCTATATTCAGAGGATGTCAGCAAGTTATGGTCAGTTAGTACTAAATTTGCTTACCAAATGGAAGATTTAAATTATAGTAGGTCTTACATAACGGCTGTCGTTTCATTTATTGAAAACCTTTTAGTTTTGTTTGACCAACTTGTTGTCAGAATTTGTGGAAGCATGGGAGAGGGGATCTTGTATCCCTTACAAATTGTTCAAAATAGGGATTTGGACCTGATCTTTGTTTATCCCAAAACCCTTGCTGTTGAAATTGCTCGTGAGAAAGACCAGAATGACCGAGAAACATTGGTATATCTTGTTGAGAGAGAAAACTGCCGTCCAGGATATTGCAAACTGAGATTGTTAAATGAAGGTTCATCGCCCTTGCTAAAATTATTGCATTTCAATCAAGAATTGAATGGAATGAAGTATATTCATAGCTCCTGGTCTAGATTTTTAACGGGGCTTTTTTTGTGTAATATTGATGAAGCTATACAAACTATTTGTCCATATCCAAATCTTGCTGTAGGCCACATGGACGAAAGGGGACCTGCCAACAGCATAAAATACAGTGGATTTGAAAATCAATCCATATCAAGTTCCTCTGGTTTTAACATCACAAAAATTGATAATGTATGTGCAATTAACCACCCCAAATGGCCGTCATGTGCATTGGAATGGAGGGACAGAATAAGGCCTTATGGCTGGCCTTCACAGCAACAGATACAAAATATCATGAAGAAAGGAATATACCTTGTTCCAATTGGGTCCAAGCAAAGCGAACATGAAGACATAGAGTGGAGATATTCCTTCAACGAGGCAGAAAAGGTACTTGTCAGGTCTTTCAATTTCACTCAAATCAAATGTTACGTCCTTCTTAAAATGCTAGTATCTGAAAACGTAACTCCGCGTTTTGAAGATGATGTCATTAGTTCCTACCACATCAAAACATTAATGTTCTGGGCAATTGAGCAGACCGATCCCAAGTTGTGGGTTTCACGCAATTTAGTAGAGCTGGTTTTTCGTATCCTGAATGTGTTGTTACATTGTGTAGCAAACCTATCTTGTCCCAGCTATTTCATCCCGGACGAAAATCTTTTCGTTGGCAAGGTTACTCTTGCGAATAGGGATCGTGTATCTCAGGTTTTATTAGACATGATTATGCATGGATGGATAGCTTTAACAAGACTTAAGCACTTTGCTACAGATGATGACTTCATTCAATGCCTTTCCCAGGACAATGATATTATGTATCTTGAGGAAGACGAAGTGGACGAAGTGGAGCAGCCCATTGATCATGATAGACTTGTGCATTTGTATTCTTCCATTGCTATAATTGAAATCATATTAAAACTTTTAAATGTCATACAGTCCTGTAATATAACTGAAGTAGACAAAATAGATGAAAATTTCAAAGAAGTTATAAATAACCTTCTTCAAAAAATACACATCTCCGACGACAGTAGTGATAAGGAAATCTTGAAAAATACTCTTTCGTTGATCATATGTAGCTACGGAACCCATTTTCTGTCATTGTCACGTTGCCCAAGTGCAGAAAGAACAGAAAACTGTATTATGGAACAATCAGGACTATTCTATACCAACGATTCTTGTAAAAGTAATCTGGTGGAGTGTATAGCAAAACATGCGAACTATACATACGTAACAGGAGATTACCAATCGACGATAGCAGCAGCAGCACAATTGCTGAACAGATATGCACACTTCCCACTCCGTCCATTTGGAATCGGTAGCAATATACCCGCTTATTTTAATTATGTTGAACAGGTGTTCTTAATGAATGGAACAAACCTGGATGAATTAATCGATAATTTTTGCTTTGTGGGATGTATTATATTCCTAAAAAATGAGATGTATGCACTGCCAGATGACTCCAGGGTTGAAATGTTTTGTGTTCTTGGTGCAGGGAACCAGTTGCAAACAATGTGTCGTAACTGGTTTGGGTTATGTCCATTTGTATATGTGACTTATCTGGCCTTTCTTGTAAACTTTGATCTAGGACGTAAAGATAATGTTGAAGCCTACCTAAGAATAATGGAATTCATGTGTAGAAAGCCTCCAAGTGCTTTTGAGTCATCATCACTCAACCTGCTTGGTGCCTGTTACATCAAAATGATGCAGCCGGAGAAGGCCTTGGAAACGTTTTGTACTTCTATGAAGAGACAGCGAGGAAAAAGAAATGCGGTTGTCTGGCACGTGGCTCGTCTATTGTGGCGAAAACTGAAAGATAAATGGATGAATATTCATTGAACATAGAGAAATGAGGAACAATACACACGTCGTCGACATCCTTCCTTTTGAATTCGATTTCACGAGCATAAGGAATGTGCCTCATTAGATCTTATGATCCATGTAATATATTTAGTATTGATTGACCGTTTTCAAAGAGTTGAAAGCATATGTTGATATTTTCAGTTAATGGAATTATTAATCGTTTTCAGCTTACCTCTTCCTTTTAAAAATAGGACGATCTTATTTGATTGCTCAGTGAATCATTTTTATATAATTAATGTATTAATTTGTATTTGATGTATCTGTGAATTCGTGATGTCTGAATCGGCGCGTATTATTATTTATGGGCACTTCTTTGCCGCATGTTTGTTTGTTTTGTTTTGTGTCTTTTTCTTTTCCTTGTTGGTAGGTGGGGTTATTAAGATCATTAAATACCTTTCATACTTTTTTGATTTTATCGAAAATAAAATTAGAAATTTTAAGTAAAGACCTCTTTACAATTTATGCAACCTACGCGTGATAATACTATAATGTACATGACATGAAATAACTTTTTGATACTATACAAATCACTTGTATTTAGATTTCCTGAAGGAAGTAAATCTCTATTTTAAACTATAACATGTATGCCATCACCTAGAATATTTTTATCTAATGCAAATACCACCTCTTATTTACAACATCTTATCATCAAAATACGCCATTTACATCTCCCGTTGATTGGGAAGCTTCATATTTTCCTGTTACCAACATCTTACCATTTTATATTTAACTATTATGGTTATTTATATCGCTGGTCGATGTTAAACCTTTCTTGTTTTAAACATCTAACCTATTGTATGGCGCTAAATAGCCTAAAAGTGCTGGTGCGCCGTTAAAATTCAAACACAAAAACAAACTGTACTATCCAATTATTTTGTAAACATTTATTACCATCAGTCAAATATAACTTTCACATTTTCGTTGCATTCTTACTTACTGCTTACTTACTGCGTTTCATAGAACAATAACTAATGTAAATTTAAGTTTCTTTTCTCACCCAGATTATGAAAAAATATTTATTCACCCATAACATGTATTTTTAATTTTTAATATTGTATTTTTTAATGACGGCTGTTGTAATGTTCATTGCTAGGAAAGGCACTAAAGGCTACCAAATTATAATCACTTATAAACAGTCATGGTTTAATGAGTTCGGAAGAGGAAAAAAATATTATTGTCCTCGATAAGTTTATTAATTATTAAAACTCCGATTAAAATCCAATATATGATTATGCTTTTTTAAATTCTAATTTGCCTAGACTTGTTTCATTTCTAATCGATGTCCTGTAACATCAACACATATCAGTCATTGTTTCGTTTGTATCAGTTTAGGAATGAAATGCCGTAATCTGGAAATGATATCCATTGTTTTTCCTTGATTTTTTGCTCTGATTCAATACCTGCAAAACTATCTTATAAAAGTGCATATTGATATAATGTGGTTAGTTACAATACAATTAGTCAGTCAACCAGTCAAAATTCCACAAATGTATATATACCGGATCACGTGTTTACCAACCACCTTGCAGTCAGTTAAATGAAATTCACATTTTAAAATGGAATTGTCTACTGCAACGTTCCAGATGTGCATGTATGATCTTTTCAAGCGGTGTAAGTAATCACTCTTCAATGAAATGGTATCAAATCGAAGACACCACTGTACAATGCATGTTATGAAAAGTTACATATCTTTTTCATGCGTTTTTAAGAAAACTAGTCGAGGCATCAAATATAATTTGTTTATGAATATTTTTTAAAAATTCTTATTAACGCTACTTAAAATCAGAGCATTCAGTTCAAGCTGACATACATTCCTTGTATAGAATATTTCTGTAGGTACTATTTTTAACAGGAAGTGTTATTTTCAAATCTTAATGTTGCAATTTACCAGCAAGTGTACATACTTAGACTGGCGATGTGGCATGTACATGTAGGCCTATTGATTCCACATTATTGATCACATGTTTTCACATGTCACCTTAATATCTTAATCTAATCATATGGACCTTAAATGTGGCCACAATAATACTCACATAAATTTGATTAATGGAATCCTTTCTCATTGTAATTTTTTGGGTCGTGATTCATAAACTATTGTCATCTTCGATAGTGTACACCGTGGAGCCCCGGGTGGCCGAGTGGTCTGAAGCGCTCACCGTTATGGATTACTGAGGTGTCACCCTTGTCTGCTTGCGTTCGAAAAAGCGTGTCAGCCCAGCAAACACCCGACGTTGAATAGATGTCGAATATTGGTTGAATTTCGGTCGCGACGTCAGCAACCAAAATACAACGTTGATTCAACGTTAGAATGGCGACGTTTAAACAACGTCCGGAAAAGACGTCTATACGACGTTGTATTTTGGTCATAAAATAACTATGTTGAAGAAATGTCTAGAATCATTTCATCAAGTGCCAAAATGTATTTTAAACACTCTCCTAAACCCGGAAACTTCGTAGGGAGTTCTAAAAATAGCGCAACAAGATCTGTCATGATTGTGTCCCTTGCGTTCTAGTTTTAATATTACCGATAGGTGTCGCTTTACGTAATATTCGAATTTTTTGAAGTGATTGTTTTATACCTCATTTGACTATAATATAATGTTGAATGAATAGGATTTAAATTATCTTTCTGCCATTTACATTTAATTGCTGTTTTATAGCTTATTTTCTACAAAAACATACAATTTTTAATGCTGCGAAACTACCAGTCGGCCATTTAAATTTGCGAGCTCGGTTCGAAAGGCGGTTTGAGAAGAGAAATTCCAATTAACAAAAAAGAAACAACATTAAACTACGATTTCAGGTAATGACAGCGATTTTTTTCCTTATATAACTGGTACCGCTAACCGGACCCATTCACAATTTCGAACGGCTTCGGCTTCTTGCTGTCAAGTTCACTTTTTCAAGTCGATTTTCTCGTTGATTAATGACCATTTCTTGGGAAAATCTTAAATTTGTCTACAACAGTTGTCCCAAACCATTTTCCCCCGTGGTGTTTTGGGTAGAAATTAAAGATTATGTATCGGAAGAAATTGTCGTCAAAAATGCCCATTCATCCCAAGCTCTTTCGCACTTCATGGGTGTATAGATCTTGCTGAGAAGTGCAAAGTGCAAGAACCTTAACCGTACACTTTACTAGTTTAGAGTTATTGCCCTTTGTTCTTTTTGTATGTTGTAAATTGTCAGGGCTATATCTCAGAAACTATAATAGATTTCAACATGAAACTTAATAGGTGTATAGATCTCTACTAGTGAGAAAAGGCACAGCCCTTCAAATGCACTTTTCCATTAGTTCTGCACCCATCAATAAACAATATTTATTTGGCGGGGGATATCAATTCAACGAATTTGCTTGTTCATTTTAAATTTAGAAAAATGGCTTATTTGAGACGTTGGCGAAAATGTCATGCTGAGGCAGCAGCAATTGCACTTGCAAGCAGCAGTAGTGAGGATGAAGCACCTGATGTTCAGGTAGAGGAAAGAAGAGATACTGAAAGGGAAAGTACATCACACTCCTCAGATAATCATGCAGTGACTACTGATTCAGATTCCTCCGATAATGGTGACGTTGATTTTGGTTTTAGCGATACCGTTGAATCTTCTGATTCTGCATCCGGTATGTCAGAAAGGGAGGATGAGAAATCTTTTCGGGAAAAGATCGCTTCTTGGGCAACAAAGAACAATATGCGAAAATCTAGTGTTGATGAAATCCTGAAGATATTACGAGATGAAGGACATGAAGAACTCCCAAAATATGCAAGATCGTTATTGAAAACCCCTAAAAATGTTGAATGTGAAGATAGATGTGGTGGAAAATATGTTTATTTTGGAATAAGTGGGGTAGAAAAAATTCTTAAAACTGATGGTGTTGTGGGAAATATCAGCTTAAACTTTAATATTGACGGTGTGCCATTGTTCAAATCGTCTGGGACTCAATTTTGACCTATTCTGTGTAGCTTCGGAACTTACAGACCATTCATAGTGGCATTATTTTATGGAAATTCTAAGCCAAGTTCACTCCCTGAATATCTGTCTGACTTTCTAAGGGAACTGTCTGAATTGAAACTAAACGGAATTAATTTCGAGGACAAACATTATCTTATTACTGTCAATGCATTTATATGCGATGCACCTGCAAGGGCATTCTTGAAGAACATTAAAGGTCATACTGGGTATTATTCCTGTGAGAGGTGTACTCTAAGAGGGTATTGGATAGACAACAGAGTCATTTTTTGTCAGTCAAATGAAGACTGTCAGCTCCGAACTGATGAAAACGTTAATGCTAGAGTGTATACAGATCACCAGTTAGGACCAACCCCGTTAGTAGACTTTAATGTGTCCTGCGTAAAAAGTTTCAGCTTGGACTATATGCATTTGGTATGCCTTGGGGTAGTAAAGAGGTTACTCTGGTTTCTTCGTCAAGGTCCAAGTGCGTGCAAGTTATCACATACACAAACTAGTCAAATATCAGAACATTTGTTGCGTTACACCGGAAAAATGCCAACAGAATTTGCTCGTCAGCCAAGAACACTATTTGAATTAGAACGCTGGAAAGCAACAGAATTAAGACAGTTTTTGCTGTATACAGGTCCCATTGTTTTAAAGAAAGTTCTGTCAAAAGAAATGTATGACCATTTTGTCACTTTGGCCGTTGCAATTTCAATTTTACTGGAATCAGATTTTAATAAAAGATCAGCCTACATGGACTATGCAGAGGGTCTATTAAGGTACTTTGTAAACAAAAGTAAAGAATTATATACAGAGAAATTTTTAAGCTACAATGTGCATAATCTTGTACACTTAGCAGATGATGCCCGTAACTTTAACAGTTCATTAAATGAGATCAGTGCATTTCCATACGAAAATCATCTGCATTCAATCAAGCAATTGGTAAGGAATGCCAAAAATCCAATAGTTCAGGTTGCTAAAAGACTAACAGAAAAAGAAATATCGGAAACTTCCAATTTAGAAATGCAGCCCATGTTTACACACATTTCAACAAAACAAAGAAATAGTTGTTTTCTTCTGCGTAACGAATGTTACGCGTTCGTTAAGGAGAAGCGACAGGATGGAAAATTGGTTTGTGATGTCCTGCATCAAGATAAGGCCGAGAATTACTTCACTGTTCCTTGTGAGTCTAAATTGATCAACATCATTTTCGTGAAAAGACAATGCAGAATGAAGAGAAAACTTGTGGAGAAGACAGACCTCTACAAAAAAACAGTTTGTCTACCCGTCGAAGGAGGAAATGTCCTTGTACCTATGTTGCATGGTTTGGAAAAGTAAGGTAAGATAGAAATTAAAGAACATGACCTATGCAGCAAGAGAGTTATTTAATTAGAATAATTTGTTTCAGTGATCTACCTAATTCAGAGTAGAACACAACTTATTTCGCTTGATATAAAATGCATGGAGCCAACACGCCTATTGCAATTTGCATGTTTGTATTGTAATTCAACAAAACTATAAGTATGCATGCTTTTCTTCTCAATCCTTAATAAAAGATGTTTTGGGTAGTTGTCAACATGCAGCCAAATGGCCTAGTTGTTAAGGTGGCTGACTTCAGACCACTTGCCCCTCACCGATTTTGGTTCGATCTTCGTTCGGGGCGTCAAACTTTCATGTAAGAAAGCCATCCAGCTGGCTTACGGAAGGTCAGTTGTTCTACCCGGGTTCCCGCTCGTGATGAAATATGCTCGAAGGGACACCTAGCTGGGGTCTTCCTCAACCAGGAGAGCTGGAAAGTCGCCAAATGCACTAACTAAATATAGTTCGGTGCGACGTTAAACCCATGCAACCAAAAAAAGACAAAGAAGAAATTTTTTTACTAAAACGGCAAATTTTCTTAAACTTTGCATGCTTATTGAGAATCAAATTAGAAATTTGGCATCTGGTCTGGTTCAAGCTGTTTTGCAAACTAAGGTACTATATTTTCTACTTCTGTAAATGTGCTAATTAATGTCAGCCGATGTTTAAAATAGACGTCGTTTAAAACAACATGTTTGGAATATTTTTTACAGAATGTGGGTCAAAGCGGTATGGAAGGAAGGAGTTCGAGACATGGAGGGAACCATACCCCAAAACTGGGTCAAGGATGATTACGTGTTTTGGCCACCCGGTATAAGTGCTGAGAATGCACTGAATAATCAATTGAAGCCGTCCGCAAACTGGAGGATGTTTAGGCTAGTTAAGATAAAGAAAATATCTGGTAAATGATGCGTTTTATTTTTTTTTAACAACTCCTGCCATAGGAATCAAATGAATGTTACAAATTTATGACTAATCAAATCATCATGACAGTTGCATTTGACCACAGGTCGTTAGCAGTCACCTGTGTTAACAAACATAAATACATTTGTCTGAATAAGTCAGTCTGAAAACGTCCAAACTAAATACAATAATTTAAATTATTACATTGTTTTTCTTTTCAACTTTTATTACGGTTACCTAAACCTCGTATTAAATGTTACTCATCTTATAATTGCTATTTTACCGTAATAACTATTATCACTAATATCAGACTAAAGATTTATGTTATACTGTATATTTTCTTCTATATTTTAATATTATTTATAATTAATTTGTTCTTAAAACTAGAAAAAAGACTAGAATGTGAACAGTACGACGCCACAATAACTGTGGAGTCTGACGATGAGGAGGAGGTAGCCTTGAGAAGAAGGCCAAAGAAAAAGGCGTTTCATGATTTTGTTACAGGTACAATTTTTCTAAAGAACTGGTATATCCATTTCGTTCTTTATGATAATATGAAGGTTGCTAACTGATATTAAGAATGTGGAGAGCTGTTGCAGTCAGCTTATCGTCAGTGCCAGTACCATGTTACCGGGCCCATGTATGATTATAGACAATAAGAAGATCTTAAGTAATAGCAGATCCAGTTTGATTGGGTTTATTCGTAGTACATAATTCATGAGTGGTAACGAAGCAATATCGGCACTCTCACACGCTAGCACTGGCTTAATCAGAACTTTAGTATTTATACAATATTTTGAGTTTAAAATGTGCATCTGTAGCTAAGTGGTTAGGGCTCTTGACTCCTTACCCATACGTCTTTGGTTCAATCCCGGGTCGGAGCACATTACATGCCAGTCATGTCTCAGCGGAACACTGATTGACAAATAGCAAAAACCTAGTTAATTTTTTATTGCAGAGGAAAACACAGGACACACTGATGAGATGACGTCCAGTGAGTCGAAGAAAAGTGAAACAAAAAAGACAAGTGAAAAGACTACGGGTAAGTAGCTGTTAGTTCTTATTAACACTTAAGAACTTTAAAATTTATAACTATGTGAGACATTTAATAAAGGGTCCTCCATGACACGGTGGCTGACCTCAAACAACTTTCCCCTCACCACTGAAGGTTTGATTCTCCTATTGGGTGTTGAAATCTTTCAGCTCCCTGCACCTTGATCTTCCTCCACCTAGGAAGCTGAAAAAGTTGCTAATATGGATTGAATAAATATGTTTTAATGCGGTGTTAATCCCAACAAAGTGAATAAATGAATGCATTTTTTTCAAGGTAAAAAAAATACTTTTGTTATGTCAGCTATTTTAAAACATTCTTAAGGAAATGCATTCTTAACTTAACTTTTCAAAAAAAGTCAAGTTATTGTCGTCACTCTGTCGTCCACGTGTGCGTCGGTTTGATTTACTAAAATTGTCAATTTCTCAAGCACTATCAAAGCTTTCAATTTGAACCTCAATACACTTGAAGAATGTGATGACCTACTTCTATTTACAGAGGAGACAACTCTGTAAAGTATTCGGTGCTCTTGTTAAAAGTGCATTAGTTTCCTACAAGTATACATTAAATAAGAGTTGATTTATTCTTCTGTAGGGGAAAAGCCGTGTTTACCCATTCCACCAAAAAAGGTGGTTGCTGGAAAGTCGGACCCCCATTGTCCAGAGATGCAAACTCCAAACAGAAGCAGGTCTTCCAGCAGCCACCGACCATCACCAAACAGAAGCAGGTCTTCCAGCAGCCACCGACCATCACCAAACAGAAGCAGGTCTTCCAGCAGCCACCGACCATCACCAAACAGAAGCAGGTCTTCCAGCAGCCACCGACCATCACCAAACAGAAGCAGGTCTTCCAGCAGCCACCACCAAACAGAAGCAGGTCTTCCAGCAGCCACCGACCATCAACAAACAGAAGCAGGTCTTCCAGCAGCCACCGACCATCACCAAACAGAAGCAGGTCTTCCAGCAGCCACCGACCATCACCAAACAGAAGCAGGTCTTCAGGCAGCCACCGACCATCTAGAGACCGCTCATATAGATCTAGATCACCATTAATCCAGAGAAGTGTTTCCAGGTCTAGGGAGAGTTCACGCCGGTCCAGATCACATTCTCTCAACTTTACCTCTGGCAGAAAAGATAAAAGGCCATCTTTGACCTTAAACGCACGTACTGCAGCAAGCACCACAACAAACGCTCGTACTGCTGCGAGCACCACAACAAACACACGTACTGCAGCGAGCACCACAACAAGTGATGGTGCTTATCCAATGCCAACAGCCAGTAAGTGCGTTATTTTTTTAATGTAAAATTGTGACTGATATATACATATTTAAATACTAATTTGTACAGCTACAGTAACATATTAATAGGTTATTTAACATATATGGAGTAATATGCACAAATTCTTAAGCGAAAATATTGCACATTCTTAAGCGAAAATATTGCACGACCGTAAGAAGTTAAATATATTTCCGCGGAAGAAGAGTGCATATTTCTCCATATACATTCAATAAACTTTTTATTACATGCCCTCTTATATAAAATGCTTAATTTTAATGTATGTTTTATTTCTGGTGCAAAATATTTAATTAGATTTTCACAAACCTCCTTAAAAACAATTCTTACTTAACTTCGGTGCGCACTAACATTTTCCACGAATGAAACGTCATAACTTGTTTTGGCAACGTATAAAATCGACGTGTACACAATCATGTGTAATATGCAGGTCCATTTACCCACCGTATGTAATCGGTTTACAGTGCTGATATAGGAATTGATCGCACACTCACTTGTAATGTAAGTCAATGGGAAAAAAATTAGGCATGTAATAAATGCCTATTCATGACTACCATATGGAAAACTCCAGACTGATTCATATTGCCATGAATCATACTGAATAGTATCTGTAGCTATAGCTATTTACTCCTGGAGTAAAGGAGGTGTTACACAAAATAAACCAGCTATTTTGGTTTCAGTTGTCATGTAAGCTGAATTAATATAAGATGCTTTATATGATTAAGTTATTAATTACCGTCCCATACTGATAGCTAGTACTTCTATTTGTATAGAATTTCAGAAAAGAGTCATGTTCATGCTGACGGACATATGGTCCCTAGTTAGGGAACTAAGTGAGAAAGGCCAGAACAGGTGCAGTACGACGTCAATTGGAGATGACCATGAAGTAACAAGGGCGGAAAGTATTGATGATGTTCATGACATTGAGCAGTCATTGAGAGATGTAGAAAAAAGAAAGTCGATGGTATGTTTTTCATATGTATTACTTCGTAACTTGTATAAATTGACTGACGCTCGATTTTCGAAATTGTAGATGACTAATGTATGATATTTATTATACTTGGAAGCTAGAAAATTGTTTTATATATCCTCATTTCTGATTCTGCCGTGTTTGTGTAACATCTAAAAATGACATAGACACACTGGATAAAAATCAAATTCTTCTATTTCTACTTAATATAACAGGTTCAAACAATGTCCAAGGTTGGTGGTGCCTCTGTAAGAGATACAGTAAAAAGGATTCTGCTCAAGTAAGTATGAACATTATATTTTGTTTATGACATGACTATTTTTTTATAAATAATAGATGTTATCATGTTGGTGGTTTGGGTTCATAAAGATATTATTTTTGACGGTTTCTGCTTGTATAGATAAATAATTATTGTGCTCTGTTATCAAACACACACTTTCCATCCTGTTATAACACCACACAATTTAGACAAGACGTACAATTGTCATCAAGCAAGTTATTCCACATATTTATACTAAATCGATTGTTGCAACTGTTTTCAGGTTGATGACAAACGAAGTGATGTCAGGTTTCAATATGAATGGGAACAATGGGAAGCGGGCGTTTAAGTCGACTGCCTTATTTGATGTTGTTCAAGGTAAGTAGATTCTCTTTATTTCTGTAATGTTATTACCTATTAAGTGATTATTTTTTATGCTGACCAAAGCATACAATGCCCCCAGCATACCTTGTGGTTAAAAGTCTCTGAATTGAGATCACTTGCCCCTTACTACTTACTGCAGGTTCAAACCTGGCTCTGGGCTTGCAATCCTTCAAGTGGGAAGCCATTCGGTTCCTGCTGGCTTTTAGTCGCTTATAGAAGGTTGGTGGTTCTACCTTGGTGTCAAATCACAGTGCATCACTCTTGTGTTACTTATTGTTTTGTATTTTAGTAACATTTTAGATTTTGTTCATATTGTAAGGCCATTTATTTTTTAAATAGAAATGTTGTTCAAGTAATTGTTTTTTTAAGTATTTCAGGTATTCTTTGAGGTTAACACCATGATCTCTCAACATTCAAAACAAATTAACAATTGTGACCCGTAATATATCCAATATATCCAATATGGCATAAAGTAGTTTCTTTCATTTTGAACCTTTTCAGCTAGTACCATGAAATCCAATCCGACAGCATCAGAGCAAGAAGTAAAGCTAGCTGTTGCGTCTGTCCTCAAGTATGCCCCGGACAGACGAGGTGGGGCTGGAAGAAAATCTAGAGACGGCCAGAGGGACTAAATCTTATTCTGATGACATACAATCATGGACTTGCTTTATATTAAACAGTGCAATTAATCTACAGAGCACTGGTTTTGAGAATTAAGGGACTTATATACTTTCGCAAGAAAAAGTACAAATACTGATTAATTGCAGATGTTAGTTGTGAAGCTTGTATATAGATGTATATAGATCTATGTAAATGTTGATGAATATCTTGCTTGACATGGTCTTTGTTGAAAGCGTCATTTGTGACTTAAACTTACAATTTGCTCTAGGTTTCATTACTTTTTGCAATTATCAAGGGATTTTGAAATGATTCATCCTACCATAATATGACATGATACACCCACTATCTGGAAGAGCCTTACCTCCAATATTACCTCCAATATTATCAAATTACCTCCCTTTATAAAATACAGTTTCCTTGAATAACTCCAACAATACTAAAGGGATTTTACTGCATGAAACTTCAAATAAAAATAGACATTTTATCATCTTTATTCATATGATTTCCATGTATATACCAATTTTCAGGCGGGTAAATTGAAAATGCTAATTTCGAAGAATGTAGGTCATTATAGAAACATATTATTTCCCAACCTCTAATTTAAAAAAAAAGCTAACTGCTTCGGGAAACAACCTACACACAAAAATTTTACTGCATTTTATACACCATTGATTCCCTACTTGAGGATTTTTGATATATGTCTTTAGTTTAATTTTATTGCCTTTTTTATGTGAAGTGACAGGGGAATACCCTCCTAAATTGTCATAAAAATAAATAAAGACCTATATCAAAAATCTGAGACAGGGTTCCCTCAAGTTGGGAAAGGTGTATAAAACGCAGTGAAAAATTTGGGTGTAGGGGGGTACCTGTAGCTGTAAGCCTTTTTCAAAAATTGGAGATTGGAAAAATATTATTTTTCTTTAAATAGCTATATCTTTTTCTAGCCATTAGGTAAATAATCATTTTTATTATATATGTATACAGCTTTGAAATACCTTTCCAAAAATGTATCATTTTATCTTATCTTATCTTCACTTTCTTCTTAAAACAAATATGGTATAAACCTAAAAATATTTTCACGAGCAACAATTTAACGATGGGTTTCTTGTCGTCTTGAGGTCCCTTTTCCCGTGACGCAGCTTATGGTAACTTTGGTAAGGGAAGATCCTCCAGCTAAAAATGATTGCTGTTTCTTGCCTTGCTAACATGTTTCTTTCAGAGCATAAGAATATTATGTTGTATAAATTTGACAATTATACTATCCTTTGACTTGTATTATGTACGTGTTTGCTTATAGAATAAATTTATTTTGAATGGAAATTTTATCTTTGTTTTGTCAATTCAAAGGAACAGGTTTGACTATACCAGTGCAAATATTTGAAACTAATATTTGCACAGTCTGTATTTGAGTTGCACACCAGTTGTATTTTGGTTGCAAAGTGGTTGAATTTTGGTTGCAAAGTGGTTGTATTTTGGTTGCAAAGTGGTTGAATTTTGATTGCAAAGTGGTTGAATTTTGGTTGCAAAGTGGTTGAATTTTGGTTGCAAAGTGGTTGTAGAATGGTTGGATTTTGGTTGAAAAAGGGTTGAATTTTGGTTTGTAACATGACGTTGAATCAACGTCATAAAATGACGTCTAAAAACTTTCATTTACAACCAAAATTCAACGGTTATTCAACGTCATGGTACAACGTCTTTTCAACGTCTATTCAACGTCATATGTTTGCTGGGAGTAGGTGTTCTAGTTGGTCGGTGGTTCTCACTGGCTGCTATTTATAGCCTATCGCGTGCTGACATATGGCGTTAAACCCTACAACAATATATTGTAAATATGCATAAGAAGATACCAAAATTTGAAGCGTATTTAAAGATCTGTCAGTCGGTCAAATACAGTACAATAAATGCATTACCGTTTAGAGATTATTCTGAATTGATCTGGTAATATTCGATTTTCATTTTGAGTTTGTTTATCAACCTTTCTTAATATTTAAGTTATTGGCGTGCATCGTTGTAGACACGCAAGCAGATTCAAGTTATTGGTGCGCATCTTTTCAAACACAATCAACACCTAGTTTGACGAGGCAAAACCGGATATAAACATTTACGTCTTAATAGAATCTCAATTTGACGAATCCAGCTTACTGCCTAGGACTCACACATGCATTGCCTATTGATTGGTTGCGTCAGAAACACATAATACATAACTGGTTTGGATGGCATAACACTTTTTCTACACATATCAGGACTAATCAGTATGTTTTATTTGTGCATTCTGTTATTATGTACGTAAACGTGAATGTCAACACTGACGTCTAATGGCTGAGAGAAAACCATTTCTCATCCCTATTTTCGATTGTCTAGTAAAATACATCATAAACATTATTATCGATTATTTACATGTTGTAATTTCTGAGCTCAACTGCATCATGATTACATCCAAGATGCATAAATAAGAGTAATGTGTTGATGCCATACGTTGCAAAAACACTGGATTAGTTGTTCAATTAAATCCATCTTGACTAGTTTGAATTAAAATAAGTTAGTCGTTGAAATCAGTTCTAACTGGCCTTTGAAGAGATTGCTTTGACGTCACAACGGAATATTTATATTAAATATTTTCAAAAAGTTTGCAAACATTAATTTACAGATTTTAATGGACAGAATGGAAACGGTCTGCTTCTTTACAACTGCGCCGTTGACATTAACATTATTTGTGCAATGTGTGGATATGTCTCGTTATTTTCATACAGTTAGTCCAAATTTCCTTACACTCGTAGAGAACTGCAAATATTATACTGGAATGTTAGCATACTCTGTTCTTTTTTTACAAAACGTTTCCTAGGTAGTGACAAAACGTTCTATGATGCATTCTTAAGTGTTTTGTTTTATTTTTAAAAAGTTATTTCAACTAAGGTGTTTATACATATAGACCTGTTTATAAAACTTAAAGTGTTTGGTTTTTATCTTAATTTTACGATATTTTCTAATTTGTTTTTCTTGAGGTATGCCATTCCAATTTTTTCTTATCATTTTGATGCGTTAGTTTTATAGTAACCTATTAGTATTGACAGTATTCTTTGTAGTATGCATATTCGTAACTTATATAGAGTAACCTATTAGTATTGACAGTATTCTTTGTATTATGCATATTCGTAAAGTATCTAGAGTAACCTATTAGTATTGACAATATTCTTTGTATTATGCATATTCGTAAAGTATCTAGAGTAACCTATTAGTATTGACAATATTCTTTGTATTATGCATATTCTTAAAGTATCTAGAGTAACCTAATCAGGATATGCAAATGAAGAAAATTTTAATAGCCTGAACAATAACATGTACTCGGGTTGTGTGAATTATATTTATTGCACATACACCCACAATTTCTTCATACCTTTCGTTTGTTACATGTTATTTTTGATAGCTTTAAATCACGCTTCATTATAGTGTTATGAAACAGAGATACATGGTATGTATCATAGGTAAATATTTAAGGACTTGATTTTTCCATGTTCTGTAAGTGTTTTTGCAATAACAGGTTTTTTATTTCAGAAATTAAACGAAACATAATTCGTCCTTTTCTCAGAACAAGAGTTATAGTCAAATAAATTTACTCAAGCCTGATACCAGTTATTTGTATGACGAAAACTACTGCCAGATAGTGTTAAATGAGGTGTTAGCAAGGGAAACCTGATATCAAATATTATAAATATGCCGATACAATGCTTCCTAAAGACGAAATTTACTAGGTAATTAGATCTCAAGAAAGCAGAGGCCTAGCGTAACACCCAGGGTTTTACAGAGCATGTATTTCTGGGAGTAATCACATTCTATGAAACCGTGATGCACCCAAGCCGCATTAAAAAGCATAGGAATTAATACACACTTTCTAACTGGGGGAAGCTGGAGACTTTAATATGATGCGAATACACTATCATATTCACAAATCAAATAACGGCAATTTTCCCACTTTGTGTTAAATAAATTTCAAATCTTTCCCGAGGTCGAAAGGAACAAGTATGTTGCCGCATCCCAAACATACAACGTAATATCTGACGATACAATATTAGAACCATGTCATAAAGGTATATGTATGTTCAATTACCTTTACCCCATTGTTGGCAAAGAAATTATCTCAGACAAATAATTAAAGCTGGAATACTTGTTTTACATAGTCAACACTGGTGACAGGCAATTCCCACAATTTTATGGTCTTTATTGTGTTTCTAATTTAAAAACTAATCTAATTTTTATATATGTAAGTATTATGCTTGTTATATATATATGTATATATATATATACATTTATATATATATATATATATATATATATATATATATATATATATATATATATATATATATATATATATATATATATATATATATATATATATATATATATAGTTCCGTGTTAATGTGTTTAAGTTTTGCTCATGAGTGTAGATTATTAGATTATATATACACAAAATAATATATTTGTCAATGGGTGTACATACGTTGTTCATTTGCGTTCATTTTCTACATAATGAACATGCGTAAAGTGTGACGTAATATTCTGATTGTTTTATAAAGAGTAGTTGGTTATGCTTCGACATAAGTCAACTGGGTTTGTGTTGCTACATAAGACAAGATGAGTTGTGATATAGAAATTTTGATGTATAAAAAGAAAACAAATCAAATGACAACAGTTAATTCATTCCTAATTCATATCTTTAGTACGGTTTCATTGTTTATATTCAGTCTGCAGCTGTATTTGATGTTGTTTGCAAATTAATTTGAGTTGACTTTTCTATTGGAATTTAAAACGCTCATATGACTGTCTGATTCAAGTACAATTTGGGGATCATTGTGAATTCATTAGAAGGTTTCTAAATAATACCATTGTAATACATCAGTACTGTTACACCTCAGCAACTTTTAGGGGATTGGTAAGATCAGGAATCCTTTTAGACTTTTGATATAAACTTTCTAGGATTATTTTGGATTTAATTCGTAAACTGTAAGGTTCTATTAATGTTTAATTTTATAACTTAGATAATTAATTTGACTCAGAATTTGGCAGTATGAAGTGTAATAACTGATTGTGTCTTATGAGAGCTATGCATTACGGGAAACTCGATGTCGATCAATTGCTTCGGCAGAAATATTATTCCTATGAAAAGAATTGTATATTAAAGGAATAGTACACAATCACGTATTGTCTGTAATACTAAATGAGTTCAAATTGTAAAATTTCAGGTCACTATCACTGGTAAGAAAACTGTCAATGCGGTTGTCTTTGACTCGGGGGTCTGGCGGAGATCATTCTCCAGTAACCTCACCATGTTCACTGTATGCATCCGCAAAAGAAATGTGTCAACGACAATGAAAGTCTTTTACTGTTTTTATGAAAACAGTCATTAATTTGAAGAAGGAAACACATAATTATAAGGATTCTATCTAAAATCAAAACCTTTATAACAAAATTTCTGTCCTAAAAGTATTGTAAACTTTCTACAAACGTTTCATCGATGTGATAATGTAGCCATTAATAAAACTGAGAAACTAATGCATACAAAATAAATGTTTGTTGCCCTAGCAAAGTATATAACAAAAATAAAATCTACCTCGGTTTTCCTCATCAGGTTAACTGTGTTTTGTACATGTGAATGAGTATTGAAACTTGGTGCGTGGACTGCATGGTGCATGCTTTTCAAGCTAGATACTACCTGTAGTGGTTAATTAAAATAATCAAGTGTTAATGCATTAATTATGTTAAAACTTCTGGTATGCTATAATAAAAATGGATAGCAGGCTTTTTGCCTGTTTTTGCCATGGTTTTCTTTTGGTATACTCGGACTAAAGGCATTCGATTATTTGCCACATGATTTACTATTGCTAAAACTAACAACGTATGGATTCACAAAGAGGAAAGAAGACTCAGAAAGCTGATCCTCAACAGAACACAATGTGTACAATGTATAAATCCATGACATAATTATTTTATTTTGTTTCTATTGGCAAGTTAAATTATGCAGAGGATAAAATGGTTTCTCGTATAAATGTGAATAGTGATAACTTAATGCCAACTCTGTTAAAGAGTTTATTTGAGTTGATTTACAAATAATCGAAAGAAGGCCAGTCCTGACAAATTATTCTTTAGCTTTTTAATCTGCATAAAAATGCTTTAGATATTTTCTTTAATGGACTAATTGTGTCATGAATAATTATTATTTACAATCAAGTTAGAATATGTCAACAAAAAGGAGAATTGTTTGCCCTAATTTTTTTTAAAAGACTCTGTTATATAGTTTTTCATACGTTGTGAATGGAATTATACTTAGTGTTAAGATAGATACTCTACCACACAAGCGTTAAAGTTTTTGAACTATGAACATGATGAAACGGTTTTTAAAAATATTTCACATTTTAATGTTTTTTTAAATATAATAGTAAGCATGTATTTGCTTTTTTAAATGCACTCAAGCATTGCTATTTTAAATTAATCCTGCTGATTAAATGTCCGCATTAAGTCTTATGAACTTCTTATTCCTTTAGGTTTTGTGTTAATTTTCCTTCTTGGTCAAAAGTGTTTTTTAAACGTCCTCAAAGCTAGCAATAGATGATTGCATACTGTTGATGCTTGAATGTTATGTTTATTAGAATAGACAATGAGTATTGTTGATTTTTGTAAGTGTTAACATACCAACTTCAAATAACATACTTGACTTAAGATAAAATGCTGTTGACGTTTTATCTATAGATGAGACTATGTTCGGATTAATTTTATTGTAATGTTAATTTTAAAAGTATCTGCTGACAACTAGGATTAAACGTTCTCATGCATACTATTGTATAAACATTTTCTTATGCATATTAATGTATAAACATTTTCAAAAGAGTTTTTCTTTACTGTGTAACATATTGTGATTTTCGTTGTTTAATTTCACTGTTACTGGATTCTGACATTTCCAGTGCATGAATTTAATTTGTATGAGATGTAATGGAGCAATAAATATTTTCAAACGGAATCGAATTATCTCTCAGAACAACGTTTCGTCATTGCATGCAACACTCAGTCATAAATGTATTAGTTCAAAAGCATACTAAGAGTACATACCATGTATATCAATGACAGTAGTTTAGCGTGAAGGAAAATGCATTTCATGTATCTAGAGTGTCATTTCCCTTTATATAATGATGACTTGTTTCGTTGACTAATTAGCACTATAAGCGATGCGGCTAGACAAGTATCCATATAATGGAATACATATGAAAAATGTTTTGGTTTTTATAAAATGTGTTGACGTTTATTTTAGTGTTCTAGGTAATGATATGTGCAGTGATATTGCAGAGGAAAAACCACAAACTTTGGTTTGCATAAATTCTGTTTCAGTGGTCTGTTTTTGTAAAACTCCGTAAAAACGTAGGGTTGCATTATTATTGACCGTTACATTTGTGAAGCTGTCTAAACCGTTTGCGCTGGTGTAATATGAAGCTTCGTTTTTCTGAAACTGTCTAAACCTTATGGGCTGGTGTAATATTAAGCTTCGTTTTTGTGAAACTGTCTAAACCGTATGGGCTGGTGTAATATTAAGCTTCGTTGTTGTGAAACTGTCTAAACCGTATGGGCTAGTTTAATATTAAGCTTCGTTTTTGTGAAACTGTCTAAACCGTATGGGCTGGTGTAATATTAAGCTTCGTTTTTGTGAAACTGTCTAAACCGTATGGGCTGGTGTAATATTAAGCTTCGTTTTTATGAAACTGTCTAAACTCTATGGGCTGGTGTAATATTAAGCTTCGTTTTTGTGAAACTGTATAAACCGTATGGACTGGTTTAATATTAAGCTTCGTTTTTGTGAAACTGTCTAAACCGTATGGGCTAGTGTAATATTAAGCTTCGTTTTTGTGAAACTGTCTAAACCGTATGGGCTGGTGTAATAGTAAGCTTAGTTTTTGTGAAACTGTCTAAACTGTATGGGCTGGTGTAATATTAAGCTTCGTTTTTGTGAAACTGTCTAAACCGTATGGACTGGTTTAATATTAAGCTTTGTTTTTGTTTTTCGAGTCATCATATCTATAGTTTCTTGTAGAGAAAATAAAGTCTGTGTAATCTATATCCATCGTCTACAACTGTTACTTTTTCTATCTTTATTTAAATATGATATTTCCAAACAAGAATAGACTTGTACTCAGATATGTTTTCAACGTATACAAAAGATGAGAAGGTTCTTTTTAATACATATATAACAATAAAGATGTGCATATAATATTAAAAGCAAGACATTTTCATTGAATATAATGTTGAATAAACTTTTAAAAACGATATAAGAAATTCAGATTTTTACCTGATGTTAAGCATTAAATCCAGTATTACACATGGAAAAAAATACTCACTTTAAAACATGAATGTGAAAGACGTATACATGTCATTACTTTCGAATACGTTCTAATAGAAATGCCCAATATGTAACGAACTAGATTGTGTTTACTAAAATGTTCGAATGATCTAGAAATGTTTATTGGATAAATCGATTTCCATTGATTTAGATTTTATGACCTTAGACACTTTATAAAACTATTTAAGATGAATAATTTGAAGAAACAAATTAAGAACATGGATGTGTTTGCACATCACCATACTTTAAAGCTGTCAAACTTGTAGTTATTAGTTAATATTGGGCAATATCAGCTGACACAGATATTTAATGGGAAGATGCAGGTTTGAATTGTTACAGTTTCGCGTTTCCTTGGTATTAAACAACAGAGAAAATGTCGTTGGTATGTCATTGCAAACATAAGCATTGTTTGGACTTGGTGTTGTTAATAATATGCCATAACAAAATTACCCATTTTCGGAATGAATGTTGTCAGTGGTGTGCTATTGCAAATATACCCACGTTTAGGAAATGGTGTCTTCATAAGCTTGAAAACAACTTGAACTAATATAACTTATCTCGCTCACCTTTTCATCAATCAACCCCCAAACATTGCAAGGGGCATGAACCCACATTGTTTCTTTTATGAGTACATGAAGTAATTGTTTTCCAAATATACACCTAAACCCATGGTCACTGTGTTCCACATATACCCATTTGACACAACAACCCATAGTAGCTACATTCCAAATATACCCATTTGACACCTAAACCCATGGTCACTGTGTTCCACATATACCAATTTGACACCTAAAACCATGGTCACTCTGATCCAAAATATACCCATTTGACACCTAAACTCATGGTTACAATGTTCCAAGTATACCCATTTGACACCTAAACCCATTGTCACTGTGTTCCACTTTTACCCATTTGACATCTAAATCCATGGTCACTGTGTTTGAAATAACAAATTCGACACTTAAACCCAAGCTCATTGTGTTTCACATTAACCCATTTGACACTTAAACACATGGTCACTCTGCTCCACATATACTCATTTGACACTTAAACCCATGGTTACTGTGTTCCACATGTATGCATTTGACACTGAAACCCATGGTCACTGTGTTTGAAATATACAAACTTGACACTTAAACCCATGGTCAATGTGTTCCAAATATACTCATTTGACACCTAAACCCACGTTCATTGTGTTCCACACATACCCATTTGACACCTAAACCCAAGGGAACTGTGTTCCAGATATACTCATTTGACATGCTCACTGTGGTCCATATATACCCCTTTGACTACCTAATCTCATGGTCACTGTGTTCCACACACACCCATTTGACACCTAAACCCATGGTCACTGTGTTCCACATATGCCTATTTGACACCTAAACCCATGGTCACTGTGTTCCAAAAATACCCATTTGACACCTAAACCCACGTTCATTGTGTTTTTCACAGACCCATTTGACACCTAAAACCAAGGCAACTGTGTTCCACACACACTCATTTGACACCTAAACCCATGGTCACTGTGTTCCACATATGCCTATTTGACACTTAAACCCATGGTCACTGTGTTCCAAATATACCCATTTGACACCTAAACCCATGGTCACTGTGTTCCAAAAATACCCATTTGACACCTAAACCCACGTTCATTGTGTTTTTCACATACCCATTTGACACCTAAAACCAAGGCAACTGTGTTCCACACACACTCATTTGACACCTAAACCCATGGTCACTGTGTTCCACATATACCCATTTGACACCTAAACCCATGGTCACTGTGTTTCACATTTACCAATTTGACACCTAAACCGATGGTTACTTTGTTTCACATATACCAATGTGACACCTAAACCAGTGGTCACTGTGAGCCAAAGACAAACAATGATATATGTTGACTTGCTAAAGGACAACATAAAATGGAAAATAAAAGTTTAATAAACAGACCAAACAAAATTTACCATGAGGCTTTAAAGATGGATGAAATGAAGGCTGGGATTGCACGGAAGTTAGGAAAACGTACTGCCAAACAATATACCCTAGAGAATTCACATTGTTTCAGAGCTTGATCATAAAATGTACCAAAATATATTTTACATGTAAAGTGATCTCAAATGAGCCTTTAATTTAGTACCTAAAACTCTTGGACTTCCTATTTTGTTTACCTATTGACACATACCATGGGACTCTAGAAATTAATGCAAGGGTTAAAGTTCATTTTTTACTTAAATACTCCCAAACACATTTAATATCCATGACCATGATGAGGAAATATATTTTGACATTTTGACATCCCGTCTATAAAAAACGTGTGCCAGTAATCAACAAATAAATCATCTGCATAAAATATCACTTCTATCATCTTGGAAGGATATATAGTGTTTGCGACCTGAAGATGCTGATTTCTTGATTTATTAATCTTAAAGATTTATTTGTTGATTACAGTATAGTTAGTTTCTTTTAGACATTATATATATATATATATATATATATATATATATATATATATATATATATATATATATATATATATATATATATATATATATATATATATATAGTATCCAGCTCACTATACAACAATTTCAGTTATTCAAGAATGAAGACTTGAGACCAAATGTTCACAAAGTATCCAAAAAACTTCCTACTCAAATTGATATTTTATAAATATCTTTCTAAATGCGTGACTGTTAACATTGTTTGTTTTTGTTTCAGCATTAAATACTGAATTCATCAAATTTGAGGAATTTCTGCAATCCTTTTTCAAGGATTAAACCTTTATCGATATGTTCCAGTTTACAACAAAGGGATTACGCGATCTTTATAAAAATGTATAACTTGGAACAAATATTCACATTGTTTTAAGTTATAAGCACGATAGTTTCAAATATTTACTGGAGGAGACATTTATATTCGTTTCAAAATTTGAAATATTCTGTTACACGCACAGGGGTATTCACTTGACCGAGCGGTGTCAAAACCCTGACGCGGGTCCCGCTGGAAGTCATATTTTTTCTTCAAATTTCCAAAGACTTCCATACAACTTGAGTTATAATTTGGAACGTCAGACGTGTCTGTCTTTATTTACTAAATTTTGCTCTAATCAATTGGAGACCACAGATTAAAACAACTTGCCCAAAAGTCCATTAACCGCACCTTTGCATGGTTTTTCTTCATTATCAACAGATTTCCGTACCGCCAGCCGGTTATGCCATAGAAAATACACTAGTATTCCCTTTCTCAATGGGAACTATTTAACTGCGTCCCTAGGCCAGTCAAAGTACGATTTTACCGGCGTATTACGCTTATATAATTCCGCCTATTTTCCACTATGGACACATAAACGGTATTTACCAAGTCCCTACTTATTGATTCCATTGTGTAATTTACTGGTTTCCTACCGTAAATACTGCCATCTCAACCACAACACTATTATACACCACTAGATTTTAATATGGACAGTCATTCAGTTTGTACCTAAATTCACTACTAGCGAACCCTAGCATTGTTCAAACTCACTAACACGAGGCTAAGTGACGTTTGCTCCTACTAATTGGCTAATTATTTCGGTCTAGGAATATTTCCATGGCGCCGAATCCCAATAATCACGCAAATAAATCTAAGAATTGCTTAAAAATGGGGCGCTATCAAATATGCATACTCCAAATTTATTAAAATTCTTAAGGCCCAAGACCATGTATTGTATACTGCGTTTTCTTTGGTATGAAATGACACTAATCTGGTACATATAAATAAACAGTTTTAGTATTGACATTTATTAAGGGACATAGTCAATCACAATTACATTGCTCTTCTGTTGGATATGAATAGGGCTGATAGAAAAATCCAAGACGTTAGATCTACTATCCTTTTCCCACATTGAAACTCATGTTAAGATTTAGAGGTCTAACTGGTCAATGATTTCAAGTCAATCAAATGTCAAAATGCTTCATTAAAGTCATTAACTGAGCTAGATACTGAGTTCCCAGACAGTGAAATAACGACTCTCAAATTTTTTTTTTCGTGCAGCTGTTTGACCTTGAATTTCAAGTCAAAGTTAATCTCAAGAGTTTCACAGTTTCCACGCGTTCTTGCATATTTTAGACAAGTGATGTTAGTATTAAAAGGTGAATAGAAAACGTGTACAATGTATATGCAGAGCAAGTAGATTGGCGGATAAAGCAATAGAAAGCAGCTGAAAGGACTACTGCTTTTTAGCAAATGAAGATAATGTTCTCTTGCGAATTCGTTTGAAACGGATATGTTTTAGAACTGTATTGCCTGTTTCATTCGTGACAAAGACTAGACACAATACACTCCTTGTCATGGTTAATCCCTTAAACAGTTACCTTACCAAGCCAGCATCGATCTTACAAATCAGGATTTTGTTTTATTTAACCTAAACAGTCACAACCCTTTCAAATCGTCAGAACCTTTTCAGTCTCTCTTGTGGCTGGTAAGAAGCGATTGTAATTTATATAAAAAAAATAGTAAGTCTTGTCGTTGATCATTCTTCCTTCTCCAATGAGCGTAGTTCATCATCGTTGATGTATCATAATGATGTTAACATTTGCTTGTACATTTAAATAGTAAATGACGCATCTTTTGCTTAGTACGAACAGTGCGAGCAATACGATCTTCTGGCACACATCGAAGGGAATAACGTGCTATCATTGGTCCACCAAAGCGAGGTAATACATAAGGAGAGACGAATGAAAGCGCAATATTGCATTTTGCACATCAAGTTGAAATGGCAAGCATGCACAGTCACGGTCATGTCGAGGAGTTCCGTTTTTACAGTGGGCTAGCTTCCTTTTAAAGAGAAGATACGACAGTCGAATTTGGTGTATGTATGAACAACTGGAATAGCTGAGGTAAATTTAACAACCTACGTGAAGTGATATAGATATATAGTGTTAACGAGTACATCCACATAGACCAATATGTTCTTAGGTGAAGTAAATTTAGCAATCTGCGTGAAGTGATATAGATATATAGTGTTAACGAGTACATCCACATAGACCAATATGTTCTTAGGTGAGGTAAATTTAGCAATCTGCGTGAAGTGATATAAATATATAGTGTTAACGAGTACATCCACATAGACCAATATGTTCTTAGGTGAGGTAAATTTAGCAATCTACGTGAAGTGATATAGATATATAGTGTTAACGAGTACATCCACATAGACCAATATGTTCTTAGGTGCCCATATCAAGTTGAAGAAAGTAATTATTTTTGCTGGGTGATTTCTCGTCATACTGTGACAAAAATATATAGTTGCTCGATATATCGATAGCACGCGGATAATAGATATCCCCTCCAATGACTACGTTTTGGAGCACAATACCACAACCAATGCAAAACATCTTGACTGAGCGTCCTTTCCAGTCTGAGACATAAAGCAGTTCATCTTTAAATTTGAGATCGCCTTGATCAAAGTTTGTTGGATCATATATCCACTTCAGAGTGCTGCTGTTGATGTCGATGCCTAGTACTTTCCCATTATCACTTGCATAAATCGACTGGCCATCAGTCGCAATTGAGCTAACACATTGCAGGGAAAGCGTTCCTGTATCGTTAAGTGTTATTGTCTTTAGTATGCGGTTTGTTTTGCTAGATACCATTAAGATCTTTGCACCGGCACAACTCAGAAAAAAAGTCTGCATGACAGCAGACACATAACAAATTTCCTTCAGTTTCGATGCTAATTCTCTGTACTTCCTGTAAACGGCCGCCTTTCACAACATATTTAATAAACAAAGGTTTGCTACATAATCCAACAATAATTGAGTCATCTATGTCCGATCGGCATACACTACATGGGTGGTCATCTAGCTGTATGTGAAAGGAATCTTGTCGTCTATAACTGTCAAACAGCAATTAGCGTAATCAGTCAGAACAATATCGCCATTTTTAAGAACAATCAGACTTGTTATCTCACAACAATTGTCATACATTATAGGAACATGTATCGTATTTGCTAATATAAAACCTACAGTTTGTTTCTGCCGATGCGAGGAACTGTCGCAAAAAGACATAGAACGAGCCATGCTTCTTGTGATCTCGTTCTCGCTAAACAGGCTATCATTTGCTGTTGACGCAATATCTTTGTTGATGGTGTAAAGTCCAAAGACTTCTGCATAATCACTTCTATCTGTGAAAATGCTTGCCATCTCTGGATCCATATTTCCACTTACTCCAACGTATGAAATGTCAGATTTAGAGGGCATGTAAACATTTTCCTTTGTCTCACATAATTTGTTTGCATGAGCAGCAGGAAGGCTGAGCTTCACTTTTCGTCCCCCATTTTACAACTTTAAGTCTCCATTCATCAATCTGAGACTTAACAAAAAATCGCTAACCCGTATTTTGGCAATTGGCCACTTAGTGATTTTTTGTCCCAAAAAACTTTAAGTCATGCGACCTAATGATTTTTCCAACCACCAAATCTGCTACTTAATGATTTTTGTCTCTAAACAATCATTAAGAATATATTCGATCAAGTCCGATCTGAGTATATACTTAAGGTTACTCAAACATTTTCGTATTTTTTTAAAAGTATTTTATGTTTTTGTTATATAGGTATGCCAATAAAATCTACTCCATTATCCGAAAAAGACATCGAAGATATTATCGCGATGAAAGGTAAAATTCCCATATCGGAAATTAAGGCAAAATATCATATCGGGTTGCAACGAGTATACTCGATTTGGGGTGGTCCAATACATAAACCAGTAAACAATAAAATATTAAATCGTATGTTTGATATTATCGAAAACTCTCAGGTGTACACGAGAGAGCAAAAAAAAATTCCAGAGATAATTTTTCACGGAGGAGGAAATGAAAATTCGGAGAATTTTGTACCAGAGATTTTACCGTGTCAAAAATGTATAGATGCTGAGGCAAAAGAACAATCCCAGCAACAGTATATAGAATCGTTAAAAAGGCAACATCAACAGTATATAGAATCGTTAAAAAATAAAGATTACCAACAACAGCAATACGTTGAATCGATAGTCGCACAAAATCGTAATTTATCCTCAAGTTTAGATCTAGCACAAAATAAAAATTATGATTTGTCTGAGCAGTTACAAGAACTTAAAAAATCAGGTGGTGGAGATATTATATCTGACGAGATTAATTCATTAAAATCTCAAAATCAAGAACAATCTGATGAGATTAATTCATTAAAATTGGAAATGGAAAATTCTTATATTCCTATTGTCAAGTTTAATGAGGTTCTAGAGTTAAATCAAGGGCAAACTAATATAATTAAAAAATTAAAAAATCAAAATCAAGAACAATCTAATGAGATTAATTCGTTAAAATCTAAACATCAGGAATATGTTAATGAGATTAATTCGTTAAATTCAAATACTTCTATTAACCCTAAAATTTCTAAATTAACTGATAGAATTTTAGAACTTGAGGAGGAATTACGGGATACTAAAAGGGAGCGTAGTGAGGAAGAGGATGAAAAACTTATTTATCGAAAGGAAAATAGAGAATTAAAGAAAAAAATAAAAGAACTTACTTGGAATCATTACTAATTTAATTGATAACAATAATTTACAATAATATGTCAAAAATCGGGGAAGCACAAATAACTAGATTAACTCGGGAGAGATTGGCTGCAATTAAGAAATTTCTTCCGGTAAGAGATTCTTTTAGAAATAATCTTCAAGCGAAACAACAAGAAAAAATGGGATATACTGAGGAAACAAGAGAATTATTTAAACCAATCACAGAAGCCACAAAAGAAGTTGTAACCTCGGTAACAGGATTAAAACCTGTAGTTGAACCTGTAGTTGCATCTCAAAAAATTCCTCTTATTGATAAATTTACTGAAGAAGCTAAAAATAAATTTAGAGAGTTTAAATTAGTAAAACGTGATGATTTTATGGAATTTGGTCAACTCGTTGCTGATAATTATGAATACAGGGATGAGTTTTTAGATAATAAATATAAAGGAGAGAAGATAAGTAGACCTGAATGGGCTGATGCAATGTATAAAATCAATAGAGAAATTATTGGAAGTATACCAAAAAAAACTGTAGATTATAAAACTTTTAAAGTTGGATTTGATGGTACCGTTTTAGGGGATGTGGAACAAAAGAAACAACAAAAAGAATTATTAAAACAACAAAAAGAATTATTAAAACAACAAAAAACGGAAGAACGAGCACGTGTACAATCAACTTCAAAACGAAGACCTGGGCGGCCAAAAAAACAACAAGATCCTGCTCAAGAAGAAACAACCGGAGAAGGATATCGCGGTGGAAACATTAATGTAAAAAACTCTAGATTTATTCCTTGTTCAAGAACTATTGATGATGATGTATCACGACTTGAAGTTCTTATCGGGGGAAAACGAGCTGGAAATAATTCTCCAGAAATCATCAATGAGGCTACTGAAATCTGTCAACGACTGTTCCAGGGTAAAGTAATTGGTATGGGTTTATACCGTAATTTAGTTAATGAGCTTATTGATACAGACTATTACAGTGATTGAAATTCTACCATTTAGAAAATCATTTACAATTGAAAATTACAAAGTAATTTTAAATAATGATAGTACATCGAAGTATGAACAAACCCAGACGGGTTTTTGTCATGAATTCAAGATTACCCGTTTATAAAATTAAACACGGAAATGGAATTGGTGATGTTGTCACAAGTTTTGTTACCAGAATTGCCCCAAAATTACTCCCTATAGGTAAAGAAATTGGGTCTAAGGCTATTGGAGTGTTAACTAGTAAGGCTGGCACAGAACTCGGCAATCTCGCACTTCGTGGAATTGATGCGGCGGCAGATAAAATCGGATCTTGGGTAGGATGGAATAAGAATAAAAAATTAGAGTCCACAAATAATATGCCACCTAAAACTGGCAGTGCAATTAATAAAATGGTTCGAGCTCGTTTAAGACGTATTTCTGGTTCCGGATTAAAACGATTAATTATTTAGATTTATCAAATAAATATAATGTTTGAATATGAAACCGATGACGCCTTTGATATAGATGCTAAGGTACAAAAAAATGTTTCAGTACGGGATTATCAATATTTTTCGTATGTCGCCCAACAACCTAATACACCAGGACGAATTGAACTTAAATTTGATGATACCTCCAAATACTTTCTCCCCGCAGAAGCTTACATTGAGGTTGAAGGTAGATTGGGTCCAAGGGATACACCAGGAAATTATCTGGATCTTGCAAACCTAAATATTGGATTTGTTAATAATGGTATTATGGCACTATTTAAGTCGGCTGAGTATCATATCGGTACAACTAAGATTGAATCTATTGATAATGATGTGGATGTTGCAACAACAATACTAGGACTTGCAAGATACTCTGATGATTTTATTCAATCAGCTGGTCATTCAATGATGTTCGCGAAAGATACAAGTAATCACGCTAATCTTAATCCACTTGAGGTAAGACGACCGAAAACAAATACAAATGCTGCTAATCTTGCTGATGTTGAGGAGGTTGCTATGGGAGTTAATCCTAATTATAACGCAGGATTTGCAAAACTTAAAAAGATGATAAATAATGATGGTAGGTTTTCTTGTACGATTCCACTCTCACATATATTCGGGTTTTGTAGGGATGTTAGAAAAGTTATCTTTGGTGCTAGTCATAACGTAGTATTACAAAGAAAACCTTCCGATGATTATGCTCTCTGGAAAGAACCAAGTGTTTCCGATGGTAAGGTTGAATTAACAAAACTGGCGTTATGGATGCCTGTTATGACGCCATCACTGAATATTGAAACTAAATTACTATCTTTTATGGATCATGGAGGTAGAAATCTATTATCTTGGCTTGAGGTTACAACCTCAACCATAACACACACCGCCAGCGGAGTTTTTACATGGCAGCTTGCACTAACTAAAAATACATCAGCACCAAGACATGTATTTGTTGCGTTACAAAGTGTGGATAGAACCAGAACTAAACCAATTGCTGCTGCTGATGCTGCTAATGCAGCGATAGTGGCTGCTGCCCCTCAACAAGTTCGATCTCATATGATATTTGATCAATGTGGTGTTAATGAAGTTTCACTACGTGTGAGTAATCAACAAGAACCTGAAGAACAACTTATTCTCAATTACGCAAATAATCAGATTGGAAGGGTTTATCACCGTCTATGGTCATTTATGGGACGTGATCAAAATATTGATACCGGTCTACAAATATCTCAATTGGACTTTCAGCAACATTACCCGATTTATTATTTCTCGTTGCAACATCTTGACCTGTCTAAACACTCTACCGTTGACGTGAAATTCCAGGCTCGTGTTGATGCAGCCCCCGGGGAGGGATTTAGAGCGATTGCTGTAATTCTTAGTGATAAATCAATGATTCTTGAAGGAGGTGGTGGACGAATGAGATTGATTGATGCACCTATAGAAACTATGTAAAAATTTAAAGATTTTCTATTGAAAATATAAGTACATTTTACAATAAATGTCATATAACACTATCAACGTCACATTGACTCAGGGTCAAATAAAGAAATTACAATCATCATTAGCTAAACAATGTGGAACTACAATTTCGCTGAAACACAGTCAACTAACTGGTGGACCAAATAAATTATCTCTTACAAATACTCAGATAAAGCAAATAGATACCGCAAAGAAAAATAAAAAAGGAGCTCAAATTACTCTTTCCAAGGCTGCAATCGACAATATGGTTAAAACAGGAGGATTTCTTCTTCCATTACTTGGCGCGCTAGCACCTATTCTTGGATCAGCGGCTAGTTTTCTCATTGATAAGATTAGCGGTAAAGGAATATCAGGACGAAAAAAAAAGGGAAAAGGACTCAGACTTCCAGGGAGTCGATTCACGAGATACATACCAAGTTAAATCCGAAGGATTTCACTGAAAGAAAAAATCTGAAAGATCAAAATGCAAGCATTTTTACACCGATGTCAAATTATGATCTTATAGCTGCGGTTGAAAAATCTAAATCCACTAAATTTCCGATAAAACATTTCAGAGGTGTATTTATGAGAGATCAATTACCAGATCACCCACAAATTCCGGAAACAGGAATAATTAATCTTGATGATAATACCGGACCTGGAACTCATTGGGTTTGTTACTTAATCAGTCCAAGAACCACTAGTGATTCTGGTAATATTATTTATTTTGATTCATACGGATTACCACCACCACCTGAGTTTGTTAATTATGTGAGAAAATTACGGAGTAATTCACCTCAGATTTCACGGAGTAATTTACCAATTTGGTATTCAACACTTCCAACACAAACAATAACTGATCCTCCAATATGCGGACCAGAAACTATTAACGCGTTATCGGTGTTATCTAATACTAATATTCCTCATAAAGCAATTCATGAATATACCGCAATGAAAACAATCAAATTGTAGAGTAATTAAAAATGGAAAATATCTTTAGTATAAACATGTCAGATATTTTTTTAAGATCAACAACTCGACAAGAGAAATCTCTATCCATCCGACAAATAATAAATTTGATAAAAAGATATACATTATCAGGATTAAATCTCGTTGATGTAGATCCAGGAGAATTAGTTGTTTTTGAAGATAGTAACGGCAAATTAAGAACTAGTAATCTAGCGCTTGATGATATCTTAACGAAACAACCAACCGCTCCTGATGACTCTATTGTGGTATTCCAACAGGGTAAGCTCGCAGCAGGTGAAACCCTTACAACAATAACAGATAAATTTAGTGAAATAAACCAAATTAATAATCAGGTGGTATCTATCAATACCGATTTAAATAAATTCTTTGGTATTCCACGAGACACATTAAGTGTACAAATCGCGCATGTAAAGGCCGCAATAGATAATTTAGCGCGATTACGGACTGAATATGATGCTCACGTCGCTAATTTTCTTATGTTACGAAGAAACTTTAATGCCACCGATAACTCGATTGAGAAATTCTTTGGTAAGAAAAATGTTAAACCAGATGATATTACAACAACACTCACTGATATTTTAACTGTGTTACAAAAAACAACCAGGGATTTTGAAGATTTACATAAACGATTAGTTTTGGATATAACCACAACAAATACAAGTATTAAATCAGCTATTGATGATATAGCTAATATTTACAACCAGCTAGGAGTTTGGGCTATCCCTCAAACAGTTTCTGAATCACTCGCGATTAATACAAGATCAATTGCGGATATTAAAACAATCACTGACGCGGTTAAGGAAGATTTTCCAAAAATAGCTCCCAGACTCGATAAAATAAAAATTCCTCACACAGCGGATCAAATTAAAAATCTTACTTATGTGACTGCTAAAGGGATTTATGATTATGTTAATCCTGATCCTAATAATGCTGTTAGTATAAATTTTCCAATTGATGTACCCGGCTATTATAGATTTATATTATTTTCCGAGTATAAATTTGGTATTGGGGGGGGTGGAGGGGGAATATTTTCAATCAGGTATTAATACAATATTGATGAAGATTAATTCTTCAGATGATTTACATTCTATAGTTATAAAAGCTGATGATCCCACTATAGTTAGAGTAAAGTTACCGTGGATTGTAGAATTCTTATCAGAGTTGTAAAAATTACTTTAAAAATCTTTAAAAATCTTAAGATTTTGAATTTTAATTTATAGAAACACCAACATTTTCAAATAAATGCCACCAAAGAAATTTCCACCTCTCGATGTTTCACCATCCCAGTATCGTTATGATACAGTATCACAATATCAGCAACAATTACAGGATCTTATAAACATTTATACCGTCAAAAAGAAAAAATATCAGCGAAGAATAACAGTATTAGATATAACTGTTTACACAGTGTCGGGGGTCATTGTAGGTACTGGAATAGTATTATCTTCAGTCACTATGACAGCTCCTGTTGAATTTCCTATCGTAATTTCTGCTGTTACAACATTAGTTGGGGTTTTTACCGGAGTGTCAAATAAAATTTCATCATGTTCTTCACATAAACTACGCGATTACACATTAAAACTTAATACAGCAACTAGCACATATTCTGAGATAACAGCATTGATTTCTAAAGCAATAAGCGATAGTGAAATAACCGAAGAAGAATTTTCACATATTACTGAGCGTTATAATTCCGCAATGAAGAAATTAAATACTGACAATATACATAATGACCTCAGTCAAAAAATATCAAATAACCAAAAGAAATAATTCGATCGTTTTTTCATGGAAATCTCCAATCGAGTGGTATACCGTAGGAATTGCACCTGGTGAGTATACAATGAAAGAACTTAATAAACAACTAAATAATAATATGTCTTTGACTATGGGTGGAAATGCAAGCATTTCTAATCCAGAGGATTTTGTACCAAAGATTATAATATCTCCAGGAAACATATTTATAATAGCTCCAGAACTTGTGGTTGATATCTACCAGAGTAGTATTAGATCAGTGATTGGTTGGTTGGATTCTCCCCCTAAAAATTCTTTGAATTTTGACGAGGACTCTGTAATATTCCTAACAGAAGGTAATTACAGTGTTACGACTTATGATGAAGATGTAAAATATGACACGGATTGAGAAATGTAAACATTTCTAAATTAGATTTTGAAATACAATTTGAAAAATACTTTGTATTTTGAATAATGTCTCAAGAAATATTAAATCAAATCGCGAATAATACAGTCTGACTGAAAACATTACCGATAAACATTACAACAAGAAACCCGGAATTCACTTTTGAATTTAATCCTCCATTAAAAGCATCTGAAATTGCGTTAACTCACCTAGGGTGTTTCTACAGCTGGCCGAATGTGAGGTCAGAGCCGTATAAAGGTAAATTTCCTAATAATAGTTTTACATTTTCAGCTAATTATAAACAAAATCCAGACGGATCTATCGCTGATACAACTAAATGGCACACAATCCACATACCTACAGGCGCGTATGATATTGAGGATATTAGTGAAATAATCATTGAAGAGATTGAACATATAACCGGAGATAATTTAATATCAGGTAAAGATACTCCTCTTACTGAGACTGACGATAAACATCCAATTGAAATTAAAGCTAAAGAATCTTCACTGAGTTCGATCATCGAAATAAATTCACCTGATTACGCCGTAGATATTTGGAATAGTAGTATTAGGGCATAATTAGGATATCCCGAATCTTACTTAGATACAATTGATCCAAAATCAATACCACCTGAACCGACCAAGTCTGATTTTACATCTGAGAAACGTAGTGATCACGGATTATATTACAGCGATGATGATGATATTCCTAAATTTACGTATACACGGCGAGGAACTGTAATAGGTGAGGCTGATATTCCAAATATCTCTGCAAATCTTGCGTTAATAAATTCTGATTTTGATCGGTTTATAAATTTATTGACGTCCGCGATAACTGCAATCCCATTAGATTCTCCGAATTTTGGTGACACTATCAAATTTGTTGAAATACTTAATCAGATAATCGCAGATGCAACCGATAACAACCAACACGCAATTGATACAGTCTTAGCGCTTACTCCAGAAGCTAAACAAAAATTCGCGACAACTTATAATATTCGTGTTGAAGATATCCCTAATTTTAAATATCCCGGATATAATGTGCCAGCACAACAAAAAAAACTTAGTGATACTATCTCAGAATCATTTTTAGTGATTCACCGACGATGGCTTGATAATCTTCCTGTAACACATCATAGATTACCGGAGCCAGTATTATCTGATTTTATCGATAAATTGACAATATTTCCTGGCGCTGTGGCTAATCCTCGATTACATCCTGAATTTAATTATAATGTTAATAGTAATGTGTACGCGTTATCGCTACCCCAAATGCCAAAACATTCTCGTATGTTAACTTCAGTAATGTCTGAGTATCCACAAGAAGGTCCGATATCATGGTGGGGCAAATTGCAGCAAGCAGCAACATGGGAGTTTTCAATAACTTGGAAATCATTACCTCAGATTTTTAGTGCGATGAGAGAGAGGTTTATTCAACGAATTCAACAACAACGAGAATCTTTCAAAAATATAATTAATTTGGCACATGAATTTAGTGATGTAATTACTACCAGAGATACAATTGTGCGTAATAATAGAACTCTTAACCAAATAATGGCAGACATGAATTTTCTCAATCAAACATTATTAAATATATCAATTATTAATCATAGAGAAAGTTTTCTGGAGTTAACAGCGCGAACTGAAAGCACAGTACAGAGTTATAAATTTCCTAGTTGGTGTGTGCCTGAATTAATGAGTATGCAACAAAAGATTATGAATGAGTATTTTCCACAGATTCATGCGTTATGGTTTAAATTTATTCCAGTACGGGAATTACTTACGCATAATAATTCACCGAGAAAGAATCACAAACATAAATCCCCGAATAATGTTAATATATCAGCAGTAACTGCTGTTCACGTTATTTGTGATGCGATATCAGGTAGTTATACTGTTGATACTGAAAAATCTGATAATGTAACACAGGGATATATTTTATATACCTTTTCACCGAATGTTTCTCCTGGCAGCTTAATTGTGAAGAATCCATCTCCAGCAACCTATCTACAAACAATTAACCAGTATACCACAAAGATGTTTTTTAGAGTTGTTGATCAAGATTTTTCATTGTTAGATCTTCGCGGAGAAGAACTACAACTCACGTTGCATGCAATGTCATAAATAAAAATTCTTCGATTTTCTGCTTTAGCAATTTTTAAATTGAAAATTAAAATTAATTTTGTATTATATATAATGAATCAAACAATCGTCGACGAAATCGTAACGCAACTTAACCGATTAAACGGAATCCCGGAAATCACTGCAATAGTAGCACAAAAAAAAAATACAACATTTCAACGCTGATTACCTTGCAGATGAATTCCGTAAAATTGAATCTGCACGGGCTAAGGATTATCCAACATATCGATCGGAGTATCGTGTAGTTAAAACATTAATCAGACAGCGTAATATGATAATTTATTATCTTAAGTTAGGTAATAACAATAGCGTGTTAGATGAACTTGTTGTTCTCAGTCAACTTCTTCATCCGCTATTGAAAGCTGTGGGAGAAATATTTGAGGAAGAAAAAAATATAGCTCAGTTCGCCGAGCAATTTGATAATAGTTGTATGTGAAAATTCTTTGAATTTTAAGATTTTACGCCCAACAAAATGAAACTCTAGCATCAAATCTATCAGAGTATGTCGCTGAAATTATATAATCAGCAGCTTGTCTTACTGATTCTCTATAAATATTAAAATACCTCGCGGCTGAGTTTGCTGAAGGAAAATCTTTAATCTCATCGTCGTAAAAGGCAGTCACTGGTCTTGAAACACGATTTTTACTTGCATTTGGATTCCTATTATAACAGTTTTGTTGTTGAGTAACTACTCGTAAATTTTCAACCCGGTTATTTAATTTATTTCCATCAATATGATCCACTACATATCCTGGAGGAATTTCTCCGATAAAAATCTCAACAATAAATCTATGAGCGTAATATTTTTTTTGTTGTCCTTCTGAATATACCGTAACATGTAAATATCCTCGATTATTAACATTTCCAAGAGGTTTTCTTAATCGCTTATTTCTAATCGTTCCATCTCGGGATGCCTCGTATTGTACGTAAATCGGATGCGTGCGGTATTCGTTTATGTTCATTATTTTATATAGGAATTTATTTGTCTAAATGTTATTTCACTTTGGTTTGTTTATATAATCTTCTGGGGTCTGGATAACCGGGGTTCTGTGATTAATATGAGTATATACATCATAATACCGCTTTAGTTCTCTGTATTTTTTTCCTCCACAATTTAGGCATAATTGAGTTTTTCCCCGTACTCCAACACCACATACTATACAAGGTTTCGGGCCTGTACTACCACGCCGAATTAATACTTGATGCTGTCCGCAATATTCCTTTTTCGATTTTTTATTACATGTGTCCGTCGAACCGATTAGCAACCACTTACAATTATACATTATATAACTATGCATATTTTTAATTAAATTTTAAACATATGTTTTAATTATTTTTTTGAATTAGATATTTGCTTTAATATAAATATATACTAATGACAGTATTAAGTAAACATAATTTTTCACTCGATGCAAGATCTGGATTATCACTAAGAGGACTTGATAGAGAGCTTAAAAAACTAAGAAAACTTGCTATGAAAGAATTTCGCCTTGACGGAGCTGAAAATATGTTCACAAGTTTACGAACAGTGATAAATGATAGATTTTATGACGGCACAATAGATGAAGTTCGTGCGATGAATATAACATCACTGTTAGGTAATTACATATATTATTGCAGAATAAAATGGATAAAATGGGAAGAGGGAGAAGGAAGTAGTCCAGGTAGATGGATTATCCAAGATAACTATAACCCTGTAATGAAAGATGGTAAAAATGTAATATTTTCATCAGATATGAATCCTGGATTGTTAGTTTGAATTGATAGCCATTATTATAATAGAAGCTACCCTGTAACTGTTGTGATGTATGGGTTATATAGAATTCATACAGATATTGATCACGATAGAATGTATCCAATGAGAAAATCATCAGTGATAAATTGCGTTGCAGAGCGAGTTATGGAACATTTTAAAAATTCTTCACGAGGAAATGGATTAACTAAACAACGAGAAGAAAAGATAATGAGTTGGGGGGGACGGATGATGGAAAAAGGCGGAGCTTCAATTAGTGATGTTGCTGAATTACAAAAAGCCTTAAAATATCCAATTATTATTGAGACGATAACTGGAGAGGTGTTACAAGATTGCAAATATAAAAAAAATAAATTACCTCCGATTAGAATTATTGATCATAATGGGCACGCCTGGAATTTCTGTATTACAGAGTTTCCACTATCGAAGTTTGTAAGATATATAAAAGAATTTAATGGAAATATATTTGATGCAATTGCGGCGGTACATAAAGATGATCCAACCGGAGTATGGTTATTTAAGAGTGATGAAGATCCTGAAATGGAATTTGATCAATTTGTAAAAACTAATGGAGAATTATACCGCCCCCAAGAATTAAATAATCGTATGAGAGATGTTACAAAGAATTTCATAGAAAACTTTGATGAAAATATATTATGTAATTCTTTTACGGTATCATCGGTGGCAGCTTATTACGCCCGTGAAAAGAATTCTTGGCGAAAAACCCCGAAAATGTTTCTTGATGATGTGAAATTAAGTTGTGTTAAATACGGACACGGGGGGTTGTGGAATACTAAATACGATATTAATAATTTAATCTCTGCTGATATGAACGCCAGTTATCCTGGAGGGTTTTTAGGGATGGGAGAATGTGCTAAATACTTTAAACGTTTCGGACATCCAACACATGAAATGACACGAGTTTCGATTAATGGAAATTTACCTGATTTTGATTTACCAGGATTTGCTAAGGTTATTGCGTTTAAACTTCGCGATGGATTACATCCTTGTAGTTATTGCTGGCTTGGCAAACATATGTCTGAGAAATTATGGACGCCAATAGTGTTACTACGATATATGTTAGATAGTGGTATGTTGACTATGTTGATAGTTAGTGAAGCGATAATAAGTTATGGAAGTCAAAAAGATATTTGGTTACCAACACCGGATTTAGATAGAGAGATTGAAAAGGTAAAAAAGAATTTTCCGGAATACAGCGAAGAACAGATTATGGAAATGGCTAAACAAATGTATTGTGATAGAGAAAAATCAGCAAAGGATTTAGGACGAAAAATCATTGGAAAGTTTACTCAAGGAGGAAGATTTAATAACACTAGAACCTCTTCTAGATTAGTAATTGATCCGATTGAAGAACAAATTATTATTAAAAATCTTACTGATACTAATAGATTTGTAACGAGTAGAAAGGCGTTTTTATCAAATGGGGAAGAATACGGTACTGTTATAACTTACATAGATGGAGAAAGCCCTCAATATGCGCATTCAAGAGCATCAATGTTAGCGTATACAAGTATTAATTTATTTTCGATGATAAATAGATTTCCAGATATCGCTGTAAGGGTTGCCACGGATTCTATGTATTTTCATAAGAAACATATTGATGTTGTTACACCGTATTTAGGGGAAAACGCTGGCGTTTCAGGCTGGGGAACTTGGAGAATTAAGAAAGAGCGATTACACTGCTATAATCATCACGTAGATGTTGAGATACTTAGTAGTTACCGCGGAAAGAATCCTGAAGATATTAAAACTGAATTTTCTAATGCTCCATCTGTGTTTGATCCGATAACTCGCTATAAGATAATTTATTTAAATGGTTTGGGAGGTTCTGGAAAAACTGAAAGAGTTATAGGATTGTATAAAGATTTTGGTATAAAAGGATTAGCACATTCTCATAAACTAAAGAAAGATATAATAAAACGTGGAATTCCTGCTAGTACTTATCACAGCTTTTTTAGATGGAAAGGTGATAAATGGGATCCTTCTCGAATGGGTAATAAATTTATTCCATCAGTGATATTATGGGATGAAATATGTACAGTACCACCAAAAATATTACAACAATTTCTAGATTGGTTATCAAAGAAAAATATTAAAATTATAATGTGTGGTGATGACGGTCAACCACCACCGTTTTGCGGAGAATCTCCACATAAGTGGTTGAAGGAATACGCTGATTACTATGAAGAAATGACAGATGATCATAGATCACTGGATGAAGAAATAAAAGATTTAAAATCTAGAATAAGACGACAATCTGATTACGATCAGTGTAGAATTCTCAGAGAAGTTATTGATGAAACTCCTGAGGAGGAATTTTGGGAATCTTGGAAACCTGCTGATATAGTATTTGCAAGTAGAAAAATAATCCGTGATGATATTCAGCGACGATTATTTGAGATACACAAAGAAAAATTTCCTGATATGAAAATACCGCTATGTTACAGACCATCTGACACACGACAACAAAATATTGATGTTGATATTCCAGGTGGAAACGCTAGCGGTTCTAGAATTGAAAAATTAGTGTTAAATGAAATTGTACACGTAGACATTGATGTAGTTGAAGATGCGTTGCAGGCTGAAAATTCACCTTGGATATTAGGATACGCCGCCACAATACACTCATCACAAGGATTAACTATTGAGGATACAACTATCTGGATCGTAGATAATCGTATCGAGTGGTCAAATTTAGTTTATTTAGCGGTATCTAGAGCTAGACGAATAAATCAATTGAGAAGAGTTATCATCGAAGATAACGCGAACAGCTCTGATGTTGATATTTACGTTGTTGAGAAAAAATTATCGGGATATCGACAACAAGATAAGAAAAAAAATAGAAATTTTAATATTAACTCAAAACTAATTTTATCACTGAAAACGCAACAAGATAATCACTGCGCTACTTGCAACTGTTTAATGCGATGGAGATTTCATCCCGGAGATAGTTATCAATTTACTGTGGATAGAATTGATAATAATTTAGGACATATTATTGGTAATGTGAGATTAACATGTCTCGCGTGTAATATACGTCACGCTAACTAATTTTTCGTGGTGGTAATTGAGTGTCGTCAGGAATAACTTGTAGTTGTTCGCGTGTAAATCCTCGCTGAGGTGCGGACGAATCTAATCTATAAATTGCTGGTCTAGAAGAAGATCGTGTAGACGATGATATTTTATGTGTAGTGATACTCCAAATAGGATCAGTGGCTCTTGCGCCACCACCTTCGAGTTCACCTGGCTCATATAAATATCTTACAGTGACGTTACTAAGAATTGGTTGGAAATTGGAAGTGTTAGTGGAAATGCTAGCATTTCTAATGCTAGGTACATACTCTTTTTTTATTGCGATGTTAGGTTTGATGCCAATCATTCTAGTTATTTCGTTATTTAACGCAAATACTACTTTTGGTAACCTTGAAACCCATTCACGAGAGCGAGTTTCTTGAGTAAATTCTTTTGCGTATTGATATCCAAATAATCGCTCAGCGAGAGTTCTATTAAATCGCTCTACAATTGCCTGATCGCGGTGTATTGCAGTATGTCCTCGTCGTATAGCTACGTTATGAGCTTTCATCGTAGATGTAACAACACCTTGAAATTCCTTACCCGGATCAACTTGTAATAGATTTGGCCATTTTAGTGGACCTTTACGATAAATTTTTTCAAATGCATCAGAGACTTCTTTTGACGACTTTGTTTTTAACGGTATTGCTTGTTTATATCTACTAGCGATATCAACTACAGTTAATGCATATTTGTAACCGTTATCACGAGGAAGAAATAATATATCGGCTTGATGAACTTCATTTGGTACAAAAACATCAAAATGAGAATAATTAATTTTTTTAGGACCCGGAAGATAAATTTGCCATAACGCCTGTTTGGATAACCAATCTTTCGCGGTTTTATATTTCACTGATTCGGCACTAGCGAGTTTTTTAATTGCTGCGTAACCTTTCCAGTAGCCAGTAGGTGAGTAATAAATAGATTCCATATTATTGTAAAATAATTTAGATTTTCAATTACCGAATAATATTTTACCTTTCATAGCGGTTTTTATCAATACTGAAGCTAACTTTTCTTTTAATTTTTTATCTGGAATTGCATCTATCGCGTGAATTAATTTTATATCTGCGAGATGACGTTGTTGAAGATCATTACTTCGATATGCAATATCATGAACACGACAAGCTTCATCGATGGCGTTGATTGGATCTTCTCCAGGATTTGGTTGATCATTTTCGTTGAGTCTGATATCTAATCGGGTTCCTGGTCCACAATAACTATATCCTGGAATGTGTTTCTCACCTGGATACTTAGCCCAAGGAAGTCCTGGAAGATTACTTAAACGGTTGGCGATATCTCTACCTGTTTTTTTTTATAAATCTAAATTTTTTTATGCCACAAATTTCACAGTTACCTGAAGCGGCTAATCTATTTTTTTTTGTAGTAACTGTTGTTTCGTTGATTGTTGGTGTACGTTTCTTACATTTCACACAATATAAATCCATAACTTTTATAATAAATAAACGCATATCAATAAATGGAAGTGATTGATTTTAGCGCTACAAAGAAAAAACAACCAGTTAAACATCATCCAATGCTACCAGATTCTATCAGAATGATTATTATTGGACCATCCGGAAGTGGAAAAACTCAATTATTATTGTCGATGATAATGAAACATATGAAATGGGATAAATTGTATTTGGTTGCACCAAGTGTAGATGATCAACATTGTTATAATATATTAAAAGAGTATAATGAAACAGCGTCTGAAATTGCTGGAGAAGATGTAGTTAATATAATAACTGATATTGATGAAGCTCCATCTGTAGAGGATTTAGATAGAGAGGTAAATAATCTTGTGGTATACGATGACGTTATGCTTGATAAACAAATAAATCCTAAAGAAATTTTCTCGCTTGGACGACATAAAAACGCTGATGTTATTTATCTTACTCAGCGATATACACAAATTCCTAAAGTAATTCGCGATAATTGCAATTTGTTAAGTGTGTTTAATGGTGTGGATACACATACACTAAGAAATATTTGGCAAACATGGTGTGGAGATTTTGATTTTAATCAATTTAAAAACTTTTTCAGTAATGCTCAGCGAACCCCTCATGGATTTATCACAATAGCGATACATGATTCGCGGGCACGATATCGGATCGGACTTGATCGAATATATTCTTAGTGATTGTTTAGAGACAAAAATCATTAAGTAGCAGATTTGGTGGTTGGAAAAATCATTAGGTCGCATGACTTAAAGTTTTTTGGGACAAAAAATCACTAAGTGGCCAATTGCCAAAATACGGGTTAGCGATTTTTTGTTAAGTCTCAGATTGATGAATGGAGACTTAAAGTTGCAAAATGGGGGACGAAAAGTGAAGCTCAGCCTTCCTGCTGCTGCATGTGATTCATTATATACCACTGAAATTTTGCCAAGGTCGGTACATTCATTTCGGAACTTGGTCACTTCCTTGGACTGAAGAAGCTCGATGCCTGTTTTGAAATCTCCACGAATAACTTTTCCGATCGTTTCATCAATTTCAGACAATAGGTGTTTAGCTTCTTCCAGATGTTGACGAGGCCCGCATTTCGTCAGTTTCTTCTCGCAACTCTCAATTCTGAAAATAATAATAATAATAACAACAATAATAATAATAATAATAATAATAATAATAATAATAATAATTGTTACGTGCATAGGCTCGAATAAACAGTAACATAGAAAGAGTGAAAATAAGAAGCTTGCAAAAATTTAATAAACAATTTATTGAGCACAAATATTTTCCAGAAAAGAAAAATAAACTACGATTTTATGAATCATTTCCCAAAATTAATCCAAAAAATAATTCAAAATATAATCAACTAGTGAAATTGCTAAAGTCAGTCTTGGTAATAAAATGTCCTAATAATTCCCAGTTTGAATCTTAGTGAAGCATCCAAGATGGAAGACGATGTCACGTGATGAAGTCAGTTCTAGTCTTATAAAATTCAATGAGCACAAATGTTTTCCAGATAAATAACAAAATAAATCCTCTTGATCCAAACGAATTGAAATAATTTCCAGTACAAAGTAATTTAAAATAACTCAAAACAACACAACTTAGTATTCTAAAAGCCCAGCTTCTACTTAATAGTTCGCTCCAAAACATAATTTATATATCTGTTTTACGTAAACAAGGAAGGGGTCACATGATCTTCTAGAATCTTTAGAACAACATACGTTCATAAAATCTCGTGCACACCGTATGACCCAGATGAAAATCAATTACTTTCACTCTCAAGAACTAAAAATAGATATTTACAACAAAACTCCATAATGTCCTTGGAATCAGCCAATCATTTTAAAAGCTTGTTTACGAACTCTGAAGCAAGGTCAGAAACGAGGTCAACATCTGGTGTTTATTTGTAGAGTACAGGTCATCCCACTTTTTAAAAAATATCTCCCAATGAAAGAATTTTAAACTTAAAATGTCAAATTTTAATCTGACAAACAAACAATTAAAACAAAAATAAATGACTTAAATCAAATATACGTAACATTCAAACATGTAATTGATAGCATGAGAATATTAATGATACAATCAAGTACTGATCTTACATGCAAAATAATGCAATACTGTACTTTTGTGCACATGAAAGTGTGTCAGCAATCAAGTTTTAGCAATCAAATTATTCTTTCTTCTGATGTGCCTGATATTGATGTTATGTTAATCTAACCCCAGATTCCATGGTAACAATCTTTGATTCTTTTTTTTCATTTAAATGAAAGTGAGAGGGTTGTGATCGCTATAGACATAAATAAAAGAAGGTATTGTATTAACATACACCCGTCAAATATTGCAAGGAAGTCATCAAAGCGAAGCAACCCTTCTCTATCATATAATAAATCCTCTGGTCTTTTTTTGTTTGAAAAGTAGCACACTAGATGATCCACACCATCCCTGTCTTACTGTAAGAGTACTTCACCAACACTTATGTCGCATGGATCTGCAGACATTTTGAATAAATTTGCAAACTCTGTGAAACTTTACAAAATCACTTCATGGTGTCAGGCTTTTTGACATATTTGGCATTTCCAATCCTCTCAATACATTTATCAACTCTAGTAATTAGATATGAATCTTTCTTAGTGACACTGTTTATGTTTATGTAATCAGTACACATGTGGAAAGTCGTATTCGGTTTATACGGCTATGTTCTGATTGGGTTTTCCTACCATTTGACTTGTATGGCAAAATCTGAAAGACTTAGTAATACCATTTTTAAGTTTTGGCCAGTCAAAATGATTTAAGATCTTGTGATGTGTCTTATTTACACCTAAATGGCCAGGCAACAGCATTTCAATGGTTAGATTAAGAATTTATTGTTGATCCAATATGGAGACTACAGTTTGATAGCTAACTGACCACTCGTGACTATCGGGTACCTCCATGTCCTCTTAAGGACCCAATTATTCAAGAAGTAATAAGTTCCTTCCTGTGTAGCTTCAGTCTCTGAAAGAAACAGATCCCCGGATCTTCTTGTAAGACAACTAGTGACTGTCTTACCACCCTGATTAGATTTAAGAGAGTATTAAAAAGAGTATTACTGTGATCCAAACATGGAGCAAAAGTGACCTCATTAAAAGCATGACCCAGTAAGGTGTCCACTACAGGAATAACATCCTGGTCAACAGCATAGTTTTCATGAACATGCTTTGCCAATGCTTTAGTAACTGCGCAAGGTGGATATAAACGTCCAGTATTTCAACTCTGATTAGATCAACTCATATATCCAGGAAATATTTTTCAGCTACACGTTGACTAATCACGACCTATCACCAGCTAGGCCATTACCGAGTAACAAATAAACGCCTGAATAGGCAAATAAGTCACATTCCCAATTTCCACTGGTCTTGAAACTATGTCTGATGACAAAGTAAGACAATGGAGAGGGATATTAACATATCCCACCTTTCTACTCACTGTATTTTAACACTGCCATTAGAAGAAGACTTTTTAGAAAAAAAAGACAAAGTACTTGCCAACAAAAGACTGAGAAGCCCATAAGTCTCTAAATATCTTAATAGCAGTAGACTTATCTAAACTAACAACTGGAGATATGACTGGTTCTCAATTCTCCATAACAATATCCGACGTGCGTTTGCAAACACATACACAGGAGTGGTCTTTCAATAATTGACCGTAACTTTGACGTCTTAGAAACAAGAGCATCAGGAACTGCTATTAGGATTATATTGCCTATTTTTAACCCTGAAGTAATCAGAAATAACCTTCCATTTTCTCTTACAATAAGAGCACTTGGGAATAAATATTGTTTTCTGATCTGTCTTATCATACATTTGACCGCATCATAATCAGCAGTTTGCATGTTTTTCCTCTAACTTTCTCATTGGCTAGATCAAAATATAAATATGTATTTCAGTGAGAGTGGCCTTTACTAGTCAGTTCCAACACCATTAAAATATTACCAACAAGATTTCATACAAAAATGAGTCGTCATATGAAAAACGCGACTGATGAGCAATGTAGTGTAACGGTTAGCTTATACTGTTTTTATTTCTAAATTGATGCTGAATTGAACGGCATGGTTACCAAGGCAGCAGCAGTTATGACCAGACTGAACCAGAGGGTCTGGAAGAACTCCAACCTCACTGTTAAGACCAAATTGCGCGTCTACCAGGCCTGCGTGTTCAGAACACTCCTCTAAATAAGCGAGGCATGGACCATCTAAGCGAGGCACGAGAAGAAACTGAATAGATTCCATCTGAGATGCAAGCATCCGGTGGCAGCCAAAGTACCCTACACAGAGGTTCTGGAGGGCTCCAGCATCAACAGCATGTTCTCCATTCTCAACATTCTCAACGAGAGGCGCCTTCAATGGCTCGGCCACGTCCCAAGGATCTGTTATATGGCGAGCTAGCAGAAGGCGCACAACTTACTGGCTGCCCACGTCTTCGTGACAAAGATGCCTGCAAGAAGGACACGAAGACGGCTAACATCAACGTCAACGAATGGAGTGCTGTGCTGACGACCGCTCCGCCTGGTGTCTTGCTGTCAGACAGGCTATTCAGAAAGCAAATGAAGCGAGATACAAAAACCTGGCTGCAAAGAAAGTCAGGAGGAAGACAAAACGGCAACAGCTTCGACAAGCGTCGACGTTCACCTGTAGTAAGTGCAACAGATACTGTCACTTTTGGGTCGGACTATTCAACCACTCGCTAAGGTGGAAATTGGACACCCAACCGGAGGTTACACCATCATCTCTCGAAGACGGACGGATGATGACAACATTAATGTCTGTTTATGTTATGGACTCCAACATGTTAAAATTGTTAGAGGGAATTTACGAAAAACGTTTTATGATGGTAATAAACGGGCAGGTTATTGTTTATAAAACAGAACCAACATGCTTTGACATAATTTCATGTCTTGTACAAATAACTGATTTGTAGCGTGACTAAACATTGATGTCATATACAAAAGTTGATAAAGAAACTATTTCTCTGATGAATTATTCATGGAGTTCTAAAGGGAAGATGTCAAGATAATGGTGCAGTGGGATAATGGGCAAATGCTATAATAATAATAATAATAATAATAATAATAATAATAATAATAATAATAATAATAATAATAATAATAATAAGAATAATTATAATAAATGCTATTCCTTGGATGAGTATTGTGCCCAAAATCTAGTGAAAAACTGATGACTGGATGTAATTTTGTTAAGACTGCGAGGTTAGTTTTCCTAATGAGTTTTAAATTGCAATACACCGGATCGACTGACTGTTCAGTAAAGGTGTAGTGCCTAATGAATTTCGCGTTGTTGTTTTTGCGAATGTGGCTTTTGTGATTATTCATTCGCTTTCTGAAACCAACGGTCACGTCAACACTTTCAGTAGCACATATATCGCAAGTATGAATTTAGGTTGTATTTTCGCTAAGACATAACTTCCAGTTCATTTTGCGCGTAACTCCTGTTGTCACGCTTCTAAGAATAGTAGAGAACTCGTCTCATGGATAACTCGCCCATTTTAGAATTCGTACCAGGTGTCAGGCGAAGTCGCCTCAAAGTTCATATATATTAATTTGGGTATATCGCCTCTTGAATTATTATATTATTAAATTGAGATTCTAGCTCATGGTGATTAAATTCACACTGAAATTCGAATCCCCTCCATCTCTTCTATAGCAAGTGTTTACTTGGGCTCTGTATGTCGGACCATCATTACCGGTCAGCGCTGAATTGCAGTTTGCTGTAATTGACACCGTTTAATACTGTCAACATAATTTTCTGTGTGGTAGCCAAGATGGTTAAAAATTTATCGCAGCCCCATTTATTATATAATATATAAGACTAGTTTCCTAATGTCACTCTTAAATTTTTGTCTCCATAAAAAATTCCCTTAATTGTAATTATTTTAAAAACTATTTATTTTAAAGTTACCCTGTTAATTTCAATGGAATTTAATATTTTCCTTTTCTTTTATTAATACTTAAATTATATCATCACATACCATATTTAACAGAAACATACATGGGTTAGAATAATTGAAATATGTGAGGATTATCGGCAGGCTTGTCTCCATCTGTTCGTCCACTAATTTCACTGACGAGCATCAGCACCTCTTGCCATCAAATAAATCAAAGGCTTAGTGAGCTTTAAAAAAACACGAAGAAAGCCCTAATCAACTTAATTGAAATAAAAGACTACACTGTTTAAGGTTTGAAATGTGCCATTGTCTCAAGAACATTTTATTAACAAATCATATTAATTTTGGAGACACGGAATATTATACTACTCCTGCGTTGTTATGGGTCACGATATGTCGGTGTATTCTGCGCATGTCTTTCAAAAGATGAAATATTTTTGTTTCGGGCTATCAAAATGGAACACATTACTTTGGACTATTTCCGTTAGCATTTTACATGATTAACATTGAAGTTTATTGTTATTGGTATAAAATTAAATGTAATAATATCATTAAATGACAAGAGATATCAAACTAAATCACTTTACAATTTTTTCATGAAAAAGTTCAACATTTTCTAAATTTAATATGTAATTAAGTTGAAGAGAAACAACAACAGATAGTATGTAATGTTTACAACGTCTCCTTTATGGAAAGAAATTATTGCATACTTTGAAACAGAACATACACCTGGGAATACCTTGTTAATATGGCTCGAGCAACAAGTTGATAGATTAATTAGTAGACCGTAAAGCAGGTGTTGGACAAATTTTAAAAAAATAATATTTAACTGAACTAATATACAGTGTGGTTTTCAGGTAAACAGTTGTATCTTTCAAGTAATTTATTTATCTGGATGAGTCTAAAAGATAAATATCAAACATATTTTTCTGCGTTACAAGTTAAAAAAATCCGTGTGTCGCTTTGTTGACAGTACCGAAAGGACTAACTATTATCTCCTTTTACTGTTACATTCTTCTATTCTTATAATTCTTCTTGTTCGAGAGAAAATCAATTGAATAAATAATCATGAAGTATAGACCAAATATTCCATCCTGTGGTTGCTCGTGAACCTCGTTTCTAAACTTTAGATTGCCTAGAGGAAGTTCAAGCTAGCATTTTCCTAGAAATGTTTTTTTTACCTCCAGCTGTGGACACCAAAACTAATTTCATAGATCCAATATGAAAGTTTGCCACATAAACAAATTTTTCCTTAAATCTACTGCTAATCATAGTAGCATTGGTACCAATATCCATACGCAAAGGTGCTTGATAATTTGAACTAAAAAGTTTTCCGCTTTCTGCTGTATGATTGGCTATTTCAGTCTATATCGTGTTGAGTCTGTATATTATCTCCACCCTAGAAGCTTTTTGGATGCCATTTCAGCATAAGATAAACCTTTTATTTCCATAGTAAGGTTGCTTATTCATTTTAGTCTAACATTTCTTTTTACCATTCGAGATATGTGTTTTCTTGTAGTATGCAGGGTTTTGATTCATTAAGGGTTGTAATGTCAGTTTCCTCCTATTTATCAGGGCCTGTCTGAATCTGGTTTTGAGAGACGGTTACATTGCTTTCACGCTCTGCAGATGGATTAATCGAATTCCCGTATTGTCTTTATATCAAATGTAGGAGCTTGAATACAGATAGTATGACATTCAGCATCACTGATGATTTTTGGGCCTGAGTTCCCTGGAACAGAATAAAAAAAATAATCAATAGCCAAAATACTTCATAAGGCTGAGTCAGCTGATAGAACGGCGAACCGGGTTAGATGATAAGGACTCATATTTTCCCTTAACTGTTATTTGCAATTTGGCTTTGTGCTCTTCTGACAGTTTAGCTAATACAATTTGATATTTAGTATCTGAACTACGAGTTCAAAATCCCGCTTCGCTCTAGGGTTTAATTTCATTACAACTCTCCTAGCACTCTCGCTTGATATAAAGAGTTTTGTTGCAGATCCAGTTATTGATCCGTACAACAATTTCATATTAAGACAATCTTCAAAAACTGTAAATGCCCATATTACTGCCAAGATTTAATTGTATCTTGCCCTTTGCCACTGCCAGAGGTTGGGTTATGCAAAGAGGAAGATTCAATATGGGTTTCATTCTCTTCAGTAGCTTCTTACACATAATTATATGATTGGCAACTTGATCAGTCACTCTTTTCTAGAGATCTGGTTAGCCTTGAGAAGGGATGTTTTTCTTCAACTCCAAATACGTTTGGTTAATGCTGGGACCTAGGAGGTCGGGCACCACACACACACAACGGCAGCTTTAGCCATTCTCCAAATTGATACGTGTGGTTGGGACCGCAACTGATAGGTGTGTGGTTTAATAATCCCAGTTTTCAATTTGAGGGATATTGGAGACTTATTCCCTCTGTTGTCTTCTATGCCAGACCCGTGGATGACGAGATCTTTGCAGATTCCACTCTTACCGCTGTCTTTGCACCTCTTCCTCGTTTTCCATCTGGGGCGTGTAAGCTTTTGGTCTGATGGTGGTGGTTGTGGCTGTGGTACTTGGCGCTGTGGAGATGTCCTCACTTCAGGGCTTTTAATCATCAAGTGAGGCAGGATAATTTCTTTCTTCTCTCCTTTCTTCATTTGAACTCCTCCTCTTCTATCTGGTACTTTCCGAACTCACCTCCATGACCAGTTCATCCAGGAGTAGTCTGAGATACTCCAGGCGTATTGGAGTTCCAAATTGTACTGATTCTACTCATCTTAAAGTTAACTAGTGAACACTAGGTAAGCCAGACTGACGAACGCTCCGATTTATATCACTAAAGCGCGGATTATCTCACTTATATACTTTTAAACACGTCTCGTTTCATGCTTTCCGACAAGAAATGGCCTGTTTCTACAGAAGGAGGAGTATTCATTCGTGTTAACTCAACAGAACACAAAACATTTTTCTGGCTCCTGCTGTTGCTGCTACTGTTACTGCTGATCTCTCTGCCTCTGAAGTCTATACTTATCGGTCCATTCCTCTCGTTCCTTCTTGATGTTGTCTTTAAACACCTTTTCTATCAGGTCTTGGGCCACTGTTAACATCCTCTTATTCTCTATCTCTTCAGGCTTGGACATCAGATTTTGCCTGACCTATGTAAATTCACGTGGATTTTGTTCACTTTAGCTAAACTAGCAGACATCTTCATTGGTTGACGAGTGAACAATTGATGATCGGACGGGAGACTGTCCCACTTTATATGGCTCAAGTGCTGAAGCGATATAAAACATTTCTCCTTTTATTTTGGGGGAGGGATAGCGAGACATCAAAGAAAATATATGGGAAAACAAAGATTCAAAAAGAAAAAACAAATACGCTTAAAAAAACAAGCGAAAACATTTTTATTCAACCAACAATTAACCAACACATGATATAAAATTTCATACAATATATAATAACATATCTTTGACAAGGTTGCCAACGTTATGAAGTAAGATTGAGGACATTTGGCCATTGATGTACACTATGTTTCCTAGCTAAAGACAAGAGATATCCATATTGGTCACAAAACCATAGTTCTACTTTCGTATCGTATCTTGAAGAGTCACGATCAAAATAAGTCACTAAATAATCTAAGGAATATCTAAGACTACAATAATGAAGAAAATGTACAGATTAATATCCACACACCACGGAAGGTGTGACATGTAATTTCACGTTATTTAAGCGAGTTGTTTGGACATTTCGTCTCATAAAGACGATGATATGGTCTTCCAAAGTAGGTAATCCATATAAACAAAAATACTCCACACAGGTATCGCAGGGAAAATATGACGGCTACTCAGTGGGTTTCTGGAAGATGACTGTCATCCGTGTTGATCATATAAACTTGATGGTCTTGAGGTTTGCGACGAGGCAGTTTATCTTTGGCGCACACGACAGGATTCCAAGAGGCGGTGTTCGATCTGTTTTTCAAAAGGTAATAAGTTCCCAGTTATCATTTTCTTATGTTTGTGTGTCTTGCTTTACAGGCAATGATGAGTCTTCAATTGAATACTGACCTTTGCTAGTAAATCTCTCCCAAGTAATCGTCTCTTCGCCTCGTCTCCGTACTCTGGACCAAGAGGAATTCTATGCGATGGATCTCTAGTGCAGTTTATGGAGAAGAGGAATGATAACGAAAGTCTTTATACCACTGATGAAACACTGCTTCTTTCGAGATAAGACCCCAATCGTCCTCCAGATACACGTCCAATGTTTTCTTCTTGACTTATGATTATACATTTACCGTGTTGAATTTACTGGGATAATCGTTATGACACCCATATCAATGTTTCCTGGTCAACCCTGTAATAGTTTCTTCCAGGTGTTTGGCAAAACAGGAGACTGAATGTTGTTCTTGTTCTGTTCATCTGGACATCACCATGTCCTCTTAATCTTTGTATTTGGGTTCTGCCTCCACAATATCTCCCCTTTCATTTCCAAAGATACTCTACCATTCAAAGGAGAACAATAGTCTTACATAGATTCTAAGAATCTAAAAATCTCTCAAAAAAGGCATACAAGATGACATTCACCGTCTCGAGAAAATTTATAGTAAACTGAATTTTCGCACGAAATTGGCCTGATTTTACAGGATGAAAATGTCCCTCGTCGCTGCCTTGGTCTCGCGCGAAATCAAAAGCTCACAAAGTATATCCTCCTGCATTATCGTCGTAAAAAATGCCGTGGCTGGTGTTGCTCGCTGTCACGTGTCTTTGTACATTGACAAGTACGATCTAAATTAATTTTTCTGGGAAAGGTTAGGTTGAATGGGCCGGTGTTACGTGCTTAGGCTCGAATAAGCAGCAACACAGAAAGAGTGAAAACTAACAAGCTTGTATAACTTGAACAATGAATTTATTAAGTACAAATCTTGTATAAGAGAACATAAATAAACTTTCTGTTTTAGAGAATCAAATCCAACAATAATCCAATATAGAATTCACAAAAATAATCCATAATGGAAATGCAATAGTCCTGATAAATAAATTTTCTAATAGTTCCAGGTTCCAATCTTGACGATATCATCCAAAATGGCTGACTATCTCAACTGATACAGTTCTTGTTTTATAATCATCCAAATGAAATTATGAACACAGGTTCTTTTCCAAATAATTCTTCTTGCTATGACGAAATGACACAATGTCCAGAACAAGGTAATTAAAATTAACACTCAAACATAAAAATACAACTATTAACTTTATAAAAGCCCAGATTATACTGAACATCTCTCCCAGTACAATGATTTAAATATCCGTTTTTAATATGTAAACAAGGGATCACGTGATTTTCTAGAAATTGATAGAAGGTCAGATGAAGAGTCTACCTTCACCAAGTCACATACTCAAAGAAAGATCTAGATATTTCCTACCCCCAAGAACTAAAAATAAAAAGTTGTCCTTGAAATTAACCAATAGTTTTAGAAGCTTGTTGACAATGTCTAAAACTGGGTCAGGAATTAGGTCAACAAGCCAAGGTCAATCTGTGTTTACAGCTAGAGTCTAGGTCAGCCTGAACTTTCTAGAATAATTTCCCAATTAATGAATATTAAACCCTAAATGACAAATTTGGATTTAACAATTAAAAAATAAATAATTTAAATCCAATAGACGTAACAGCCGGGTACACGTTTAATCGTTTGGGTAACTGTCTTTGGAACAGATAATCTTCGATTTTGGTTCGGAGTCCAATGGCAACGTTGAAAGGTTTCGTTTCCACGCATCGTAATGGACAATTGTCGGTCGTCCTGCTCAAAATGTTACTGATGTCGTTTCCCACGTTTAGTAACACTTCCACGCGTCGCAAGTAGAATGTGGCTTCTTGGATGACAGTTTTGTAATCGTTGGCGTGGGCCATTAAATGGAAAACGGTACTGCTACTGCTATTTAGTCTCAGACGGATATCCATCCTGTTCAGCAAATGCTTTTCTTGCTGCCATATGTCCAAATGCAAACAATCCATCAGTTTTAAACTACGTCCTTGCAGGAAGTTCTTTAAACGGTATTAATAAAACCCACAACATATTGTAAGGATCATCATCTACTGACAGGGCTTTGTCGATAAACGTGCCTGCAGTGTTATGGTTCCATACCACTCAAGCATCTATATAAATGGTCTTGGCATCATTACCGTACGTCAAGAGATTTTCCAGGTACGCTTGGTACGGGTCAGTAGTTATGCTGCTGCCGACTCGTTTGTTATTCAAGTATAAATCCACTTTGCTGAACAATGAATGTATGAAATTGTTGACGGGAGCTACTCTAGTCTCGTCTCCAGGCGTGGTATTGTCAGTTTTGATCACTTTCACTTTCAGGTACAGGTAACTGCCATTCAGATTTATTTCAAATTTTACTGGAGCTGCGGATGTCAAAGTGGAGATGGGAGAAAATTCTACCAATCGGGATTCTTACATCGTCATCATGTCTGTGGCATAGCAAACAGATCCAGTTCCCACTTGGAACATGCGTAAGACTCTCTGTTCATCATATTTTCTAGTTTTTTTTAATAATCAAAAACGTCTCAGATGTTTCTTGTTTTTTAGTCTTTCTAGCTCTGGGTGTGGGAAGTCATCTGGCCGGTGTTTCGTCGTCTCTTTCTGTCTTGTATTTGCTGTGGCGTCAGAGAAGCATAAATGCCTGGCTTAGGTGCGTCCAGTGCATTTATGCGAGTTTCTCGTCGGCCCAAAATGTCTTTTCCAGTTTAATGCAAGGCAGTTTTGCCTGCTCTGAAGAAGGTTTCTTTGGGGTTTTCTTTGTCGGTGATGACATTTTGGAGAAATTATTTACTTTGCTTTGAAGAGGCATCTGTCAATGCGTGTAATCCTCGTGTCACCATAGGTTTCAAAATGGGGATCTCCGACCGAAGCTCCGATTTCAGCATTTCTCCAAAATCATGTCTTCGCTGTCGAAAGACTCCTCGGTACACTCGATACATGACGTACAAGTTGTTATAGAATCGTTTTCGATAATGGAGTTTCAATGTAACGGTCTCTTTCGTAAATGAAATATATTGTTCCAGACCTCCTTTTTTATAGCAATATTGACACTGTCGAAATACGACTTCCTGACGGGTAAATAGTGAGGGTGTACAAAATATGCAGTGAACGTGATACGTATTTCCACTTCCTTGTCATTAGTCTTGGCTGAATTCACTTTCCCAACACGTTGTACTGTACCACATCAAAGTAAAAAAAAAGATCAAAATTAATCATTTGTTCAGTTTTACAGGAAATCGAAAAACATCGACAAATCCAAGTTGTTGGTGATGAGCGCCATGTTGTCTACGCATTTAGATTCGAAAGAGAGCAGGCTATGATCTGAAAATACTTCCACTTTTTGCAATCCCTACAGATTTAAAAAAAAGAAAAGGACAAATGGGTTAAAAGATTCACTGAACTTAAATCTCGCTGAACAGTTTTGTTTGATGAAATTTTATTTGACAATGCCCTATTACAGAAAAATGAGAATATTTTTACACTAAGGATAGAAATAAAGACTAACTAATAATTTTTGTACAAATCATGCTTGTAAGATTTTGCATGAGGTATTCAGGTTAATTCCTTGTTGTGGCTTTGATAATGAACCAACATTGCCACGAACCCCTCTTTTTAGCTTTAAATATTCACAGCAAAGAGTTAATTTTAATATTTCACTGTGACAAGACGGTATGTGCCCTATGTATTATAAAAGTTCACAAGTACTGTAACAAATTAGGATACATTGCATCACCCCTCTACTATCTCGATTTTTAGATATTTACCTTTGTAGCAGACATAACTGAATACGTAAGCCAAGTCGGCTATTCATTGCACCCCATGTTACACATTTGATATCTAATGCTACTCTGTGACAGGCAGTCACCAAACATGCCAAACCATTTTCACGTCTAATTCGACGTATACGTGAACCACGTTCCAAATTCAACTCCTGGGTGAATTTTTCAATGCTAGGCTTATGATAATTATGCTCATGGATTTCACCTTAAAAATTAGGTTGATGAAAAAAATATGAAACTATCCAGTGAGACCTTAGCCAGTTTATTTATTGATTTATATTTTCAAAACTGATTATGTCCTGAGTTGCCTAAAACATTATCTTCTACGCATTTCATTGCAACAGACGTTTTCAGAGTAAAAGACGACTTTGATCGCCATTCATATCTAGTTTCTCGACAAGTCTATTGTCAGCGAAGGGGTGGTTGTATTACTCTATCTGTATGCAGTGTCGTCTGATTCCCACATTTATAATGTTAAATCGAGTAAAAGAAACGACTGACAACTACAAATTTACCTTTCGCTTGGATTTAAGAAGCGATGTAATGTATTTGTTCATGTACGCTAAGGGAAATACCTCTAAACTCGCCACATTAATGTAGTTTACGGAATTATCCTTCAGTTACCGAATAGGATGAACTACATCACTGATTTTAGAAGAAGAAAAAAAAAAGACTGGCCCATATTAAACGCAATATGGCGCCGTTTAAATACGTAAAGTTCGTTAAGCACGAAAGGCGCAGACGTTGCCAGTGTTAGCGCCCCTCTGGTCACAGTCAGGTTAGAAATTAAAAACTAATAAATAAATTGACTACGTTCTGTGCACGTTTTTCACATTATACATTTCTATTTTTGAACTCGGTAGTGGGTACATATAAACGTAGAGGTATATTCAGACTTCTAGTTAGAAATTAATCTTGCACTAACGCGTGCCATACGTATGTGTAATGTTATAAACATAAATAGTCTGGTTCAAACAGCGTCAACCATTTTTTTTTTTGGTAAGTAAAAGAAATGAGAATAACAAGCTCCTTAGATAACTGGCATAACACCTTTTAGACAATCTACCCAAAATTGTAACATTAAAGTCGACCACTCATGGCTGACGAAGATGTAGTTAAATATTGTATCAGTGATTTTGTTTGATTAGGATTTTTAACGTAGCTTTAACAATTTTTCAGTCATATCGCTATGATGTCTGCAGTGAGGCGGCTTATAGTATTGTCTGCTAACACTGGGGCATCATGTTGCAGACATGTAGCATGATGTCACACCCAGTCACATTATCCTGACACCAAGCCGACCAGTTCTAACACTAACTTCTTAATGCTGAGTGTCAAGCGATGCAGCTGTTAGTACCATTTTTTGTAAGTCTTTGGTATGACTCGGATGGGGATCGAACCCACGACCTCCCGATTCCGATGCGGACGCTTTAACCAATAGACCACCGGAGCGGTCGATTGTATCAGTGAAGAGGCTAATGGAAGAAAACAAAATCGATCAAACTAACAGTGAACACTTTGTTAATTCAATCTGCTGATATGGTGACAGTATGAAGGTAAAATGGAATTTTTAGGATTAAATGATCATGGCTGGGTATTTATCGATGTGAACAGTGTTACCTAATCACTCGTGAAATAAACAAAACATTTCTTACTTTAATAGCTTTTAATTTATTTTGCTTGTGACTAGGTGACATTTTAAACATCGATAAATACCCAGCCATGATTGTTCAATTATATAGTAAAATATTATAATTGTTATCGCGGTACATTTGGTGACCTGATATGGAAATCCCACTTTCTAATTTTAGTAACGGTGGAATTACCATAAAAAGTAGCGTTCCCGATTACAATACAAGTGCTGGAGGTCTGACGTCATACTTGAGCAGATAGTAAAGATATCGTTAAGTCTATCTATACTTTTGACTTGAATACGTACCTAACCATATTGATAGTTTGCGGTTGTATGTACAATAGGAACAGGTACACTTTTAATCCAAATTGCAAATAGATTTTCCATATTGAGCAACATCATCTGCTTTAATGTGCGTAGAGAATACAATTATAAAATGCAGAATGTTATTGGGATAAGTAATTTTTAATGTTTTTCGTATAGTCTTGTAAACATGGCGTCCTGTACTGGTTAAGGTGTATTCTAATAAAATGCTTATTTTGCTTTAAATATTGCTTGAAGACGGCCTTGAACATCAGACCTTTCAAGTAGACAATTACTGGTCCAACCGCCCACAAATGGTTCTTGCATGTATCATGCACTTCCGCGTAAAAATATCCTTAATTTTCCGTGCAGTAATAAAAGTGCTCAAACACTGAAACAAACTGATGCAAACTAGTATTTGTCCACATGACAAGACTGTCCAAAGTATATGTACAAATGACGAATGTTTTAAATTTGAAAGATACGCGAATATACTCACGTGACCTGTCTGCAAGCATTTTGATAGATGATACAACTTAACAACGAAGAGACAGGACAAAAGGCGAATAAAAAAACAACCTATTACTGAATAAAGAGAGAGAGAGAGAGAGAGAGAGAGAGAGAGAGAGAGAGAGAGTCGATCATATCAAAATCGGAATAAAGGCTGTGACTATGCGATGAATCAATAAGGTAAGATTCTTTCTTGTGATACCAGTATAATCAGTTTAGAATTCAATTTTTGACTGATGCCAACTTCCCGCTTTCCTCCCCCAATCATAACAGATGTTTAATGAAAAGTTGTCCTACTTACACATAGGTGACGTGAAATACTGTTAAAGAAGTCAACTCTCACCCCCACCCCCACCCCAATGAATTCACGACTCCTTCTCCTTCACCTCGAGCCGAAGGGAAGTGGGTGGGCAATTTCCCTCTCCCAGTCACTCCCTGGCGCCGCTACTGTGCGGAGGACTCAATGTACATTGGTAGACAAAATAAGTGCATTATGTCGTCTTAAAATATTATAACCATTACCACAGTACATTTCGTCACCCCATGTAGAAATCACACACACACACACACACACACACACACACACACATATACACACACACACACACATATATATATATATATATATATATATATATATATATATATATATATATATATATATATATATATATATATATATATAGATGCACATTCTACAAATTCATTACAATATATATATATTCATATACACATATATATACATATATATACATACATATATATAAATATATATATATATATACATATATACATACATATATACATATATACACACATATATATATATATATATATATATATATATATATATATATATATATATATATATATATATATATATATATATATACACACATATATATATATATATATATATATATATATATATATATATATATATATATATATATATATATATATAGTTTGATACCCACCGAGCTCATATAGTGTCGTAATGCTATGCATGGGTTACAGTCATCAGATCCACGTTTGGAGATTTGCGCTAAAATTACAATTTCAATATTAAACAACAACATTTGTTTTAATGTGTATAAAAAAAATTCATCAAATGCACATTCTGATTTTAAATAAATAATATATCAGTCTTTGTTATACTTGTTTCTCTAACACGAAAATGAATGTATGCAGAAAGTAAGAGATAGGTACTCTAATAACAAATTACTTGATATTGTACATTTATGTTGACATTGTCCCTAGCGACATCATTCAGTAGTTTTAGACATGGGGACAGATCACCTATGAGATCAGTGAGTATCGTATAACGTGGTTTTATAATATATGGATTCTAGAGACCAGAAAATTACCGCTACTACATCTCATAATAGAATTCTCGAGTATGTTATTGTTGCATGTTTTGGTCGTGTATTAAAAGGTTTACAAGTAAAGGAACGAATATATTAAAAATATAGGTTCCTGTATTCGGCGACCTGTATGTGTATGCAAAAGAACATGTAGCTCTCAATCTGTTCTTTCAGGAAAACACATACACACGTACATACGCATTCATTCAAAGAACAAAGTATATGTTTTTTCCAGATTCTAAGGTAGAAGTGTGGGAAAGAAATTTGGATGTGGGGGAGGCAGAAGTTTGGTGAAAAGAATTAAAGTGAGGCTGGACTCTGATAAGTACAATTCATTGTTTGATCCAAGTTTGTAATATTTTAAAAATAAATTAGGTCTGAGCGGATTAAGGTAGCATTTTAGTTATATTAAATATATTTCACGTTTTATGTATAAATAAGGTTTGTTAGGAGATGCCATAGGTTCTTTTGCGTGAGCTCCAAACTCAAGATATTCTCACTTTATGAATCAGAGAAGAAAAATGCCAAAACATTTTCCAGATTTTCTTCCTCATTACAGTTACATGATTATATATCTTTCTCAATCTCTCTATTAGGTTTTCGTTCATTTATTTGAAGCATGTGCTTATTTTATTTGGAAGTCTTGAGACACAACACCTACATTTTTAATGCAGATCGTAACTCTTATTTTTATTTTAACATTTTCCGATCACAGCATGTGGAGATACATATCAAACAGCGACGTAACACATTCCATCTATCTAGGTGTCCATCTAGCATAACCATTTTTGCCAATTATTATTATTATTATTATTATTATTATTATTATTAGTAGTAGTAGTAGTAGTAGTATAATTAGTATTATTAGTATTATATCTATTATTATTATTATTATTATTATTATTATTATTATTATTTCATTATTATTATTGTTGTTGTTATTATTATTATTATTATTATTATTATTATTATTTTATTATTATCATGATCATTATGTTTATTATTATTATTATTATTATTATTATTATTATTATTATTATTATTATTATTATTATTATTATTATTAAATAAGCATGCAAACCTCTTTCAACATTTAATGATTATGTCTAATGTGGGTCATGTTATTCTTGTCGCTTTTAAATCAATTACAAATAACGTTAATATCTTAATGTTGAACGCAGCACATTTCTTCCAGGCAGGCGGAGAACTGCATAGTTATTTCCAAATAAATATATAACAAATCATTTTTATTTCACTGTGACGGTGTGACCATAGTCTTAACATTCAGCTGAGCTTTCGTATTATATAATAAAGCAATATTAAACTTTCTAATGAATTTGTATGACTAACGAAAGGAATAAAAATAAATTTTATAGCAATAAACTCAATAAAACTACTAAATCAACACAATGTGCGCTAGCATTAATGCAGTAATGAAAATAATGTATTTAAAACACGAGGATATCGATCAGAGTTTTTGTGTTTACATGTCAAATTACAAGCATGTTGTCATGTAGATCAAGATCTTGCTAAAATAGCAGGTATAAGACAAGAGTAAATACTTGTATATCTTTATCTGTGCTTGGTTTAATTTTATACAAATATGCCGGAAATATTAGTACTATACAGTGAGCTCCATCAGCTATAAATGGACAATCATCTTAGGCTTTTCTCGTATGACAATGCACATTAAAAGACAAGAGCACAGAGGCTGGAAAAATATTGTAATACATTTGAAGTATGCACATTTGATAGTGCCCAGTTTTAAGTAATTCTTAGAATTGTGTGATTAGTTGTGTGATTGTTGGAATTCGGTGCAAGGGAAATATCCTTAGCCCGAGAATAATTAGCCAAGTACCAGCAACAAACGTTACACAGTAGAGGGCTAGCGAGTTTCCATGATGCCATGGTTGACTAGTACTGAAGTCAGGCCGAAACCTAATGAATGTTCCTGTCGCACTATAGTCCCTATTAAAATCTAGTGGAATACATTGGTGGGTTGACTGCATTGGCATATTTATGGTAGGAAAACGGTAAATTACACAAAGGAATAAATAAGATACTGCTTATGTTGCCAGGGTGGCAAATGTGGTGCAGTGATATTGTTGAGATGTGCCTGGAAACATACATTGACAGACATAAGGTGGCGCAGTTAAACTAGTTCCTTGTTTAGGGTAGAGTTGTATAGTTTCTAAGGCGTGAACCGCTGGCGGTACGGAAATAATTATTGAAAGTTGTGATAGTTACAAAGGGTAATATGTAATCAGTGCAATACGTCATCAGCATACAATTGCAGCACACGCACTATATAAATCTAATTTATTCATTCCATCTTTCACTTGGTCCTGAAATATAACTAAAAGTTTTGAGCACTAATCGACTAACTGCCATTTAAACTTTTATGGATCGAATTTGTAATATAATAGGCCATATAATAGACCGACTTGGTTATGGGCCAACTCAGGAATGGACCGACCTAAGAGTCATGACTTTAAAATTAAATTTCTATTGACCGAATCTGTAATGGGATGGATCCGGACAGTGCAGAGTATCTTATGAGTTTAGACCTAAAGTCATCATACGAAGATCGTCTTTTTTCCGTCGTCTATTGAAAGCTGTAAGCTTTGTATACAAAGTGAAGCATGTGACCTTTGAATGAAGAACATATTGAATAGATTACTTATAGTAAATTCTCACATGGCTTTAGCATACCATTAATTCTACAGTCGGTAGGACAGTCACACGGGTTTTGCATATGTCTGCCGAGGGTAAGGTTTAATAATTGAAATGGACCGCTTTGGAAAATTAATTAAATAATGTTAAATAAAGAATTGTAGAGTAAAATTAAAAAAGTTGTTTTACTTTTGTTTGTGTGGACATCTCTAACCTTGAACCTAACAAAAAGTATTGTATAAGATCTTATTGTAAAATGCGCATCTACGTTTGCTATGTCTACGTGTACTTAATGACATTTCCTTGAATCAAATTTGTTTTGAGTTGTTTATTTATCGTAAGTGATGTTTAATGTGGCCTTTTTATGTTGTAAATTGATATAGGTCACTATTTTATATACTCCATTACTTGATGATTGTTGATTTTAGCGTCACACACGAGCTAATGCTACATACCAAAAACAACAAGATTAAACCAAATGTGAATAACAGCGGTTTACTTTGTTGATTTTTACGCGTATGTGCGTTTCCGGATAGATACTAAACCCCTGCATCTGAATTTCATTTCTGGTGACTAAGGTCACCGAACCTGTATACATGGCACTTTTTTAGTATTTTGTTCTAAAAGACGTTATATTAATGTTCGTTGTAGTTAACTATTTGTCACTATTGTCATCGGACGCTCAACTATCTAACCCCCATCTCCAAAAATCATCCACCCAATGAATCATTGGATGATTTAAACAACCATATGACCGTCCACAATTTTGAATCTGTAACCCTAAATCCATTTTATACAAGCACAACCGATATCGCATATGACCCTTCATCATTATCATTTTTGTTAGATAAATAACATGCAACCATTTCACACGACTTTTGATTTTTATCACATGAGCTTCCTTCAATTTTGTTTTATCTCACGATTTCTGCACTGTTACTAGATTTGTATACACTGCCAAATGATCGCCTGTAACACCGTTGTGTAACTGCTTCAAAAGAACATCTTTCAAATATTGTGGAATAACTATTTGAAATTTTGCTTGTCTCCGTTGACCGGCATCACAATGAGGGCATATTAAGTTATTGTGTATTTCCATGCACTCAAATCATGCCCTATTATATTTCTTGCTTTTATCTTAGTTGGATATCTTGTGCTATGTGGGTCTTAAACAATTATCTAACAAAATATCGCCTTTTGTAGGACTGGATCAAGGTTTGTGTAAATGCACGGTGTTATTATTGACTGTATCAAGGTTATGTTTAATATCTGTTCTGTCTTTCCTCATTTGAGAATTATCATAGCCAGTATTCTTAATGTTTGCGGATCATGGTATCTGGTATGTATCCTACAGAAATTAGAAAAATCTGTTTTGACCTAAAATGTTGACAATTCGTTGCACAATCCAAATTGGCATTACAACATTCATGGGATATTGAGAAAGTGATTTTGAGTCTGTCTTCAAGGGCAATTTTATCATGCCAGTGATGTCTTTGTTTTAAACATTTTTTGCTTTATTATTGTCCCCGTAATAAGCTGACCATGAGTTCTTGAAATACCATCCCAGGTCAAATTAAAAAAAACCCACACACTTCTGATCATCAGATACTTTAGGGACAATACATATAATGCACAGGAAGTAAAACGAAAACACGCATATAATACGCATGCATACATTGATTAAACACACAATCCCTTTTGAAACGCAAAATAGATTTACAAATCTTTACTGCATTCTAGGTGACATAGACTTTGTGATATTACAGCGTTTATCCCTGTTTACAGAACTAAATAAAATGCACCTCCGACAGTCCTTTCCTGAGCTAAATTAATTTAGGCCACCAATAGGCACAGAAGATATGGATATACATTACAAGTGAACAAATGAATGAAAAAAGAAACATGGCAGAAACGGCAGATATGAATGAATGTATACGCATACGGAGGGACCCCGAGTGGTCTAAAGCGCTCTCCGTTACGGATCACTTCCATCTCACCTCTGTCTGCGTCAGTTCGAGTCTCGGATTCGGCCAATGTGGGTATGTGAGAAAGCTTGCCTGTCAGGAATCACATCACAATTAATACTTCCAGTTCAGTACCCACGAATGTAGTTCCAGTCTATTTTTAGAACATTTTTTCCTCTCTCATTTTGGTGGTGATAGAAGAGTTATATTGATGCATATTTGGTAGGGATTTAAAGGTAATTGTTTATTCTTGAGAATATGAGCAGAGAGAGTGGTTGTCAGTGTGTAATTTGGCGACAGTGCACATGGAGTAATAAGGCCTTGGTAATGATCCGGAAGTAAAATATGTGGTCTGTGTACATGCTGTTATGTTTACAGTGCAGCAGCTCAAAAAACTGCCGGTCAACCCTTGACAAGAATTTCACCGTGAAGTCATCTTTGGGGGTATTTTAGATTTTCATATGATTTGTATTGATTGTCACACTGTGGAAAGGTCAGTGCTATGAAATATATGTAGAGAACATATAGTAAAATTAATTGTGATGTATGGCCAGTAGCTTCTCGTGGGTCGGTGGTTATTTCCGGGATTCTCCCCGGGTTCTTCCTCCACCATTAACACTGGCCGCCATGTACAGCCTATATTGTGCTGAAAAATAACTTTAAACCCTACTGCAACAACAAAACGAAGAGGCTCGACAGATACCGTTTATGTCGCCAGAGTGGCAAATGTGGTACAGTTATATGGCGAAATAAACCTGTAAAACACACGTTGACAGTCCTAAGGGGGCGGAGTTAAAATTCTTCCCTGTTTAGGGGAGAGTTGTATAGTTTCTACGGCGTGAAATGCTGGCAGTATTGGATAGTAGATTATGTGGTTTGTTTTGGCTGCGTCCCGTGTGTGGATGGTAGATTGTGTGATTTTGGATAATAGATTTTGTGGTATGTTTTTCCTGCTTTCCGTGCGTAGATAGTAAATTGTATGTTTTGTTTTGGATACTTCTCCGTGTGTGTGGATGATAGATTGTGTGATATTGCATAGTAGATTATGTGGTTTATTTTGGCTGCTTCCCGTTTGTGGATAGTAAATTGTATGTTTTGTTTTGATATGTGTATTTTCCCTGTTACACCCTTGAATAGCGTTTAGGTATGTTCCCCAAAAATAAAAAGAAGGCTCAAATCTGTAAAAGTCAGTTTGAATTGAGGTTTCTCTTTGCGTATATCTTTTTTCAAAGTGTTGGCAGGTTACGTCCGCGTATAATACCTAAGTGAGATGCCTATATACAAATGTCATTGCCTTTCTTAAATTCAGTTTTATTGCTTAGTCATTGCTAATCTTTAATTATTTTTATAAAAGCATTTCTATTTTAATTGACGATTTCGGGCTTTCTATTGTTTTAACGGTATTTATATTGGTTAGTTTGTTGCTGAAATTATCTATACTATAGTCTATAGCAAAGCGCTTAAGTTTCTTCAATATTTTAATTTCACGCGCTCACAAAAGGATACCAAGTTTGACTTGAAAGAGGATTGAAACTCTAAGTTACGCGGACGTGAAAAAAACTTCTCTTTATTACTACATTTAGGTGTCGTTGTGTTCATTCTAATCATGCTTGCCTCACCTCCATGACCAGTTCATCCAGGAGTCATTTTGTATACTCCAGGCGTATTGGAGTTCCAAATTTTACTGATTCTACTGATCTTGAAGTTAACTAGTGAACACTAGGTAAGCCAGAGTGACGAACACTCCGATTTATATCACTAAAGCGCGGATTATCTCTCTTATATACTTTTAACCCCGTCTCGTTTCATGCTTTCCGACAAGAAATGGCCTGCTTCCCTAGAAGGAGAAGAACTCTTTCGTGTTAACTCAACAGAACACAAAGCATATGTCTGGCTCCTGCTGTTGTTGCTGCTACTGTTGCTGCTGATCTCTCTGCCTCTGATGTCTATACTTATCGGTCCATTCTTCTTGTTCCTTCTTGATGTTGTCTTTAAACACCTTTTCTATCAGGTCTTGGGCCACTGTTAACATCCTGTTATTCTCTATCTCTTCAGGCTTGGATATCAGATTTGCCTGACCTATGTAAATTCACGTGGGTTTTGTTCGCTTTAGCTGAACTAGCAGACATCTTCATTGGTTGACGAGTGAACAATTGATGATCCGACGGGAGACTGTTCCACTTTAAATGGCTCAAGTGCTGAAGCGATATAAAACACTTCTCCGTTTATTTTGGGGGAGGGATAGCGAGAAATCAAAGAAAATATATGGAAAACAAAGATTTAAAAAGAAAAACCAAATACACTTAAAAAAACAAGAGATAACATATTTATTTAACCAACAATTAACCAACACATGATATAACAATTCATACAATATATAATAAGATATTTTTGACAAGGTTGCCAACGTTATGAAGTAAGATTAGACATCCACTGATTGAGGACATTTGGCCATTGATGTACACTATGTTTCCTAGCTAAAGACAAGAGATATCCATAATGGTCACAAAACCATAGTTCTACTTTTGTATCGTATCTTGAAGAGTCACGATCAAAATAAGTCACTAAATATTCTAAGGAATATCTAAGACTACATCAATGAAGAAAATGCACAGATTAATGTCCACACACTACCGAAGGTGTGACTTGTAATTTTACGTTTTTTAACCGAGTTGTTTGGGCATTTCGTCTCATAAAGACGATGATATCGTCTTCCAAAGTAGGTAATCCATATAAACAAAAATACTCCACACAGGTATCGCAGGGAAAATATGACGGCTACTCAGTGGGTTCCTGGAAGATGACTGTCATCCGTGTTGATCATATAAACTTGATGGTCTTGAGGTTTGCGACGAGGCAGTTCATCTTTGGCGCACACGACAGGATTCCAAGAGGCGGTGTACGAACTGTTGTTCAAAAGGTAATATGTTCCCAGTTATCATTTTTGTTTGTTTCTGTGTCTTGTTTCACAGGTAATGATGAGTCTTCAATTCAATCCTGACCTTTGCTAGTAAACCTCTGCCAAGTAAACGTCTCTTTGCTTCGACTCCGTACTCTGGGCCAAGAGGAATTCTATGCGATGGATCTCTAGTGCAGTTTATGGAGAAGAGTAAGGGTAACGAAAGTCTTTATACCACTTATGAAACACTGCTTCTTTCGAGATAAGACCCCAAGCGTCCTCCAGATACACGTCCAATGTTTTTTTCTTGACTCATCATCATACATTTACGGTGTTGAATTTACTGGCATAATCGTTATGACATCCATATCAATGTTTCCTGGTCAATCTTGTGATAGTTTCTTCCAGGTGTTTGGCAAAACAGGAGACTGAATGTTGTTCTTGTTCTGGTCATCTGGACATCACCATGTCCTCTTAGTCTTTGTATTTGGGTTCTGCCTCCACAATATCTTCTCTTTCATTTCCAAAGATACTCTACCATTCAAAGGAGAAGAATAGTCTTACATAGATTCTAATAATATAAAATGACGTCTCTCAAAAATGGCATACAAGATGACATTCACCGTCTCGAGAAAATCTATAGCAAAATGAAGTTTCACACGAAATTTACCTGCTTTTACAGGATGGAAATGTCCCATTGTCGCTGCCTTGGTCTCGCGTAAAATCAAAAGCTCACAAAGTGTATCCTCCTGCATTATCAATGTAAAAAAAATGCGGTGGCTGGTGTTGCTCGCTGTCACGTGTCTTTGTACATTGACAAGTACGATCTAAATTAATTTTTCTGGGAAAGGTTAGGTTGAAAGGGCCGGTTACACGTTTAACCGTTTGGGTAACTGTCTTTGGAACAGATGATCTTCGATTTTGGTTCGGAGTCCAATGGCAACATTGAAAGGTTTCGTTTCCACGCATCGTAATGGATAATTGTCGGTCTTTCTGCTCAAAATGTTACTAATGTCGTTTCCCACGTTTAGTAACACTTCCACGCACCGCACGTAGAATGTGGCTTCTTCGATGACAGTTTTGTATTGTTTGGCGTGGGCCATTAAATGGAAAACGGTATTGCTACTGCTATTTAGTCTCAGACGGATATCCACCCTGTTCAGCAAATGCCTTTATTGCAACCACATGTCCAAATGCAAACAATCCATCAGTTTTAAAATACGTCCTTGCAGGATATTCTTTAGACGGTATTTAATAAAAAACATATTGTAAGAATCGTCATCTACTGACAGGGCTTTATCGATAAACGTACCTGCAGTGTCATGTTTCAATACCACTCAAGAATCTATATAAATGGTCTTGGCATCTTTACCGTACGTCAAGAGATTTTCCCGGTACGCTTGGTACGGGTCAGTAGTTATGCTGCTGCCGACTCCTTTGTTACTCAAGTATAAATCCACTTCGCATAACAAAGAATGAATGAAATTGCTGACGGGACCTACTCCAGCCTGGTCTCCAGACGTGGTATTGTCAGTTTTGATCACTTCAGGTACAGGTAATTGCCATTCAGATTTATTTCAAATTCGACTGGAGCTGATGATGTCAAAGTGAAGATTTGAGAAAATTCTACCAATCGGGATTCTTACATCGTTATCATGTCTTTGGCATGGTAAACAGATCCAGTTCCCACTTGTAACATGCTTAAGTATCTCTGTTCATTACATTGTCTGCTTTTTTTAATAATCAAAAACGTTTAAGTCTCAGATGTTTCTTGTTTTTTAGTCTTTCTAGCTCTGGGTGTGGAAAATCATCAGAAGGGGTGTTTCGTCGTCTCTTTCTGTCCTGTACTTGCTGTGGCGTCAGGGAAGCATACATTCCTGGCTCAGGTGCGTCCAGTGCATTTATGCGAGTTTCTCGTCGACCCAAAATGCTTTTCCAGTTTAAAGCAAGGCAGTTTTGCCTGCTCTGAAGAAGGTTTCTTTGGGGTTTTCTTTGTCGGTGATGACATTTTGGAGAAATTATTTACTTTGCTTTGAAGAGACATCTGTCAAGGCGTGCAATCCTCGTGTCCCCATAGGTTTCAAAATGGGGATCTCCGAACGAAGCTCCGATTTCAGCATTTCTCCAAAATCATGTCTTCGCTATCGAGTGACTCCTCGGTACGCTCGATACATGACGTACAAGTCGTTATAGAATCGTTTTCGACAATGGAGTTTCAATGTAACGTTCTCTTTCGTAAATGAAATATATTGCTCCAGACCTCTTTTTTAAAGCAATATTGACACTGTCGAAATACAACGTCCTGACGGGTAAATAGTGAGGGTGTACAAAATGTGCAGTGAACGTAATACGTGTTTCCACTTCCTCGTCATTAGTCTTGGCTGAATCCACTTTGAAGATAATGACTCGCAGGATCGATACGGATGTGTATCCCACCACGTTGTACTGTACCACATCGAAGTAAAAAAAGATCAAAATTAATCCTTTGTTCAGTTTTACAGGAAATCGAAAAACATCCCCAATTCCAAGTTGTTGTTGATGAGGGTTATGTTGTCTACGCATTTAGATTCGAAAGAGAGCAGGCTATAATCTGAAAATACTTAATTTTTTTGCAACCCCTACAGATTTAAAAAAAAGGAAAGCACAAATGGGTTAAAAGATGCACTGAACTTAAGTCTCGCTGAACAGTTTTGTTTCGTGAAATTTTATTTGACAATGCCGTACAGAAAAATGAGAATACTTTTACATTAAGGATAAAAAATAAAGACTAACTAATAATTTTTGTACAAATCATGCTTGCAAGATTTCGCATGAGGTATTCAGGTTAATTCCTTGTCGTGATTTTGATAATGAACCAACATTGCCACTAACCCCTCTTTTTAACTTTAATTATCGACAGCAAAGAGCAAATTTGAATATTTCACTGTGACAAGACGGTATGTGCCCTACTCATTATAAAAGTTCACTAGTACTGTAACAAATTAAGATACATTGCATCACGCCTCTACTATCTCGATTTTTAGATATTTACCTTTGTAGCAGACATACCTGAATACGTAAGCCAAGTTGGCTATTCATTGCATCCCATGTTACACGCTTGATATCCAATGCTCGTCTGTGACAGGCAGTCACCAAACTTTCCAAACCATTTTCACGTCTAGATCGACGTATACGTAAACCACTTTCCAAATTTAGCTCCTGTGTGAATTTTTCAATGCCAAGGCTTATGATAATTATGCTCATGGATTCCACCTTAAAAATTAGGTTGATAACAAAATATGAAACTATCCAGTGAGACCTTAGCCAGTTTATTTATTGATTTATATTTTCAAAACTGATTATGTCCTGAGTTGCCTAAAACATTATCTTCAACGCATTTCATTGCATCAGACGTTTTCAGAGTAAAAGACGACCTTGATCGCCCGTTATATCTAGTTTCTCGACAAGTCTATTGTCAGCGAAGGGGTGGCTGTATTACTCCATCTGTATGCAGTGTCGTCTGATTCCCACATTTACAATGTTAAATCTAGTAAAAGAAACGACTGACAACTACAAATTTACCTTTCACTTGGATTTAATAAGCGATGTAATGAATTTGTTCATGTACGCTAAGGGAAATACCTCCAAACTCTTAACATTAATGTAATTTACTGAATTATCCATCAGTTACCGAATAGGATGAACTACATCACTGATTTTAGAGGGAAAAAAAAGATTGGCCCATATTAAACACAATATGGCGCCGTTTAAATACGTAAAGTTCGTTAGGAACGACAGGCGAAGACGTTGCCAGTGTTAGCGCCCCTCTGGTCACAGTCAGGTTAGAAATTAAAAACTAATAAATAAATTGACTACGTTCTGTGTACGTTTTTCACATTATACATTTCTATTTTTTAAATCGATTGTGGGTACATATAAACGTGGAGGTATATTTATACCTATAGTTAGAAATTAGTCTTGCACTAACGCGTGCCATACGCAAGTGTAATGTTATAAACATAAAAAGTCTGGTTCAAACAGCGACAACCATTTGTTTGGTAAGTAATAAACAATGACGATAACAAGCTCCTTAGATAACTGGCATAACCCCTTTTTGACAATCTACCCTAAATTGTAACATTAAAGTCGACCACTCATGCCTGACGAAGATGTAGTTATATATTGTATCAGTTATTTTGTTTGATTAGGATTTTTAACGTAGTTTTAACAATTTTTCAGTCATATCGCTATGATGTCTGCAGTGAGGCGGTTTATAGTGATGTCTACTAGCACTGGGGCATCATGTCGCAGACATGTAACATAATGTCACACCCAGTCACATTATCCTGACACCAGGCCGACCAGTCCTAACACTAACCTCTTAATGCTGAGCGTCAAGCGATGCAGCCGTTAGTACCATTTTTTGTAAGTCTTTGGTATGACTCGGCCGGGGATCGAACCCACGACCTCCCGATTCCGATGCGGACGCTCTAACCACTAGACCACCGGAGAGGTCAATTGTATCAGTGAAGAGGCTAATGGAAGAAAACAAAATCGGTCAAACTAACAGTGAACGCTTTGTTAATTAAATCTGTTGATATGATGACAGTAAGAAGGTAAAATGGAATTTTTAGGATTAAATGATCATGGCTGGGTATTTATCGATGTGAACAGTGTTACCTAATCACTGGTGAAATAAACAAAACATTTCTTACTTTAATGGCTTTTAATTTATTTTGTTTGTGATTAGGTTACATTTTAAACATCGATCAATACCCAGCCATGATTGTTTAATTATATAGTAAAGTATTATTGTTGTTATCGCGGTACATTTGGTGACGTGAGATAGAAATCCCACTTTCTAATTTTAGTAACGGTGGAATTACCATAAAAAGTAGCGTTCCCGATTAAAAAGAATCATACACAGTACATGTGCTGGAGGTCTGACGTCGTACTTGAGCAGATAGTAAAGATATCGTTAAGTCTTTATATACTATTGACTTGAATACTTACCTAACCAAATTGATAGTTTGCGGATGTACAATAGGAACAGCTAAACTTTTAAGCGACATTGCAAATATATTTTCCATATTGGGCAACATCATCTGCTTTAATGTGCGTAGAGAATAAAATTATAAAATGCAGAATCTTATTGGGATAAGTAATTTTAATGTTTTTCGTATAGTCTTGTAAACATGGCGTCCTGTACTGGTTAAGGTGTATTGTAATAAAATGCTTATTTTGCTTTAAATATTGCTTGAAGACGGCCTTCAACATCAGACCTTTCAAGTGGAAATTACTGGTCCAACCGCCCACAAATGGTCCTTGAATGTATCGTGCACTTCCGCGTAAAAATATCGTTAATTTTCCGTACAGTAAGAGAGAGAGAGTCATATCAAAATCGGAATAAAGGCTGTGATTATGCGATCAATCAATAAGGTAACATTCTTTCTTGTGATACCAGTATTATCAGTTCAGAAATCAATTTTTCTCAGATGCCAAATTCCCGCTTTCCTCCCCCCATCATAACAGATGTTTAATGAAGAGTTATCCTAGTTACACATAGGTGACGTGAAATACTGTTAAAGAAGTCAACTATCACCCCCCCCACCCCAAAGAAAAGAATTCACGACTCCTTTTCCTTCACCTCGAGCCGAAGGGATGGGCAATCGCAATCGCCCTCTCCCAGTCACTCCCTCGCGCCGCTACTGGGCGGAGGACTCAATGTACATTGGCAGACAAAATAAGTGCATTATGTCGTCTTAAAATATTATAACCATTACTACAGTACATTTCGTCACTCCATGTAGAAATCACACACACACACACACACACACACACATGAGTACGTAACCAGCATTAGGGCGACACATGTCACAGAGCAGCATTAGGGTGACAGAATTACATCATGTTGTGTTATTAAACTGCAGCAAGTATTTGTATATGAATTCATCAAAATAATTTATAATTCCGATTATCAAGCCTAAATATTCATGTTTAAAACAGAAAATAATATTTGCAAATGAAAACACACATGTGTCGCCTTAATACCGTGTCGCCTTAATGTCAACACACAACTGTGATGGTCACAACAACCTTATGGCGACAGACTCTTCACACACTTATTCTGTCTAGTTCAGCGACATTTTTTCTAAGTGCAATATTGTTATCCCAAACAAAATATTAAACTAAAATTATATATTAATATGATCAGATATGCCTTTTACAACTGTAATACGTATGTTTATCCGCATCGCTATGGCGTTATAATCTTCACACACATATTCTGTCTAATCCAGTATTAAGGCGACAGTATTTGTAACTGTCCTATTGCTATACCAAACAAAACACAGGAATAAAATTACAGTATATTTTCAGGTTATCAAAATCATAAATATATGCCTTTAAAACTCAACGTCTGCTCATCCATTTCCAAACGTGTTTATGTTTATATATTTTTAAAAAATGTCATAGGCAGTTAATAAACTATAAGACCGAAGCTGCACTATTGTTTTCAAGCCATAATATTTTTTTAATTCCTTCTAAAAGTGTGTATTCATAAAAGTTTTTGTACTAATGAGTAGATGAAAACAATTCCCCTCCCATCCCATATATTGAAGTGTCCTCAATTATAAATATGCTTGAAATGAGCTAATAACCGGCATGTTTAATCAGGGTGATACAAATATATTTTAGTGCAATATGTCCATTAATCACTAAAGGCAATCAAATGTACTTATTTCATGTTCTAAAAGTTTGCTCCAATATTTATCACAGGCTGAATTAGCACATTTCTTATCCGGCGTGATAATGAAAAGTGTCTACCGTTTAGGAGCTGTATGTGTTTGTGTACATTCACATATAAAATATAGCCAGAACTCATACTTCTCCATCTCATTACAAGTTACAACAGCACTTAAAAAGGTGAACAAAACAAGATTTTAAAAATAATAGTATGTCTATTATTGGATTTTAACTCAATTCTATAATATGAGTAATGCCATATATACTTATAGACCACTAATGTGTTTTTAAGGGGTGGTTTATAGCGCTTTCCGTTACGGATTACTGCCGTCTCACCTCTGTCTGCGTGGGTTCGAGTCTAAGATTCGGCTAATGTAGTTATGTGAGAAGGCTTGCCAGTAGCTTCTCGTGGGTCGTTAGTTCTTTCCGGGGTTTTTCCCCATGTAATTCCTCGACCAATAATACTGACCGCCATGTATAGCCTATTGCGTGCTGAAAAATGGCGTTAAACCCTAAGAAAAACCACACAAACTTGCTTACATATAGAATATGTAAATTTCTTGGTCAAAATATTCTCAATACATATATTGACGAGCAGTGAAAATTCCTATTCCAATAGAGTGAATTATCAAGATTATTACGGTCTATATTAAAATAAAGATATGATTGTTACTTGGTACAAGTGAATAAAAGATATATTTCATTAAGTGTACAAATTCGTGTCACACAAAGTGCTTAAAACTAATTAGTTACATTTAAATTTGAAATTTGCCGAGTTAAAGATACGAAAAATTCGCTATGTGGAACAAACTATAAGGTTTTCACCGGCGAGATTAAATATATCGTTTATTTACTTATTCATTCAAACCAAGCAGATTTTATTTTAATTTTATGCTCAGATGTATTGACTAAAAATCATATAAGATTGGCAGCAGATTTCTTACTGTATCCCATGAGCAGCACAGTTGGAGGGGCTTGGGGGTTGGGTTGGCCGAACTTTGGGAGAGGGTGCAAAGATTTGTTATGACAGTTTTCTGTTATGTGGGTTGTGATTATCTTGTCATAATCTTCTTCTCATTTCTTGCTATGAGAAGGAATTACTCATAAGTTAGGGAGCGTCAATATCCATGGTTAGAGAGAGAGAAGAAAGAATTCAGGCTCTCTTAAAAGCGTGCCGCCATGATGTTAAGCCAGCTACATCTGAAATGATAAGGCGAAAATCTATTTCCTCGTCGATAGGAACTGACTTTTATTTAATTAAACAACACAAATATATTGACTACATTCTAGAAACACATCTAAAAACTTTATAATAAAAGTTCATGCAATACATATTATATATTCCCTTTTTAAGCTTTCCAACTTAATTTATTCGTATAACTTCTGCATTTTAGAATTTTATACAAATAGTTAAGTCTCAAACAATTTCAAGATAGCCAAGGTATAAAAATGTAATGACCATAATTAGTGTAACAATTAATTTAAAGAAATGCATTTTAATAATTTTAAAATAGAATATAGATTTAAAATATGTTGCTAGATATAACTCTTTCTTGTTAAAGAATACTTTATTTCAGTCATTAAATCTAAACATGAAGCTGGTAGCGAATTCAACCTTTACAATAAAAATTACATAAATATAATTAAATATGAATCCTTTAGAACATTTAAACATTCCGTTACAATATATTATAAATAAAAGTATTAAGTGAACAATGTTGCTAACATAACAATGTTACTATTAAAATCTCAACATTAAAAATACTTATTCCTAAAGAATTTATGACTTATACAATTGTTTTACCTGAAATGATAAGGCGAAGATCTATTTCCTCGTCGATAGGAACTGATCTGACCCTTTAATGTGCGGTCTATTTATACACATCTTGTGTTAGGTTTTAAGGCATCGACGAGAAAATATTTCCGCTCTTTTCAGGTAAGGGTTAGTTTCTCCCGGTCAAAACCGGCTTAATTTGACGTCATCTGACATAAGGTACAACTCAGATTTGTAGTTTATCTATATTCGTTTGGCACTAGTTAGATCCAAATATGATAATTCCTTAAATTTTCTAAACCAGGAACATGTTAAAATATTAAGCCAGCAGCAATGTCTGTCCATCTTTAGATAAGAACCATTTTGTAGCGACGACTGTCCATCATTAGATAAGAACCATTCTGTATTTACGTCAGCACGGAAGTTTGTTCTACTTTTGTATTAACCGAATTAGACTTTTGCCAATGCCTGGTTTTACGGAATATATGTTTCACTGATAAGACTTAGAAGCTGACTGATTTTTGCTTTATAACCTATTTCCACACAATAATGTACATTCGTATAGCTAGTGATTTTTATTGCGATAAATAAATAAAACATTACTTTAATAATACAATTTAAAGAAAATTGCAATCTTATTAATTTTACTAAAAAATCAATTCCTAATAGATTCACTTCCATAAGACCCCAATTACATAGCTGGGCCCTGGTTGATGTATTATTTACCAAAATCCTCGTTTGCAAGATCTAGCTGGTGTTTAGAACTCCATATGGGCAAGACCCATAAGTGGATTGGGGGAAGAGTAAAGACTAGAACTGGTGGGTCAGTTGACCTTTGTTAAGCTTCCTTCCACACTTCTGCCAAAGCCCCGATTCTACAATCGGGCCATGTAAAAAAAATAGATTTATTTGTTGCCAAAATCCAACCCAAACCTTGTATATAAGCCTGGTTGGCAAGACCCATGTAGATTTTTTTGTGTTTTGTTTTTGGGAGGCACCAGATAGATGTCCCCCCTCCATTTAATACATTTACTTTTTATTTTGAATTTTGAATTTCCGACAAAGTCCGGTGTACTAAGTCTTATTTTTTTATTTAAAAAAATACCAAAAAATTAAAAAAACGTATTTTTTTTAATGGCTATTATATTTGTGTCGATCTTTGTCGTTTTTATATTTATTTCTTTTGAGAACGACTGTGTTTGAGACTGGTCCGTACATTTATTAAATTTAAATTGTACATTAACCGCCTCGAGTTTGGTCGTCTCTATTTATTTCCATAATTTATATTTAGGCTCTTAATTTTTTTTTATCTAAATCGTTTATTTGGCCCTTTAAACGGGGCTCTCTGTGTAGTTCGGGAGCTACACAGAGAAAGAAAATATGCAAGATTGCCTGGTTTTGAATAGTACTCACCAGCGACTTTTACCTTGTTTTCTTTCAGGGCATGCGTATTGGGGAAACGCTTCAAAGCTCCTATGCTACTCTATACTTATTGTATTAGTGTTTTGTCTGCATCATGTTTCTCTGAGAGGATTTTCCCCCCCGACTCTTTCACGGGCCTGTCCACTTCGCGTAGCGTCATGTGATTTAGCCCTTTGACTTCCTTATCTCGTACTTTCCACTTAAGGTTCCCTGTCCACCCCCCACTCCCCTTGTGCTCCTCCCCTAGTTATGTGTTCCAATAATTATGATTTGCCCTCATAGTCTCCAATATAAACTCTGTGATGTTGTATACTAATTTCTTGCTAAAGTTTCCATGTAAATATAGTAAGTTTTTTGTTTGTATAATTGAGTTGTTCTTATTTTTAGTGTTATGTCAACTCTTTTCTTTCTATTCTTATCACATTGACCCGTGACATATTTTTTTTGGAGGGGGGGGGATGTGTGAATTTTTACACAGTGGATATTTGGGCGATACTCAGATCACATGCCGTCTCACTGCAACCTCTCCCGTCAACCACGCGTCATGCATTTAATTTTGTATTTTTAATGACCCTAACTTGATCCAGTTTTCCCAGGCACTAATTGATGTTTATGTGTTCATGTTCGACTTTGTTTTTTTTATCCTATTTATTGTGCTATCTGTAAGCCATTTGTGTGCTGTTTTTCTATCTATTTCCCATAGTTCTCTATTGTCCCTATATTTATTTAGCAATTCTTTTATTGATCTTAATTTTCGTAGGTCTTCTAGTAGTTTTGATAACCTATTGGTTTTATATGTCATTTCTCTGCTTTATAGAGAATCCGAAATAATATGTGTATAGATCATGATTAGGTATTTTTGGTTCTGCTTTCATTTCGTTAAAGCTGTTTAGAATGTTGGTGTATTTTATTAGGACGGGGTTATGGAGGGCCAGGCGTCCACCCTCTATCTGTCATTATAGAATGTGTCCTTGTTTATGTAGTGCGTTTTAAACCCCGATAAATATTTAATAATTTCATTATCTGAATTTTTTAGATCTTCGATTGTTATGTCTATTGATTTTAAAATTTAGTTTAAGTGCACATTGATATAATTTTTTTTTGTTACTTGGGCCCGTTCCATTAGGCACAATGGAGTAAGTGCACAGGTTTTGATATTTTCATTTATTTTTCCCCTGATTTTCTTGAGCTTTTGTTCTTCCGCGCCCTTTCCAAAATAGATCTCTAGGGCCTTTACTTGGTCTTTAACTATTGGGATTGGTAATCCGTGTTGTTTACCTCTTCAGTTTCCTATTAGTAAGATTTCCGTTTTCTCAGGATTTATTTTCGACAATGATACGTTTCCAAATAATTCAAATTCCCGTAATAGTTTTACATAGGAATTATGGTCTTGTACAAAGTTAGTGCAATCATCTGCATCTTGTAGCATTTTAACCTCTTCTCTGATATTTGGAACTTTGATCCCTTTTATTTCTTTATTGAGTCTTTTCTAATAATTAGAATTTATATCGCTATTACATTTAATAGCGTAGATAGTAGACACCCGTCTCACTGATCTCCTTATATAAATTTTTCATGTTCTCGCCCCATTTACCTGTACATACGAGTTCATGTCTCTGTACAGGATTTTAGTCCACTTTTGGAAACTTTTTAGAGACTCGTCGAAATGGGCTACCGAAACACACGCGTAATTTCATAGTCGAGTACGCGTAATTTTTTTACAAATGGATAAAAATATCTGGCACCTCGTTAACTTATGAGGGAATACGTAAGGAAATTTTGAAGGGGCACGTTTTACGTATTTACAGAAAAGACTTAATTGTGTTTTTTGCGGAGCGTGAATTCTCAACCTTGGATGAAATAAGCGTGATGGCGGAGCGCTATGAGAGCGCGCACGTGCGTCCAACCACTTGGAGTGGTAACGACCAACCTGGAAACGGTGAGCATAGAAGGAATGGTGGGAGGCCGGGGCCGGAAGTCCCAGCCAAGGACATTTCCGTGGGTCGGGAAAGACTCAGGCTCTAGAGAAGGATACCTCGGGGAGGAAAAGTGAGCCAGTGTGTTACGGCTGCAACAGACCAGGCCATGTCGTTAAGGACTGTAGAAAGTATCGTCCGACCACGATAAATTTGGTAACTCCGAATACTGTTAAGAAGCCAGAAAAAGTAGAGTTGACTACTACAGTGATAGCTACAGTTAACGGTGAGAAGGCGACAGTACTGTATGATACCGACTGCAGTTATCCGGCCTTGGTAGATAGTAGGTATGTCAAGCTTTGAGATTGCAAAGGTGAGGCGGTTGTAGTCCAGTTTTTAAACTAACGAATGATTCGCTTCCGGTCGTTAGCATTGACCTTAATTCGCGCAGGTAAAGGGACGAATTCGCGTGTATTTCGGGACTGTCTCATGACGTAATATTAGGGTGTAGGTATGTATTGCCCCAATCTAACCTTACGACGTGTATCCCTGTACATGTCGGGTCAGTTTGGACGAGGGCTATGAAGCGAAGGTCAGGGTCAAAGGCGCTAAGACCCATGACTTCGCCCATAGACAATTTGCTACCTGGTGAATTGGGGAAACTTCAAAAGAAAGATTTGTTTCTCAACAAGGCACGCAGGTACGCAAAAGATGGGTCCATATGGAAATTGCTAGACGGCGAGGTGAAGTTCGCGACGAAACGCGGTATTTTGTATCGGTACGCCAAGAAAGGGACCGATACGTTCAAGCAAGTTTTGATGCCCGTAGCGAAGCAAATAGAGAAGTGCTTAGGCTGGCATATGAGGGTCTTCTTGGAAAACACATGGGCTTGGCGAAGACCAGAGATAAGTTGATGAAGGAGTTCTACTGGCCAGGTGTGCATGGGGATGTTCGGAGATTTTTTTTGTCATGCGACAAGTGTTAAAGAGTGGCACTTAAGACTTAACAGGATCACGGAATTCCAGGTAAAACTTTAACCTGACGCTGAGTCCATTTTTGCCGGAGTGACCAATGCGAAATATTCTTCAAAAATTGATCGTCCGAGGGATACTGGCAAATTCTAGTTCGAAGTGAAGACAGAGCAAGACTTGCCTTCGCAACTCCATATGGGACCTACGAGTGGGTAGTCATGTCAGTCGGGGTCCAGAATGCGTCGAGCGTCTTCACCAGTATGATGCGTAATTTACTTGAACCATTAAGGGGGACTGGAGTTTCGAACTTCATGGACGATTTACTCTTAGCGACAGCTACATGGGAAAACATATCATTTTACTGAAGAACGTTTAAGAGCGGCTTCGACAAACTGGACTGACAACAAGACCATCTAAGTGCCATATAGGGTTTAGGAAACTAGCAGCAGAGAGGGTGAACAGACCACGTTTTCAAGCAAAAATAATGCTTCCTACGAAACCTTATTTTAACCAAAAAAATAAGTCTCCATTTAGCAAACGGAGACTTTACGATTTTTTAATCAATTTTGGTCGCAACGATGTGGTCATCCACCCTCTCTGCTGCTGAAACTTTCAGTTCTGGTTAACAAAAATAATAAATGATTTCAACCAAATATTTGATCGAGTCTTTAGGACGAAAATCATTTAGGATTTCACAAACAAACTAATCGCTAACACCTCTTCTTGTAAATCAATCAGATTATTTGACTGGTCGGTGAGTTTGAAATTAATTCTCGTTAACGAATTATTATGGCATCGCATGTAGACAGGATTAATTGGGTTCTCAATAATTAGGAATCCTGGAGGAGCTGTTGGTGCAAACGAATAAAGAATATATCCCTGCTGAGCTTGATTTGATTGCTCTAGATTAATTTGATAGCTTCCTTCAATTGCATCACATACTAAATTGAGCGCAATCACCGTTGAAATATTCACATTATGAGGGGCAATATGCCTACCGCCACCATCTGGATCATTATTATACCTGAAGAGGACAGTTGAATCTGATTTTTGTAGCGCCTTGATATCGGTTTTAACAATTCTTGCTAGTTCATCAGCTTTGTACCCGGGAAACTTGAAATTACGCAGATTGTCCTCTGTGATATTGTAATCGGTTAGGAATCGTTGTTTATTGTCGCTGTTGTCATTAATTATTGTTTGAATAATTAGTTCATAGATATATTCCATATCAGATATAAGTTGATTTATTATTTCAACGTGTTTTTGCGATTTTGTTTTCCGTAGTTGTTCTAGTTGTGTTTCATATAATTGTTTAATTTCATTAAAATAACCACGGACGTCAGTTAGCGTAAATGAAATAGTAACAGATGAGTCGGTTGTTCTTTTAATGATAAAATCCCATTGCAATGTGTCTTTGTTGGTAAATATAAATCTATCGGCGATTCTTCCTTTTCTTATATCAGATAAATTATCTCGATAACTGGGATTGATTTCATGATATGATTGTACGTCCGTGGTTAAGTCGGCGGTGGAATTTTCCGGTGGTTTTTCAGGCCATCCTAACACTATTCTTAACGAGCTGTTATAGATATCTACAATGTATCCCTCTGTGCTTATTTCGATCGACGACGAGAGCGTCGGTTGATGAAGATTAATAGCTATTTTGATTCTTTTCCAGTGATTGATTTTATTCTACGCTGAATTTCAGCATTGATTTGCTTAATTTGGTACGACCCAGTTGGTAACGAAACAGTTTCCCACTCTGGAGTACCATCGGGTTTATTCTTATACGAGAACACCAGTGCGTTATTGGGTTGCTGACCACCAAATGCAACCGATCTGATATTAGGCCAGCTATGATATACTCGTAATTTTGCCAGCGCGATCTCACGCACTGGAATCGGAGAAGGGAAGTTCACACTAAATTCAGGGCTCGTTGATGTTATTGATATCATGCTTGTTTGTACTGGGTTCGTGTTCTCCACTATTTGTTGAAGTTATTCCATCGGTGTTGTCATTGTTATTATACTCATGATTTATTTCTAATTTTGGTATCGAGGAATCATAAATACTGACCATCACTGAGAACTCACAATCTGGTATGGTTGAGATTATTGAGATCATTCTGGTTTTTTTTGGGTTTGTGTTTTCCAATTCCATCGGTGTTGTCATTGTTATTATATTCATGTTGTTGCTCTAATTTTGATATCGCTGAATCAAAAATACTGACCATCGCTGAGAATTCACTATCTGATATAATTGTATTATCGAGTGACGATGATATCATCAATGATAATTGCGAATATGCGGTTGATGCAATATGAAATTGAAGTAAGTAATTCTGCAGTTTACTCTGGCTGCATGATGATATCTTTTTTGCTATCCCGGTTGATATACCCCCGATTGTAGCCACCGCAGAAATGCAAATTGGAACTACGACCAGGGCAATCATTGTAACCGATGCAAGTATTATTCCGGCGCCAGCGAGAACGCTTGACACCGAGTACATAGTAATATCAATTGCGGTGATTCTTCGTCGGTATTTTTTTATTTTTATTTGATACTCCTCAGTGAGGGTTTTGAGTCTAGTCTGAAATTCTCTGACCTGATCATAGCGACATTGCGTTGATGAAATCATTGTTATTTTAAAAACACTAGTGTTTTCAATTATTTGCCATCTTCCGGGTAGTGGATCAGGGGGTAGTTTACTTCACATATAAATTCTATACACCATGTTATTTCTTTTCTAATGATGTTATCAACCCCGACAATCTCAAATTCTTCTCCACCCACGATAATTACTGTCGCGGTGCCACCAAAGTAGGTTTTACCTTTCACGATGATATCAAATTGATTGTTAGAGATTAACGTCATCCTGTAGATACCATAGGGCCACTCCCCGATATCGACTTTCAATTTAGTATTGGAGTTTTTTATCCAATCAAAGGTCCCATGCTTTACCCTTTCAGATTTTTCTTTTAGTTTAAGAATATCGTCGTAAACGTCGAGATAGGTTTTTTTGATTTCGGTATCTTTCATTATCTTTCCATCGTGGCGTTTAAAAAATGAAACCAAAAGGAGGTTAAGTTTCAAACCTTCTCGGAATAAATAATCCCCCTCGAGTTGAAAATATGTCGTAGTGATATTGTAACTTTTAGAACCCTCAAAGAAATTTTTAGCCATTTCACTGGTGGGTTTTTGTTCGTCAATAGCGCTTTTAACTTCAGCGAGAGTCATGCCTGTCAACGATGTGGTTTCAGATTCATCACGTGTTCTCCCCAAAAATTTATCAACGATGGTATTAAGTGTTGTTTGTCTCACAATAAACCTAATAATATCGTTGAGAGTCATCGTAGATGTAGCCGGGACACCAAAGAAATTATTAGCGACGTAGGCATTGTGAGTATGCCTGATAATAAACTCGCTGATTTCAGCGAGAGTCGAGTCTGCCACAGGTGGGGATCCAAAAAACCTAACAATGACGTCGTTAATGGGTTTTTGATCTTCTTTTAGTTTAAAAATCTCGAGATAATTTGCCTTGATTTCTGAAGCAGTCATCATCCTTCCAGCTTCCTTGTTAGCGAAGAATGAATTCAACAAGTCTTTAATTTCAGCGAGAGTCATGCCAACCACAAGCGGAGTTCCAAAGAATTTATGTACGACATTTTTGCGAAAATTATTATAACCTCGTATAAGATCATCCAGCTCACGGCCGTGGGTGGTAATCTTGTTGTCTTGGATGGTAATCATCTTGTCGTGGGCGGCAATCATGCTGTCTTGGGTGGCAATCATGCTGTCTTGGGTGGCAATCATGATGTCTTGGGTGGTAATCTTGTCGGTGATCGTAGAAATAAGATTACCAGGTTTAAGTCGTCCACCGTTGGAATAAAGCGCAATAGAGTTTTCAGCGGCATCGCTCTGCCGTATCAAAATGTCATTCACGGATATATTACTGCTTTTAAATTTACCCTGTTTGTCTTGAAATACAACTAATTCGTTCGGGTCAACATCTATTAAATTTAACATCTCAGCGATTTCATCTTCAATTATTTTTTTTACATCCTCGATAGAACCCGCAGACGTTTCCTCGGTGGGTTCCGACATTGACAGAGATTGTCCCCAAATATCAATCATTATTGTTAGCGTAACTTGTGTTTTCAATTTATTGATCCTTGTAATTTCCCACTCGTGTATTCGTTTACAACCAGATGAGGTGGTTTCCACGGAGATCCAAAGGATTTTAATGAAATCTCCACGAGGACATTTAATACTTCACGGCCGCATATCGGTGGATCATTTATTTGTTGTGTTGGCAGCGTGGAATAAAAAATCGGAAACTTTTTGAGTTTCATCGAAGAATTTATATACCGCATAAACTCTTTCGGTGGCGCTAGCCCATATGAATCGAAATAGACAATTCCACGTGGATCAATCGCGTATGCAACCCAGTGAGTTCCCGATCCGCTGCTGTTATCAAGATTGATGATACCTGTTTCAACGTTATTTGGTTTTCTCGGTAATTGATCTCTCATAAAAACCCCTCTGAAGTTTTTTATCGCTAGTTTTTTAGCAGCATCAATTAAATCAAAATTGGACATAGGAACCATAGGTTCGGAAATCGAAGATTTGTAAATCGAAGATTCGGAAATCGAAGATTTTTCAATTAATAAACCGTTCCTGGTATTCTTCTTAGACCCGATCCGTTCACGGATTTCCCGCTGTACCATGAATACGGGTTCCTGGTAGGTACAACCCCTTTCCCTTTTTTTATATCCTTTCCCAGTTGCCTTTTTCAACGCCATCCCTGCCGCGGTACCAACGGCTCCCAACGCTGCTGCTTTCGCCACCGCTGGGGCAGCCGCTGCAATCAATGCTGGTATTGCGGCTAACAATGGAAATATACCACCTGATTTTATCATGTCGGCGACTGCGGCTTTTGAAAATTCTATTTGAACTCCTCGCCGTTTTTTCATTGCATCATTGAAATGTTTTATTTGACGATCCGTCAGTGATATTTTATGTGTACCGCCGGACATCTGCGCTGGTTTTAACGTTATTGTTGTTCCACATTCTTTAGCGGATTTTGATTTTAATTTCTTGACCTGACCATCAGTCAGCTTGACACTAACAACACTATATGGCATTTTATTGTAAAACACATTTATGCTTTCAATTGATCTAATTGTGAAAATCGTTTACGATTTCAATCATAGATTTTCCACTGGTGCATCAACGAGTCTCATTCGTCCGCCAGCCCCTTCTAACAACATTGATTTGTCGCTGAGAATAACAGCAACCGCTCTATAATCAACACCACCAGGATCTATACGAGCCCTAAAATGTATGTCAACAACGGATTGCCTTGTTAAATCAAGATGTTCCAGTGAAAAGTAATAAATTGGATACAAATTCTTAAAATCGAGTTGCGATATTTGCAAACCGGTATCAACATTTTGATCACGACCCATATATGACAGCATCCGATGATACACACGTGCTATTTGGTTGTTTCCGTAATTAAGCTGTATATCCTCAGATGGTTCTTGTTGTCCGTTTATTCTCAGTGAAACCTCACTTACCCCTAACCGATCAAATATCATATGACTGCGTTCTTGGGAACCTAATCGATTCCTATTCTGCAGCGCTATAAATATATGACGTGGAGCTGAAACGCCTTGTTTTGATGCCAGGTGCCATGTAAATGTACCATTAACATTATCCTCTTTAGCATCAGTCGTTGTTGTTAGCCAACTTAGCAATGATTTACCACCGGTTTCCATAAATGAGAGCAGCCGCTCTTCCGTGGTAATTGATGGAGTCATTACTGGCATCCATAATACTATTTTACTCAAAACAACTTTACCTTCATCGGCACCAGTACGCCAAATTGCATCATTGTCATTGCCTTTTCGCACTAACGCGATTGTGTGTTTGGCTCCATAGATGACTTTTCTTACATTTCTGCAGAATCCAAATATATGATGGAGTGGAATTGCACACGAAAACTTTTTCTCTTGTTCTTGCAATGCTAATTTTCGTGTTGCAAATCCTAAATTGAAATTACCATTAACGCCTCCAAGAATATCAAACGCAGCTCCGGGTCTTGCTCGACGTTCTGGATTAGTTGCTTCTCGTTGATTATCAACTGAAGTGTCTTGCGGTGTTAACACTTTAATGTATTGAAGGTGGTCAGCGTTATCAGAGGTATCCTTTGCAAACATCATAGATGGACCAGCCGATCTTGTATAATCATCGGAGTATCTTGCTAGCCCGATTATTGTTGTTGCAACATCAACTTCACGGTCTATTGATTCAATTTCTTTTCCATCAATGAGATATCTTGCACTTTCAAATAACGCCATTATACCATTGTTGACGAAACCAACTCGGATATTTGAATCATTTGCATATGGGGTATCAGCTGCAACATTTGTTACAAGTTTTCCTTCTACTTCGATAAATGCTTCACATGGCAAAAAGTATTTACTGGTATCTTGAACTTGAAGTTCAATTCGCGATCGTAGGTTGGGTTGTATTGCATGATAGGAATAAAATTGATAATCGCGGACGGAATCGTCTTTGCGCACTGGGGCTTCCATATCTAACGCGGGATCAGCTGTTCGTTTAAACATTTATAACATTACTAGCGTTTTCAATTGGTGAATTGCAAAGCAATTTCATCTTTATAATCATCGTCGTTGAAAATTCTTCGAATTTCTTTTTTGTTTCAAACCACTTCCTGCTATCGCGTTCATGATAGCGCTATCTGTTACCGGTGGTGACGAAGTCAATTGCGCTAGTTTTTCTTCCACTGCACTATTTATTGCTTTGCTGATTTTTGAAGGCATCACTGTAGTTGATGGCAGCACTGGTGGTTTCACCACCGACTTAGTCATTCCTGGTTTCTTTCGCACCAATGATGCTATTTTATCTTTCGCGGCAGAAAATGCCTTTCCGGCAAGATTTCCAACGAAATTGATTCCCTTATCACGGATAGCATCAATGGCTTTAATTGATAATTGTTTAGCTAACGGCGCCACCTTGGGAGCCATTCTTGTAAATAACCCCGCAATGGTATTGCCGAAACCATCTCCGTAATATGCTCTATAAACAGGCAATCGTGAGTTCACCACGTAGACGCTTACTGGTTTATCATGGTTGTAGTGTATAATCATCTTGTTATAAAACTATTAGTTTTTCAATTAGTGATCAATCGCTTACATCCATAGGATTTTCATCATAACTTAGGGCGTCTCTGTGATTTTCAACTAATTCAGCAATAAGTTCTCGATATACATCAATGTCCATGATACCGCCGGCAAATAATCGTCTACAGATATCAGCTGCTTCATTAATTACTTCCGGTGAATTATTTCCGGCTCGTTTCCCTCCGATGAGAACCTCTAACCTTGATATATCACTTAGAATGTTACCAGGGCATGTCACGGTAGAGTCAAAGACTCCAGCGTTGAAATCCTTTGGATTTCTAATCGAATATCCCTTTCCGCTTGTTTTCTTAGAACCAGCTTCTGCTTTTATGTCTATTTGTTCCGGGATTGGATCCTCCATATAAGGTGGTGGTTGTAGACCGCCTTTAACCACAGCTAGAAAGTTATTATAACCAGGGTGCTGCAACGCTGAGATTTTATCCCCGCCGTGTTTCGCTAGATATATTTTTGATGCCCAAGTGTCTTTGCTTTTTATAAAACTTTTAAACTCGTCTTTTAATAAATTCTCTCTTATATCCTTTGGAAAATTGTTTCTAGCAAAATCAGCTAATTCGTAATCCGTTCGGATTCCTTCAATTTCATTAAATGCTGCGACTGTAAATATATTCTCAGGTGAATAATCTCTTCCTGCAGCTGCACCTTCGCGTTCTTCAATTTCGCGTTGAGTTTTTATATCACTGGATAGCTGTTGTATTTCTGCGCGTGTTTGTCCGGTCTCTGCTGCTATCTTTTCAAGCACACCAAGAACAGGCACTTCTCGTCGCTTGCCTTCCTTAGGAATATCTCCGTATATTGCTCGTTCAGTTGCTGTTTTCACATCTTTGGTCGCACTTGTTATCGGAGTAAACAGTTGTTCACTTGACACAGAAAAGTCAGTCTGCGCTTGTTGTCGTTGTTGAAGTTTCTCGCGAAGTCTGTCTCGAACCGGTATAAACTTTTTAATTGCTGCTAGCCGCTCTCGGGCTAATCTAGTTGTAAGCGATTCACCAACCATATATTGTTTGTGAACTAAATTTTCAAATGTAAAACTATCACAATTAAAAGCTTAGTTATTAAATAACTTAGTTATTAAATAATGTACCATCAAGCTAACGTATTCATCTTCGACAGGGTTAAACTGTACGACGCTATCCGCGAATGTTTCAGAAATAACATCGCTGGGGGTTTCAGAATTGTAATATCTGAGAACGGCGATGAACGATTTGTGTTAACGACGCGGCAACAAGAACAACTACGTGAAAATGGAGGCGTCGCGGTGATTACTTGCTACTACAACCAGATCATCCATTATGCACATAACTGTATGGGCAAGTCCAGACTGATGAGCATTCTTTCAGGAGAAAATCCTATGTAACTTGTGTAACAAGTGTTACAAAAAACGCTAAAAAAAAAAATTATTTTTAATAAAAATTACTGAAAGCCTATTTTATAGTAACGCTCACGTGGTTAAGATACGGGTTTTTCCTCGTTTAACATTTTTCTAAGATCACGAACCTTAGAACTAATTTCAGCTCGTTTTTGATACTCTTGGCCGAGCTTTTGACGTATTGCTTCAACGGTGTTAAATAGCGTTATAAATAAATTAATGTCGTTACCGTACAAACAAGCATTGATGGATTTTTGAATTCCTTTCACGAGCCTGTACATCTTGGGTAAAACATAACGACCCTTACTAGACTGATATTCAATATCTTCATATTCCGAGGTAATCCTGTCACAGTCGAGACTTTCAGATAATAATACCCCTTTATTATTTAAATTTGAGATTTCAGCAATTATAGCATTTACATCATTGATATCCATTATTTATAGTTTTATATAAATATAGTATACTGTATCTCTAATTATTAAAAAAAAACAAAACAAAAAACACTCATTTGGCAATCTCGCTGGCGCCCTATGACGTCAGAGAGACCCAGAGGTTTACGACAACACATCCTTGGAACTCCTTGGTTGCCTTCGCATCCAAGTAAGCCCAAGGGGACCCGAAACATACATCTCCGGCGGTTGGCCTAAGGTGGCAAACGCCATCTTAGACCGCCCAGAAGATATGCTTGGGGTGACGTCACAACATGTACTTAATTAAGGATGGATATATTCAATGAAACGGTGATGGAATTTGTGATGTAATGATGTGGGCGTGGTAAACCAAACCAACATGGCAACCCATGAAATCGAATTCATGGTTGCATGAGTTGGAAAAAAACACCAACCCACGCTACCGAGAATGCGATAGCATGAGTTACAATGTTGGTTTGGCTGAGGGGGATCGCCCCTCCCCCCCAATTAATAGAAAAAACATCTTCCGTTTCGCCATCAAATAATGTATCTGCTATGGGGACCGAACACGTAGTTGATAGATCTATGTTTACAAGACAAACACGATACCATTACACCACGGAATAGTCATACAGAATAAAGATTTTTTAATATATATATCTTCTGATATACTTAACATTAAGAGATTTTTAAAATAGACAATTTTATGCTGCAACAATGAGAAATATTTTAAACAAAATAATACAATTGTTAGATAAAACAGCGTTTTTACTCTGTTATAATTCTCTTGATAAAATACATTATCAATTAGATCACAAAGAGCTGTATACAAGGAATTTTAACCACGCCCACCTACTTCAATGAATAGGAAACACTCGCGTTCCGGCTGAGCGAACATAGGTAATGCGTTAGATTATAAAGAATTTTTGTACTGAAAAGAACGAGTTAGCTGTCTGCTTTACTGCTAGTCCACCCACCCCCCACACATGAGATATGTAGATAAATAAAAATACAACTATTTAAATAATGCAGTTTTAGCCCACAAGCGACAATAAAAAGTTTTATTCTCTATCGAAACTCATATATTATATCTCCATTACAGTCACGTGGGCGCGCCTAGTCAAGTACAGGTAATATAGCAGGCGACAAATTCCTTTGACGTCATAATACAAGGGAACTTAGTAGGTAGAGTGTTTTGAGTGGTTGGATTTGTCCATGGGGATTTATCTCCCTTGAATCGTTTCAGGTGTATACGAATTTTATTTTATGACCATTTTTTTTAGACAGAGATGTTTTAATTAAATTTTGTGCAACAAATCGAATTGAAGGCACGCAAATGTCAAAGTATCTACTGGCTTCGTTTATCGAATGAAAGATTCTCTCCTCGCTGGTTTCTAAATCAAACGATTTAACTCCCCTAGGACGTTTTGCATATTTGCCTGTTCCACCTAATTTTGCATTCAGACTTTGTGAGACGGCTTGAAGATTCTCAAGACAATTATCAGTCTTCACGCCATTTATGTGATCAATCACAAATCCGTCTTCGATTAATCCGTTATGACATTCAAAAATAATTCTGTGACAAAGATATGTTTTATTTCTAGCACTAAACAACAAATAACCCATATTATTCAGATATCCAACCGGGTTTTTTAGTCTCCGGTGCCTGACAACACCATCACTGGAGGCTTCGTAATTAACAAGCACTGGATGAGGTCTGAAATCTTGGCTCATTTGTATAATAATACTATTTGTCTAATTTATTATAAACCTCTTGATATAATCTTGAGGGGTTTTGATGATTTTGTCCTTGATTTTATCAAGGACGGAGTCATTGATTCGTTTGTCATAATAGCGTTTTAGTTCCCTGTATCGTTTACCCCCACAAGCAAGACACAACTGCGATTTTCCTCTAACGCCCACCCCACATTGGAGGCATGGGAGAGGACCTTTTGAACCGTTTCTCACACTTTGCATATGATACCCACAGAATTCGCTTCTGCATGATTTGTTACACGGGGTTGTTGATCCAATCATAAGCCACTTACAGTGATTCATTATACTATATTTTTCTATTTAAATACTTGTTTTAATTATAACATGGAGGAGTTCAAGAGATTAGCGAAAATTAAGCCCTGGAAAAATACTAAATTCAATCTTGATAGGGAGTTCCAAAGATTATCGAAAATTAAGCCCTGGAAAAATACTAAATTCAATCTTGCTAGGGAGTTCCAAAGATTATCGAAAATTAAGCCCTGGAAAAATACTAAATTCAATCTTGATAGAGTCTCTGATACACCAAAACGTCTAATCGGTGATAGAACTATACTCGGTAAAATCAGGGAGTGTTTTAATGAATTCTACCGAGACGGTGCAGCATACTGTTGGTCGACATTTCGAATTATTGATGAAGATGTCAATGTACCCATCATCGATGCTACTATGAACGATGAAAGAGCAACTGAGATAATTTCACACCTTGGCGTAAAATCCAAAGGTGGAAATCCAAAGGTGGAAATCCAAAGGATTTCAAGCAAAGCAATTCCCAAACAAAGCAATTCCCAACAAAAGTATTTTTTCAGAATAAAATTCATTATCGAAGTCGAAGGCAAATGGATTATCAGGGATAAATTTGAACCAATACTCAAGGATAAAAAAACTGTCATTGTAAGTAGAGATTCCAAACCAGGAATTCTAACTGGAATTGACAAACCATACTACGAGAGATCTTATCCCGTAACAGCAATCGTTTATGGGATATATCCGTTAAATGATAAACCTGATATTGCAAAACTAGCTCCTATGAAATATTCACCGTTGACTTCGTCAAGGCTCAATTGTGTAGCAACACGGGTAATGGAACACTTCACAAATGCATCCCGAGGAAATAAACTAACTGATCTGCGACGTAGGAAAATAACCGAATGGGAACTGACATTGAAACAGCACGGTGCAAAGATTTCTGATATAGCTAAATTAGAAGCATCATTAAAATTCCCAATATCAGTAACAACAATAACCGGAGAAGTATTATACGAACCGAAATATCAATCGCGAGGGGCTCCAATACAAATTATTGATCATAACGAACACGCGTGGACACCTGCAGTAACAATATTTCCACGAGAACGAACCGTGAGATATATCCCCCCGGAATTTTCCGGGGAATTCGTCGGGGATGTTTTCTATGAAGAGAAATTATTTGATGCTATTCATGCGTTGTGTAAAGATGATCCTGTGTCAGTGTGGTTACTTAGTAGTGCTGGTTCCGAATCAGGATTTGATCAATTTGTAAGACCAAATGGTGAATTATATCGCGTTGAAGAATTAGATAACAGAATGAGAAAAATCGCTAATGATTTTTCACCGGAGAGTTCCCATGAAAAACTATTGACGGATAGTTTTACTATTCCATCAGTGGTAGCTCACTTCGCAAGAGAAAAAAACTCATGGCGTCCAACACGAAGTGATTTTCTTGAGGACGTTAAATTGAGTTGCATCGAATTTGGTCATGGAGGACTGTGGAATACAAAATACCATCGTGACGGTATGATTTCAATTGATATATCCGCGTGTTATCCTGGAAGTTTTCTCGGGTATGGAGAATGTAGTAACTATTTTAAACGATTTGGACACCCCACGCATGAAATGACTCGTGTTGCGATTAATGGGCCATTACCTGATTTTGATTTAACCGGATTCGCTCGTGTGATATCATTTGAACTCGCTACAGGGTTACATCCGTGTAGTTATGTTTGGCTTGGTAGACATATATCTGAAAAGGCCTGGATGCCAATAGTGTTACTACGATATATGATTGATTGTGGCATGCTGATATCGTTGATTGTTTCCGAAGCTATTATATGCTATCGAGCTCAGAAAGAAGTTTGGCTACCACAACCCGATCTAGATCGTATAATTAGCGAATTGCAAAAACAATTTCCTGATCGAAATTCGAAGAACAAATCATGAATTGGTCTAAGAAGTTATTTGAAATTAAAAAAGAACAAGCAAAGGATTTTGGACGAAGAATAATCGGTAAATTTACCCAGGGTGGAAGATACGACAATGCAAAATTTTCCTCGCGGTTGATCATAGACGTCGCTGAATACGATTTTCTTGTAACGGATTTAACGAAACAGGGAAAACTTGTATCCCGTAAGGATGCTTTTCTATCCAATGGTGAGAAATTGGGTACGGTTGTTACCTACTGTGATGGATATAATTCCCAGTACACACATTTGAGAAGTTCTATGCTAGCTTATGCTTCTATCAATTTATTTTCGATGATAAATAGATTTCCTAATACCGCGGTTAGAGTAGCTACTGATTCGATGTATATACACAATAAATACAAATCAGATGTAGCTAAATTCACATCCCAGGAGGAAGCGTGGGGATGTTGGAGATTTAAAAAGGAGACGCTACATGAGTATTGTGAATCGGCAGATGTTACCATGGATGAAAAGTACTTAAAATGTGATGAGATTCAATCAGAATTTTCTAATGCACCACCGGTATCTGATCCAATATGTAGATACAAGACAGTTTATTTAAACGGTTGTGGTGGGTCAGGAAAGACAACTCGTGCAATTGAATTATATCGTCGGTCAAACATGATTGTGTTAACACCGACTCACAGACTCGCCAGAGAGATGATACAGCGAGGGGTAAATGCCTGTACTTATCATAGTTTCTTTCGATGGAAAGGCGATGAATGGACCCTTGATCGAATGGGTGATAAATTCATTCCTGAAATCATAATTTGGGATGAAATATGCACGGTATCGTTGAGAGTATTACAAACATTTCTCGAGTGGTTGTTAAACAAAAACACAAAAGTCGTCATGTGCGGTGATCACGGCCAACCACCACCATTTGTCGGTGGATCTCCACATGAATGGCTAAAGGGTTCTGTAGACTATTATGAAGAAATTAATACCGACCATAGATCACTTGATGAACAATTACGCGAGTTCAAAGCACTGATTAGATTACAACCGGATAAAATCCAATGCGAAATAGCGCGTGAAATAATTTCAGAAACTCCCATGAATGATTTCTGGGAAACGTGGAGACCAAATGATTTGATAGTAGCAAGTAGAAAAATAGTCAGAGACACACTTCAGATGAAGTTATTTGAAACGCATAAAGAAAAATTTGCAACACTTCCAGTACCGTTGTGTTATAGGCCTTCGGATACACGAAAGCAGAATATTGAAGTTGATATTCCAGGGAAGAGTGAAAAGCAGATTCTCGTGTTAAATGATATTGTGCTAGTTGATATCAGCGTCGTCGAAAATGCATTGCGTGCTAATAAATCCCCGTGGACGCTAGGATACGCAGCGACGATACATTCTTCACAGGGATTAACTATATCGGATACAATTGTTTGGATGGTAGATAATCGCATCGAATGGTCGAATTTAGTCTATCTCGCAGTATCCAGAGTACGAAGAATAAATCAGCTTCGAAGAGTTGTCCTGACAGAGTCAGGCGATGATGAAATCATTTGTGGCGATGATGACACCACAATCAACGCCGACAACGTCAAGGATATAATCAGAAAAAAACTCTCTGGTTATAAACAACAGGATAAAAAAAATAATAGAAAATTTGACATTGATGCTAAATTAATAATTACGCTGAAACAACAACAGAATAATCACTGCGCGAGTTGCAATTGTATAATGCGTTGGCAGTATTCGGATAAAGATCCTCGCCAATTTACCGTAGACAGAAAAAATAACAGTCTCGGTCATGTCAGAAACAATGTGATGTTGACTTGTCTTGAGTGCAACAGACGCCGGGGTGCAAGCACAATGCCTCTGGCATCGGGTGCTAATTAAAACCCCGCGGTGGTAATTGAGTATCCTCGGGAATTACCTGTAGTTGTTGTCGAGTAAATCCTCGCTGAGGAGCAGTTGAATCCAGTTTATAGATTGCTGGTCTACCAGTTGATCGTGTTATAGTAGATATCTTGTGTGTAGTAACACTCCAAATAGGATCGGTAGCCCTTTTTCTGCCACCTTCAAGCTCTCCTGGTTCGTATAAGTACCTAACAGTGACATTACTACCAAGAATTGGTTCGGAAACGCTAGCGTTTCTAGAAAAATCTTTTTGTGGTTGTACGGGTATAGACTTCTTTTTAATAGCGTTCCTAGGTTTCATGTTGATTGTTCTAGTGATCTCATTATTCAGTGCGGTAATCACAGCTGGTAACCTTTTGACCCATTCACGGGATCGCTTTTCTTGAATGAATTCTTTTGCGTATTGATATCCAAATAACCGCTCAGCAATCGTCCGATTAAATCGTTCGACAATGGCCTGATCGCGATGTAGCGCAGTATGCCCTCGTCGTATGGTGACATTATGATTTTTCATTGTAGATAGAACCGCACCCTGAAATTCCTTGCCAGGATCAACCTGCAATAGATTTGGCCAGTGCAGAGGACCTCGTCGATAAATCCTTTCAAATGCAGAAGCAACTTCAGTGGCTGATTTTGTTTTTAACGGTTCTGCTTCTTTGTATCGACTTGCAATATCAACTACGGTTAACGCATATTTGTAACCACGATCATGTGGCAAAAATAATATATCAGCCTGATGAACTTCATTAGGAGCAGTCACATCAAAATGCGAGAATTGAATTTGTTTAGGCGGTGGTAGATAAATTTGCCATAGTGCCTGTTTGGATAACCAATCCGCCGCTGTAGTTTTTTTCACTTTTGCAGCGCTAGCGAGTTTATGGACTGCTGATTTACCCCTCCAGTATCCTCTTGGGGAATAATAAATTGATTCCATATTATTAATTACCAGCACCCATCATCAATTTGCCTTTCATAGCTGATTTTACCAACCACGAAGCCAACTTTTCTTTAAAAGATTTATCAGGAATAGCATTTAACGCATGAATTAATTTCACATTCGCGAGATGCCTGTTTTGCAGATTGCTGCTTTTATATGCAACATCATGAGCATGACACGCCTTATCAATAGCGTTTATCGGATACTCGCCGGATCGAGGTTGATTTTGATCATCAAGTCTGATATCTAATCGTGTTCCGGGACCACAGTAGCTATATCCTGGAAGGTGCTTTTCTCCGGGGTACTTTGCCCATGGGGTTCCAGGGAGCTTTGCCAATTTGGCTGCGATATCACCTCCTCGTTTTTTTTTAAAACATCTCCGGATTGTAAAATCTTTGATTTTGTAGAAATAAATCTAAACTTTTTTATACCACATGTTGCACATCTACCAGTTAGTGCTGATCTGTTATTTTTAGTTGTAACCGTCGTCACATCATTTGTGCTAGTACGCGTTTTACACTTCACACAATATAGATCCATAATTTATGTATAGAGATATGAATATAATTGATTTTTCAGCGACTAAAATAAGAGAACCAGTTAAGCATCATGCAGCGCTACCAAACTCTATCCGTGCAATTATAATCGGGCCATTTGGATCCGGCAAGACTCAATTGTTGCTCAATTTAATAATGAGATGGATGAAGTGGGATAAGTTGTATTTAATTGCTCCTAGCGTAGATGATCAACGATGCTATGAAGTGTTAAAGGATTTTAACGAGAATGCATCAGAAATTAAAGGTGAGAATACCATTGATTTTATAACTGATATTGACGAGGCGCCATCCGTGGATGACCTTGATGGGAGCATTAACAATTTAGTCGTATACGACGATGTGATGTTAGACAATCAAAAAAACCCAGCTAGAATATTTTCCCGGGGGCGTCACAAAAACACTGATGTGATATATGTCACTCAACGCTACACTCAGATTCCAAAAGTGATCAGAGATAACTGTAATATTCTTGCTGTGTTTAACGGCGTTGATACACATACGCTACGAAATATTTGGCAGACATGGTGTTCCGATATGGATTTCAATCAATTTAAAAATTTCTTTAGTCATGCTCAGTCAACCCCGCATGGATTTGTAACAATAAATTTACATGATCCTCGGACACGATATCGTATCGGACTCGATCAAATATTTGGTTGAAATCATTTATTATTTTTGTTAACCAGAACTGAAAGTTCCAGCAGCAGAGAGGGTGATGACCACATTGTTGCGACCTAAATTGATTGAAAAATCGCAAAGTCTCCGTTTGCCAAAATGGAGACTTATTTTTTTGGTTAAAATAAGGTTTCGTAGGAAGCATTATTTTTGCTTGAAAACGTGGTCTGTTCACCCTCTCTGCTGCTAAACTAACATACCTAGGTCATAACCTTAGCGAAGAAACCTTGGCCCCAGATAGTTCGAAGGTCGACAAACATATGGACGCAGTATGACCGACCACTAAGACGGAAGTTCGATCTTTCTTGGGATTTGCAGGGTATTATCGACGATATGTTGCTAACTTCAGTGCTATTGCAAGCCCATTGGCTGACTTGACTTGGAAAAAAGCTCCGACGAAATTAGTATTGACAGACGCATGTGAACGAGCATTTCAGACGTTATAGGACAGACTGACGTCAGACGCAATTAGTGAAATTGCCTGATGTGACACGAGATTTTGTCTTACGTACGGACGCTTGTGATAGAGGTTTAGGGGCAGCGTTATTGCAAGAGCTAGACGGAAGCTTATTACCAGTTGCATATAGTAGCAGGACATTATCAACTGCATAACGTAATTTTTCGGTCTCTGAGATTGAATGATTGGCTATTATCTTTGAAATATATAAATTCCAACGCTACCTGTATGGCCGAAAAATTATTTTGGTAAAATACCACCAATCACTCGCCTATTTGGCTCAAGCTAAGTTGATAAATGGACGATTAATGAGATGGTCACTATTTCTGCAACAATACCAGATTTACGTACGGTATATTAAAGGCAGCGAGAATGTAGGGGCTGACTGCTTAAGTAGAATAGGGACGTCTGAGGTGAAGGGGTCACCTAAGGACGTGTAACTGAACCAAATTAGATCTCCAAAAATTTGGAGAGTAAAATAACGATTTTACCCTTCAAGGAGGGGCCTATGTGAAGGGTCAAGTTTCTGGCGATCTAGCAAAAATACGTTAGTTTAGACCAGAGAACCATTAATTAGTTTTACGGAGACACGCCCGAATCATATCGCGATACTGCCCCGTACAGTATTGTTCCTTTATAATGTGACTGTCTAATTAGAGTCGTTGTTTATCCAGCAGCCAGACTGACTGTTAGGGACATGGTAGACTTCATTTTCATGGGAAAGTTGTCAAAATTGAGAAACAGCAGACATTCTGCTACTTAATACTGCCAGGTCAGGCTGACCCGACTCTGAAAGAAAGGGCATCAAAAATATTTGATACTGATTCGTCACTTTAAATAAGGGATGTGTTTTGACACAAGATTAATCGGATTTAATATCACCCTTATTGAAATTGAAGTCGGTCTGATTTTTTCCTGTGAGAGGACAAGATATAAAATTCACTACAGGATCCGAGCGGAATTTGAAAGAGATTTATTCGTAAAAAGGTGTGGTCCAGGCAAGCCGCCAATACTGGCTGGGTGACGAAACCACAAAGGGAGAAAAAAGCTTTTTAGACATATTGATGTTACGTAATCCGAGACGTATGCTGAGAAAAAGAAAGAGAGGGTAGTGCAGTGAGACGTATATACCTGCGACGAAATGTTGCCCAGTGCTAAAATTCTAACGTGTTCAGATTGTATCCCGAGACGGATGGTAGCAAGTATCATCTTTGAGATCTAAAGTTCTGAACAGCAACAGAGGAAGTGGAAAGCTGAGGACTAGCAGGTTTTGAAATCGTACATAGCGTTGACTTCGATTGTTTAACTCGATCCTATGATGAACTAAAGCTATCAGTAACATATCGGCTAGTTCATTTAAAATTATTTGAGTTTTATTGTAATTCGGTGGAAGTTGTATTTCTAAAAGCAGAGTATATTCTTAATGAAAGGAATTTTCACCATTGTTTATGTAATTGATTAAATTGTGTATATCTACTGGGGCTCGTATTTGTTTGTTCCTTATATCTGCTCAGATCACTATATCTATTTCCATCTATAAGTTTCACCAGTTATCTTTACTCGAACCTTGGTAATTATATCGAGGGCGGTCATCTCTTAGATAACGAGTAAGAAAAAGGGGTGGGTTATATTATTTCTTATTATATTTATGCAACCCCGTGACAGTGGGCAACAAAAATATATAAATCATCACCCCCGCCCAATGACACCTCCCTATCTCATTTCCCTTATTTTGCTGAGAGCCCATCTCTACCTGGTGATTTCTTTCCTTCTTAATTTCCTATTGTTCTTATAATGTTTTCTTGCGTGACGAAATCCTCACGTATGTTTTTATAATTTGTGGATATCGTCTCGCATTTTATCTCTTGTAAATATTCGTCAATTTGTTTGTCACTTATTTATTGTGATGTGTATAGTTCTCCGTAATATTCTTGTATGTGTTTTAGTATTCTATTTTTGTCTTTTGTTATTCCCTCCCATTTAATATTGAGCAATTCTGAAGTTCTTTTCTTCTCCCAATCTTCTTAGTTCTTTCCTTTTATATAGACCCTCTGCATTTTTATATAGTTTTGTAAATTTTCCCGCTTTAATCTCCCTCCATTTATGTTCTTCCCATTTATTTTATTAAGCTTTTCATCTGGTGTTTATTTTTTTGTGTTCTGTATTTACATGTTTTTATTAAATTTTCTATCACTTCTTTCTCTAATTTTATTTTCCCTATCCTTAATTTTGTATAGTATGTTGCTATATTTTTGAATCTCCCTTTTAAAGTGTCCAATTCTTTTATTATGTACAAATTATCTTTATTTATATAAATTTCTATTTGTTCCTTAACTTTCCGCCCAATCTCTATGTTATCTAAGATCTTGTTGTTTATTTTCCATTGTCCCCTGTCCCATATTATCCTATTTGTTTTCCTTATTTCTACGCTAATTAATTTATAGTCCGAAAGTTTGTAATTTTATATTTCCTGCTTTTATATATTTATTTGTTCCCGAAAGTGTCCCCCCAAAAATTTATGTATCCTACTCCCCTTATTATCTTTGTAATCGAATGTGTATTCTACCCTGTGCACATGCAGTCTCCTGTATGTCAGTCAGTTTCTGTGTCGTCATTATGTGTTCCATTTTGTCTTTAAATCGTATGTCATCTGTTGTTAGTTGTCCTGTTCTGTCTATGTTATCACCTAAACAGTTTAAATCCTCTCCTAGTTTCAAATTTCCTATAGTTTATTTCTCTAAATATTTGGCCAGTTCGTCAATAAAATAAGTTTATTCCACCCATTACAATGTGTATTGAACTCCCCTTAAAATGGTTTCCCTTCTCTATTCTTTCCCATATAACCACTCTTTTATTTTTAATAAAACCGGCCACCCCACCCCCTCTTATATATTTCCCTATAACGTCGTTCGTAATTATAAAACTGTACATACCTCTTTCCATATCAGTTTTCAGTCTATTATGTGTCTCCTGTATAAATAACATGTCATAGGTTTCTAATGTTTTTAATTTTTCTAATTTGTCCCTATTATCCCATTTGCGTTTATAGACAGTAAACGGAAGTTTTGTCCTCCATTTTTTGTCTATCCCAGGTTGTCGTATTATTTTTTTCAGAGTATGGTTGTTTTTTATTTTTGTATTGTCTAACTTTTTGTGTGTGTGTGATCCATTTGTGTTCATATATTTTTTCTGTGGAAATGCGGGTCATCCCATATCGTATCATTGCTACTTCGCGAATGGTAAAAATTGCTTGTGCTGTTCGACGAGTATAGTGTGTGTCAGTTCGTATTGTTTTCCGTTACTCTTGTCCCTTCGGATGCGCTATCATCGTCTGTTCTCTCCGTTTTCCTTAGACTCTTCATTCTCTTCCCTTCTTTACTTTTGTTCTCCCTCTTTTCCTTGGCTTGTTCTTTGTGTATTTATTTTTCTACCATATATATCTCAACGCTTTCTTTAGTGTCCTTAATATTTTATATTTTATGTTGACGAGGTTGATATATTACTAGCCTTCATTTTTTTAAGATTCCATTTCCTTGGTGCCATTGGTGTGGGTGTTGTGAAGGGTATCATTTCTAGTAGATCCCCCATGTCTTCCTCTTCTTCAATCTCCTTTCCCTTTTCACTCAGTACATCAAATCTGTTGGTTTTTTGGGTAGTAATGGGCTCTTTTCCTGGGGTCTTAACAATTGTATTGCTAGGGCTTAGAATATCCCTCCACTTATCAGCACTTGATTGGTTCTGCGCTATTTCCTCCTGTCTTATTTCCTAAGCTGTTGTTGGTGGGCTATGTGGATTGTTTTGCGGAAAATTTATTACTTGTGCCGCAACGGCATCTGTATAAGTATTGGGGCTGTCATTCGGTTTGGGTGTTCCCTCTTTGTAATCCCATGGGCCGTGATCGGTTTGCCCGCATCTGGGGCACTTTCGATCGTCCTCGCACCCCCTGTACCAGCTTATGAATTTAAAGCCCAGTACGTAAAAGAACATGGGGATTTTCTTAGCCTCTTGTCTGGTGATTGTTTGTATTCTGCCTCCAGTCTGAGTGGGGCCAAAGCCCCAAAAGGATGCCATCTTATGATAGTTTACATTGGCTCTCAACTTTTGCTGGTCTTTTCTAACTTTGTTCGCATGTGTCTATCTGAAGCGAGAGTCTGTTCACATGCACTTCGACAGTCTTTCGGCCTACCTCTTTCTCGAATGGTGGGACCTCCCTTACTTTAGCCTTTGCACCTTTTACCTGCAGCATCTTTAAGGCTATAAAAGGTGTTTAAAGGTCTTTTGGATGCAACATATATTTGTTTAGATCCGTATTCTGGAGGGCCTCAATATTTCCAATGTAGTATTTCATCGCCTGTAGTGTCGCTAAGATTTCCGCCTGACGTGGCACTCTGCTTTTCTCCCCCGAATCCAGTAGTTGACACCTATCAGGATGGAAGGCCAGCAAGACATAATGCTGTATTGTATTCCTGAAATATTTGTTCAGCTTTGACTTAAGTGCTTTTGGCGGCACATCTACCCCTCTGGTGGCTGCATTAAATTCGGAGTTCATATCCAGCAACTGCTCGATGTTCATCCCGTCTGTAATGTCACACTATTACAAATCTGGTCATTGTTATGTTTTGCATTTTTCTTTAAAACAAGCCGGCCAATGTATGTGTTTAACTCCAGCATTCTAAATATTCCTAATTAAGCCTGTAAATTGGGCAAATATGTTCTGTCCAAAATTGTATCTAATTAAGGAATCTATTTGTTTTCTAAGTAGCTTAGTTGGTGAACAACCTGTACTTTGTAAACCAAAAAGACTGATCTTTCTTAATCTGCACAATTCTCTCAACTCAATGCAACCTGAAAAGAAAAGTGAACAAATCTTTTTATTACTTCTCCGTGTGGGTAGTCCGTAAACCTAATTGTGATCATAAACACTTACTTTGCTTTTAAACAAATTAGAATTGTTTCGAAATCCATACAAGTCAAAAGCCATAAATTGTGACATGAAGGCCCAGATGCAGTATCGTGGTGCAAATAAAAATTATGTTGCTGAGTTTACTGCATTAACTGTTTGATGTGAATTCAAGTATATCCGCAGACCGTGATGTGTAACTGAATTGTTGTTTTATTATTAATAATATTAATAATAATAATAATAATAATAATAATAATAATAATAATAATAATAATAATAATAATAATGATGTTTCTGCGCTAACTATGGAATATCTCACAGCTAAAATAGCTCGACATTGACTAGAAATAATTATGAAATATCTCCCCGTCAGTGATTCTATCAAATAGCAACTATAGCAGCGTCAGGAAGCTCAGGTGGAATTTTCAGAAGGTACAGAACAGTTATCTAAATTAAATGTCGAACCAACCTAAACAAATTGTTACGGTAACTGAGACAACAAAAAGATCTTAAAACATTACCAGAGGATATTGCTGGTCAACTTCAATCCACTCCACCACCTCATTAACCTTTTTAGCCACAGTCCGGAGCTCGACCACCACCACCACCACCAAAGTTAGAACATGATATATACATTTATTGATGAAGGTGTTGCCGCTATCAGGGATGCAGACCAAATAATTGATAGTGCCGTGTTTGGATACGGGGGTAGACATACAATACGTAAAACCAGAATATATTAAAACTCTAAAAGCTGCCTATTGGGTGAAATATTTATACTGTGTTGCTTTTAATATTCAGCAGATCATATCTGATGAAGATATTAATAAGTTTGTTATCAATGACTGGACGGCAAAGGAACATACTGCAAGAGTAAACTAGAAAACGAAAGAAAAACAGGAAGAAAAGAAGCATAAACTTGAAAAAGCAACAGGGATGGGATAAAATCAGGTGTAAAAACCAGATCTAAAACAAGGATATAAAATGTAAATAGCCGAGTCAGAGGTATTCGCCTTAACCACAATCAGATCCGCGCTATATATCTTGAAAACGATACAGTAAGTGACCGTGCCACTCCTAATAATATAGTTTTTGGTCCTATGGAGGTTCTTGTGCAGGCTCTCGTACGGCAGCCACCATACTGGACTCTAGGATATGTAAAAACAATTCCTTCCTCACATGGGCTAACAAACTCATATCTACTGTCGATGATCAGGTCGAATGGTAACATTTAGTGTATTTGGCATTATCTAAAGCTTCAAAAAATGTGTGACCTGCTGACAATTGTCCGCGACAATTCCAAAATAGTTTAAAATCAACCTCATGTGACCCATGGGATCCACTGCGTGCCCGTCCCAGACACCGAAACGAAAAGATTAGTTGGCTATCGGCGAGAAGAAAACAAAATATACGCGAGTTTGATCTTGATGCTGCATTTATCATGACGATTAAACGACAAAATAATTACTGCTCCTACTGTAACACATTAACATTGTGGGAATATTTTTCTAAGGACGTACGATCATTTACCGTGGACAGAACCAACATATGAAGGAAAGATGGCCGTCATCGCTGAACTTCTTGAGAAAGGCTCTTCCGTTTTTGTGCTATTTTTTCATGATATTTGTGCTTGTTGTCTATCTTCGTCTACATTATTGTGTTTCATCATGCATTGGCTGTTCCGTTCGTATGTGTTAATTCATCTCCTTGTTTTGGAAACGAGAACAATTATAATATTTCTCAGCTGTTTTGTTCCATTGTTTAGACGTCATTTGTTTTTTAATAAACCACCGTCACGTGATCGTCAGTCAACCCGTTTACAATATAAAGACCCACATTAATTGCATTAAATGACCACACGTTGGCTCTAGATACTAAATTGTGCTCAAGACTGAACGAACTGGGACTACATTCATCATTACTTAAATGTAAACGGAAGCGAAAAAAAGTAACATTGTTTCGACGCTGGCCGGCGTAGAACAGGAAGAAAAATTCCAGTTATCTCCCTTTCGTCCGTAACAGATAAACAATTAAAAAATTCTACCGTTAATTTTGATAACATGATTCAAATTCCTCTTAAATCGTCAACCGTTGTGTCAACTGTCCCAGGGATACTACTACATATTGCATTATTCAACGCTCAATCAGCAGGATCACCGGAAAAGCGCACAGAAAGTTAATTTTATCAACGACCAGAATATCGACTTTTTATTCCTGACAGAAACATAGTTACGATCATCAGGCGATGAACCTAAGTGTGCGGATTTAACACCCAGAGATTACTTCATCAAGTCGTTCCCCCGCAACTCTCGCGGAGGTGAAATTGCTGTAATTACATATAATTCCATGATCAAAATGCCTTAAGTACACCACAACCTTAAATTTCTGCCACACATCGTTTGAACAGATCCAAACAAAGCTCACACTGGAAAAAAGTCAGTCCATTTTTTTGTCTCTACCGCCCTCCTCCTAGTAGAAAAAAAAGCTGACTGAATCTCTCTTTAGGAGCAGTTTCCAAATCTTCTAGAGTTTGGAAATTCGATAGGTGGTAACCTAATTATTCTTGGAGATTTCAGCTTTCACTCTGACTGTCCTGGAAAACCATACACGTTAAAACTCCTAGATTTCATTATTGTTTGAAATCTTAAACAGTCAGTTAACCAACCCAACCATAAACTTGGTCACATTTTAGACTGGTTTCTTTATAGACCTGATAATAATATTCTGCAATCCACCCTTGTATCCCACGAACTTGCATCGGATCACCTCTGCATTGTATGCCATCTCGACGTATCAGTCCCTAACCCTCCACCTATATTTGCTACTAAGAGACGCCTCCGTATGATAAATAGAACCAAATTCATGCATGACATCCATGAAAACCTAACAATTTTCTTACATCCAACAGCGGAACAACTTGATAACTGACTGCGTTCATTGCTTGAAAAACATGCCCCAGCCACCAAATGCAGAGTATCAATAAAAAAAATGTTATCCATGGTATAGCAGTGTTTGAGACCAGCTTCGCACTGTTAAAAGACATCGCCGAAAAGCAGAGAGGCTTTGGCTTTCCACCAGACTCACTATTCATAAACAAATCTATGAAGCCGCTAAAAGGAACGGCACATAGTCCATTTAGCCAAATCATCCCACTACAGTAGCAAGATCATGGAGAGTTTCAGCTGCAAAGAGCTCTTCCACATAACTAACAAACTAATGTCAAGGACACAACTTCCAACAACCTTCTCTCCACTAGATCTTCCGGACCAATTTGCAAATTTCTTCCATGACAAAGAACAAACCATTAGAGATTCGCTTGAAAGCACAATTTCAACTGACTCGTCACCATACAGTTACGATGCAGAATTTCAGCGACAACCATTAGAAGCATTTTAAACTGTTTCTATTGATTTAGTACGGACAATCGTGATGAAGAGTGCACCGAAGTCTTGTGAACTTGATCCAATTCCGACATCACTGCTAGCAGCAGAGAGGGCGAACCTCAAATTTGCCTGAAAAGCGTCGAATCGAAATAAAGCGTCGACAACCAACGCACAAAACCAAAGAAAAGCGTCGAATCGTAAAAAAGCGTCGACAACAAACGCTTCCTTATATACGCCAACGTCGTTGTCATCCACCCTCTCTGCTGCTGGAACTTTCAGTTCTGGGTTAATAATTCTTTTACGAGTTCAACCAAATATTTGATCGAGTCCTTAGGACGAAAATCCTTTGTTGAAAATCGAAGATTTTTAGGATTTCACAAACAGACTAATCGCTAACACCTCTTCTTGTAAATCAATCAGATTATTTGACTGGTCGGTGAGTTTGAAATTAATTCTGGTTAATGAATTATTATGGCATCGCATGTAGACAGGATTAATTGGGTTCTCAATAATTAGGAATCCTGGAGGAGCTGTTGGTGCAAACGAATAAAGAATATATCCCTGCTGAGCTTGATTTGATTGTTCTAGATTAATTTGATAGCTTCCTTCAATTGCATCACATACTAAATTGAGCGCAATCACCGTTGAAATATTCACGTTGAACGGAGCGATATGCCTACCACCGCCATCTGGGTCATTATTATACCTGAAGAGGACAGCTGAATCTGATTTTTGTAGCGCCTTGATATCGGTTCTAACAATTCTTTTTAGTCCCTCCGCGACGTATCCGGGAAACTTGAAATTACGCAGATTGTCCTCTGTGATATTGTAATCGGTTAGGAATCGTTGTTTATTGTCGCTGTTGTCATTAATTATTGTTTGAATAATTAGTTCATAGATATATTCCATGTCCGATATAAGTTGATTTATTATTTCAACATGTTTTTGCGATTTTGTTTTCCGTAGTTGTTCTAGTTGTGTGTCATATAATTGTTTAATTTCATTAAAATAACCACGGACGTCAGTTAGCGTAAATGAAATAGTAACAGATGAGTCGGCTGTTCTTTTAATGATAAAATCCCATTGCAATGTGTCTTTGTTGGTAAATATAAATCTATCGCCGATTCTTCCTTTTCTTATATCAGATAAATTATCTCGATAACTGGGATTGATTTCATGATATGATTTTACGTCCGTGGTTAAGTCGGTGGCGGATTTTTCCGGTGGTTTTTCAGGCCATCCTAACACTGTTCTTAACGAGCTGTTATATATATCTACAATGTATCCCTCTGTGCTTATTTCGATCGACGACGAGAGCGTCGGTTGATGAAGATTAATAGCTATTTTTGATTCTTTTCCAGTGATTGATTTTATTCTACGCTGAATTTCAGCATTGATTTGCTTAATTTGGTACGACCCAGTTGGTAACGAAACAGTTTCCCACTCTGGAGTACCATCGGGTTTATTCTTATACGAGAACACCAGTGCATTATTGGGTTGTTGACCACCAAATGATTTTGATCTGATATTAGGCCAACTGTGGTATACTCGTAGTTTTGCTAACGCTATCTCCTTCACTGGAATCGGAGAGGGGAAATTCACACTGAATTCTGGATTCGTTGATGTTATTGATATCATGCTTGTTTGTACTGGGTTCGTGTTCTCCACTACTCGTTGAAGTAATTCCTGCGGTGTTGTCATCGTTGCTATACTGTTGTTGTCGCTCTAATTTTGACACCGCGGAATCATAAATACTGACCATCACTGAGAACTCACAATCTGGTATGGTTGAGATTATTGAGATCATTCTGGTTTTTGGGTTTGTGTTTTCCAATTCCATCGGTGTTGTCATTGTTATTATATTCATGTTGTTGCTCTAATTTTGATATCGCTGAATCAAAAATACTGACCATCGCTGAGAATTCACTATCTGATATAATTGTATTATCGAGTGACGATGATATCATCAATGATAATTGCGAATATGCGGTTGATGCAATATGAAATTGAAGTAAGTAATTCTGCAGTTTACTCTGGCTGCATGATGATATCTTTTTTGCTATCCCGGTTGATATACCCCCGATTGTAGCCACCGCAGAAATGCAAATTGGAACTACGACCGGGGCAATCATTATAACCGATGCAAGTATTATTCCGGCGCCAGCGAGAACGCTTGACACCGAGTACATAGTAATATCAATTGCGGTAATTCTTCGTCGGTATTTTTTTATTTTTATTTGATACTCCTCGGCGAGGGTTTTGAGTCTATTTTGAAATTCTCTGACCTGATCATAGCGACATTGCGTTGATGAAATCATTTTTATTTTAAAAACACTAGTGTTTTCAATTATTTGCCATCGTTAGCGGGAATTGTTAGTAGCTTCAGCCTGAAAAATCATCTACGAGTTCTAAACACCAAGTTATTTTTGATCTAATGATGGAGCTATTAACCGCGACGACATTAAAGTGTTGACCGTTACTCCTGATAATTAACATCGCAGTGCCACCAGAGTAGGTTTTACCGCCCGCGATCATGTTAAATTGATCGTTAGAGATCCACGTTAGCCTGTAGATACCTTCAATCCCCGTTGTACTGTAGATATCGCCCCCCGCATCGCTCCTCGTCCAGAGACCAGTGGATAATGTAGTATAAACGTCTTTTATCCAATCCATGGTTCCATGATCGACTGTATACACGACATTTTTAAGGTTTATGCGTGGATGTGGAATCTTTATCTTTTCAAAATTTTCTTTTAGTTTAGAAATATTCGTAGAAATATCTTTGAGAGTCCACGCAGATGTAGCCGGGACACCAAAAAACTTATCAACAATATCATTGACTGGTTTTTGATCTCCCTTTAGTTTAAGAATATCGTCAATGATATCGGAATAGGTTTTATCGATTTCATGAAATTTCATCAGCGTTCTATTCGCGTTTTTAAAAAATGAAATCACTAATAAACCAAAATCCATATCTAATCGTAATTTATAATCACTAGCGAGGTCATAATATGTCGTAGTGGTATCGTAACCTTCAGGTCCATCAAAGAAATTGTTAACTATTTCAATAGCGCTTTTAATTTCAGCGAGAGTCATGTCAGCCACAAGCGGGTTTCCAAAGAATCTACCAACAATGTCATTAGTGGGTTTTTGATCTTCTTTTAGTTTAAAAATCTCGAGATAATTTGCCTTGATTTCTGAAGCAGTCATCATCCTTCCAGCTTCCTTGTTAGCGAAGAATGAATTCAACAAGTCTTTAATTTCAGCGAGAGTCATGCCAACCACAAGCGGGGTTCCAAAGAATTTATGTACGACATTTTTGCGAAAATTATTATAACCTCGTATAAGATCATTCAGCTCACGTTCGTTGATAGCAATCGCGTCGGTGATCGTAGAAATAAGATTACCAGGTTTAAGTTGTCCACCGTTGGAATAAAGCGCAATAGAGTTTTCAGCGGCATCACTCTGCCGTATCAAAATGTCATTCACGGATATATTACTGCTTTTCAATTTACCCTGTTTGTCTTGAAATACAACTAATTCGTTCGGGTCAACATTTACTAAATTTAACATCTCAGCGATTTCATCTTCAATTATTTTTTTTACATCCTCGATAGAACCCGCAGATGTTTCCTCGGTGGGTTCCGACATTGACAGAGATTGTCCCCAAATATCAATCATTATTGTTATCGTAACTTGTGTTTTCAATTTATTGATCCTTGTAATTTCCCACTCGTGTATTCGTTTACAACCAGATGAGGTGGTTTCCACGGAGATCCAAAGGATTTTAATGAAATCTCCGCGAGGACATTTAATACTTCACGGCCGCATATCGGTGGATCATTTAATTGTTGTGTTGGCAGCGTGGAATAAAAAATCGGAAACTTTTTGAGTTTCATCGAAGAATTTATATACCGCATAAACTCGCTTGGTGGAGCTAACCCATATGAATCGAAATAGACAATCCCACGTGGATCAATCGCGTATGCAACCCAGTGAGTTCCTGATCCACTGCTGTTGTCAAGATTGATAATACCGGTTTCAACGTTATTTGGTTTTCTCGGTAATTGATCTCTCATAAAAACCCCTCTGAAGTTTTTTATCGCTAGATTTTTAGCAGCATCAATTAAATCAAAATTGGACATGGGAACCATAGGTTCGGAAATCGAAGATTTTTCAATTAATAAACCGTTCCTGGTATTCTTCTTAGACCCGATCCGTTCACGGATTTCCCGCTGTACCATGAATACGGGGTTCCTGGTAGGTACAACCCCTTTCCCTTTTTTATATCCTTTCCCAGTTGCCTTTTTCAACGCCATCCCTGCCGCGGTCCCAACGGCTCCCAACGCTGCCGCTTTCGCCACCGCTGGGGCAGCCGCTGCAATCAATGCTGGTATTGCGGCTAACAATGGAAATATACCACCTGATTTTATCATGTCGGCGACTGCGGCTTTTGAAAATTCTATTTGAACTCCTCGCCGTTTTTTCATTGCATCATTGAAATGTTTTATTTGACGATCCGTCAGTGATATTTTATGTGTACCGCCGGACATCTGCGCTGGTTTTAACGTTATTGTTGTTCCACATTCTTTAGCGGATTTCGATTTTAATTTCTTGACCTGACCATCAGTCAGCTTGACACTAACAACACTATATGGCATTTTATTGTAAAACACATTTATGCTTTCAATTGATCTAATTGTGAAAATCGTTTACGATTTCAATCATAGATTTTCCACTGGTGCATCAACGAGTCTCATTCGTCCACCAGCCCCTTCTAACAACATTGATTTGTTGCTGAGAATAACAGCAACCGCTCTATAATCAACACCACCAGGATCTATACGAGCCCTAAAATGTATGTCAACAACGGATTGCCTTGTTAAATCAAGATATTCCAGTGAAAAGTAATAAATTGGATACAAATTCTTAAAATCGAGTTGCGATATTTGCAAACCGGTATCAACATTTTGATCACGACCCATATATGACAGCATCCGATGATACACACGTGCTATTTGGTTGTTTCCATAATTAAGCTGTATATCCTCAGATGGTTCTTGTTGTCCGTTTATTCTCAGTGAAACCTCACTTACCCCTAACCGATCAAATATCATATGACTGCGTTCTTGGGAACCTAATCGATTCCGATTCTGCAGCGCTATAAATATATGACGTGGAGCTGAAACGCCTTGTTTTGATGCCAGGTGCCATGTAAATGTACCATTAACATTATCCTCTTTAGCATCAGTCGTTGTTGTTAGCCAACTTAGCAATGATTTACCATCAGTTTCCATAAATAAGAGCAGCCGCTCTTCCGTGGTAATTGATGGAGTCATTACTGGCATCCATAATACTATTTTACTCAAAACAACTTTACCTTCATCGGCACCAGTACGCCAAATTGCATCATTGTCATTGCCTTTTCGCACTAACGCGATTGTGTGTTTGGCTCCATAGATGACTTTTCTTACATTTCTGCAGAATCCAAATATATGATGGAGTGGAATCGCACATGAAAAATATCGCTGCTGTTCTTGCAATGCTAATTTTCGTGTTGCAAATCCTAAATTGAAATTACCATTAACGCCTCCAAGAATATCAAACGCAGCTCCGGGTCTAGCTCGACGTTCTGGATTAGTTGCTTCTCGTTGATTATCAACTGAAGTGTCTTGCGGTGTTAACACTTTAATGTATTGAAGGTGGTCAGCGTTATCAGAGGTATCCTTTGCAAACATCATAGATGGACCAGCCGATCTTGTATAATCATCGGAGTATCTTGCTAGCCCGATTATTGTTGTTGCAACATCAACTTCACGGTCTATTGATTCAATTTCTTTTCCATCAATGAGATACCTTGCACTTTCAAATAACGCCATCATACTATTGTTGACGAAACCAACTCGGATATTTGGATCATTTGCATATGGGGTATCAGCTGCAACATTTGTTACGAGTTTTCCCTCGATTTCGATAAATGCTTCACATGGCAAAAAGTATTTACTGGTATCTTGAACTTGAAGTTCAATTCGCGATCGTAGGTCGGGTTGTATTGCATGATAGGAATAATATTGATAATCGCGGACGGAATCATCCTTGCGCACTGGGGCTTCCATATCTAACGCGGGATCAGCTGTTCGTTTAAACATTTATAACATTACTAGCGTTTTCAATTGGTGAATTGCAAAGCAATAATTATCGTCGTTGAAAATTCTTCGAATTTCTTTTTTGTTTCAAACCACTTCCTGCTATCGCGTTCATGATAGCGCTATCTGTTACCGGTGAAGCCGGAGTCAATTGCGCTAGTTTTTCTTCCACTGCGTTATTTATTACTTTGCTGATTTTTGCAGGCATCACTGTAGTTGATGGCAGCACTAATGACGAAGTCATTCCTGGTTTCACCACTGACGAAGTCATTCCTGGTTTCTTTCGTACCAATGATGCTATTTTATCTTTCGCGGCAGAAAATGCCTTTCCGGCAAGATTTCCAACGAAATTGATTCCCTTATCACGGATAGCATCAATGGCTTTCATTGATAATTGTTTAGCTAACGGCGCCACCTTGGGAGCCATTCTTCTAAATAACCCCGCAATGCTATTGCCGAAACCATCTCCGTAATATGGTCTATAAACAGGCAATCGTGAGTTCACCACGTAGACGCTTACTGGTTTATCATGGTTGTAGTGTATAATCATCTTGTTATAAAACTAGTAGTTTTTCAATTAATGATCAATCGCTTACATCCATAGGATTTTCATCATAACGTAGGGCGTCTCTGTGATTTTCAACTAATTCAGCAATAAGTTCTCGATATACATCAATGTCCATGATACCGCCGGCAAATAATCGTCTACAGATATCAGCTGCTTCATTAATTACTTCCGGTGAATTATTTCCGGCTCGTTTCCCTCCGATGAGAACCTCTAACCTTGATATATCACTTAGAATGTTACCAGGGCATGTCACGGTAGAGTCAAAGACATCCTTTAGATTTCCAATCGAATATCCTTTTCCGCTTGTTTCCTCAGTTGTACCAGTTTCATCATACTCATCAATTCCCTTTCTAAATTCTTTATATCCCAATTCTCTTTTATTTAAACGGCCAACCCCCCTGTTCGTTTTATACAACCAATCAGCCCATTCATCTCGGCTTATTCTACTGTTCTTATACTCGTCTTTTAAAAAGTCTTTTCTGGAATGAAAGCTTTGGGCGGCAAAATTACCAAAAATCTTATAATGTTCGGGTTTTATTAATTGAGGTCGTTTGATTTCTGCTATAGCTCCTTCGGTGAGTTTGTCTATAAAGGAAACACCTCTTGGGGTGACGACATCAACAGGTTGAGTTTCAGGCGCAGAATCATCAATATCAGCTAGTCGTTCATACTCGCGCTTAGTTTTTATATCACTGGATAGCTGTTGTATTCCTGCGCGTGTTTGTCCGGTCTCTGCTGCTATCTTTTCAAGCACACCAAGAACAGGCACTTCTCGTCGCTTGCCTTCCTTAGGAATATCTCCGTATATTGCTCGTTCAGTTGCTGTTTTCACATCTTTGGTCGCACTTGTTATCGGAGTAAACAGTTGTTCACTTGACACAGAAAAGTCAGTCTGCGCTTGTTGTCGTTGTTGAAGTTTCTCGCGAAGTCTGTCTCGAACCGGTATAAACTTTTTAATTGCTGCTAGCTGCTCTCGGGCTAATTTAGTTGTAAGCGATTCACCAACCATATATTGTTTGTGAACTAAATTTTCAAATGTAAAACTATCACAATTAAAAGCTTAGTTATTAAATAACTTAGTTATTAAATAATATACCATCAAGCTAACGTATCCATCTTCGACAGGGTTAAACTGTACGACGCTATCCGCGAGTGTTTCAGAAATAACATCGCTGGGGGTTTCAGAATTGTAATATCTGAGAACGGCGATGAACAATTTGTGTTAACGACGCGGCAACAAGAACAACTACGTGAAAATGGAGGCGTCGCGGTGATTACTTGCTACTACAACCAGATCATCCATTATGCACATAACTGCATGGGCAAGTCCAGACTGCTGAGTATCCTTTCAGGAGAAAATCCCATGTAAGTGTTACAAAAAACGCTAAAAAAAAAAAAATAAATTATTTACATTATTTAAGAAAGCCTATTTTTTTTTTTTAGTAACACCTACGTGGTTAAGATACGGGTTTTTCCTCGTTTAACATTTTTCTAAGATCACGAACCTTAGAACTAATTTCAGCTCGTTTTTGATACTCTTGGCCGAGCTTTTGACGTATTGCTTCAACGGTGCTAAATAGCGTTATGAATACATTAATGTCGTTACCGTACAAACAAGCATTGATGGATTTTTGAATTCCTTTCACAAGCCTGTACATCCTAGGTAAAACATAACGACCCTTACTAGACTGATATTCAATATCTTCATATTCCGAGGTAATCCTGTCACAGTCGAGACTTTCAGATAATAATACCCCTTTATTATTTAAATTTGAGATTTCAGCAATTATAGCATTTACATCTTTGATATCCATTATATATATAATATATTTTATCTTTAATTATTAAAAAAAAAAATGCAAAATAAATGGTATAAATTATGAGCGGTTATTCATTCATGAGTCCCTTATTCAGGCCTTTGTGTCTTTGTTAGGGTCTTTTCTTTTGGCTATCCATTCCGGATGCTCTTTCTTTTGGCTATCCATTTCGGACGCCCTTTTGTGACCCTAACACCGTTTCTATTAGCCGGTAGCCCATTCTGTGCTACCCTGTGGGGTTCCTCATTTGAATGTAGAGCTTTTGCATCAATTTATACCATTTATTTTACATCCAATTACTTTGATTCAGCAAAGGCTGAATTAGATCTCTCAGAAGGTATATGTTTATTGGATGTTATGTGGAGTGGGCGTGGTAAACCAAACCAACATGGCAACCCATGAAATCTAATTCATGGTTGCATGAGTTGGAAAAAAACACCAACCCACGCTACCGAGAATGCGATAGCATGAGTTGCAATGTTGGTTTGGCTGAGGGGGATCGCCCTACCCCCCCAATTAATAGAAAAAAAACATCTTCCGTTTCGCCATCAAATAATGTATCTGCTATGGGGACCGAACACGTAGTTGATAGATCTATGTTTACAAGACAAACACGATATACCATTACACCACGGAGCTGTCATACAGAATAAAGATTTTTTAATATATATATCTTCTGATATACTTAACAATAAGAGATTTTTAAAATAGACAATTTTATGCTGCAACATGAGAAATATTTTAAACAAAATAATACTGTTGTTAAATAAAAAATTTTACTCTGTTATAAAATACATTCACAAAGAGCTGTATACAAGGAATTTTAACCACGCCCACCTACTTCAATGAATAGGAAACACTCGCGTTCCGGCTGAGCGAACATAGGTAATGCGTAGATTATAAAGAACGTCTGTACTGAAAAGAACGAGTTAGCTGTCTGCTTTACTGCTAGTCCACCCCCCCCAACACATGAGATATGTAGATAAATAAAAAATTTTGTACTGAAAAGAACGAGTTAGCTTAAATAAATAATACAGTTTTAGCCCACAAGCGACAATAAAAAGTTTTATTTTCTATCGTCACGTGGGCACGCCTAGTCAAGTACAGGTATAATATAGCAGGCGACAAATTCCTTTGACGTCTTAATACAAGGGAACTTAGTAGGTAGAGTGTTTTGAGTGGTTGGATTTGTCCATGGGGATTTGTCTCCCTTGAATCGTTTTAGGTGTATACGAATCTTACTTTATGACCATTTTTTTTAGACAGAGATGTTTTAATTAAATTTTGTGCAACAAATCGTATTGAAGTACTACAAATATCGAAATATTTTCCAGCCGCATTTATCGACTGAAAGCTTCTCTCTTCATTATTTTCTAAATCAAACGATTTCACACCCTTGGGATGTTTTGCGTGCCTACCAGCGTTGCTTTTTAAAAGGTTATCGCGCTGCGAGACGGCTTGAAGATTCCCAAGACAATTATCAGTCTTCACGCCATTTATGTGATCAATCACAAGGCCGTCTTCGATTAATCCGTAAAATGCTTCATAGATGGCTCTGTGACAGAGATACTTCTTCCTCCCAGATGAAAACATCAAATATCCCATATTATTCAGATATCCAACAGGTTCTTTTAGTCTGCGGTGCCTGACAACACCATCACTGGAGGCTTCGTAATTAACAAGCACTGGATGAGATCTGAAATCTTGGCTCATTTGTATAATAATACTATTTGTCTAATTTATTATAAACCTCTTGATATAATCTTGAGGGGTTTTGATGATTTTATCCTTGATTTTATCAAGGACGGAGTCATTGATTCGTTTGTCATAATAGCGTTTTAGTTCCCTGTATCGTTTACCCCCACAAGCAAGACACAACTGCGATTTTCCCCTTACCCCAACCCCACATTGGAGGCATGGAAGAGGGCCAAAACTTCCTCGCCTAACGCTTTGCATATGATACCCACAGAATTCGCTTCTGCATGATTTGTTACACGGGGTTGTTGATCCAATCATAAGCCACTTGCAGTGATTCATTATACTATATTTTTCTATTTAAATACTTGTTTTAATTATAACATGGAGGAATTCAACAGATTATCGAAAATTAAGCCTTGGAGAAATACTAAATTCAATCTCGATAGAGTCTCTGATACACCAAAACGTCTAATCGGTGATAGAACTATACTCGGTAAAATCAGGGAGTGTTTTAATGAATTCTACAGAGACGGTGCAGCATACTGTTGGTCGACATTTCGAATTATTGATGAAGATGTCAATGTACCCATCATCGATGCTACTATGAACGATAAAAGAGCAGCTGAGATAATTTCACACCTTGGCGTAAAATCCAAAGGTGGAAATCCAAAGGTGGAAATCCAAAGGATTTCAAACAAAGCAATTCCCAAACAAAGCAATTCCCAACAAAAGTATTTTTTCAGAATAAAATTCATTATCGAAGTCGAAGGCAAATGGATTATCAGGGATAAATTTGAACCAATCCTCAAGGATAAAAAAACTGTCATTGTAAGTAGAGATTCCAAACCAGGAATTCTAACTGGAATTGACAAACCATACTACGAGAGATCTTATCCCGTAACAGCAATCGTTTATGGGATATATCCGTTAAATGATAAACCCGATATTGCAAAACTAGCTCCTATGAAATATTCACCATTGACTTCGTTAAGGCTCAATTGTGTAGCAACACGGGTAATGGAACACTTCACAAATGCATCCCGAGGAAATAAACTAACTGATCTGCGACGTTGGAAAATAACAGAATGGGAACTGACAGTGAAACAGCACGGTGCAAAGATTTCTGATATAGCTAAATTAGAGACATTATTAAAATTCCCAATATCAGTAACGACAATAACCGGGGAAGTATTACACGAACCGAAATATAGATTACAAGGAGCGCCAATACAAATTATTGATCATAACGAACACGCGTGGACACCTGCGGTAACAATATTTCCACGAGAACGAATCGTGAGATATATCCCCCGGAAATTTTCCGGGGAATTTTCCGGGGATGTTTTCTATGAAGAGAAATTATTTGATGCTATTCATGCGTTGTGTAAAGAGGACCCTGTGTCATTGAGGTTACTTAGCAGTGCTGGTTCCGAATCAGGATTCGATCAATTTGTAAGACCAAATGGTGAATTATATCGCGTTGAAGAATTAGATAACAGAATGAGAAAAATCGCTAATGATTTTTCACCAGAGAGTTTCCATGAAAAACTACTCACGGATAGTTTTACTATTTCTTCAGTGGTAGCTCACTTCGCAAGAGAAAAAAACTCCTGGCGTCCAACACGAAGTGATTTTCTCGAGGACGTTAAATTGAGTTGCATCGAATTTGGTCATGGAGGACTGTGGAATACAAAATACCATCGTGACGGTATGATTTCAATTGATATATCCGCGTGTTATCCTGGAAGTTTTCTCGGGTATGGAGAATGTAGTAACTATTTTAAACGATTTGGACACCCCACGCATGAAATGACTCGTGTTGCGATTAATGGGCCATTACCTGATTTTGATTTAACCGGATTCGCTCGTGTGATATCATTTGAACTCGCTACAGGGTTACATCCGTGTAGTTATGTTTGGCTTGGTAGACACCTATCTGAAAAGGCCTGGATGCCAATAGTGCTATTGAGATATATGATTGATTGTGGTATGCTAATATCGTTGATTGTTTCCGAAGCTATTATATGCTATCGAGCTCAGAAAGAAGTTTGGCTACCACAACCCGATCTAGATCGTATAATTAGCGAATTGCGAAAACAATTCCCTGATTTCAATGAAGAACAAATCATGAATTGGTCTAAGAAGTTATTTGAAATTAAAAAAGAACAAGCAAAGGATTTTGGACGAAGAATAATCGGTAAATTTACCCAGGGTGGAAGATACGACAATGCAAAATTTTCCTCGCGGTTGATCATAGACGTCGCTGAATACGATTTTCTTGTAACGGATTTAACGAAACAGGGAAAACTTGTATCCCGTAAGGATGCTTTTCTATCCAATGGTAAAAAATTGGGTACGGTTGTTACCTACTGTGATGGATATAATTCCCAATACACACATTTGAGAAGTTCTATGCTAGCTTATGCTTTTATCAATTTATTTTCGATGATAAATAGATTTCCTAATACCGCGGTTAGAGTAGCTACTGATTCGATGTATATACACAATAAATACAAATCAGATGTAGCTAAATTCACATCCCAGGAGGAAGCGTGGGGGTGTTGGAGATTTAAAAAGGAGACGCTACATGAGTATTGTGAATCGGCAGATGTTACCATGGATGAAAAGTACTTAAAATGTGATGAGATTCAATCAGAATTTTCTAATGCACCACCGGTATCTGATCCAATATGTAGATACAAGACAGTTTATTTAAACGGTCAGGGTGGGTCAGGAAAGACAACTCGTGCAATTGAATTATATCGTCGGAAAAATCCTACGGATTTCACAAACATGATTGTGTTAACACCGACTCACAGACTCGCCAGAGAGATGATACAGCGAGGGGTAAATGCCTGTACTTATCATAGTTTCTTTCGATGGAAAGGCGATGAATGGACCCCTGATCGAATGGGTGATAAATTCATTCCTGAAATCATAATTTGGGATGAAATATGCACGGTATCGTTGAGAGTATTACAAACATTTCTCGAGTGGTTGTTAAACAAAAACACAAAAGTCGTCATGTGCGGTGATCACGGCCAACCACCACCATTTGTCGGTGGATCTCCACATGAATGGCTAAAGGGTTCTGTAGACTATTATGAAGAAATTAATACCGACCATAGATCACTTGATGAACAATTACGCGAGTTCAAAGCACTGATTAGATTACAACCGGATAAAATCCAATGCGAAATAGCGCGTGAAATAATTTCAGAAACTCCCATGAATGATTTCTGGGAAACGTGGAGACCAAATGATTTGATAGTAGCAAGTAGAAAAATAGTCAGAGACACACTTCAGATGAAGTTATTTGAAACGCATAAAGAAAAATTTGCAACACTTCCAGTACCGTTGTGTTATAGGCCTTCGGATACACGAAAGCAGAATATTGAAGTTGATATTCCAGGGAAGAGTGAAAAGCAGATTCTCGTGTTAAATGATATTGTGCTGGTTGATATCAGCGTCGTCGAAAATGCATTGCGTGCTAATAAATCCCCGTGGACGCTAGGATACGCAGCGACGATACATTCTTCACAGGGATTAACTATATCAGATACAATTGTTTGGATGGTAGATAATCGCATCGAATGGTCGAATTTAGTCTATCTCGCAGTATCCAGAGTACGAAGAATAAATCAGCTTCGAAGAATTGTCGTTGGCGAAGCCAGTGGCGATGATGAAATCATTAGTGACGATAATGACACTACAATCAACGCCGACAACGTCAAGGATATAATCAGAAAAAAACTCTCTGGTTATAAACAACAGGATAAAAAAAATAATAGAAAATTTGACATTGATGCTGAATTAATAACTACGCTGAAGCAACAACAGAATAATCACTGCGCGAGTTGCAATTGTATAATGCGTTGGCAGTATTCGGATAAAGATCCTCGCCAATTTACCGTAGACAGAAAGAATAGCAGCATTGGTCATGTCAGAAACAATGTGATGTTGACTTGTCTTGAGTGCAACAGACGCCGGGGTGCAAGCACAATGCCTCTGGCATCGGGTGCTAATTAAAACCCCGCGGTGGTAATTGAGTATCCTCGGGAATTGCCTGTAGTTGTTGTCGAGTAAATCCTCGCTGAGGAGCAGTTGAATCCAGTTTATAGATTGCTGGTCTACCAGTTGATCGTGTTATAGTAGATATCTTGTGTGTAGTAACACTCCAAATAGGATCGGTAGCCCTTTTTCTGCCACCTTCAAGCTCTCCTGGTTCGTATAAATACCTAACAGTGACATTACTACCAAGAATTGATTCGGAAACGCTAGAATCTTTTTGTGGTTGTACGGGTATAGACTTCTTTTTAATAGCGTTCCTAGGTTTCATGTTGATTGTTCTAGTGATCTCATTATTCAGTGCGGTAATCACAGCTGGTAACCTTTTGACCCATTGACGGGATCGCTTTTCTTGAATGAATTCTTTTGCGTATTGATATCCAAATAACCGCTCAGCAATCGTCCGATTAAATCGTTCGACAATGGCCTGATCGCGATGTAGCGCAGTATGCCCTCGTCGTATGGTGACATTATGATTTTTCATTGTAGATAGAACCGCACCCTGAAATTCCTTTCCAGGATCAACCTGCAATAGATTTGGCCAGTGCAGAGGACCTCGTCGATAAATCCTTTCAAATGCAGAAGCAACTTCAGTGGCTGATTTTGTTTTTAACGGTTCTGCTTCCTTGTATCGACTTGCAATATCAACTACGGTTAACGCATATTTGTAACCACGATCATGTGGCAAAAATAATATATCAGCCTGATGAACTTCATTAGGAGCAGTCACATCAAAATGCGAGAATTGAATTTGTTTAGGCGGTGGTAGATAAATTTGCCATAGTGCCTGTTTGGATAACCAATCCGCCGCTGTAGTTTTTTTCACTTTTGCAGCGCTAGCGAGTTTATGGACTGCTGATTTACCCCTCCAGTATCCTCTTGGGGAATAATAAATTGATTTCATATTAAAATGCTAGCATTTTCAATTACCAGCACCCATCATCAATTTGCCTTTCATAGCTGATTTTACCAACCACGAAGCCAACTTTTCTTTAAAAGATTTATCAGGAATAGCATTTAACGCATGAATTAATTTCACATCCGCGAGATGCCTGTTTTGCAGATTGCTGCTTTTATAAGCGACATCATGAGCATGACACGCCTTATCAATAGCGTTTATCGGATACTCGCCGGATCGAGGTTGATTTTGATCATCAAGTCTGATATCTAATCGTGTTCCGGGACCACAGTAGCTATATCCTGGAAGGTGCTTTTCTCAGGGGTACTTTGCCCATGGGGTTCCAGGGAGCTTTGCCAATTTGGCTGCGATATCACCTCTTCGTTTTTTTTTAAAACATCTCCGGATTGTAAAATCTTTGATTTTGTAGAAATAAATCTAAACTTTTTTATACCACATGTTGCACATCTACCAGTTAGTGCTGATCTGTTATTTTTAGTTGTAACCGTCGTCACATCATTTGTGCTAGTACGCGTTTTACACTTCACACAATATAGATCCATAATTTATGTATAGAGATATGAATATAATTGATTTTTCAGCGACTAAAATAAGAGAACCAGTTAAGCATCATGCAGCGCTACCAAACTCTATCCGTGCAATTATAATCGGGCCATCTGGATCCGGCAAGACTCAATTGCTGCTCAATTTAATAATGAGATGGATGAAGTGGGATAAGTTGTATTTAATTGCTCCTAGCGTAGATGATCAACGATGTTATGAAGTGTTAAAGGATTTTAACGAGAATGCATCAGAAATTAAAGGTGAGAATACAATTGATTTTATAACTGATATTGACGAGGCGCCATCCGTGGATGACCTTGATGGGAGCATTAACAATTTAGTCGTATACGACGATGTGATGTTAGACAATCAAAAAAACCCAGCTAGAATATTTTCCCGGGGGCGTCACAAAAACACTGATGTGATATATGTCACTCAACGCTACACTCAGATTCCAAAAGTGATCAGAGATAACTGTAATATTCTTGCTGTGTTTAACGGCGTTGATACACATACGCTACGAAATATTTGGCAAACATGGTGTTCCGATATGGATTTCAATCAATTTAAAAATTTCTTTAGTAACGTTCAGTCGACTCCGCACGGATTTATAACAATAAATTTACATGATCCTCGGACACGATATCGTATCGGACTCGATCAAATATTTGGTTGAACTCGTAAAAGAATTATTAACCCAGAACTGAAAGTTCCAGCAGCAGAGAGGGTTAATGACAACGACGTTGGCGTATATAAGGAAGCGTTTGTTGTCGACGCTTTTTTACGATTCGACGCTTTTCTTTGGTTTTGTGCGTTGGTTGTCGACGCTTTTTTTCGATTCGACGCTTTTCAGGCAAATTTGAGGTTCGCCCTCTCTGCTGCTCTGCTGCTTGACGGCTTAGACCCAATATTGCCTTCACTAACTGATATTATTAATATCTCTCTCTCTCATTGGGGAATTCTCATCATTTTTCAAAACTGCCATCGTAAAGCCTCTGCTGAAGAAACCAACACTTAACCATAACAATTTAAAGAACTACCGCCCAGTTTCTAATCTCCCATTTATATAAAAAATCTTAGAAAAGGTTGTTTTAACCCAACTTGTTTCTCATATGAATTCAAACAGTCTTTTTAGCAATGTACAGTCTGCATATCGCCCTCGCCACAGTACGGAAACTACTGTTCTAAAAGTATTTTAAGACATTCTCTCTACCTTGGAAAGTGGAAAGATTACAGTCCTCTCTGTCCTTGTTTTGTCTGCTGCACTTGACTCCATAGACCATTATATATCATTTCACCGTCTTCAGCATGTATTTGACATTCACAATACTGTTTTACTGTGGTTCAAGTCCTACTTAGTCAACAGCACACAAATTGTATCTGCAAATAGAATACATTCCAGCCCAGTTGACGTATGCTGTGGTGTTCCGTAGGGATCTGTTCTTGGACCTGTTCTCTTCATTCTATACACGCAGCCGCTCTCAAGTGTCATAGATCATCACCCAGTGTCGCACCAATTGTATGATGATGACACCCAAATATACAAGTCTAGCCACCCAACTGTAATTGATGCTACCTTCCATGGAGTTGAGAGGTTTATTTATGATGTGAAATCATGGAGGACATGTAACAAGCTGCAGATAAATGATGATAAAACTGAAGCTATTCTGATCACAACATAAATACTTTCTCATTCACATCCTTCACTTCAGACAATAAATATCAGCAACATAAACATTAAATTCTCACAGTCAGTGCAAAACCTAGGCGTTATTCTAGACAGTACTCTCATATTGCATCAACATGTCATGAATATATGCACGACTACATATGTTGAATTGAGACACATCAGTTCCATTTGTAAATAGATTTCAGTTGATGCCACTAAAACACCTGTGTGTTCATTAGTACTTTCAAGACTGGACTACTGTAAGTCAATTCTGTCTGGTTCGTCACAATATTTACTCCAGAAACTTCAAAATGATCAAAACACAGCTGCATGGATCATCCTTAGAGTACCTCGATCAGAGCACACTTCACCACTGCTCTGTACCCTACACTGGCTATCAATTTGATACAGAATCAAACACAAACTTTGTTCTCTGTTATATATTTTACTGACAGACACCAGTCCAACATAACTATCCAGCCTCACCCATGTGTAAACACCAGCTAGATACTTTACACTCTTCTTCTGATAATCGTATAATCATTGTTCCCAAAGTGAAAACAAAGTCATATGAACAACGTTCTTTTGCATACCAGGGCCCAGTCATGTGAAACGAATTGCCCACTGAAATTAGATGCAAAGAGAAAGAGGTCCCTTTTAAGAGTGCTCTATAAAAGCACTAGTTTCGACTGCAGGGCCAAACTTAGAGACCTAATCACGTTTTGTATCTTATATGTTTTCAGCATGTTTTTATGTTTTCCAATTTCATTGTTTTGTCATTTGTTTTTCTGTAGTGTAGTCATATCATTATTGATGGTGTAAAGCGCTTAGAGCTTCGAAAGATTAGGCGCTATACAAAGTCCTCATTGTTGTTATTATTATAAGGTTTGGTCACACACACGAAACGTTCATGAAGACATGTCTATGCTTTATCCATGTAGGGGCGATAATACCAATAGACGCTAGCATATCTATCTGATGTATCGGATGCTCTCTAGTAATAAATTAATTAATTTCGACTGACCTTGGTATATGGATGGAAACAAAACTCTTTTATTTTGACCCATGACGTCAAATTCTTCAGAATACCCACTTTTTATTTTTAATCCCTGTCAAAACGCAACACATATGTATACAGTAAGAAATACAAATAATTTGTCCACATGATTATTTTCTGACTTAAAGAAGACATGTGAATATTAAGCAGTTTGTTGCTAGATTACACTATTTTGCTATTAAATATAGATTGAAATAGTACATGTACTATTGTTAAAAATGACATGGAGGGCAATTATCATATACTATAAATGATAGGTAAATTGTAACTGATAGGTAAATTGTAACTGATAGGTAAATTGTAAATGATAATTGTAACTGATAGGTAAATTGTAAATGATAATTGTAACTTATAGGTAAATTGTAAATGATAATTGTAACTGATAGTAAATTGTAAAAGATAATTGTAACTGATAGGTAATTTGTAACTGATAATTGTATCTGATAAGTAAATTGTAACTGATAGGTAAATTGTAACTAATAATTGTAACTGATAGGTAAATTGTAACCTATAAGCAAATTGTAAATGATAATTGTAACTGATAGGTAAATTGTAACTAATAGGTAAATTGTAAATGATAATTGTAACTGATAGGTAAATTGTAAATGATAATTGTAACTGATAGGTAAATTGTAAATGATAATTGTAACTGATAGGTAATTTGTAACTGATAATAGTATCTGATAGGTAAATTGTAACTGATAGGTAAATTGTAACTGATAATTGTAACTGATAGGTAAATTGTAAACGATAATTGTAACTTATATGTAAATTGTAACTCATAATTGTAACTCATAGGTAAATTGTAAATGATAATTGTAACTGATAGGTAAATTGTAACTGATAATTGTAAATGATGATTGTAAGTAATAGGAAAATTGTAACTGATAGATAAACTGTAACTGATAATTGTAACTGATAGATAAATTGTAACTGATAGGTAAATTGTAACTGGTAGGTAAATTGTAAATAATGATACAAGCCGCTTTGATATATATCAATCAGCATGTTTTTTTATCTTTAAATGTTTGTGTCAACTGTTCCGATAAATTTAATTGCCAGTTAGAACTTTTGGTAAAAATTTCAAGTAATTTACTCACATCCTTGAGCTCTGTAGAGTGGTGGGCAGGCACTAAAATGGTTCAAGAAAAGATGTCATGTTTATAATAATAACAGGTTAATACAAAAAAATTAAACTCATGCAGCTTTCGTTGTGACATTGCGACACACAATTCAATCTGGTTTGTAGTGGATCACATCTTAAGGTTGACTTTGTTCAAAAATGTCCAAATACTTTAATACTTTGTTGATTTCTGTTCTTATGGGTTGTACATAATGACCTTCCAAAAGAGCATGGTTGTGTCAGGATGCAAGTAAAGTAAATAACTGCTGTTTAATGATACAGTATTTTCAATCAGATTTTTTTTAAAAATGACACCCATTGCTGATATGATACCGAATACCCACATGACCTGTCTGGCTTCATCTCTGACATAATACTATAAGTTAATTTGTTATTATGGCACACTGAACATAATACACAGAGTAAAGTTTAAATGTTGCAGAAATGTTTAAACAGCATTTATCTACATTGGCCAATTTTTTTTAGCAAATGTTTAAACTTGAAGCTACATTAGAATATGTTGTTTATATGTGTCTCCCACCCCCCAGGTGAAGGTGCCTCATTGTCTTGCTAGTGCTTTATTATAATAAAGTTACACATTATATTTAGATCAAAAAATGAGACGGAATGCATCACATCAGATTTACATGAAAGCCATTTACAAGTGTATTGATAAAATATTTCTGTATTATTTTCATTTTAGCTGCAGGCAGTGAATTACATTTTTTACACATGGGTGTGAAGAACATGTTATGTTGGAATATTTATAAAGTAGTTCTGTATTCAATTTACCTGTTAGCAGTGAATTATATTTTTTACACATGGGTGTGTAGAATATGATGTTGCCATATTTATGAAGTAGTTCTGTATTTAATTACATTTTTTACACATGGGTGTGTAGAATGCGATATGTTGCCATATTTATAAAGTAGTTCTGTATTCTTTTTTACCTGCTTGCAGTGAATTAGAATTTTTACACATGGGTGTGTAGAATATGATATGTTGCCATATTTATAAAGTAATTCTGTGTTCCTTTTAAGTGCTGGCAGTGAATTACATTTTTTACACATGGGTGTGTAGAATATGATATGTTGCCCTTTTTTAACAAAGTAGTTCTGTGCTCAATTACATTTTTTTACACAAGGGTGTGTAGAATATGATATGTTGCCATATTTATAAAGTAGTTCTGTATTCATTTTTACCTGCTTGGCAGTGGATTAGATTTTTTACACATGGGTGTGTAGAATATGATATGTTGCCATATTTATAAAGTAATTCTGTGTTCATTTTTTACTTGCTTGCAGTGAATTAGATTTTTTTACAATTGGGTGTGTAGAATATATGTTGCCATATTTATTAAGTAGTTCTGAATTCATTTTAACTGCTGGCAGTGAATTACATTGTTTACTCGTAGACATAAACAGCACCTCTTACTGTTGAAATACAATGTCATCAGTGTTAGTGTTGCTTGTTTAAACTGGACCGTTTAAGTACTTGTTAATATAAGATATTTCTGCTAGAGAATACATGTATCATGTAGAGCCCTTTGTTAGGTATGATTGCTTATGATGCATATATAAAAAATGCGTACCTTTCTTACATATGCATACCTGTTGTAGTAGACATACTGTATATTACAGTATGAACTCAAAATCAATTATACATTTACATGTATGATTGAAAATATTGAAGTCTGAATTAGGGCTGTCACATTAACATGAAACGTGAATTTTTATGCCTGTCAACTTTTAAAGCAGTTCTGTGTGAAAATGTGTGTTAAAGACAATCATACATTGTCATATTGGACGAAAAAGAAAGTTCCATTCTTTAACCAAAACGTGAAGTGTTGATGTTCTAGAACAATTTTCTTATGTTGCTAAATTATACAAGTAAGAATAGTACATTTTAAAAAAATATTTTACCCATAGTCGACATTATCATCAATGATTATGACTTGAATATAAATCACTATGCTGGTTCTCACTTTGTATCTAGGTAAATGCTTCATATTAGTGCAATAACAAGATTAAATTTCTTTTATCTTTAACTGATTGCTACTAACAAAATTAAATTTGCTAATATCAACATCTCTCTTGTCATACTTATTCATACCGTACCTACTCACAAAGTCCAACTACAAACTGCATAGTTTCAGATTTGCCATTGTATAATGCACTGGCAGAAAATCAGTAGAAAAGGCAACAAAGGCCATGATTTGCATGTGAATTATGCAATGGCAGATCAGGTTCTTTACTGTTTGCAGTTTAATTTGACTTATAAGTGAATACATATGGTACCACAGGTATCCTGGTAAATGTTAAGAAAAGCAACATCAGTGTTACATAAGGTGATCACTGACTAATGACAGGGAAATCATCTCCAAGAAATGTTTTAGAAGTACTGGTATATGGTATTTTAAGGTTAGACAACGTGACATCACTCATACATGTAAGACTAGTCAAGTTGACATTTATTGTATTAGATAAAGCTTACGATCCTACTTTGATACCATATTTACTCTCTTATAAGTAGAGTCAGACTAGAAACAAAGATCCTACTATGCCATAGTATAAGGCACCTGCAGACTATTATATATGTTTTTTTTCTATTGATCAAACTGCACAGACTCAAATCTGCTGGTGACTTATGCATGGCAGATATAGGTCTGTGCAGATAAACTGAACTTATAAGCATGTACATTTGGTATGTATTTATTTTTTTCTCCAGCATTTTCACACAGGTCAATTCTCTCTCTCTCTCTCTCTCTCTCTCTCTCTCTCTCTCTCTCTCTCTCTCTCTCTCTCTCTGTGACATTTTCTTATGATAGATATTTCATATTTTTAAGAGGTAGCAGTTTTTGTATGAAGATATTAGCAACATGTAGACCTCTTTATGTGTGTTTTAAAAATAATATATACAATAACTAATTGTATTTATAGTTTATCACCATTGTCACCCAGTCCTTTCCAGAACTATTCTGCTTGCCTTCCAGCAAAACGCAGCAGACATAAATCCTTACATTAGACTTGTTTTCATATGGCAAAAAAACTCCCGTAAATTGTCATTTTTACAAAAGACCTTTTAACCGCATAGTCAACAACATAATGTTGGTGTTAGATCATACCACAAAAAAAAAAAACAGACTGTAGAATCTTAAGACATAGCCTAGAAGTCTGCTATGATTGTACTGTTTTTACCATAGCTTATAACTGAAAAATTGTAGATTAGAAAAGGAATTTATTCCAGTTGGAGTGAAGGCTTTTTGAGAAAACTTTACTCTTTCTATTCACATGATATTCAGTAACGATATTAAGGTGGTGTGGCCAAGGTCAACCAGATGCAAAATAAGCAGGTATTTCCCAGCAAAAAGAACCTTTTCTATGTAATAACCTCACATGCTTTAATAAGCATAAATCTTTGGTAAAATTTCTTAAAAACTTACCTATTTTTAGCATACGTATCCCATCATGCCACATATAAGGGAAGCAACTGCTACAGAAATTTTGCAACATGTACCATACATATCAGCTGTCTTCTTACGCCATAACTTTTAGAGTTAAATGCGTCTAATGAATTGTGTTTTAGTCAGAAAACCACTGGGAAGGGGGGTGGGGGTGGGAAAATGTGCCACTGAAGTAAAGAGCTCACACACAACCTAGTAATTATGAGTTAACTCTTCTTTTTATGTAGACATATGGCTTTTTGTTATATATGGAAGAGTTTTCTGCTGGTGAAATTTTGTGTAGGGTTAGAGGGGATATATTTTTGTTTCACATTCATAGAACTGGCATAAAATTTCATAAATAGAAAGTCAGATCTGTTCTATAAATCTTGGTATATTTTTGTACAATTTGTATTTGAAAATAAATCAAGAACTTGAAAATAAATGGTATTTAAATTATTGGAATATCACAGTTTAATCTTTATAAAATGAGAAACAATCGGATAAGTGAAAAGGTATTCAAATATAAGTATCATCGCTGCCTTTTTGTAACACCTGTATAATATGTCAGCTGAAGTATTCTCTGCTACAGTTAAAAAAGGAGCAAGCGGTTTGCAGAATGGCATACTGTATATACTCACATAAAATCAGGTCCTGATACAAACAACAAAGCCTCTTATCTGTCATCACATAATATGCCAGCACAACACTGTCATCACGACATCAGGGTATGTTATAGTTGTTTCAGATCATTAATAACAAGTGGCATTGCATGTTATGTACCTGCAGATCTGGGTCTGTGATGTAGCACTTGACTTATATTCGAGTATGTATGGTACTTGTGTTGCTGCGTTGTAATATTACAATACAACCCAAGCTTGACCTAGAATTAGTAAAAATGGCAATTTTAACTACCAGGACTTCTTTGACTTGTATTGTACCCATTGGTCAAGAAGGTGTAAATTGGAATACATTTTCCACAGTATATTACAGAACAGTCTAATGCAGTCTCATTCACAATAAACTGGCCTTGTTATTCCACGTAGTAACCTCAGCAGTCTTTTTTCCCCCTGCTAATTGTGCCAAGTCGATTGTGGCCTTAGGTTTGCAGGATAATAGTGAGAAACAGTTGCAGTAATGTCAATTTATTCAAGCTCATTACTAATTGGACTTGTTTTTCTTTTTTCTAGCCTTGCTGATTGCTGTGTCTGTGTGTGTGTTTGGGGCCAAAGCATATATGAATCATGGTGCTGTTGTGTTATCATCTGATTCCCTACAGCCAAAATGCATCTACGGCTGGAGTTTTTGGGTTGCTGTGGGGGCTGCAGCGATGGCTCTTATTACAAGCACCCTCTACTTTTGTGTTGGTCGTCAAAAGGATCCTTACAAGTAGAAATGAAATGGCATCTGCATCAGGAAAAGGAGTGAAAGAGAACAAGATGAACAAAGAACTGCAACTGTTCAGCAGGCCTTAGTAAATAACTTATCTTCAGTCCACAGATAAATTTGCACACAAGTCAGTCAAATATTGGGATGGTTTGTTTTGTGAATTAATAAAATATCTTATATTTTGTAGTAGCTTTAAACACATACAATTCATTCAGTTTGTTACATTTAGTGAACTTCTGAAATGACTGTCATGACCTCATTCACAAATTCAAAAACTTTGAAAGAATTTAGCAGTTTAAGTAAGCATTGAAGTCAAATTTTCCTAGCTATCAGAAGACAAAATTGTTTATAATTACTTTTCATAGTTAGTAAAGAATGCATACCATTGTTTGGATTGATTGGAATTTATGATCTCCAGCATGATAGCATTATTAAATGCTCTAGATAGGAAATATTGAATGGAATTATCAGATATATTGGATCTTGTTATTTAATTTCTTGATGACTCTGTGGGTGGGCAAATAGGTGTAAATATAAATTCTGATCTACTATTGAAATTATAATCAACAAGTAGCAAATTTTGAAAAAGAACTTAAAATTTCCAAATGAATAAATTACATTTCAGTCACGCCTAAACAAAGTCAATTTTAATTTTGTGTCAGACAGTACATTATGCAGTTTGAGTTTAGATTAAATACTTATATCTCTGTCCATTATTAAAATGGTAATTATCCTGTATTGTTATTTTATGGGGATTATTTTGTTTGTTTTCTTATTTTATTTAATTGTTTTTAATTGAATAGTTATGCAACCTAATATGGAAGTTTCTATTTTATTTCTTTTTTTTCCAAGTATGTAACTTGTGAGGTTAGTGTTTTCCCAGTTTTTTTCCAAAAGCATTGCTTCTAATTATTTAGATGAATTTAATAGAGTAATTTAAGTCATAATTGTATGTATGCATTTTAATCAAAAGGTGAAAGGGGAATTTATATAGATAAATAAATAAATGTAAACCTATCATTGTATATATATATATATATATATATATATATATATATATATATATATATATATATATATATATATATATATAGGCTAGTTACATTAACTGTATGACTCTACACTAATAGCTCCTGAAATATAGTTTCAGCAATAAAAGTCAACAGTTTTGTTAAAGTTTTAGTTAAAGGTTTTTATTCAATGCTTGATCATGTGCTGAACATACAAGCCCTTGCCTTCCCGTTGTTTTAGTTCACTTGCACACAATCAAAAGTGAACCAAAATTTCACTTCCCTATTAGCATTTCTCCTTCCTGACCCAAGCATGATATAGGCAAATTCCGATAATGATGTAATTATTTTTCAAATGAATATTTACCAAATTGTATTTGAAAATATAATTCATAGCATCTCCACAGTTAAAGCAACTTCATACCAAGTAATCCATTTCAGTCAATTCTCCATTTATGGAGCACTACTTAGGGGCATCTTTCAAAGGGAAGATTGTTTGCTGGTTCGTTGAAATGGAAGGTTATGACATTATGAGGTTGACTTCACAGTTATAATGAAGGCAGTTTGGTTACTTTAATAGTTTATATTTTTTTACAAAGTCATCAGAAGTTTATTTTATAACTAGAACAGTTTGCAAACACTTTTTTTCATCAGTGTTTTTGTCTCGGTATAACTATAACTTTTTTTAATGAATATATTATATCAGATGTAAATGCAAATTTCAAGACAAAAAAGTAGTATACCTCACTTTTTGTTACGCCCTGCCATCAGGTAACATAAATAGTTGTCATTTTGGTGTATGTGTGTCTAAGTAAGAGTATACCTGTCTGTCCACACCTGGAATCAAGGCAGATTCTAAGTGTATACCTGTCTGTCCACACCTGGAATAAAGGCAGATTCTAAGTGTATACCTGTCTGTCCACACATGGAATCAAGGCAGATTCTAAGTGTATACCTGTCTGTCCACACCTGGAATCAAGGCAGATTCTAAGTGTATACCTGTCTGTCCACACCTGGAATCAAGGTAGATTCTAAGTGTATACCTGTCTGTCCACACCTGGGATCAAGGTAGATGAAGCTTAGTATTCAGGATTTTTTCTTGTTTGAGTTAAACAAAAAGAAGGCAGGCTAAACAAATTGGAATCTCATTTTATACCTGTTAATGAACAAACATGCTTTTCATCTCATTAATATTTTTCATTGAACGCCATTTATAGTTGACAGGTTATTTGATATCTTTTATTCTTTAAAAAATTATGTTTGCTTTAATTTGAGATTATTGTTGTTGGAAAACTACAAGTTAAATAAACTTAAGTTATGTATATTTTTTTTTGCTCAGTTGCATAATTCTAAAAGCTATTGCTGGTCACTAATTTCAGACACTTGTTCAACATCATATGTTAATGTCATGCAAGATGGTGTCATCACTCGTCTCATTTCACATTATTACATGTAGAGTTTGTAGCTTTGTTTATTCTTCTGAAATTTTGAAATTAATTCATAGAAAATATAATAGACCAGAAATAAACTCAGAAATCCGTTGTCAGATTATTTTGGACTGGTCAGCGCAATCAGTCTGGATTATCCATTAACACTTACATGCAGTGAAACCTGAATATAAAAGACATTCAAGGCACAAAATTGTTCGTCCTTTGTGGACATGTATCATATATGAAGAGGTTATTTTATTTATGTGAAATAAGAAAAGCAGAGGGGTTTTAGAATGGGCAAAAAGTCTATAGTACATGGATTCCACTTGAGTAAATTTCACTGTAGAAGTTTAAAATGTACCTTCCTGCTTTCACCATCACTGCAAGCTAATATTTTTGCTAGAATATTTTAAGACTTTTATACCCCGTTGTAAATGTTGTGCAAGTGTGAACCATATATCGAACCATATATACTTGTGTATAAGTTTAGTCCTGCTTCAGACAACATATACGTGATATTCTGCTGTCAGATAACGGCACTGAAGAAAAATCTCCATTTTTTAATATCACTACATTGTTAAATCAAAATTTTATCATTATTATGACAGATAATTTCTGGGGTGTTTTTAGATATTTTTTCTTCAAATTTGTTTTAAAAATTTAAGATTTAAAAGACTTGAAGAAAATGAGATTATTTTTTCATTATTTTTTGACTAAAATAAACATTTAATGGCACTCCATTTGTTCTGCCTCGAAATAGCTTTATTCTGTTTCATTTTACAGTTCTTTTCCTTATTACAAGTGATAAAGTTTTAATCCAAAGATTTTCTGTGATTTTTCAAATCATACTTCTATGGATTTTGTTTTTGTTTTCTTTTAAACTCAGTGGTTCTTCATGTACTCCTGTTGATATTATTTTTTCGCATGATTCAATTTGTTTCCTAATTGTTGTTTATTTAAATATTGGGTAATCATATTTGCAGTAATCAAGGTTCCCACGCTACCAGGAAAAAGTCTGGCGAAATGATAAATTTTTCAATATGCAATTTTTCTGACCCTAGATCCAATCCTAAATGTCCATGGGGTGGGAATATGTGGATGAAATCCACATTTGAAAACTGACCACTAATGGGTTTAAGCCAAATTTGTTGTCCAAAATGTCGAATCAAAGCTGAAATTTGGTAAGAAACTATTACACCATGACATGTGGCTTGAACCATTGGTTTCAGATCTTAAATAGAACACCGGAGAAACAGGGACATCATTTCAATTGGGGGGGGGGGCTTGATGGGGTTGGTAATTTGTCTATATAACTTACATCAATTTTACAGCACATGTAAATTCCGGGTCAGGAGTACCCACCATGCCCTCCCCAAATGACATCCCTGCGGAGAAATGGGTAAATTGTCATCCCTTGTGTGAAATTAAAAGATGATTCGAGCCAATATCAGTACAAGTTTGGGACTGGTTTGTGAAATTACAAGTAGACAAGCTGTTTTTAATACAGCAATTATAAATTTGAAGGTCTTCTGTCAAAATTTAAATCAACACTTTTGTAAATGTTTTTTAAATGATTGATTTTTGACCAAATCCTCTAAAGGAGTTTAAGTTGTTTCAAAAATCTTGTTTGGGATTTTATTGGCTCAGATAAATTCAGGGTTAAACTTTTTTCCTTACAAGATAAGATTCTAATATTTTGCATTTATTGTTTTTTCATACTGTGAAATGTTACTTTGTATAACATGCATATACGCTGCTATATAATTATTTAGAATTAAAGGTTTGAAAGGAAAGAAAATCATTTATGTTCATTATGTTGGTTTTCACATAGCAACATAATGCAGGTCAGCAAAGTTAGAATTTGTATTCTGTACAATGTAAACACCTCACATGCCAATTTCTAGGAATATAGTCAAACTTGTTTTGTGTGAGATATTTTGTGGTTTTGTACAATTTTTGTTTTATATAGATGTTTTGGAGAGTCTTGAAATAGAAACATCATTTAAATTTAGAAAATGCAATGTTTGAATAATCTAAATTGTTCTATAATTCTTTTCAGTAACGGTCATATGTGAAAATTGAAAAACATCATTTCTTCTTGGAAATGACCTGGAAATTTATCTCCAGAAAAGCATGGAAACCATGACAAATTTGTATAGACCTGTTCAGTAAGGCTTTTTACCGTACCTGGCAATAGGCTTCCTTGAAGAGCTCTTTGATACATTGAAATCAGAAACCGTGTGCAAGAATTTACAATCCCTATTTCCAACAAGCAATACTCCCGTTATGGATGCATCAAACGATACTTAGCAAAAAAATACAAACTATTTTATTTTGCATGTTTACACATTTCTATTGGCATATATTGATCTAGAGTGATGAAGAACATATAAATTGATATCAAATTTGTCATAATCGGTGGTTGTATATGAATGGTATGACTTATTTGCCTATACGGAACATGATAGTGCACTAAGGCAATAGGTGCATGGACAGGCAAATAAAGACGTACTTAATAAGATACCTAAACATATTATATACTGTTTTATAAATTGAATTATATGCTTCACATCTATAGTATTAGCATCAAAATATGTGGTACCATCGCAAAACAGCATGGGTAGGGGCACGTTGCTAGGATATGAATATTTTTAAACTCGCATGCTATACTGATTAAAAAATTATCAAATTATATTGAATTTTAACCCATTTTTATTGGCATAAATCTATTTAGACCCATGAGAGCTTTATACATTGATATCAAATGAAGACTTGATTAATAAGATACATAAACACATTATGTTATGTTGGATAGCTTTAATTCTATCACAATCTATAGATTTCCTCACCAGAAGAGCATTGCATCATGGATAAATTAGGGGAATTAAATTAATTAAGGGATGTAAGAACCTATATCAAACAGGCCAATAAATCTGTTAATATATACTAATGCTAGAGTTGTGTAATATTTGTTATGCTTTTATAAACTTCACATTTTAAAATGTCATAGGTTCAGATCATAAAAAGAACGACTACTGACTGAGAAAGAAAAGGATCTCGTAAATCCTGTAATTATTACAGCAGGTCTAGTTAAATCTTCCTGTGTTAATTGTTTTTCCAATACATTTACCAATAACAATAACTTGAAAGCAGGAAGCTTTCTTTTAGTTTAGGTTACAGATACATGTGTAATTGAACATTTTATTCTTACACAATTTATACGTATTTTATATTATATAGATGTGTATTAGTGCACTTTTAGAATGGTGTAATCTGTTTTGATTTTAGAACTGGTATCACTTATAAATTTTTCTTGTACTTTAACAGATTGGTGATTTGTGCCATAAGCGTAAGGGAATAAGGTTGTCATAGAAACTAAATCTGTTTTTCATATCTAACTATATTTCACTTTATCATTTTTCCTATTAAAATGTTTTGATACCTTGTATTGATATGGAATGTGTTTTGTTCCTGTTGGAATGGCTGTATATGTTTTAAATGTAGCTATTTCCTTGTACTTACACTGTGTAGGAGTAATAAGAGATTCTAGTTATCAGTAATACCAGTCAGCCAGTTACACTAATCATGTAATAACATTGAATATGAAACTAGTTAGTCTGATTGTCAGAAGCCAAGAAATGAAATACTTTGATTGGTGGTATACTTTGATGGGAAACATTGATTGATGGGATACTTTGATTGGTGGGATCCTTTGATAGGATACTTTGATTGATGGGATTCTTTCATGGGATACTCCTATTGATTGAAGTCTTTGATGTTACACCTTTTTTTAACAATATCTTTTAAAAACTCAGTTACTGTATATACTCACTTATAAGTCAAGTGAAAATGTGACAAGAGAAGATCCTGATCGGCAGGTGCATTATGCTATAACAGATCATTATCTTCTCTATTTTGTTATAAAATTTATCAAGCAATATTTATCAGTGCAATGATAACCAACTCTAGTTGGAACAAAAATGAGAGTGTCAGCACTGTAACAATTGCCCCATTTTCATGTATATATCGTAGACAGGTTATACATTATTTTACATACTCCATACCACCCCAACCTTGCAGGGTATTTTAGTGGGTGGGCTACGTTCTTTTACACGTAGCTGTTAGTCAAATAATTTATACAGATATCATTTTTTATAATTGAAAATGCGTCCATTAATCCTCAGTCCATCTGATAGATATCATATTGCAGCTTAAATATTCATGAATTCTATGACCTGCCACTAAAACGGGTTTTGATATTGGTCTTCAGGCTTTGGCTCTGAGCTACTGTATATTCTGCAGCAAAGATCCTGATCTGCTGTTGCATAATGCATCTTGTGCAACACACATGCACCTTATGCAACACATATGCACCTTATGCAACACCTTATCATAACACAATGTGCCAGTAGGTCTGGGTCTGTGCATTTTGCAGTCGTACTCATCTTGTAAACGAGCATATACGTTAAGTATTGCCTAATACCCTGGTTCTGAACATTAATAAAAATATGTTGAACTTTTGAAATAGCTAGTAAATTCAAATAGTAAATAAATCATTGCAGCACTAAAACATCTAAATATATTACACTTGTTTAGCAATGATGAAAGATTAAAATTTGCATCTCTTGTAACCCCATGAAAACCAAATAACTTCTGGCAGCCATTTTGTTCTTCACCTAAGCATAGTGTTTTGTTTCTTGTTAATTGCTGAGAGAAAGTCTAACAGATGCATAACATTTCAGTCTTATGTTGACAAAAATGTTGAAAAAAAATCAATGTCATGTCATGATTACATTGCCATGTCTATACTAAACAGTGGAGAGTTTTGATTGTCATGTGGCTCTTAGTGGTCATTTAATGTGAGGTTGCAGCTTGTGAGCGAGGTATAAATGGAGGCAGCATATGCTAAAATATTTTTTTTACAAGATCAGTAAATTTCTGCAGAGTATACTAGCTGGTGGAGCATATGCATGAAAATAGAGTATTCTTATTTCTCATCGCAAGCATAAATACCGTATGTGCTCACTTATAAGTAGAGATAAACTGCAAAGAACAAAGATACAGATAATAATGCACCTAGATCAGGGTCTATATTGTTTGTTCTACTGATTGCTCTTAATAAGCTGCACAAACCCAGATAAGCGGTTGCATTATGTGATGGCAGATCTGGGTCTGTGCAATTTGCAATTGGACTCATTTTTTATGTTACCGGTAGTATATGCAATAGATATGAATGGCTGATGTCTTTTGTCATGTCAGTAGAAATTAATACTTCATTTTTTTCTGTAACTTTTCGTCACCCAGCAAATAAAAAGCTTTCCGAACACTTTCTGGAAATCTTAACAACTGATTATTTTTTTTAGCAGATGGAAATCCAATGTGCGAGATGTCATCATTTTTATCAGTAAATTGACTGATTACACACTATGGATTATTGGTTACTGATCCTTTTTAAGGTACCAGTCTAAAAGGAGGAAAAAGACCCAGAAATAACAGTGGCTGCAGATCAGGAGTTGAATTTGATATGCTAAATTATCATATTGATTTTAAATTAATATTTATGAATATATTTGTAAAAGAATAATTTATTAAAGTTAGATAATGATCCTGTAAGAGCAAGTTATTGCCCTTTGCAGAGTGCCACCTTATTAAGTATGGACCTTTAGTTAAGTGAATATAAATTGTTATGAACCAGTCAACCTCATGTACTTGGATATGAAGTGTAGGTCAATATGACAGGTTTTTAGACAACTTTATATTAATCAAATCAAAGGTCACTAACATTTTTTTAATGATTTTTTTTAAAGATAATATTGGAGTTTAATTGTTTTAGAATTTTGTAATTGTTTTTATTTTTGATCTTAAGAATTTAATGTTAGAACATCATGTTTTCTTGGAATCATATAACATGAAGAATGGCCACACAGCATGAAAAATGTCCCATTTCATGGAAATTTGTGCTGTCCTGTGGATAAAAAAAATCTCATGAGAATTAGTTAATAACCAAATTATTGCACAACAGACCAAGACCTATAAATCAGATTGAATCGAGATTCGATTTCCACTATCAGAAGGTCAGAAATGACTTTTCAAAACTAACATCAATTTTGATTGGCAGAAACAAGATCACAACTTCAAGCTCAGATGTGCTGTGATTTTCATGCCAGATATTCAAGTGCATTATGAGAAAGTATGTTGTGATGTTTGCCTTGTACCTTAACAAATATAACACTGTAAGGCATGCTGATTGACATAGTATCATCTCAAATGAGAGACTGAAGGTATCTTGTTCTGATATAAATGGTACAGTTTTGTAACGAGTTTCAATTTATGTCTGACTGTACTTTACTTTTTTGTATTCTAGTCATGTTATTTTCGCTTTAGATGAAAACAATCCATTTCATCCTCTTAATGGGAAAAATAATTTGTAATAATTGTAAGTAATGTAAGTATTCATATACCCAAATCTAATAGTCAGTTAACATATGTACTCAATTTTAATTCCGAGTAGAACAGCAGACAACCGCCATATCATAATATGTATGCAGATAAAGGTTTGTTTTATTTGTTTTACTGATTGTGCCTAACAAACTGCACAGAACCAGATCTGCCAGCACATTATGATATGGCAGATCTGGGTCTGTGCAGTTTACAGTTGGACTGGTCTTATAAGTAAGTACATATGGTAAGTTTAAATTGCTGTCCTTTAGGTCAAGATTGTATATATGTATATATTGTATGTATATTACTATCATGTATGAAGTACTACCGTAGTAAATAAATGCTTGAAAATACAGGAGCAGAAGACAGTTCTTGGCTTTGTCATTGGGATTTTAAGTTACTCTTAAGAATTTTAGAAGGCTTTGTGGGGGATGACCTTTTTGATGCTATTTTGTCTCCACAAATAAAAGTATTTATATCATTTCAGACTATATAGTGGAACATAAGTATTTTATGAATAACAATAACAATAATAATGAGGATTTTGTATAGCACCTTATCTTTCAAAGCTCTAAGCGCTTTACACCATCAATAATGATATGACTACACTACAGAACAAACAAATGACAAACACAATGAAATTGGAAAACATAAAAACATGCTCAAAACATATAAGATACAAAACATGATTAGCTCGCTAAGTTTTCCCTGCAGTCGAAACAGGTAAGTCTTAAGAGCACTCTTAAAAGGGACCATTGTGTCTTTGTGTCTAATTTCAATGGGCAATTCGTTCCACGTCGTTTGCTCCTGGTGTGCAAACGAACGTTGTCCATATGACTTTGTTTTCACCTTGGGAACAATGAGTATACGTTTATCAGAAGAAGAGCGTAAGGATCTAGCTGCTGTTTACACATGGGTAAAGCTGGATAGGTATGTTGGACTGGAGTCTGTCATTGAAACATAGCACAGAGAACAAATTTTGTGTTTGATTCTGTATCTAATCGATAGCCAGTGTAGGGTACAGAGCAGTGGTGATGTGTGCTCTGATCGAGGTACTCTAAAGATGATCAGTGCAGCTGTTTTTTGAACTTTTTGAAGTTGAAGTTTCTGGAGTAAATATTGTGACAAACCATACAGAACTGAGTTACAATAGTCCAGTCTTGAAAGTACTAATGAACACACAAGTGTTTTAGTGGCATCAACTGAAAGATATTTACAAATGGAACTGATGCGTCTCAATTCAAGATATGCAGCCTTGCATATGTTCATGACAAGTTGATGCAATGTGAGAGTACTGTCTAGAGTAATGCCTAGGTTTCGTACTGACTGTGAGAATTTAATGTTGGTGTTGCTGATATTTTTTGTCTGAGGTAAAGGATGTGAATGAGAAAGTCTTTGTGTTGTGATCAGAATAGCCTCAGTTTTATCATCATACATCTGCAGCTTGTTACATGTCATCCATGATTTCACATTGGAAATGCGCTTCTCTACTCCATTGATGGTAGCATCAACTTCAGTTGGGTGGCTAGACTTGTTTATTTGGGTGTCATCAGCATACAATTGGTGCGACACTGGGTGATGATCTATGACACTTGAGAGCAGCTGAGTGTACAGAATGAAGAGAACAGGTCCAAGAACATACGTCAACTGGGCTAGAGTGTATTCCATTTGCAGATATAATTTGTGTGCTGTTGACTAAGTAGGACTTGAACACTGTAAAGCTATATTCTGAATGCCAAATACATGCTGGAGATGGTGAAGTAATATATCCTGGTATATTGTGTCAAATGCTGCAGATAAATTCAGGAGAGTGAGGACTGTAATATTTCCATTATCCAAAGCAGAGAGAATGTCATTAATTACTTTCAGAAGAGTAGTTTCCGTACTGTGGCAAGGGCGATATGCAGACTGTACATTGCTAAAAAGACTGTTTGAATTCAAATGAGATACAAGTTGAGTTAGAAAAACCTTTTCTAAGATTTTTTTATATGAATTGGAGATTAGAAACTGGGCCGTAGTTCTTTATATCCTTATAAGTTCAGTGTTGGTTTCTTCAGCAGTGGCTTTACGATGGCAGTTTTGAAAAATGATGGGAATTTCCCTGATGAAAGAGAGATAATAATAACGTCAGTTAGTGAAGGCAATATTGAATCTAAGCACTCAAGCAGCAGTGATGATGGAATTGAATCAAGTTCACAAGACTTTGGTGCACTTTTCATCACGATTGTCCGTACTAAATCAATAGAAACAGGTTCAAATGCTCCTAATGGTTGTCGCTGAAATTCTGCATCATAACTGTATGATGACGAATCAGTTGAAATTGTGCTGTCAAGCGAATCTCTAATGGTTTGTACTTTGTCATCGAAGAAATTTGCAAATATGTCTGGTAGGTCTAGTGGAGAGAAGGTTGTTGGAAGTGGTGTACATTTGTTCCTTGACATTAGTTTGTTAGTTATCTCGAAGAGCTCTTTGCAGCTGGAACTCTCCGTGATCTTAGTACTGTAGTGGAATGATTTGGCTAAATGGATTATGTTAGCGGCTTCGTAGATTTGTTTATGAATAGTGAGTCTGGTGGAAAGCCAAAGCCTCTCTGCTTTTCGCTGATGTCTTTTAGCAGTATGAAGCTGGTCCCTAACACTGCTATACCATTGAGAACACTTTGTTTTTATTGATACTTTGCATTTGGTGGCTGGGGCATGTTTTTCAATTCAGTTTTTATGCATGAATTCATGAATGAAGATGTTTTAACTTAATTAGATAAAACACTCATTTCTGAACTTTGAATCCAATGAAAGTAACTTTTTTTCTTGGAAATTTATTGACATATCATGAAATTAGATAACATTAGAAACATTAAAAAAAACTTTTTAAAATTGAATTTATAGTACCAGGTTAAATACATGTTTTACCGTCTTCTGAATAATGTGTGACTTCACCTTTATTACCATTACTTTTATTTTCTTTCCACACTAAAAATTTTAATAAAGCACGATGTCAGACATTTTAAGACTTCAGGAAATAATGCAAGATCACATATTCCCCCAGTACTGCTCATTCCATCGGCACAGTGCATGTACCACAGAATTGTTATTATCAGTTATTTTTGGAATTTGTTAAAACATTTTCGCAACTGTACGGTTTTAAGTGGGCTGAATTGCATTGATGATAAATTCCTAGTTTGGGGAAGAGTTGAATGTGAGGATACAAGATTTCCTTGTATATTTCATAATCAGATATTGAATTACTTCAATAACAGGATGATTATTTTATCATGCCACTTTTATCACAGTAGTGGCAATATAACTTTGTGGTAAATGTTTTTTGCATATTGGAAATTTATCTGCCTGTAATGCGCAATAAGTCCCATTTATTGTCCTTTTTGTTCTTTTTTGTAACCTTGATAATAAAAAAATTCTTATATGTTTGAATTATTAATTTCAAAAGTTGAGTATTGAAATCTTCTCTCTCTCTCTCTCTCTCTCTCTCTCTCTCTCTCTCTCTCTCATGAACAGATCTTAAAATGTGTAATGACTGTAGACTCTCTAGCATACATATATATTTGTCAGTTAGGATGTACCATCAGGGGTGCTTATAAATGAACCTCAAACCTTATAAATGAACCTCAAACCTTATAAATGAACCTCAAACAACAAATTAGTCAGCTTTGCCTATTAATTTGTGTGTGATTAGTTTTCAAACTAATCATGCAAAATGTTTTTGAACTTACATGAACTGTTGGTATTCAGTATTCTGTGTCCCCCATACACTATCATATACATTTTACAGTCAACGTCAAATGTTACACTGATGAAAAAGTCTTGATTAAATAGTGTAATAGCGATTTTATTACAGTGACAGTTATGTCAGAAAACGTACGTCAGACATAGATCAGTGTTGATTGTGAAATAAAATGACTCCAAATTTGGTTCACAGTCAGTTATCAGAATAAATTGCAAGCTCGCCAAGACCAACACAAATTCACTTTTGTATGCAGAAATAAATCCTTACACATAAACTCATAAAATATCTTGTTCATTGATGTTAAACTGTGAAGTCTGTTGGAAATGACTGTTCAGTCATGTTTCTACTGTTCTCTCACCACAACAATTTTTATATCGATCCTTGCAAAAAATGCATTGATTAAAATAAAATTACTTCATTTTGGTATGAAAATATAAATTAATTTGACAAAACACAATCTGATGTCCCAAAATTACTGTAAGATTTTGGAACTTTTTATTAATGTTGTAATGCAATTATTAATTGCATAAACACAGAATGGAAGAAAAATTTCCATGAAAAGTGACAGCTTTGCCTTAAATAATGCATGATAAAATAATAATTTTTGTCTCAGTATAAGCAAATGTTTCACTTGAGAATTGGAATCATTCATGGCAATGCAGTTTTTGACAGTATGGTCGATAATTGAAATATTTCTGTATAATCTACTAAAAATATGTAGGTAGATAATCTCTATATATAAAACAGTATGGGTTCCACATCTCGTTATAACAACCCTTGATATAACATAGATATGGTCACGATTCTTACACAGTTGGGTTTTATATTGTTCGTTGTGATGTACCTCATTATATGGCCATCAAGAATACGTGTTGCTTTCCTGAACAGCTTTATTGTCAGGGGCTAATATAATAGTAGAATGGATGTAAGGAATTGATGTACTCAGATTATTTGGAGACACTAATGTAATTGGATTATTGTACAGACTAATGTAATAGGAATATTTTAAGGGACTATTGTAATTGGATTATTGTAGGGGACTAATGTAATAGGAATATTTTTAGGGACTATTGTAATGGATTATTGCTGAGGTCTAATGTGATAGAAATGTTTAAAATGACTATATCAATGTTATTATTTTATGGCGACTAATGTTATAGGAATATTTTAAGGAACTATTGCAATTGATTATCGTCTGAGACTAACTTTTACGTTTATTGGATTTAAATTATTTTTTTTTAATTGTTAAATCCAAATTTGTCATTTAGGGTTTAATATTCATTAATTGGGAGATTTTTCTGGAAAATTCAGGCTGACCTAGACTCTAGCTGTAAACAGGTTGACCTTGGCTTCTTGACCTAATTCCTGACCCTGCTTTAGACATTGTCAACAAGCTACTAAAACTATTGGTTGATTTCAAGGACAACTTTTTATTTTTATTTCTTTGGGGTAGGAAAAATCTAGATCTTTCTTTGAGTACGTGATTTAGTGAAGGTAGACCTTCTATCAATTTCTAGAAAATCACGTGATCCCTTGTTTACATATTAAAAACGGGTATTTAAATCATTGTACTGGAAGGGAGATTCAGTAGAATCTGGTCTTTTATAAAGTTAATAGTTGTGTTTTTATGTTTGAGTGTTAATTTTAATTACCTCCAAATAGATAAATAAATCCTCTTGCTTCAATGAATTGTCAATTCATTGAAGCAAGAGGATTTATTTATCTATTTGGAGGAGAGAACATGTGGTCATAATTTCATTTGGATGATAATAAAACAAGAACTGCATCACGTGACATTGTCAGCTATTTTGGATTACATCGTCAAGATTCGAACCTGGAACTATTAGAACATTTATTTATCAGGACTCGTATAATTCCATTAGTTTATTACTTTTGTGAATTCTATATTGGATTAATGTTGGATTTGATTCTCTAAAACCGTAAGTTTATTTATTTTATGAAAATAATTGTACTTAATAAATTCATTGTTAAAGTTATACAAGCTTGTTAATTTTCACTCTTTCTGTGTTGCTGCTTATTCGAGCCTAAGCACGTAACACTAATGTAATAGGAATGTCTTAAGGGACTATTGTAATTGTATTATAGTATATTGCAGGGAACTAATGTAATAGGAATATTTTAAGGGAGTTTTGTAATTGGATTATTGTAAGGGACTAATGTAATAGGAATATTTTAAGGGACTATTTTAACTGGATTAATATAGGGAACTAATGCAATATGAATATTTTAAGGGACTATTGTAAGTGGATTGTTGTAAAGGTCATTACACAGCAATAATCACTTCCATATCCAGCTGTCCCAAAAAGGTTTCTGTAAATCAAATTTTATAGAATCTGTTGCATTGGTTTCATGAGGGTTAGATCTTGAAATTAGACTTTTATCAATATAATTCAATTTGGCATTTTACTAGAGTGAAAATTTATCTTAATTCAATGCTTTTAATTTCCAGTCTGCCATGCAGATTGGTAATAATATCTCATTGTTCAGCCATCAATAGCTGATGATTATCAGTATTGATCGAAATAGATAAGACAACCTACCTTTCACGTCAGTAAGTATTGGCACTCCCACCCATCTTGTGTTTTATTCTTAATTTCACAAGATTGTCTACATGAAACACTAATGTATATGCTATACTTATGCCTGCACAAAATTGATACATACACTATACTTGTGCATACATTATTTTGTTGCATACACTACTGGTGTATTCGCTATATTTATGCATACGCTATATTGATACATACACTATACTGGTGTATAAATTGAAGCATACGCTAGAATGGTGCATGCACTATAATGGTGCATGCACTAGATTGAAGCATACACTAATCCATTACATCTAGTGGATATACTCTCGATATTATTGTAATAAAACATGAGCCAAGACTGTCACCATTTTATTATCCTTGTGATCCTTATCCCAATGATGACTCGTGGTTTCATTCTTGCCACCATAACAAAGTCTAAATTTAGTTTTACATAAAGAGCAGAATACATCTTCATTATCTCTTTGAACTTAATTGCAACCACTAAAATTCCGTTTCCATCTATCATTTTTGGTGATGTTTCGGTTGATTGGATTTCAATGTCTTTGCAGTGTTTTGTCAAACTTTAAAACTAAAGTAAATACTACCCTGTTTTTTGCCATTTGATAGTTGTGCATAAATACTTTGGATTAATCCAAAAAAATTACAAATGTTTAACCTCTCAAAGCAACTTGAAATTATGCGATCTTTAAATAAACGTGCTGAATTCAGATAAAAAAAATGTTGCTTAAGTTTCTCTTCTCCAACGACCAATACTGGTGTCTTTTCAATTTGTTTCGCCTGCTTTTAAAGGTGTTTAACGTGGTATCCTATACGGACCGCCAAGCCTTTTCTTTCTAGGTAGACTGCCGGCTGCATTAGCATACTTGTGCTGTTTTGAACATTTTCACAAAATACAAGAAACTAACAAGTCAGAGGCATAATTGAAATCTTCGGTTTTCATCTAAGTATAAATATTAATATTTTTCGTTACAAGCGAACATTTGTTTTCACTTCATTTTATAAATATTTACTTTTCTTTTCAGACTTAGTTTTGCTAAATAATATAATCATCGAATATATGCATGCATGCTTTGACTCCTCATGTATTGAAACGTATGAAATATCTTTTTTTAAATATGGTATTGGTGGTTAAATTTGGACTTTAAGTAACCAAACTACTATAACATTAGATACGAAATGACCAGCACCTTGTTGTACGAAACGATCATTGCTTTACGTACAAATTGATTCGTTTGGGTACGGAATGACCAGATACGGGATTTTAACCATAGCAGAGTCATAACAAAGGCTTCCAAATATATTATTAAAAGCTGCCTCGCCAGACGCTCGGCATTAGAAAGTTAGTGTTAAGATTGGTCGGCCTGGTGTTAGGATAATGTAACTTGGTGGGACATCGTGCTATACATGTCAGCGGCATGGTGCCTCGAATACGGTATAAACAGATATGTATGTATACATACATACATACATACATACATACATACGTACGTAATTACCATACATACATACATACATACATACATACATACATACATACATACATACATACATACATACATACATACATACATACATACATGCTTACGTACGTACAGACATACATACGTACAGACGTACGTCCATACATACTTCTACAGACGTTACATTTACAATGCGTGTGATCACTCAGTAAGAAAAATCGTTTTTTTTCGTTATCGAATATATATATATATATATATATATATATATATATATATATATATATATATATATATATATATATATATATATATATATATATATATATTTGCAGTGCTATCAAACTGACACACCCGACACACTTCTAGGAGCATCAAAGTTCCAATATTCCATGAGCATGTGCGTAGTTAATTTGACAACATTAACTCTAAATACCTATGTACAGGTTATCTCAGATTACCCCAGTCATGTTTGTTTAGCCCAGTATATTTGGTACAATAGGTGTATTTCAGGGACGCTTATTTTTATTGCTTATGCTATGAACTTGAAATAAGCACAAATGTGACGCACCTCGGGTTATGCAGATAGAGACATAACGAATTCAAATAGGAAGTATTTTCATCTTTTTTGATGTTTTGGTTATTGGTATTTAACATTCTCGTGATTTAGCTTTCACTTCCAACCCACAACCCACGCCCCTTCAAGAAAATGTCCAGTAATCTTAGTAGTTAATGTGCATAATTTTAACTGACCAATTCAGGTGATGTGTGTGTGTGTGTGTGTGTGTGTGTGAGAGAGAGAGAGAGAGAGAGAGAGAGAGAGAGAGAGAGAGAGAGAGAGAGAGAGAGAGAGAGAGAGAGTTGTATGTGGCACCCACCCTGAAAGTACCAAATAATAAAACCAAGATGTTAGAATGAGCTATATAGACATTGTTCATCTAGCTTAGGTTTTCCTTTCTTTTCGCACAGCGAGACAAAACAAAACAAGCCATGACATAGCAAGACAAGACCCCAACTTTCTGCTTACGTAGCTTGTACGGATGATATTTGTAACATATATATGTTTATCTATTTGCTGTTATCGGCCGATGTTCCTGATATGTATATTCATTTGCACCCACTACACTTTCCAGGAATAGCTAGCTTTCACTATTTTTTAATAAACCGGGTATATATACCTGACTGCATCATCTTAAATCATTGAGGTTGGCAGAAGAGGAGTGATTTCTTGTTGATGTGTTATTGAAGGCAAACAGAGGATCTCAAGACCTAAATGATTCTTTGACTGGTTAGTATATATCTTTCCACAAATACCTTTTGTAAAATTTTACTTCCTTATGACACATCAACGTCGCAATCATTTATCATCAGCTTCTTCTTTTGCTGTGACCAATGTGATAGCTTTCAGTGTGTCTTTTGTTCTTTATGTTGTCTTCCGGGGTTCTTCCTTGCTATATAATATACCCATCACACACACACACACACACACACACACACACACACACACATATATATATATATATATTCATCAGCTAAGATTACGGATATAATTTGCATTCGGTAGAAATTAACTAACATTGATTCATGATCAATCATAACACGTTCTCTGATGCACAATTATGGTGAATTTAACTGTTCTTAAAAAGCAATGGCATTCTTCTAAATAGAGAAAATAAAAATAGCTAGGGAGTTTGTCAGAAAAGTATATCCAATTGTTTAATTTTTATATCACTACTAATCAACATTTCTAAATAATAATAATAATAATAATAATAATAATAATAATAATAATAATAAAAGCAACAACAACAACACTAATAATAATAATAATAATAATAATAATAATAATAATAATAATAATAATAATAATAATGAGGACTTTGGATTGCGCCTAATCTTTCGAAGCTCGAAACGCTTTACAACATTTATAATGATATAACTACAAAAGTAATCCCCAAACACTTTGAAATTAGAAAACATAGAAACATGCTGAAAATATTTAAGGTAGGAAACACCAATAAGTCTTAAAGTTTGTTCTTGCGGTCGATTAAGGTGACTTTTAAGAGCACTCTTGAAGGGAATCACTAATTTCAATGGGCAATTCGTTTCACGTTGCTTGGCCTTGGTATGCAAAATAACGTTGTCTATCTGACTTAGTTTTCATAGTGGGAATAATGAGTATACGATTGTCAGAAGAGGAGCGTAAATATCTTGCTGGTGTCTACACATGGGCGAGGCTAGATAGGTATATTGGACTTGAATCCGTCAGTGATACATAACACAGAGAACAAACTTTGTGTTTGATTATGGATCGAATGGATAGCCAGTGTAGGGTCCAGATCAGCGGGAAGGTTTGCTCTGATCATGGTACTCTAAGGATGTGTTTTGAACTTTCTTGAACTTTCTGGAGCAGATATTGAGACAGAACTGAGTTACAATAGTTCAGTTTTGAAAGTACTAATGAACACACACGTGTTTTAGTGGCATCAGCTTAAAGATATTTTCGAATGGACCTTATACGTCTCGGCTCAAAATATGCAGCCTTGCATATGTTCAGGACATGTTGGTGCAATGTGGGAGTACTGTCCATAGTAACGCCTAATTTTCTTACTGACTGTCTCAATTGAATATTGGTGTTGATGATATTTATTGTCGGAGGTAAAGGATGTGAATGAGAAAGTCTTTGTGTTATGATCAGAATGGCCCCAGTTTTATCATCAGTCATCTGCAGCTTGTTATATGTCATCTATGATTTAACATCAGAATGCACCTCTCTACTCCTTGGATGGTAGCATCAACTTCAGTTGGATGGCTAGAGTTGTATATTTGGGTGTCATCAGCGTGAAACTGCATGATCATCTATGAAACGTGAGAGCAGCTGAGTCTATAGAATGAAGAGAAGAAGCCTGTGGAACACCACAACATAGATCAATTGGGCTGGAGTGTATTCTATTTGTAGACATAATTTGAGTCCTGTTGACTAAGTAGGACTTGAAGCACAGTAATGCTGTATTGTGAATGCCAAATGCATGCTTTAAAAGGTGAAGTAATATATCATGGTCAACTGTGTCAAATACTGCAGACAAATGAAGGAGGTTGAGAACTAATCTTTCCGCTATCCAAAGCAGAGAGAATGTCATTAGCTTCATTCAGAGGAGTTATTTCAGTACTGTCACAAGGAGGATTTACAAACTGTACGAATTCAGATGAGAGAGGTTGAACAACGTTTTCTAAGATTTGTTTTATATAACCGGGAGATTAAAAACTGTGCGGAAGTTCTCTAAATCGTTATGGTCGAGTGTTGATTTCTTTAGCAGAGGCTTTACAATGGCAGTTTTGAAAAATGATGGGAATTCCCCGGAAGAGAGATGGATATTAATAACATTAGTTAGTGAAGGCAATATTTAATTTAAACACTGTGACAGGGGTCTCGGGTCCTGAGCGTTATTCGTACAATATTGCACAAGCCCACTTGTCAGAGTATTGCACAACCTGGAAGAACAACACTCCAAACCACTTCCCCCTTAATACTCGCTATTTAGGAGATGATCGCCCTCGGTGTAATCGCCCGATTGGAGTATAGAATGTATATAGTAAACTGAGATAATACATTGAACAAAGAAACTACGAGCCCCCGTAAAGATAAATAAACTATTTAATCAAAACAGAAAAGAAAAAAAATCATACACAGTGAAATTTCCTTTCCTTCTTAATACACGTGGTTTCAGAATTTACTTTAATCGAGTGTTCAATAAAATTCGTCCACGTTGTTCGTTTTTCATGACCTGTTTCGTCGACTGCTTCTCTGCTCACATCTCGGACTCTTACACTGTGTTAATGTATGCTCCTTGCAACTCCGACTTCCCAATTAGTTTTCCACGTCTTGTACGTCATCGATCTTCTTACTGCTCTCTCCAAATAAAACTATTTTCCGTTGGGGGTTTCTTGAGCCTATTGTTCTCGAAGGTACTGCTCTAAGAAAAAGTAACCTCCGGAGTCTTTATTTTAGTTCCACGCTGGTTTTTCAACCTTGCACAGCGATTTTTCCAGAATACTGAAGTAAATTTTTAACTAGTGGATATATAAATATTCTAAGATTTCCTTGTGTAGAACACACCCCTCATTCCACAGTGATCAATCAAAACCAATATAATTCATAGCTCTTTCCCTTGAGAGTCGTGTCAAGATGCCACGCTGTCTGTTTCAAATCAACTACAACATGTTTCGTGAGAGAACGACTCTTCCAAGAGGTTACTATCGGTCAGTATAATTTAAACAAACACAGTTAACTGGGAGAACCGATTAGAGAAAATATCTCCGTGTCGAATGTCACACAAATCTAACAAATGACTGCTGTCTAGAACTAAGTGTTATTTAATGGATTTGACCGAACATTTGGCACTTCACAGCCCCCTCCCAAATTTTCCTGAGAATTATTTTGCTTCCGTTAATGTCCTCAGGTGACCTGTTCACCACAGACATCCCTAATCGACTTAAACAATCAGCTCCTACATTATCCCTACCTTTGATGTAGCGTACTTGAACTTGATATTGTTGCAGAAATAGTGACCATCTCATTAATCGACCATTGGTCAATTTCGCCTGGGCCAAATACGCAAGTGACTGGTGGTCTGTTTCCAAAATAAACTATCAGCCATACAAGTAACGTTGGAATTTAGTTATTCCAAAGATAATAGCCAAGCATTCCTTCTCAGACACTGAATAATTAATTTCCGCCGTTGACAATTTCCTGCTACTATACGCAACTGAAAATAAGCTTCCCTCGTGCTCTTGCAATAGCACTGCCCCTAAACCTTTATCGCACGCATCTGTCCTCAAGACGAAATCCCGTGTCACGTCAGGCAATTTAACTATGGCGTCTGACGTCAGTCTGTCCTTCAACGTCTGAAATGCAGGTTCACATGCGTCTGACCATACTACTTTTGTCGGCGCCTTTTTCGAGTTAAGTCAGTCAATGTGCTCGCAATAGCGCTGAAGTTTGCAACATATCTTCTATAATACCTTGCCAAACCTACGAAAGATCTAACTTCCGTCTTAGTGGTCGGTCGTAACGCGTTTCTAAGTTGGTTGACCTTTGAACTATCTGGGGTTAACGTGTCCTCGCTGAGGGTATGTCCTAGGTAGTTTAATTTTCTGAACCCTATATGGCACTTCGATGGTCGTGCGGTCAGTCCACTTTGTAGCAGTCGCTCTAAGACGTTTTTCGGCAAAATGATATGTTCTTCCCATGTAGCTGTCGCTAATAGTAGATCGTCCATGAAGTTGAAAACTCCCATCCCCCGCAATGGTTCAAGGAATTTCCGCATCATACGGGTGAAGACACTCGGCGCATTCTGGACCCCAAATGGCATGACTACCCACTGGTAGGTCCCATCTGGAGCTGCAATGGCGAGTCTTGCTCTGTCTTCACTACGAACTGGAATTTGCCAATACCCTTTGGACAGATCAATTTTTGAAAAATATTTTGCATTGGTTACTCCTGCAAAAATGGGCTCAGGGTCAGGTAAAAGTTCTACATGGAATTCTGTGATTCTGTTTAACTTCCTGTAGTCGACGCAAAATCTGTGTGTCCCATCCTTCTTCTGGACTAATACAACAGGAGAGCTATAGGCTGACTCACTCGGTTCGATAACTCCTAAGTCTAGCATAGCTTTAATCTCCTTGCGGACAGTTTCTAACTTAGCATACGGTAATGGATACGGTCTTAACTTCACTGGTTTCTCGTCCAATAACTTCAAAGAGAACTCCTCCAGTTCCGTCTTCCCAGGCCTCTCTGCTAAGACGCTCGAATACTCTTGGAGTATCGACTCCACCTCTCTACGTTGATCTGACGTTAACGTAACGTCAAGTGCAACATTGACGTAGGTTTCCTCCATCGTCAAAGGACAACTAGGGAGTACTTCTGCCTGCCCTGAGTTGTCGTCGTGTTCTTCTGTTACGACTGTAGCCACCACGAACTCCGTGGGTGGTTCCCGAACACGGTAATGCTTCAGTAAATTCACGTGGAGCAACTTGTCCTTATCCCCTACTCGGATACGATAGTTCTGTCCACCCTTCTTTTCTGTTACCTCAAATGGTCCCCTCCATGAGACTTGCAGCTTGTTGTGTTCTAATGGCAACAACAACAACCCCTTGTCACCCACCTCAAAGTGACGTTCCTTCGCCCTTTTGTTGTAGTACTTGGTTTGACGTTCCCTTGCGTCGCAGAGATTTTCTTGAGCCAATTTACAAACTTCTTCCAGTTTGTTACGTATGTCAACAACATATTGATATGTTGTTCGCACTTCCTCGGATGCTGGCTCATCCGTCCATAATTGTTTCAACACCGCCATGGGCCCCCTTACCGTCCTCCCATAGACTAACTCAAAAGGTGAAAAACCCAAACTTGCCTGTAGTACTTCTAGATACGCAAACAGTATCGCTGGAAGGTATCGATCCCAATCCCTAAGTCGACCTTCACATAACTTCTTCAAAGCCTGTTTCAATGTCCCATTGAAACGCTCCACCAACCCATTGCACTGCGGGTGGTACGGAGTAGTCGTCAGGTGTCTAATGGAGAGTAACCTATTTACCTCTTCCATCACCTGGCTCACGAACTGCGTCCCCTGGTCGGTCAGTATCTCTTTTGGAACTCCGACTCTCGACCATACATCTAACAAGACCTTAGAGACCGTGACTGAGTCAATGTTTCTCAAGGCTACTGCCTCCGGGTACCGGGTAGCGTAATCTACTACCGTTAATATATAACGATTACCACTTTCTGCCGCCGGCTTAATCGGACCTACCAAATCCATCGCCACTCTCGAGAAAGGTTCGTCAATTAGTGGGGTGGTTCCTAGTGGCACTGGGCGATGGGAGGTCTTAGGCGCCGCTCGTTGACACTTGTCACACAACAAACAAAACCTCCTCACATCCCCATGTACCACTAGAAAATCAAACTCCCTCACCAACCTATCTCTAGTCTTCGCCACGCCCATGTGGCTTCCAAGAAGACCCTCATGTGCTAACCTAAGCACTTCGTCACGCTTTCCTACGGGCACCACAACTTGCTTAAACGTATCGGCCCCTTTCTTGGCATACCCATACAAAATACCGCGTTTCGTCGCGAACTTAACCTCGCCGTCTGGCAATTTCCGTACGGACCCGTCCGTCGCGTACCTGCGTACCTTGTTAAGAGACAAATCTTCCTTTTGAAGTTTTCCCAACTCTCCAGGTACCAAAATGTCTATAGGAGAAGTCAAGGATCTTAGCGGCTTTGACCCTGACCTTCGCTTCATAGCCCTCGTCTCAACTGACCCTACATGTATAGGGTTACACGTCATTGGGTTAGGCTGGGGCAACACATACCTACACCCTAATATTACGTCATGAGACAGTCCCGACAAACACGCTGCTTGAATTCGTCCTTTTACATATGGCGAATCAAGGTCTACGCTAACGACCGGAAGCGAATCCTTCGTCCTGTTAGCAAACTGGACTTCCACCGTCTCACCTGTGTAATCTCCAGGTTTAACATATCTACTATCTACCAAGACCGGGTAACTACAGCCGGTATCATACAGTACGGTGGCTTTCTCACCGTTTACCGTAGCAACCGCTATATTAGTAGACTCCACTGTTTTTACTTTCTTAACAGTATTCGGAGTTACCGCATTAATCGTTATCGGACGATACTTCCTACAGTCCTTGACAACATGGCCTGGTTTGTTGCAGCCATAACACACTGGCTCACCTCTTCTACCCTTGGTATCCCTATCTACCCCCTGAGTCTTTCCCGACCCACGGAAATGTACTTGGCTGGGATTTCCGGCCCCTGGCCTCCCACCATTCTGACCATTTCGTCTCTGGGTTGCCACCTCAGTGGTCTTTCTATGCTCACCGTTTCCAGGCCGGTCCCTACCACTCCAGGTAGTTGGACGCGCATGCGCGCTCTCGTAGCGCTCCACCATTACACTTATCTCATCCAAGGTTGAGAATTCACGCTCCGCCAAAAACACAATTAAATCTTTCCTGTAAGTACTTAGGACATGTTCTTTTGAAATTTTTCGCGCATACCCTCATACGTTACATTTTTTTTATCCATTTATCAAAAATCACGCTTACTCGACTGTGAAATTGCGCGTGTGTTTCGGTAGCCCTTTTTGACGATTTCCTAAAATGTTTCCGAAACGTTTCTGCTAATAATTCATATTGGCGAAGTAAGGGTTTCTTCAGGGCGTCGTAAACGTCTATCTTTTCTGGGGTCATATTGTGGTACACGTCTTTCGCAGCTCCCTGTAAAAATGCCGAAATATTGATAGCCCACTTGTCCCTAGGTAGATGATGTACAAGGCCAACTTTTCAAACTGTGTCAAAAAGTTGTCAACAATTTCGTCTTTGTCGTTGAACATAGGCATGGTGATCTGTATGGGTCGTCTGTCTTCCAAACTTCTACTTGGAGTTTCAGGACGTTCGTTCGACTCTTCACCCCTACTGAACTCGGCTTCAAGCCTCAGTCTCTCCATGGCTAATAAATGTTCCCTTTCTCTAGCTTTCTCTTCCGCCTGTAATATGCTAGCTTTTTCCTCGTACTTTAATCTGGCTAATTCAAGTTCTCTCTCCTTTCCTTCAGCCTGTAGTCGTTCTAGTTCAAGTTCTTTCTCTTTCTCCTTCTCTCGCTCAATGGCTAATTGCTGCTTATGTTCCCTAAGACTACGCTCAATAAATTCCGATAGCTTTTCTCCCTCGTAACCTAACTCGTCCTTACCAATGGATTTAAATTCTCGTACCAATTGTCTGTCTGTCGCCATTATGACCGTTTTAGAACTAAGTCCTTAACTTACCTACAAAACAAATGCGAATACTTATCTGAAAATAGTTTTTGTACTGTAACTTATAAACGTTCCTGCAGTGAGCTGACCGGGGTCAATCAGCCTCTCTTAAAATGGCAAAATTCCAATAATCACAAGCTCCACGCAGCGGGGTACTTTCCTCCCAAAATGAGTGAAGTGGCCTCTACTAACAAGACGTATTTTATGGTTGTCCAAAATACAGTACTTGCCCAAATTTGCTTTTGTACCAAAAGAATATTTAAGCAATACCGCTCCTATACACTTTAGAATGACCTCACTCAAAAGGTATGTATCTCAAATCCTTACAATAGTCTTTTAGCGCAATGTTAAGAGAAAAACTGGCAAGAAATTTGCAAGCACAATATTCATGTATACAAAAATAGCAGACAATGATTTGATTCACTCGATCCTTTCTTATAATAATAATAACAAAATTATAGCTCTGTTCAATATATGCTCAGATTACTTTACTCGCATAAAAATTGTTCGAATCCCGGGACGAGCTCTCCACTTTGTGACAGGGATCTAAGGTCTTGAGCGTTATTCGTACAATATTGCACAAGACCACTTGTCAGTGGTATTGCACAACTTGGAAGAACAACACTCCAAACCACTTCCCCCTTAATACTCGCTATTTAGGAGATGATCGCCCTCGGTGTAATCGCTCGGTTGGAGTATAGAATGTATATAGTAAACTGAGATAATATATTGAACAAAGAAACTATCAGCCCCCGTAAAGATAAATAAACTATTTAATCAAGAAAGAAAAGAAAAAAAAAACATACACAGTGAAATTTCCTTTCCTTCTGAATACACGTGGTTTCAGAATTTACTTTAACCGAATTTCAAATAAATGGCATATAGAGTTAAACAAAGTTAGCCGTTTTATGGCTGATAGCTTATTTCATCATAAGAATCGAGTGTACAACAAAATTCATCCACGTTGTTCGTTTTTCATGACCTATTTCGTCGACTGCTTCTCTGCTCACTTCTCAGACTCTTTGTGTTAATGTATGCTCCTTGCAACTCCGACTTCCCAATTACTTTTCCACGTCTTGTACGTCATCGATCTTCTTACTGCTCTCTCCAAATAAAACTATTTTCCGTTGGAATTTGGAGGTTTCTTGAGCCTATTGTTCTCGAAGGTACTGCTCTAAAAAAGTAACCTCCGGGGTCTTTATTTTAGTTCCACGCTGGTTTTTCAACCTTGCACAGCGATTTTTCCAGAATACTGAAGTAAATTTTTAACTAGTGGATATGTAAGTATTCTAAGATTTCCTTGTGTTGAACACACCCCTTATTCCACAGTGACCAATCAGAACCAATATAATTCCTCGCTCTTTCCCTTGAGAGTCGTGTCAAGATGCCACGCTGTCTGTTTCAAATCAACTATAACATGTTTCGTGAGAGAATACCTCTTCCAGGAGGTTACTCTCAGTCAATATAATTTAAACAAACACAGTTAACTGGGAGAACCGATTAGAGAAAATATCTCTCCGTGCCGAATGTCACACAAACCTAACAAATGGCTGCTGGCTAGAACAAAGTGTTATTTAATGGATTTGACCGAAAATTTGGCACTTCACAAGCACTCAAGCGGCAGCGTTGTTGGAATCGGATCTAGTGCACACGACTTTGGTGAACTCTTAACCACGATTGTACGGAAATAATCCATAGAGGCAGGTTTAAATGCTGCTAACGGTTGCCGCTGAAATTCTGTATCTCAACTGTATTGTGACAACTAGGAAATTGAAATTGTGTTGTCAAGCTTATCTCTAATGGTCTGTACATTGTACCTTATATGCTGTCGTTAGATCGTTTAGGTGCAATAACTTACAATAACTTTAAGAATTCTGGCCATATTCACTTTTTCTTTGCCTTATCATAAGTAAGTCTAGTTCTTGATAAGGATCCTTTTATGGCTCATTAGCTCTTGGATGTATGGTACTGGAGTTGGCATTTGCATATCTATCGTTTGTAAATGCGACTCTACTACCATTTCTTCCACGATGTCTAATGTTCTCTTATAGGACCTTTTTTGTGGCTCCATATTGCTCATCTAATTTTCTATCCTCATGCAGTTAATCAGTTAATAGATTTAATTCAGATGAGTCATTTCAGTCAGTGCATGTAATTGTGAGACATGTCAATAGTTCCATCCAGATCGTGAGTTTATGGTTGTGAAATCTAGTAAAACAATCAGAGCAGTATTTTTATGTAGATTTCCCTCCGAAAATGACGTACCGTATATGGATTGCAGCAAATCACTACTATCCTCCATTACTGGGTCATTTAATTTGATTATCTATACACCATATCAGTCATTGGGACCCTGAATAATGTAACAGTAAAACGTTGTTTATTCCGAATTATCAAATGTTATTAACTTTGCATATTTAGACAATCGATTTTATGATATTCTGATACTTTGTTGAGCTACAGGACCAATGAACCTTATACTTGCATCGATACGTTTAAAGAAAAGTACGACCAAACATTTAAAGTTTTCTTGGCGACAATTTCAGTATCATGTAAACATAATGTTTTATCCCGTTTCATTAACAAATATCAACCAAACCAACAGCTTGGTTGATGCCAATATTCAATTCAGGAAGTGTCTTGTCACTCCTACAATCACTTCCTTGTTCATTTGCATGTTAGTACTGCTAGCTTCGAGTTTCAGATTGTGTTTGTACTGCTTTGGGTCTGAGATTTTCTTTTTACTGCTTTGGATATGAGATTTTGTTTTGCTGCTCTATGGGTACTGATTTTTCTGTGCTCCTTATTCACAGGGGCGCCCAAATACAGGAACGGGGGATGGACACTTGCTCCCTCCACTACCCCCGATTTTACATATAAACATGATTTGGCCTCTGTCCGTAAAACGTAACAGCTGACCACTACATGTTTGACATCCACCCCACCCGGAAAGAAATTATGCGGGACCCTTCTTTATCAACACGAATTAATAGTTCTAACTTAGTAACCTCAACGAAAGAGTTTATTTCCATTTTACAAATAATACAAATCAGCACATGCAAGACTATAGTGCTGAGGAAAATGACGTAAACTGCATTACGAAGACACACATCAATAGCCTACACGAACTGCTCTAGGAAATATTCGACCCTGGAACACAATGATTGTCAGTGAGTCCTACATTCTAATTATTGAATCACCGCGGTTCATGTATGTCACCAAATACTACAAAAATAATATGTAGCTCTATAAATTCATTATATATGATAAAAGCAAAATTATGTGGCAAAGAATACGAAAAGAAGCACGTAATGCAAACAATATATACCGCTATGTAGTCTTTTTAGAATAAGTTCTTTTACAATAAGTTATTAATATTCATTCTTCAGGTTTCCCTCCATTGTCATTTCCATTTACATCAACTTTCATTCACCATAACCAAAGAAGAAATTATCGTTGCAGACTGACAGAGGAATAAAAATACCCTTCATTCCACAAAGAAATGTTTAGGTACCTCTGTCTGTGATAGTGTTTGCATTGGACGTTATACTACACCGTAAATGCATTTATTGTCATTCAACAGCAGTACCACTGGTTCACCATTAAATATTTAGGAACAGGTCTCTCACAGTACTCTGGATATGAGATAAATTGAAAACTACTAGCACTACTACTAGCATTATTATTGCTACTACCACTACTTCTACTTTAACCACCATCACTACCACAACTAATAATACTTCGACAGCTCATATTACTACTATTTCTCTCTCTTAAAAGCGACTACTAGTGTATTCATTTACGACCCGATGAGGTGGTTTTCTTGATGATGAAATAGTGTCAAGGACATTTAATACTTCGTTCCCGCATATTGGTGGGTCATTCATTCGTTGTGTTGGTAGCGTAGAATACCATATAGGAGTTTTTAAGTGGTTTATATAACTCATAAATTCCCTCGGCGGCTTTAATCCGTATGAATAGAAATAAACAATTGCACGCGGATCAATCGCGTATGCAACCCAGTGGGTTCCGGGTCCACTGCTGTTATCGAGATTAATGATACCGGTTTCAACGCTATTTGGTTGTGCCGGCAACTGATCTTTCATAAAGACACCTCTGAAGTTTTTTACAGCTAGTGCATAGCAGCATCAAGGAAACCAAATTTGACGAGGGCGACAATATCGAAGATATCGGAGTTAATAAACTGTTCCTTGTCTGAGGCCCTCCCTGCTGAGGTACCAACGGCTCCTAACACCGCCGCTTTAGCTACCGCTGGGGCTGCTGCCGCTATTAGCGCCGGAATCGCACCTAACAACGGAAATATACCACCTGATTTTATCATATATTTGATCGCAGCTGCAGAGAGTGTGATCTGAACACCATTTTTATCTTTGAAAGCATCATTGAAGTGTTTTATCTGACGAGTTGTCAGTAATAATTTATTCTGACCACCAGAAATCTGATTGTGTTTCAACGTTATTGTGGTTCCACATTTTTTAACCGATTCCGATTGCAATTTTTTAATTTGACTAGGAGTTAACGTAACACTAACAACACTGTATGACATTATACAATAACAGATTGATCCAATTGCTACATATTTTGGAAAACCATAGATTTTCCACTGGTGCATCAACTACCCTCATTCGTCCGCCAACACCTTCGAGTAGCATTGATTTGTTGCTGAGAATGACAGCAACTGCTCTATAATTAGCAATACCGCCAGAACGGGCTACACGAGCTCTAAACTGTATACCAACGACGGTTTGTCTTGTTAAATCAAGAAGTGCCAGCGAAAAGTAATAAATCGGATATTGATTTTTGATATCCAACTGTGATATTTGCAGACCAGTATCGACATTTGGATCGCGTCCCAAATATGACAACAGACGATGATACACGCGTGCAATATGGTTTCCTGTGTAATCAAGTTGTATATTCTCGGATGGTTCCTGTTTTCCGTTTATTCTCAATGATACTTCATTAACACCTATCTGATCAAATATCATATGACTTCGTTCTTGATCACCAACTCGCGCGTTATTCTGTAACGCAATAAATATATGACGTGGAGCTGAAACACCTTGTTTTGATGCCAGGTGCCATGTAAATATACCATCAATATTATCCTGTTTAGTATACGTTGTTGTTGTTAGCCATCTTAGCAATGATTTTCCTCCATGATCCATAAATGATAGTAATCGCTCTTCTGTTGTGATTGATGGAGTCATTACTGGCATCCACAATGATAGTTTTGTTCAAATAACTTTACCCTCAGGAACGCCAGCACCGCGTCAGATTGCATCATTATCATTATCCTTTCGCACGAGTGCTACCGTATGCTTTGCTCCAAAGATAACTTTTCGGACGTTTCTACAGAATCCGAAAATATGATGCAGTGGAATCGCGCATGAAAATCGTCGACGCTGTCCCTTTAACGTTGCTACGCGTGTTGCAAATCCTAGGTTGTAATTAGGAACATTATTTATGACATCAAAGGTGACATCTGGTTATACATATCCGGCTGGTGCTGGATCAACTGCAGCAGCATTTGCTGCCTTTACTCTAGAATACTGAACGTGTTCAGCGTTATCATTGAGATCTTTAGAAAACATCATGGATGGACCCGGCGATCTTGTATAATCATCAGAATATCTTGCTAACCCGAAAATTGTTGTGGCAACATCAGCATCACGCTCTATAGATTCAATTTCTCTTCCATTAATCATATATCTAGTGCTTTCGAATAGTGCCATGATACCATTATTAACAAAACCAACGCGGATAGTTGAGTTATTGTCATATAGTGTATTAGCTGCGACATTTGTTACGAGTTCTCCGTCCACTTCGATAAATGCTTCAGCGGGTAGAAAGTATTTACTGGTATCTTGGACTTGAAGTTCAATTCTTGATCGAATATCCGGTTGTACTGCATGATAGGAATAATATTGATAATCGCGTACAGAATCATTCTTGAGCAATAGGGCGTCCATATCAAACGTTGGAGTCATGAGACGATTTGAACATTTTATTATATATTCCTCGATTTAAATCACGGTTTTCGTCGTGGTTTCAAGCCGCTTCCCGCTATCATGTTTGCAATATCGTTTTCACTGTGCCTCATATGCATCATTGGACAACGACGAAGTCGCCATCGATGCTAATTTCTGATCCACTGCGTTATTTATTATTTTGCTAACATTTTGCAGGCATTAATTGTGTCGATGGTAACGGCATTGGTTTCCTTCGCCGTCGAACTAACGACGCTAGTTTATCCTTCGCGGCGGAAAATGCCTTCCCGGCAAGATCTCCAACAGCGCTAATACCCTTATCACGAATAACATCAATGGCTTTCATCGATAATTGTTTTGCGATTGGTGCTACTTTTGGAGCCCTTCTTGCAAATAACCATGCAATGGTATCACCGAGACCATCACAAGAGTACGCTTTATAAACCGGTAATCTTGAATTTACTATGTAGACGCTGGTTGGTTTATCATGGTTGTAGTGTATGATCATCTTATTAAATTACTAGCAATTCAAATAATATCTATCTTATCGCAAAAATCCTTTGGATTTTCGACGACGTCATCAAATTAGTCACTGTGAGAACCGTCCACTAACTCGTCAATGAACTCTCGATATACATCAGTATCCATGATACCGCCTTAAAATAACCGCCTACAGATATCAGCTGCTTCATTAATTATTTCCGGTGAGTTATTCTAAGCTCGTTTTCCTCAAATGAGAACCTCTAATCGTGCTATGTCACTGAGAATATTACCAGGAGCAGCAGAGGGGGCGAATCCGACGTCTCTAATTGGGGTAGATTTTAAGCAAAACATTTTAAGTCTCCTTTTGCCAAATGGAGCCTTAACGATTTTAAACCTCTATTTGTCAAATTAAGTCTTTCTCGGAACCTCTCTACGAAAAAAAACCAAAGGGGGGCGAATCCGACGTCTCTAATTGGGGTAGATTTTAAGTCTCCTTTTGCAAACAATTTAGGGCCCTATTTGTCAAATTAAGGGGAAATTAAGGGGAACCCGAGAATGCAAAAACCTCTAAAAAATATCGTCGTCGCCGCCCCCTATGGATTAATATGTCATCAAGTCCGACACGATATCGCGTCCGAGGGTCTGCTAAATTTATCGTCACAAATCCATGTTGGACTGACTGAGCGCGACTAAAGAAATTTCTAAATTGATTATGATCCATATCACCGCAGCACCAAGTTTGCCAAATATCTCGTAGTGTATGAGTATCAGCTCCGTTAAACACACACAATAAATTGAAGTTATCTCTGATCACCTTCGGAATTTGTGTATACCGTTGAGTGACATATATCACGTCAGTGCTTTTATGCCTACCTCTGGAAAATATCCTAGCAGGATTCTTTTGATTGTCTAACATCACATCGTCATATACGACTAAATTGTTAATATCTCCATTAATATCATCAATGCTCAGTGCTTCATCGATATCGGTTATAAACTCAATCATATCCTCTCCGGATTCTTCTACCGCTTTATCGTTAAAATCTTTTAACACATTGTAACATCGCTGATCGTCTACACTAGGAGCTATCAAATACAACTTGTCCCATTTCATCCATCTCGTTATTAAATTAAGTAACAATTGTGTCTTGCCACTTCCAGATGGTCCGATTATAATCATTCTAATTGAATTCAGCAACATCGCATGATGTTTAATAGGTTCCCGTCGTCGGGTAGCTGAATAATTAATTACATTCATGTTATTATATATAAATTATGGATCTATATTGTGTGAAGTGTAAGGCGCGTACTGGCACAGATGACTTGACGACGATTACAACTAAAAATAATCGATCGGCACTTTCTGGTAGGTGTGTACAATGTAGTAAAAAGATATTTAAATTCGTTTATATGAGATCTGCAGGAAATGCTAGCATTTCTGATGATTTAAAAAAAAAACGAGGAGGTGATATCTCAGCCAAGCTAACTAAACTCCCGGGAACACCATGGTCGAAGTTTCCAGGAGAAAAACACCTTCCAGGGTATAGTTATTGTGGACCCGGAACCAGACTCAATATCAGACTAGACGATCAAAACCAACCCAAACCCGGTGAAGAACCATTAAACGCCATTGATAAAGCATGTCATGCTCATGATGTTGCTTATAAAAGCAGCAATCTGCAACACAGACATATCGCAGATGTGAAATTAATTCATGCGCTGAATTCTATCACTGATAAATCCTTCAAGGAAAAAATAGCTTCATGGTTAATAAAATCGGCGATGAAAGGTAAATTGATGCTAGGTGCCGGTAATTATTAACAACATGGAATCTTTTTACTATTCTCCAAAAGGATACTGGAGAGGCAAAGCAGCAATTAATAAACTCGCTAGTGCAGCATCGGTGAAATATACCACTGCAGCGGATTGGTTATTCAAACAGGCAATATGGCAAATTTATCTATCGCCGCCTAAACAAATTTACTACCCGGTTTTTAATGTGACCGTTCCTAATGAAGTTCATCAAGCTGATTTATTTTTTTTGCCGCATGACGACGGTTGTAAATACGCGTTAACCGTAGTTGATGTTGCTAGTCGATACAAACAAGCAGAACCGCTAAAAACAAAGTCGGCCACTGAAGTAGCTTCTGCATTTGAAAGGATTTATCGAGAGGTCCTCTACGCTGGCCAAATCTGTTACAAGCTGATCTTGGCAAGGAATTTCAGGGTGCAGTGTTATCAACAATGAAGCATCATAATGTCACCATCAGACGAGGACATACTGCATTACATCGCGATCAGGCAATTGTTGAACGGTTTAATCGGACACTTGCTGAGCGGTTATTTGGATATCAATACGCAAAGGAATTCATTCAGGATAAACGATCCCAAGAATGGGTCAAGAGATTATCAGCTGTGATTACCACGCTGAATAATGAGATTACTCGAACAATCAACATGAAACCTAACAACGCGATTAAAAAGAAGTATATACCACAACCACGAAACGCCTATCCCAGCCAATACTCGGTAATGTCACTGTTAGGTATTTATACGAACCAGGAGAGCTTGAAGGTGGCACAAAAAGGGTTACTGATCCTATTTGGAGTGTTACCGCGCCTAAAATATCCGGCATAATACGATCTACGGGTAGACCAGCAATTTATAAACTGGATTCAACTGCTCCTCAGCGTTGGTTTACTCGACAACAATTACAAGTGATACCCGAGGATACTCAACTAACACCGCGTGGTCTTAACGAATATCATTATCGTCTAAAACAACTCTTCGAAGTTGATTTATTCGCCGTACTATGGATACTGCGAGATAAACTAAATTTGACCACTCAATGCGATTATAGACTATCCAAACAATTGTATTTGATATAGTCAATCCCTGCGAAGAATGTATCGTCGCTGCGTATCCTAGCGTCCATGGGGATTTATTAGCGCGTAATGCATCTTCGAAGACGCTGATATCAACCAGCACAATATCATTTAACACTAAATTCTGCTTTTCACGCTGTCCTGGAATATCAACTTCAATATTCTGTTTTCGTGTATCCGAAGGCCTATAACACAACGGTACTGGAAGTGTTGCAAATTTTTCTTTATGCAATTCAAATAACTTCATCTGAAGTGTGTCTCTGACTATTTTTATACTTGCGATTATCAAATCGTTTGGTCTCCATGTTTCAAAAAATTCCTCAATGGGAGTTTCTGAAATTATGTCACGCGCTATTTCACATAGGATTCTATCCGTTTGTAATCTAATTAGTTGTTTGAAGTCGCGTAATTGTTCATCAAGTTCTATATGATCAGTACTAATTTCTTCATAATAGTCTTCAAAATTCTTTAGCCAATCATGCGGTGATAAACCGACAAATGGTGGTGGTTGGCCATGATCGCCGCACATGACGACTTTTGTATTCGCGTGCAATAGCCAATCGAGAAATATTTGTAATACATCTAACGACACCGTGCATATCTCATCCCAAATTATGACTTCAGGAATAAATTTCTCGCCCATTCGTTCAGGGGTCCATTCATCGCCTTTCCATCGAAAGAAACTGTGATAAGTGCAAGCATTTACCCCTCGTTGTTTCATTTCTCTTGCAAGTCTGTGTGTCGATGTTAGCACAATCATGTTTGATTTGGAAACGCTAGCGTGAAAATCCGTAGGATTTTTCCCACGGAATAACTCAATCGCACGAGTGGTCTTTCCTGACCCACCACAGCCGTTTAAATAAATTGTTTTATATCCACATATTGGATCAGATATCTCCGGTGCGTTAGAACGCTCTGATATTTTATCGCCGCTCAAATATTTATCCTCAATCGTAACATCTGCTGATTCGGAATAATCACACGGTATTTCTTTTTTAATTCTCCATGATCCCCAACTCTCGTTGCTACCGCTAATAAATTCAGCCACTGCTTCGCTGTGTTTCGCGTTGATATAAAATGAATCAGTTGCGACTCTAACTGCGGTGTCAGGAAATCTATTTATCATCGAAAATAAATTGATAGAAGCATAAGCTAGCGCAGATGCTCTCAAATATGTATACTGAAGATTTTCACCGTCTGCGTAAGTAACAATTGTACCAAATTTTGTTTCATCGGACAAGAAAGCGTCTTTACGATCGGTATATATACCCTTAGATGTTATATCCGTGATTATAAAATCGTATTCAGCGCTATCTATAATCAATCGTAAAGAATATCTGTTATTGTCGTATTTTCCACCTTGAGTAAATTTACCGATTATTCTTCTACCAAGATCCTTTGCGTATTTGTTTCTGATTTCATATAACAGTTTGGACCAATTCGTCGAGATCGGGAAACTGTTCTCGTTGTTCGCTGATTATACTATCTAGACGTTCAGGTTGTGGTAACCAGACCTCAGTCTGAGCTCGATATGATATAATCGCTTTACTGACAATCAGCGATTTTAACATTCTACAATCGGTCATATACCGTAACAGCACTATTGGCATCCAATGTTTTTCAGACATGTGTCTACCAATCCAAACATAACAGCACGGATGTAACCCTGTAGCCAATTCAAATGATACCACACGAGCGAATCCGTTTAAATCAAAATCAGGCAGTGGTCCATTAATAGCAACACGGGTCATCTCGTGTGTGGGATGTCCAAATCGTTTAAAATATCTAGCGCATTCTCCGTACCCGAGAAAACTCCCTGGGTAACACGCGACTGTATCAACTGTAATAATACTTTCACGGTCGTATTTTGTATTCCATAATCCGCCGTGGTTATATTCTATACAACTTGATTTGATGTCTGTGAGAAATTCAGCTCGCGTTGGTTTCCACGAGTTTCTCGTTCTCGCAAAATGAGCTGCAACCGATGGAATTGTAAAGCAATTTGTTAATAATTGTTCGTCGTCGAAATTCTTCGAAAAACTCATAGCTAGTTTTTTCATCTTGTCATGGAGGGCTTCAGTGCGGTATAATTCTACATTAGGTCTTACAAACTGATCGAATCGGACCTCGTGGTTTTCGGCGCTGTGAAATAACCACACTGATACAGGATCGTTTTTACTCAACTGGTAAATAGCATCGAACAATTTTTTTCTCAGAGAATTCTGGAGTGGAAAATTCTTCGGAAATATTGTTACCGCAGGTATCCATGCGTGTTCGTTATGATCAATAATTTTGATTGGGGCTCCATTTGATTTATATTTCGATTCGTATAATACTTAGCCGGTTATCGTCGTTATTGATATTGGGAATCTTAATGATGTTTCTAATTCAGCTATATCCTGAATCGATGCTCCGTTTTTCTTAACTGTTAATTCCGACTCGGTTATTTTTTTGCGTCTTAGATCAGTCAATTTGTTCCCCCGGGATGCATTTGTGAAGTGTTCTATTATTCGTTCTGCTACAGAATTAACACTTGACGAAGTCAATGACGAAGTCGATGACGAAGTCAATGACGCCAGTTTCATGGGTTTTAGTTTTTTAATACTCGGTTTATCTTTTAACAGATATATCCCGTAAACAACTACTGTTACAGGATAGGATCTCTCGTAATACGGTTTGTCAATTCCAGTCAAAATTCCAGGTTTGGAATAGCAGCAGAGAGGGTGAACCCTACAACGTTTTGAGACAAAATTTGATTGAAATCCTAAAACGATCCTTCCTATAATCTCATTTTAACCAAAAAGAGGGTGAACCCTACAACGTTTTCAGACAAAATTTTGATTGAATCCTTAAAACGAGCCTTCCTACGATCTCATTTTAACCAAAAAAAAATGAACCCTACAACGTTTTCAGACAAAAAATTGATTGAGATTTTTACGATTTTTTAATCAATTTTGGTCGCAACTTGTTGTCATCCACCCTCTCTGCTGCTATGGGTTAACAAAAAATAATAAATGATTTTAACCGAATATTTGATCGAGTCCGATACGATATCGTGTCCGAGGATCATGTAGATTTATTGTTGCGAATCCGTGCGGAGTCGACTGAGCGTGACTAAAGAAATCTCGAAATTGATTGAAGTCCATATCAGAACACCATGTCTGCCATATATTTCTAAGAGTATGAGTATCAACGCCGTTGAATACAGAAAGAATATTGCAGTTATCTCTGATGACTTTTGGAACCTGAGTGTAGCGTTGAGTGACATATATCACGTCAGTGTTTTTGTGACGCCCCCGGGAAAAGATCCTAGCAGGATTTTTTTGTTTATCCAACATTATATCGTCGTATACGACTAAATTGTTAATATCTCCATCAATATCATCAATACTCGGTGCTTCATCGATATCGGTTATAAATTCAATGGCGTTCTCACCCTTAATTTCTGAAGCGTTTTCATTAAAATCTTTTAGCACTTCATAACATCGTTGATCATCTACGCTAGGGGCAATTAAATACAACTTATCCCACTTCATCCATCTCATTATTAAATTGAGCAACAATTGCGTTTTACCGGATCCAGATGGCCCGATTATAATCATCCGGATAGAGTTTGGTAGCGCTGCATGATGCTTAACTGGTTCTCTTGTTTTAGTCGCTGAAAAATCAATTATATCCATATTTCTATACATAAATTATGGATCTATATTGTGTGAAGTGTAAAACGCGTACTGGCACAGATGATGTGACGACGGTTACAACTAAAAATAACCGATCAGCGCTTTCTGGTAAATGCGTGCAATGTGGTACAAAGAAATTTAGATTTGTGTCTATGAGATCTGATTTTAAGAAAAACGAGGAGGTGATATCGCAGCCAAATTGGCAAAGCTCCCTGGAACCCCATGGGCAAAGTACCCCGGAGAAAAGCACCTTCCAGGATATAGCTACTGTGGACCGGGAACCAGACTTGATATCAGACTCAATAATCAAAATCAACCCAACCCCGGTGAAGAACCAATAAACGCCATTGATAAGGCCTGTCACCTTCATGATGTTGCTTATAAAAGCAGCAATCTGCAACACAGGCATCTAGCAGATGTGAAATTAATTCATGCGTTAAATGCTATTCCTGATAAATCCTTCAAAGAAAAATTGGCTTCATTTTTGATAAAATCGGCTATGAAAAGCAAATTGATGTTAGGTGCCGGTAATTAATAATATGGAATCAATTTATTATTCCCCAAGAGGATACTGGAGGGGTAAATCAGCAGTCCATAAACTCGCTAGCGCTGCAAAAGTGAAAAAAACCACCGCGGCTAATTGGTTATCAAAACAGGCACTATGGCAAATTTTTCTACCACCGCCTAAACAAATTCAATTCTCGCATTTTGATGTGACCGCTCCTAATGAAGTTCATCAGGCTGATATGTTTTTTTTACCTCATGATCGTGGTTACAAATACGCTTTAACCGTAGTTGATATTGCAAGTCGATACAAAGAAGCAGAACCGTTAAAAACAAAATCAGCCACTGAAGTCGCTTCTGCATTTGAGAGGATTTATCGACGAGGTCCTCTGCACTGGCCAAATCTATTGCAGGTTGATCCTGGCAAGGAATTTCAGGGTGCAGTGTTATCTACAATGAAACATCATAATGTCACCATACGACGAGGGCATACTGCGCTACATCGCGATCAGGCCATTGTAGAACGATTTAATCGGACGATTGCTGAGCGGTTATTTGGATATCAATACGCAAAAGAATTCACCCAAGAAAAAAGATCCCGTGAATGGGTTAAAAGATTACCATCTGTGATTACTGCACTGAATAACGAGATTACTAGAACAATCAACATGAAACCTATCAACGCGATTAAAAAGAAGTCAATACCTGAAAAACCACAAAAAGATTTCAAAGAACCAATTCTTGGTAGTAATGTCATTGTGAGGTACTTATACGAACCAGGAGAGCTTGAAGGGGGTAGAAAAAGGGCTACTGATCCTATTTGGAGTGTTACTGCACACAAGATATCTAGTATAACACGATCAACTGGTAGACCTCCAGTCTATAAACTGGATTCAACTGCCCCTCAGCGAGGATTTACTCGACAACAACTACAGGTAATACCCGAGGATACTCAATTGCCACCGCATGGTCTTAACTAGCACCGTTGCGTCTATTACACTCAAGACAAGTCAACATCACATTATTTCTGACATGACCGAGACTGTTATTTTTTCTGTCTACGGTAAATTGGCGAGGATCTTTATCCGAATACTGCCAACGCATTATACAATTGCAACTCGCGCAGTGATTATTCTGTTGTTTCTTCAAAGTGATTATTAATTCAGCATCGATATCAAATTCTCGTTGTTTTTTTTTTGTCCTGTTGTTTGTAACCGGAGAGTTTTTTATTAATGATGCTAACATCAATATCATCCATTGTTGTGTCATTATCATCGAAAACAATTCTTCGAAGCTGATTTATTCTTCGTACTCTGGATACTGCGAGATAGACTAAATTCGACCATTCGATGTGATTATCCACCATCCAAACAATTGTATCCGATATAGTCAATCCCTGTGAAGAGTGTATTGTTGCTGCGTATCCTAGAGTCCACGGGGATTTATTAGCACGCAATGCATTTTCGACGACGCTGATATCAACCAGCACAATATCATTAAATACGAGAATTTGTTTTTCACTCTGTCCTGGAATATCAACTTCAATGTTCTGTTTTCGTGTATCCGATGGCCTATAACAAAGGGGTACTGGAAGCGTTGCAAATTTTTCTTTATGCAATTCAAATAACTTCATCTGAAGTGTGTCCCTGACTATTTTTCTATTTGCAATTATCAAATCATTTGGTCTCCATGTTTCCCAGAAATCATTCATTGGAGTTTCTGAAATCACTTCACGCGCTATTTCACACTGGATTCTATCCGGTTGTAATCTAATTAGCGCTTTGAATTCTCGTAATCGTTCATCAAGTGATCTATAATCAGTGGTAATTTCTTCATAATAGTCTACAAAACCCCTTAGCCATTCATGTGGAGATGCACCGACAAATGGTGGTGGTTTGCCGTGATCACCTCACATGACGACTTTTGTGTTTTTGTTTAACAACCACTCGAGAAATGTTTGTAATACATCTAATGACACTGTGCATATTTCATCCCAGATTATGATTTCAGGAATGAATTTATCACCCATACGCTCAGGAGTCCATTTGTCACCCTTCCATCGAAAGAAACTATGGTAAGTACAGGCATTTACCCCTCGCTGTATCATCTCTCTGGCGAGTCTGTGAGTCGGTGTTAGCACAATCATGGTTGACCGACGAAATAATTCAATTGCACGAGTTGTCTTTCCTGACCCACCACAACCGTTTAAATAAACTGTCTTGTATCTACATACTGGATCAGATACCGGTGGTGCATTAGAAAATTCTGATTGAATTTCAATACGGTTACAACAAAGATATTTATCATCCATGGCAACGTCTGCGGATTCACAATACTCATGTAGCATCTCCTTTTTAAATCGCCAACGCCCCCAATTTTCTTCGGGATCTGTGAATTTAGCTACAGCTGATTTGTACTTATTGTGTATATACATCGAATCAGTGGCTACTCTAACTGCGTTATTAGGAAATCTATTTATCATCGAAAATAAACTGATAGAAGCATAGGCTAGCATTGAACTTCTCAAATGTGTGTACTGGGAATTATATCCATCACAGTAGGTAACAACCGTACCCATTTTCTCACCATTAGATAGAAAAGCATCCTTACGGGATACAAGTTTTCCCTGTTTCATTAAATCCGCTACAATAAAATCGTATTCAGCGACATCTATGATCAACCGCGAAGAATATTTTGCTTTGTCGTATCTTCCACCCTGGGTAAATTTACCGATTATTCTTCGTCCGAGATCCTTTGCTTGTTCTTTTTTAATTTCAAATAACTTCTTAAACCGATTCATGATTTGTTCTTCATTGAAATCAGGGAATTGTTTTCGCTGTTCGCTGATTGTTCTATCTAGATCGGGTTGTGGTAGCCAAACTTCTTTCTGAGCTCGATAGCATATAATAGCCTCGGAAACAATCAACGATATTAGCATACCACAATCAATCATATATCTCAATAGCACTATTGGCATCCAGGCCTTTTCAGATAGGTGTCTACCGAGCCAAACATAACTACACGGATGTAACCCTGTAGCTAATTCGAATGATATCACACGAGCGAATCCGGTTAAATCAAAATCAGGCAATGGTCCATTAATCGCAACACGAGTCATTTCATGTGTGGGGTGTCCAAATCGTTTGAAGTACTCAGCACATTCCCCATACCCGAGAAAACTTCCGAGATAACACGCGGCTATGTCAATTGAAATCATACCATCACGTGAGTATTTCGTATTCCACAGTCCTCCATGACCAAATTCGACGCAACTCAATTTAACATCCTCGAGAAAATCACTTCGTGTTGGACGCCATGAGTTTTTTTCTCTTGCGAAGTGAGCTACCACTGATGGAATAGTAAAACTATCCGTGAAAAGTTTTTCATGGGAACTCTCCGGTGAAAAATCACTAGCGATTTTTCTCATTCTGTTATCTAATTCTTCAACGCGATATAATTCACCATTTGTTCTTACAAATTGATCAAATTCTATTTCGGGATCTTCATCACTTCTAAGTAACCACACTGACACAGGATCATCTTTACACAACGCATGAATAGCATCAAATAATCTCTCTTCATAGAAAACATCCCCGACGAACTCCTTAGGGATATATTTCACGGTTCGTTCTCGTGGAAATACTGTTACCGCAGGTGTCCACGCGTGTTTGTTATGATCAATAATCTGTATTGGCGCTCCACTTTTGTTATATTTCGGTTCGTATAAAACCTCTCCGGTTATCGTCATAACGGTTATTGGAAATCTTTTAATGATGTTTCTAATTTAGCTATATCAGAAATCTTTGCACCATGCTGTTTCACTGTCAGTTCCCACTCGGTTATTTTCCAACGTCGCAGATCAGTTAGTTTATTTCCTCGGGATGCATTTGTGAAGTGTTCTATTATTCGTTCTGCTACACAATTCAGTCAACTAGAATATTTCATAGGAGCTGGTTTTGCGATATCGGGTTTATCATTTAACGGATATACCCCATAAACCATTGCTGTTACAGGATAAGATCTTTCGTAGTATGGTTTGTCAATGCCGGTTAGAATTCCTGGTTTGGAATCTCTACTCACAATGACAGCTTTTTTATTCTTGAGAATTGGTTCAAATTTATCCCTAATAATCCATTTGCCATCGACTTCGATAATGAATTTGATTCGGAAAAAATGCCTTTTTTCCCCAACACGTGAAATTATCACTGCTGCTTTTTCATCATTCATGGTAGCGTCAACAACACCATCAATTCGAAATGTTGACCAACAATAAGATGCTCCATCACGCTTAAATTCATTAAAACAGTCTCTGATTTGACTAATCATGGCTTTATCAAGAATTGTATTCTTTGGTGTATTAGAAACTATATCGAGATTGAATTGAGCATCCTTCCAGGGTAATTTCTTGGACGTTTTTTTTTGTTTATCGAGATTAAATTTAGGATTAATTTCGTTACATTTTTTTGGTTTATCGAGATTAAATTTAGGATTAATTTCGTTACGTTTTTTTGGTTTATCGAGATTAAATTTAGGATTAATTTTCAATAATCTCTTAAACTCTTTCATATTTCCGTCTCTTGGACGTTTGTTACGTTTTTTTGGTTTATCGAGATTAAATTTAGGATTAATTTTCAATAATCTCTTAAACTCTTTCATATTTCCGTCTCTTGGACGTTTTTTGGGTCTATCGATATTAAATTTAGGATTAATTTTCAATAATCTCTTAAACTCCTTATCAGCATTGAATTCAGCATTTTTCGAAGGCGTTCTCCTTAATTCCCTCATGCTATAATTAAAACAAGCATTTAAATGAAGAATTTATATATAATGAATCATTGTAAGTGGCTTATGATTGGATTAATAACCCCGTGTAACAAATCATGCAGAAATGAGTTCTGTGGGTATCATATGCAAAGCTTTCGACGTGGAAGCCTTGGCCCGTTACCCTGCATACGATGTGGGGTTGGGGTCAGGGGAAAATCGCAGTTGTGTTTGAATTGCGGTGGTAAGCGATACAGGGAGTTGAAGCGTTATTATGATAAAAGAATAAAAAATGGACAATCAATCAGAAATTTTGACCCTGACCAAGTCCTTGACCCTGACAACGTCCTTGACAAACTCATAAGAACTCCTCAAGACTACATCGAAAGATTTATCATTAAACCAAACAATGAATTAGATAAATAGTATTTAGTATACGAATGAACCAAGAATTCAGACAACACCCTGTGATCACAAATTATGAAGCATCCAGTGATAGTGTTGTAAGAAACCGCAGACTGAAGAAACCAGTTGGTTCTGTGAATAATCAAGGGTACTTGATGTTTACTGTTGGGAAGAAGAGATATCTCAATCATCGTTTCGCATTTGAATGTTTTTATGGATTGATCGAGGATGATTTTGTTATTGATCATATCGATTCTAATCCAAAGAACAATTCTTTATCAAATCTGCAGGCTATCACACAAAGTGAGAATACCAAACGAGGAGAGACTGGAAAATGCAAAACGGTTGGGAAGAGACCTGTGAAATCTTTGAATACGATAACTAACGAAGAAAAAATATTTCAATCAATAACCAGCGCCGGTAGGCACTTCGATATTTGTTCACCCTCAGTACGAAAAGTTGCAGAGGGGATAACCAAAACGGCGATTTAAAAAAAGACAGGACAGAAAATTCGATTTAGTTACGTCTAATGCGTCATATTTTTCATTTAGAAATATATCATTATTATAGAATAATGAATTCTGAAAACATGAATAGCATTTTATCCGAGATTTCAAAATTGAAAAGTTTGGATATTGAACTATCAGATGGGTTAAATCCTGATCAAATCAAGTCTGATTTTCAGGATATAGAATACGGAGTTAACAACAATAAATATATGCTACCAAAGAAGTATGCGTTCATCAAAAGAATTCAGAATTCTATTCGGGACTCTCTCGCATTTACCAGTGACGTAAGTGTGTTCGCTCCGTTGTATACCATTGTAGAACGAATACGAAAAGAATTGGGGTACGAATACGAATTGAAAAAGGAGGTTAATTCTAAAATTAGAAACCTACGGGCGTTAATTCAAGAAAATGAACAATTTTGATTGACCATTTATCATTATTTGATTGACCGACCATTTATCATTATTTGATTGTGACCGTGCCTCATGGAGATTTTAATTTTTTTTTAGCATTTTATGATTGATAATGTCAAAAACAGTGAATACAAAATTGATGGCTGGTTCGGATTGATCAAAAATAGAATGGCGAAAGTGTGATATTAATTATTTTTATATACAATTTCCACACTTTCGCCATCATTGATAGAAGCCGTTATAGGATGAAATAACACTTTCACGATGGTGTTAGGTCGGATTAAAAAATTGTTTTGCAATTGAAAAATTGTTTCTGATTTCAAATAATGGTCAATGAAGCATTAACAACCCGATTGGCTCGTGAACGACTGGATGCAATCAGGAGATTTGTACCAATTTGTGACTCTGTACGGAATAAACTACAACAACGACAACAAGCTCAGACTGACTTTTCTGTGTCAAGTGAACAACTGTTTACTCCGATAACAAGTGCGACCAAAGATGTGAAAAAGTTAACTGAAGCAGCGATATACGGAGATATTCCTGAGCGAGAACGAGTAGAGATGGCGCCGCTGCTTGATACGCTTGAAAAAATAGCAGCAGAGACCGGACAAACACGCGCAGGGATACAACAGTTATCCAGTGATACAAAAACTCAGCGCGAGTATGAACGATTAGCTGATATTGATGATTCTGCGCCTGATCCACAACCTGTTGATGTCACCCCAAGAGGTGTTTCTTTTATAGACAAACTTACCGAAGAAGCTATAACAAAAATCAAACGACCTGAATTAATAAAACTCAACGATATTTGATTTTGCCGCCAAAAGCTTTCATTCTAGAAAGGACTTTTTAAAAGACGAGTATAAAAACAGTAGAACAAGCCGAGATGAATGGGTTAATTGGTTGTATAAAACGAATAAGGGGATTACTGGTAATTTGAAAAAGGATACAGTTGAGTATAGATCTTTTAAAGTAGGAGTTGATAGTTAGGGTATACAAAAACAACAAGAACGAAAAAAACAAAGTCGAGGCCGACAAAGGCAATTACTTGATGATAGTGAGGGCGCAACTGGTACAACTGAGGAAACAAGCGGAAAAGGATATTCGATTGGAAATCCAAAGGATTTCAACGCTGGAGTCTTTGACTCTACCGTGACATGTCCTGGTAGTGTTGTCAGTGATATATCACGGTTAGAGGTTCTCATCGGAGGGAAACGAGCCGGAAATAACTCACCGGAAATAATTAATGAAGCAGCTGGTATCTGTAGACGATTATTTCAGGGTGGTATCATGGATATCAGCACATATCGAGATTTCATTGGCGAGTTAGTGGAAAGTGGGTATCATAGTGACTGAATTAAAAAATCTGCTGACGAAGTCATTCGATTAGATAAATTACAATTGAAAAATTGTTTCTGATTTAAAATAATGATCATACACTACAATCATGATAAACCAACCCTCGTCTATGTAGTTAATTCACGGTTTCCAGTTTATAGAGCATACTACGGAGATGGTTTAGGTAATACCATTGCAGGGTTATTTGCGAGAATGGCTCCAAAAGTGACGCCGTTAGCTAAACAATTATCAATGAAAGCCATTGATGTTATTCGTGATAAGGGTATTGGTGCTGTTGGAGATCTTGCTGGAAAAGCGTTTTCAGCCGCGAAGAATAAAATAACATCATTAGTGAGACGAAAAAAGAAACCGGTACCATTGCCATCTACAGCAGAAATGCCTGCAAGTGTTAGTAAAATAATAAATAACGCAGTAGATGAAAAACTAGCATCATTGGTGACTCCCTTGATAAATCAAGGGGACCAAAATAACATGATAGCAAACATGATAGCAGGAAGTGGCTTTAAAAAAACACGACGATAAATGGAAAATCGCGATTTAGACTCTGATAAATAGAATAAAATGTTCAAAAGGTCACCTGATCCAGCATTTGATATGGATGCCCCAGTTCTCAAGAATGATTCTGTACGCGATTTTCAATTTTATTCTTATCAGGCAGTACAACCAGATCTCCGATCGCGAATTGAATTTCAAGTTCATGATACCAGTAAATATTTTCTACCGTGTGAGGCATTTATTGAAGTAGAAGGAGAACTTGTAACAAATGTTGCAGCTGATACCCCATATGACAATAACGCAAATGTCCGAGTTGGTTTTGTTAATAACGGCATAATGGCGTTATTTGAAAGCGCTAGATATCTCATTGATGGAAAAGAAATTGAATCCATTGACCGTGAAGTTGATGTGGCCACAACAATCATACGGTTAGCGAGATATTCTGATGATTATACAAGATCAGCGGGTCCATCTATGATGTTTGCAAAGGATACCTCTGATAACGCTGATCACCTTCAATTCATTAACGTGTTAACAGCAAGAGATAATGCAGAAGCCGATCAACAGGAAGCAGCTAGTCCAGAACGTCGAACTAGACCCGGAGCTGCGTTTGATATTCTCGGAGGCGTTAATGGTAATCTCAATTTAGGATTTGCAACACGTGTAGCAACGTTGCATGGGCAGCGTCGACGATTTTCATGTGCGATTCCACTGCATCATATATTTGGATTCTGTAGAAACGTCCGAAAAGTTATTTATGGAGCTAAACACACAGTAGCGCTTGTACGAAAGGGTACTGATGATGATGCAATCTGGCGTAATGCTGGGGTTGCTCCCGGTAAAGTCATTTTAACAAAACTATCATTGTGGATGCCAGTATTAACTCCATCAATCACCGAAGAACAACAACTACTATCATTTATGGACCAAGGAGGAAAGTCGTTGTTAAGTTGGTTATCAGTGACCACGGATATTAAACAAGACAGTGTTGATGGTACATTCACATGGCACCTGGCATCAAAACAAGGGCGTTTCAGCTCCACGTCATATATTCGTAGCGTTACAGAATAATGCGCGAGTTGGTAATCAAGAACGAAGCCATATGATATTTGATCAGTTAGGTGTTAATGAAGTCTCGCTGAGAATAAACGGACAGCAGGAACCATCCGAGGATATACAACTTGATTACGGTCAGAATCATCTTGCACGCGTGAATCATAACCTGTTGTCATATATGTCACGTGATCAAAATGTGGATACTGGTCTGCAAATATCACAATTGGATTTTAAAAGCCTCTATCCGATTTATTACTTTTCACTGGAACATCTTGATTTAACAAGACAATCTGTCGTTGATATACACTTTAGAGCCCGTGTAACCCGTCCGACTGGTCCACCAGTTGGTGGGGTACCTCCTATCCTTATCCCGAATTATAGAGCGGTTGCTGTCATTCTCAGTGATAAATCAATGCTACTTGAAGGTGTTGGAGGAAGAATGAGAGTGGTAGATGCCCCAGTAGAAAACATGTAAACGATTTAGAATCAATCAATTATGTATAACATGTCATATAGTAATATTAGTGTTGCGTTAACTCCTGGTCAAATCAAAAAATTGCAATCGGAATCAGCTAAGCAATGTGGAACCACAATCACGTTGAAACCCAACCAAATGACTGGTGGTGCAAATAAACTATCGCTGACAACTCGTTAGGTGAAACATTTGAATGATGCACTAGTAGCAAAAAAGGGTGTTCAGATTACTCTTTATGCGGCTGCTATAAAAATATGATTAAAACAGGCGGTATATTTCCGTTGTTAGCTGCGATTCCGGCCTTGATTGCAGCAGCAGCCCCAGCGGTGGCTAAAGCGGCAGCGTTAGGAGCCGTTGGTACTGCAGCAGGAATGGCACTAAAGAAGGCAACTGGGAAAGGATATAAAAAAAGGGACGATCCGTTCACGGATTGGATCTAAGACTACCAGGAACCCCGTATTCGTGGTACAGCGGAAAGGGTCTAAGACTAGGACTGGTTTATTAATTTAGAAATCTTCGATGGTTCCCATGTCCAATTTTGATTTACTCGATGCTGCTAAAAAACTAGCGATTAAAAACTTCAGAGGTGTCTTTATAAAAGATCAATTACTACATCAACCAAACAGCGTTGAAACCGGAATCATTAATTTAGATAACAGTACCGGACCTGGAACTCACTGGGTTGCATACGCTATTGATCCACGTGGGATTGTTTATTTCGATTCATATGGATTAGCCCCACCAAAAGAGTTTATGCGTTATATAAAAACCCTTCCAATGAAGACTTGGTATTCTACGCTACCAACACAAACGATGATTGACCCACCAATATGTGGCAGCGAAGTATTAAATGTCCTTAACGCTATTTCTAAATCCTTGAGTAACCCAAGCGGAAAACCACCACATGTTGTCGTTAATGAATACACTAGTAATCGCTGGAGAAAATCGAAGATTTTTCAACGAAGTCGTCAAAAACGATTTTAGAGAGAGAAAGAGTTTTACAATAACATGATTGATATTTGGGGGAGATCTTTGAAACCCAAACCCGATGGCACTGCACCCCCTGATTCTATCAAGGATATAAAAAAAAATAATTGAAGATGAAATAGCTGAGACGTTAAATTTAACAAGTGTTGACCCGAATGAAATAGTTGTATTTCAGGACAAACAGGGTAAATTGAAAACTAGTGATGTCTCACTGGATGATATTTTAGTTAAACAACGAAACGCAATCGAGAATACTATCGCGCTATTTTCCGATCAGGGTAAATTCAAAACTAGTGATGTGTCGTTGGATGATATTTTAGTTAAACAACGAAACGCAATCGAGAATACTATCGCGCTATTTTCCGATCAGGGTAAACTCAAACCGGGTGTACTCGTTTCGACGATTACAGATCGATTAAAAATTCTCAACGATGAGGTAAACAATTCTCTGTTTGTACTAACAACACTTGAATCTAGAATTGAAGAAAACGGAAAACAGTTTACATCATTTCGTAGAAATATCATTGATAAATTTATTGGAACCCCGTTAGATAAAATTGAACTAAAACTCCCGGATATTAAAAAATCCATCGATGAGACGAAAAACTTCATCGAAGCCATCAAAGGTGATTTTTCGAGGATGATAACAATCATTGAAAAAACAAAAATTCCTCATGAGAAAACCAACAACGTAGTATACACAATCCAACACGGATCATTTGCGTGGACACCTACAAACAACAAATTAGATATCACTGCAACCGTTAAAGGTATTTATCGATTAACACTAGTAACACCATTGACTCAATTTAATATATCATCGTCGAGTTCATCCGGGGTCAATAATACGATTTCAACGATCATCGACAAGGATACAACTGAAAAGTTCACTATAACAGCTACTGATAAAAATTTGATTAGGGTTTCAGCAACCTGGTATGTGGAATTCGTAGCGGATTTAAGTAAATAACTAAATTGAAAGGAAAATCGTTCGGATTTTACAATTGAAAACGCTAGCGTTTTTAAAATAACAATGATTTCATCAACTCAATGTTGCTATGATCAGGTCAGAGAATTTCAAAATAGACTCAAAACCCTCACTGAGGAGTATCAAATAAAAATGAAGAAATACCGACGAAGAATCACCGCAATTGATATTACTATGTACTCGGTGTCAAGCGTTCTCGCTGGCGCCGGAATAATACTTGCATCGGTTACAATGATTGCCCCGGTCGTAGTTCCAATTTGCATTTCTGCGGTGGCTACAATCGGGGGTATATCAACCGGGATAGCAAAAAAGATATCATCATGCAGCCAGAGTAAACTGCAGAATTACTTACTTCAATTTCATATTGCATCAACCGCATATTCGCAGTTATCCCTGATGATATCGTCGTCACTCGATAATACAATTATATCAGATAGTGAATTCTCAGCGATGGTCAGTATTTTTGATTCCGCGATATCGAAATTAGAGCGACAACATGAATATAATAACAATGACAACACCGATGGAATTGGAAAACACGAACCCGAAAACCAAAATGATCTCAATAATCTCAACCATACCAGATTCAATTTAATATATCATCGTCGAGTTCATCCGGGGTCAATAATACGATTTCAACGATCATCGACAAGGATACAACTGAAAAGTTCACTATAACAGCTACTGATAAAAATTTGATTAGGGTTTCAGCAACCTGGTATGTGGAATTCGTAGCGGATTTAAGTAAATAACTAAATTGAAAGGAAAATCGTTCGGATTTCACAATTGAAAACGCTAGCGTTTTTAAAATAACAATGATTTCATCAACTCAATGTCGCTATGATCAGGTCAGAGAATTTCAAAATAGACTCAAAACCCTCACTGAGGAGTATTAAATAAAAATGAAGAAATACCGACGAAGAATCACCGCAATTGATATTACTATGTACTCGGTGTCAAGCGTTCTCGCTGGCGCCGGAATAATACTTGCATCGGTTACAATGATTGCCCCGGTCGTAGTTCCAATTTGCATTTCTGCGGTGGCTACAATCGGGGGTATATCAACCGGGATAGCAAAAAAGATATTATCATGCAGCCAGAGTAAACTGCAGAATTACTTACTTCAATTTCATATTGCATCAACCGCATATTCGCAGTTATCCCTGATGATATCGTCGTCACTCGATAATACAATTATATCAGATAGTGAATTCTCAGCGATGGTCAGTATTTTTGATTCCGCGATATCGAAATTAGAGCGACAACATGAATATAATAACAATGACAACACCGATGGAATTGGAAAACACGAACCCGAAAACCAAAATGATCTCAATAATCTCAACCATACCAGATTGTGAGTTCTCAGTGATGGTCAGTATTTATGACTCCGCGATATCAAAATTAGAAATAAATCATGAGTATAATAACAATGACAACACCGCAGGAATTACTTCAACGAATAGTGGAAAACACGAACCCAGTACAAACAAGCATGATATCAATAACATCAACGAATCCTGAATTCAGTGTGAATTTCCCTAGCCCAGTCCCCGTGAAGGAGATAGCGCTAGCAAAATTACGAGTGTTTCACAGCTGGCCTAACATTAGATCAAAATCATTTGGTGGTCAATAACCCAATAATTCACTGGTGTTTGCGAATAAGAATAAAGATGACGGGACTCCAGACTGGAAAGTTGTTTCGATACCAACAGGGTCATACCAAATCGAACAAATCAATAATGAATTCGCGCGTAGAATAAAATCGATTACTGGAACAGAATCGAAAATAGCTATAACAGTTCATGAGCCGACGCTATCATCTGCCATTGAGATAAGCACAGAAGGATACGTCGTAGATATCTATCAAAGCTCAATAAGAACCGTACTATGATGGCCTGAATTACCACCCGGGGAAAAAAGCGTTGATTTACCAGAACCACAAAAACTGATTATATCACCGACAGAATAAAACCTGATAATCCAATAAAGAGTTATAAAGATCATAGATTTACTATAGAGTTTTTTAGTCTCAGATATCAACCAATTTGGGAGGGTAGATTAGAGAAATATCATTTTGTTAACGAACCTGAAATCGTTAAAAAATTTCACAGCAATGAATAATGATTTATCGCTGTTGTTAATATCTCTCAAATCCGGCTCTCTCACCCGAGATGAATTTATCAGCGTCGTAGAAACATGCAACAAAATTATCGACGATATGTAAACATTTAACCTAAAAATTATTCAGGATTTATTAGATGACGATAATCCCCTATCGAGAACAAGATTTGCAGAAAAATACAATTTCCCCGTCAAAGATATTCCGACATTCAAACTACCGGGATACAACGTACCGGAACTAAAAAAACTACTCAGTGACACCATCGATGTTGGTTTTAAAATAATTCATGATGCATGGAAAAAAAACAGCATCACAGGAAATAAAAATCCTCAAACATAATAATGATCCATATGGTGGTGGCAGGCATATCGCTCCGTTCAACGTGAATATTTCATCGGTGATTGCGCTCAATTTAGTATGTGATGTTATCGAAGGAAGCTATCAGATTAATCTCGAACGATCAAATCAAGCTCAGCAGGGGTATATTCTTTATTCGTTTGCACCAACAACTCCTCCAGGATACCTAATTATTGAAAACCCAATTAATCCTGTCTACATGCGATGCCATAATAATTCATTAACCAGAATTAATTTCAAACTCACAGACCAATCTAATAATCTGATTGATTTACAAGAGGAGGTGTTAGCGATTAGTCTGTTTGTGAGATCCTAAAGACTTGATAAAATCATTTCTTATTTTTTGTGAACCCATAGCAGCAGAGAGGGTGGATGACAACAAGTTGCGACCAAAATTGATTAAAAAATCGTAAAAATCTCAGTTTTCATTTTTTTGAGTTAAAATGAGATTTCGTAGGGAAGGCTCGTTACGATTTCAATCAATTTTTTGTCTGAAAACGTTGTAGGGTTCATTTTTTTTTGGTTAAAATGAGATCGTAGGAAGGCTCGTTTTAAGGATTCAATCAAAATTTTGTCTGAAAACATTGTAGGGTTCACCCTCTTTTTGGTTAAAATGAGATTATAGGAAGGATCGTTTTAGGATTTCAATCAAATTTTGTCTCAAAACGTTGTAGGGTTTACCCTCTCTGCTGCTGGAATCTTGACTCACAGTGAGTTTTCTTGTCCTTGAGAATTGGTTCAAATTTATCACAAATAATCCAATCTCCAGTGTCTGAACGGATAATGAATTTTATTTTTAAAAAATACCTTTTCCGCGAAAGATGTGAAATTATCACTGCTGCGTTTTTATAGTTCATGGTAGCGTCAACGATACCGTCAATTCGAAATGTCGACCAGCAGTGAGATGCTCCATCACGCTTTAATTCATTAAAACAGTCTTTGATTTTACTTGTCATAGTTCTATCACAAATTTTACTCTTTGGCTTATCAGAGACTCTATTGAGATTGAGTTTAGCATTTTTCCAAGGTGTATTTTTCGATAATCACTCAAACTCCTTCATGCTGTAATTAAAACAAGTATTTAAATAGAAGAATATTGTATAATGAATCATTGCAAATGGCTAATGATTGGATCAACAACCGTGTGAAACAAATCATGAAGAAAGGAGTTCTGTGGATATAATATGCAAAGTGTTCGTAACGGGAGTTATGGGCTTTTACCCTGCATACGATGTAGGGTAGGGGTGCGTGGTAAATCACAACTGTGTCTCGGTTGTGGTGGGAAACGATCCAAAGAGTTGAAGCGTTATTATGACAAGAGGGTTAAAAAATCCTTCAATGACACTTACGCTGACATAGCCGTCAACTACAAAATCATAAGAACTCCTCAAGACTACATCGAAAGATTTCCTAGTGTAATCATTAAACCAATCAATGAATTAGACAAATAGTATAGTATATAAATGAACCAAGAATTCCGACCACACTCTGTGATTGTAAAATATGAGGCATCCAGTGATGGTATTATCAGAAACCGTAGACTGAAGAAGCCAGTCGGTTTTGTGAATAACCAGGGGTATTTGGTGTTAACCGCTAGAGGGAAGAAGAAACATCTGAATCATCGTTTTGTGTTTGAATGTTTCCATGGATTGATCGAAGATGGTTTTGTTATCGATCACATTGATTCTAATGTTAAGAACAATTCATTATCAAATCTGCAAGCTGTTACACAAAGTGAGAATTCCAAACAAGGAAAGACTGGTACTTATAAATCAATTGGGAAAAGACCCGTAAAATCATTTAACACAATAAATAACGAGGAAATACTATTTCAATAAATTGCTAAGGCTGGTAAGTATTTCGATATTTGTTTACCTTCTGTTCAACGCGTTTCAGAGGGAATTTATCGATCTGCCATTTCAAAAAAGACCGGACAAAAAATTCAATTCGTTTATATAAACAATTAGAAGTATATAATTATTAGTAATATGAATTCTCAAAATATCAATGATGTGATAACTGAAATTTTAGTTTTGATTCTCAGGAGATTTACACATCAGATAATTTAGACTGCGATCAAAATATGTCTGACTTCCAGGACATTGAATACGGCGCTAACAATAACAAATACGTGTCACCCAAACAATATGCACTAATCAAACGAATTCAGAATTCTATCCGTGACTCCTTGTTATGCTGTGACGACGTCAGTAAGTTTGTTCCGTTATTTACTACCGTGGAGAGAATAAGAAAAGAGTTAGGGAAACAGTATGAAGTAAAAAGAACAATTAATTAAAAAATCAGAAATATTAGATTCTTAATTGAACAAAATGAAAAACCCCATTCGGATAATTGTTAGTAACAATCCATTGACGGTATTTACATTTATCATAAGTGTTTTACGACAAGAAAGTTAAAAAATTTCACAGTAAAATATTTTTTTTATTACTGGAATAAATTTTCACAGTAAAATATTTTATTCATTACTGAAATTTTCACAGTAAAATATTTTTTAGTCGTTTTTGACTGATTTTGGCTATTTTTCGACTGACTTTGGCTATTTTTTGAATGATTCAGTTGAAAATTTCATAGAACTTTTACGGTCAAATGGTCGATTTTGCATGGGATTCCTCGTAGACTTTTCCGCCTAAAATTATTTTTATGATGTTTTAGACCAAAAACTGACAAAAATCGAAAAAAAAAAACGACTAGAAAACGACAAAAATGACCAAAAATGACTGTTTATTTCACTTGAAAATCTCTTTGAGATTTTACGGTCAAATGGTCGATTTTGCATGGGATTTCCCGTAGACTTTTCCCCGAAAATCGAAGATTTTTCACTTGAAACTCTTTGAGTTTCCAATCAAAGATTTCAGGAATGATTTTGAGTATTACAAACCTCCATGGACGGTATCATAAGTGTTTTACTACAAGAAAGTTGTAAATTTTCATAGTAAAATATTTTTTTATTACTGAAATTTTCACAGTAAAATATTTTTTTCACAGTAAAATATTTTTTTTAATCGTTATCGACTGATTTTGGTTATTTTTTGACTGATTTTAGCCGTTTTTGACTGATTTTTAGCTAGTTTTTGACTGATTAAGTTGAAAATCTCTTTGAGATTTTAGGGTCAAACGGTCGATTTTGCATGGGATTTCTCGTAGACTTTTTCACTTAAGAATGACTTTGAGTAAAAAATCACAGAAAAAATCACAAAAACTGACTAAAAACGACTACAAAACGACTAAAAAACGACAAAAACTACCAAAATTGACCAAAAATGACTGTTTTTTCAGTTGAAAATCTCTTTGAAATTTTACGGTAAAATGGTCGATTTTGCATGGGATTTCCCGTAGACTTTTTCACTTAAGTGAAATCTCTTCGAGATTCAAATTGGAAAATTGTTTACAATTGGAAAATTGTTTACAATTTCAAATAATGGTTAATGAAGCATTAACGACCCGATTGGCTCGTGAGAGACTGGTTGCGATCAAAAAGTATATACCAATCCGCGACTCTGTAAGGAATAAACTGCAAGCTAGACAGAGTTTATAAACGGATTTTGCCTCGGGATCTGAAGAATTGTTTAAACCAATAACCACAGCAACGAAGGGGGTCGAGCGTGCTATATGGGGAGATGTTCCCGAGACTACGGGAAAACCTCTTATTGTTGAACTTGAAAAAATAATGGCGGAAACTGAACAAACAAAACACGCTGTACAAAAACTCCACGGTGATATGGAAATTAAACGATTAGGTGATACTGTATCTAAAACACCTGAACCAAAAAGAACAGTAGATGACCTACGCGCGAGATTTAACGAGGAAGTGTTAGCAGTAATTGATAAGGCCGATCCAACAAAAATTCCTGCGCTTGTTGTTGAGACTTATGAAAACAGAAAAAAATGTTGAAACCAGAACATCATAAATATGTTAGAAATATGACTCATTGGGCTGATATATTCTACAAAATCAAAACTAACAAAAGTCAAATTGACACAACAAGTGCACCATACATTGAATATATCAATGTGGTGGGTACAGTGTATAAACAATATGAAGAGTTTAAACAACACCAAAACCGCAAAAATTGCAAGGAAAGCGACAGCAACCTGCAAAGAAAATATCTTTTTCACCTAAAATACTAAAACAACCTTCTGATGATACTCTTGATTATTTACAAACCACGGATACAGAAAAACTGGATGCTAGTATCGGGAAGGGATTTTCCCAGAAATTACCAGTAATTTCCAAAGATTCCAGTGGGACCCCAAGTGGGGTATCAATTCAATGTCCTGGTAATGTTCTCAGCGATAAAGCACGATTAGAAGTTCTCATCGGAGGGAAACGAGCTGGAAATAACTCACCGGAAGTAATTAATGAAGCCGCTGATATCTGCAGGCGGTTATTTGCCGGCGGTATCATGGATATTGCAACATACCGAAATTTCATTGGCGAGTTAGTGAAGGATTATCACAGCGACTAAGTCATCGGCGATGAATTACTGATTAGATAAATAACAATTGAATAAGAATGATCATACACTACAACCATGACAAACCAGCCAGCGTCTATGTAGTTAATTCACGGTTTCCAGTTTATAGCGCGTACTATGGTGATGGTTTCGGTGATACCATTGCGGCGTTATTTGCAAGAATAGCTCCAAAAGTGGCGCCGCTAGTAAAACAATTATCAATGAAAGCTATTGATGTTATTCGTGATAAGAGTATTAGTGCTGTTGGAGATCTTGCCGGGAAAGTGTTTTCAGCCGCGAAGGATAAATTAACAGCACTAGTTCGGCGGAGAAAATCCAAAGGAGGACCACTACCGTCTACAGCAGAGATGCCTGCTAGTGTTAGTAAAATTATAAATAACGCAGTAGATCAAAAACTAGCGTCGCTGGTGACTCCGTCATACACCAACGACCAAAGCAACATCGCAAATATGATAGCGGAAAGTGGCTTACATCCACGACGAAAATGCTAGCGTGAAATTGCTAGCAATTTCCAATCCGCAGGTGAAAATCGCGATTTAGACTTTGATAAATAGAATAAAATGTTTAAACGGTCGCCTGATCCAGCGTTTGATATAGACGCCCTAGTTCGCAAGGATGATTCTGTACGCGATTATCAATATTACGCCTATCATGCAATAGACTCAAATAGTCGATCAAGAATTGAACTTCAAGTTCACGATACCAGTAAATACTTTTTACCCGCTGAAGCGTTTATCGAAGTAGAAGGAGAACTTGTAACAGTTGCTTATACTCCTGCTGTACCAGCACCGTATCCAGTTGGTACTCAAGTCGGGTTTGTCAATAATGGTATCATGGCGCTATTTGAGAGTGCAAGATACCTCATCGATGGAAAAGAAATTGAGTCGATAGATCGCGATGTTGATGTGGCCACAACAATAATCGGGTTAGCAAGATATTCCGATGATTATACAAGATCCGCGGGTCCTTCTATGATATTTGCTAAGGATGTTAAAATACCGCTGGAGGAAATCAATTTGTTGTAAGACAACCAAGAAATCAGGCTAATACTGCCAATGTTGATGTTGAGAATATGATTGTAAACAACGATCCTAATTTCAATCTTGGAGCTGAAACACGTATATCAATGTTGGGAGGAGCGCGTAAATCATTTTCATGCGCGATTCCACTACATCATATATTTGGATTCTGTAGGGAATGTTCGAAAAGTTATCTACGGTGCAAAGCATACAGTGACACTCGTGCGAAACAGTGATGATAATGACGCAATTTGCAGGATTCCAGCAAATGCTGCAAATCCAGATGTTGATGCCGGTAAAATCATTTTAACAAAACACTATCATTGTGGATGCCAGTGTTGACTCCATCAATCACCGCAGAAGAACGATTACTATCATTTATGGACCAAGGAGGAAAATCATTACAAAGTTGGCTAACGGTAAGTACAGATGTTAAACAATCAAATATTAACGGGTTATTCACGTGGAACCTAGCATCAAAACAAGGCGTTGCTGCGCCACGTCATATATTTATTGCGTTACAGGATAACACACGAGTTGGCGATCAACGTTTCAGCCATATGATATTAGATCAATTAGGTGTTAAAGACGTCTCACTGAGAATAAACGACCAGCAGGAACCATCTGAAGATGTACAACTTGATTACGGTCAAAATCATATTGCTCGCGTGTATCACAGGTTGTTGTCGTTTATGACACGCGATCAAAATGTCGATACTGGTCTGCAAATATCACAATTGGATTTCAAGAATTTATACCCGATTTATTACTTTTCGCTGGAACATCTTGATTTAACAAGACAATCCGTCTTTGATATACACTTTAGAGCTAATGTGCTTCGTGGTGCTATTGCTAATTATAGAGCGGTTGCTGTCATTCTCAGCGATAAATGAATGATACTCGAAAGTGTTGGCGGAAGAATGAGAGTGGTAGATGCGCCAGTAGAAAATATGTAGTGTTTTCCATTGAATCACTTTGCGATTTATAATTAATCAGTTATTGTATAATGTCATACAGTCATATTAGTGTTGCGTTAACTCCCGGTCAACTCAAGAAATTGCAATCAGAATCGGCTAAGCGATGTGGAACCACAATCACGTTGAAACACAATCAGATGACTGGCGGGGCGAATATATTGTCGCTGACAACTCGTCAAGTCAAACACTTCAATGATGCTTTCAAGAATAAAAAGGCGTTCAGATCACTCTGTCTGCGCCTGCTATCAAAAATATGATTAAAACCGGTGGTATAGTCCCGTTGTCAGCTGCTATTTCAGCGTTGATTGCAGTAGCAGCCCCTGCGGTGGCTAAAGCGGCGGCGTTAGGAACCGTTGGGGCCGCGACAGGATTGGAACTAAAGAAGGCAACTGGGCAGGGTTACAAAAAAGGGAAAGGGTCTAAGACTACCAGGAACCCCCCACACGTGGTACAAGGGAAGCGGTCTGAGAATCCCAGGAACGGTTTACTAACTCGGGAATCTTTGATTGAGGAACCTATGGTTCCAATGTCCAGTTTTGATTTACTCGATGCTGCTAAAAAACTCGCGATTAAAAACTTCAGAGGTGTCTTTATGAAAGATCAGTTGCCGACACAACCAAACAGTGTTGAAACAGGTATCATTAATCTCGATAACAGCACCGGACCTGGAACTCACTGGATTGCATACGCGATTGATCCACGCGGGATTGTTTATTTCGATTCATATGGATTAGTACCGCCGAAGGAATTTATGCGTTATATAAATCGCTTAAACACTTTTCCAATGAAGACTTGGTATTCTACGCTACCAACACAACAAATGAATGACTCACCAATATGCGGCAGCAAAGTATTAAATGTCCTTGACGCTATTTCAACATCTGGAAAACCACCACATGTTGTCGTAAATGAATACACTAGTAATCGCTGGAAATCGAAACGATTTTAGAGAAAGTAGTATAAAATAACATGATTGATATTTGGGGGAGATCTTTATCAACGCTGAAGAAACCAGAACCCGATGGCGTTGCAACCGGTGATATAAAGAGAATACTCGAATATGAAATAGCTGAGACGTTGAATCTAGAAAGTATTGACCCCGGAGAAATAGTTGTATTTCAAGATCGTCAGGGTAAATTGAAAACCAGTAATGTGTCGTTGGATAATATTTTAGTTAAACAATGAAACGCAATCGAGGATACTATCGCGCTATATTCCGATCAGGGTAAACTCAAACCGGGTGTACTTATTTCGACGATTACAGATAGATTAAAAACTCTCAACGATGAGTTAAAAAATTCTGTGTTGGAACTAGCAACAGTTCAATCAAGAATTGAAGATAACGGAAAACAGTTTTCAGTTTTTTGTAAAAATATCATCAAGAAATTTATTGGAACCACGTTGGATAAAATTGAAATAAAACTCCCCGATATTAAAAAATCCATCGATGAGACGCAAAAATTCATCGAAGCAATCAAATATGATTTTCCGAGGATGATAACAATCATTGAAAAAACAAAAATTCCTCATGAGAAAACCAATAACGTAGTATACACGATCCAACACGGATCATTTGCGTGGATTCCTACAGACAATATACTAAGTATCACTGCAACCGTCAAAGGTAATTATCGATTAACACTAGTGACACCGACTCAATTTAATATGTCATCGTCGAGTTCCTCCGGGGTCAACAAAACGATTTCAACGATCATCGACAAGGATACAACTGAAAAGTTCACGATCACATCTACTGATAATTTTTTTTGTTATTTAAGTAAATAACAGTTTCAATTGAAATCTGTTATAATAAATAAAATGGCAACATCAACGGTACCTTCGGTATCTCAATAACGCTATGATCAGGCTAGAGAGTTTTCAATAAAACTCAAAACTCTCACTGAAGAGTATGCAATGAAAATAAAAAAATACCAACGAAGAATCGCAGCAGTTGACGTTACCGTATACTCGGTGAGTGGTGTAATCACCGGAGCTGGTATTATACTATCCTCGGTGACAATGATTGCTTCGATAGCTGTTCCAATTTGTATATCAGCGGCGACAACAATCGCGGGAATAATTTCGATAATAACAAAAAAATATCATCGTGCTGACAACGCAAACTGCAAGACTACGTAATTAAATGTCATGTTGTATCGCAATTGTCCTCGTTGATATCGTCGTCGCTCGATGATACATTTACATCCGATAGTGAGTTCTCAGCGATGCTAGATATTTATGATTCCGCGATGTCAAAATTAGAAAGACAACATGAATATAATAACAATGACAACACCGCAGGAATAACTTCAAAGAATAGTGGAGAACACAAACCCAGTACAAACCAGCATGATCTCAATAACATCAACGAATCCAGAATTTGTGTGAATTTTCCTATTATTTTCACGTGAAGGAGATAGCTCTAGCAAAACTACGAGTGTATAACAGTTGGCCTAATATTAGGTCAGCACCAATTGGCGGTCAACAACCGAATAACAGCTTAGTATTTGCGAATAAGAATCGTGAAGACGGGACTCCAGACTGGAACGTTGTTTCAATACCAACTGGATCGTACCAAATCGAACAAATCAATGCTGAATTCCAGCATAGAATAAAATCAATTACTGGAACAGAATCAAAAATAGCTATAATGGTTCATGAGCCGATGCTATCATCCGCGATTGAGATAAACTCACCAAATTATGTCGTAGATATCTATCAGAGTTCTATTTGAACCGCACTAGGATGGCCTGAATTACCACCCCGGGGAGAAACCGTTAATTTACCACCTGAGCCACAAAAAGCTGATTATATCACCGACAGGATAAAATCTGATAATCCAGTAAAAAGCTATAGCGGTTACAATAAATTGAGTCTTTTCACTGGAGTGATAGAACGCTACAACCCAGTATATTACACAATTCGAGAAAGGGAAATCACTAAAAGTTTCTTAATGATGAATAATGATATTTCACTGTTGTTAATATCTCTTAAATCCGGTACTCTCACCAAAGATGAATTTATCAGCGTCGTAGAAACATGTAACAAAATCATCAATGACATGGAAATATTTCATTTGCAAATCATTCAAGAGGTATTAGGTGACGATAATCCTAAAACAAGAAAAGAATTTGCAACGAAGTATAGTATACGCGTAGAAGATATTCCCACGTTCAAACTACCAGGGTATAATATCTTAGAACTACAAAAATCTCTCAATGATGCCATCGATGAAGGTTTCAAAAAAATCCATGACGAATGGAAACAATCCATGACGCATGGAAAAAAAACAGCACCACAACCACAAACAACTATCCTCAAACATAATAATGACCCAGACGGCGGTGGTAGGCATATCGCTCCTCAATATGTAAATATATCCTCGGTGATAGCGCTCAATTTAGTATGCGATCTTATCGAAGGAAGCTATCAAATAAATCTCGAACGATCAAATCAAGCTCAGCAGGGATATATTTTGTATTCATTTGCACCAACAGCTCCTCCAGGATTTCTAATTATTGAGTCTCCGGTTAATCCAGTCTATATGCGGTGTCATAATATTTCATTAACCAGAATTAATTTCAGACTCAATGATCAGTCTAATAATCTGATTGATTTACAAGGTGAGGTTTTACAAATTAGTCTGTTTGTGAAATCGTAGCGATTTTCATCGTAGCGATTTTCATTGTTAACCCATAGCAGCAGATGCGGCGACAATGGCGTCTTCAAGGAATTTGCCTCGTCGACGCTTTTTTTACGCTTCATTGGCAAGGTACTTATCCCCAAGAGGTTTTGAGAAACCCCTGATTTGACAAATAGGGCTTTAAAACCGTTAAGGCTCCATTTGGCAAATGGAGACTTAAAATGTTTTGCTTAAAATCTACCCCAATTAGAGAAGTCGGATTCGCCCCCTCTGCTCCTCCAGGACAACGAACAAGACCACTACCTGAAACTCCGTTTCCGGTTCCACTTGGAGTGCCAATCCGAGAAAAAAAATCCCTTTCCTGCTGTTTTTTAGTGATACCAGTTGAATCAGCTTCTGCCATTATTTCTATTTCATCTGGGATTGTGTCTGTATATGATGGTGGTGGTTGTGTGAGATCTTTTATCATAGCCATATAATTATTATAATCAGAACGCATCTCTTTTGTGATTTTAGTTTCATCTGGGTTCGCTAAAAATTAATTTGTTGCCCAGGTGTCTCTGTCTTTTATAGCATCTTCAAATCCGTCTTTTATATATTGTTCCCTTATCTTTTTTTAAAAAACTATTTCTGGCAAAATTAGCTAATTGAGAGTCTGTGTTGATTTCTTTAAATCTCGTTAATGCATCAGTGGTAAATATTTTTTCAGGTGGATAGTCTCCTCGTTCTTTTGCAGAAGCACCTTGTTGTTCAAGTGGTTCAGGTGGTGGGGAGCTAATATCACCATCACCTAGTCGTTCAACTTCTTCTTGAAATTTTCGTTCTTGTTGTGCAGCAGTTATTGTATCACCAGAGTGTTTTTAAGGATTTGTTTGTTTGTCTGGATCGCTTTGCTATTTTTTCAATTACGCCAAGAAGAGATTTTTCTTTCCTTGATCCTTCCATGGGGATATCTCCATATATCGCTCGCTCAGTGGCTGATTTTACATCCTTGGTTGCTGTGTTTATCGGCTTAAACAATTCTTCACTTGTTGTAAATCAGTCTGTAGCTGTTGTCTAGCTTGTAGTTTTTCTCTAACAAAGTTTCGGACAGGGATGAACTTCTTAATTGCAGTTAGCCGCTCACGTGCTAATCTAGTCGTTAGCGATTGATTTACCATTATAAATTAATACTTGATCTAAATGCAGTGACTAAAATCCGTAGGATTTCCATTCGAAGAATTTTTCAGAGTCACCATAAATGATTTTTACTCTAAATGAGATCGTCGACCATTTGACCCAACTGCAAAGCTACAATCAGGATTTGTCTGGATTTTACATCATTGTTGGTCGATTTTTGATGTATTTTTGACCTGAAAATCATAAAATTATTTTTAATGAGAAAAATCTCTAATTGATTCATTTAGAGGACGTTGACTAGTTTTCCCTATTTTTCAGTCAAAAATACAACAAAAACAGTGAAAAATGCATAAAAGAATCATCAAAAAATGACTAAAATGACCAAAAATCAATTTAAAAAGTAAATCGCTGAAATATTTTCAGTAATAGACAAATAATAAAATCCGTGAAGCCGCCACCCCACAATTAACAAATAATAAAATCCATAGATTGTCTCTCACCCCATAATTTGCTATTACTTCCGTGTAATAAAAACTACAGTGACGCGAGGTCCATTGATAATTTACCTGTCTTTGTAAAGGTGCGCGCTTGTTCATTGTATACAACAGACAGGTATAAGGGTATTGTACATGTCAGCGCAGCGAGAAGTTATATCACTTATATAGTTGAGGCTACTAAGGGAGAATTTTTGGCTTGACGGATAATCATTTTTATATTTCTGATTGTTCAATTAACTTCGCGTTTGATTTCATGTTCATTTTCTAATTGTTTCCTTTTTTCCACGATAGTAAAAAACGGGACAAACTTATTTACGTCATTTTCATATTTGAAAGACTCGTAAATCGCATGCTATATTCTTTTTATGAATGCATATTCCTTAGGTAACGTATATTTGTTTCTTTGTATATTGTCTTCAATGTCTTGGAAATCGGAAAGAATTTTATCACAGTTTAATTTATTTGATAATTGGATCCATTGATATTTTAAATTTGAAATCTCAGTTATGATCTCATTGATATTTTCAGAATTCATATTATATAATAATATATATTTCTAATATATATTTTTTAAAAAATGAACTCTGTTCGTGCTAAGGTGGTCATTCATCTTTGCACGCCTAGAGATATTATGCGATGATAAATTCCATTTGGAAACCACTCAGGTATATTTTCATCGGAGGTTACGTATATATAAGACAACACATCTCATTTGGAACCCTTCGGGTGTTATATAACAGCCGACCGGGCCCAGAGTACCATGAAACATAGTCTCCGATAGAAGATCTAACTCGCCAAATAGCGGATTAGAACTCCAAGAAGGTATATTTCATGAATGGACGTCACATTATATACAATTATATACAACTATATAGAGGACAGCAGAGCCATTTTGCAATCACCAATCGAGTGTTATGACGAGTTGTAATGGCACATTTACATATTTGATCATAGCCCCAATCGAGTGTTATGGCGAATTTGAGGACAGCACAAGACAATACAACATATAACAATGAATGATAGGATGACAATGGTATGATGATGACGGGGGCGGGTCTACATTCATACGTGACCAATCATACAACCCATATAAAATCCCAGGTTGTATGAATACACAAAAAGCATCCACACACACCATGTGATAGTATGTAGGTTGTATGATTGGTTCACGTATGATTTTCGACGTTACAAAAGCCCCAATTATATAATAGACGGTATGGTATATAAGATGGTTATACATGAAAACCGAACACAGAGGTGTGCGATTTTATTCTTTCGTGTACTTAATAATGATTATTGAAAACATCTAAGCAAGACCGAATACCTGAAAAAAACTATCAAAAAAATAATACAACTGTTTGTAAATACCGCGTATTTGATTCGTTTCCTCACAAAATAGATAATTTCCATCTCTGCTGACAATCATGACAGTTAAAATCAACCAATATAATTAATCGGAAAAAGAACCTCGAAATCAGGTGACTCATTGTTTCAAAAACTCATTTAGATTACCTCTCTTTGCTAAGCCGACATACCCGCAAGAGTTATTCTTCTTTAATGCTATATAGAATAGTGCAATTTACATATAGTCAGACATATGTAAATTGAATTCTATTTTTAAAACGTTTTGAAAAAGCCGACTTGGTTATATTCTCTGCAAGGCGTCATACGGAAGACATACAAATATCAAAATATTTTTTGGCTTCATTCATATATTAAAATACCCTCTGTTCGCCTGTATGCATATCTTTCGATTTTACATATTTTGCATTTTTCGAGTATTTCCCAGTTTTCCCAAATGTAGTATTCTCACTCTGTGTAACAGCTCTTAAATTATTTAAAGAATTATCAGTCTTAATACTATTTATGTGATCAATAACAAAACCATCCTTGATCAATCCATGGAAACACTCGTATGCAAATCTATGATTAAATTAGTTTTTCCTTCCAGCGGTAAACTTCAAATATCACAGATTAATTACATCATCAACTGGGTTCTTCAGTCTGCGGTGTCTGACAATACCGTCACGAGACGCTTCATAATCGCTGATCACAGGATGTGGTGTAAATTATTGGTTCATTTGTATACTAAATGCTATTTGTCTAATTTATTACTTGGTTGAATTATTACTTGGGAATCTTTCAATGTACACTTGAGGAGTTCTTATAACGTTGTCAGAGTCACAGTCAGGGTCGCTGAGAGAGTCAGGGATGGAGTTTTGATTCTCTTATCATAATAACGCTTCAACTCTTTGTATCGCTTACCACCACAAAGACACAACTACGATTTACCACGCACTCCTACCCCACATCGGATACAAGGGGAGGGACCAAAACTCCCATTACGGACACTTTGTAAATGATACCCACAGAATTCCCTTCTGCATGATTTGTTACATGCAGTTACTGATCCTATCATTAACCATTTGCAATGATTCATTATATAATAATTTTCTTTTTTAAATACTTGTTTTAATTATAATATAAAGGAGTTCGACAGATTATCTAAAATTAAGTCTTGGAAAAATGCTAAATTGAATCTCGATAGAGTCTCTGTAGATACACCAAAGAGTCTAATAAGTGATAGAACCATGATAGGTAAAATTCGAGATTGTTTTAATGAATTCAAGCGCGATGGAGCATCTCACTGTTGGTCGACATTTCGAATTGATGGTAACGTTGATGCTACCATGAATGACGAAAACGCATCAGTGATAATCTCACATCTTGACAAGAAAAAATATTTTGTTCGAGTGAAATTCATTATCCGTTCAGAAACGGGAGATTGGGTTATACGAGATAAATTTGAACCAATCTTGAAAGATAAAAAAACTGTCACTGTGAGTCGAGATTATAAATCAGGAATTCTTATTGGAATTGACAAACCGACTACGAGAGATCTTATCCTGTAGCAACAGTTGTTGAATTGTGTAGCAGAACGAATAATATAACACTTCACAAATGCGTTGCGTCGAAACAAATAGACTGATCTAAGACGTAAAATAATAAAAGAATGGGGACTAACAGTGAAGGAGCGCAGAGCAACAATTCAAAATATGGCAGAACTAGAACGAATACTAAAATTTCCAATATCAGCAACGACGATAACAGGAGAGGTATTATATGAATCGAAATATAAATCGAGAGGAGCTCCAATTAAAATTATTGATCATAATGAACACGCGTGGACACATGCAGTAACAATATTTAAGCGAGATTGAACAATAAAATATCTACCCGCAGAGTTTTCGGTTGGGGAATTTTTCCCGGAGGAGAAATTATTTGATTTTATTTACGAGTTAAGTAAAAGCGATCCTGTGTTAGTGTGGTTACTTCACAGTTTTGAGGACGAAGAGGGTAAATTCGATCAATTTGTAAGACCTAATGGAGCATTATACCGTACTGAAGCCCTCCACAACAAGATGAAAATATTAGTAAATGTTTTTTTAACAGAACACGATCAACAATTATTAACAAATTGTTTTACAATTCCGTCGGTTGCAGCTTATTTTGCGAGAAAGAAAAACATGTGGAAACCAACAAAAACTGAATTTCTATCAGATATCAAATCAAGCTGCGTGGAATATAACCATGGTGGATTATGGAATACAAGATATGACCCTAAGACTATTATTTCGGTTGATATAGGTGCGTGTTATCAAGGGAGTTTTCTCGGATATGGAGAATGTGCTGAATACTTCAAGCAATTCGGACATCCCACACATAAAATGACCAGTGTTGCGATTAATGGACCACTACCTGATTTTGATTTCACCGGATTCGCTCCTGTGGTATCATTTGAATTGGCTAAAGGACTCCATCCGTGCTGTTATGTTTGGATTGGTAGACACATATCTGAAAAACACTGGATGCCAATAGTGCTGTTACGGTATATGATTGATTGTAAAAAACTAATATCGCTGATTGTCAGTGAAGCAATTATATCATATCGAGCGCAGACTGAAGTCTGGTTACCACAACCTGATAGTCTAGATAGTATAATTAGCGAAAACAAAAAACTATTCCCTGACCTCCACGAACAATATATCTTGAAATTGTCCAAACAGATATTTGAAGTTAGAAATAAACAAACAAAAGATCTCGGTAGAAGAATAATTGGTAAGTTCACATAGGGTGGAAAATACGACAGTAACCGATATTCTTCACGGTTGATTATATATAACGTTGAATACGATTTTATAATCGCGGATATAACATCTGCGGGGACATATTTAAATCGTAAAGACGCTTTTTTTCCCGATATAACAAAATTCGGTACAATTGTTACTTACAACGATGGATACAATCTTCAGTATACACATTTGAGGGCGTCTATGCTGGCTTATGTTTTTATTAATTTATTTTCAATGATAAATATATTTCCTGACACCGCAGTTAGAGTAGCCACTGATTCATTTTACATAAACGTGACATACAGTGAAGCAGTGGCTAAATTCACTAATTCTGACGAGAGTTGGGGATCATGGAGAATTAAAAAGAAAATGCTGCGTGATTATTACAAATCAGCAGATGTTACGAAACAATTACTTGAAAAATAATCAGATATCAGAACTATCTAATGCACCGTCGATATGTGATCCATTATATATATATAAAACGATTATATATATATATATATATATATATATATATATATATATATATATATATATATATATATATATATATATATAAAACCGTTTACCTAAAATGTTGTGGTGGGTCAGGAAAGACGACTCGTGCGATTGAATTATTTCGTGGGAAAAATCCTACGGATTTTCACGCATCAAACATGATTGTGCTAACACCGACCCATAGACTTGCAAAAGAGATGAAACAACGAGGAATTAATGCTTGCACTTATCACAGTTTCTTTCGATGGAAAGGTGACGAATGGACTCCTGATCGAATGGGTGAGAAACTTATTCCTGAAATCATCATTTGGGATGAGATATGCACAGTGTCGTTTGATGTGATACAAAGATTTCTTAATTGGTTGTTACTGAAAATACAAGCGTGATAATATGCGGCGATCATGGTCAACCACTACCATTTGTCTGTTTGTCTCCACATGACTGGCTAAAGAATTTTGTAGACTACTATGAAGAAATTAGTACTGATCATTGAGCACTTGATCAACAATTACGCGAGATCAAGAAACTAATTAGATTACAACCGGATAGAATCCAATGTGAAAAAGCGCGTGAAATAATTTCGGAAACCCCATTGAATGATTTTTGGGAAACGTGGAGAGCAGACGATTTGATAGTGGCAAGTAGAAAAATAGTCAGAGACACACTTCAGATGAAGTTCTTTGAATTACATAAAGAAAAATTTGCAACACTTCTAACACCGCTGTATTATAGGCCTTCGGATATACGAAAACAGAATATCAAAGTTGATATTCCTGGGCAAAGTGAGAAGCAAATTCTCGTATTAAATGATATTGTGCTGGTTGATATCAACGTTGTCGAAGATGCATTGCGCGCTGATAAATCTCCATGGACGCTAGGTTACGCAGCGATGATACATTCTTCACAGGGATTGACTATATGAGATTCAATTGTTTTGGATGGTAGATAATCACATCGAGTGGTCGAATATAGTTTATCTTGCGGTATCCAGAGTACAAAGAATAAATCAACTTCGAATAATTGTTTTAGATGATAATGACACCACAATAAGTAATATTGTCAACGATGATATAATAAAAAAGCTCTTGTTATAAATAACAGGATAAAAAAAAATTGAGAATTTGATATTGATGCTGAATTAATAATTACACTGAAACAACAACAGAATAATCCATGCGCGGGTTGCAATTGTATAATGCGTTGGTGTTGGTCGGATAAGGACTCTCGACAATTTACCGTAGATAGAAAAAATAGCAGCGTAGGTCATATCGGAGATAATGTGATGCTGACTTGTCGTGAGTGCAACAGACGCAGAGGGGCTAGTTAATACCACGCGGCGGTAATTGAGTATCCTCGGGTATCACTTGTAGTTGTTCACGAGTAAATCCTCGCTGAGGAGCAGTTGAATACAATCTATAAATTGCTATTCTACTCGTAGATCGTGTTATGCTAGATATTTTATGCGTGGTGACACTCGAAATAGGATCAGTAGCTCTTTTTTTGCCACCTTCGAGCTCTGCTGGTTCATATAAATATCTAACAATGACATTGCCGAGAATTGGTTGTTTTGAAAAATCTTTTTGCGGTTTTTCAGGTATATTCTTTTTTAATCGTGTTGTTAGGTTTCATGTTGATTGTTCGAGTAATCTCATTATTTAGCGCGGTAATTACGCCTGGTAATCTCTTGACCCATTCACGGGATCGTTTATCCTGGATGAATTCCTTCGCGTATTGATATCCAAATAACTGCTCAGCAAGTGTCCGATTAAATCGTTCAACCATTGCCTAATCGCGATGTAATGCAGTATGTCCTGAAATTCCTTGCCATTATCAACTGGTAATAGATTTGGCCAGCGTAGAGAACCCCTACGAATCCTTTCAAATGCAGAAGCCACTTCAGTTGATGATTTTGTTTTTAACGGCTCTGCTTGTTTGTATCGACTCGCAATATCAACTACGGTTTGCGTGTACTTGTAAAAGCCATCATGCGGCAGAAATAATATATCAGCCTGATGAACCTCATTAGGGACGGTCACATCAACATTCGAGTAGTTATTTCGTTTAGGCGGCGGTAGATAAATGTGTCATATCGCCTGTTTGGATAACCAATCCGCTGCAGTGGGATTTAACACCTTTGCGGCGCTAGAGAGTTTACCAGTTGCTGCTTTACCCCTCCAGTATCCTCTTGGAGAATAATAAATAGATTCCATGTTATTAATAATTACCAGCACCCATCATTAATTTACCTTTCATCGCCGATTTTATCAACCATGAAGCCAACTTTTCTTTGAAGGATTTATCAGTGTTAGAATTCAACGCATGAATTAATTTCACATCTGCGATATGTCTGTGCTGCAGATTGCTGCTTTTATAAGCAACATCATGAGCATGACACGCCTTATCAATAGCGTTTACGGGATTTTCACCACGTCGAGGTTGGCTTTGATAATCAAGTCTGATATCGAGTCTGGTCCCGGATCCACAATAACTATACCCTGGAAGATGTTTTTCTCCTGGGAATTTTGCCCATGGTGTTCCCGGTAATTTAACTAACTTGGCTGAAATATCACCTCCTCGGTTTTTTTTTTAAAAGATCTCCAGATTTCAAATAAAACAAATCCATTTTTTTGTACCACATTGTACACACTTACCAGAAAGTGCTGATCTGTTATTTTTAGTCGTAATTGTCGTCAAGTCATCTGTGCTAGTACGCTTCTTACATTTCACACAATATAGATCCATAACATATAGATAATAACATGAATGTAATTGATTTTTCGGCGACAAAAACAAGAGAACCAGTTAAACATCATGCAGCGCTACCAAATTATATTCGTGTGATTATAATTGGACCATCTGGAAGTGGCAAGACACAACTGCTACTTAATTTAATAACGAGATGGATGAAATAGGATAAGTTGTATTTAATAGCCCCGAGTGTAGATGATCAGCGATGCTACGAAGTGTTAAAGGATTACAACGAAAAAGCAGCAGAAAGCACCGTCGAGGGTGTTATTAAGTTTATAACCGATATCGAGGATGCACCGAGCATTGATAATATTGATGGAGGTATTAACAATTTAGTCGTATATGATGATGTCATGTTGGACAATCAAAAAAATCCCGCTAAGATTTTTTCCAGAGGTAGACATAAAAGTACCGACGTGATATATGTCACTCAACGATATACTCAAATACCAAAAGTGATCATAGGTAACTGCAATATTCTTGCTGTTTTTAACGGAGTTGATACACATACGCTGCTAAATATTCACCAGACACTTGCTGCGGCGGTGATATGGATTATAATAAATTTATAAATTTCTTTAGTCACGCTCAGTCAATCCCACATGGATTTGTAACGATTAATTTGCATGATCCTCGATCAAGATATCGTATCGGAATTGATCAAATATTCGGTTGAAATCGTTTACGATGAAAATTGCTAGCAATTTCAACACGGATTGTTAACCCCATAGCAGCAGAGGGGTACGCTATAACGACGCCGACGTCCTTTTTTTAATCTGTTTTACCAAATTGACGCTTCTATGAAACATTTTTGAGGAATCCTTTTTTTTAATACAAAATTGACGCTTATAAAAGTTAGTCTGTTTACCCCCTCTGCTAGTTTGCCAAATTGACTCTTCTATAAAGCATTTACGAGGAAACCTTGGTTTGCCAAATTGACGCCTCCAAAAGTTGTTCGATTCGCCCCCTCTGCTGCTGAAACTCATATAGTTTCGTAACGCTATGAACGGGTTACAGTCATCAGATCCACGTTTGGAGATTTGCGCTAAAATTGCAATTTCAATATTAAACAACAACATTTGTTTTAATGTGTATGAAAAATATTCATCAAATGTACATTCTGATTTTAAATAAATAATATATCAGTCTTTGTTCTACTTGTTTCTCTAACACGAAAATGAATGTATGCAGAAAGGAAGAAATAGGTACTCTAATAACAAATTACTTGCTATTGTACATTTATGTTGACATTGTCCCTAGCGACATCATTCAGTAGTGTTAGATATGGAGATAGATCACCTATGAGATAAGTGAGTATCGTATAACGTGGTTTTAAGATATATGGATTCTAGAGACCAGAAAATTACCGCTAGGACATCTCATAATAGAATTCTTGAGTATGTTGTCGTTACATGCTTTGGTCGTGTATTAAAAGGTTTACAAGTAAAGGAACGAATATATTAAATATAAAGGTTCCTGTATTCGGCGACCTGTATGTGTATGCAAAAGAACATGTAGCTCTCAATCTGTTCTTTCAGGAAAACACACATACACACGTACATACGCATGCATTCAAAGAACAAAGTATATGTTTTTCCAGATTCTAAGGCAGAAGTGTGGGATGGCAATTAGGAAGTGGGGGAGGCAGAGGTTTGGTGAAGAGAATTAAAGTGAGGATGGACTCTGATGAGTACAATTCATTGTTTGATCCAAGTTTGTAATATTTTAAAAATAAATTAGGTCTGAGCGGATTAAGGTAGCATTTTAGTTATATTAAATATATTTCACGTTTTATGTATAAATAAGGCTTGTTAGGAGATGCCATAGGTTCTTTTGTGTGAGCTCCAAACTCATGATATTCTCACTTTGTGAATCAGACAAGAAAATGCAAAAAAAAAATTCCCAATTTTCTTCCTTAATACAGTTACATGATTATATATCTTTCTAAATCTCTTAATTAAGTTTTCGTTCATTTACTTGAAGCATGTGCTTATTTTAAATGGAAGTCTTGAGATACCACACCTACATTTTTAATGCAGATCGTAAACCTTATTTTTATTTCAACATTTTCCGATCACTGCATGTGGAGATAACTATCAAACAGCGACGTAACACATTCCATCTATCATAACCATTACTGCTAATTATTATTATTATTATTATTATTATTATTATTATTATTATTATTATTATTATTATTATTCTACCTATTATTTTGTATTATTGTTTTTTTATTATCAGTATCATTATTATTATTCATATTATATTTATTATTATTATTTTTATTATTATCATTATTTTATTATTATTATTATTGTTATTATCATTTTTTATTATTTTATTGTTATTATTATTATTATTATTATTATTATTATTAAATAAGAATGCAAACCTCTTTCAACATTTAATGATTATGTCTGATGTGAGTCATGTTATTCTTTCCGCTTCTAAATCAATTGCAAATAACGTTAATATCTTAATGTTGAACGCATGACATCTCTTCAAAGCAGGCGGAGAACTGCATAGTTATTTCCATATCTATATATAACAAGTCATTTTTATTTCACTGTGACAGTGTGACCATAGCTTTAACATTCAGTGTAGCTTTCATATTATATAATAAAGCAATATTGATAGTGCCCCGTTTTAAGGAATTCTTAGAATTGTGTGATTACTTGTGTGATTGTTGGAATTCGGTGCAATGGAAATATGTTTATCCTGAAAATAATTAGCCAAGTACCAGGAGCAAACGTCACACAGTAGAGTGTTAGCGAGTTTCCATGATGCCATGGTTGACTAGTAGTGAAGTCAGGCAGAAACTGACAATTTATATTTAATTTAAGATGAGTAAATGCGCATACATGACCTGTATGAATTTTACTTAGGTACGCTTACATAGATGAGAACATATGGTAATTTGGAATGTATTTCCAAACGGATAAATTACAGTTATGATATGATTGCAATGGGTTGTTTACTTCAGCTGCAATAATATCTGTATTTATTACAACCGCTATGTGGTTGTCAAGTGTATGTAAATCAGCCCCTAGTTGTCATGGTAGATATCTTTATCTTTATATACACACACGGTAGCTAAGGGAAGCTCAATCAACCAAAGAAATACTTGTAATTCCAGTACTGTATCTCTACACTGGCGAATTTTGGTACTAAATTATATTGCACGTCGGGAAACAGCTGAATCTACAATAATTAAGATGTTAATCATACAAGCAAGAAGAAGAGACGATGTTACTTATCAAAGTAGGCATCAAGGTAAATATATATCATGAAATAAAGACATGACATGTTCAATATATTTCAAAACGTACCCAAACGTTGCAAACTAACATGCCAAGACAATCTTCGGTTACGTGACCTGTCTTCATTTTACATACCATCTCGACACCTCGTGAGAAAAGAATGTATAAGGAAATGCAAGGATATACGGACTGAAAACTCCTAACTAAGAATAACTTGCATGATCTTAATTTTCAATGAACATGCTTTATTTTGTGTTGAAGTATCATGCTTCATATCACGATCCATTAGTCACCTGGTGTATAAATCCCAGTTTCTAATTATAGTAACAATGGAATTACCAGAAAAGGTAATCAACAGTACCAATAACTTTATACAAGAACATCAGGAACAGTGCTGGAGGAGAGCTTACGTGCTACTTTGCACATACGATAACTATTGGTAAGTCTTTTAAATAATACATCCTAAACCAATATTAATATGATAATTTGTGACGTTCTATATACAAGATAAGGAACGAGCACGTACACATATCCACATATTGAAATGTACTCACCTGTTTTGACTGCATGTTTTGTGTCTTTTATGTTTTAAGCATGTTTTAATGTTTTCCAATGTCCTTGTTTTTGTCATTAGTTGTTATGTAGTTTAGTAATATCATTACTGATGGTGTAAAGCGCTTAGACCTTCGTAAGATTAGGCGCAATACAAAGTCCTCATTATTATTATTGTTACTCACAATGAACACTTTCGATGTTTGACATCTCTGTTGCTAATTAATGTGCAAAAGATAAGTACGTATAAAAGTAGTATCTACGTCTAATAATATTTGAGTTTTATTATACTTTTATTATTATTTATTATTATTATTATTTATTCTCACTAATACTTTTGGCACCCAAGCTTTGGGTAATATTATTGTATTTTCTTTGAAAATGCTTATGATTGTACTAAAACTAAAGGTTACACAGGTCATTGAAGCACACTGACTCGTCGTAAATTAAATTTAAATCGTTGTTTAAAAATAAAGTATTAAATGTGTACCAAAGTCTATTCTATCATGATTATTGGATGCTATACACCCTAACTGGCATCAAGAAACTTATTAATCACTAAGGACGTTTACAATGCTGGAAAAGTACTGCTGTAAACTGTGTAAAAAGCATATCTAGTCAAATTATCACAGTATTTTGTAGTATGAATTTGTTTATCAACATCTGTACCTTTCATTGTGACATCCATCGCACGACATTCAAGACCGGTTGTACTGGATCATAATTTTAGGTTGAGTTTGTCATAACATCTTGACGTACTTAACGTCGAAAATGCTGTATGCACTTCTCAGTGCCTTTAAATAATCATCTTCCAAAGGAATATGGATGTATGTTGATCGAAATAAAATGTATAACTGCAATTTTTAGTTTTGTAAAATAAAATTATAAAACATGACAACCATAATTGAAATAATCGGCGTTGAAAGCCTACATGGCCATTATGAATTTAACTATATAATAATAGCACACCGTCTTATTTGCTTGCACCCCCAACTGATTTGAAAATTAGAAAAGCATAAAAAAATATATATTATGTTGTTCGTCTGTTGATTCGACGAGGACCTTTCTAGTCATCCGAGGGTTGGAAGGGCTGGTTCTGTTCTGTGCGTGCGTAGGTGGCTGATGAAGCCAACCCTTGCGCGGAATGTTCGTTGCCTACCGGACAGGGGATGAGTGAGACATCTCCAGAAGGGTTGATGGCACGTGCTTTTCTGGCTTGCCTCTTCAGCTCTGCCGCTACTGTCCTGCTAGATTCGCACAACTTGGAACCTTTGTGAACAGAGGAATGCCAAATAACTCAATTGCTTGCTGTTTGCGTCCAGGAATCAAGGTTTATGTTGAACGATTTCAAAGCAGCTTTCAGACTGACCTGTGTGGGATCGCTGTCCTTGCTGTAGCTCGCTGAAGAAAGAATCTAAGGCAGATGGTGGTCTGGCATACATACATGTCCCGCCCAGTGTAGCTGGAACTACTTCAGGATTGTGTAGATGCTGAGGAGACCTGATTGGGCACGTACCTCAGTGTCTGGAACCTTGTCCTGCTACTTGATGTTGAGGATTTTCCTGAGACTTGTGGTGTGATAGTGGTTCAGGTTCCTGGCGTTGCGTTGGTACACTGTCCACGTTTCTCATGTATAAAGTAGCGTGGGGTGCACAGCTGCCCTGTAGACCTTTAGTTTGGTCTGGATGCTGATGCCTCTTCTATTCTAGACGTTGGAATACAATCTACTTAAAGTTGCGCTGGCTCTGGCAATGCGAAGGTTCACCTCGGCGTCATTGGTGATGCTCTGTGTACGCGTGCTGCCACTGCAGGTGAAGCGGTTCACTATGTTGAGTATTTGACCGTTGACGGTGATGCTAAGCTCAACATAGGGCTTTCCAGGGGCCGGCTGATGCAGGACTTCATTCTTCTTGATACTGATGGTGAGATCAAAGCTTGTGCAGGAGGTGGAGAACTTGTCAACACTATATTGCAGGTCGGCTTCTGAGCCAGCATTGAAGGTGCAGTCATCAGCAAATAAGAGTACCCGAAATGGTGTCTGTCATGACCTTGGTTTTCGCTTGAAGCCTCCTGGTATTGAATAAGTTTCCGTCCGTATGGTACTTGATGCCGACTCCAACCTCTCCGTCTCTGAAAGTATTAGTCAGCATGGCAGAGAACAATATACTGAACAGTGTAGGTGTCAGAACACAACCCGGATTGACGCCATTGGTTACTGGGAATGGCTAAGGTGTATGCCAATTGTCCTGAACTCATGCCTGCATACCATTGTAAAAATGCTGCGACATGGACATAATTTTATTGGGCATCCATACTTGGCCATTACCGTCCACAAGCCTTCTTTGCTGACAGTATAATAGGTCTATTGCCAAGACGAGAAAAGGTCGGTGTTTTGCTCTTGACATTTCTTTTGTAGCTGCCTCGCAGCAAACACCATGTCGATGGTCCCATGTTCGTTTTGGAATCCACACTGGCTTTTTGGCAGTAGTCCCTGGTCAAGGTGTGTAGTAAGGCGGTTGAGTAGGATTATGGAAAGTATCTTTCCTGCAATTGAGAGTAAATATTCACCCTATGGTTATCCTTACTCTCAAAAATATATAAAAATATACGAAACAGTCATTTCATTCATTGATTTATAACTTTTAAACCAATTGTCATGATGGGGCTAGTAACAAAGTCGCATTATTAGTGTTTCAACGCAAAAGGAAACTCTCGAAGTTTACAAGCAAACAGCTTGCTTTTTGTCCATTTCTGGTTTCAAAAATGGTTTATTTCAGTAAAACTGTCTTGTCTGTGTTTTTAGTTTGAACTATTTTCAATATTTCTAAAACAAACTGAACAAAAAATATGACGAACATATGTTGAAAGAGATTTAACTCTAAAAGGTATGGAATTATGGAGATTTTCAAAACACTTGAAAACACAGACTGGCATATGGTATAACGGTACCAGTTGTACAATCCAAGGTGGGTCGAACTTAAGGTGTAGGGAAAAAAGTATTCAGAAATAGACAAAACACCCAGCTGTGATTGGTGTATTATGTAAGAATTGTACTTTCTGTTAGGCTTAAAAATATTGAGCATTTTGGCAACAGTTGATATTATGTTTATTCATATCTTGATCATATTCCTTTATGTTTTAGGATATTTGTAAAATGATATAAACATGGCTGAAAGTTTGTATGTTGTGACTAGAGAACTCATATCCTTGTCTAATTCTAGTAGAGTTATCTCTCTCAAATGCAGTGGAGTACCTGGTTTTGTCCTTGTCAAATTGACAGTCTAACATTGTTCTCAATGACATTGTGTAACATGCATGCTGAGGTAGGATAGAAAGTATATTTATTTCACAAACATGAGCATTGAGATATATGGAAAAACAAATGGTACAGTGATACCAAATGTAAGTATAGAGCCTATGTTGCTAATGAAACTCCCGTGTGATTTGAAATACCAACAAGTTGACAGTGTTTGGGACTCTTAGCTATGGTCAGATTATAACTTAGTAAGCAATGAATGAAATAACTAAATTGTGTGCATGTATGATATAAATCATGCCGTCATCTGTTTTAAAAATTGGTTAGGGGTTACAAATGAGCGGGAGTGCGTAAAAAAAGAATTGTATTGTGAAATTCGATAATTGATAAAAGTTAATTCCAAGCCATGATTTTCATACATTTTCTTTGTTCAATTTGTTTTAAACGCATTGAAAATAGACACTATAAAATGCTTGACACAGAGGACTAGACTATTCTTGAAACCGGAAATGGAGAGCAAGCAGCCTATTTGCTTGTTTAAATCAGGAGCTTCTGTTTGCGTGTGTCTTTTGAATTTTAATGTTGCTTTAACTATTTTACAGTGCTGTCTGCAGTGTGGTAATTTATATAGTAATGTCTAGCACTGGGACATCATGGAGTAGACATGTAGCATGATGTCCCACCCAGTCACATTATCCTGACACGAAATTTAACAAAACAATAGGAGGAACACAAGTACATGTATTGAACGAGAAGTCTAAAAGTTACAGAATTATGGAGATTTTCAATGACGGTGAACTACTTGAAAACATAGACTAGCGTATGCGAGAACAGAGACTCTTTGGATAATGCAAATCCACTTTTTCTTATTTGATATTCCTTTTCCAACTGGAGGCACCATGCATAAGTAACATTTGCTGATATGCTCTGTTGACTCTCTCCATGTCATTGGCACTACAAAAGTCATATATTTCCTTATCCTGTTATCTTTATCTCCAAGTTTGCAGCCAAAACAAAGGTGATAGGCGTTCTTAATCAAAGTTGTTGTACTGTGCATTCGTGATGCAAACGACACTTCACCACAAACATTGCAGACGTAATCAGCATTGTTCACACATGTTCAAGGCATCTCTGCTCACTTTGGCTAAACAGAAATGTGTTCCTTTTGCAAAATCAAACATTGACAAGAAAGAGAGAACGATACTATGATTTCTATAGCAGAGTAATATAAGCTTAGTTATGATCGCGTGATCCAGGATTTCTTTGAATAACATGCAAATCATATCATGTATGAAGCAATACCAGTTTCATATTGCATCATTCATTGTTTTGAATAAAATGCAAGTACTGTCCAAAGCCAGTCATAGATTTATTCATAGTTCCAGTCAAAGAGATATTTTAGTTATTTCTAGTTTGAATTAGATCCATTATTTTTATAACTGCCGCCATTCCAGCGTCAAGTGTCATATGTACTGACCCACTATCATATCTTTAAAAATAGATACAACCGACAATTTTAAGCATATTTTCGTTCTGAATGACTCAGAATGAGTAAAGTTTGACTGCATTTATTTCGAAAGCATTTTGGGTCTAGACTAGTGCAATGTTACCCTTCAACTGGGATTCTCTGCAAAACACCGACATTGATTATTTTTCTCACAGAAGTTTTTTCAATTATATTAAAATGACCCTGCATCTTTGCAACTTAGCAGATTCAAAACAAAGTAGTCATCAGTTAATATTATTTCCTCTCACCTTATATAAAAGTCTTCAGAGTTTGTACTCTCTTTCTGCAAAGCTGATAAATTATCTAAGTATATTCATGCCATATATGCCGCAAGTGTAAAATGAAATCAAGTCAAGAAAAAAAGTTATTGATATTGGTAGTATGCAAAGAGCGTCGCATTCTACATGCTGCTGTAATTCCAAATAAATGTGCTGTGGATTAAGACGAATGTGTTAATGAGGAAAATGTGATGAACGTTTGACCCTAATTATACAAGTTTTCGTATGTTTGTTAGCAGCTTTAGTAGCAGCCCTATGCGTTTACCGGTGTAAGTTCCAAGTCATTCCTTGCGCTCTGTAGTAGTTGTCTCATACCAGACCATACTTCTGGGAGCAATATATCGCAGAAGAAGGTTAGATCTTTCGATAGAGCGTGTGCTCGTATTCCCTTTCAGTTCTACAGGTGCAGGTTAATGCACTGCTAAAAGTTATGTCGGTGGGAGCTGTTCACCGTTGAAACTATCCCAGCTGCTCATATACTCATATGAGAAGGCATCTTTGGTTCCTAAACGGTCAAGGTCTACTTGGTAATTTTTGTGCCGTGCTGTGTTCTAAAATGCCTTCTTGGGCAGATCAACTGCCAACTTTTCTAAATTGTCATTAATGAACATTAGGATGCTAATAAACTACAGCTGCCCAGTGAGTGAAACGGCTTTCAGTACAGTAGGTTAACCTCGTGCAGTACACTTTCTCCCTCAGTGATATGCAGAAGGTAGAAGCCTTTGTTTCAGAGATGTTGACCACGATTGTTCGATGAATGCCCATTTACTTGCTAATATCGCTGAGCTCTACTGAGCATGCCCACTTTCCTCGGGTGCTGTCACCATTTACAGAGTCGGCCAGCTTTAAAATGGATCGGGTAGAACGCGGACAGGTCTGTCAACTCAAAGCATCCATTACCTCCCTGCAGGTTCGGGGTTGTAGAATTGACCCGACGTGCTTCACTACGTGTCGTAAGAGGCGACTAAGTAGAGGCCACCTGTCTGCCATGGGATGCGACCCGTGTCGGGGGATGAAAGGATCCTGGTAGTTGAGCAGGGGCTTTCAGATGCAATACACTGCTTTGGCTTTTACATTTTCTTGAGAGATAGTCGGGATGGGCCCGTACTCGACAAATCGGCAGGTCTCGCCGAGTTCAAGAAAGTCGTTTTTTTTACTTACTATCCTTCTTTATCTTTCTCCTTTTATCTCTGCTGATACCACAGTTTCCCCATCAGTCTCTTTCTTTAGCTTTGTATTTCCCAAATCTTAGAAGACTTTCAATAAGACGGTGGTTTAACTGGTCAATCCGTAGGTAAGTTTACCGACCCTAGAGGGTAATAACTTCATGGGCCAATGATAGGTAATTTTATCGACTGAGTATAGCATCTTTGTTTCCCTGGCAATTAGAAAGTGTCCCTTTGTTGTGCTTCATGGTGGGCGGGGAAAACGGTTGCTGCATTTTTAACAAACCAACATGGAGATAACCTTTTCCAATCAAATTAAGTGTACCAAAACACTATCTGACTATCCATGTGGTGTGGAGTCATTTCCACGCTACATGGTTGTACAATCTAAAGATGTCTCAAACCTGCTACTTTCTCCATTTGTATTTGAAAAGGCAATTACGTGATCTATCAGCACACCAAACATTGTTTAAAAATTGAAATCGGGTTGACTTGACGAGTGTAAATGACGAGGTCAAACAGACAATGTCAAGAAAATGAAAACTTTCTTCTCTATTCCAGTCACATCATTCCTTCACACGCCACTCAATATGTCCAAAAGCGGGATACGATGTCATGTCGTGACATGGCTGGAGACAGCAACACAGATAACATTAAAGGGATGAAAAATGAATATTCCATTGCAGTACGTAGAATACATATTAAACGTAATAATCTGCAATACTCCAACACCATTATACTCACCTTCAACAGGCCAATAGTACCGAAAGTGGTCAAAGTTAGCTTTTTGCAAGTAAAGGTCGAGATCTATATACCTAAACCCTACGATGCTTTAAGTGTCAGAAATGAAGACCGTTGCTCAAAATTCCAAATATGGCAGATACGGAGACCATTCTCATAAGGAATCTGATCGTAGAGCAACTAAGCGTCGTGTCAAATTACGGAATGAGCATCACGACAGTTCCAAGGATTGTGATACTTGGAAACAGGAGAAGGAGCAGGGGACAAATATTCGGCTATAATGCTTTCTCATGCACATGTAATGTTCTTTACAACTTCAGAATAAATCAGATCTGCCAGCTACTCAATCTTGTCAGCAAGTTGAGTAGTGGCGAATTGGCTACGAAAGTAGGTCATAGCCTTTTATTCAGTTCGATTTGTACATTGTAGAAAGTTTAGTTGCTCCATCAATACGAAGTAGAAACTGAATTCCTTTAGACATAACACTGTGGACTACTGGTGCAATAGCCTGTGGAAATATGGGTCAATAGTAGTAATGGGGGACGAACGAGGAATTATGGACTGCAATGTAAAACTTTGGTGTTTGCAATCGCTTGACAAATGAAATTTTAACATTGATGGGACTGTCTAGTGGCAATGTGTATTAACGCGGAACAGTCTACTGACAAGGGGGACTTTAACAAGAATGTGACTGCCTAGGAACAAAATGGGAAATGGTATAGGGACAATGTAATTCAATGGAACAGAGTGGGTATGTCGAGGGACAATGGACAGACGCAACAGAGACATAGATAAAAATACATATATAGAGAGACATATATAAAACAAAGAAGCAAACTACTATAGAAATGACCAACAAATTGTTTAGGCAAGAGAGAATATATATCTTTTAGAGACATATGAGTGGCTCTGAAAAGGGTCTTTGGGTTTCTTGTATTTTCTCTCTTCTCGTCGTCTTCGCCACCAGCACATCATCTTCTCCAGGACGTTTTAGCTCTTCTTTGTCTCAGCTTTGTCCTCCTCCCCCTCGTTCTATAACTTCTCTTTTTCTTGTTCTCATTCTCCTCTTCTTTCATTGATTTCTCATTGTAAGCTTTAATCTGTTCCTTGCTTTCCATTTCCTCTTTTTCCTGTTTTATCATTCCCTTAATCGTTTTTTCTTTCCTGACATTAGTGGTCTCCATCTTGAATCTGTGTGGTTATAACATCCATAATCCACCCTTACAAACATCTCTTCTACCATCCCTAAATCGTCCAACACCCCTGGAAATTTTTGAATTTTATCGACGTGATTGCCCACCGTCGTTGACTAGTCAATATTGAATGGCGTGAATGACGAATGCTACGCTTTATATGTGAGAACATAGGTTTACAAATCTATATAATAGGTTCATGCAAAAACAACTCCACAACAACATAGATTGGTACTTTTATATTTTTCGGCGATAAAGTCTCTAAAATCAACTTTGATAGATGTGTATATATAAATATAAATGCTGATATAGCGTGCGATATTAATTGAATACTTAATATATATGATGAATTACAACTGTATCGAATACCTTATATTCTGTTTGAATACTCGCCTGCCTTAATATTTTTTTCCTTTGTCAGGTTAGATAGTCGATACTAAATGCGGGTCACCCCAACGTTTTTCTCAAGAATACAGTTCAAAGTACGGTGAGAATGGATGACGGAAATCTATATTCAGAGGATGTCAGAAAGTTATGGTCAATTAGTTCTAAATTTGCTTACCAAATGAAAGATTTAAATTATGTTAGGACTGGCCTAACGGCTGTCTATTCATTTATGGAAAACATTGGATTTTTGTTTGACCAGCCTTTTGTCAGAATTTGTGGAAGCATGGGAGAGGGGATCTTGTATCCCTATAAAATTGTTCAAAATAAAGATTTGGATCTGATGATAATTTATCCTAAAACCCTTGCTGTCGAAAATGCTCGTGAGAAAAACCAGAATGACCGAGAAACATTGGTATATCTTGTTGAGAGAGAAAACTGCCGTCCAGGATATTGCAAACTGAGACTGTTAAATGAAGGTTCATCGCCCTTGCGACAATTATTGCATTTCAATCAAGAAGTGAATGGAATGAACTATATTCATAGCTCCTGGTCTAGACTTTTAACGGGGTATGGTATTTGTCATATTCATGGAGATACACAAACTATGTTTCCATATCCAAATTATGCTGTAGGCCACATGGACGAAAGGGGACCTGCCAACAGCGTAGAATACAGTGGACTTGAATTTCAATCCATATCAGGTTCCTTTGGTTTTAACATCACGAAAGTTGATCTTGTATGTGCAATTAACCACCCCAAATGGCCGTCATGTGCACTGGAATGGAAGGACAGAATAAGGCCTTATGGCTGGCCTTCACAGCAACAGATACGAATTATCATGAAGAAAGGAATATACCTTGTTCCAGTTGGGTCCAAGCAAAGCGAACGTGAAAACATAGAGTGGAGATATTCCTTCAACGAGGCAGAAAAAGTACTTGTCAGTTCTTTCAATTTCACTCAAGTAAAATGCTATGTCCTTCTTAAAATGCTAGTATCTGAAAACGTAACTCCGCGTTTTAAAGATGACGTCATCAGTTCCTACCACATCAAAACATTAATGTTATGGGCAATTGAACATACCGATCCCAAGTTGTGGGTTTCACGCAATTTAGTAGAGCTGGTTTTTCGTATCCTGAATGTGTTGTTACATTGTGTAGCAATCTTATCTTGTCCCAGCTATTTCATCCCGGACGAAAATATTTTCGTTGGAAAGGTTACTCTTGCGAAAAGGGATCTTGTATCTCAGGTTTTATCAGACATAATTATGGATGGGTGGGTAGCTTTAACAAGACTTAATCACTTTGCTACAGATGATGACTTCATTCAAAGCCTTTACCAGGACAATGATATTATGTATCTTGAGGAAGACGAAGTGGAGCAGCCCATTGATCCTAAAATATATGTGCATTTGTCGTCCTCCTTTCTTATAACTGAAATCATATTACAACTTTTAAATGTCATACAGTCCTGTAATATAACTGAAGTAGACAAAATGGATGAAAATTTCAAAGAAGTTATAAATAATCTTCTTCAAAAAATACACATCTACGGTGACATTAGAGATAAAGAAATCTTGCAAAATATTTTTTCGTTGATCATATGTAGCTACGGAACCCATTTTCTGTCATTGTCACGTTGCCCAACTGCAGAAAGAACAGAAAACTTTATTATGGAACAATTAGGACTATTCTATACCAATGATTCTTGTAAAAGTAATCTGGTGGAGTGTATAGCAAAATATGCGAATTATACATACGTAACAGGAGATTTCCAATCAACGATAGCAGCAGCAGAACAATTGCTGAACAGATATGCACACTTCCCACTCCGTCCATTTGGGGTCACTAGCAATTTGCCCGCTTATTTTAACTATCTTGAACAGGAATTCTTAATGAATGGAACGAACTTTGATGAATTATTGGATAATCTTTGCTTTGTGGGATGTATTATATTCCTAAAAATGAGATGTATGCTCTGCCATATGACTCCAGGGTTGAAATGTTTTGTGTTCTTGGTGCAGGGAACCAGTTGCAAACAATGTGTTGTAACTGGTTTGGGTTATGTCCATTTGTATATGTGACTTATCTGGCCTTTCTTGTAAACGTTGATTTAGGACGTAAATATTATGCTGAAGCCTACCTAAGAATAATGGAATTCCTGTGTAGAACGCCTCCAAGTGCTTTTGAGTCATCATCACTCAACCTGCTTGGTGTCTGTTACATCAAAATGATGCAGCCGGAGAAGGCCTTGGAAACGTTTTGTACTTCTATGAAGAGACAGCGAGGGAAAAGAAATGCGGTTGTCTGGCATGTGGCTCGTCTATTGTGGCGAAAACTGAAAGACAGATGGAAGAATATTCATTGAACATAGAGAAATGAGGAACAATACACACGTCGTCGACATCCTTCCTTTTGAATTCGATTTCACGAGCATAAAGAATGTGCCTCATTAGATGTTATGATCCATACAATATATTTAGTATTGATTGACCGTTTTCAAAGAGTTGAAAGCATACGTTGATATTTTCAGTTAATGGAATTATGGATCGTTTTCAGGTTACCGCTTCCTTTAAAAAACAGGACTAACTTATTTGATTGCTCAGTGAATCATTTTTATATAACTAATGTATTAATTTGTATTTGATGTATCTGTGAATTCGCGATGTCTGAATCGGCGCGTATTATTATTTATGGGCACTTCTTTGCCGCATATTTGTTTGTTTTGTTTTGTGTCTTTTTCTTTTCCTTGTTGGTAGGTGGGGTTATTAAGATCATTAAGTACCTTTCATACTTTTTTGATTTTATCGAAAATAAAATTAGAAATTTTCAGTATGGACCACTTTACAACTTATGCAAGCTACGCGTATTAAATACTATAATGTACATGACATGAAGGAACTTTTTGATACTATACAAATCACTTGTATTTTAGATTTCCTGAAGGAAGTAAATCTCTATTTTAAACTATAACTTGTATGCCATCGCCTAGAATATTTTTATCTAATGCAAATACCACCTCTTACTTACAACATCTTATCATCAACATACACCATTTACATCTCCCGTTGATTGGAAAGCTTCATATTTTCTGTTACCAACATCTTACCATTTTATATTTAACTATTATGTTTTTTTTATATCGCTGGTCGATGTTAAACCTTCTTTTTTTAAACATCTAACCTATTGTACGGCGCTAAATAGCCTAAAAGTGCTGGTGCGTCGTTAAAATTCAAACAAACAATCAAAAACAAACAAACAAACTGTGCTACCAACTATTTTGTAAACATTTATTATAATCAGTCAAATCTAACTTTCAGATTTTCGTTACATTCTTACTGACTGCTTTGCATACATAACTTACTTGTATCACATCGTTTCATAGAGCAATAACTAATGTAAATTTAAGTTTCTTTTCGCACTCAGATTATGAAAAAATATTTATTCACCCATGAAATGTATTTTTAATTTTCAATATTGTATTTTTTAATGACGGCTGTTGTAATGTTCATTGCTAGGAAAGGCACTAAAGGCTACCAAATTATAATCACTTATAAACAGTCATGGTTTAATGAGTTCGGAAGAGGAAAAAACATTATTGTCCTCGATAAGTTTATTAATTATTAAAACTCCGATTAAACTCCAATATATGATTATGTACTCGGGTTGTGTGAATTATATTTATTGCACATGCACCCACAATTTCTTCATACCTTTTATTTGTTACATGTTATTTTTGAGAGCTTTAAAACACGCTTCATTATAATATTATGAAACAGAGATAAATGAAATGTACCATAGGTAAATATTTAAGGACTTCATTTTTCCATGTTCTATTAGTGTTTTTGCAATAACAGGTTTTTTATTTCAGAAATTAAAAGAAACATAGTTTGCCCTTTTCTCAGAACAAGAGTAATAGTCAAATAACTTTACTCAAGCCTGATACCAGTTATTTGTATGACGAAAGCTACTGCCAGGTATTAAATGTGGTGTTAGCAAGGGAAACCTAATATGAAATATTATAAATATGCCGATGCAATGCGTCCTAAAGATGAAATTTACTAGGTAATTAGATCAGAACAAAGCAGAGGCCTAGCGTAACACCGAAGGTTTTATAGATCACGTATTTCTGGGAGTAATCACATTCTATGAAAGCATAATGTACCCAAGCCGCATTGAAAAAGCATAGGAATTAATACACACTTTCTAACTGGGGGAAGCTGGAGACTTTAATATGATGCAAATACACTATCATATTCACTAATCAAATAACGGTGATTTTTCCACTTTGTGTTAAATAAATTTCAAATCTTACTCGAGGTCGAAAGGAACAAGTATGTTGGCGCATCCCAAACATACAACGTAATATCTGACGATACAATATCAGAACCATGTCATAAAGGTATATGTATGTTCAATTACCTTTACTTCATTGTTGGGAAGGAAATTATCTCATAGAAAGTTCTGAAAACTGGCAAAAAGTTTTGCCACAAAAGTTGTGTATTTTTTTCTTTTGTTTTCTGTAATTTTAAAGTGGTAATTCCTTTGAACCCTAATGTAAACACAATATCCACTAATGCCATTTTAAAAAGTGTTTTGCTATGTGTTTAGCATCGTAAGTGACAGAGAGCTGCAAGGTAGAATCTTTGTTTACAGTTTGTACCCTTGCTTCAGATATCTCTTGAGTAAATTACCAATTAATTGGAGTAAAACATGATGTGCATGTATGGCTCATTCCATCAGTATCAAGAAAACTGTGAGCAAAGACACGAAATCGAACATAACATCTAACTGTACGTTATATATTTTGAAAATTAAAATGTCTTAGAAATTTAGCATATATGTAAACTCTATATGTAAGCCATATGATTTAAAAGTTTTGGTTTAGATGTTTCAGCGAAGCTTCTCAGACTAATAATTGAAGCTGGAATACTTGTTTTACACAGTCAAAACTGGTGACAGGCAATTCCTACAATTTTATGGTCTTTATTGTGTTTCTAATTTAAAAACTAATCTAATTTTTATATATGTATGTATTTTGCTTGTTATATATATATATATATATATATATATATATATATATATATGTTCCGTGTTAATGTATTTAAGTTTTGCTCACGAGTGTAGATTATTAGATTATATATACACAAAATATTATATTTTGTCAATGGGTGTAAATACGTTGTTCATTTGCGTTCATGTTCTACATAATAAACATGCGTAAAGTGTGACGTAATATTCTGATTGTTTTATAAAGAGCAGTTGGCTACGCTTCGACATAAGTCATCTGGGTTTGTGTTGCTACATAAGACAAGTTGAATTGTGATATAGAAATTTTCATGTATAAAAAGAAAAAAAAATCAAATGACAACAGTCAATTCATTGCTAATTCAAATCTTTAGTACGGTTTCATTGTTTATATTCAGTCTGCAACTGTATTTGATGTTATCTGCAAATTAATCTGAGTTAATTTGAGTTGACTTATCTATTGGAATTTAAAGCGCTTATATGACTGTCTGATTCAAGTACAATTTGGGGATAATTGTGAATTCATTCGAAGGTTTCTAAATAATACCATTGTCATACATCAGTACTGTTACACCTCAGCAACTTTTAGGGGATTGGTATGATCAGGAATCCTTTTAGACATTTGATATAACATTTCTAGGATTATTTTGGATTTAATTGGTAAACTGTATTCTTCTATTAATGTTTAATTTTATAACTTAGATAAATAATTTGACTCAGAATTTGGCCGTATGAAGTGTAATAACTAATTGTGTCTTATGAGAGCTATGCATTACGGGAAACTCGATGTCGATCAATTGCTTCGACAGAAATATTATTCCTATGAAAAAAATTGTATATTAAAGAAATTGTACACAATCACGCATTGTCTGTAATACTAAATGAGTTCAAATTGTAATATTTCAGGTTACTATCACTGGTAAGAAAACTGTCAATGCGGTTGTCTTTGACTCGGGGGTCTGGCGGAGATAATTCTCCAGTAACCTCACCATGTTCACTGTATGCATTCGCAAAAGAAATGTGTCAACGACAAAGAAAGTCTTTTACTGTTTTTATGAAAACAGTCATTAATTTGAAGCAGGAAACATATAATTATAAGGATTCTATCTGAAATCAAAACCTTTATAACAAAATTTCTGTCCTAAAATTATTGTAAACTTTCTACAAACGTTTCATCAATGTGATAATGTAGCCATTAATATAATTGAGAAACTAATGCATGCAAAAAAAATGTTTGATGCCCTAGCAAAGTATATAACAAAAATAAAATCTACCTCGGTTTGAGCAGAGGTAATGAAATATTTCACTCGTGATAATACAATGTTTCCACTTCACTCTTGAAATATTTCCTAATATCTACTCCAAAAACGTAGATACACTCTCCATACATCACATATTAGTCAGGAGGCATTGTCTCACGAGTACATTTGGAAATAGGATTAAAGATGTTTATTAACTGGAAAACGTTTTTCAATTAATGACTGTACTTAGTTCATTATGATATATTTTCCTCAGCAGGTTAACTGTGTTTTGTACATGTGAATGAGTATTGAAACTCTGTGCATGGGCTGCATGGTGCATACTTTCAAGCTAGATACTACCTGTATTGATTAATTAAAATAATCAAGTGTTAATGCATTAATTATGTTAACACTTCTGGTATGCTATAATCAAAAATGGATAGCAGGCTTTTTGCCTGTTTTTGCCATGGTTTTCTTTTGGTATACTCGAACTAAAGGCATTCGATTATTTGCCACATGATTTACTATTGCTAAAACTAACAACGTATGGATTCACAAAGAGGAAAGAAGACTCAGAAAGCTGACCCTCAACAGAACACAATGTGTACAATGTATAAATCCATGACATAATTATTTTATTTTGTTTCTATTGGCAAGTTAAAGTATGCAGAGGATAAAATGGTTTCTCGTATAAATGTGAATAGTGATAACTTAATGCCAACTCTGTTAAAGAGTTTATCTGAGTTGATTTACAAATAATCGAAAGAAGGCCAGTCCTGACAAATTATTCTTTAGCTTTTTAATCTGCATAAAAATGCTTTAGATATTTGCTTCATTGGACTAATTGTGTCATGAAGAATTATTATTTCCAATCAAGTTAGAATATGTCAACAATAAGGATAATTGTTTGCCCTAATTTTTTAAAAAGACTCTGTTATTTATTTTTTCATACATTGTGAATGGAATTATACTTAGTTTTAAGATAGATACTTTGCCACATAAGCGTTTAAGTTTTTGAACTATGAACATGATGAAACGGTTTCTTTAAAAAAAATATTTCTTATTTTAATTGGTTTGTTTTAATAATAGTATGCATGTATGTGCTTTTTTAAATGCACTCAAGCATTGTTATTTTAAATTAATCCTGCTGATTAAAGGTTCGTATTAAGTCTCCTGAATTTCTTATTCCTTTCGGTTTTGTGTTAATTTTTTTTCTTGGTCAAAAGAGTTTTTTAAACGTCCTCAAAGCTAGCAATAGATGATTGCATAGTTTCATGATTTAATGTTATGTTTAGTAGAATAGACGATGAGTATTGTTGATTTTGTTAAGTGTTAACATACCAACTTCAAATAACGTACTTGACTTAAGATAAAATGCTGTTGACGTTTTATCTATAGATCAGGCTATGTTTGGATTAATTTTAGTGTAATATTAATTTTAAAAGTATCTGCTGACAACTAAGATTAAACGTTCTCATGCATATTATTGTATAAACATTGGCCGAATGTAGGCATGCATATTATTGTATAAACACTGGCCGTATGTAGTCATGCATATTATTGAATAAACATTTTCTCATGCATATTATTGTACAAACATTTTCAGAAGAGTTTTTCTTTACTGTTTATTATATTGTGATTTTCGTTGTTTAATTTCACTGCTACTGGATTCTGACATTTCCAGTGCATGAATTTTCATTTTTATGAGATGTAATGGAGCAATAAATATTTTCAAACGGAATCGAATTATCTCTCAGAACAACGTTTCTCATTGCATGCAACACTCAGTCATGAATGTATTAGTTCAAAAGCATACTAAAAGGACATACCATGTATATCAATGACAGTAGTTTAGTGTGAAGGAAAATACATTTCATGTATCTAGAGTGTCATTTCCCTTTATATAATGATGAGTTGTTTCGTAGAATAATTAGCACTATAAGCGATGCGACTAGACAAGTATCAATATGGTGGAATACATATGAGAAATGTTTTGGTCTTTATAAAATATGTTGACGTTTATTTTAGTGTTCTAAGTGATGATATGTGCAGCGATATTGTAGAGTAAAAACCACAAACTTTGGTTTGCATAAATTCTGAAATCCGTTTTTTAAAACTCCGTAAAAATGTAGGGTTGCATTATTATCTTACATTTGTGAAACTGTCTAAACCGTTTGGGCTGGTTTAATATTTAACTTCGTTATTTTTTTTTAAACTGTCTAAACACTATGGGCTAGTTAAATATTTAATTTTGTTTTTGTGAAACTGTCTAAACCGTATGGGCTGGTGTAATATTAAGCTTAGTTTTTGTGAAACTGTCTAAACCGTATGGACTGGTTTAATATTAAGCTTTGGTTTTGTTTTTCGAGTCAGCATATCTATAGTTTCGTGTAGAGAAAATAAAGTCTGTGTAATGTATATCCATCGTCTACAACTGTAACATTTTCTATCTTTATTTTAATATGATATTTCCAAACAAGAATAAGCTTGTACTCAGATATGTTTTCAACGTATACAAAAGATGAGAAGGTTATGTTTAATACATATATTACAATAAAGATGTGCATATAAAATTACAAGCAAGACATTTTCATTGAATATAATGTTGAAAAAACTTTTAAAAACGATATAAGAAATTCAAATTTTTACCTAATGTTAAGCATTAAGTCCAGTATTACACATGGAAAAAATACCCACTTTGAAATATGAATGTGAAAGACGTATACATGTCATTACTTTCGCAAACATTCTAATAGAAATGCCCAATATCTAAAGAACTAGATTGTATTTACTAAAATGTTAGAATGATCTAGAAATGTTTATTGGATAAATCGATTTCCATTGATTAGATTTTATGACCTTAGACACCTTATAAAATTATTTAAGATGAATAATTTGAAGAACAAAATTAAGAACATGGATGTGTTTGCACATCACCATACATCAAAGCTGTCAAACATGTAGTTATTAGAAACTATTGGGCAATATCAGCTGACACAGATATTTAATGGGAAGATGCAGGATTGAATTGTTACAGTTTCGCGTTCCCTTGGTATTAAACAACAGAGAAAAAGTCGGTGGTATGTCATTGCAAACGTAAGCATTGTTTGGACTTGGTGTTGTTAATAATATGCCATAACAAAATTGCCCATTTTCGGAATGAATGTTGTCAGTGGTATGCTATTGCAAATATACCCATTTTTTGAAAATGGTGTCTTCATCAGCTTGTAAACAACTTGAACTAATTTAACTTATCTCGCTCATCTTTTCATTAATCAACCCCCAAACATTGCAAGGGGCATAAACCCACATTGTTTCTGTTATGAGTACATGAAGAAGTTGTTTTCCAAATATACCGATTTGACACCTAAACCGATGGTCACTGTGTTCCATACCCATTTGACACTTAAACCCATCCTCACTGTGTTCCACATATGCCCATTTGACACTTAAACCCATACAAATTCGACACTTAAACCCAAGCTCATTGTGTTTCACATTAACCCATTTGACACTTAAACACATGGTCAGTGTGTAACACATATAACCATTTGACACCTGAACCCATGGTCACTGTGTTCCACATATACTCATTTGACATTTAAAGCCATGGTCACTGTGTTCATCATGTACCCATTTGACACTTTAACCCATGGTCACTGTGTTCGAAATATAAAAACTTGACACTTAAAACCATGGTCAATGTGTTCCAAATATACCCATTAGACTACCTAAACCCATGGTCGCTGTTCCACACACACTCTTTTGACACTTAAACCCATAGTCATTGTGTTCCAAATATACCCATTTGACACATAAACACACGGTCACTGTGTTCCAAATATACCCATTTGACACATAAACACACGGTCACTGTGTTCCAAAGACAAAGAATGATATATGTTGAGTTACTAACGGACAACATAAAATGGAAAATAAAAGTTTAATAAACAGACCAAATAACATTTGCACAGAGGCTTTAAAGATGAATGAAGTGAAGGATGGGATTACACGGAAGTTAGGAGAACGTACTGCCAAACAATGTACCCTAGCGAATTCACATTGTTTCAAAGCTTAATCATAAAATGTACCAAAAACTATTTTACATGTACAATGATCTCAAATGAGCCTTTAATTTAGTACCTAAAACTCTTGGTTTAAAGTGAGTTCCTAGTTTTGTTTACCTATTGACACCAACCCTGGGACTCGAGAAATGAATGCAAGGGTTAAAGTTCATTTATTACTTAAATACTCCCAAACACATTTAATATCCATGACCATGATGAGGAAATATGTTTTGGCATTTTGACATCCCGTCTAATAAAAAACGTGTACCAGTAATCAACAAAAAAAAATCATCTGCATAAAGTATCACTTCTCTCATGTTGGAAGGCTATTTTGTGTTTGCGCCCTGAAAATGATGATTCCTCGATTTATTAATCTTATAGATTTAATTGTTGATAACATTATAGTTATTTTTAGACACTTTATATATATATATATATATATATATATATATATATATATATATATATATATATATGTATATATATATTGTACCCAGCGTACTATACAACAATTTCAGTTATTTAAGAATGAAAACTTGAGACCAAATGTTCACAAAGTATCCAAAAGACTTCTTACTCAAATTGATGTTTTAGAAATATCTATCTAAATGCGTGACTGTTAACATTGTTTGATTTTCTTTCAGCATTAAATACTGAATTCATCAAATTTGAGGAATTCTGCAATCCTTTTTCAAGGACTAAACCTTTATCGATATGTTCCAGTTTACAACAAAGGGATTACGCGATCAATATAAAATTTTTTAATTTGGAACAAATATTCACATTGTCTTAAGTTATAAGCACGATAGTGTCAAGTATTAACTGGAGGAGAAATTTATAATTGTTTCAAAATTTGAAATATTCTGTTACACGCACAGGAGTATTCACTTGACCGAGCGGTGTCAAAACCCTTGCGCGAGTCCCGCTGGAAGACATATTTTTTCTTTAAATTTCCAAAGACTTCCATACAACTTGAGCTGCAATTTGGAACGTCAGACGTGTCTGTCTTTCTTTACTAAATTTTGCTCTAATCAATTGGAGACCACAGATTAAACAACTTGCACAAAAGTCCATTAACCGCACCTTTGCATGGTTTTTCTTCATTATCAACAGATTTCCGTACCGCCAGCCGGTTATGCCATATAAATTAAACTAGTATTCCCTTTCTCAATGGGAACTATTTAACTGCGCCCCTAGGCCAGTCAAAGTACGATTTTACCAGCGTATTACGCTTATATTATTCTGCCTATTTTCCACTATGGACACATAAACGGTATTTACCAAGTCCCTACTTATTGATTCCATTGTGTAATTTACTGGTTTTCTACCGTAAATACTGCTATCCCATCCACAACACTATTATACACCACTAGATATTAATATGGTCTATGCTACTAAAGGGACAGTCATTCGGTTTGTACCTAAATTCACTACTTGCGAACCCTAGCATGGTTTAAACTCACTAACACTAGGCTCGGTGACGTTTGCTCCTACTAACTGGCTTATTATTTCGGGCTTGGAATATTTCCATGACGCCGAATCCCAATAATCACACAAATAAATCTAAGAATTGCTTAAAAATGGGGCGCTATCAAATATGCATACCCTAAATTTATTACAATTCTTTATGCCCAAGACCATGTATTGTATACTGCGTTTTCTTTGGCATGAGATGATACTAATCTGCTAAATATAAATAAATACAGTTTTAGTATTGACATTTATTAATGGACATAGTCAATCACAATTCCATTGCTCTTCGGTTGGATATGAATAGGGCTGATAGAAAAATCCAAGACGCTAGATCTACTATCCTTTTCCCACACTGAAACTCTTGCTAAGATTTTTAGGTCTAACTGGTCAATGATTTCAAGTCAATCAAATGTCAAAATGCTGCATTAAAGTCATTAACTGAGCTAGATACTGAGTTCCCACCTGCAGACAGTGAAATAACGACTCTCAACAGATTGTTTCATGCAGCTGCTTGACCTTCAATTTCAAGTCAATGTTAATCTCAAGAGTTTCACAGTTTCCACGCGTTCTTGCATATTTTAGACAAGTGACGTTAGTATTAAAAGGCGAATACAAAACGTGTACAATGTATATGCAGAGGAAGTAGATTGGCGGATAAAGCAACAGAAAGCAGCTGAAGGGACTACTGTTTTTAGCAAATGAAGATAATGTTCTCTTGCGAATTCGTTTGAAACGGATATATTTTATAACTATATTGCCTATTCCATTCGTGACAAATACTAAACAAAGTATACTCCTTGTCATGGTTAATCCCTTAAACAGTTACCTTACCAAGCCAGCATCGATCTTACAAAGCAAGATTTTGTTTTATTTAACCTAAACAGTCAGAACCCTTTCAAATCGTCAAAACCTTTTCAGTCTCTCTTGTGGCTGGTAAGAAGCGATTGTAATTGATATAAAAAAAATAGTAAGTCTTGTCGTTGATCATTCTTCCTTCTCCAATGAGCGTAGTTCATCATCGTTGAGATATCATAATGATGTTAACATTTGCTTGTACATTTAAATAGTAAGTGACGCATCTTTTGCTTAGTTCGAACAGTGCGAGCAATACGATCTTCTGGCACACATTAAGGGGAATAATGTGCTATCATTGGTCCAACAAAGCGAGGTAATACATAAGGAGAGACTAATGAAAGCGCAATATTGCATTTTGCACGTCAAGTTGAAATGGCAAGCATGCACAGTCACGGTCATGTCGAGGAGTTCCGTTTTTACAGTGGGCTACCTTCCTTATAAAGAGAAGATACGACAGTCGAATTTGGTGTATGTATGAACAACTGGAATAGCTGAGGTAAATTTAGCAATCTACGTGAAGTGATATAGATATATAGTGTTAACGAGTACATCCACATAGACCAATATGTTCTTAGGTGAGGTAAATTTAGCAACCTACGTGAAGTGATATAGATACATAGTGTTAACGAGTACATCCACATAGACCAATATGTTCTTAGGTGAGGTAAATTTAGCAATCTACGTGAAGTGATATAGATACATAGTGTTAACGAGTACATCCACATAGACCAATATGTTCTTAGGTGCCCATATCAAATTAAAGAATGTAATTATTTTTGCTGGGTGATTTCTCGTCATACTGTGACAAAAAGATATAGTTGTTCGATATATCGATAGCACGCGGATGACAGGCATCTCCTCCAATGACTAAGTTTTTGGAGCAAAATACCACAATCAATGCAAAGCATCTTGACTGAGCGTCCTTTCCAGTCCGATACATAAAGCAGTTCATCTTTAAATTTGAGATCGCCTGGAACAAAGTTTGTTGGATCATATATCCACTTCAGAGTGCTGCTGTTGATGTCGATGCATAGTTCTTTCCAACTACCACTTGCATAAATCGACTGGCCATCAGTCGCAATTGAGCTAACACATTGCAGAGAAAGTGTTCCTGTATCGTTAAGTGTTATTGTCTTAAGTATGCGTTTTGTTATGCTAGATACCATTAAGATCTTTACACCGGCGCAGCTCAAAAAAGAAAGTCTGCATGACAGCAGACACATAACAAATCTCCTTTAGTTTCGATGCTAATTCTCTGTACTTCCTGTAAACGGCCGCCTTTCACAACATATTTAATCAACAAAGGTTTGGTACATAATCCAACAATAATTGAGTCATCTATGTCCGATCGGCATACACTACATGGGGGGGGGGTCATCTAGCTGTATGTGGAAGGAATCTTGTCGTCTATAAACTGTCAAACAACAATTTGCGTAATCACTAAAAACGATATCACCATTTTTAAGAACAATCAGACTTGTTATCTCACAACAATTGTCAGACATTATAGGAACTTGTATCGTATTTGCTAATACAAAACCTACAGTTTGTTTCTGCCGATGCGAATAATTGTCGCACAAAGACATAGAACGAGCCATGCTTCTTGTGATCTCGTTCTCGCTAAACAGGCTATTGTTTGCTTTTGACGCAATATCATTGTTGATGGTGTAAAGTCCAGAGACTTCAGCATAATCACTTCTATCTGTGGAAATGCTGCCAACTCTGGATCCATATTTCCACTTACTCCAAGGTATAAAATGTCAGAGCCAGATGGCATGTAAACATTTTCCTTTGTCTCACATAATTTGTTTGCATGTGATTCATTATATACCACTGAAATTTTGTCAAGGTCGGTACATTCATTTCGGAACTTGGTCACTTCCTTGGACTGAAGAAGCTCGATGCGTGGTTTGAAATCTCCATGAATAGCTTCTCCCGATCGTTTCATCATTTTCAGAAAATAGGTGTTTAGCTTCTTCCAGATGTTGACGAGGCCCGCATTTCGTCAGTTTCTTCTCGCAACTCTCAATTCTGAAAATAATAATAATAATAATAATATTAATAATAATAATAATAATAATAATAATAATAATAATAATAATAATAATAATAATAATTGTTACGTGCATAGGCTCGAATAAACAGCAACAAAGAAAGAGTGAAAGTAACAAGCTTGTAAAAATTTAATAAACAATTTATTGAGCACAAATATTTTCCAGAAAAGAAAATAAACTTACAGTTTTAAGAATCAATTCCCAAAATTAATCCAAAAATAATTCAAAATATAATAGACTATTGAAATTGCAAAAGTCCTGGTAATAAAATGTTCTAATAATTCCCAGTTCAAATCTTAGTGAAGCATCCAAGATGGAAGACGATGTCACGTGATGAAGTCAGTTCTGGTCTTATAAAATTCAATGAGCACAAATGTTTTCCAGATAAATAACAATATAAATCCTCTTGATCCAAAAGAATTTAAATGATTTCCAGTACAAGGTAATTTAAAATAACTCAAAACAACACAACTTAGTATTCTAACAGTCCAGCTTTTACTAAATAGTTCACTTCAAAACGTAATTTATATACCTGGATTTACGTAAACAAGGAAGGGGTTACATGATCTTCTAGAATCTTTTGAACAAATTTACGTTTAAAAAATCTCGTGCACACCGTATGACCCAGATGAAAATCAATTATTTTTACTCTCAAGAACTAAAAATAGAAAGATGTTTACAACAAAACTCCATAATGTCCTTCGAATCAGCCAATCATTTTAAAAGCTTGTTTACGAACTCTGAAGCAAGGTAAGAAACGAGGTCAACATCTGGTGTTAATTTGTAGAGTACAGGTAATCCCACCTTTTAAAAATTATCTCCCAATGAATGAATTTTAAATTTAAAATGTCGAATTTGAATCGGACAAACAAACAATTAAAACAAAAATAAATGACTTAAAATCAAATATACGTAACAGTCAAACACGTAATTGATAGCATGAGAATATTAATGATACAATCAAGTACTGATCTCACATGTAAAATAATGCAATACTGTACTTTTGTGCACATGAAAGTGTGTCAGCATTCAAGTTTTAGCAATCAAGCTATTCATTCTTCTGATGTGCCTGATATTGATGTTATATTAATGTAACCCCAGACTCCGTCGTAACAATCTTTGATTCTTTTTTCATTTAAATGAAAGTGAGAGGGTTGTGATCGCTTAAGACAATAATAGAAGAAGGTATCGTATTAACATACACCCGTCAAATATTGCAAGGCAGTCATCAAAGCGAAACAACCCTTCTCTATCATATAATAATTTCTTTGGTCTTTTTTTGTTTGAAAAGTAGCACACTAAATGATCCACACCATCCCTGTCTTCCTGTAAGAGTACTTCACCAACACCTATGTCGCATGGATCTGCATACATTTTGAATAAATTTGCAAAATCTGTGGAACTTTACAGAATCCCTTCATGGTGTCAGACTTTTTGACATATTTGGCATTTCCAATCCTCTCACTACATTTATCAACTCTAGTAATTAGATATGAATCAGTCTTAGTGACACTGTTTATGTTTATGTAATCAGTACACATGTGGAAAGTCGTATTCGGTTTATACGGCTATGTTCTGATTGTGTTTTCCTACCATTTGACAAGTATGGTAAAATCTGAAAGACTTAGTAACACCAATTTAAGTTTTGGCCAGTCAAAATAATTTGAGATAATGTGTCTTATTTACACCTAAATGGCCAGGCAACAGCATTTCAATGGTTAGATTAAGAAATCTTTGTTGATCCAATATGGAGACGACAGTTTGATAGCTAACTGACCACTCGTCACTATCGGGTACCTCCAAGTCTTCTTAAGGATCCAATTATTCAAGAAGTAATAAGTTCCTTCCTGTGTAGCTTCAGTCTCTGAAAAAAAACAGATTCCCGGATCTTCTTGTAAGACAACTAGTGACTGTCTTACCACCCTTATTACATTTAAGAGAGTATTAAAAAGAGTATTACTGTGATCCAAACATGGAGCAAAAGTGACCTCATTAAAAGTATGACCCAGTAAGGTGTCCGCTACAGGAATAACATCCTGGTCAACAGCATAGTTTTCATGAACATGCTTCCCCAATGCTTTAGTAACTGCGCAAGATGGATATAAACGTCCAGTATTTCAACTCTGATTAGATCAACTCTTCTATCCAGGAAAGATTTGTCAGCTTCAAGTTGACTAATCACGACTTATCACCCGCTAGGTCATTACCGGTTAACAAATGAACGCCTGAATAGGCAAATAAGTCACTATCCCAATTTTCACTGGTCTTGAAACTATGTCTGATGACAAAGTAAGACAATGGAGAAGGATATTAACATATCCCACCTTCTACTCACTGTATTTTAACACTGCTGTTAGAAGAAGACTTTTTAGAAAAAAAGACAAAGTACTTGCCAACAAAAGACTAAGAAGCTCATAAGTCTCTAAATATCTTAATAGCAGTAGCCTTATCTAAAATAACAACGGGAGATATGACTGGTTCTCAATTCTCCATAACAATATACGACGTGCGTTTGCAAATACATACACAAGAGTGGTCTTTCAATAATTGACCGTAACTTTGACGTCTTAGAAACAAGAGCATCAGGAACTGCTGTTAGGGTAACATTGCCTATTTTTTACCCTGAAGTAATCAGAAATAACCTTCCATTTTCTCTTACAATAAGACCACTTGGGAATAAATATTGTTTTCTGATCTGTCTTATCATACCGCATCATTATCAGCAGTTTGCATGTTTTTCCTCTAACTTTCTCATTGGCTAGATCAAAATATAAATATGTATTTCAGTGAGAGTGGCCTTTACTAGTCAGTTCCAATATCCTTAAAATATTACCAACAAGATTTCATACAAAATGAGTCGTCATATGAAAAACGCAACTGATGAGAAATGTAGTGTAACGGTGAGCTTTTACTATTTTTATTTCTAAATTGATGCTGATTTGAACGGCATTGTTACCAAGGCAGCAGCAGTTATGACCAGACTGAACCAGAGGGTCTGGAAGAACTCCAACCTCACTGATAAGACCAAACTGCGCATCTACCAGGCCTGCGTGTTCAGAACACTCCTCTAAATACACGAGACATGGAACACCTAAGCGAGTCACGAGAAGAAACTGAATAGATTCCATCTGAGATGCATGCATCCGGTGGCAGCCAAAGTACCTTACACTGAGGTTCTGGAGGGCTCCAGCATGAACAACATGTTCTCCATTCTCAACATTCTCAACGAGTGGCGCCTTCACTGGCTCGGCTACGTTAGGAGAATGGACCCAGGCCGCATTCCCAAGGATCTGTTATACGGCGAGCTAGCAGATGGCGCACGACTTACTGGCTGACCACGTCTTCGTTACAAAGATGCCTGCAAGAAGGACACGAAGACAGCTAACATCAACGTCAACGAATGGAGTGCTGTGCTGACGACTGCTCCGCCTGGTGTTTTGCTGTCAGACAAGTTATTCAGAAAGCAAATGAAGCGATATACAAAAACCTGGCTGCAAAGAAGGTCAGGAGGAGGACAAAACGGCAACAGCTTCGACAAGCATCGACGTTCACCTGTAGTAAGTGCAACAGAAACTGTCCCATTAGGGTCGGACTCTTCAGCCACTCGCTAAGGTGCAAATTGGACACCCAACCGGAGGTTACACCATCATCTCTCGAAGACGGACGGATGATGACAACATGTATGTCTGTTTATGTTATGGACTCCAACATGTTAAAATTGTTAGAGGGAATTTGCGAAAAACGTTTTATGATGGTAATAAACGGGCAGGTTATTGTTTCTAAAACAGAACCAACATGCTTTGACATTATTTCATGTCGTGGATAAATAACGGATTTGTAGCATGACGAAACATTGATGTCATATGCAAAATTTGATAAAGAAACTATTTCTTTGATGAATTATTCATGGAGTTCTAAAGGGAAGATGTCAAGATAATGGTGCAGTGGGATAATTGACAAATGCTAAAATACTACTACTACTACTACTACTACTACTACTACTAATAATAATAATAATAATAATAAATGCAATTCCTTGGATGAGTATTGTGCCCAAAAGCTACTGAAAAACTGATGACTGGATGTAATTTTGTTATGACTGCGAGGTTAGTTTCAGTTAGGACTAACTCTTAATGAGTGTTAAATTGCAATGCACCGGATCGACTGAATGTTCAGTTGAGGTGTAGTGCTTGATGATTTTCGCGTTGATTCTTTTGCGAATGTGGCTTTTATGATTATTCATTCGCTTTCTGAAACCAACGGTCACGTCAACACTTTGAGTGGCACAGATATTGCAAGTAAGAATTTAGGTTGTATTTTAGCTAAGACATAACTTCCAATTCATTTTGCACATAACTCCTGTAGTCGAGCTTCTAAATAGAATAGTAAGGAACTCGTCTCATGGATAACTCGCCCATTGGAGAATTCGTACCAGGTGTCAGGCGAAGTCGCCTCAAAGTTCATGTATATTAATTTGGGTATATCGCCGCTTGACTTATTATATTATTAAATTGAGATTCTAGCTCATGTTGATTATCTTCACACTGAAATTCGAATACCCACCCCTCTTTTCTATAGCAAGTGTTTACATGGGCCCTGTATGTCGGACCATCATTACCGGTCTGCGCTGAATTGCAGTTTGCTGTAGTTGACACCCTTTAATACTGTCAACATAATTTTCTGTGTGGTAGCCAAGATGGTTAAAAATTTATCGCAGCCCCAGTTATTATATCATCTATAAGACTAGTTTCCTAATGTCACTCTTAAATTTTTGTCTGCATAAAAAAATTCCCTTAATTGTAATTATTTTAAAAACTATTTATTTTAAAGTTACCCTCTTAATTTCAATGGAATTTAATCTTTTCCTTTTCTTTTATTAATACCTAAATTATATCACCACATACCATGTTTAACAGAAACATACATGGGTTAGAATAATTGAAATATGTGAGATTATCGGCAGGCTTCTCTCTATCTGTTCGTCTACTAACTTCACTGATCAATCAAACGCTTAGTGAGCTTTAAAAAAAACACGAAGAAAGCCCAAATCAACTTAATGGAAATAAAAGACTACACTGTTTAAGGTTTGAAATGTGCCATTGTCTCAAGAACATTTTACTGAAAATAATATTAATTTTGGAGACACGGAATATTATTCTACTCCTGCGTTGTTACTGGTTACTATATGTCGGTGTATTCTGCGTATGTCTTTCAAAAGATGAGATGTTTTTGTATCTGGCTATGAAAATGGAATACATTACTTTGGACTATTTACGTTAGCATTTTACATGATTAACATTGAAGTTTATTGTTATTGGTAGAAAATTAAATGTAATAATGTCAATAAGTGACAAGAGATATCAAACTATATCAGTTTACATTTATTTGATAAAAAGTTCAACATTTTCTAAATTTAATATGTCACTAAGTTGAAGAGAAACAACAACGGATATTATGTAATGTTTACAACGTCTCCTTTATGGAAAGAAATTATTGCATACATTAAAACAGAACATACACCTTGGACTACCTTGCTAATATGGCTCGAGCAACAAGTTGATAGATTAATTAGTTGACCGTAAAGCCCGTGTGGGACAAATTTAAAAAAAAAATATTTAACTGGACTAATATACAGTGTGGTTTTCAGGTAAACAGTTGTATCATTCAAGTAATTTGTTTATCTGGATGAGTCTAAAAGATAAATATAAAAAAAAATATTCTGCGTTACAAGTTCAAAACAATCCGTGTGTGTGTCACTTTGTTGACAGTATCGAAAGGACTGACTATTATCTCCTTTTACTGTTATATTCTTCTATTCTTATAATTCTTCTTCTTCGAGAGAAAATCAATTGAATAAATAATCATGAAGTATAGACCAAATATTCCATCCTGTGGTTGCTCGTGAACCTCATTTCTAAACTTTTGACTGCCTAGAGAAAGTTCAAGCTAGCATTTTCCTAGAAATGTTTTTTTTTACCTCCAGCTGTGGACACCAAATCTAATTTCACAGATCCAATATGAAAGTTTGCCACATAGACAAATTTCTCCTTAAATCTACTGCTAATTATAGTAGCATTGGTACCAATATCCATACGCAAAGGTGCTTGATAATTTGAACTTTAGCACAAAGACCCCATCATTGTCATTTATATTGCTGATGATAATAACACATTTTTTTTTCTTCCTTTTCTGCTGACTTCAGAACTAAATAGTTTTCTTCTGTCTGTTGAATGATTGGCTATTTCAGTCTATATAGTGTTGAGTCTGTATATTATCTCCACCCTAGAAGCTTTTTGGATGCCATTTCAGCATAAGATAAACCTTTTATTTCCATAGTAAGTTTGCTTATTCATTTTAGTCTAACATTTCTTTTATCATTTGAGATATGTGTTTGCTTGTAGTATGCAGAGCTTTGATTCATTAAGGGTTGTAATGTCAGTTTCCTCCTATTTATCAGGGCCTGTCTGAATCTGGTTTTGAGAGACGGTTACATTGCTTTCACGCTCTGTAGATGGATTAATCGAATCCCCATATAGTGTTTTATCAAATGTAGGAGCTGGAATACAGATAGTATGACATTCCGCTTCACCGATGGTTTTTGGGGGTGAGTTCTCAGGAACAGAATAAAAAATAATCAATAGCCAAAATACCACATAAGGCTGAGTCAGCTGATAGAAAAGCAAACCGGGTTAGCTGAGAAGGACTCATATTTTCCATTAACTGTTATTTGCAATTTGGCTTTGTACTCTTCTGAAAGTTTAGCTGATACAATCTGATATTTAGTTTCTGAACTATGAGTTCAAAAATCCCGCTTCGCTCTAGGGTTTAATTTCATTACAACTCTCCTAGCACTCTCGCTAAAACGTCCAGCTTGATATAAGGATTTTTGTTGCAGTTCCAGTTATTGATCCGTACAACAATTTCATATTAAGACAATCTTCAAAAACTCTTAATGCCCATATTACTGCTAACATTTCATTTTATCTTGCCCTTTGCCACTGAAAGAGGTTGGGTTATGCAAAAATGAAGATTCAATATGGTTTTCATTCTCTTCAGTAGCTTCTTACACATAATGATAAGATTGGCAACTTGATCAGTCACTCTTTTCTAGAAATCTTGTTAGCCCTGAGAAGGACTCTTTATCTTCAACTCCTTATACATTTGGTTAATGCTGTGATCTCCTAGGTCGGGCACTATGCACACACAACGACAGCTTTAGCCATTCTCCCAATTGATACGTGTGGTTGGGACCGCAACTGATAGGTGTGTGGCTTAATAATCCCAGTTTTCAATTTGAGGGATATTGGAGACTTATTCCCTCTGTCGTCTTTTATGCCAGACCCGTGGATGACGAGATCTTTGCAGATTCCACTCTTACCGCTGTCTTTGCCACTCTTCCTCGTTTTCCATTTGGGGCGTGTAAGCTCTTGGTCTGATGGTGGTGGTTGTGGCTGTGGTACTTGGCAATGTGGAGGTGTATTCACTTCAGGGCTTTTAATCATCAAGTGAGGCAGGATAATTTCTTTCTTCTCTCCTTTCTTCATTTGTCCTCCTCCTCTTCTATCTGGCACTTTCTAAACTCACCTCCATGACCAGTTCATCCAGGAGTAGTCTGATATACTCCAGGCGTAATGGAGTTCCAAATTTTACTGATTCTACTCATCTTGAAGTTAACTAGTAAACACTAGGTAAGCCAGAATGACGAACGCTCCGATTTATATCACTAAAGCGCGGATTATATCTCTTATATACTTTTATCCCCGTCTCGTTTCATGCTTTCTGACAAGAAATGGCCTGCTTCTTCAGAAGGAAGAGAACTCTTTCGTGTTAACTCAACAGTACACAAAACAGTTGTCTGGCTCCTGCTGTTGTTGCTGCTACTGTTGCTGCTGATCTATCTGCCTCTGAAGTCTATATATATCGGTCCATTCTTCTGTCCCACTTTAAATGGCTCAAGTGCTGAAGCGATATAAAACATTTCTCCGTTTATTTTGGGGGAAGGATAGCGAGACATCAAAGACAATATATGGGAAAAGAAAGATTTAAAAAGGAAAACCAAATAGACTTAAATAAACAAGAGATAGTTTCCTAGCTAAAGACAAGAGATATCCATAATGGTCACAAAACCATAGTTCAACTTTTGTATCGTATCTTGAAGAGTCACGATCAAAATAAGTCACTAAATATTCTAAGGAATATCTGAAACTACATTAATGAAGAAAATGCACAGATTAATGTCCACACACCAAGGAAGGTGTGACTTGTAATTTCACGTTATTTAAGCGAGTTGTTTGGGCATTTCGTCTCATAAAGACGATGATATCGTCTTCCAAAGTAGGTAATTCATATAAACAAAAATACTCCACACAGGTATCGCAGGGAAAATATGACGGCTACTCAGTGGGTTCCTGGAAGATGACTGTCATCCGTGTTGATCATATAAACTTGATGGTCTTGAGGTTTGCGACGAGGCAGTTCATCTTTGGCGCACACGACATGATTCCAAGAGGTGGTTTACGAACTGTTGTTCAAAAGGTAATAAGTTCCCAGTTATCATTTTATTTTGTTTGTGTGTCTTGTAATGATGAGTCTTCAATTCAATCCTGACCTTTGCTAGTAAATCTCTGCCAAGTAATCGTCTCTTTGCTTCGTCTTCTTACTATGGGCCAAGAGGAATTCTATGCGACGGATCTCTAGTGCAGTTTATGGAGGAGAGGAATGATAACGAAAGTCTTTATGCCACTGATGAAACACTGCCTCTTTCGAGATAAGACCCCAAGCGTCCTCCAGATACACGTTCAATGTTTTCTTCTTGACTCATCATCATACATTTACCGTTTTGAATTTACTGGGATAATCGTTATGACATCCATATCAATGTTTCCTGGTCAACCCTGTAACAGTTTCTTCCAGGTGTTTGGCAAAACAGGAGAGTGAATGTTATTCTTGTTCTGGTCATCTGGACATCACCATGTCCTCTTAGTCTTTGGATTTGGATTCTGCCTCAACAATATCTTCCCTTTCATTTCCATAGATACTCTACCATTCAAAGGAGAACAAGAGTCTTACATAGAAGATTATAATAATCTAAAATGACGTCTCTCAAAAATTACATACAAGATGACATTAACTGTCTCGAGAAAATCTATAGCAAACTGCAGTTTCACATGCAATTGGCCTGATTTTACAGGATGGAAATGTCCCTCGTCGCTGCCTTGGTCTCGCGTGAAACAAAAACTCACAAAGTGTATCCTCCTGCATTATCGTCGTAAAAAATGCCGTGGCTGGTGTTCTGTCACGTGTCTTTGTACATTGACAAGTACGATCTAAAATCATTTTTCTGGGAAAAGATAGGTTGAAAGAGCCGGGTACATGTTTAACCGTTTGGGTAACTATCTTTGGAACAGATGACCTTCGATTTTGGTTCGGAGTCCAATGGCAACGTTGAAAGGTTTTGTTTCAACGCATCGTAATGGACAATTGTCGGTCGTTCCGCTCAGAATGTTACTGATGTCGTATCCCACGTTTAGTAACACTTCCACGCGTCGCACATAGAATGTGGCTTCTTGGATGACAGTTTTGTAATCGTTGGCGTGGGCCATTAAATGGAAAACGGTATTGCTACTGCTATTTAGTCTCACACGGATATCCACCCTGTACAGCAAATGCTTTTCTTGCAGCCACTTGTCCAAATGCAAACAATCCATCAGTTTTAAACTACGTCCTTGCAGGATTTTCTTTAGACGGTATTACAAAAAAAAACATATTGTAATGATCGTCATCTACTGAGAGGGCTTTATCGATAAACGTGCCTGCAGTGTCATGTTTCGATACCACTCAAGAATCTATATAAATGGTCTTGGCATCTTTACCGTACGTCAAGAGATTTTCCAGGTACGATTGGTACGGGTCAGTAGTTATGCTGCTGCCGACTCCTTTGTTATTCAAGTATAAATCCACTTCGGATAACAAGGAATGTATCAAAAATGGTTGATGGGACCTACTCCAGTCTAGTCTCCAGGCGTGGTATTGTCAGTTTTGATCACTTTCACTTTCAGGTACAGGTAACTGCCATTCAGATTTATTTCAAATTCGACTGGAGCTGAGGATGTCAAAGTGGAGATGGGAGAAAATTCTACCATCGGGAATCTTACATCGTCATCATGTCTGTGGCATGGCAAACAGATCCAGTTCCCACTTGGAGCATGCGTAAGACTCAGTTCATCATATTTTCTGTTTTTTTTTTTAATAATCAAAAACGTCTCAGTCTCATGTTTATTATTTTATAGTCTTTCTAGCTCTGGGTGTGAGAAGTCATCTTAAGGGGTGTTTCGTCGTCTCTTTCTGTTCTGTACTTGATGTGGCGTCAGAGAAGCATAAATGCCTGGCTTAGGTGCGTCCAGTGCATTTATGCGAGTATCTCGTCGGCCCAAAATGCTTTTCCAGTTTAAAGCAAGGCAGTTTTGCCTGCTCTAAAGGTTTCTTTGGGGTTTTGTTTGTCGGTGATGACATTTTGGAGAAATTATTTAGTTTGCGTTGAAGAGACATCTGTCAAGGCGTGGAATCCTCGTGTCACGATTGGTTTCAAAATGGGGATCTCCAAACGAAGCTCCGATTTCAGCATTTCTCCAAAATCATGTCTTCGCTGTCGAGTGACTCCTCGCTACACTCGATACATAATAGTTTTCGACAATGGAGTTTGAATGTAACGTTCTCTTTCGTAAATGAAATATATTGCTCATGACCTAATTTTTATAGCAATATTAAAACTGTCAAAATACGACTTCCTGATGGGTAAATAGTGAGGGTGTACAAAATGTGCAGTAAACGTGATACATGTTTCCACTTCCTCGTAATTAGTCTTGGCTGAATCCACTTTGAACATAATGACTCGCAGGATCGATACGGATGTGTATCCCACCACGTTGTAATGTACCACATCAAAGTAAAGAAAGTAAAGAAAGATCAAAATTAATCCCTTGTTCTGTTTTACAGGAAATCGAAAAACATCGCCAAATCCAAGTTGTTGGTGATGAGCGCCATGTTGTCTACGCATTTTGATTCGAAAGAGAGCTTGCTATAATCTGAAAATAATTCCACTTTTTTTGCAACCTCTACAGATTTTAAAGAAAAAGAAAAGCACAAATGGGTTAAAAGATGCACTGAAGTTAAGTCTCGCTGAACAGTTTTGTTTGGTGAAATTTTATTTGACAATGCCCTATTACAGAAAAATGAGAATAGTTTTACATTAAGGATAGAAATAAAGACTAACTAATAATTTTTGTACAAATCATGCTTGTAAGATTTTGCATGAGGTATTCAGGTTAATTCCTTGTTGTGGCTTTGATAATGAACCAACATTGCCACTAACCCCTCTTTTTAACTTTAATTATCGACAGCAAAGAGCTAATTTGAATATTTCACTGTGACAATGTGCCCTTCGCATTATAAAAGTTCACTAGTACTGTAACAAATTAGGATACATTGCATCACCCCTCTACTATCTCGATTGTTAGATATTTACCTTTGTAGCAGACATAACTGAATACGTAAGCCAAGTCGGCTATTCATTGCACCCCATGCTCTAACCACTAGACCACCGGAGCGGTCAATTGTATCAGTGAAGAGGCTAATGGAAGAAAACAAAATCGATCAAACTAACAGTGAACAGTTTGTTAATTAAATCTGCTGATATGGTGACAGTAAAAACGTAAAATGGAATTTTTAGGATTAAATGATCGTGGTTGGGTATTTATCGATGTGAACGGTGTTACCTAATCACTCATGAAACAAATAAAACATTTCTTACTTTAATGGCTTTTAATTTATTTTGCTTGTGATTAGGTGACATTTTAAACATCGATAAATACCCAGCCATGATTTTTAAATTATATAGTAACTTATTATAGTTGTTATCGCGGTACATTTGGTGACCTGATATGGAAAACTTTCTAATTTTAGTAACGGTGGAGTTACCATAAAAGGTAGCGTTCCGGATTACAATACAAGTGTTTGAGGTCTGACGTCATACTTGAGCAGATAATAAAGATATCGTTAAGTCTTTCTATACTTTGGACTTGAATACGTACCTAACCATATTGATAGTTTGCGGTTGTATGTACAATTATAACAGGTACACTTTTAAGCCACATTGCAAATATATTTTCCATATTGGGCAACATCATCTGCTTTAATGTGCGTAGAGAATACAATTATAAAATGCAGAATCTTATTGGGCTAAGTAATTTTATTGTTTTTCGTATAGTCTTGTAAACATGGCGTCCTGTACTGGTTAAGGTGTATTCTAATAAAATGCTTATTTTGCTTTAAATATTGCTTGAAGACGGCCTTCAACATCGGACCTTTCAAGTGGAAATTACTGGTCCAACCGCCCACAAATGGTCCTTGAATGTATCGTGCATTTCCGCGTAAAAATATCGTTAATTTTCCGTGCAGTAATAAATTGCTCGTACATTGAAACAAATTGACGCAGACTAGTATTTGTTCACATGACAAGACTGTCCAAAGTATATGTACAAATGATGAATGTTTTAGATTTGAAAGATACACGAATATATTCACGTGAGCTGTCTGCAAGCATTTTGATAGATGATACAACAAAACAACGAAAATACAGGACAAAAGGCAATAAAAAGCAACCTATTACTGGAGAGAGAGAGAGAGAGAGAGAGAGAGAGAGAGAGAGAGAGAGAGAGAGAGAGAGAGAGAGAGAGAGAGAGAAAGAGAGAGAGAGAGAGAGAGAGAGAGAGAAAATTAAGGCCGTGATTATGCGATCAATCAATAAGGTAAGATTCTGTCTTGCTATACCAGTATTATCAGTAAAGAGATCAATTGTTTTCAGATGCCAACATCCCGCTTTCCTCTCCCTCCATCAAAACAGATGTTTAATAAAGAGTTGTCTTAGTTACACATAGGTGACGTGAAATACTGTTAAAGAAGTAAACTATCATCCCCCCACCCTACTCCCCAAAAAGAATTCTCGACTCCTTCTCCGTCACCTCGAGCCAAAAGGAAGTGGATGGGCAATCGCCCTCTCCCAGTCACTCGTTCGCGCCGGTACTGGGAGGAGGACTTAATATACATTGGTAGACAAAACAAGTGCATTATGTCGTCTTAAAATATTATAACCATTACCACAGTGCATTTCGTCACCCCAACTAGCAATCACACACACACACACACACACACACACACACACATATATATATATATATATATATATATATATATATATATATATACATATATATATATATATACATGTATATATATATATGTATGCATGTATATAAATGTTTAATTGTACATTGTATATGTATGTGAATATATATATATGTACGTATATATGTATGTATATATATCTATATATATATATATATATATATATATATATATATATATATATATATATATATATACACTGACGAATTGTGGTACAAAATTATATTGCACGTCGGGAAACAGCTAAATCTACAATTATTAAGATGTGAGTCATACAAGCATGAAGGAGAGACGATGTTACTTATCAAAGTAGGCATCAAGGTAAATATACATCATAATATAAAGACATTACATGTTCAATATATTTCAAAACGTACCCGAAACTTTGCAAGCGAATATGCCAAGACAATCTTCGGTTACGTGACTGTCTTCATTCTGCATACCATCTCGACACCTCGTGAGAGAAGAATGTATAAGGAAATGCGAGGATATACGTACTGAAAATTCCTAACTAAGAATAACTTGCATGATCTTAATTTTCAATGAACATGCTTTATTTTGTGTTGAAGTATCATGCTTGATATCAAGGTCCATTACGTCACCTTATTTAGAAATCCCAGTTTCTAATTATAGTAACAATGGAATTACCAGAGAAAGGTAGAGATCAACAATACCAACAACTTTATACATGAACATCATGAACATTGCTGAAGGAGAGGTTACGTGCTACTTTTGCACATACAATAACTATAGGTAAGTCTTTTTGGATTTTTAAAAAATACACCCTGAACCATTATTAATATGATAATTTGTGAAGTTCTATATACAAGATAAGAGACCAACGCGTACACATATCCACATAAGGAAATGTACTCACCTGTTTCGACTGCAGGGACAAACTTAGCGACCTCATCATGTTTTGTATCTTATATGTTTTCAGCATGTTTTTATGTTTTCCAATTTCATTGTGTTTGTCATTAGTTTTTCTGTAGTGTAGTCATATCATTACAGATTGTGTAAAGCGCTTAGAGCTTCGTAAGATTAGGCGCTGTACAAAGTCCTCATTATTATTATTATTATTACTCACAATGAACATTTTCCATGTTTGACATCTTCGTTTGATTAATGTGCATAAGAAATAAGTATAAAAGTAGTATCTACGTCTAATAATATTTGAGTTTTATTATACGTTTGGTACCCAAGCTTTGGGTAATATTATTATATTTTCTTTGAAAATGCTTATAATTGTACTAAATATAAAAGTTACACAGGTCATTCATGCACATTGACTCGTCGTAAATTAAATTAAAATCGTTGTTTAAAAATAAAGTAATAAATGTGTACCAAAGTATATTCTATCATGATTATTGGATGCTATACACCCTAACTGGCATCAAGAAACTTATTAATTGCTATGGACGTTTACAATGCTGGAAAAGTACTGCTGTAAATTGGGTAAAAAATCAAATCTAGTCAAATTATCACAAAATAGGGTAGTATGAATTTGTTTATCAACATCTGTACCTTTCACTGTGACATCCATCGCACGACGTTCAAGACTGGTTGTACTGGATCATAATTTTAGGTTGAGTTTGTCATGACATCTTGACGTACTTAACGTCGATAATGCTGTATGTACTTCTCAGTACGTTTAAATAATTATATTCCAAAGGAATATGGATGTATGTTGATCGAAATAAAATGTATGCCTGCAATTTTTAGTTTTGTAAAATCAAATTCTAAAACATGACAACCATAATTGAAATAATCGGCGTTGAATGCCTACATGGCCATTATGAATTTAACTATATAATAATAGTACACCCTCTTATTTGTTTGCACCCCAACTGATTTGAAAACTAGCAAAGCATCAAAAATATATATTATGTTGTTCGTCTGTTGATTCGACGAGGACCTTTCTAGTCATCCGATGGTTGGAGGGGCTGGTTGTTTTCTGTGCGTGTGTAGGTGGCTGATGAAGCCAACCAATGCGCGGATCGTTCGTTGCATAAGGGACAGGGGATAAGTGGGACATCTCCAGGAGGGTTGATAATACGTGCTTCTCTGACTTGCCTCTTCAGCTCTGCCTCTACTGTCTTGCTAGATTCGCACAACTTGGAACCTTTGTGAACAGAGGAATGCCAAGTGACTCGATTGTTTGCTGTTTGTTTCCAGGAATCAAGGTATATGTTGTACGATTTCAATGCAGCTTTCAGACTGACCTCCGTGGGATTGCTATCCTTGTTGTAGTTCGCCATAGAAAAGAATCTAAGGCAGCTGGTGGTCTGGCATACATACAACATGTCCCGCCCAGTGTAGCTGGAACTACTTCAGGATTGTGTGGATGCTGAGGTGACCTGATTGGGCAAATACCTCAGTATCTGGAAACTTGTCCTGCTACTTGATGTTGAGTATCTTCCTGAGACTTGTGGTGTGACAGTGGTTCAGCTTTCTGGCGTTGCGTTGGTACACTGTCTACGTTTCTCATGCATAAAGTAGCGTGGGGTGCACAACTGCCCTGTAGATCTTTAGTTTGGTCTGGATGCTGATGCCTCTTCTATTCTAGACGTTGGAATACAATTTACTGAAAGTTGCGCTGGCTCTGTTAATGCGAAGGTTCATCTCGTCGTCATTGGTGATGCTCTGTGACCGCGTGCTGCCACTGCAGGTGAAGCGGTTCACTATGTTGAGTTTTTGACCTTTGACAGTGATGCTGAGCTCAACATAGGGCTTTCCAGGGGCCGGCTGATGCAGTAATTCAGTCTTCTTGATACTGATGGTGAGACCAAAGCTTGTGCAGAAGGTGAAGAACTTGTCAACACTGTATTGCAGGTCGGCTTCTGAGCCAGCATTGAGAGTGCAGTCATCAGCAAATAAGAGTACCCGGATGGTGTCTGTCATGACCTTGGTTTTCGCTTGAAGCCTCCTGGTATTGAATAAGTTTCCATCCGTATGGCACCTGATGCCGACTGCAACCTCTCCGTCTCTGAAATCATTAGTCAGCATGGCAGATAACAATATACTGAACAGTGTAGGTGCCAGAACACAACACGGATTGACGCCATTGGTTACTGGGAATGGCTCAGATGTATGCCCATTGTCCTGGACTCATGCCTGCATGTCATTATGGAAATGCTGCGACATGGACATACGTTTATTGGGCATCCATACTTGGCCATTACCTTCCACAAGCCTTCTTAGCTGACAGTATAATAGGCCTATTGCCAAGTCGACGTAGATGGAGAAAAGGTCGGTGTTTTGCTCTTGACATTTCTCTAGTAGATGCCTCGCGGCAAACACTATGTTGATGGGCTTACGTTCTTTTTGGAATCCACACTGACTTTTTGGCAGTAGTCCCTGGTCAAGGTGTGTAGTGAGGCGGTTGAGTAGGATTATGGAAAGTATACTTTCTGCAATTGAGAGTAAATATTCATTCTATGGTTAGCCTTTCTCTGAAAAATATACAAAAATATACGAAACAGTCATTTCATTCATTGATTTATAACTTTTAAACCAAATGTCATCATGGGGCTAGTAACAAAGTCGCATTATTTGTGTTTCAACGCAAAAGGAAACTCGAAGTTTACAAGCAAGCAGCCTGCTTTTTGTCCATTTCTGGTTTCCGAAATGGTTTATTGCAGTAAAACTGTCTTGTCTGTATTTACAGTGTGCACTATTTTCAATGTTTTTAAAACAAATTGAACAAAGAAATATGACGATCATATGTACATATGTTGAAAGAGATTTAACTAGAAAAAGTTATGGAATTATGGATATTTCAAAACACTTGTAAACACAGACTTGCATATGTTATAACGGTACCAGTTGTACAATCCCAGGTGGGTGGAGCTTAATGTGTAGGGAGCATTGTATTCAGAAATAGACTAAAAAAACCCAGCTGTGATTGGTGCATTATGTAAGAACTGTACTTTCTGTTAGAGCATTTTGGCAACAGTTGATATTATGTTTATTCATATCTAGATCATATTTCTTTAATTTTTAGGATAGTTGTAAAATGATGTAAACATGGCTGAAAATTTGTTTGTTGTGACTCATATCCTTGTCTAATTCCAGTAGAGTTATCTCTCTCAAATGCTGTGGAGTACCTGGGTTTGTCCTTGTCAAATTGACAGTCTAACATTCTTCTCAATGACATTGTGTTACATGCATGCTGATGTAGTATAGAAAGTATATTTATTTCACAAAACATGAGCATTGAGATATATGGAAAAACAATTGGTACAGTGATACCAAATGTAATTATAGAGACAAGGTTGCTAATGAAACTCCCGTTCGATTTGAAATACTAACAAGTTGACAGTGTTTGGGACTCTTAGCTATGGTCAGATTATAACTTAGTAAGCAATAAATGAAAAAACTAAATTTTGTGCATGTATGATATAAAGCATGCCGTCATCTGTTTTAAAAATTGGTTAGGGGGTTACAAATGAGCGGGAGGGTGTAAAAATAGAATTGTAGTGTGAATTTCGATAACTGATAAAGGTGAATTCCAAGCCATGAATTTCATACATTTTCTTTGTTCAATTTGTTTGAGAAGCATTGAAAATAGACACTATAAAATGATTGACACAGAGGACTAGACTATTCTTGAAACCGGAAATGGAGAGCAAGCAGCCTGTTTGCTTGTTTAAATCAGGAGCTTCTGTTTGCGTGTGTGCTTTGGATTTTAATGATGCTTTAACTATTTTACAGTGCTGTCTCCAGTGTGGTAATTTGTATAGTAATGTCTAGCACTGGGACATCATGGCGTAGACATGTAGCACGATGTCCCACCCAGTCACATTATCCTGACACCAAATTTAACAAAGGAATAGGAGGAACACAAGTGCATGTATTGAACTAGAATTCTAAAAGTTACAGAATTATGGAGATTTTCAATAACGGTGAACTACTTGAAAACATAGATTAGCGCATGCGAGAACAGGGACTCTTTGGATAATGCAAATCCACTTTTTCTTATTTGATATTCCTTTTCCAACTGGAGGAACCATGCACAAGTAACATTTGCTGATATGCTCTTTTGACTCTCTCCAAGTCATTGGCACTACAAAAGGCATAGGTTTCCTCATCCTGTTATCTTCATCTCCAAGTTTGCAGTCAAAATAAAGGTGATAGGCGTTCTTAATCAAAGTTGTTGTACTGTGCATTCGTGATGCAAACGACACTTCACCACAAACATTGCAGACGTAATAAGCATTGTTCACACAAGTTCAAGGCATCTCTAATCACTTTGGCTAAACAGAAATATGTCCCTTTGCAAAATCAAACATTGACAAGAAAGAGAGAACGATACTATGATTTCTATAGCAGAGTAATGTAAGCTTAGTTATGATCGCATCATCCAGGATTTCTTTGAATAACATGCAAATCATATCATGTATGAAGCAATACCAGTTTCATATTGCATCATTCATTGTTTTGACTAAAATGCAAGTACTGTCCAAAGCCAGTCATAGATTTATTCATAGTTCCAGTCAAAGATATAATTTAGTTATTTCTATTTAGAATTAGATCCATTATTTTTATAACTGCCGCCATTCCAGCGTCAATTGTCATATGTACTGACCCACTATCATATCTTTAAAACTAGATACAACCGACAATTTTAAGCATATTTTCGTTCTGAATGACTCAGAATTAGTAAAGTTTGACTGCATTTATTTCGAAAGCATTTTGGGTCTAGACTATTGTAATGTAACCCTTCAAATGGGATTATCTGCAAAACACCGACATTGATTATTTTTCTCACAGAAGTTTTTCCAATTAAATTAAAATGACCCTGCATCTTTGCAACTTAGCAGATTCAAAACAAAGTATTCATCAGTTAATATTATTTCCTCTCACCTTATATAAAAGTCTTCAGAGTTTGTGCTCTCTTTCTGCAAATCTGATAAATTATAAATTATCTAAGTATATTCAAGCCATATATGCCGCAAGTGTAAAATGAAATGAAGTCAAGAAAAATAGTTATTGATATTGGTAGTATGCAAAGAGCGTCGCAATCTACATGCTGCTGTAATTCCAAATAAATGTACTGTGGATAAAGACGAATGTGTTAATGAGGAAAATGTGATGAACGTTTGACCCTAATTATACAAGTTCTCGTATGTTTGTTAGCAGCTTTAGTAGCAGCCCTATGCGTTTACCGGTGTAAGTTCCAAGTCATTCCTTGCGCTCTGTAGTAGTTGTCTCATACCAGACCATACTTCTGGGAGCCATATATCGCAAAAGGCATTAATTGTATTCGCCAGCAGAAGCAGATTGATCTTTCGATAGAGCGTGTGCTCGTATTACCTTTCAATTCTACAGGTGCAGGTTAATGCACTGCTAAAGTTGTGTCGGTGGGAGCTGTTCACCGTTGAAACTATCCCAGCTGCTCATATACTCATATGAGAAGGCATCTTTGCTTCCTAAACGGTCAAGGTCTACTTGATAATTTGTGTGCCGTGCTGTGTTCTAAAATGCCTCCTAGGGCAGATCAACTGCCAACTTTTCTAAATTGTCATTCATGAACATTAGGATGCTAATAAACTACAGCTGCCCCAGTGAGTGAACCGGCTTTCAGTACATTAGGTTAACCTCGTACAGTACACTTTCTCCCTCAGTGATATGCAGAAGGTAGAAGCCTTTGTATCAGAGATGTTGACCACGATTGTTCGATGAATGCCCATTTACTTGCTAATATCGCTGAGCTCTACTGAGCATGTCAAATTTCCTCGGGTGCTGTCACCATTTAAAGAGTCGGCCTTCTTTAAAATGGATCGGGTAGAACGCGGACAGGTCTGTCAACTCAAAGCATCCATTACCTCCATGCAGGTTCGGGGTTGTAGAATTGGCTCGACGTGCTTCACTACGTGTCGTAAGAGGCGATTAAGTAGAGGCTACCTGTCTGAAATGGGTTGCGACCCGTGTCGGGGGAAGAAAGGATCCTGGTAGTTGAGCAGGGGCTTTCAGATGCAATACACTGCTTTGGCTTTTACATTTCCTAGACAGATGGTCTGGATGGGCCCGTACTCGACAAATCGGCAGGTCACGCCGAGCCCAAGGAAGTCGTTTTTTACTTGCTATCCTTCTTTATCTCTCTCCTTATATTTCTGCTGATACCACCGTTTTCCCATCAGTCTCTTCCTTTAGCTTTGCATTTCCCAAATCTTACAAGACTTTCAATAAGACGGTGGTTTAACTGGTCAATCCGGAGGTAAGTTTACTGACCCTAGAAGGTAATACGTTCACGGGTTAATGATAGGTAATTTTATCGACTGAGTATAGCATCTTTGTTTCCCTGGCAATTAGAAAGTGTCCCTTTGTTGTGCTTCATGGTGGGCGGGGAAAACGGGTGCTGAGACGGGTGCTGCATTTTTAACAAACCAACATGGAGATCCCCTATCCAATCAAATTAAGTGTACCAAAACACTATCTGACTATCCATGTGGTGAGGAGTCATTTCCACGATACATGGTTGTACAATCTAATGATGTCTCAAAACTGCTACTTTCTCCGTTTGTATTTGAAAAGGCAATTACGTGATCTATCAGTACACCAAACATTGTTTAAAAATTGAAATCGGATTGACTTGACGAGTGTGAATGACGAGGTCAAACAGACAATGTCAAGAAAATGAAAACTTTATTCGCTATTCCAGTCACATCATTCCCTCACACGCCACTCAATATGTCCAAAAGCATGATACGATGTCATGTCGTGACATGGATGGAGTCAGCAACACAGATAACATTAAAGGGATGAAAAATGAATGTTCCACTACAGTACGTAGAATACATATTAAACGTAATAATCTGCAATATGTAACAGAATTGTTACCGAGAGGAGGGTGGATTAAATGAACAATACAAACACAATTTGTGAAAGAAAATATAAATTTATGTAATAAATTATAAATGAAAAAAAATACAGATGTAACAACACAATAACTCACGCGCTCAACCCACAATTACACTCACAACCATTCACAATACATGAATAGAATAAATACACAGATACAAAGGAATCTCTTGGACTATACACAGATCCAAAAGATCCTTTTCAAACGTTTTATTAACACACGAATAAATTATGATAATAAAACAAACGACAAACTATAGTATCGCACGATGGATTGCGATAACTAGCACGAACATATACTTGTATTCAATCAAGTTGCTAGCTTTTATTGATATTCATCTAATCACTTGTAATACTAATGTGATTTGACATAACCATGTAAATATAACAATGTGTTCAATTGTCGTACAATTGCAACACACCTATGTATCTCCCCTGTATAACCGCACGATTCAATTCAACAGTTGAATCGCCTCCCAGTTTCCCCGGAGACCTAGGGTTGACCAATACTTTTACTGGCGTTTGCCCTTTACGGATCCACCACAGTTATACGTTCAGACAGCATACAACATTTACCAGAACCAACGGTTCCTCACTAAATGTCGACCGGATGTTTTACAACTCTAAGACAGCTCCGACACTCGGACTTCTAGCTTTCCGGATATTTACACGTCACGACAGATGTAGACGAACAGACAGTTCGACACACAGACAGATACTTCAATTCCGTTTACACAATTAAACGGCACCATCACATTCAGCTATTATACAGAAATGTTCCGCAACAAATCATAGATGTTCCACAACAAATCAGACGATATCAGACGTTTATCAAAAGATGGTATCAGATGTGTTAACAGCTACGGTATCAGAAACGGTATCAACTACGTTAACAGCTACGGTATCAGAGACGGTATCAACGATGTTATTAGATGCGCTATCAGTGATGTACTTCTACGGTATCAACGACGGAATCAACGACGGAATCAACTATAATAAACAAAACCAGACTAATAATAGTTGTCTCAAAAATAATCTAAGCCGTAGTTTACGATATTGCGTTTAAAGCCTAATAGTGACTAGTAATTCCAAATATTCCACGTTTGAAATCTGCATTGCAATAAAGGCATCATTATACGAAATGATAATCTGAATAAAATTCACAATAAAACGAAATGTAAATTTAACACTTACCCCTTTGGCTGGAGATTGCAAGACGAGTTTATTTTTTTTTTTTTTTTTTTTTTTTTTTTTTTTTTTTGGGGGGGGGGCACCAGACAGATGCCCCCTCCCCCTATTGAAAAAACTAATAAAAAAGTTTCATGTGTGAGTGTGTTCCCCCCGATATGTAGTTTTGTGTTTTTTAATAAATTCCATTTAATTTAAACCTATCCTTAATTTTTTCCCATCGGGATTATATGATAATAGGAGGATATTTTGGTCCTTAGTGTTTTCCTATGACATTTCCACCCGAACCTAAAGGTCCATCATGGGTGTCTGTCTTTATCTTTTAAAGTTAACCCTGGCTAGGGGTTTTCCTGTATCCTGTGTATGCTATTTGTGTTGTGCTATGTGTATGTTGCTATATGTATTCATATGAATACTGTATGTTTTTGTAAGGATAGCCATTCTTGTCAAAAATTTCCCAGTTTTTCTAACCATATAAATACCACTAAACGGTATTTATTTCAATATATATATATTTAAGTTGTATTTAATTACTTTAAAAATTTTGAATTTGGTACTAAACATGGTGTCTTAGTTTTAATTTAAAATGGTTGAAACCAATCTATTGTTTTAATGTTAGTTCTATTATGTTCCATGTTTGGTAAGTTCCTTATTTATATACTAGATCACTTGGATCGAAATGGGATTCGTACAATTTTTTTATTATTGTTTGTACTTCACCCGTTTCGATCTGTTTTTGTGATCTTTATTTATTTATTATTAATTCCTTATTCCATTCCAAAAGATTATTTTATATTTCCCTTTAAACGGGCTTTCTGTGTAGATTTTCACAATCTCCACAGAGTAAACAATTAAATCACCAGTGATTTCATATGATAGCATGCTTTGTTGGGAAAAGAAACAATTCTAAACTATACAGCCTATCTAATCCGTGAGTTGTTTTGATAGTGGATATGTCTCTAGGTGAGCTTTATTCCAAACTCTGTCACGGGCCTGTCCACTTCGCGTAGCGCCATGTGATATAGCCCCGTGCTCTCATTGCTCGTACTTTTCTCCTCCTGAGTTCCCTGAACCCTCCTTATCTAAAATTTTCCCCATAATTTTTTATTGGTCCGCATGCTATCATATTCCTAATTATAAATGAGGTTATTTCGTCTAACAGTATCTTTTGAAATTTGCCATCTAAATATAATATTTGTATATTGCTATATAATTGATTTTGTATAATGTTATTCACAATTTTGTTTCTATCAGTTATATTTGTTAGACATTCGGTCATAACATGTTTTTTGGAAAAAGAAAAATTTTTGCATAGTGGACATTTTGGCGACACTGCGATCATATGCCGTCGCACTGCTATTTCCCCTGTCAACCATGCATCATGCATGTATTTGAACAAGGTACTTTTCATTTTAATGGATCGAATTTTGACCCAGTTTCCCCATGCCCTATCCCAGTTAATATTCATGTTTTTTTGTTCTACCTTATTTTTGTCCTTATTTATTGTGTTTTGTGCTAGCCATCTGTATGTGCATTTTGTATCAATATCCCAAAATTCTTTAACATCCCTATATTTAAACAATAAATCTTTTATTGATCTTAATTTTCTTGGCACATCTAAGATTTTTGTTAATTTATTATTCCTATATATGTCATTTCTCTGCTTCATAGAGAAACCAAAATAATATATGTAGAGCCCTTGCCAAGCTATTTTTGGCTCCACTTGAATCTCCTTAAATCTATTTAAAATGTTGGTGTATTTAATTAGGGTGGGGTGGGGGAGACCTAGACCTCCCCTCTTCCCCTCCCTGTATAGAGTATCTTTGTTTGTGTAATGTATTTTAAAAGCCCATAAGTATTTAATAATATCGTTATCTATTTTTTTTAGTGTTGCATTTTTTATGTCTACTGTTTTTAATTTGTAATTTAAGTGCACATACATGTAATTCTTTGCAACCTGTGCTCGTTCCATTAAGCATATTGGCAATGGTGCCCAGATTGTCAAATTTTTCTTAAAACTTTCTTTTATTTCTCTTAGATTGTTTTTCAGTTCGTCTTTTCCAAAATTTATACCTAATGTTTTTATATTGTCTTTAATAAGAAGAGCAGGCAGATCATGTTTCTTACCTCTCCAGTTCCCTATTAATAAAATTTCAGTTTTATCAGGATTTATATTAGATCCTGAAACTTTCCCAAATTTTTCAAATTCCTTTATTAGTTCAATATAGGATTTTCCATCTTGGATAAAGTTTGTGCAATCATCAGCATGTTGTAACATCTTAACTTCTTCTTTGATGTTTGGAACTTTTATCCCTACTATTTTTGAGTTATTCCTAACTTTGGTGCTAAGAATTTCTATTGCTATTACGTATAATAGCATAGATAGTGGGCAACCTTGCCTCACTGATCTTTGAATTTCAAATTTTTCCGTTTTTGCTCCATTTACCTGTACAATCGAGTTTATATCATTATACAGAATTTTGGTCCAATTTTGGAAATTTTCTCCAAATCCAAATTTTTCTAGTGTCTTATATATATAGTTCTGCTCAAGTCGATCAAAGGCTTTCTCTTGATCAATTAGTACCATAGCACTAGTAGTACCATTTATATTAATGTGATCAATTATAGTTTTAATGTTTAAAATGTTATTTTGTATATCTCTTCCTTTTGGCCCACTTGTTTGATTTATATTTATAATTGGGTCAAGACACTTTTTGACCCTTTCCGTTAAGATTTTACTAACAATTTTATAATCTACATTAAGGAGTGAGATGGGTCTCCAGTTTTTTATTTCATCCCTATTTCCCTTTCCCTTATATATTAGTGTTATCATACCCTCCCTCATTGTGTTAGACATTTTACTATTTCTAAGTGCGATATTATTATATAACCACTCTAAAATTGGTGACAACTCCCCATGGAATTTTTGATAGAATTCCGCAGAAAGTCCATCTCTCCCTGGTGATTTATTTTTCCCTAATTTCCCTATTGTCTCTATTATTTCGTCTTGTGATATAAATTCCTCACATTTGTTCCTATGTTCTGAGGTAATTTTCTCACAATTTGTCTCACGTAAGTATGTTTCTATATCTTCGTCTGCTATTCTCTGTGAAGTATATAGGTCTTTATAGTAATTCCGTATGTAATCCAGTATTTGAGTTTTGTCTTCAAGTATTTCCCTTCCCGTATTTAATCTTTCTAGTGTTCTTTCCCCCCCTCTTCTTAATTCTTCCCTTTTATATAAACCCCCTGCAGTTTCATATAAGTTTGTAAATATACCTGCTTTTATTTCCCTCCTTTTATGATAGTCTTTCTTTAATTTTTCTAATCTTAATACTAATGTTTCTTTTGTGTTCTGTGTTGTTGTTGTTTTTATTAAATTTTCTATAGCTTCTGTTTCTAGTTTAAAGTTCCTAACCCTTAATTTGGAATGATAAATTGCTATGTTTTTAAATTTAACTTTAAGTTTATCCCATTCTTCTATGATGTCGTTATTCCCTTTATTTTTAAAATCCTCTATTTCCCTTTTTATCTCTTCTATAAATTCCACAGTATTTAATATTTTTATATTTAATTTCCATGATCCCTTACCCCATTTAGTTCTTTTAGTTATCCCTACTTCTAAATAAATTAGTTTATGGTCCGAAATTTGATAATCTAATATCCCTGATTTTATATATTTATTTGTTCCAAAAAGTGTGCCCCAAAATGTATCTAATCTACTTGATGTATTCCCTCGTGTATAAGTGTATTCCACCCTTAGTAAATTCAACCGTCTATATATGTCGACCAAATCTAATGATTCCATTATCAGTTTCATTATGTCCATAATCTCTAAGTCAGAACGTGTAATTTTTGTGTTTCTGTCTATGTCATTTTCCACCCAGTTAAAATCCCCACCTATTATCAAATTTTCCCCTATATAGTTATCCAAGTACTCCATAAGTTGTGTTGCAAAGGCTCGTTTCATATTAAGAGCTGCTGGCATATATATGTTTAAAAAATGACAATCTTCTATTTTTAAATGAATAAGTCTCCCTTTAAAAAAATCCCTCTCCTCTATTCTTTCCCATTTAACTCCTACTTTATTTTTTATCAAAATTGCAATCCCTCCCCCTTTATCCCTCCCTACATAGTCACTTTGAATTATAATGCAATCCAGCTTTCTTTCAAGTTGTTCTTTGAGTTCGTCTGTTAGTCCATTGTGTGTCTCTTGTATGAATAGTAAGTCAAATTTCCTTATTTGTGTTAACTTATTAACTTTTTCTGGATTTAATCCATTAACATTTATTGACAGCAAACGGAAGCTTTGTTCCTCCATTTCTGTTTTTTTCCCTCCCAGGTGGCCACCAATTTAAGTGATTAGAATTTAGTGACTATTGTTTATAAATTATTAGTTGTATCTTCCCCCGTTTGAGGGGAACCTGGGTCATTGTTCTCGGATAAAGTGTCACTGACAGGTATATCGAAATCACTGGTGATATTAGAATAAAGAGTATTTTCAAAAACATTGGTTTGTTGAGTTCCATTGTTTTCCATTGAGGTGAGGGTGTCCATATTACAGTCTAGGTCTTTTTCCGGAGTTGAGTCCGAGTTCGATTCCTCAGTTCTCTTAGGTGTTTTGTTAGTTTTGGATGATTCTATGGTTGGAATTTGTGTCTCTATGACACTATCTTCTAAAGGATCTAAAGCCTCAGAAGAGGAAGAGAGGCTCTCCGCCTTCCTCTTCTTGTTGGTCTTTTTGTTGCTAATTTTGGTTGGGGTTGAGGTTTGTTGGGGTTTAGGCATTTTTCCCTCTGGTAAAGCTTCCACCACTTCTTCTACCTCAGTTATAAGAGTGTCAAAGGGGTTAGTATGTATGAAAGTGGGCAAGATAACCTGAGACGAGTTTATCTATCCTTCGATTAGATATTTTGGTTCCCGTAATTTATATGAGGAATACTTCGCCTTATATACTCTCTATAGGTGAACATAAATCACAACGAGCTTATTGTGCACCACGTGAAACTAAAGTTCCGGATTCCATGTAAATTAACATCAAGCCCATGCAAATCGCTACACGCCGCTTACCTTGGAGAAAAATACTTAATCACCCCAGGTAATGCGTGTACGACGAAATCAAGAAAATGGTGAGTTTCGTTTACAATTCAAGAACAACAAAATCAGTTCAATTTTCGCCTAATTCTGTGACAATACCTCCCCCCTAAGAATAAATATGTACACATTTTTAAAACTAATACAGAATAGAAGAAAAATAACTACTGATGATATCTTACAACATTTACACTGGTTATACTACAAACTGGATTTTATTACTGGGCAAATTCATACAAATTTCCCATCACGCCCTACTCAAGTAGTCTGCACCTATATTTTCAACTCCCCTTATTGACATTGTCGCTCTGCCTCTTAATATACAACTTGAGCATGTTCGCATGGAATGTTTTTACATTACCGTCCATGTCAATTTTATAGTCCATGTCACCTTTTACTTCTTTAACTTCATATGGACCTTTCCACTGGACTAATAACTTATTCGAACTAGTTGGAAGAAGCAATAGCACCTGATCTCCTACAAGAAATTTCCTATTACGCGCTCTGCGGTTGTAATACTTGGCATATCTGCGCCCCGATTTAATCAATTCGTCACGTGCCATCTGGCATGTACTCTCAAGTTTGTTTCTTAGATCTAAAACGTACTGGTAAGTCGTTTTTATTTCCTCGTTCGCGACATCACCAGTCCATAGTTCGCGTAGTATCCGCATCGGGCCTCGAACTGTTCTACCATACAACAGTTCAAAGGGTGAGAACCCTAAACTTTCCTGCGGTACTTCACGGTACGCGAACAGAACAGCGTTTAAATAACGGTCCCAGTCTTGCGGACGTTCCGCGCACATCTTTCGTAGCATGCTTTTGAGGGTACCATTAAACTTCTCTACCAGTCCATTGCACATCGGATGGTATGGGGTAGAGTTCAGCTGTTTGATGGATAACAGCCTACTTATTTCACCCATGAGGTCAGAGGTGAATTGGGCACCACAATCCGTGAGGATTTCTTCTGGCACCCCTACCCTACTGAAGATATCAACTAATGCTTCAGCTACCCTTTCCGTTTCAATAGTTGGTAACGCTACGGCTTCAGGGTATCTGGTTGCGTAGTCAACCAGAGTAAGAATATACCGATTCTTTCTTTCGGTAACTGGGTGTATTGGTCCTACAATATCTACTGCCACTCTTTTAAACGGTGTATCTATTAATGGCATCTGTCCCAAGGGCACCTTCGTGACCCTTCCCTTACAGACGGTTTTCTGACATACGTCGCACGACCTACAGAACCGTGTGACATCGCCATTAACACCTGGCCAGTAGAATTCAGCGACTACCCTGCTAGTGGTCTTAGCCTTACCTAGGTGTCCTGCCATGCTTGACTCATGCGCCACCCTAAGTACTTGAGATCTATATCTCTGGGGTACGACCACTTGCCAATACTTCTTACCCTACCGAGCGCTAAACTCCCTATGAATTAATCCGTTCTTGCGTACGAATCTCGAGCTACCCCCACGCTTGCAATGTTTAATCGCGCCGGACGTGATTTTCTCAACAATTGTTCGGATGGATTCATCACGTTCTTGCTCTTGTTTGAAATCATCACGCGAAATTCCTGAGATCGATTCAGGGACTATTAATTTATGAAACGCGGTTTTCTCTCGCCGTGTTTGCACTCGCGTTTCGACTGCCTGGGCCAAAGGTATTTTAAAATCGGCCATGGTTGGAAGACGGGAACCTTCAACATTACCGATCGTCAGATCGTATATAGGATTGTCCATACAAAGGGCATCAACAGTTCCCGTTAAGAAAGGTGTTTTTACTGTGATCCTTGCTACGGGAATGCGACCCATCGTCTGATCAAGTAACATACATGGGGATTCCCACCCGAGCATTTGGTTATCCTGCACGAGACTACGTTTGATCACTACGCCCGTACAACCAGTGTCACGCAATACCACGACTTCTCGACCGTTGACAAACCCTCTCGCGGTTGGTACACGCGCTTCAGGAAATAAACACGTGCCAAGCGAATGAATACAAGGTTCTACCTGTACGATGTTATCAGTTATACCTTTACTTTGTATAGCCACTGCTACCTTATGTATAAGTGCCTTTCTTTTAGGACAGTCTTTTTGAACATGACCTAATGCATTACACAAGAAACACCGCACACGCTGAAAAACTGGATTCCCAACTGACCTTTTTACCTAAGCTGATTTTACAGGCTCCCTAGGCATAGGTCTTACAGACGGAGGGCGTGGGACTAGTTTTCTGCTAAATGGGATGCTACATTTGTTGATTGTTATTCTTGTTGGATGATTTGCTTGGTGAATAGATAATCGTGCTGCGTATCGTAGGGTTAGTTCTTCTCTCCTAAGCGATAGTGGTGATTCTCCTGTAAGTATTTGCATTTCTTCTATTGATGTATGTTTTCTGCTGTTTGTGCATATTTTAAGGGCTTGTCTTTGTATTTTGTCAAGTTTCTTTAGATGTGTGATGTTTGCAGTGGCATACAATTGGCACCCGTAATCCAGTTTGGATCTAATTAGGGCTCTATATATGATTAGTAGAGTGTCCTGGTCTGCTCCCCATTTTAGACCCTTAATGTTTTTGAGTAGGGTTATGTCCCTGTTGCATCTAATAATTAGTTCGTTAATATGTTGTTTCCAGGTGAGGTTCTGATCATAGAGCATTCCTAGGAATTTTACTGTTTTTTCAAATTTTATTAGGTCTCCTTGTATAAAAAGTGTAGGTGGACTAATATTGTATCTGTGTCTTGGAGAGAAGATTACGCCTGTAGTTTTTCCTTTGGAGAGCTTAAATCCCCATTTGTCTGCCCACTTCCCAATGTTGTTCAGGTTAGTTTGCAGTTCAGAGATTATTTTATTGCTATGAGGATTTCCAGCTTTCCATAGACCACTATCATCTGCGAATTGTGATAGGTCCACTTTACTGAGATTGATTGATGTTTCCATGTCGTTTACCATGATGTTAAACAGTGTCGGGCTGAGGACACTCCCTTGTGGTGTGCCATTATCTAAAGTGAGTTCGTCGGAATATTGGTCTTCTACTCTTACTCTGATGCGCCTGTTGGTTAGAAAGTTTTTTATCCAGGCATGCATGTTGCCATTTATTCCATAATGATTTAGCTTGGCAATTAGTCCGTTTGTCCAGACCAGGTCAAACGCTTTTTCTAGATCGAGGAAGATTGCTATGAGGTGCCTATCGCATTTCCTCTTAGCATTGAAAGCAAGTTTGATATTTGACTCCAATCGGACTAATTGGTCAAGAGTAGACCTTTTATTCCGGAACCCACTTTGATTACTTGAGATGAGATTGTTACTCTCAAGGTGATGTTTCAGCCTATTATTAATCATGGTTTCCATTAATTTACAAATTGTATCTGTCAGTGAGATTGGCCGATATGATGTAATTTCGGTCGGGTCTTTCCCTATTTTTGGAATTGGGACGACTATGGCTTGTTTCCATTTGTTTGGTATGGTTCCTGTTTGCCATGATTGATTGATCAAATTAAGTATTATGGTTTCGACGTTATATGGAACGTTTTTATATATCTCATAACCTATATTGTCCTCTCCTGGTGATGTTGATTTTTTGTTTTGGATTGCTGTTCTCCATTCTTCCAGGGTAAAGTTTTCATTTAGATCTGAGATGCTGTTATCTTGGTCTATAAAAAGGTGTTTAAGTTTATTTTCTACTTCTGCTCTGTGTTGTTGGAATTTTTGGGTGTGGTTATTGTTTCCACTCATGCCGGCAAAGTGTTTTGCTATGGCGTTGGCTTTATCTATATTTGATGTTATGCCTTTGATGTTGGGTGCACTTTTATTTCCGGTTCCTTTTATGGATTTAATTTTATTCCATATTTGTTTGGCATTGCAATTTTTAATTTCAAGAGTGGAGCAGTAGTTTCTCCATGTTGTTAGTTTGGCTTCTTTTATTACTTTTTTTGTTAATTTTTCTTTGGATTTGTATTCCAAATAGTCAGTGGATTGTCCACTGCGTCTAAATTTATTGAGGGCTTTCTTTTTCTCTTTTAATGCTTCCTTGCAGTTATTATTCCACCACGGGACGTGTTGTTTAGTTTGATCTTTCTTTTCCTTTCCAGTGGTTGGTATGCTTAGATTTGCAGCCTTTTTAATATTGTTCATGATGTTTTCGTTAAAGATGTTGATGTCGTCGTCATGTGTGTTGGCCATAGATACGTCTTTGAGTAGATTACTGAATTTACTCCAGTCTGCTTTATTTAGGATCCATTTGGGGAGTTTGCCATTCGTGTCAAGAGGTGATGTTGAGTTGATCGTAATTTGTATAGGGAAGTGGTCACTCCCTAAAGTAGAATCAGTTTCCACTTCCCAGGTTGTCCTAGTTGCTAGTTTAGGGGTACATATTGTCAGGTCCAGCGCTGATAAGGCACCATCTTCAGGGGAGATCCTGGTTTTGGAGCCGTCGTTGAGCAGTACAAGGTTCTTTTTCCGCATCCATTCTTCAATCAGTGCTCCTCTTTTGTCCCGATGGTTTCCTCCCCACATCTGATTGTGGGCATTAAAATCTCCACAGATGATGAAGTCACCATTACACCCTAAATTGTGGTAGTTTGTTGTTGCTGCTGGATGGTATTTTGCTTGGTCGTAGATATTAAATATTGTGAAAGATAATGATCCTGTTGTAATGATGACTGATTGGTGTTCAACTGGATTTTGGCTTGATGGGACTTTTGGGTCTTTTAGGCTGTGTGAGTTTTGTCCGAAAGTTGTGTTTGGTAACAGGTCGTTAACGAAAATTGCTAGTCCCCCTCCTTTTTGCCCATTTTCTCTGTTTATGAATTCACGAATTGAGTATCTTGGGAATTTTGGGATGTATTGGGAATCTGTTTTAAGGAAGGTTTCTTGGATACAAAGGATGTCTGGTTTAATTTTGGAATTTTGAATTTTAATTTGTAATTCGGATTTGTTGGAAAATAAGCCTCTACTATTCCATTGCCAAATTACTAGTTTTGATCTGGTTGATCTACCCATTGCAATAGTTGTATTTATTTATAATATATATGTATATATATTAATTTAGGTTAACTATTTGTTTTTCCAAGGTGTTTTTCTAGTACTTCAGTTAGCAGTTGGAAGTAAGGTATACTGGGGATTAAATTATCATGTGAGATTATTAGTATCCCGTCAATAAGATCCCTTATATATTTGAGAATGGTTATGCTAGGAAAATTTTCTATTTCATGTTTCGGAAAGTTACTGAGTCCGTTACTTTCATTTATTATGGGATTATCTCTATTATCTGTATTGTTTGTATTGTTTGTGTGGATTCCCGTGATACTCGCATTGTTTAGATTGTTGCCCTTGTTGCTTGCAATGCTTGTGTTTATTATCCTGCTATTGGGTTTTATTTGATTTTCCTTTGAATGGTTTGGATTTCCTGATGCTTGTATTTTAGCTTCTTCTCTAGTCTCTGTTATCATTCTGTATATGTCGGCTTTGTTCTTGGTCTGGTGATTAGGATTAGATTTCCTTCCTGATGTCTGCCTACTTTCTTCTTGGTTATGTTGAGTTGATTGTTGAGTTGTTTCACTTTTACTCAAATGCTGTTGTTTGCTATTTTTTGGTCTATTACTTGATATTTGCTGTTTTGCCTCATGGTAACTTATGTGTTTTTCATCCATTAGTTTTATTGTTTCTTTCTCTTTGATGTAGTAGCTACATTCTAAGTCTTTAGGACTGTGGGGTCCTCTACAGTTGGCACATTTGAGTCCGATAAATGTGCAAACATTAGTGTGGCTGCCACCGCATTTTCCACATCTTATTCTGTTTTTGCAGCTCCTTGTGTAATGTCCCCATGCTTTACATTTGCTGCAGAATCTGACTTTGTTTGTGTAATCCATAAGAATTTGGTTGTAGCCATCAAATTGGACAAGTAGAGGTGCTTTAGTTTTGAATTCCAGTAGGATTTTATTTGAGGTGTGTTCATTGCTAGATTTCATTCTGTATGCCTTTGAAATCATTGCCCCTTGGTTTTTTAGCTCTTCTGTTATTTCCTTGTTGGTGAGTAAGTTATACTTGGGGTGTAATTGAATGATTTTCCTTATCCCAGTACTGTTATTTGGTGGTTTCTGTTCTTGATTGTCACTGATCCCTTCCTCTCCCTTTTTATTTTGTGTATGTCTTATTGCTTCTGGGTTGTAGTCAGGTTCAGTCCTTTTTGGGATGCTTGCTGTTGGTGTGCTAACTTTATTGGCTTGTTTCCCTAACGATTGGTGTCTAGTCACTTGGATGTTGACTTCACTAATCTTTTCCAGCTCCATAAATTTGGCTACTTGTGCCAAAGTGCTACATTTGACTATAATGTAGTTTGTCTTTGGTCTTATAATTTGATATTTCCCATTGTGGGCTTTGGAAAGTGTGTTTGCTATGCTTCTACTGCTGATATTGAATAGTTTTGAGTTGCCACTGGTGATAAATATTGTGTGGTCTTTGCTGTGGTATTTAGTTGTCCTAGGCGTGTTAACTGATTTATTTTCGTTATTATTGATTGGATGATCTCTTGGTCTGGTATTCACTTTTTCTTCTGTTTTTTCCTGTGGGGTTTTTCTTACTTGCTGTTGCTGTTGATGTTGTTGTAATAATAGTGTCGGGGTTTCGTCATTGAGATTAGGTTTTTCCTGTAGATTATGTAGATTCTCCGTTGTTTTTGGTGCTTCCACTCTCATTTGTTTGTTTTTCTTTGACTTCGAGGTTCCATTTAGTGGAGTTTTTCCCTTGTTGGTTGTTATGAAGGGGTTTGATGTCTTTTTGTTTTTGATCTGTTTCTTCCTTCTGGTTTGTTCTAAGATTGGGGCACTTGTGTCACTGTCGCTCTTTGACCCGCTTTTCTTCGGAGAGTCGTAGATAAGGTCTTCCATGGTGAGGTTCTTCGAGTGGCCGGGTAACTGACTTGAGTGATATGTTGTTGCTTTTATTGTTTTTATTGGATTCAAGTTATTAGTTGAATGTTTGTAATTTTCTATGAATGGAGAGGTATTTTCCTGTGGGAGTGTCGCTGTTGGAGATGATAGCGACAATGGAGATATGCACTTAGGTGGTGTGGTAAAGGAAGAGTTGTTATCCTCATCTGTTTCCACGTTGCCGCTGATTTTCTTGATGCTGTCGCAATCATCGCAATCGTTGGTATTGGATGCATTGTTAATGATATCTAGTAGGTCCGTTCCTTCCAGATGTTCGTTAATGGCATAATTAGATCCCATTAAGTCCATTAAGTCCTCAATCTCCTGATTGAGAGTGAGTTGGGGTGCTTTTATTTGGTTCGTGATATTAGTTGATTTGTCATTGTCACTCTCTGACCCGCTTTTCTTCGGTGTGTTGTATGTAAGGTCTTTCATGGTAGGACTCGTCGCGGGGCCAGTTATCTGACTTGAGAGGTATGTCGTTGCTTCTATTTGGTCCAAGGTATAAGTTGATAGTTTGTATTTTTCTTTGTGTGTTGCAGTTTTGTCCTGTGATAATGCCGTTGTTGAAGATGATGTTGGTAGTGGTGATAGGCACTTAAGTAGTGTGGTAAAGTTAGATTTGTTATCTTCATCTGATATCACTTCTATGCCTATTGTTGTTGTGGTTGTTGTTGATCCGTTAGAAGTTTTGATCTCTGTCACATCATTGTCGCTTTCTTTCTTGATGTTGTTTCTATCATTGGCATTGGTTGCATTGTTAATGTTATCTAGAAGGTCCGTTCTTTGTAGATGTTCGTTGCTTGATCCCATAAATTTCTCCAAATCCTCAATCTCCTGTTTGAGAGTGACTTGAAGTGGTCTCTTTTGGTCTGGCGATTCGTTAAAAATCTCCAATACGCTTGTGGTATTGTTAAGAGACATTGTTGTTGTTGTTGTTGTCTTTGTTGTACTAGTTGTTGCCGGTGTTAGTATGTTCCTGCTTGGAGTAGTCTCGTTGTTACTGCTATTGTTATTGGATGTTATTCCCGGCATGAGAGATATTTCATCCGGGTTGTGAGATATTACATCCGGATTGAAAGATATTACATCCAGCTTGCGCTCAATTATGAGCTTTGATGTGGGACTTGGTGTAAGAAATCCCATGACCTTGACGAAGGGCGTTGTAATTTTTTTACTAGGATCCTTCGCATCAGTTGGAGTCGAGTTCTGTGGTTGTAAGGGACTAACTCCTTTGGCCATTGAAATAATTTTGTTGTATTTTTTAATCGCATTGCGATTTGTGGCCATTTTAACCTGCGATCTTGTAACTCTTGACATGTTACAGTGAGTAGTATTCATAGACATGTATTATCGCTCGCTCGCTCGCTCAGCACTATACGTCTGAACGTCTCGAAAGTGAAATGAATGAGGTAATTTATATGAGGAATACTTCGCCTTATATACTCTCTATAGGTGAACATAAATCACAACGAGCTTATTGTGCACCACGTGAAACTAAAGTTCCGGATTCCATGTAAATTAACATCAAGCCCATGCAAATCGCTACACGCCGCTTACTTTGGAGAAAAGTACTTAATCACCCCAGGTAATGCGTGTACGACGAAATCAAGAAAATGGTGAGTTTCGTTTACAATTCAAGAACAACAAAAATCAGTTCAATTTTCGCCTAATTCTGTGACACAATACTCCAACACCATTTTACTCACCTTCAACAGGCCAATAGTATAGAAAGTTTTCAAAGTTAGCTTTTTGCTAGTGAAGGTCGAGATCTATATACAAAAACTCTACGATGCTTTAAGTGTGAGAAATGAAGACCATTGCTCAAAATTCCAAATATGGCAGATACGGAGACCATTCTCATAAGGAATCTGATCGTAGAGCAACTAAGCGTCGTGTCAAATGCGGAAGGGAGCATCACGACGGTTCCAAGGATTGTGATACTTGGAAACAGGAGAAGGAGCAGGGGACAAATATTCGGCTATAATGCTTTCTCATGCACATGTAATGTCCTTTACAACTTCAGAATAAATCAGATCTGCCAGCTACTCAATCTTGTCCGCAAGTTGAATAGTGGCGAATTGGCTACGAAAGTAGGCCATAGCCTTTTATTCAGCTCGATTTGTACATTGTAGAGAGTTTAGTTGCTCCATCAATACGAAGTAGAAACTGAATTCCTTTAGACATAACACTGTGGACTACTGGTGCAATAGCCTGTGGAAATATGGGTCAATAGTAGTAATGGGTGACGAAAGAGGAATTATGGACAGCAATATAAATAATTGGTGTTTGCAATCGCTTGACAAATGAAATTTTAACATTGATGAGACTGTCTAGTGGCAATGTGAATTAACGCGGAACTGTCTACTGACAAGGGGGACTTTAACAAGAATGTGACTGCCTAGGAACAAAATGGAAAATGGTATAGGGACAATGTAATTCAATGGAACAGAGTGGGTATGTCGAGGGACAATGGACAAACGCAACAGAGACATAGATATTGAAATGACCAACAAATTGTTTAGGCAAGAGAGAATATATATCTTTTAGAGACATATGAGTGGCTCTGAAAAGGGTCTTTGGGTTTCTTGTATTTTCTCTCTTCTCTTCGTCTTCGCCACCAGCAAATCATCTCCAGGACATTTTACCTCATCGTTGTCTCAGCTTTGTATACCTTCCCCTCGTTCTATAACTTCTCTTTTTTCGTGTTCTCATTCTCCTCTTCTTTCATTGATTTCTCATTGTAAGCTTTAATCTGTTCCTTGCTCTCCATTTCCACTTTTTCCTGTTTTATCATTCCCTTAATCGTATTTTGCTTTCCTGACATTAGTGGTCTCCATCTTGAATCTGTGTGGGTTATAACATCCATAATCCACCCTTGCATCTCTTCTACCATCCCTAAATCGTCCAACACCCCTGGCAATTTTTGCATTTTATCGACGTGATTGCTCGCCGTCGTTGACTAATCAATATTGAATGGCGTGAATGACGAATGCTACGCTTTATATGCGAGAACATGGGTTTACAATCTATATAATAGGTTCATGAAAAAACAACCCCACAACAACATAGATTGGTATTTTTATATTTTTCGGCGATAAAGTCTCTAAAGTCAACTTTGATAGATGTGTATATAGAAATATAAATGCTGATATAGCGTGCGATATTAATTGAATACTTAACATATATGATGAATTACAACTGTATCAAATACCTTATATTCTATTTGAATACTCGCCTGCCTTAATATTGTTTTTCCTTTGTCAGGTTAGATAGCCGATACTAATTGCGGGTCACCACAACGTTTTTCTCAAGAATACAGTTCAAAGCACGGTGACAATGGATGACGGAAATCTATATTCAGAGGATGTCAGCAAGTTATGGTCAGTTAGTACTAAATTTGCTTACCAAATGAAAGATTTAAATTTTGTTAGGTTTGGCCTAACAGCTGTCGTTTCATTTATTGAACGCCTTCTATTTTTGTTTGACCAACCGGTTGTCAGAATTTGTGGAAGCATCGGAGAGGGGATCTTGTATCCCTTACAAATTGTTCAAAATAGGGATTTGGACCTGATGATAATTTATCCCCAAACCCTTGCTGTAGAGAATGCTCGTGAGAAAGACGAGAATAACCGAGAAACATTTGTATATCTTGTTGAGAGAGAAAACTGCCGTCCAGGATATTGCAGACTGAGACTATTAAATGAAGGTTCATCGCCCTTACTAAAATTATGGCATTTCAATACAGAATTGAATGGAATGAAGTATATTCGTAGCTCCTGGTTTAGACTTTTATCGGGGCTCTTTGTTTCTAATAATAATGAAGTTACACAAACTTTTTGTCCATATCCAAATTTTGCTGTAGGCCACATGGACGAAAGGGGACCTGCCAACAGCATAAAATACAGTGGATTGGAAATTCAATCCATATTAAGTTCCTTTGGTTTTAACATCGTGAAAATTGATAATGTATGTGCAATTAACCACACCAAATGGCCGTCATGTGCATTGGAATGGAGGGACAGAATAAGGCCTAATGGCTGGCCTTCACAGCAACAGATACAAAATATCATGAAAAAAGGAATATACCTTGTTCCAATTGGGTCCAAGCAAAGCGAACATGAAGACATAGAGTGGAGATATTCCTTCAACGAGGCAGAACAAGTACTTGTCAGGTCTTTCAATTTCACTCAAGTCAAATGTTACGTCCTTCTTAAAATGCTAGTATCTGAAAACATAACTCCGCGTTTTAAAGATGACGTCATTAGTTCCTACCACATCAAAACATTAATGTTCTGGGCAATTGAGCAGACCGATCCCAAGTTGTGGGTTTCACGCAATTTAGTAGAGCTGGTTTTTCGTATCCTGAATGTGTTGTTACATTGTGTAGCAATCTTATCTTGTCCCAGCTATTTCATCCCGGACGAAAATCTTTTCGTTGGAAAGGTTACTCTTGCGAATAGGGATCGTGTATCTCAGGTTTTATTAGACATGATTATGGATGGATGGATAGCTTTAACAAGACTTAAGCACTTTGCTACAGATGATGACTTCATTCAAAGCCTTTCCCAGGACAATGATAGTATGTATCTTGAGGAAGATGAAGTGGACGAAGTGGAGCAGCCCATTGATCATGATAGACTTGTGCATTTGTTTTCCTCCCTTGTTATAATTGAAATCATATTAAAACTTTTAAATGTCATACAGTCCTGTAATATAACTGAAGTAGAAAAACTGGATGAAAATTTCAAAGAAGTTATAAATAATCTTCTTCAAAAAATACACATCTCCGACGACACTAGAGATAAAGAAATCTTGAAAAATACTCTTTCGTTGATCATATGTAGCTACGGAACCCATTTTCTGTCATTGTCACGTTGCCCAAGTGCAGAAAGAACAGAAAACTGTATTATGGAAGAATTAGGACTATTCTATACCAACGATTCTTGTAAAAGTAATCTGGTGGAGTGTATAGCAAAACATGCGAACTATACATACGTAACAGGAGATTTCCAATCAACGATAGCAGCAGCAGAACAATTGCTGAACAGATATGCACACTTCCCACTCCGTTCATTTGGAATCGGTAGCAATATGCCCGCTTATTATAATTATCTTGAACAGGTATTCTTAACGAATGAAACAAACTTGGATGAATTAATCGATAATCTTTGCTTTGTGCGATGTATTATATTCCTGAAAAATGAGATGTATGCACTGCCAGATGACTCCAGGGTTGAAATGTTTTGTGTTCTTGGTGCAGGGAACCAGATGCAAACAATGTGTCGTAACTGGTTTGGGTTATGTCCATTTGTATATGTGACATATCTGGCCTTTCTTGTAAACTTTGATTTAGGACGTAAATATAATGCTGAAGCCTACCTAAGAATAATGGAATTCATGTGTAGAACGCCTCCAAGTGCTTTTGAGTCATCATCACTCAACCTGCTTGGTGTCTTTTACATCAAAATGATGCAGCCGGAGAAGGCCTTGGAAACGTTTTGTACTTCTATGAAGAGACAGCGAGGGAAAAAAAATGCTGTTGTCTGGCACGTGGCTCGTCTATTGTGGCGAAAACTGAAAGATAGATGGATGAATATTCATTGAACATAGAGAAATGAGGAACAATACACACGTCGTCGACATCCTTCCTTTTGAATTCGATTTCACGAGCAGAAGGAATGTGCCTCATTAGATGTTATGATCCATGTAATATATTTAGTATTGATTGACCGTTTTCAAAGAGTTGAAAGCATATGTTGATATTTTCAGTTAATGGAATTATGGATCGTTTTCAGATTACCTCTTCCTTTTAAAAAAAGGACGATCTTATTTGATTGCTCAGTGAATCATTTTTATATAATTAATGTATCAATTTGTATTTGATGTATCTGTGAATTCGTGATGTCTGAATCGGCGCTTATTATTATTTATGGGCACTTCTTTACCGCATATTTGTTTGTTTTGTTTTGTGTCTTTTTCTTTTCCTTGTTGGTAGGTGGGGTTATTAAGATCATTAAGTACATTTCGTGATGTCTGAATCGGCGCGTATTATTATTTATGGGCACTTCTTTACCGCATATTTGCTTGTTTTGTTTTGTGTCTTTTTCTTTTCCTTGTTGGTAGGTGGGGTTATTAAGATCATTAAGTACCTTTCATACTTTTTTGATTTTATCGAAAATAAAATTAGAAGTTTTAAGTAAAGACCTCTTTACAATTTATGCAACCTACTCGTGCTAAATACTATAATGTACATGACATGAAGTAACTTTTTGATACTATACAAATCACTTATATTTTAGATTTCCTGAAGGAAGTAAATCTCTATTTTAAACTATAACATGTATGCCATCACCTAGAATATTTTTATCTAATGCAAATACCACCTCTTATTTACAACATCTTATCATCAAAATACGCCATTTACATCTACCGTTGATTGGGAAGCTTCATATTTTCCTGTTACCAACATCTTACCATTTTATATTTAACTATTATGGTTATTTATATCGCTGGTCCATGTTAAACCTTTCTTGTTTTAACATCTAACCTATTGTATGGCGCTAAATTGCCTAAAAGTGCTGGTGCGCCGTTAAAATTCAAACAAACAAACAAACTGTACTATCCAATTATTTTGTAAACATTTATTACAATAAGTCAAATATAACTTTCAGATTTTTGTTGCATTCTTACTTACTGCTTAGTATACATAACTTTCCTGTATCACCTCGTTTCAGAGAACAATAACTAATGTTAATTTAAGTTTCTTTTCGCACCCAGATTATGAAAAAATATTTATTCACCCATAAAATGTATTTTTCATTTTTAATATTGTATTATTTAATGACGGCTGTTTTAATGTTCATTGCTAGGAAAGGCACTAAAGGCTACCAAATTATAATCACTTATCAACAGTCATGGTTTAATGAGTTCGGAAGAGGAAGAAAACATTATTGTCCTCGATAAGTTTATTAATTATTAAAACTCCGATTAAAATCCAATATATGATTATGTTTTTAAATTCTAATTTGACTAGACTTGTTTCATTTCTAATCGATGTCCTGTAACATCAACAAATATCAGTCATTGTTCGTTTGTATCAGATTAGGAATGAAATGCCGTAATCTGGAGATGATATCCATTGCTTTTTCTTGATTTTTTGCTCTGATTCAATACCTGCAAAACTATCTTATAAAAGTGCATATTGATGTTATGTGGTTAGTTACAATACAATTAGTCAGTTAACCAGTCAAAATTCCACAAATGTATATATACTGGATCACGTGTTTACCAACCACCGTGCAGTCAGTTAAATGAATTTCACATTTTAAAATGGAATTGTCTACTGCAACGTTCCAGATGTGCATGTATGATCTTTTCAAGCGGTGTAAGTAATCACTCTTCAATGAAATGGTATCAAATCGAAGACACCACTGTACAATGCATGTTATGAAAAGTTACATATCTTTTTCATGCGTTTTTAAGAAAACTAGTCGAGGCATCATATATAATTTGTTTATGAATATTTTTTTAAAAATTCTTATTAACGCTACTTAAAATCAGAACATTCACTTCAAGCTGACATACATTCCTTGTATAGAATATTTCTGTAGATAGTATTTTTAACAGGAAGTGTTGTTTTCAAATCTTAATGTTGCAATTTACCAGAAAGTGTACATACTTAGACTGGCGATGTGGCATGTACATATAAGCCCATTGATTCCACATTATTGATCACATGATGTTTTCACATGTCATCTTAATATCTTAATCTAATCATATGGATCTTAAATGTGGCCATAAAAATACTCACATAAATTTGATTAATGGAATCCTTTCACATTGCCATCGTTTGGGTCGTGACTCATAAACTATTGTCATCTTCGATAGTGTACACCGTGGAGCCCCGGGTGGCCGAGTGGTCTGAAGCGCTCACCGTTATGGATTACTGAGGTGTCACCCTTGTCTGCTTGGGTTCGAGAAAGCGTGTCAGTAGGTGTTCCAGTGGGTCGGTGGTTCTCACTGGCTCCTATTTATAGCCTATCGCGTGCTGACATATGGCGTTAAACCCTACCACAACATATACATGCATAAGAAGATACCAAAATTTGAAGCGTATTAAAAGACCTTTCAATCGGTCAAATACAGTACAATAAATGCATTACCGTTTAGAGATTATTTTGAACTGATCTGGTAATATTCGATTTTCATTTTGAGTTTGTTTATCAACCTTTCTTAAGATTTAAGTTCTTGTAGACACGCAAGCAAATTTAAGTTATTGGTGCGCATCTTTTCAAACACGATCAACACCTAGTTTGACGAGGCAAAACCGGATATAAATATTTACGTCTTAATAGAATCTCAATTTGACGAATCCAGCTTACTGCCAAGGACTCACACATGCATTGCCTATTTATTGGTTTCGCCAGAAACACATGATAAATAACTGATTTGGATGGCATACCACTTTTTCTACACATATCAGTACTAATCAGTATGTTTTAATTGTGCATTCTTTTATTATTTACGTAAACGTGAATGTCAACACTGACGTCTAATGGCTGAGAGCAAAACCATTTCTCAACCCTATTTTCAATTGTCTAGTAAAATACATCATATACATTATTATCGATTGTTTACATGTTGTAATTTCTAAGCTCAACTGCATCATGATGACATCCAAGATGCATAAATAAGAGTAATGTGTTGATGCCATACGTTGCAAAAACACTGGATTAGTTGTTCAATTAAATTCATCTTGACTAGTTTGAATTAAAATAATTTAGTCGTTGAAGTCAGTTCTAACTTGCCTTTGAAGATATTGCTTTGACGTCACAACATAATATTTATATATAATATTTTCAAAAGTTTTCAAATATTAATTTACAGATTTTAATTGACAGAATGGAAACGGTCTGCTTCTTTACAACTGCGCCGTTGACATTAACATTATTTGTGCATTGTGTGGATATGTCTCGTTATTTTCATACAGCTAGTCCAAATTTCCTTACACTCGTAAAGAACTGCAAATATTATACTGGAATGTTAGCATACTCTCTTCTTTTTACAAAACGTTTCCTAGGTACCTACAAAACGTTCTATGACGCATTCTTAAGTGTTTGTTTATTTTTAAAAAGTTCTTTCAACTAAGGTGTTTATACATATAGACCTGTTTATAAAACTTAAAGTGTTTGGTTTTTATCTTAATGTTACGATATGTTCTAATTTGTTTTTCTTGGAGTATGCCATTCCAATTTTTTCTTATTATTTTGATGCGTTAGTTTTATAGTAACCTATTAGTATTGATATTATTCTTTGTGTTATGCATATTGGTAACTTATATAGAGTAACCTATTATTATTGATATTATTCTTTGTATTATGCATATTCGTAACGTATCTAGAGTAACCTATTAGTATTGACAGTATTCTTTGTATTATGCATATTCTTAAAGTATCTAGAGTAACCTTTTAGTATTTATATTATTCTTTATATTATGCATATTCGTAACTTACATAGAGTAACCTATTAGTATTGACAGTATTCTTTGTAGTATGCATATTCTTACAGTATATAGAGTAACCTAATCAGGATATGCAAATGAAGAAAATTTTAATAGCCTGAACAATAACATGTATCCTGGTTGTGTGAATTATATTTATTGCACATACACCCATAATTTCTTCATACCTTTCATTTGTTACATGTTACAATGCGTCCTAAAGATGAAAGGTTTTACAGAGCATGTATTTCTGGGAGTAATCACATTCTATGAAACCGTGATGTAGCCAAGCCGCATTAAAAAAGCATAGGAATTAATTTACACTTTCTAACTGGGGGAAGCTGGAGACTTAAATATGATGCAAATACACGATCATATTAACAATTCAAATAACGGCGATTTTCCCACTTTGTGTTAAATAAATTTCAAATCTTTCCCGAGGTCGAAAGGAACAAGTATGTTGGCGCATCCCAAACATACAACGTAATATCTGGCGATACAATATTAGAACCATGTCATAAAGATATATGTATGTTCAATTACCTTCACCTCATTGTTGGCAAAGAAATTATCTCATAGAAAGTTCTGAAAACTGGCAAATAGTTTTGCCGCAATAGTTGTGAATTTGTTTCGTTTGTTTTCTGTAATTTTAAAGTGGTAATTCCATTGAACCCTAATGTAAACATAACATCTACTAATGCCATTTTAAAAAGTGTTTTGATTTGTGTTTAGCATCGTAAGTGACAGAGAGCTGCAAGGTAAAATCTTTGGTTACAGTTTGTACCCTTGCTTCAGAGATCTCTTGAGTGAATTACCCCTAATAGGAGTAAAACATGATGTGCATGTATGGCTCATTCCATCAGTATCAGGAAAACTGTGAGCAAAGACACTAAATCAAACTTAACATCTAACTGTATGTTATATATCTTAGAGATTTAGGATATATGTAAACTCTATATGACTTAAAAGTTTTGGTTTAGATGTTTCAGCGAAGCTTTTCAGACTAATAATTTAAGCTGGAATACTAGCAGCAGAGAGGGTGAACAGACCACGTTTTCAAGCAAAAATAATGCTTCCTACGAAACCTTATTTTAACCAAAAAAAAATAAGTCTCCATTTAGCACACGGAGACTTTACGATTTTTTAATCAATTTTGGTCGCAACGATGTGGTCATCCACCCTCTCTGCTGCTGGAACTTTCAGTTCTGGTTAACAAAAATAATAAATGATTTCAACCAAATATTTGATCGAGTCCGATACGATATCGTGTCCGAGGATCATGTAAATTTATTGTTATAAATCCATGCGGGGTTGACTGAGCATGACTAAAGAAATTTTTAAATTGATTGAAATCCATATCGGAACACCATGTCTGCCAAATATTTCGTAGCGTATGTGTATCAACGCCGTTAAACACAGCAAGAATATTACAGTTATCTCTGATCACTTTTGGAATCTGAGTGTAGCGTTGAGTGACATATATCACATCAGTGTTTTTGTGACGCCCCCGGGAAAATATTCTAGCGGGTTTTTTTGATTGTCTAACATCACATCGTCGTATACGACTAAACTGTTAATGCTCCCATCAAGGTCATCCACGGATGGCGCCTCGTCAATATCAGTTATAAAATCAATGGTATTCTCACCTTTAATTTCTGATGCATTCTCGTTAAAATCCTTTAACACTTCATAACATCGTTGATCATCTACGCTAGGAGCAATTAAATACAACTTATCCCACTTCATCCATCTCATTATTAAATTGAGCAACAATTGAGTCTTGCCGGATCCAGATGGCCCGATTATAATTGCACGGATAGAGTTTGGTAGCGCTGCATGATGCTTAACTGGTTCTCTTATTTTAGTCGCTGAAAAATCAATTATATTCATATCTCTATACATAAATTATGGATCTATATTGTGTGAAGTGTAGAACGCGTACTAGCACAAATGATGTGACGACGGTTACAACTAAAAATAACAGATCAGCACTAACTGGTAGATGTGCAACATGTGGTATAAAAAGTTTAGATTTATTTCTACAAAATCAAAGATTTTACAATCCGGAGATGTTTTTAAAAAAAACGAGGAGGTGATATCGCAGCCAAATTGGCAAAGCTCCCTGGAACCCCATGGGCAAAGTACCCCGGAGAAAAGCACCTTCCAGGATATAGCTACTGTGGTCCCGGAACACGATTAGATATCAGACTTGATGATCAAAATCAACCTCGATCCGGCGAGTATCCGATAAACGCTATTGATAAGGCGTGTCATGCTCATGATGTTGCATATAAAAGCAGCAATCTGCAAAACAGGCATCTCGCGGATGTGAAATTAATTCATGCGTTAAATGCTATTCCTGATAAATCTTTTAAAGAAAAGTTGGCTTCGTGGTTGGTAAAATCAGCTATGAAAGGCAAATTGATGATGGGTGCTGGTAATTGAAAATGCTAGCATTTTAATATGGAATCAATTTATTATTCCCCAAGAGGATACTGGCGGGGTAGCGCTGCAATCAATAAACTCGCTAGCGCTGCAAAAGTGAAAAAAACTACAGCGGCGGATTGGTTATCCAAACAGGCACTATGGCAAATTTATCTACCACCGCCTAAACAAATTCAATTCTCGCATTTTGATGTGACTGCTCCTAATGAAGTTCATCAGGCTGATATATTATTTTTACCTCATGACAACGGTTACAAATACGCGCTAACGTAGTTGATGTTGCGAGTCGATACAAAGAAGCAGAACCGCTGAAAACAAAATCATCAACTGAAGTCGCTTCTGCATTTGAAAAGATTTATCGACGAGGTCCTCTGAGTTGGCCAAATCTGTTACAAGTTGATCCTGGCAAGGAATTTCAAGGTGTAGTGTTATCAACAATGAAACATCACAATGTCACAATACGACGAGGGCATACTGCGTTACATCGCGATCAGGCAATTGTAGAACGATTTAATCGGACGATTGCTGAGCGGTTATTTGGATATCAATACGCAAAAGAATTCATTCAAGAAAAGCGATCCCGTGAATGGGTCAAAAGGTTACCAGCTGTGATTACCGCACTGAATAATGAGATCACTAGAACAATCAACATGAAACCTAGGAACGCTATTAAAAAGAAGTCTATACCCGTACAACCACAAAAAGATTCTAGCGTTTCCGAACCAATTTTTGTTAGTAATGTCATTGTGAGGTACTTATACGAACCAGGAGAGCTTGAAGGTGGCAGAAAAAGGGCTACCGATCCTATTTGGAGCGTCACTGCACACAAGATATCTAGTATAACACGATCAACTGGTAGACCTCCAGTCTATAAACTGGATTCAACTGCCCCTCAGCGGGGTTTTACTCGACAACAACTACAGGTAATTCCCGAGGATACTCAATTGCCACCGCATGGTCTTAACTAGCACCGTTGCGTCTATTGCACTCAAGACAAGTCAACATCACATTATTTCTGACATGACCGAGACTGTTATTTTTTCTGTCTACGGTGAATTGGCGAGGATCTTTATCCGAATACTGCCAACGCATTATACAATTGCAATTTGCGCAGTGATTATTCTGTTGTTGTTTCAGCGTAATTATTAATTCAGCATCAATATCAAATTCTCGTTGTTTTTTTTTTGTCCTGTTGTTTGTAACCGGAGAGTTTTTTATTAATGATGCTAACATCAATATCATTTATTGTGGTATCATTATCATCACCAATGATTTCATCATCGCCTGACTCTGTCAGGACAACTCTTCGAAGTTGATTTATTTTTCGTACTCTGGATACTGCGAGATAGACTAAATTCGACCATTCGATGCGATTATCTACCATCCAAACAATTGTATCCGATATAGTCAATCCCTGTGAAGAGTGTATTGTTGCTGCGTATCCTAGCGTCCATGGGGATTTATTAGCACGCAATGCATTTTCGACGACGCTGATATCAACCAGCACAATATCATTTAACACGAGAATCTGCTTTTCACTCTTCCCTGGAATATCAACTTCAATATTCTGCTTTCGTGTATCCGAAGGCCTATAACACAACGGTACTGGAAGTGTTGCAAATTTTTCTTTATGCGTTTCAAATAACTTCATCTGAAGTGTGTCTCTGACTATTTTTCTACTTGCTACTATCAAATCATTTGGTCTCCACGTTTCCCAGAAATCATTCATGGGAGTTTCTGAAATTATTTCACGCGCTATTTCGCATTGGATTTTATCCGGTTGTAATCTAATCAGTGCTTTGAACTCGCGTAATTGTTCATCAAGTGATCTATGGTCGGTATTAATTTCTTCATAATAGTCTACAGAACCCTTTAGCCATTCATGTGGAGATCCACCGACAAATGGTGGTGGTTGGCCGTGATCACCGCACATGACGACTTTTGTGTTTTTGTTTAACAACCACTCGAGAAATGTTTGTAATACTCTCAACGATACCGTGCATATTTCATCCCAAATTATGATTTCAGGAATGAATTTATCACCCATTCGATCAGGGGTCCATTCATCGCCTTTCCATCGAAAGAAACTATGATAAGTACAGGCATTTACCCCTCGCTGTATCATCTCTCTGGCGAGTCTGTGAGTCGGTGTTAACACAATCATGTTTGTGAAATCCGTAGGATTTTTCCGACGATATAATTCAATTGCACGAGTTGTCTTTCCTGACCCACCACAACCGTTTAAATAAACTGTCTTGTATCTACATATTGGATCAGATACCGGTGGTGCATTAGAAAATTCTGATTGAATCTCATCACATTTTAAGTACTTTTCATCCATGGTAACATCTGCCGATTCACAATACTCATGTAGCGTCTCCTTTTTAAATCGCCAACATCCCCACGCTTCCTCCTGGGATGTGAATTTAGCTACATCTGATTTGTATTTGTTGTGTATATACATCGAATCAGTAGCTACTCTAACCGCGGTATTAGGAAATCTATTTATCATCGAAAATAAATTGATAGAAGCATAAGCTAGCATAGAACTTCTCAAATGTGTGTACTGGGAATTATATCCATCACAGTAGGTAACAACCGTACCCAGTTTCTCACCATTGGATAGAAAAGCATCCTTGCGGGATACAAGTTTTCCCTGTTTCGTTAAATCCGTTACAAGAAAATCGTATTCAGCGACGTCTATGATCAACCGCGAGGAAAATTTTGCATTGTCGTATCTTCCACCCTGGGTAAATTTACCGATTATTCTTCGTCCAAAATCCTTTGCTTGTTTTTTTTTAATTTCAAATAACTTCTTAGACCAATTCATGATTTGTTCTTCATTGAAATCAGGGAATTGTTTTCGCAATTCGCTAATTATACGATCTAGATCGGGTTGTGGTAGCCAAACTTCTTTCTGAGCTCGATAGCATATAATAGCTTCGGAAACAATCAACGATATTAGCATACCGCAATCAATCATATATCTCAATAGCACTATTGGCATCCAGGCCTTTTCAGATAGGTGTCTACCAAGCCAAACATAACTACACGGATGTAACCCTGTAGCGAGTTCAAATGATATCACACGAGCGAATCCGGTTAAATCAAAATCAGGTAATGGCCCATTAATCGCAACACGAGTCATTTCATGCGTGGGGTGTCCAAATCGTTTAAAATAGTTACTACATTCTCCATACCCGAGAAAACTTCCAGGATAACACGCGGATATATCAATTGAAATCATACCGTCACGATGGTATTTTGTATTCCACAGTCCTCCATGACCAAATTCGATGCAACTCAATTTAACGTCCTCGAGAAAATCACTTCGTGTTGGACGCCATGAGTTTTTTTCTCTTGCGAAGTGAGCTACCACTGATGGAATAGTAAAACTATCCGTCAATAGTTTTTCATGGGAACTCTCCGGTGAAAAATCATTAGCGATTTTTCTCATTCTGTTATCTAATTCTTCAACGCGATATAATTCACCATTTGGTCTTACAAATTGATCAAATCCTGATTCGGAACCAGCACTACTAAGTAACCACACTGCCACAGGATCATCTTTACACAACGCATGAATAGCATCAAATAATTTCTCTTCATAGAAAACATCCCCGGAAAATTTACGGGGGATATATCTCACGGTTCTATCTCGTGGAAATATTGTTACTGCAGGTGTCCACGCGTGTTCGTTATGATCAATAATTTGTATTGGAGCCCCTCACGATTGATATTTCGGTTCGTATAATACTTCTCCGGTTATTGTTGTTACTGATATTGGGAATTTTAATGATGCTTCTAATTTAGCTATATCAGAAATCTTTGCACCGTGCTGTTTCACTGTCAGTTCCCATTCGGTTATTTTCCTACGTCGCAGATCAGTTAGTTTATTTCCTCGGGATGCATTTGTGAAGTGTTCCATTACCCGTGTTGCTACACAATTGAGCCTTGACGAAGTCAACGGTGAATATTTCATAGGAGCTAGTTTTGCAATATCGGGTTTATCATTTAACGGATATATCCCATAAACGATTGCTGTTACGGGATAAGATCTCTCGTAGTATGGTTTGTCAATTCCAGTTAGAATTCCTGGTTTGGAATCTCTACTTACAATGACAGTTTTTTTATCCTTGAGGATTGGTTCAAATTTATCCCTGATAATCCATTTGCCTTCGACTTCGATAATGAATTTTATTCTGAAAAAATACTTTTGTTGGGAATTTCTTTGTTTGGGAATTGCTTTGCTTGAAATCCTTTGGATTTCCACCTTTGGATTTCCACCTTTGGATTTTACGCCAAGGTGTGAAATTATCTCAGCTGCTCTTTTATCGTTCATAGTAGCATCGATGATGGGTACATTGAGATCTTCATCAATAATTCGAAATGTCGACCAACAGTATGCTGCACCGTCTCGGTAGAATTCATTAAAACACTCAATGATTTTACCGAGTATAGTTCTATCACCGATTAGACGTTTTGGTGTATCAGAGACTCTATCAAGATTGAATTTAGTATTTTTCCAGGGCTTAATTTTCGATAATCTTTGGAACTCCTCCATGTTATAATTAAAACAAGTATTTAAATAGAAAAATATAGTATAATGAATCACTGCAAGTGGCTTATGATTGGATCAACAACCCCGTGTAACAAATCATGCAGAAGCGAATTCTGTGGGTATCATATGCAAAGCGTTAGGCGAGGAAGTTTTGGCCCTCTTCCATGCCTCCAATGTGGGGTTGGGGTAAGGGGAAAATCGCAGTTGTGTCTTGCTTGTGGGGGTAAACGATACAGGGAACTAAAACGCTATTATGACAAACGAATCAATGACTCCGTCCTTGATAAAATCATCAAAACCCCTCAAGATTATATCAAGAGGTTTATAATAAATTAGACAAATAGTATTATTATACAAATGAGCCAAGATTTCAGACCTCATCCAGTGCTTGTTAATTACGAAGCCTCCAGTGATGGTGTTGTCAGGCACCGCAGACTAAAAAACCCGGTTGGATATCTGAATAATATGGGTTATTTGTTGTTTAGTGCTAGAAATAAAACATATCTTTGTCACAGAATTATTTTTGAATGTCATAACGGATTAATCGAAGACGGATTTGTGATTGATCACATAAATGGCGTGAAGACTGATAATTGTCTTGAGAATCTTCAAGCCGTCTCACAAAGTCTGAATGCAAAATTAGGTGGAACTGGCAAATATGCAAAACGTCCTAGGGGAGTTAAATCGTTTGATTTAGAAACCAGCGAGGAGAGAATCTTTCATTCGATAAACGAAGCCAGTAGATACTTTGACATTTGCATGCCTTCAATTCGATTTGTTGCACAAAATTTAATTAAAACATCTCTGTCTAAAAAAAATGGTCATAAAATAAAATTCGTATACACCTGAAACGATTCAAGGGAGATAAATCCCCATGGACAAATCCAACCACTCAAAACATTCTACCTACTAAGTTCCCTTGTATTATGACGTCAAAGGAATTTGTCGCCTGCTATATTACCTGTACTTGACTAGGCGCGCCCACGTGACTGTAATGGAGATATAATATATGAGTTTCGATAGAGAATAAAACTTTTTATTGTCACTTGTGGGCTAAAACTGCATTATTTAAATAGTTGTATTTTTATTTATCTACATATCTCATGTGTGGGGGGTGGGTGGACTAGCAGTAAAGCAGACAGCTAACTCGTTCTTTTCAGTACAAAAATTCTTTGTAATCTAACGCATTACCTATGTTCGCTCAGCCGGAACGCGAGTGTTTCCTATTCATTGAAGTAGGTGGGCGTGGTTAAAATTCCTTGTATACAGCTCTTTGTGAATGTATTTTATAACAGAGTAAAAACGCTGTTTTATTTTGTTTAAAATATTTCTCATTATTGCAGCATAAAATTGTCTATTTTAAAAATCTCTTATCGTTAAGTATATCAGAAGATATATATATTAAAAAATCTTTATTCTGTATGACTATTCCGTGGTGTAATGGTATCGTGTTTGTCTTGTAAACATAGATCTATCAACTACGTGTTCGGTCCCCATAGCAGATACATTATTTGATGGCGAAACGGAAGATGTTTTTTCTATTAATTGGGGGAGAGGGGCGATCCCCCTCAACCAAACCAACATTGTAACTCATGCTATCGCATTCTCGGTAGCGTGGGTTGGTGTTTTTTTCCAACTCATGCAACCATGAATTCGATTTCATGGGTTGCCATGTTGGTTTGGTTTACCACGCCCACATCATTACATCACAAATTCCATCATCGTTTCATTGAATATGGTTGTGAATGTCCTCCCAAGCATATCTTCTGGGCGGCCTAAGATGGCGTTTGCCACCTTAGGCCTCCCGCCGGAGATGTATGCTTTGGGGACATCGCAATCCCATCCTTAATTAAATACATGTTGTGACGTTACCCCAAGCATATCTTCTGGGCGGTCTAAGATGGCGTTTGCCGGAGATGTATGTTTCGGGTCCCCTTGGGCATACATGGATGTGAAGGCAACCAAGGAGTTCCAAAGATTTGTTGTCGTATATGTAATGGGTCTCTCTGACGTCATAGGGGAGTTAAATCGTTTGATTTAGAAACCAGCGCCAGGGAGATTGCCATTTTTGTTTTTTTTTAATAATTAGAGATACAGTATACTATATTTATATAAATATAAATAATGGATATCAATGATGTAAATGCTATAATTGCTGAAATCTCAAATTTAAATAATAAAGGGGTATTATTATCTGAAAGTCTCGACTGTGACAGGATTACCTCGGAATATGAAGATATTGAATATCAGTCTAGTAAGGGTCGTTATGTTTTACCTAGGATGTACAGGCTCGTGAAAGGAATTCAAAAATCCATCAATGCTTGTTTGTACTGTAACGACATTAATGTATTCATAACGCTATTTAGTACCGTTGAAGCAATACGTCAAAAGCTCGGCCAAGAATATCAAAAACGAGCTGAAATTGGTTCTAAAGTTCGTGATCTTAGAAAAATGTTAAACGAGGAAAAACCCGTATCTTAACCACGTGGGTGTTACTAAAAAAAATAAAATAGGCTTTCTTAAATAATGTAAATAATTTATTTATTTTTTTTATAGCGTTTTTTGTAACACTTACATGGGATTTTCTCCTGAAAGGATACTCAGCAGTCTGGACTTGCCTATGCAGTTATGTGCATGATGGATGATCTGGTTGTAGTAGCAAGTAATCACCGCGACGCCTCCATTTTCACGTAGTTGTTCTTGTTGCCGCGTCGTTAACACAAATTGTTCATCGCCGTTCTCAGATATTACAATTCTGAAACCCCCAGCGATGTTATTTCTGAAACACTCGCGGATAGCGTCGTACAGTTTAACCCTGTCGAAGATGGATACGTTAGCTTGATGGTACATTATTTAATAACTAAGTTATTTAATAACTAAGCTTTTAATTGTGATAGTTTTACATTTGAAAATTTAGTTCACAAACAATATATGGTTGGTGAATCGCTTACAACTAAATTAGCCCGAGAGCGGCTAGCAGCAATTAAAAAGTTTATACCGGTTCGAGACAGACTTCGCGAGAAACTTCAACAACGACAACAAGCGCAGACTGACTTTTCTGTGTCAAGTGAACAACTGTTTACTCCGATAACAAGTGCGACCAAAGATGTGAAAACAGCAACTGAACGAGCATTATACGGAGATATTCCTAAGGAAGGCAAGCGACGAGAAGTGCCTGTTCTTGGTGTGCTTGAAAAGATAGCAGCAGAGACCGGACAAACACGCGCAGGAATACAACAGCTATCCAGTGATATAAAAACTCAGCGCGAGTATGAACGACTAGCTGATATTGATGATTCTGCGCCTGAAACTCAACCTGTTGATGTCGTCACCCCAAGAGGTGTTTCCTTTATAGACAAACTCACCGAAGGAGCTATAGCAGAAATCAAACGACCTCAATTAATAAAACCCGAACATTATAAGATTATTGGTAATTTTGCCGCCCAAAGCTTTCATTCCAGAAAAGACTTTTTAAAAGACGAGTATAAGAACAGTAGAATAAGCCGAGATGAATGGGCTGATTGGTTGTATAAAACGAACAGGGGGGTTGGCCGTTTAAATAAAAGAGAATTGGGATATAAAGAATTTAGAAAGGGAATTGATGAGTATGATGAAACTGGTACAACTGAGGAAACAAGCGGAAAAGGATATTCGATTGGAAATCTAAAGGATTTCAACGCTGGAGTCTTTGACTCTACCGTGACATGCCCTGGTAACATTCTAAGTGATATATCAAGGTTAGAGGTTCTCATCGGAGGGAAACGAGCCGGAAATAATTCACCGGAAGTAATTAATGAAGCAGCTGATATCTGTAGACGATTATTTGCCGGCGGTATCATGGACATTGATGTATATCGAGAACTTATTGCTGAATTAGTTGAAAATCACAGAGACGCCCTACGTTATGATGAAAATCCTATGGATGTAAGCGATTGATCATTAATTGAAAAACTACTAGTTTTATAACAAGATGATTATACACTACAACCATGATAAACCAGTAAGCGTCTACGTGGTGAACTCACGATTGCCTGTTTATAGACCATATTACGGAGATGGTTTCGGCAATAGCATTGCGGGGTTATTTAGAAGAATGGCTCCCAAGGTGGCGCCGTTAGCTAAACAATTATCAATGAAAGCCATTGATGCTATCCGTGATAAGGGAATCAATTTCGTTGGAAATCTTGCCGGAAAGGCATTTTCTGCCGCGAAAGATAAAATAGCATCATTGGTACGAAAGAAACCAGGAATGACTTCGTCAATGGTGAAACCACCAGGGCTGCCATCAACTACAGTGATGCCTGCAAAAATCAGCAAAGTAATAAATAACGCAGTGGAAGAAAAACTAGCGCAATTGACTCCGGCTTCACCGGTAACAGATAGCGCTATCATGAACGCGATAGCAGGAAGTGGTTTGAAACAAAAAAAAATTCGAAGAATTTTCAACGACGATAATTATTGCTTTGCAATTCACCAATTGAAAACGCTAGTAATGTTATAAATGTTTAAACGAACAGCTGATCCCGCGTTAGATATGGAAGCCCCAGTGCGCAAGGATGATTCCGTCCGCGATTATCAATACTATTCCTATCATGCAATACAACCCGACCTACGATCGCGAATTGAACTTCAAGTTCAAGATACCAGTAAATACTTTTTGCCATGTGAAGCATTTATTGAAATCGAGGGAAAACTCGTAACAAATGTTGCAGCTGATACCCCATATGCAAATGATCCAAATATCCGAGTTGGTTTCGTCAACAATGGTATGATGGCGTTATTTGAAAGTGCAAGGTATCTCATTGATGGAAAAGAAATTGAATCAATAGACCGTGAAGTTGATGTTGCAACAACAATAATCGGGCTAGCAAGATACTCCGATGATTATACAAGATCGGCTGGTCCATCTATGATGTTTGCAAAGGATACCTCTGATAACGCTGACCACCTTCAATACATTAAAGTGTTAACACCGCAAGACACTTCAGTTGATAATCAACGAGAAGCAACTAATCCAGAACGTCGAGCTAGACCCGGAGCTGCGTTTGATATTCTTGGAGGCGTTAATGGTAATTTCAATTTAGGATTTGCAACACGAAAATTAGCATTGCAAGAACATCAGCGATATTTTTCATGTGCGATTCCACTCCATCATATATTTGGATTCTGCAGAAATGTAAGAAAAGTCATCTATGGAGCCAAACATACAATCGCGTTAGTGCGAAAAGGCAATGACAATGATGCAATTTGGCGTACTGGTGCCGATGAAGGTAAAGTTGTTTTGAGTAAAATAGTATTATGGATGCCAGTAATGACTCCATCAATTACCACGGAAGAGCGGCTGCTCTCATTTATGGAAACTGGTGGTAAATCATTGCTAAGTTGGCTAACAGCAACGACTGATGCTAAAGAGGATAATGTTAATGGTACATTTACATGGCACCTGGCATCAAAACAAGGCGTTTCAGCTCCACGTCATATATTTATAGCGCTGCAGAATCGGAATCGATTAGGTTCCCAAGAACGCAGTCATATGATATTTGATCGGTTAGGGTGTAAGTGAGGTTTCACTGAGAATAAACGGACAACAAGAACCATCTGAGGATATACAGCTTAATTACGGAAACAACCAAATAGCACGTGTGTATCATCGGATGCTGTCATATATGGGTCGTGATCAAAATGTTGATACTGGTTTGCAAATATCGCAACTCGATTTTAAGAATTTGTATCCAATTTATTACTTTTCACTGGAACATCTTGATTTAACAAGGCAATCCGTTGTTGACATACATTTTAGGGCTCGTATAGATCCTGATGGTGTTGATTATAGAGCGGTTGCTGTTATTCTCAGCGACAAATCAATGTTGTTAGAAGGGGCTGGTGGACGAATGAGACTCGTTGATGCACCAGTGGAAAATCTGTAAATGAAACTTGAAGAGTTTCCAATTAGATCAATTGAAAGCATAAATGTGTTTTACAATAAAATGCCATATAGTGTTGTTAGTGTCAAGCTGACTGATGGTCAGGTCAAGAAATTAAAATCAAAATCCGCTAAAGAATGTGGAACAACAATAACGTTAAAACCAGCGCAGATGTCTGGCGGTACACATAAAATATCACTGACGGATCGTCAAATAAAACATTTCAATGATGCAATTAAAAAACGGCGAGGAGTTCAAATAGAATTTTCAAAAGCCGCAGTCGCCGACATGATAAAATCAGGTGGTATATTTCAATTGTTAGCCGCAATACCAGCATTGATTGCAGCGGCTGCCCCAGCGGTGGCGAAAGCGGCAGCGTTGGGAGCCGTTGGGACCGCGGCAGGGATGGCGTTGAAAAAGGCAACTGGGAAAGGATATAAAAAAAGGGAAAGGGGTTGTACCTACCAGGAACCCCGTATTCATGGTACAGCGGGAAATCCGTGAACGGATCGGGTCTAAGAAGAATACCAGGAACGGTTTATTAATTGAAAAATCTTCGATTTCCAGCCCAATTGTTAAAGAGTCTTTGACTGAGGAACCTATGGTTCCCATGTCCAAATTTGATTTAATTGATGCTGCTAAAAAACTAGCGATAAAAAACTTCAGAGGGGTTTTTATGAGAGATCAATTACCGAGAAAACCAAATAACGTTGAAACCGGTATTATCAATCTTGATAACAGCAGCGGATCGGGAACTCACTGGGTTGCATACGCGATTGATCCACGTGGGATTGTCTATTTCGATTCATATGGGTTAGCTCCACCAAGCGAGTTTATGCGGTATATAAATTCTTCGATGAAACTCAAAAAGTTTCCGATTTTTTATTCCACGCTGCCAACACAACAATTAAATGATCCACCGATATGCGGCCGTGAAGTATTAAATGTCCTCGCGGAGATTTCATTAAAATCCTTTGGATCTCCGTGGAAACCACCTCATCTGGTTGTAAACGAATACACGAGTGGGAAATTACAAGGATCAATAAATTGAAAACACAAGTTACGATAACAATAATGATTGATATTTGGGGACAATCTCTGTCAATGTCGGAACCCACCGCGGAAACATCTGCGGGTTCTATCGAGGATGTAAAAAAAATAATTGAAGATGAAATCGCTGAGACGTTAAATTTAGTAAATGTTGACCCGAACGAAATAGTTGTATTTCAAGACAAACAGGGTAAATTGAAAAGCAGTAATATATACGTGAATGACATTTTGATACGGCAGAGCGATGCCGCTGAAAACTCTATTGCGCTTTATTCCAGCGGTGGACGACTTAAACCAGGCGCACTTGTGTCTACGATCACCGACGCGATTGCTACCAACGAACGTGAGCTGAATGATCTTATACGAGGTTATAATAATTTTCGCAAAAATGTTATACATAAATTCTTTGGAACCCCGCTTGTGGTTGGCATGACTCTCGCTGAAATTAAAGATTTGTTGAATTCATTCTTCGCTAACAAGGAAACTGGAAGGATGATGAATGAAAATGAAATCAAGGCAAATTATCTCGAGATTTTTAAACTAATAGAAAATCTTGAAAAGGTACAAAAACCCACCAACGACGTCGTTAGTAAGTTTTTTGGATTCCCACCTGTGGCAGACTCGACTCTCGCTGAAATTAGCGAGTTTATTATCAGGCATACTCACAATGCCTACGTCGCTAATAATTTCTTTGGTGTCCCAGCTACATCTACGATGACTCTCAACGATATTATTAGGTTTATGGTGAGACAAACAACACTTAATACCATCATGGATGAATTTTTAGGGAGAACACGCGAATCCGAAACCACATCGTTGACAGGCCCAACCCTCGCTGAAGTTAAAAGCGCTATTGACGAACAAAAGCTCACCAGCGAAATTGTTAATAAGTTCTTTGAGGGTAGTAAACCCCAAGATATCACGACAAAATTTTCTAACATCGACCGGCATATTAAAGACCAAACACAGCTTGAAATCAGAAGGGTTCTGATTCCATTCTTTTTTAACACGGAGAAGGGGAGGATAATGAAGGCTGCCGAAATCAAGAAAAGTTATCTCGATATTTACAATGATATTCTTAAACTAAAAGAAACCTTTGAAAAGGTAAAGATTCCGCATCCACACGGAAGCATTGAAAATATCGTGTATACGGTCGATTATGGGACCTTTGATTGGGTAAAAAAATCTAGTGTTAGATTGCCAATCGATATCGGGGGGGTCAGTGGTATCTACAGGATGACGTTAGTCTCTACCAAGCAATTTGATATCATCGTGAAAGGTAAAACCTACTTTGGTGGCACCGCGACAGTAATTATCAATGGTACAGAAGAATTTGAGATTGTCGCGGTTGATAGTACCATTAGATCAAAAATATACTGGTGTTTAGAATTTGTAAGTGAAATAGTCCCCCCACCCTGATCTACTTCCCGGACGATGGTGAATAATTGAAAACACTAACGGGTTTAAAATAACAATGATTTCATCAACGCAATGTCGCTATGATCAGGTCAGAGAATTTCAGACTAGACTCAAAACCCTCACTGAGGAGTATCAAATAAAAATAAAAAAATACCGACGAAGAATCACCGCAATTAATATTACTATGTACTCGGTGTCAAGCGTTCTCGCTGGCGCCGGAATAATACTTGCATCGGTTACAATGATTGCCCCGGTCGTAGTTCCAATTTGCATTTCAGCGGTGGCTACAATCGGGGGTATATCAACCGGGATAGCAAAAAAGATATCATCATGCAGCCAGAGTAAACTGCAGAATTACTTACTTCAATTTCATATTGCATCAACCGCATATTCGCAATTATCATTGATGATATCATCGTCACTCGATAATACAATTATATCAGATAGTGAATTCTCAGCGATGGTCAGTATTTTTGATTCAGCGATATCAAAATTAGAGCAACAACATGAATATAATAACAATGACAACACCGATGGAATTGGAAAACACAACCCCAAAAAAACCAGAATGATCTCAATAATCTCAACCATACCAGATTGTGAGTTCTCAGTGATGGTCAGTATTTATGATTCCTCGATACCAAAATTAGAAATAAATCATGAGTATAATAACAATGACAACACCGATGGAATTACTTCAACAAATAGTGGAGAACACGAACCCAGTACAAACAAGCATGATATCAATAACATCAACGAATCCAGAATTCAGTGTGAACTTCCCTTCTCCGATTCCAGTGCGTGAGATCGCGCTGGCAAAATTACGAGTATATCATAGCTGGCCTAATATCAGATCGGTTGCATTTGGCGGTCAGCAACCCAATAACGCACTGGTGTTCTCGTATAAGAATAAACCCGATGGTACTCCAGAGTGGGAAACTGTTTCGTTACCAACTGGGTCGTACCAAATTAAGCAAATCAATGCTGAAATTCAGCGTAGAATAAAATCAATCACTGGAAAAGAATCAAAAATAGCTATTAATCTTCATCAACCGACGCTCTCGTCGTCGATCGAAATAAGCACAGAGGGATACATTGTAGATATATATAACAGCTCGTTAAGAACAGTGTTAGGATGGCCTGAAAAACCACCGGAAAAATCCGCCACCGACTTAACCACGGACGTACAATCATATCATGAAATCAATCCCAGTTATCGAGATAATTTATCTGATATAAGAAAAGGAAGAATCGCCGATAGATTTATATTTACCAACAAAGACACATTGCAATGGGATTTTATCATTGAAAGAACAACCGACTCATCTGTTACTATTTCATTTACGCTAACTGACGTCCGTGGTTATTTTAATGAAATCAAACAATTATATGACACACAACTAGAACAACTACGGAAAACAAAATCGCAAAAACATGTTGAAATAATAAATCAACTTATATCGGACATGGAATATATCTATGAACTAATTATTCAAACAATAATTAATGACAACAGCGACAATAAACAACGATTCCTAACCGATTACAATATCACAGAGGACAATCTGCGTAATTTCAAGTTTCCCGGATACGTCGCGGAGGGACTAAAAAGAATTGTTAGAACCGATATCAAGGCGCTACAAAAATCAGATTCAGCTGTCCTCTTCAGGTATAATAATGACCCAGATGGCGGTGGTAGGCATATTGCTCCTCATAATGTGAATATTTCAACGGTGATTGCGCTCAATTTAGTATGTGATGCAATTGAAGGAAGCTATCAAATTAATCTAGAACAATCAAATCAAGCTCAGCAGGGATATATTCTATACTCTTTTGCACCAACAGCCCCTCCAGGGTTTCTAATAATCGAGGATCCAACTAATCCAGTCTATATGCGGTGTCATAATAATTCATTAACGAGAATTAATTTCAAACTATATATATATATATATAGATATATTTTGTATTCATTTGCACCAACAGCTCCTCCAGGATTCCTAATTATGGAGAACCCAATTAATCCTGTCTACATGCGATGCCATAATAATTCGTTAACGAGAATTAATTTCAAACTCACCGACCAGTCAAATAATCTGATTGATTTACAAGAAGAGGTGTTAGCGATTAGTTTGTTTGTGAAATCCTAAATTGCTTTGCAATTTCAAAGGATTTTCGTCCTAAAGACTCGATCAAATATTTGGTTGAAATCATTTATTATTTTTATTAACCAGAACTGAAAGTTCCAGCAGCAGAGAGGGTGGATGACCACATCGTTGCGACCAAAATTGATTAAAAAATCGTAAAGTCTCCGTGTGCTAAATGGAGACTTATTTTTTTTGGTTAAAATAAGGTTTCGTAGGAAGCATTATTTTTGCTTGAAAACGTGGTCTGTTCACCCTCTCTGCTGCTATACTTGTTTTACACAGTCAAAACTGGTGACAGGCAATTCCCACAATTTTATGGTCTTTATTGTGTTTCTAATTTAAAAACTAATCTAATTTTTATATATGTAAGTATTATGCTTGTTATATATATATATATATATGTTTCGTGTTAGTGTGTTTAAGTTTTTCTCACGAGTGTAGATTATTAGATTATATATACACAAAATATTATATTTGTCAATGGGTGTAAATACGTTGTTCATTTGCGTTCATGTTCTACATAATGAACATGCGTAAAGTGTGACGTAATATTCTGATTGTTTTATAAAGAGTAGTTGGTTATGCTTCGACATAAGTCTACTGGCTTTGTGTTGCTACATAAGACAAGTTGAGTTGTGATATAGAAATTTTGATGTATAAAATGACGAAAAAAATCAAATGACAACAGTTAATTCATTCCTAATTCAAACCTTTAGTACGGTTTCATTGTTTATATTCAGTCTGCAAATTAATTTGAGTTGACTTATATATTGGAATTTAAAACGCTCATATGACTGTCTGTTTCAAGTACAATTTTGGGATAATCGTGAATTCATTCGAATGTTTCTAAATAATACCATTGTAATACATCAGTACTGTTAGCCCTTTAGCCACGTTTAGGGGATTGGTAAGATCAGGAATCTTTTTAGACTTTTGATATAACCTTTCTAGGATTATTTTGGATTTAATTCGTAAACTGTAAGGTTCTATTAATGTTTAATTTTATAACTTAGATAATTAATTTGACTCAGAATTTGGCAGTATGAAGTGTACTAATTAATTGTGTCTTATGAGAGCTATGCATTTCTGTAAACTCGATGTCGATCTATTGCTTCGGCAGAAATATTATTCCTATGAAAAGAATTGCATATTAAAGAAATAGTACACAATCACGTATTGTCTGTAATACTAAATGAGTTCAAATTGTAAAATTTCAGGTCACTATCACTGGTAAAAAAAAACTGTCAATGCGGTTGTCTTTGACTCGGGGACCTGGAGGAGATCCTTCTCCAGTAACCTCACCATGTTCACTGCATGCATCCGCAAAAGAAATGTGTCAACGACAATGAAAGTCTTTTACTGTTTTTATGAAAACAGTTATTAATTTAAAGAAGGAATTACATAATTATAAGGATTCTATCTAAAATCAAAATCTTTATAACAAAATTTCTGTCCTAAAATTATTGTAAACTTTCTACAAATGTTTCATCGATGTGATAATGTAGCCATTAATAAAATTGAGAAACTAATGCATACAAAAAAAATGTTTGTTGCCCTAGCGAAGTATATAAGAAAAATAAAATCTACCTCGGTTTGAGCAGAGGTAATGAAATATTTCACTCGTGATAATACAATGTTTCCACTTCAATCTTGAAATATTTCCTAATATCTACTCCAAAAACGTAGATACACTCTCCATACATCACATATTAGTCAGAAGGTATTGTCTCACGAGTACATTTGGAATAGGATTAAAGATGTTTATTAACTGGAAAACTTTTTCAATTAATGACTGTACTTTACTGTTCATGATGAATTATTTTCCTCAGCAGGTTAACTGTGTTTTGTACATGTGAATGAGTATTGAAACTTGGTGCGTGGACTGCATGGTGCATGCTTTTCAAGCTCGATATTACCTGTAATGGTTAATTAAAATAATCAAGTGTTAATGCATTAATTATGTTAACACTTCTGGTATGCTATAATCAAAACAGGATAGCAGGCTTTTTGCCTGTTTTTGCCATGGTTTTCTTTTGGTATACTCGGACTAAAGGCATTCGATTATTTGACACATGATTTACTATTGCTAAAACTAACAACGTATGGATTCACAAAGAGGAAAGAAGACTCACAAAGCTGACCTTCAACAGAACACAATGTGTACATTGTATAAATCCATGACATAATTATTTTATTTTGTTTCTATTGGGAAGTTAAATTATGCAGAGGATAAAATGGTTTCTCGTATAAATGTGAATAGTGATAACTTAATGCCAACTCTGTTAAAGAGTTTATTTGAGTTGATTTACAAATAATCGAAAGAATGCCAGTCCTGACAAATTATTCTTTTGCTTTTTAATCTGCATAAAAATGCTTTAGATATTTTATTCATTGGACTAATTGTGTCTTGAAGAATTATTATTTACAATCAATTTAGAATATGTCAACAAAAAGGACAATTGTTTGCTCTAATCTTGTTTAAAACGACTCTGTTATATATTTTTTCACACATTGTGAATGGAATTATACTTAGTGTTAAGATATATACTCTGCCACACAAGCGTTTAATTTTTGGAACTATGAACATGATGAAACGGTTTTTTAAAATAATATTTCATAATTTAATGTTCTTTTATATAATAGTAAGCATGTATGTGCTTTTTAAAATGCATTCAAACATTGTTATTTTAAATTAATCCTGCTAATTTAATGTCCGCATTAAGTCTTCTGAACTTCTTATTCCTTTAGGTTTGTGTTAATTTTTTTCTTGGTCAAAAGTGTTTTTTAAACGTTTTCAAAGCTAGTAATAGATGATTGCATAATGTTCATGCTTTAATGTTCTGTTTATTAGAATAGACAATGAGTATTGTTGATTTTGGTAAGTGTTAACATACCAACTTCAAATAACATACTTGACATGAGATAAAATGCTGTTGACGTTTTATCTATAGATCAGGCTATGTTCGGATTAATTTTATTGTAATGTTAATTTTAAAAGTATCTGCTGACAACTAGGATTAAACGTTCTCATGCATATTATTGTATAAACATTGGCCGTATGTATGCATGCACATAATTGTATAAACATTTTCTCATGTATATTATTGTATAAACATATTGTGATTTTCGTTGTTGAATTTCACTGTTACTGGATTCTGACATTTCCAGTGCATGAATTTTCATTTTTATGAGATGCAATGGAGCAAAAAATATTTTCAAACGGAATAGAATCATCTCTCAGAACAACGTTTCTCATTGCATGCAACACTCAGTCATAAATGTATTAGTTCAAAAGCATACTAAGAGTACATACCCTGTATATCAATGACAGTAGTTTAGTGTGTAGGAAAATACATTTCATGTATCTAGTGTGTCATTTCCCTTTATATAATGATGAGTTGGTTCGTTGACTAATTAGCACTATAAGCGATGCGGCTAGACAATATAATGTTGAATAAACTTTTAAAAACGATATAAGAAATTCAGATTTTGTTCTTAGGTGTTAACGAGTACATCCACATAGACCAATATGTTCTTAGGTGCCCATATCAAATTGAAGAATGTAATTATTTTTGCTGGGTGATTTCTCGTTGTACTGTGACAAAAAGATATAGTTGTTCGATATATCGATAGCACGCGGATGACAGACATCCCCTCCAATGACTACGTTATGGAGCAAAATACCACAACCAATGCAAAGCATCTTGACTGAGCGTCCTTTCCAGTCCGAGATATAAAGCAGTTAATCTTTAAATTTGAGATCGCCTGGAACAAAGTTTGTTGAATCATATATCCACTTCAGAGTGCTGCTGTTGATGTCGATGCATAGTTCTTTCCCATTACCACTTGCATAAATCGACTGGCCATCAGTCGCAATTGAGTTAACACATTGCAGGGAAAGCGTTCCTGTATCGTTAAGTGTTATTGTCTTAAGTATGCGGTTTGTTTTGCTAGATACCATTAAGATCTTTACACCGGCGCAGCTCAGAAAAAAAGTCTGCATGACAGCAGACACATAACAAATCTCCTTCAGTTTCGATGATAATTCTCTGTACTTACTGTAAACGGCCGCCTTTCACAACATATTTAATCAACAAAGGTTTGGTACATAATCCAACAATAATTGAGTCATCTATGTCCGATCGGCATACACTACATGGGGGGGGGTCATCTAGCTGTATGTGAAAGGAATCTTGTCGTCTATAAACTGTCAAACAACAATTTGCGTAATCAGTCAGAACGATATCGCCATTTTTAAGAACAATCAGACTTGTTATCTCACAACAATTGTCATATATTATAGGAACTAGCAGCAGAGGGGGCGAATCAGACAACGTTTTTAAACAAGTTTTCAATGGATTAGGGCTTAAAACCCAAAACAGGCAAAAAATAATGACGCCAACGTCGTTGTCACTCGCCCCCTCTGCTGCTATGGGTTAACACTTTTTTACGATGAAAATCCTTTTACGATTTCACAAACAGACTTATCGTATCGGACAACGTTTTCAATGGATTAGGGCTTAAAACCCGAAACAGGCAAAAAATAATGAAATCAGTAAAAAAAATCAATGAAATCAGTCAATGAAAAAATCAATTAAATCAAAAACATGATCCTGAATGGTTTTCAAAATGAGTAAAAACTCTTCAACCGAATATTTTATCAAGTCCGATACGATGGGTCTTAGGACGAAAATCCTTTTAGGACTTCACAAACAGACTAATTTGTAAAACTTCGCCTTGTAAATCAATCAGATTATTAGAGTGATCAGTGAGTTTGAAATTAATTCTCGTTAATGAATTATTATGACACCGCATATAGACTGGATTAGTTGGATCCTCGATTATTAGAAACCCTGGAGGGGCTGTTGGTGCAAAAGAGTATAGAATATATCCCTGCTGAGCTTGATTTGATCGTTCTAGATTTATTTGATAGCTTCCTTCGATAACATCACATACTAAATTGAGCGCTATCACCGATGAAATATTCACATTTTGAGGAGCGATATGCCTGCCACCACCATTTGAGTCATTATTATGTTTGAGGATTTTTATTTCCGGTGATGTTGTTTTTTTCCATGCATCATGAATTATTTTAAAACCAACATTGATGGTGTCACTGAGAAGTTTTTTTTAGTTCTGGTACGTTATATCCTGGTAGTTTGAATGCTGGAATATCTTCAACGCGGATTTTATAGTCTGTTGCAAATTTTGTTCTCGATAGGGGATTATCAACATCTAATACCTCTTGAATAATTTGTGAAAGAAATGTTTCCATATCGTCGATAATTTTATTGCATGTTTCTACGACGCTGATAAATTCATCTCGAGTGAGAGTGCCGGATTTAAGGGATATTAACAACAGTGAAATATCGTTATTGAACGCTGTGAAATTTTCAGTGATTTTATGCTCTCGAGTTCCGTATCTTTTTCTCTTAGTGCCATGATCTACCAATTCACTAAAAAAATTCAAATTTGGTGTAATCGCTATAGCTTTTTACTGGATTATCAGATTTTATCCTGTCGGTGATATAATCAGTTTTTTTTTGGTTCTGGTAAATCAACGGTTTTTCCCCCGGGTGGTAATTCAGGCCATCCTAGTATTGTCCTTATTGAGCTTTGATAGATATCTATGACGTATCCTTCTGTGCTTATTTCAATGGCAGATGATAGTGTCGGCTCATGAACCGTTATAGCTATTTTTGATTCTTTTCCAGTAATCGATTTTATTCTACGCGCGAATTCATTATTGATTTGTTCAATTTGGTATGATCCGGTTGGTATGGAAACAACGTTCCAGTCTGGGGTACCGTCGTCTTTATTCTTATTCGCAAATACCAGTGAATTATTCGGTTGTTGACCACCAAATGATTTTGATCTGATATTAGGCCAACTGTGGTATACTCGCAATTTTGCTAGCTCGATTTCCTTCACTGGGACCGGAGAGGGGAAATTCACACTGAATTCTGGACTCGTTGAGGTTATTGATATCATGCTGGTTTGTACTGGGTTTGTGTTCTCCACTATTTGTTTAAGTAATTCCATCTGTGTTGTCATTGTTATTATACTGTTGTTGTCTCTCTAATTTTGACATCGCAGAATCATATATATCTACCATCGCTGAAAACTCACTCTCTGATATAATTGTATCATCGAGAGATGACGATATCAATGAGGATAATTGCGAGTATGCAGTGGATACAACATGAAATTGAATTATGTAGTCTTGTAGTTTTCGTTGGCTGCATGATGATATTTTTTTGTGATCCCGGTTAATATACCAGCGATTGAAGCCACCGCGGATATACAAATTGGAACAGCAATCGGGGCTATCATTGTCACTAAAGACAGTATAATACCAGCTCCGGCCATTACACCAGACACTGAGTACACTGTAACGTCGATGACTGTAATTCTTCTGCGGTATTTTTTTTATTTTCATTGCATACTCCTCAGCAAGTGTTTTGAGTTTCATTGAAAATTCTTTGACTGTATCATAGCGATATTGCGATGATGAAATCGTTAATGTCATCGTTATTAAAAACACCATCGTTGAATTAATCATCTTCAGGCTCAGGTTTCATTTGCTACAAATTCTTTCACCCACGGCATCGTTAATCTAATTGTGCTATCACTAACCGCACTTATTTTAAAAAGTACTTCAATTGGATTAGATTTAAACATTGCTGTGTTAACACCTGTTCCTAAAACTACATTTTTTAAATCGGTACATGTTATATTAAAATGTTCGTTAGATATTATTGTAAATCGATAAATTCCCTCAATATACCCAAACCACCAAATGTGTAACTGGGCTGAGTTTGAGTGTTTTTAACCCAATCGAAATTTCCACTGGCCGTCGTGTACACAACATTTTTAACTTCATCGTTGTGATTCGGAATTTTTACTTTGCGGGCATCTCGAAGTTCTACAAACGCTTGTTCGATATTTTTTATCGTGTATATCATGTCAGCAGGTTTAATTGGTATTAAATGTTCATCGCCGAAGAATCTCAAACTGAGCGCAAATAACTCATTTCTGCGGTTAATGTTGGCATTTTGTTCATCTATAAACGTTTCAATTTCAGCGATAGATGGTGTAACTACAATTGGGGATCCAAAGAACTTATGCACGACATTTTTGGGAAAATTATTATAATTTCTCAAATGATCGTCAAATTCTTTATCGGCGTTGGCAAATTTATCTGTAATCGTCGAAAAAAGTACACCCGGTTTGAGTTTACCCTGATCGGAAAATAACGCGATAGTATTCTCGATTGTATTTCGTTGTTTAACTAAAATATCATCCAATGACACATCACTGCTTTTCAATTTACCCTGTTTGTCTTGAAATATAACTATTTCCCGGGGTCAACACTTGTTAAGTTCAACGTCTCAGCGATTTCATCTTTAATTTTTTTTTATATCACCGGTTGCAGTGTCTTTGGGTTTGGATTTCAGAGGTCTTCCCCAAATATCAATCATGATATTTTATACACCTCTCTCTAAAATTGTTTCGATTTCCAGCGATTACTAGTGTATTCATTTACGACAATGTGTGGTGGTTTTCTAGATGCTGAAATAGCATCAAGGACATTTAATACTTCACTGCCGCATATTGGTGGATCATTCATTTGTTGTGTTGGTAGCGTAGAATACCAAATCTTGGCGGGGCTAATCCATATGAATCAAAATAGACGATTGCACGTGGATCAATAGCGTATGCAACCCAGTGAGTTCCAGGTCCGGTGCTGTTATCTAAATTAATAATACCTGCTTCAGTGTTGTTTAGTTGATGTGGTAATTGATCTTTCATAAAGACACCTCTGAAATTTTAAATCGCTAGTTTTTTAGCAGCATCCATTAAATCAAAATTGGACATAGGAACCAAAGATTCCTCAACTAGTAAACCGGTCCTAGTCTTAGACCCTTTCCGCTGTACCATGAATACGGGGTTCCTGGTAGTCTTAGACCCCTTCCCTTTTTTTATACCCTCGTCCCGTCTTCGGTTCAATGCCCTGTTTCGCTTTTGCCCCCGATGCGGCAGCTTTTGCAACCGCTTTAAACAATCCTGGTAGCACACCTAGTCTAAAACCCTTTCCCTTCTTCGGTTCATATGATTCAGTGATGCCTTGTATCGCTTTTGCTCCCAAGCCTCCAGCTGCCCCCAATGCGACTGCTTTTGCAACTGCTGGTGCAGCCGCTGCAATTAATCCTGGTATTGCAGCAAATAACGGGAATATACCGCCTGTTTTAATCATATTTTTGATAGCAGCCGCAGAAAGAGTAATCTGAATACCTTTTTTTGCTACAAGTGCATCATTGAAATGTTTTATTTGACGAGTTCTCAGCGATAATTTATTTGCACCACCATTCATTTGATTGGGTTTCAGCGTGATTGTGGTTCCACATTTTTTAGCTGATTCCGATTGCAATTTTTCGATTTGACCAGGAGTTAACGCAACACTAATATTACCATATGACATTATACATAATTGATTGATTCTAAATCGTTTACAATTTCAATGAAAAATCGTTTACATATTTTCCACTGGTGCATCAATGGTTCTCATTCTTCCACCAACACCTTCAAGTAGCATTGATTTATCACTGAGAATGACAGCAACTGCTCTATAATTAGCAATACCACCAGGACGGGTTACACGGGCTCTAAAGTGTATATCAACGACAGATTGTCTTGTTAAATCAAGATGTTCCAGTGAAAAGTAATAAATTGGATAGAGGCTTTTAAAATCCAATTCTGATATTTGCAAACCAGTATCCACATTTTGATCAAGTGCCATAAATGACAACAGGTTATGATAGACACGTGCAATATGATTTTGACCGTAATCAAGTTGTATATCCTCGGATGGTTCCTGTTGGCCGTTTATTCTCAGTGAGACTTCATTAACACCTAACTGATCAAATATCATATGGCTGCGTTGTTGATTACCAACTCGCTCATTATTCTGTAACGCAATAAATATATGACGTGGTGCTGAAACCCCTTGTTTTGATGCCAGATGCCATGTGAATGTACCATCAACATTGTCTTGTTTAGTATCCGTAGTCACTGATAACCAACTCAACAATGATTTTCCTACTTGGTCCATAAATGATAACAATTTTTCTTCTGTGGTGATTGATGGAGTTAATACTGGCATCCATAATGATAGTTTTGTTAAAATGACTTTACCCTCGGCAACACCAGCATCACGCCAGATTGCATCATTATCAGTACCCTTTCGTACAAGCGCTACTGTGTGTTTAGCTCCATAAATAACTTTTCGGACGTTTCTACAGAATCCGAAAATATGATGCAGTGGAATCGCACATGAAAACTGTCGACGCTGTCCTTGTAATGTTGCTACACGTGTTGCAAATCCTAGGTTGTAATTAGTAATATTATTTATGACATCAAAATCACCAGCTGGTCTTACATATCTGGCTGGTGCTGGATTAACTGAAGAAGCATGTGTTGCCTTTACTCTAGAATACGGGACGTGTTCAGGGTGATCAGTAATATCCTTAGAAAACATCATAGATGGACCCGCTGATCTTGTATAATTATCAGAATATCTTGCCAACCCTATGATTGTTGTGGACACATCAACTTCACGGTCAATGGATTCAATTTCCTTTCCATCGATGAGATATCTAGCGCCTTCAAATAACGCCATAATACCGTTATTGACAAAACCAACTTTGATAGTTGGGTTATTGTCGTATGGGGTATTAGCAGCGACATTTGTTACAAGTTCTCCTTCTACTTCAATAAATGCTTCACACGGTAGAAAATATTTACTGGTGTCATGAACTTGAAGTTCAATTCGCGATCGGAGATCTGGTTGTACTGCGTCATAAGAATAAAATTGAAAATCGCGTACAGAATCATCTTTACGCACTGGGGCATCGATATTAAATGCTGGATCGGGTGACCTTTTGAACATTTTATTCTATTTATCAGAGTCTAAATCGTAAAATCGCAAACGATTTTTCATCGTCGTGTTTTTTTAAAGCCACTTCCCGCTATCATGTTTGCTATCATGTTATCTTGGTCACTCGGAGTCACCAATGACGCTAATTTTTCATCTACTGCGTTATTTATTATTTTGCTAACACTCGCAGGCATTTCCGCTGTAGATGGTAACGGTTTCTTTTTTCGTCTAACAAATGATGTTAATTTTTTCTTCGCAGTTGAAAACGCTTTTCCCGCAAGATCTCCAACAGCGCCAATACCCTTATCACGAATAACATCAATTGCTTTCATTCCTAATTGTTTAGCTAACGGCATCATTTTTGGGGCCATTCTCGCAAAAAAACCTGCAATGGTATTACCTAAACCATCTCCGTAGTATGCTCTATAAACTGGAAACCGTGAATTAACTACATAGACGGGGGTTGGTTTATCATGATTGTAGTGTATGATCATTCTTATTTAATTGTTATTTATCTAATCAGTGATTCAAAAAACAATTTTTCAATTCAGTCACTATGATACCCACTTTCCGCTAACTCGCCAATAAAATCTCGATATGTTTTGATATTCATGATACCACCTTGAAATAACCGTCTACAGATATCAGCTGCTTCATTAATTATTTCTGGAGAGTTATTTCCAGCTCGTTTTCCTCCGATGAGAACTTCTAATCGTGATAAATCACTGAGAATATTACCAGGACATGAAACGCTAGCGTTTTCAACTAGACGATTTTCCCCTGAAATTCCACTCCCCAAAGATTCCTTCTCATCGTATGGCTGTCTTAAATGGAGTTGAAATTTTCTCTTGAAGTCTCTGTATTCCTTCATCCTTCTATCTAAATTCCCAGTATTTATTTCATACACTATATCAGCCCATTCATTATGTGACATTCTATAATTCCTATAATTGTCCTTGAAAAACTTCTCTTGTGAATCATAGCTGTTAGCAGCAAATTTTACCTAAATTGTCTATATACTCGTTGAGAATTCGTTTTTTAGCGCTCTCGGTAAATATAATTGCTATAGGTAGTTGTCCACTAACTAGTTCTTCCTGAAATCCTTCAAATTGTTGTTCTGAAGCGGTTGATATATCCTGAGGAAGTGTTTTTAATGATTTTTTTGTTTGTTTAGTTCTTTTTGCTATTTTTTCTAACACAGGGAGAAAAGTCTCTTCTTGTTCATTTCCTTGTTCAGAGATTGTTGACACTATCTGTTTCGTTGTTGTAGTTATTGGTTTAAACAACTCTTCAGATCCCTCAGCAAAATCAGTCTCTTAATTGCATCTAATCGTTCACGAGCCAATCGGGTCGTTAATGCTTCATTGACCATTATTTGAAATCAGAAACAATTTTTCAATTGTAAAACAATTTTTCCCATCGATGATTAACTAATCGGAACCATCCTTTAACGGTCCAATTTTTTATTCAGTGTGAAATATTTTTATTTTTATTGCTGTGAAATATTTTTATTTTTTATTGCTGTGAAATATTTTTATTTTTTATTCAGTGTGAAATAGTTTTTATTGCTGTGAAATATTTTTATTTTTATTCAGTGAGAAATATTTTTATTTTTTTATTCAGTGATTTTGTCTGTTTTTCACTGATTTTTTTGACAGTTTTGGTGCCATTTTGTGCCGTTTTGGTGGTTTTCAGTTGAAAATCTCTTTGAAATTTTACAGTCAAGTAGTCGATTTTACATGGGATTTTCCATAGGGAAAAGCTGTTAAAACTCATTTGATGATTTTTAGCCATTTTTCATCAATTTTTGCCTGTTTTCAGTGATTTTTGGTCATTTTTCATCGATTTTTGGTAAAAAACCTCCTAGGGTCAAGTAGTCGATTTTGCATTGGATTTTCCATAGAGAAAAGCTGTTAGGATTCTATTTTATTTTCGCAGTGTGAAATATTTTTATTTTTTATTCAGTGTGAAATATTTTCACTGATTCAATCAAAAAATGCTAAAAAAATGAAAATCTCAAGGAGATTTTACGGTCAAGTAGACAATTTCAATCAAAAAATGACAAAATCTTTTGAGGGTCGGTCAATCAAAATCGTTCCTTTTCTTGAATAAACGCTCGTAGGTTTCTAATTTTAGAATTAACTTCCTTTTTCAATTCATATTCGTTACCCAATTCTTTTCGTATTCCTTCCACGATAGTATATAACGGAACAAACACACCTACTTCACTGGAAAATGCAAGAGAGTCCCGAATAGAATTCTGAATTTTTTTGAAGAGCGCATATTTCTTTGGTAGCATATATTTATTGTTGTTTACTCCGTATTCTATATCCTGAAAATCTGACATAATTTGATCAGGATTTAACCCATCTGATAGTATAATATCCTGGCTTTTCAATTTTGCAATTTCAACTATAATGCTATTCATATTTTCAGAATTCATATATGATAATACATATTTCTAATTCATTTTTCAAAAATAAATGAGCCGTTAATATTGTCAAAATTCATTCTGTATATAAATATATTTTTCAAAATAAATGAGCCGTTAATATTTTCAAAATTCAGTCTGTATATAAATATATTTTTCAGAATTCAGTCTGTATATAAATATATTTTTTAGAATTCAGTCTGTATATAAATATAAATCTATTTTTCAGAATTCATTCTGTATATAAATATAAAATATATTTTTTAAAATAAATGCATACAAAAATAAATAACAATTTGCATTCATTGGGTCCCTTATTAGGCCTTTGTGTCTTTCATAGGGTCCTTTGTTGAGAGCATTTTTCTGTTTCTGTTTTGGGTTTATATCAGAGTGTTGTTTTTTTTGCTCTTTGAGATATGACCCTATGACCGCTTCTTTTAGCCGATAATTCATTCTGAACTATCCTGTGGGGTTACCCAATGTGTATCCACGAACCTTTTTTTGGCCGGTAATTCATTTTGAACACCATACGGGGCTACCCAAATGTGACGGAGAGCTAATTACATCCATGGTTGTTATTTATTTTAGGGCATGTTGCACCGACCAATCAAAAGCAACCCATGAAATTAAACCCGGTTGCATGATTGAGAAAAGACAACCACGCCCACGCGAGTCAATCGTGGGTTGGTTTTGATCGGTCGAATGGGCCTTTGAAAGCCCTAGCTTTAAACCTTTCATTTAGTATATAAGGTGACTTAATAGAGCAGCGTCAATCCACAGGGTGTGTTATTTTATTTTCTTCAATTACTTATTAATGGTGTTTCACAGTATTTAAATGAGACCGTGTATTTGAATTAAACACTAAAAAAAAGAATATAATTGTTTGAAAACATTTTATATTTGATTTCTTTTCTTGCAAAACAGATAATTAATTATATCCCGCCGCTAAATCAGAATCTAAGGGAGATAACCCATAAGCAAGTTGACACAATCTAAGGGAGAGTATATAAGGTGACTTAATACAGCAATCCACAGGGTGTGTTATTTTATTTTCTTGAATTACTTGTTAATTGTGTTTCACAGTATTTAAATGAGACCGCATATTTGAATTAAACACTAAAAAAAAGAATATAATTGTTCGAAAACATTTTATATTTTATTTCTTTTCTTACAAAACTGATAATTAATTATACCCGCCGCTGAATCACAATAACCCATAAACAAGTTGATATATAACTCCCTTGGTTATCTCCCTTGGTTCATTTGTATAATAATACTATTTGTTTAATTCATTAATAAAATCACTGGAGAATCTTTCAATGTAGTCTTGAGGGGTTCTTATGATTTTATCCTTGACGGAGTCAAGGTCAGTGTCAGAATTTTTGATTGAAAATCCATTTTTTATTCGTTTGTCATAATAGCGTTTTAGTTCCCTGTATCGTTTGCCGCCACAACTGAGACATAATTGTGATTTTCCCCTGACCCCAACCCCACATCGAATACAGGGTAACGGACCAAGGCTTCCACGACGAAAGCTTTGCATATGATACCCACAGAACTCATTTCTGCATGATTTGTTACAAGGAGTCACTGATCCAATCATGAGTCATTTGCTATGATTCATTATACTTAAATCTTTCATTTAAATGCTTGTTTTAATTATAGTATGGAGGAGTTCGAGAGATTATCGAAAATTAAGCCCTGGAAAAGTGTTCAATTCAATCTTGATAGAGTTTCTGATACACCAAAGAAAAAAATTCCTGATAGAACCATGATTAGTAAAATCAAAGACTGTTTTAATGAATTCAAGCGTGATGGGGCATCTCACTGCTGGTCAACATTTCGAATTGATGGTGTTGTTGATGCTACCATGAATGATGAAAAAGCAGCAGTGATAATTTCACGTCTTGGGAAAGAAAGAAATTTTTTTCGAATAAAATTCCTTATCCGTGATGATGGAAAATGGATCATTAGGGATAAATTTGAACCCATTCTCAAGGACAAAAAAACTGTCACCGTAAATCAGGATTCAAAACCAGGAATTTTGACTGGAATTGACAAACCATACTACGAAAGATCTTATCCTGTAACAGCAGTTATTTACGGGATATATCCGCTCAACGAAAAACATGATATTGCAAAACTAGCACCTATGAAATATTCTTCGTCAAGGGTCAATTGTGTAGCAACACGAATAATGGAACACTTCACAAATGCGTCCCGGGGAAATAAACTAACTGATCTAAGACGAAAAAAAAATAACCGAATGGGAATTAACGGTAAAAGAGAATGGGGCAACAATTCAGGATATAATTAAATTAGAAACATCATTGAGATTTCCAATATCGGTAAGGACAATCACCGGTGAAGTATTAAAAGAACCGAAATATCAATCAAAAAAAGGAGCTCCAATACAGATTATTGATCATAACGAACACGCGTGGTCATCTGCAGTAACAATATTCCCACGGGATAGAACCGTAAAATATCTATCCCAAACCGAAGAGTTTTTTTCAGAGCAGAAATTATTTGATGCTATTTACCATTTGAGTAAAAACGATCCTGTGTCAATGTGGCTATTTCATAGTGCTGCAGACGAGGAATGTAGATTTGATCAGTTTGTAAGACCCAACGGAGAATTGTACCGTAATGAAGAGCTACATAATCAAATGAAAAAACTAGCTAGTGAGTTTTCACCCCAGAGTTCTGGGGGGGAAGACAACGATCAATTATTAGCAAACTGTTTTACACTACCATCAATTACAGCACATTTTGCTAGAAAGAAAAACGCGCGGAAACCAACGAGAAGTGAGTTTTTATCAGATGTCAGATTGTCCTGTCTTGAAAATAGTCATGGAGGGTTATGGAATACAAAATACGACCCTGAAACCATTATTTCAGTTGATATGATTGCGTGTTATCCAGGAAGTTTTCTCGGGTATGGAGAATGTGAGAAATATTTTAAACGATTTGGACACCCTACACACGAAATGACCCGTGTTGCGATTAATGGACCACTGCCTGATTTTGATTTAACAGGATTCGCTTGTGTAGTATCATTTGAATTGGCTGAGGGACTTTATCCGTTTAGTTATCTTTGGATTGGTAAACACATGTCTGAAAAACACTGGATGCCAATAGTGTTGTTACGGTATATGATTGATTGTGGGATGTTAAAATCATTAATTGTCAGTGAAGCAATTATATCCTATCGAGCACAGAAATCAGTCTGGTTACCACAACCTGATCTAGAAAAAATAATTAGCTAACAGCGAAAACTGTTTCCTGATGGAAATTCTTCGAATTTCAGTGAACAACAAATCATGGATTGGTCTAAACAGTTATGTTAAATTTACCCAAGGTGGTAAATACGATAATACAAGATATTCTTCACGGTTGATTATAGACAATGCTGAATACGATTTTGTAATCGCGGATCTAACGAATAAAGGCCTATATGTCAATCGTAAAGACGCATTTCTGTCCGATGGAACCAAATTGGGTACAATTGTTACTTACAATGATGGATACAATCCGCAGTACACACATTTGAGAGCTTCTATGCTTGGTTATGCTTCTATTAATCTGTTTTCAATGATCAATAAATTTCCTAACACCGCAGTTAGAGTTGCCACTGATTCATTTTACATAAAAAGCGATATGGCTGATTTTATAAACGGTAGCAACGAGAATTGGGGGTCATGGAGAATTAAGTGAGAAATGCTTCATGATTATATTCCATCAGCAGATGTTACGATTGAAAATAATTATCGAAATCTCAAAAAGATTCAATCAGAATTTTCTAATGCACCACCGTGTTCTGATCCAATCTGTAGATATAAAACAGTTTATTTAAACGGCTGTGGTGGGTCAGGAAAAACAACCCGGGCAATTGAGTTATTTCGTGGGAAATCAAATATGATTGTGCTAACACCAACTCATAGACTTGCAAGAGAAATGATACAGCGAGGGGTAAATGCCTGCACTTATCACAGTTTTTTTCGATGGAAGGGAGATAAATGGACTCCTGAGCGTATGGGAGAGAAATTTATTCCTGAAATCATGATTTGGGATGAAATAGACACAGTGCCATTAGATGTATTAAAAATATTTCTTGAGTGGTTGTTATTGAAAAATACAAAAATCGTCATGTGCGGTGATCACGGACAACCACCACCATTTGTCGGTGCATCTACACATGAATGGCTAAAGGGTTTTGTAGACTATTATGAAGAAATTGATACCGATCATAGATCACTTGATAATGAATTAAAAGAATTGAAGAAACTAATTAGATTACAACCGGATATAATCCAGTGTGAAATAGCGCGTAAAATAATTTCAGAAACTCCAATGAATGAGTTTTGGGAAACATGGAGACCAAATGATTTGATCATTGCAAGTAGAAAAATAGTCAAGGACACACTTCAGATGAAATTATTTGAATTGCATAAAGAAAAATTTGCAACACTTCCAGTGCCTCTTTGTTATAGGCAATCTGATACACGAAAACAGAACATTGAAGTTGATATTCCAGGCCCAAAATCCGAAGGATTTCAAAAACAAATTCTGGTATTAAATGATATTGTGCTGGTTGATATCAATGTCGTTGAAGATGCATTGCGTGCTAATAAATCCCCGTGGACGCTAGGATACGCAGCAACAATACATTCTTCACAGGGGCTGGCTATATCGGATACAATTGTTTGTATGGTAGATAATCGTATCGAATGGTCAAATTTAGTCTATCTTGCAGTATCCAGAGTACGAAAAATAAATCAGCTTCGAAGAATTGTTTTCGATGATAATGACACAACAATGGATGATATTGATGTTAAAATTATTGATAAAAAACTCTCCTGTTACAATCAACAGGACAAAAAAAAAACAACGAGAATTTGATATTGATGATGAATTAATAATCACTTTGAAGAAACAACAGAATAATCACTGCGCAAGTTGCAATTGTATAATGCGTTGGCAGTATTCGGATAAAGATCCTCGCCAATTTACCGTAGACAGAAAAAATAACAATCTCGGTCATGTCAGAAATAATGTGATATTGACTTGTCTTGAGTGCAATAGACGCCGGGGTGCTAGTTAAGACCCCGTGGTGGTAATTGAGTATCCTCGGGTATCACTTGTAATTGTTGTCTAGTAAATCCTCATTGAGGGGCAGTTGAATCCAGTTTATAGACTGGAGGTCTACCGTAGATCGTGTTATACTAGACATCTTGTGTACAGTAACACTCCAAATAGGATCAGTAGCCCTTTTTCTGCCCCCTTCAAGCTCTCCTGGTTCGTATAAATACCTCACAGTGATATTACTACCAAGAATTGGTTCTTTGACATCTTTTTGTGGTTGTACGGGTATAGACTTCTTTTTAATAGCGTTGATAGGTTTCATGTTGATTGTTCTAGTAATCTCATTATTCAGCGCAGTAATCACAGCTGGTAACCTTTTGACCCATTCACGGGATGTTTTTTCTTGGATGAATTCTTTTGCGTATTGATAACCAAATAACCGCTCAGCAATCGTCCGATTAAATCGTTCTACAATTGCCTGATCACGACGTAGCGTAGTATGTCCTCGTCTGATAGTGACATTATGATGTTTCATTATTGATAACACTGCACCCTGAAATTCCTTGCCAGGATCAATTTGTAATAGATTTGGCCAGTGCAGAGGACCCCTTCGATAAATCCTTTCAAATGCAGAAGCAACTTCAGTGGCCGATTTTGTTTTTAACGGTTCTGTTTCTTTGTATCGACTTGCAATATCAACTATGGTTAAAGCGTATTTGTAACCGTTATCATGTGGCAGAAATAATATATCAGACTGATGAACTTCATTCGGTCCGGTTACATCAAAATGCGAGAAATTAATTTGTTTAGGCGGTGGTAGATAAATCTGCCATAGTGTCTGTTTAGATAACCAATGAGCCGCAGTGGTTTTTTTCACTTTTGCAGCGCTAGCGAGTTTATGGATTGCTGATTTACCCCTCTAGTATCCGCTTGGGGAATAATAAATAGATTCCATGTTGTTATTAATTACCAGCACCTAACATCAATTTACTTTTCATAGCCGATTTTATCAAAAATGAAGCCAATTTTTCTTTGAAAGATTTATTAGGAATAGCATTTAACGCATGAATTAATTTCACATCTGCTAGATGCCTGTGCTGCAGATTACTGCTTTTATAAGAGACATCATAAAGGTGACAGGCCTTATCAATGGCGTCTATTGGTTCTTCACCGGGGTTGGGTTGGTTATGATTATTGAGTCTGATATCTAATCGTGTTCCGGGGCCACAGTAGCTATATCCTGGAAGGTGTTTTTCTCCAGGGTATTTTGCCCATGGGGTTCCAGGGAGTTTAGTTAGCTTGGCTGCGATATCACCTCCTCGTTTTTTTAAAGGTTCCTTGGGTTTACCAAGGGAAACAAATCTAAATTTCTTTGTACTACAATGTACGCATTGACCAGAAAGCGCTGATCGGTTATTTTTAGTTGTAATCGTCGTCAAGTCATCTGTGCCAGTACGTTTTTTACACTTCACACAATATAGATCCATAATTTATATATAACAGCATGAATATAATTGATTATTCAGCTACCCGACGACGGGAACCTATTAAACACCATGAAATGTTGCCGAATTCAATTAGAATGATTATAATCGGACCATCTGGATGTGGTAAAACACAACTGTTACTTAATTTAATAACAAGATGGATGAAATGGAACAAATTGTATTTAATAGCCCCGAGTGTAGACGATCAGCGATGCTATGAAGTGCTCAAGGATTTTAACGAGAAAGCAAAAGAATTTGAAATCGACGATGATTTTATTGAATTTATTACTGATATTGATGAAGCCCCTTCCGTGGAAGACATCGATGGAAGTATTAACAATTTAGTTGTCTATGACGATGTGATGTTAGATAATCAAAAAAATCCTGCTAGAATCTTTTCCCGGGAGCGGCACAAAAACACCGACGTGATATATGTCACTCAACGGTACACACAAATACCAAAAGTGATCAGAGATAATTGCAATGTGTTGTGTGTGTTTAACGGCGTTGATACTCATACGCTACGAAATATTCATCAGACCTTGTGCAGCGGTGATATGGATCATAATCGATTTAGAAATTTCTTTAGCCACGCTCAGTCAAAACCACACGGATTTGTAACAATAAATTTAGCAGACCCGATGACACGATATCGTATCGGACTTGATTAAATATTCGGTTGAAATCCTAAAAGAAAATTATTAATCCATAGCAGCAGAGGGGGCGAGTGACAACTTTTTGCGACGTTTTATGGTTAAGCAACGAAAACGCGAATAGAGTATCACAGCGCAAATTCGTGTTTTGAGCAAGAAATCAATAAGGCTCTATTTACCAAATGGAGACCTTAATTGTTTTTTGGTTAAAACACGAGATTTCGCAGAAAGGCTCTTTTTGCTGTTTTGACAGTTGAAAACGATTTTTGTTTGAAAAGTTGTCCGGCTCGCCCCCTCTGCTGCTGAACTTGTATCGTATTTGCTAATACAAAACCTACAGTTTGTTTCTGCCGATGCGAATAATTGTCGCACAAAGACATAGAACGAGGCATGATTCTTGTGATCTCGTTCTCGCTAAACAGGCTATTGTTTGCTGTTGACGCAATATCATTGTTGATGGTGTAAAGTCCAGAGACTTCAGCATAATCACTTCTATCTGTTGAAATGCTTGCCAACTCTGGATCCATATTTCCTCTTACTCCAACATATAAAATGTCAGAGCCAGAGGGCATGTAAACATTTTCCTTTGTCTCAGATAATTTGTTTGCATGTGATTCATTATATACCGCTGAAATTTTGCCAAGGTCGGTACATTCATTTCGGAACTTGGTCACTTCCTTGGACTGAAGAAGCTCGATGCGTGGTTTGAAATCTCCATGAATAACTTCTCCCGATCGTTTCATCAATTTCAGACAATAGGTGTTTAGCTTCTTCCAGATGTTGACGAGGCCCGCATTTCGTCAGTTTCTTCTCGCAACTCTCAATTCTGAAAAATATAGTAATAATAACAATAATAATAATAATTGTTACGTGCATAGGCTCGAATAAACAGTAACATAGAAAGAGTGAAAATAACAAGCTTGTAAAAATTTAATAAACAATTTATTGAGCGCAAATATTTTGCAGAAAAGAAAAGAATAAACTTACAGTTTTAAGAATCAATTCCCAAAATTAATCCAAAAATAATTCAAATATAATAGACTATTGAAATTGCAAAAGTCCTGGTAATAAAATGTCCTAATAATTCCCAGTTCAAATCCTAGTGAAGCATCCAAGATGGAAGACGATGTCACGTGATGAAGTCAGCTCTGGTCTTATAAAAGTCAATGAGCACAAATGTTTTCCAGATAGATAACAAAATAAATCCTCTTGATCCAAACGAATTTAAATAATTTCCAGTACAATGTAATTTAAAATAACTCAAAACAACACAACTTAGTATTCTAACAGCCCAGCTTCTACTAAAGAGTTCACTTCAAAACATATTTTATATACCTGGATTTACGTAAACAAGGAAGGTGTTACATGATCTTCTAGAATCTTTTGAACAAATTTACGTTCAAAAAAATCTCGTGCACACCGTATGACCCAGATGAAAATCAATTTTTTTTACTCTCAAGAACTAAAAATAGAAAGATGTTTACAACAAAACTCCATAATGTCCTTGGAATCAGCCAATCATTTTAAAAGCTTGTTTAAGAACTCTGAAGCAAGGTCAGAAACGAGGTCAACATCTGGTGTTACTTTGTAGAGTACAGGTCATCCCACCTTTTAAAATATATCTCGCAATGAATGAATTTTAAATCTAAAACAAACAATTCAAACAAAAATAAATGACTTAAAATCAAATATACGTAACAGTCAAACATGTAATTGATAGCATGAGAATATTAATGATACAATCAAGTACTGATCTCACATGCAAAATAATGCAATACTGTACTTTTGTGCACATGAAAGTGTGTCAGCATTGAAGTTTTAGAAATGAAGTTATTCTTTCTTTTGATGTGCCTGATATTGATGTTATATTAATTTAACCCCAGATTCCTTGGTAACAATCTTTGATTCTTTTTTTCATTTAAATGAAAGTGAGAGGGTTGTGATCGCTGAAGACAATAATAGAAGAAGGTATCGTATTAACATACATCCGTCAAATATTGCAAGGCAGTCATCAAAGCGAAACAACCCATCTATATCATATAATAATTTCTCTGGTCTTTTTTTGTTTGAAAAGTAGAACACTAAATGATCCACACCATCCCTGTCTTCCTGTAAGAGTACTTCACCAACACCTATGTCGCATGGATCTGCATACATTTTGAAAAAATTTGCAAACTCTGTGGAACTTTACAGAATCCCTTCATGGTGTCAGGCTTTTTGACATATTTGGCATTTCCAATCTTCTCAATACATTTATCAACTCTAGTAATTAAATATGAATCTGTCTTAGTGACACTGTTTATGTTTATGTAATCAGTACACATGTGGAAAGTCGTATTCGGTTAATACGGCTATGTTCTGATTGGGTTTTTCTACCATTTGACAAGTATGGTAAAATCTGAAAGACTTAGTAACACCATTTTTAAGTTTTGGCCAGTCAAAATGATTTGAGATCTTGTGATGTGTCTTATTTACACCTAAATGGCCAGGCAACAGCATTTCAATGGTTAGATTAAGAAAAGTTTGTTGATCCAATATGGAAACGACAGTTTGATAGCTAACTAACCACTCGTCACTATCGGGTACCTCCAAGTCCTCTTAAGGACCCAATTATTCAAGAAGTAATAAATTTCTTCCTGTGTAGCTTCAGTCTCTGAAAAAAAAAACAGATCCCCGGATCTTCTTGTAAGACAACTAGTGACTGTCTTACCACCCTTATTACATTTAAGAGAGTATTAAAAAGAGTATTACTGTGATCCAAACATGGAGCAAAAGTAACCTCATTAAAAGCCTGACCCAGTAAGGTGTCCGCTACAGGAATAACATCCTGGTCAACAGCATAGTTTTCATGAACATGCTTTCCCAATGCTTTAGTAACTGCGCAAGGTGGATATAAACGTCCAGTATTTCAACTCTGATTAGATCAACTCTTCTATCCAGGAAAGATTTGTCAGCTTCAAGTTGACTAATCACGACTTATCACCCGCTAGGTCATTACCGGTTAACAAATAAACGCCTGAATAGGCAAATAAGTCACTATCCCAATTTTCACTGGTCTTGAAACTGTGTCTGATGACAAAGTAAGACAATGGAGAAGGATATTAACATATCCCACCTTCTACTCACTGTATTTTAACACTGCTGTTAGAAGAAGACTTTTTAGAAAAAAAGACAAAGTACTTGCCAACAAAAGACTGAGAAGCTCATAAGTCTCTAAATATCTTAATAGCAGTAGCCTTATCTAAACTAACAACGGGAGATATGACTGGTTTGCAATTTTCCATAACAATATCCGACGTGCGTTTGCAAACACATACACAGGAGTGGTCTTTCAATAACTGACCGTAACTTTGACGTCTTAGAAACAAGAGCATCAGGAACTGCTGTTAGGGTAACATTGCCTATTTTTCACCCTGAAGTAATCAGAAATAACCTTCCGTTTTCTCTTACAATAAGAGCACTTGGGAATAAATATTGTTTTCTGATCTGTCTTATCATACATTTGACCGCATCATAATCAGCAGTTTGCATGTTTTCCCTCTAACTTTCTCATTGACTAGATCAAAATATAAATATGTATTTCAGTGAGAGTGGCCTTTACTAGTCAGTTCCAATACCCTTAAATATTACCAACAAGATTTCATACAAAAATGAGTCGTCATATGAAAAGCGCAACTGATGAGAAATGTAGTGTAACGGTGAGCTTTTACTATTTTTATTTCTAAATTGATGCTGAATTGAACGGCATTGTTACCAAGGCAGCAGCAGTTATGAACAGACTGAAACAGAGGGTCTGGAAGAACTCCAACCTCACTGATAAGACCAAACTGCGCTTCTACCAGGCCTGCGTGTTCAGATCACTGGATCGGCTACGTTAGAAGAATGGACCCAGGCCGCATTCCCAAGGATCTGTTATACGGCGAGCTAGCAGAAGGCGCACGTTTTACTGGCTGACCACGTCTTCGTTACAAAGATGCCTGCAAGAAGGACACGAAGACGGCTAACATCAACGTCAACGAATGGAGTGCTGTGCTGACGACTGCTCCGCCTGGTGTTTTGCTGTCAGACAAGTTATTCAGAAAGCAAATGAAGCGATATACAAAAACCTGGCTGCAAAGAAAGTCAGGAGGAGGACAAAACGGCAACAGCTTCGACAAGCATCAACGTTCACCTGTAGTAAGTGCAACATATACTGTCACTTTAGGGTCGGACTCTTCAGCCACTCGCTAAGGTGCAAATAGAACATCCAACCGGAGGTTACACCATCATCTCTCGAAGACGGACGGATGATGACAACATGTATGTCTGTTTATGTTATGGACTCCAACATGTTAAAATTGTTAGAGGGAATTTACGAAAAACGTTTTATGATGGTAATAAACGGGCAGGTTATTGTTTCTAAAACAGAACTAACATGCTTTGACATTATTTCATGTCGTGGACAAATAACGGATTTGTAGCATGACTAAACATTGATGTCGTATGCAAAATTTGATAAGGAAACTATTTCTTTGATGAATTATTCATGGAGTTCTAAAGGGAAGATGTCAAGATAATGGTGCAGTGGGATAATGGACAAATGCTAAAATACTACTACTACTACTACTACTACTACTACTACTACTACTACTACTACTAATAATAATAATAATAATAATAAATGCAATTCCTTGGATGAGTATTGTGCCCAAAAGCTACTGAAAAACTGATGACTGGATGTAATTTTGTTATGACTGCGAGGTTAATTTTCAGTTAGGACTAACTCTTAATGAATGTTAAATTGCAATGCACCGGATCGACTGAATGTTCAGTTGAGGTGTAGTGCTTGATGATTTTCGCGTTGATGTTTTTGCGAATGTGGCTTTTATGATTATTCATTCGCTTTCTGAAACCAATGGTCACGTCAACACTTTGAGTGGCACAGATATTGCAAGTAAAAATTTAGGTTGTATTTTAGCTAAGACATAGCTTCCAATTCATTTTGCACATAACTCCTGTTGTCGAGCTTCTAAATAGAATAGTAAAGAACTCACCCATCGGAAAATTCGTACCAGGTGTCAGGCGAAGTCGCCTCAAAGTTCATATATATTAATTTGGGTATATCGCCGCTTGACTTATTATATTATTAAATTGAGATTCTAGCTCATGGTGATTATCTTCACACTGAAATTCGAATACCCACCCCTCTTTTCTATAGCAAGTGTTTACATGGGCCCTGTATGTCGGACCATCATTACCGGTCTGCGCTGAATTGAGGTTTGCTGTAGTTGACACCCTTTAATACTGTCAACATAATGTTCTGTGTGGTAGCCAAGATGGTTAAAAATTTATCGCAGCCCCATTTATTATATCATATATAAGACTAGTTTCCTAATGTCACTCTTAAATTTTTGTCTCCATAAAAAAATTCCCTTAATTGTAATTATTTTTTAAAAATATTTATTTTAAAGTTACCCTCTTAATTTCAATGGAATTTAATCTTTTCCTTTTCTTTTATTAATACGTAAATTATATCACCACATACCATGTTTAACAGAAACATACATGGGTTAGAATAATTGAAATATGTGAGATTATCGGCAGGCTTCTCTCCGTCTGTTCGTCTACTAACTTCACTGACGAGCATCAGCACCTCTTGCCATCAAATACATCAAACGCTTAGTGAGCTTAAAAAAAACCACGAAGAAAGCCCTAATGAACTTAATTGAAATAAAAGACTACACTGTTTAAGGTTTGAAATGTGCCATTGTCTCAAGAACATTTTACTAAAAAATAATATTAATTTTGGAGACACGGAATATTATTCTACTCCTGCGTTGTTATTGGTCACTATATGTCGGTGTATTCTGCGTATGTTTTTCAAAAGATGAGATGTTTTTGTATCTGGCTATGAAAATGGAATACATTACTTTAGACTATTTCCGTTAGCATTTTACATGATTAACATTGAAGTTTATTGTTATTGGTAGAAAATTAAATGTAATAATGTCAATAATTGACAAGAGATAGCAAACTAAATCAGTTTACATTTATTTGATAAAAAGTTCAACATTTTTTAAATTTAATATGTCACTAAGTTGAAGAGAAACAACAACGGATATTATGTAATGTTTACAACGTCTCCTTTATGGAAAGAAATTATTGCATACATTGAAACAGAACATACACCTGGGACTACCTTGTTAATATGGCTCGAGCAACAAGTTGATAGATTAATTAGTAGACCGTAATAAGTAGTAAGTTTGCTTATTCATTTTAGTCTAACATTTCTTTTATCATCTGAGATATGTGTTTGCTTGTAGTATGCAGAGCTTTGATTCATTAAGGGTTGTAATGTCAGTTTCCTCCTATTTATCAGGGCCTGTCTGAATCTGGTTTTGAGAGACGGTTACATTGCTTTCACGCTCTGTAGATGGATTAATCGAATCCCCATATAGTGTTTTATCAAATGTAGGAGCTGGAATACAGATAGTATGACATTCCGCTTCACCGATGGTTTTTGGGGGTGAGTTCCCTGGAACAGAATACAAAATAATCAATAGCCAAAATACTTCATAAGGCTGAGTCAGCTGATAGAAAAGCGAACCGGGTTAGCTGAGAAGGACTCATATTTTCCCTTAACTGTTATTTGCAATTTGTCTTTGTGCTCTTCTGACAGTTTAGCTGATACAATCTGATATTTAGTATCTGAACTACGAGTTCAAAATCCCGCTTCGCTCTAGGGTTTAATTTCATTACAACTGTCCTAGCACTCTCGCTAAAACGTCCAGCTTGATATAAGGATTTTTGTTGCAGTTCCAGTTATTGATCCGTACAACAATTTCATATTAAGACAATCTTCAAAAACTCTTAATGCCCATATTACTGCTAAGATTTCATTTTATCTTGCCCTTTGCCACTGCCAGAGGTTGGGTTATGCAAAAAGGAAGATTCAATATGGTTTTCATTCGCTTCAGTAGCTTCTTACACATAATTATATGATTGACAACTTGATCACTCTTTTCTAGAGATCTGGCTAGCCCTGAGAAGTACTGTTTTTATTCAACTCCAATACATTTGGTTAATGCTGGGACCTAGGAGGTCGGGCACCACACACACACACAACGGCAGCTTTAGCCATTCTCCAAATTGATACGTGTGGTTGGGACCGCAACTGATAGGTGTGTGGCTTAATAATCCCAGGTTTCAATTTGAGGAATATTGGAGACTTATTCCCTCTGTCGTCTTCTATGCCAGACCCGCATATGACGAGATCTTTGCAGATTCCACTCTTACCGCTGTCTTTGCCACTCTTCCTAGTTTTCCATTTGGGGCGTGTAAGCTCTTGGTCTGATGGTGGTGGTTGTGGCTGTCTTACTTGGCACTGTGGAGGTGTATTCACTTCAGGGCTTTTAATCATCAAGTGAGGCAGGATAATTTCTTTCTTCTCTCCTTTCTTCATTTGTCCACCTCCTCTTCTATCTGGCACTTTTTGAACTCAACTCCATAAAGGAGAAGTCTGATATACTCCAGGCGTAATGGAGTTCTAAATTTTACTGATTCTACTCATCTTGAAGTTAACTAGTGAACACTAGGTAAGTCAGACTGACGAACGCTTCGATTTATATCACTAATGCGCGGATTATCTCTCTTATATACTTTTAACCCCGTCTCGTTTCATGCTTTCCGACAAGAAATGGCCTGCTTCTTCAGAAGGAGGAGAACTCTTTCGTGTTAACTCAGCAGTACACAAAACATTTGTCTGGCTCCTGCTGTTGTTGCTGATACTGTTGCTACTGATCTATCTGCCTCTGAAGTCTATATATATATATCGGTCCATTCTTCTTGTTCCTTCTTGATGATGTCTTTAAACACCTTTTCTATCAGGTCTTGGGCCACTGTTAACATCCTGTTATGCTCTATCTCTTCAGGTTTGGATATCAGATTTTGCCTGACTTATGTAAATTCACTTGGGGTTTGTTCGCTTTAGCTAAACTAGCAGACATCTTCATTGGTTGACGAGTGAACAATTGATGATCCGACGGGAGACTGTCCCACTTTAAATGGCTCAAGTGCTGAAGCGATATAAAACATTTCTCCGTTTATTTTGGGGGAGGGATAGCTAGACATCAAAGACAATATATGGGAAAAGAAAGATTTAAAAAGAAAAACCAAATACACTTAAATAAACAAGAGATAACATTTTTATTTAACCAACAGTTAACCAACAAATGATTTAACAATTCATACAATATATAATAACATATTTTTGACAATGTTGCCAACGTTATGAAGTAAGATTAGACATCCACTGATTGAGGACATTTGGCCATTGATGTACACTATGTTTCCTAGCTAAAGACAAGAGATATCCATAATGGTCACAAAACCATAGTTCTACTTTTGTATCGTATCATGAAGAGTCACGATCAAAATAAGTCACTAAATAATCTAAGAAATATCTAAGACTACATTAATGAAGAAAATGCACAGATTAATGTCCACACACCACGGAAGGTGTGACATGTAATTTAACGTTATTTAAGCGAATTGTTTGGGCATTTCGTCTCATAAAGACGATGATATCATCTTCCAAAGTAGGTAATCCATATAAACAAAAATACTCCACACAGGTATTGCAGGGAAAAGATGACGGCTACCCAGTAGGTTCCTGGAAGATGACTGTTATCCGTGTTGATCATATAAAGTTCATGGTCTTGAGGTTTGCGACGAGGCAGTTCATATTTGGCGCACACGACAGGATTCCAAGATGCGGTATTCGAAATGTTGTTCAAAAGGTAATAATTCCCAGAGGAATTCTATGCGATGGATCTCTAGTGCAGTTTATGAAGGAGAGGAATGATAACGATAGTCTTTACACCACTGATGAAACACTGCTCCTTTCGAGATAAGACCCCAAGCGTCCTCCAGATACACGTCCAATGTTTTCTTCTTGACGCATCATCATACATTTACCGTGTTGAATTTACTGGGATAATCGTTATGACATCCATATCAATGTTTCCTGGTCAAACTTGTAATAGTTTCTTCCAGGTGTTTGGCAAAACAGGAGACTGAATGTTATTCTTGTTCTGGTGATCTGGACATCACCATGTCCTCTTAGTCTTTGTATTTGGGTTCTGCCTCTACAATATCTTCCCTTTCATTTCCAAAGATACTCTACCATTCAAAGGAGAACAAGAGTCTTACATAGATTATAATAATAAAAAATGACGTCTCTCAAAAATGGCATACGAGATGACATTAACCGTCTCGAGAAAATCTATAGCAAACTGAAGTTTCACACGAAATTGGCCTGAATTTACACAATGGAAATGTCCCTCATCGCCGCCTTGGTCTCGCGTGAAATCAAAAGCTCACAAAGTGTATCCTACTGCATTATCGTCGTAAAAAATGCCGTGGCTGGTGTTGCTCGCTGTCACGTGTCTTTGTACATTGACAAGTACGATCTAAATTAATTTTTCTGGGAAAAATTAGGTTGAAAGTGCCGGATACACGTTTAACCGTTTGGGTAACTGTCTTTGGAACAGATGATCTTCGATTTTGGTTTGGAGTCCAATATCAACGCTGAAAGGTTTTGTTTCCACGCATCGTAATGGACAATTGTCGGTCGTTCGGCTCAAAATGTTACTGATGTAGTTTCCCACGTTTAGTAACACTTCCACGCGTAGCACATATAATGTGGCTTCTTGGATGACAGTTTTGTAATCGTTGTCATGGGCCATTAAATGGAAAACGGTATTGCTACTGCTATTTAGTCTCAGACGGATATCCACCCTGTTTAGCAAATGCTTTTCTTGCAACCACTTGTCCAAATGCAAACAATCCATCAATTTTAAACTACGGATTTTCTTTAAACGGTATTTAAAAATACATATTGTAAGGATCGTCATCTACTGACAGGGCTTTATCGATAAACGTGCCTGCAGTGTTATGTTTCAATACCACTCAAGAATCTATATTCATGGTCTTGGCATCTTTACCGTACGTCAAGAGATTTTCCAGGTACGCTTGGTACGGACCAGTAGTTATGCTGCTGCCGACTCGTTTGTTATTCAAGTATAAATCCACTTCGCTGAACAATGAATGTATGAAATTGTTGACGGGACCTACTCCAGCCTCGTCTCCAGGCGTGGTATTGTCAGTTTTGATCATTTTCACTTTCAGGTAGAGGTAACTGCCAAATTCTTTTAATACGTGACTTTTTGAACGCATTTTCACTTTCAGGTAGAGGTAACTGCCAAATTCTTTTAATACGTGACTTTTTGAAGGCAGTCTTTTTCTGTGACCTTCCATGAACCTCTATCAATTTCTAGAAAATCATGTGATCACTTGTTTACTTAAGAAAAACAAGTATAAGAACTGTTGTTTGGGATAGAAGAAATCAGTAGAATCTCTGGGCTTTAAGATATTAGTTGTGTATATTTATTTGAGTTATAATTATTCTGGACTTTGTGTCAATTCATTGAAGAAAGAGGATTTATTATCTATTTGGAGGAGAAAACATGTGCTCATAATTCATTTGGATGATAATTAAACAAGAACTACATCACGTGACATTGTCAGCCATTTTGGATTACATCGTCAAGATTCGAACCTGGAACTATTAAAACATTTTTTTATCAGGACTCTTACAATTCCATTAGTGGATTATTTTTGTGAATTCTATATTGGATTGATGTTGGATTTGATTCTCTGAAACCGTAAGTTTATTTATCTTATTAAATAATTGTATTTAATAAATTCATTGTTTAAGTTATACAAGCTTGTTAGTTTTCACTCTTTCTGTGTTGCTGCTTATTCGAGCCTAAGCACGTAACATAGAATTGGGATCTCGTCTTGGGATTGAAATAAATTGGAATTTAAATTTGAATTTCCCCTAGTTTTGGAAAATTTTAAATCTTTAGTGAGACTGACACGCTTGTATCAAAATGACATCTAAGGTAGAAATATTTCTTTCTAATCCTACCCAGGGCAATTAAATCTTTTAAAAAAAGATGAGTTGGTTCTACTTGCCAAAAAATACGATCTTTCCGAAGTGAATACTTCTTTTAACGAAACAAGATATCAAAAAGATTTTGGTCCTTTATTTGGTAGAACAGGATCTTTTGGAACAAAGTGCTTTGATTCCAGTCATTAAGTCTACACCAGACTCTGACATTAAACTGAAGGAATTAGAATTAAAATTCAAGATGGAATTAAAATTGAAGAAGCTGGAATTTCAGAGAGAGAGAGAGAGAGAGAGAGAGAGAGAGAGAGAGAGAGAGAGAGAGAGAGAGAGAGAGAAAGAGAGAGAGAGAGAGAGAAAGAGAGTGAATTAGAGTTAAAAAAACTGGAATTTCAGGAAAAGGAGAAAGAGACAGGAAAGAGAGAAAGAAAAGCAATTACAATATTATAGAGAGAAAGAGGAGAAAGAAATGCAAATTCAATTACAAAAAGAGCAGATGCGGATTGATAGAGAGAGAGAGGAGAAAGAGAGACAATTACAATCTGAAAAAAAATGAGAGAGAGAGAATTAAAGTTAAAGAAGCTGAAATTTCAGGAAAGGGAGAAAGAAAGACAATTACAATTTGGAAAAGAGGAGAAAGAAAGACAATTACAATTTCAAAAAGAGGAGAGAGAGAGACAGGAAAGGTTACAAGAAAAAAAAATTGAACGATAGAGAAAGGGAAGGAAGAAAGGGAAAATCAGTGTAAAATGAAAGAATTAGAGTTGGCAAATGAGAATCACCATCATACTTCAAATCAAAATTTTGATTTAGCAAGGAATATTAGATTAGTGCCTCCTTTCAAAGAAAAAGAAGTAGACAAATATTTTATTCTTTTTGAAAAAGTTGCATAAAATTTAAAGTGGCCAAGAGAGAATTGGACTCAGTTACTACAATGTCTAATTAATGGTAAGGCCTGGTAGATTTACACTTCACTGTCTGTGCATCAAAGTGGTGATTATGACGTAGTTAAAGAATGCATTTTAAGGGGTTATGAGCTAGTTCCTGAAGCTTATAGGCAAAAATTTAGAAATTACAGAAAAGAAGCTGGACAAACTCATGTCGAATTTGCTAGACAAAAAGAGCAGTTGTTTGATAGATGGTGTTTAGCCAAGAAAGTCGAGCAAGATTATCAAAATCTCAAGCAAATTATATTAATTGAAGAGTTCAAAAACTGTGTCCATAATGATGTTAAAACTTATCTTGAGGAGCATCAGATTGAAACCTTGGAAAATGTTGCTCGAGCTGCTGACGAATATTCTTTGACACATAAAGTTCCTTTTGTTAACAAGACTTCTACTCAACAATTTCACGGCAGAAAAGTATTTCCGCCTAATTCAAGCCCTTCTAAAACTCAAACTGACACAACTTTCAAAAATCAGACTTCAGAGAAGTTTGATTCTAGATCCTTGTCTCTTCCGACGTGTAACTTTTGCAAGAAAAAAGGAACGTTGTTTCTGATTGCTACAAATTAAAAAATAGGCATCAGAATCAAGACAGACCTGTTCCAAATGCTCTTATTTCCAATAGGTCAAGGTCACAGGCATGTATTGAAAGCAATACAATTGTTGGGTCTAATAAATCCCAGTCTGATTTTGATATGGAGAATTATGAACCATTCATATCGAAGGGTTCTATATCACTCTTGGGTGATTTGGCCAATCCCACCTCTATTAAAATTTAAGGGACACAGGAGCTTCTCAGTCTTTTATTATCAGGTAATTTACCTTTTTCTGAGAAGCCCTCTTCTAATGAAAGTGTTCTTATTCAGGGAGTAGAGTGTGGCGTTGTTAATGTTCCTCTCCATTGTGTAAATTTGTCATCAGACTTAGTATCAGGACCTGTGACAATCGGAACGGTCTCGGTTTTACCTGTTGAGGGAATAGACTTATTGCTAGGCAACGACTTAGCTGGGGGCAAGGTTTTGGTTAATCCACTTGTAACTGACAAGCTTAATTTGGATCAGAAAGTTGATCCAATTGAAAAAGAAATCCCTGATATATGTCAAGCTTGTACAGTTACCAGAGCTATGGCAAAGAAAGCTCTTGAGAATGAAGTTGAAACAGGCAGTATTCCCTTGGCTGACATATGTATAGGTCAGACTTTTGATGAGGTCACATTTACTTCTTGTTTAGATCAATCAGAAAGTATTGATCATAGTGATCCTCTTTTGACAACTCATTCTCTTTATTCTAATCAGGGTGATGATTTTGAGAATGATGTTACAGAAGGCAGCATTCCTTCAACTGACCCTTGTATAGGTCAGGTTTTTGATGAGGTCACTTTTATTTTTGGTTTAGATCAATCAGAAGGTATTGATCATAGTGATCCTCTTTTAACAACTCATTCTCTTAATCAAGGTGATAAATAACAGTCACTTGTCGTCGAACAGGAAAAAGATCCTGACATCTCCTGTTTGTTTCAAAGGGTCATAAATGAGACTGAAGTCATTGAAGTTCCTGTCTGTTATTTCATTAAAAATGGAATTCTTATGAGAAAATGGAGACCTTCCGAGGTACCTGTTGGTGATGAGTGGTCAGTGAACTATCAAATAGTAGTTCCAGAAACTTACAGACAGGAAATACTTAATCTGGCCCATGAAACTATTTTCGCTGGTCATTTAGGGATTAAGAAAATGTATCACAAGATCTTGACTCACTTCTATTGGCCAAAAATCAAAAGTGATGTTGCCAAATACTGTAGATCTTGTCATACTTGTCAAATGGTAGGAAAAATCAATCAGAAGATACCTAAGGCTCATCTGCAACCTATTCCTGCCTTTGATAAATCATTTGGTATAATTATGGTAGATTGTGTAGATCCCTTACCTAAGACCAAGTCAGATAGCTAATACCTGTTGGCCATAATGTGTGCGTCAACAAGGTTTTCAGAGGCTATTCCGTTGAGGAATATAAAATTTAAAACTACAGTAAAAGCTTTGATAAAGCTTTTTACTCAGTATGGCCTTCCCAAATCTATTCAGTTTGATCAAGGTTCACACTTCATGTCTGGAATTTTCCAGCAAGTTATGAATGAATGCCCAATTCAGCAATTCCAAATAAAAATGAAACTATGGTTTGAAAGAACTACAAGGGAGAGAACTTTTGAGTCTGATAATGGAGTTGTGTTACTCTTGTTCATTTTTCTTACTTTTCTTCAGATTAGATATTATGGCCCGTACAAAGTTAAGAAGAAAATGAATTAGTTAAATTATAGTATTAGTGCTCCTGGGATCTAAATTAATTATAGGAGTACCAGTATATTGAAAGAGATAGCCATGTTAAATATGTAATTAATTTAGTGGTACCTGTCCCACATAGTGAAAGAATATCATCAGGATTCAACTGATATTGGAGCGACGAATTGTTGGAATTCAAAAATTATGAAAAATCTAGACCAGAAACTTTTACATTTGCAAGTACAAGAAAGAATTGAACTGAAAGTTATTATTATTATATGAGCACTTATGTCCAGATATTCTTACAAGGACAAACAAAATTTTCATGACGTTGAAATTGAAAATTGCAAAAAGCATCCATGCTGGACGAGTCCACTCAAACAGGAATTCTTGAAAAAGGAAATTCAATATTTGCTGGAAAATGATTTTATCAAGCCCAGTAAAAGTGATTGGAGTTCAGCATGCATACTTGTTTCAAAACCAAATAAAACTTTCCGTATGTGTACTGCTTATAGGAAGGTGAACAGAGTGATAAAAACAGATTCATTCCCATTACTAAGAATTGACAATTGCATTGATAAAATTGGGAATGCCAGGTATGTCACCAAATTTTGACCTTCTGAAAGGATTTTGGCAGATTCCACTACGGAAAGAGCAAAGGAAAACTCAACATTGTGACTCCAAATGGACTCTACCAATACATGTATAAAGAAAGTCCATTTCAACGTCTCATAAAAATGATTATCACTTGTCTAGAAAATTGTGACGTCATCATCTACAACGACACCTGGAGAGAAAATCAAGCAACAGTTAGAATTTTTTTTTGACAGACTCACTAATGCATATCTGACTGTTAATTTATTTAAAAGTGAGTTTCTGCCATGCTAGAGTGGTTTTCTTAGGACATTTGTGGGACATGGACAAGTTAAAAGGTTGAGGCTATTTCTAGATGATATAATTTGTAGACGCTTTTTCCTGTGTATAACAATTCATTATATTGTGTAGTTCAAACTAGTTCTTTTAATTTCAGATCTAAATTGGTTTGTGATAAAAAGAAAGTTTTATCATATAAACCTTTCTGTTTATTTTATGAGGGAAGGTGTTACGGCTATTGGATTTAAATTATTTTTTTTTTAATTGTTAAATCCAAATTTGTCATTTAGGGTTTAATATTCATTAATTGTCTAGAAAATTCAGGCTGGCCTAGATTCTAGTAGTAAACAGGCTGATCTTGGCCTGTTTACTTCATTATCTTACCTTGCTTCAGATTGATAAACAGGTCTTCAAAACAATTAGTTAATTTCAAGGGCATCTTTACATTTTTAGTTATTGGATATGGTATTTCTTCTGGATCATTGTTTTAATACGTGACTTTTTGAAGGCAGTCTCTTTCTGTGACCTTCCATGAACCTCTATCAATTTCTAGAAAATCACGTGATCACTTGTTTACTTAAGAAAAGCAAGTATAAGAACTGTTGTTTGGGATAGAATAAATCAGTAGAATCTCTGGGCTTTAAGATATTAGTTGTGTATATTTATTTGAGTTATAATTATTCTGGACTTTGTGTCAATTCATTGAAGAAAGAGGATTTATTATCTATTTGGAGGAGAAAACATGTGCTCATAATTCATTTGGATGATAATTAAACAAGAACTGCATCACGTGACATTGTCAGCCATTTTGGATTACATCGTCAAGATTCGAACCCTATTACTATTAGAACATTTTTTTATCAGGACTCTTACAATTCCATTAGTGGATTATTTTTGTGAATTCTATATTGGATTAATGTTGGATTTGATTCTCTAAAACCGTAAGTTTATTTATTTTATTAAATAATTGTATTTAATAAATTCATTGTTTAAGTTATACAAGCTTGTTAGTTTTTACTCTTTCTGTGTTGCTGCTTATTCGAGCCTAAGCACGTAACAATATATAAAGAAGTAAAACTAAGTCAAGAACAATCGTACCCTGGGCGATCCCACATACATTATGTCAATTTTATCGTTAAATACGTCACAGCGTATTTGGATTAACTATTTTGTGAGAACGTTTTAGTCGTATTTGTCATCAGTTCACTCTGGTGATATTTTAACGTCGTGGACCTTTCCTATGGATTTGATTTTCTAAGTGGGATGTGTGTTTGTTTGAAATTTTCTAATGGAAAATATACCACAAAAACAAGCGTAAGTGTCGTGATTCTTTTTAAAAGTAGATATAACATAGTCTCTCTCTCTCTCTCTCTCTCTCTCTCTCTCTCTCTCTCTCTCTCTCTCTCTCTCTCTCTCTCCGTCGTGATACGTTTGATTGAAATCTTAATGATATATATTCCCGTTTGAAGAAACCTCTCCAAAATTTTAATCAGTTGGCACCATAATTTCCGTTTGTCATGTAATTTGTTTTTCAGTCACTAAACCCTTAGAAAGAGTAAATCAGTAAATCATCGGATGAAATAAAATCTTGAGTTGACAAACTTGTACAATTCAGGTATCGGAGCTTTATCCTTATTTTTGGCACTGCAATGTGTGTCAAGCAAATTTTTTTAAGCATGAAATCTACCGTTTTTAAGAAAGGAAACAAATACAAGACTATTTCAAGAAAGACGCGAGTGATCTTGCACTTTTTAACCGTGCTTATGGCTAACTGTAAAATCCAAACTACAACCAAAACACACGTTCGGAGGAATTGTAACAATGTTCAAGATTGACACGAGTGACATTGCACTTTATGATCTTACCTATGGTTCTCTTTGAATTTCAAATCAAAACACATAGCTTTGACTGTCAATAGAACAAAGCACGTTCTGGTGCTGCTTTGTTTTTCTTCGTCCTTAAATTTGTTAAAACTTGGCAACATTGTTTGTAGCGTGTGCTGAGAAACACAGGAGTCCCTAAAATTTTAGATATGTTAAGAAGTCAGTCGACAATAAATATCATACTACGGTTTTATTAAATTGATGAATGAATGACAACAATGAACATATTTCACATAGACTGTATGGTGTTCTTAATTATCCTTGTTTTGTTTTCCTTTCCTTCTGTGTGGATAGGAGATTGTGTGGTTTTATTTTCCTTCCTTTCTGTTTTAATAGGAGATTGTGTGGCTTGTTTTCAGGACCACTCATATACCTCGAAAATATGTTTGCTTTCTTTGCCTCAATTTCCCTTCTCGCTCGACAGTCCCAAATAAAAATAATAGTCCCCATGTTAAATTTCCCTTGACGCTATTTGGACCCATCATGTTAAATTCCCCTTGACGCTATACAGGCCCACTATGTTCAATTCCCCTTGACGCTATACAGGCCCACTATGTTAAATTCCCCTTGACGCTATACAATCCCAATATGTTAAATTCCACTTGACGCTAGGGTAACCCAATTCCTTTTTGACTGGATTTTCCCTCGACGCTATATTGCCCCATATTATATTACTACTTGCGATAATTCGACTCGACGTACTGTTTTCTTTACCCAGTTTATTACATGGACACTATAATAACAGTCCATATCGATCGATAATTTTCGTTTGGAAGTTTTCTGATTGACAATTAAAGTGAGGAACATTCATGAATTAGGACTGAACAGAACCTGATTAGACAAAATTAGGTTTACATTTTAAAGCGACAATTTATATTTAATTTTAGATGAGTAAATGCGCATACATGATCTGTATGAATTTTACTTAGGTAACATATGGTAATTCGGAATGTATTTCTAAACGGATAAATTACAGATATTATACGAATGCAATGGGTTGTTTACTTCAACTGCAATAATATCTGTATTTATTACAACCGCTATGTGGTTGTTAAGTGTCTGTAAATCAGCCCCGAGTTATCGTGGTAGCTATCTTTATCTTTATATACACACACGGTAGCTAAGGGAAGCTCGATCAATCAAACAAAACACTTGTCGTAATTCCAGTACTGTATCTCTACACTGGCGAATTGTGGTACGAAATTATATTGCACGTCGGGAAACAGCTGAATCTACAATAATTAGGATGTTAATCATACAAGCATGAAGGAGAGACGATGTTACGTATCAAAGTAGGCATCAAGGTAAATATACATCATAATATAAAGACATGACATGTTCAATATATTTCAAAACGTAAATCCCAGTTTCTAATTATAGTAAAAGTGGAATTACCAGAAAAAGGTAGAGATCAACAATACCAACAATTTCATACAAGAACATCATGAACAGTGCTGGAGGAGAGGTTACGTGCTACTTTTGCACATACGATAACTATTGGTAAGTCTTTTTGGATTTAAAAAAAATACATCCTGAACCAATATTAATATGATAATTTGTGAAGTTCTATATACAAGATAAGAGACCAACGCGTACACAATCCACATAAGGAAATGTACTCACAATGAACACTTTTGATGTTTGACATCTTCGTTTGATTAATGTAGGAACAGGGGACGCCGCTAGAGGGCACTAGCGATCAAGATTAACGTTTTCTCAAAATGTCAACCTCATTGCACCTGGTACTTTCTCCGCTTTAATATGTAAAAAGCCGACATTATTATTTCCGAATCTATTCACGGTTGAATGGTCAAATGTATATAAATTAACGTATATGACATTGGCCATTTCTACAACTTATTCAGCTGAAAAAAAAAACGAAAACCAAATTTTTCAAAATGCTGAAAAACTAAATAAACGAGCATATACGCTAACCTATGCCTTCTTTTTAAATACTTTGGAGTTCTTTTTACGAGAATATTGGTAAAGGTTGTGCGAATATATGCGGAAAATCCACAAATTACGTCTTTTTCAAAGGTCACCCATGCCAGGAAGAACAATGACTCTTTACGTACAAAATGTCAACAATTATAACAATACGACATAATTTGGATTAAAAACACACGAAAACTTGATTGTATGAAAAGGCAGAATTTTAAAGCAAATAATTTGATTATAGAGACGTATTGTCATTCATGATACCAAACTTATTAAAAAATATTTGTACGATGTTTGTTGTGTAATATATTTTCGATGCTCCAGACTCGACGGGAGTATCACCCACTGATTCAGTGATACTATTAATAACATGTATGTGATTGTGATCACTGGGATATTATCAGAGACACTGGTATTAAAATGAAAATGTTCATATTTAGTAGAGACGGAAAAGAAGTAATAAAGCAAAGTTAAATCATTTTTCAGTATTTCGAAGAATGAAAACAAATGCATTTAACTTTTAATGCCATTTTTTGTGAATATCAATTAGAATGTTGTCATCATAAGCCAATTAATAGAGAATCGATCTGTAGTATTTCTCCATTTAAACAAATTATCATACATATCTCTTGAGAACCAACTCGGTGTCAGTTTCTTCTCTATCTCTGATACCACTTTTTTCTTTCTTTTGTAATTGATTTTATTTCATAGATATGTAAACTGACCAAATATATCTTATGATAATTAAATTATAAAATAGCAATTATTATGTATTAAATTGTGATTTCAGATCGATGTATATATTTATAAGAACACTAATGAATAAGCACTTTTGGTTGTAAGAGTAACATTCGATTTCAAATTGGTATGACTCATGGTTATTTTATTTCATGCAAAAATGTTAGGGTGTGTGTATGTGTGTGTGTGATAACAAGGCACATGGGGGCTACTGAATTACCTGGAACATAGAAAAAGTCAATTCATTCTTAAAGCTGAATGTTCACAAAACATTTATATATAAAATATATGTAAGAAATATTCAAATTTCAGCTTGAAATAACATGAAGTCAGGAATTTTCAAAAATTGACAAAGACCAATATTAAAAATGGTGGACTCTACACGAGTTTGAATGCTTCCTGCGAATTTATTTGAAAAGATATCATAACGATCTGTTCATTATTGATATCTGCACACTCAAATTATGCAGAACACATTCTATTTTTATATATTCTATAATTATGAAAAAATCATCCCCTGTTGCTCATGAATATGCATAAGAAATACGTATAAAAGTAACATCTACGTCTAATAATATTTGAGTTGTATTATGCTTTCGGCACCAAAGCTTTGGGTAATATTATTGTATTTTCTTTGAAAATGCTTATGATTGCACTAAAACTAAAAGTCACACAGGTCATTCATGCACATTGACTCGTCGTAAATTAAATTTAAATCGTTGTTTAAAAATAAAGCATTAAATGTGTACCAAAGTCTATTCTATCATGATTATTGGATGCTATACACCCTAACTATAGCTCGCCGTAGAAGAGAGTCTAAGGCAGCTGGTGGTCTGGCATACATACAACATGTCCCGCCCAGCTTAGCTGGAACTACATCAGGATTGTGTGGATACTGAGGAGACCTGATTGGAGAAGTACCTCAGTGTCTGGAACCTTGTCCCGCTACTTGATGTTGAGGTTTTTCCCGAGACTTGTGGTGTGAAAGTGGTTCAGCTTCCTGGCGTGGCGTTGGTACACTGTCCACGTTTCTCATACATAAAGTAGCGTGGGGTGCACAACTGCCATGTAGACCTTTAGTTTGGTTTGGATGCTGATGCCTCTTATATTCTAGATGTTGCAATAGAATCTACTGAAAGTTGCGCTGTCTCTGGCAATGTGAAGGTTCACCTCGTCGTCATTGGTGATGCTCTTTGACCGCGTTCTGCCACTGAAGGTGAAGCGGTTCACTATGTTGAGTTTTTGACTGTTGACGGTGATGTTGAGCTCAGCATAGGGCTTTCCAGGGGCCGGCTGATGCAGGACTTCAATCTTCTTGATACTGATGGTGAGACCAAAGATTGTGAAGGAGGTGTAGAACTTGCCAACACTGTATTGTAGGTCGGCTTCTGAGCCAGCACTGAGGGTGTAATCATCAGCAAATAAGAGTACTCGGATGGTGTCTGTCATAACCTTGGTTTTCGCTTGAAGCCTCCTGGCATTTAATAATTTTCCATCCGTATGGAACCTGACTCCAACCTCTCCGTCTCTGAAAGCATAAGTCAGCATGGCAGAGAACAATAAACTGAACAGTGTATGTGCCAGAACACAACCCAGATTGACGCTACTGGTTACTGGGAATGGCTCAGATGTATGCCCATTGTCCTGGACCTTTGCCTGCATGTCATCGTGGATATGCTGCGCAATGGACATACATTTTCTTGGGCATCCATACTTGGCCATTACTTTCCACAAGCCTTCTCTGCTGACAGTATAATAGGCCTATTGCCAAGTCAACGTAGATGGAGAAAAGGTCAGTGTTTTGCTCTTGACATTTCTCTTGTAGCTGCCTCGCAGCAAACACCATATCGATGGTCTTTTCGGAATCCACACTGGCTTTTTGGCAGTAGTCCCTGGTCAAGGTGCATGGTGCGGTGGTTGAGTAGGATTATGGCAAGTATCTTTCCTGCAATTGAGAGTAAGTATTCACCCTATGGTTTTCCTTACTCTCAAAAATATATAAAAATATACGAAACAGTCATTTCATTCATTGATTTATAACTTTTAAACCAATTGTCATGATGGGGCTATTAACAAAGTCGCATTATTTGTGTTTCAACGCAAAAAAACCTCTTGAAGTTTACAAGCAAACAGCCTGCTTTTTGTCCATTTCTGGTTTCAGAAATGTTTTTTTTTGCTGTAAAACTGTATTGTATGTGTTTACAATTTGCACTATTTTCAATATTTCTAAAACAAATTGAACAAAGAAATATGACGAACATATGTACATATGTTTAAAGAGATTTAACTACACAAGTTATGGAATTATGGTGATTTTCAAAACACTTGTAAACACAGACTTGCATATGTTATAACGGTACCAGTTGTACAATCCCAGGTGGGTGGAGCTTAAGGTGTAGGGAACATTGTATTCAGAAATAGACTAAAAAAAACCAGCTGTGATTGCTGCATTATGTAAGAGTTGTACTTTCTGTTAGGCTTAAAAATGTTGAGCATTTTGGCAATTGTTTAGGATATTTGTAAAATGATATAAACATGACTGAAAATGTGTATGTTGTGACTTGAAAACTCATATCCTTGTCTAATTCCAGTAGAGTTATCTCTCTCAAATGCGATGGAGCACCAGGTGTTTTCCTTGTCAAATTGACAGTCTAACATTGTTCTCTATGACATTGTATGACATGCATGCTGAGGTAGGATAGAAAATATATTTATTTCACAAAACATTAGCATTGAGATATATGGAAAAACAATTTGTACAGTGATACCAAATGTAAGTATAGAGACTATGTTGCTAATTAAACACCCGTGTGATTTAAAATACCAGCAAGATGACAGTGTTTGGAACTCTTAGCTATGGTCAGTTTTTAACTTAGTAAGCAATGAATGAAATAACTAAATTGTGTGCATGTATGAAATAAATCATGGCGTCATCTGTTTTAAAAATTGGTTAGGGGGTTACAAATGAGCGGGAGGGTGTAAAAATAGAATTGTAGTGTGAATTTCGATAATTGATATAGGTTAATTCCAAGCCATGATTTTCATACATTTTCTTTGTTGAATTTGTTTTAGACGCATTGAAAATATACACTATAAAATGTTTGACACAGAGGACTAGACTATTCTTGAAACCGGAAATGGAGAGTAAGCAGCGTGTTTGCTTGTTTAAATCAGGAGCTTCTGTTTGCGTGTGTGTTTTGGATTTTAATGATGCTTTAACCAATTTACAGTGATATCTGCAGTGTGGTAATTTATATAGTAATGTCTAGCACTGGGACATCATCGCACAGACATGTAGCATGATGTCCCACCCGGTCACATTATCCTGACACCAAATTTAACAAAGAAATAGGAGGAACACATGTACATGTATTGAAAGAAAATTCTAAAAGTTACAGAATTATGGAGATTTTCAATGACGGTGAACTACTTGAAAACATAGACTAGCGTATGCGAGAACAGATAATCTTTGGATAATGCAAATCCACTTTTTCTTATTTGATATTCCTTTTCCAACTGGAGGCACCATGGACAAGTAGCATTTGTTGATATGCTCTGTTGACTCTCTCCAAGTCATTGGCACTACAAAAGGCATAGATTTCCTTATCCTGTTATCTTCATCTCCAAGTCTGCAGCCAAAATAAAGGTGATAGGCGTTCTTAATCAAAGTTATTGTACTGTGCATTCGTGATGCAAACGACACTTCACCACAAACATTACAGAAGTTATCTGCATTGTTCACACATGTTCAAGGCATCTCTGATCACTTTGGATAAACAGAAATGTGCCCCTTTGCAAAATCAAAATTGACAAGAAAGAGAGAATGATACTATGATTTCTATAGCGGAGTAATGTAAGCTTAGTTATGATCGCATCATCCAGGATTTATTTGAATAACATGCAAATATAATCATGTATGAAGGAATACCAGTTTCATATTGAATCATTCATTGATTTCACTAAATTGCTAGTACTGTCCAAAGCCAGTCATAAATTTATTCATAGTTCCAGCCAAAGATATATTTGAGTTATTTCTGGTTTGAATGAGATCTATTATTTTTATAACTTACTTATCAACCGCCATTCCAGCGTCAAGTGTCATATGTACTGACTCACTGTCGTATCTTTAAAACTAGATACAACCAACAATTTTAAGCCTATTTTCGTTCTGAATGACTCAGAATTAGTAAAGTTTGACTGCATTTATTTCGAAAGGATTTTGGGTCTAGACTAGTGCAATGTAATCCTTCTCTTGTCTCTCTGCAAACACCGACATTGATTTTTTTCCTACAGAAGTTTTCCCAATTAAATTAAAATGACCACGCACCTTTGCAACTTAGCAGATTCAAAACAAAGTATTCATCAGTTAACATTATTTCCTCTCACCCTATATAAAAATCTTCACAGTTAAATTATCTTTGTATAGTCAAGCTATATATGCCGCACGTGGAAAATGAAATAAAGTCAAGAATAAAAGTTATTGGTAGAATGCAAAGAGCGTCGCAATCTACGTGCTGCTGTAATTTCAAATAAATGTACTGTGTATTAAGACGAATGTGTTAATAAGGAAAATGTGATGAACGTTTGACCCTAATTATACAAGTTCTAGTATGTTTCTTACCAGCTTTAGTAGCAGAACTATACGTTTACCGGTGTAAGTTCCAGGTCATTACTTGCGCTCTGTAGTAGTTTTCTCATACCAGACAATACTTTTGGGAGCGATATATCGCAAAGGGCATTAATTGTATCCTCCAGCAGAAGCACGTTAATCTTTCGATAGAGCGTATTCCCTTTCCGTTATACAGGTGCAGGTTAATGCACTGCTAAAAGTTCCTGTCACATCATTCGCTCATACGCCACTCATTACGTCCAAAAGCGTGTCGTGACATGACTGGAGTCAGCGACACAGATAACATTAAAGGGATGAAAAATGAATGTTCCACTGCAGTACGTAGAATACATATTAAACGTAATAATCTGCAAGACTCCAACACCATTATACTCACATTCAACAGACCAATAGTACCGAAAGTGGTCACTGTTAGCTTTTTGCAAGTGAAGCTCGAGATCTATATACCAAACCCTACGATGCTTTAAGTGTCAGAAATGAAGACAGTTGCTCAAAATTCCAAATATGGCAGATACGGAGACCATTCTCATAAGGAATCTGAGCGTAGAGCAACTAAGCATCGTGTCAATTGCGGAAGGGAGCATCACGATGGTTCCAAGGATTGTGATACTTGGAAACAGGAGAAGGAGCAGTGGACAAATATTCGGCTATAATGCTTTCTCATGCACATATAATGTCCTTTACAACTTCCGGATAAATCAGATCTGCCAGCTACTCAGTCTTGTCCGCAAGTTGAATAGTGGCGAATTGGCTATGGGATCAATAGCAGCAATGGGGGACGAAAGAGGAATTATTGACTACAATGTAAAAAATTGGCGTTTGCAATCGCTTGAAAAATGGAATTTTAACATTGATAGGACTGTCTAGTGGCAATGTGAATTAACGCGGAACTGTCTACTGACAAGGGGGATTTTAACAAGAATGTGACTGCCTAGGAACAAAATGGGAAATGGTATAGGGACAATGTAGTTAAATGGAACAGAGTGAGTATGTCGAGGGACAATGGACAAACGCAACAGAGACATAGACATAAATACATATATAGAGAGACATATATAAAACAAAGAAGCAAACAGCTATCGAAATGACCAACGAATTGTTTAGGCAATAGAGAATATATATCTTTTAGAGACATATGAGTGGCTCTGAAAAAGGGTCTTTGGGTTTCTTGTATTTTCTCTCTTCTCTTCGTCTTCGCCACCAGCACATCATTTTCTCCAGGACATTTTACCTCTTCTTTGTCTCAGCTTTGTCCTCCTCCCAATCGTTCTATAACTTATCTTTTTTCGTGTTTTCATTCTCCTCTTCTTTCATTGATTTCTCATTGTAAGCTTTAATCTGTTCCTTGCTCTCCATTTCCTCTTTTTCCTGTTTTATCATTCCCTTAATCGTATTTTGCTTTCCTGACATTAGTGGTCTCCATCTTGAATCTGTGTGGGTTATAACATCCGTAATCCACCCTTACAAACATCTCTTCTACCATCCCTAAATCATCCACCATCCCTGGCAGTTTTTGCATTTTATCGACGTGATTGCTCGCCGTTGTTGACTAGTCAATATTGAATGGCGTGAATGACGAATGCTACGCTTTATATGTGAGAGCATGGGTTTACAAATCTATATAATAGGTTCATGCAAAAACAACCCCACAACAACATAGATTGGTATTTTTATATTTTTCGGCGATAAAGTCTCTAAAGTCAACTTTGATAGATGTGTATATAGAAATATAAATGCTGATATAGCGTACGATATTAATTGAATACTTAACATATATGATGAATTACAACTGTATCAAATACCTTATATTCTTTTTGAATACTCGCCTTCCTTAATATTTTTTTCCTTTGTCAGGATAGATAGCCGATACTAATTGCGGTGACAATGGATGACGGAAATCTATATTCAGAGGACGTCAGCAAGTTATGGTCAGTTAGTACTAAATTTGCTTACCAAATGGAAGAGTTAAATTATAATAGGTCTTACATAACGGCTATCGTTTCATTTATTGAAAACGTTCGAATTCTGTTTGACCAACCGGTTGTCAGAATTTGTGGAAGCATGGGAGAGGGGATCTTGTATCCCTTACAAATTGTTCAAAATAGGGATTTGGACCTGATCGGTATTTATCCCAAAACCCTTGCTGTCGAAAATGCTCCTGAGAAAGACGAGAATGACCGAGAAACATTTGTATATCTTGTTGAGAGAGAAAACTGCCCTCCAGGATATTGCAAACTGAGACTGTTAAATGAAGGTTCATTGCCCTTGCTAAAATTATGGCATTTCAATAAAGAATTGAATGGAATGAAATATATTTGTAGCTCGTGGTCTAGACTTGTAATGAAGCTCCATGTTTGTAATAGTAATTATGTTACACAAACATTTTTTCCATATCCAAATTTTGCTGTAGGCCACTTGGACGAAAGGGGACCTGCCAACAGCATAAAATACAGTGGATTTGAAATTCAATCCATATCAAGTTCCTTTGGTTTTAACATCACGAAAATTGATCATGTATGTGCAATTAACCACCCCAAATGGCCGTCATGTGCATTGGAATGGAGGGACAGAATAAGGCCTTATGGCTGGCCTTCACAGCAACAGATACAAAATATCATGAAGAAAGGAATATACCTTGTTCCAATTGGGTCCAAGCAAAGCGAACATGAAGACATAGAGTGGAGATATTCCTTCAACGAGGCAGAAAAAGTACTTGTCAGGTCTTTCAATTTCACTCAAGTCAAATGTTATGTCCTTCTTAAAATGCTAGTATCTGAAAACGTAACTCCGCGTTTTGAAGATGACGTCATTAGTTCCTACCACATCAAAACATTAATGTTCTGGGCAATTGAGCAGACCGATCCCAATTTGTGGGTTTCACGTAATTTAGTAGAGCTGGTTTTTCGTATCCTGAATGTGTTGTTACATTGTGTAGCAATCTTATCTTGTCCCAGCTATTTCATCCCGGACGAAAATCTTTTCGTTGGCAAGGTTACTCTTGCGAATAGGGATCGTGTATCTCAGGTTTTATTAGACATGATTATGCATGGATGGATAGCTTTAACAAGACTTAATCACTTTGCTACAGATCATGACTTCATTCAAAGCCTTTCCCAGGACAATGATAGTATGTATCTTGAGGAAGATGAAGTGGACGAAGTGGAGCAGCCCATTGATCATAATAGACTTGTGCTTTTGTTTTCCTCCACTGTTATAATTGAAGTCATATTACAACTTTTAAATGTCATACAGTCCTGTAATATAACTGAAGTAGACAAAATGGATGAAAATTTCAAAGAAGTTATAAATAATCTTCTTCAAAAAATACACATCTCCGACGACAGTAGTGATAAAGAAATCTTGAAAAATACTCTTTCGTTGATCATATGTAGCTACGGAACCCATTTTCTGTCATTGTCACGTTGCGCAAGTACAGAAAGAACAAAAAACTGTATTATGGAACAATCAGGACTATTCTATACCAACGATTCTTGTAAAAGTAATCTGGTGGAGTGTATAGCAAAACGTGCGAACTATACATACGTAACAGGAGATTACCAATCGACGATAGCAGCAGCAGAACAATTGCTGAACAGATATGCACACTTCCCACTCCGTCCATCTGGGGTCACTAGCAATTTGCCCGCTTATATTAATTATGTTGATCAGGTATTCTTAATGAATAGAACAAACTTGGATGAATTAGTGGATAATCTTTTCTTTGTGGGATGTATTATATTCCTAAAAAATGAGATGTACGCTCTGCCATATGACTCCAGGGTTGAAATGTTTTGTGTTCTTGGTGCAGGGAACCAGTTGCAAACAACGTGTCGTAACTGGTTTGGGTTATGTCCAGTTGTATATGTGACTTATCTGGCCTTTCTTGTAAACTTTGATTTAGGACGTAAATATAATGCTGAAGCCTACCTAAGAATAATGGAATTCATGTGTAGAACGCCTCCAAGTGCTTTTGAGTCATCATCACTCAACCTGCTTGGTGTCTGTTACATCAAAATGATGCAGCCGGAGAAGGCCTTGGAAACGTTTTGTACTTCTATGAAGAGACAGCGAGGGAAAAAAAATGCGGTTGTCTGGCACGTGGCTCGTCTATTGTGGCGAAAACTGAAAGATAGATGGATGAATATTCATTGAACATAGAGAAATGAGGAACAATACACACGTCTTCGACATCCTTCCTTTTGAATTCGATTTCACGAGCAGAAGGAATGTGCCTCATTAGATGTTATGATCCATGTAATATATTTAGTATTGATTGACCGTTTTCAAAGAGTTGAAAGCATATGTTGATATTTTCAGTTAATGGAATTATGGATCGTTTTCGGATTACCTCTTCCTTTTAAAACTAGGACGATCTTATTTGATTGCTCAGTGAATCATTTTTATATAATTAATGTATTAATTTGTATTTGATGTATCTGTGAATTCGTGATGTCTGAATCGGCGCGTATTATTATTTATGGGCTGGTCTTTGCCGCATGTTTGTTTGTTTTGTTTTGTGTCTTTTTCTTTTCCTTGTTGGTAGGTGAGTTTATTAAGATCATTAAGTACCTTTCATACTTTTTTGATTTTATCGAAAATAAAATTAGAAGTTTTAAGTAAAGACCTCTTTACAATTTATGCAACCTACTCGTGCTAAATACTATAATGTACATGACATGAAGTAACTTTTTGATACTATACAAATCACTTGTATTTTAGATTTCCTGAAGGAAGTAAATCTCTATTTTAAACTATAACATGAATGCCATCACCTAGAATATTTTTATCTAATGCAAATACCACCTCTTATTTACAACATCTTATCATCAAAATACGCCATTTACATCTCCCGTTGATTGGGAAGCTTCATATTTTCCTGTTACCAACATCTTACCATTTTATATTTAACTATTATGGTTATTTATATCGCTGGTCGATGTTAAACCTTTCTTTGTTTTAAACATCTAACCTATTGTATGGCGCTAAGTTGCCTAAAAGTGCTGGTGCGCCGTTAAAATTCAAACAAACAAACAAACTGTACTATCCAATTATTTTGTAAACATTTATTATAATTAGTCAAATATAACTTTCAGATTTTCGTTGCATTCTAAATTACTGCTTTGTATGCATAACGTTCCTGTATCACCTCGTTTCAGAGAACAATAACTAATGTTAATTTAAGTTTCTTTTCGCACCCAGATTATGAAAAATATTTATTCACCCATAAAATGTATTTTTCATTTTTAATATTGTATTATTTAATGACGGCTGTTGTAATCTTCATTATTAGGAAAGGCACTAAAGGCTACCGAATTATAATCACTTATCAATAGTCATGGTTTAATGAGTTCGGAAGAGGAAAAAAACATTATTGTCCTCCATAAGTTTATTAATTATTAAAACTCCGATTAAAATCCAATATATGATTATGTTTTTAAATTCTAATTTGACTAGACTTGTTTCATTTCTAATCGATGTCCTATAACATCAACAAATATCAGTCATTGTTCGTTTGTATCAAATTAGAAATGAAATGCCGTAATCTGGAAATGATATCCATTGTTTTTTCTTGATTTATTGCTCTGATTCAATACCTGCAAAACTATCTTATAAAAGTGCATATTGATGTCATGTGGTTAGTTACAATACAATTAGTCAGTTAACCAGTCAAAATTCCACAAATGTATATATACTGGATCACGTGCTTACCAACCACCGTGCAGTCAGTTAAATGAATTTCACATTTTAAAATGGAATTGTCTACTGCAACGTTCCAGATGTGCATGTATGATCATTTCAAGCGGTGTAAGTAATCACTCTTCAATGAAATGGTATCAAATCGAAGACACCACTGTACAATGCATGTTATGAAAAGATACATATCTTTTTCATGCGTTTTTAAGAAAACTAGTCAAGGCATCATGTATAATTTGTTTATGAATATTTTTTTAAAAATTCTTATTAACGCTACTTAAAATCAGAACATTCACTTCAAGCTGACATACATTCCTTGTATAGAATATTTCTGTAGATACTATTTTTAACATGAAGTGTTTTTTTCAAATCTTAATATTGCAATTTACCAGCATGTGTACATACTTAGACTGGCGATGTGGCATGTACATGTAAGCCTAATGCTTCCATATTTTTGATCACATGATGTTTTCACATGTCACCTTAATATCTTAAGCTAATCATATGGATCTTAAATGTGGCCATAATAATACTCACATAAATTTGATTAATGGAATCCTTTCTCATTGTCATTGTTTGGGTCGTGACTCATAAACTATTGTCATCTTCGATAGTGTACACCGTGGAGCCCCGGGTGGCCGAGTGGTCCGAAGCGCTCACCGTTATGGATTACTGAGGTGTCACCCGTGTCTGCTTGGGTTCGAGAAAGCGTGTCAGTAGGAGTTCCAGTGGGTCGGTGGTTCTCACTGGCTGCTATTTATAGCCTATCGCGTGCTGACATATGGCGTTAAACCCTACAACAACATATTGTAAACATGCATAAGACGATACCAAAATTTGAAGCGTATTAAAAGACCTTTCAATCGGTCAAATACAGTACAATAAATGCATTACCGTTTAGAGATTATTCGGAACTGACCTGGTAATATTCGATTTTCATTGTGAGTTTGTTTATCAACCTTTCTTAATGTTTAAGTTCTTGTAGACACGCAAGCAGATTTAAGTTATTGGTGCACATCTTTTCAAACACGATTAACACCTAGTTTGACGAGGCAAAACCGGATATAAATATTTACGTCTTAATATAATCTCAATTTGACGAATCCAGCTTACTGCCTAGGACTCACACATGCATTGTCTTTTTATTGGTTGCGCCAGAAACACATAATAAATAACTGATTTGGATGGCATAACACTTTTTCTACACATATCAGTACTAATCAGTACGTTTTATTTGTGCATTCTTTTATTATGTACGTAAACGTGAATGTCAACACTGACGTCTAATGGCTGAGAGCAAAACCATTTCTCAAACCTATTTTCAATTGTCTAGTAAAATACATCATATACATTATTATCGATTATTTACATGTTGTAATTTCTAAGCTCAACTGCATCATGATGACAACCAAGATGTATATATAAGAGTAATGTGTTGATGCCATACGTTGCAAAAACACTGGATTAGTTGTTCAATTAAATTCATCTTGACTAGTTTGAATTAAAATAAGTTAGTCGTTGAAGTCAGTTCTAACTGGCTTTTGAAGATATTGCTTTGACGTCACAACATAATATTTATATATAATATTTTAAAAAATTTTCAAATATTAATTTACAGATTTTAATTGACAGAATGGAAACGGTCTGCTTCTTTACAACTGCGCCGTTGACATTAACATTATTTGTGCATTGTGTGGATATGTCTCGTTATTTTCATACAGCTAGTCCAAATTTCCTTACACTCGTAAAGAACTGCAAATATTATACTGGAATGTTAGCATACTCTCTTCTTTTTTACAAAACGTTTCCTAGGTACCGACAAAACGTTCTATGACGCATTCTTAAGTGTTTGTTTTATTTTTAAAAAGTTCTTTCAACTAAGGTGTTTATACATATAGACCTGTTTATAAAACTTAAAGTGTTTGGTTTTTATCTTAATGTTACGATATGTTCTAATTTGTTTTTCTTGGAGTATGCCATTCCAATTTTTTCTTATTATTTTGATGCGTTAGTTTTATAGTAACCTATCAGTATTGATATTATTCTTTGTATTATGCATATTCGTAACGTATATAGAGTAACCTATTAGTATTGACAGTATTCTTTGGATTATGCACATTCGTAAAGTATCTAGAGTAACCTATTAGTATTGACAGTATTCTTTGTATTATGCATATTCGTAACGTATATAGAGTAATCTATTAGTATTGACAGCATTCTTTGGATTATGAACATTCGTAAAGTATCTAGAGTAACCTATTAGTATTGATATTATTCTTTGTATTATGCATATTCGTAAAGTATCTAGAGTAAGCTATTAGTATTGACAGTATTCTTTGTATTATGCATATTCTTAAAGTATCTAGAGTAACCTTTTAGTATTGATATTATTCTTTATATTATGCATATTCGTAACTTACATAGAGTAACCTATTAGGATTGACAGTATTCTTTTAGTATGCATATTCTTACAGTATATAGAGTAACCTAATAAGGATATGCAAATGAAGAAAATTTTAATAGCCTGAACAATAACATGTAGCCTGGTTGTGTGAATTATATTTATTGCACATACACCCACAATTTCTTCATACCTTTCATTTGTTACATGTTACAATGCGTCCTAAAGATGAAAGGTTTTACAGAGCATGTATTTCTGGGAGTAATCACATTCTATGAAACCGTGATGTAGCCAAGCCGCATTAAAAAAGCATAGGAATTAATATACACTTTCTAACTGGGGGAAGCTGGATACTTTAATATGATGCAAATACACAATCATATTAACAATTCAAATAACGGCGATTTTCCCACTTTGTGTTAAATAAATTTCAAATCTTTACGGGGTCGAAAGGAACAAGTATGTTGGCGCATCCCAACGTACATACAACGTAATATCTGACGATACAATATTAGAACCATGTCATAAAGATATATGTATGTTCAATTACCTTTACCTCATTGTTGGCAAAGAAATTATCTCATAGAAAGTTTTGAAAACTAGCAAATAGTTTTGCCGCAAAAGTTGTGAATTTGTTTCGTTTGTTTTCTGTAATTTTAAAGTGGTAATTCCATTGAACCCTAATGTAAACATAACATCTACTAATACCATTTTAAAAAGTGTTTTGATTTGTGTTTAGCATCGTAAGTGACAGAGAGCTGCAAGGTAGAATCTTTGGTTACAGTTTGTACCCTTGCTTTAGATATCTCTTGAGTAAATTACCCCTAATAGGAGTAAAACATGATGTGCATGTATGGCTCATTCCATCAGTATCAGGAAAACTGTGAGCAAAGACACTAAATCAAACTTAACATCTAACTGTATGTTATATATCTTAGAGATTTAGGATATATGTAAACTCTATATGACTTAAAAGTTTTGGTTTAGATGTTTCAGCGAAGCTTCTCAGACTAATAATTTAAGCTGGAATACTTGTTTTACACAGTCAAAACTGGTGACAGGCAATTCCCACAATTTTATGGTCTTTATTGTGTTTCTTATTTAAAAAACTAATCTAATTTTTATATATGTAAATATTATGCTTGTTATATATATATATATATATATATATATATATATATATATATATATATATATATATATATATATATATATATATATATATATATGTTTCGTGTTAGTGTGTTTAAGTTTTTCTCACGAGTGTAGATTATTAGATTATATATACACAAAATATTATATTTGTCAATGGGTGTAAATACGTTGTTCATTTGCGTTCATGTTCTACATAATGAACATGCGTAAAGTGTGACGTAATATTCTGAGTGTTTTATAGAGAGTAGTTGGTTATGCTTCGACATAAGTCTACTGGCTTTTTGTTGATACATAACACAAGTTGAGTTGTGATATAGAAATTTTGATGTATAAAATGACGAAAAAAAATCAAATGACAACAGTTAATTCATTCCTAATTCAAACCTTTAGTACGGTTTCATTGTTTATATTCAGTCTGCAAATTAATTTGAGTTGACTCATCTATTGGAATTTAAAACGCTCATATGACTGTCTGTTTCAAGTACAATTTTGGCATAATCGTGAATTCATTCGAATGTTTCTAAATAATACCATTGTAATAAATCAGTACTGTTAGCCCTTTAGCAACGTTTAGGGGATAGGTAAGATCAGGAATCTTTTTAGACTTTTGATATAACCTTTCTAGGATTATTTTGGATTTAATTCGTAAACTGTAAGGTTCTATTAATGTTTAATTTTATAACTTAGATAATTAATTTGACTCAGAATTTGGCAGTATGAAGTGTACTAACTAATTGTGTCTTATGAGAGCTATGCATTACTGAAAACTCGATGTCGATCTATTGCTTCGGCAGAAATATTATTCCTATGAAAAGAATTCTATATTAAAGGAATAGTACACAATCACGTATTGTCTGTAATACTAAATGAGTTCAAATTGTAAAATTTCAGGTCACTATCACTGGTAAAAAAAACTGTCAATGCGGTTGTCTTTGACTCGGGGGCCTGGAGGAGATCCTTCTCCAGTAACCTTATCATGTTCACTGTATGCATCCGCAAAAAAAATGTGTCAACGACAATGAAAGTCTTTTACTGTTTTTATGAAAACAGTTATTAATTTGAAGAAGGAAACACATAATTATAAGGATTCTATCTAAAATCAAAACCTTTATAACAAAATTTCTGTCCTAAAATTATTGTAAACTTTCTACAAACGTTTCATCGATGTGATAATGTAGCCATTAATAAAATTGAGAAACTAATGCATACAAAATAAATGTGTGTTGCCCTAGCAAAGTATATAACAAAAATAAAATCTACCTCGGTTTGAGCAGAGGTAATGAAATATTTCACTCGTAATAATACAATGTTTCCACTTCACTCTTGAAATATTTCCTAATATCTACTCCAAAAACGTAGATACACTCTCCATACATCACATATTAGTCAGAAGGCATTGTCTCACGAGTACATTTGGAATAGGATTAAAGATGTTTATTAACTGGAAAACGTTTTTAATTAATGACTGTACTTTACTGTTCATGATGAATTATTTTTCTCAGCAGGTTAACTGTGTTTTGTACATGTGAATGAGTATTGAAACTTGGTGCGTGGACTGCATGGTGCATGCTTTTCAAGCTAGATATTACCTGTAATGGTTAATTAAAATTATCAAGTGTTAATGCATTAATTATGTTAACACTTCTGGTATGCTATAATCAAAAAAGGATAGCAGGCTTTTTGCCTGTTTTAGCCATGTTTTTTTTTGGTATACTCGGACTAAAGGCATTCGATTATTTGACACATGATTTACTATTGCTAAAACTAACAACTTATGGATTCACAAAGAGGAAAGAAGACTCACAAAGCTGACCTTCAACAGAACACAATGTATACAATGTATAAATCCATGACATAATTATTTTATTTTGTTTCTATTGGCAAGTTAAATTATGCAGAGGATAAAATGGTTTCTCGTGTAAATGTGAATAGTGATAACTTAATGCCAACTCTGATAAAAAGTTTATTTGAGTTGATTTACAAATAATCGAAAGAAGGCCAGTCCTGACAAATTATTCTTTTGCTTTTTAATCTGCATAAAAATGCTTTAGATATTTTCTTCATTGGACTAATTGTGTCTTGAAGAATTATTATTCACAATCAATTTAGAATATGTCAACAATAAGGACAATTGTTTGCTCTAATTTTTTTTAAAACGACTCTTGTTATATATTTTTTCATACGTTGTGTATGGAATTATACTTAATGTTAAGATAGATACTCTGCCACACAAACGTTTAATTTTTGGAACTATGAACATGATGAAACTGTTTTTTAAAATAATATTTCATAATTTAATGTTCTTTTATATAATAGTAAGCATGTATGTGCTTTTTCAAATGCACTCAAACATTGTTATTTTAAATTAATCCTGCTAATTAAATGTCCGCATTAAGTCTTCTGAACTTCTTATTCCTTTAGGTTTGTGTTATTTTTTTTCTTGGTCAAAAGTGTTTTCTAAACGTTCTCAAAGCTAGCAATAGATGATTGCATACTGTTCATGCTTGAATGTTCTGTTTATTAGAATAGACAATGAGTATTGTTGATTTTGGTAAGTGTTAACATACCAACTTCAAATAACATACTTGACATGAGATAAAATGCTGTTGACGTTTTATCTATAGATCAGGCTATGTTCGGATTAATTTTATTGTAATGTTAATTTTAAAAGTATCTGCTGACAACTAGGATTAAACGTTCTCATGCATATTATTGTATAAACATTGGCCGTATGTAGGCATGCATATTATTGTATAAACATTGGCCGTATGTAGGCATGCATATTATTGTATAAACATTGGCCGTATGTAGTCATGCACATAATTGTCTAAACATTGGCCGTATGTAGGCATGCATATTAGTGTATAAACATTGGCCGTATGTAGGCATGCATATTATTGTATAAACATTGGCCGTATGTAGGCATGCATATTATTGTATAAACATTAGCCGTATGTAGTCATGCATATTATTGTCTAAACATTGACCGTATGTAGGCATGCATATTATTGTATAAACATTGGCCGTATGTAGGCATGCATATTATTGTATAAACATTGGCCGTATGTAGGCATGCATATTATTGTATAAACATTGGCCGTATGTAGTCATGCATACTATTGTATAAACATTGGCCGTATGTAGGCATGCATATTATTGTATAAACATTGGCCGTATGTAGTCATGCATATTATTGTCTAAACATTGACCGTATGTAGGCATGCATATTATTGTATAAACATTGGCCGTATGTAGGCATGCACATAATTGTCTAAACATTGGCCGTATGTAGGCATGCATATTATTGTATAAACATTGGCCGTATGTAGTCATGCATATTATTGTCTAAACATTGACCGTATGTAGGCATGCATATTATTGTATAAACATTGGCCGTATGTAGGCATGCATATTATTGTATAAACATTGGCCGTATGTAGGCATGCATATTATTGTATAAACATTGGCCGTATGTAGTCATGCATATTATTGTCTAAACATTGACCGTATGTAGGCATGCATATTATTGTCTAAACATTGGCCGTATGTAGTCATGCATATTATTGTCTAAACATTGACCGTATGTAGGCATGCATATTATTGTCTAAACATTGGCCGTATGTAGTCATGCATATTATTGTCTAAACATTGACCGTATGTAGGCATGCACATAATTGTATAAACATATTGTGATTTTCGTTGTTTAATTTCACTGTTACTGGATTCTGACATTTCCAGTGCATGAATTTTTATATTTATGAGATGCTATGGAGCAATGAATATTTTCAAACGGAATAGAATCATCTCTCAGAACAAGGTTTTCTCATTGCATGCAACACTCAGTCATAAATGTATTAGTTCAAAAGCATACTAAGAATACATACCCTGTATATCAATGACAGTAGTTTAGTGTGAAGGAAAATGCATTTCATGTATCTAGGGTGTCATTTCCCTTTATATAATGATGAGTTGTTTCGTTAACTAATTAGCACAATATCCGATGCGACTATGGTGGAATACATATGAGAAATGCTTTGGTTTTTATAAAATGTGTTAACGTTTATTTTAGTGTTCTAAGTGACGAGTTGTGCAGTGATATTGCAGTGGAAAAACCACAAACTTTGGTTTGCATAAATTCTGAAATCTGTTTTCTTTTGAGAGGTCTGTTTTTGTAAAACTCCTTAAAAACGTAGGGTTCGCATTACTATTGACCATTACATTTGTGAAACTGTCTAAACCGTTTGGGCTGGTTTAATATTTAGCTTCGTTATTTTTTTTAAAACTGTCTAACCCTATGGGCTAGTTAAATATTTAATTTCGTTTTTGTGAAACTGTCCAAACTGTATGGGCTGGTGTAATATTAAACGTTGTTTTTGTGAAACTGTCTAAACCGTATGGATTGGTTTAATATTAAGCTTTGTTTTTGTTTTTCGAGTCATCATATCTATAGTTTCTTGTAGAGAAAATAAAGTCTGTGTAATCTATATCCATCGTCTACAACGTAACTTTTTCTATCTTTATTCAAATATGATATTTCCAAACAAGAATAGACTTGTACTCATATATGTTTTCAACGTATACAAAAGATGAGAAGGTTCTTTTTAATACATATATAACAATAAAGATGTGCATATAACATTACAAGCAAGACATTTTCATTGAATATAATGTTGAGTAAAGTTTTAAAAACGATATAAAAAATTCAGAATTTTACCTGATGTTAAGCATTAAATCCAGTATTAAACATGGAAAAAATACTTTAAAATGTGAATGTGAAAGACGTATACATGTCATTACTTTCGAAAACGTTCTAATAGAAATGCCCAATATCTAAAGAACTAGATTGTATTTACTAAAATGTTCGAATGATCTAGAAATGTTTATTGGATAAATCGATTTCCATTGATTAGATTTTATGACCTTAGACACCTTATAAAACTATTTAAGATGAATAATTTGAAGAAACAAATTAAGACCATGGATGTGTTTGCAGATCACCATACTTTAAAGCTGTCAAACTTGTAGTTATTAGAAACTATTGGGCAATATCAGCTGACTCAGATATTTAATTGGAAGATGCATTGTTACAGTTTCGCGTTCCCTTTGTATTAAACAACAGAGAAAAAGTCGGTGGTATGTCATTGCAAACATAACCATTGTTTGGACTTGGTGTTGTTAATAATATGCCGCAACAAAACTACCCATTTTCGAAATGAATGTTGTCAGTGGTATGCTATTTCAAATATACCCACTTTTTGGAAATGGTGTCTTCATAAGCTTGAAAACAACTTGAACTAATATAACTTATCTCGTTCACCTTTTCATCAATCAAACCCCATTGTTTCTGTTATGAGTATGGTCACTCTGATACAAATATACCCATTTGACAACTAAACCCATGGCTACAGTGTTCCAAGTATACCCATCTGACACCTAAACCCATGGTCACTGTGTTCCACATTTACCCATTCGACACCTAAATCCATGGTCACTCTGTCCGGCATATATCCATTTGACATTTAAACCCATGGTCACTGTGTTCGAAATATACAAATTCGACACTTAAACCCAAGCTCATTGTGTTTCACATTAACCCATTTGACACTTAAACACATGGTCAGTGTGTTCCACATAAATCCATTTGACACCTAAACCCATGGCCACTGTGTTCATCATATACTCATTTGACACTTAAACCCATGGTCAGTGTGTTCCACATGTACCCATTTGACACTTAAACCCATGGTCACTGTGTTCGAAATATACGAACTTGACACTTAAACCCATGGTCAATGTGTTCCAAATATACCCATTTGACACCTAAACCCACGCTCATTGTGTTTCATACATACCCATTTGACACCTAAACCAAAGGCAATTGTGTTTCACATATACCCATTTGACTACCTAAACCCATGGTCACTGTGTTCCACACACACCCATTTGACACTTAAACCCATGGTCACTGTGTTCTAAATCTACCCATTTGACACATAAACCCAAGGTCACTGTGTTCCAAATATACCCATTTGACACCTAAACCCATGGTCACTGTGTTTCACATTTACCAATTTGACACCTCAATCAATAGTCACTGTGTTTCACACATACCAATTTGACACCTATATATATATATATATATATATATATATATATATATATATATATATATATATATATATATTATCCAGCATACTATACAAAAATTTCAGTTATTCAAAGAATGAATACTTGAGACCAAATGTTCACAAAGTACCCTAAATACTTCTTTCTCAAATTGATATTTTAGAAATATCTTTCTAAATGCTTGACTGTTAACATTGTTTGTTTTTCTTTCAGCATTAAATACTGAATTCATCAAATTTGAGGAATTCTGCAATCCTTTTTCAAGGATTAAACCTTTATCGATATGTTCCAGTTTACAACAAAGGGATTACGCGATCTTTATAAAAATGTATAACTTGGAACAAATATTCACATTGTCTTAAGTTATAAGCACGATATTGTCAAGTATTAACTGGAGGAGACATTTATAATTGTTTGAAAATTTGAAATATTCTGTTACACACACAGGCGTATTCACTTGACCGAGCGGTGTCAAAACCCTGGCGCGAGTTCCACTGGAAATCATATTTTTCTTGAAATTTCCAAAGACTTCCATACAATTTGAGTTGTAATTTGGAACGTCAGACGTGTCTGTCTTTATTTAGTAAATTTTGCTCTAATCAATTGGAGACCACAGATTAAAAAACTTGCCCAAAAGTCCATTAACAGCACCTTTGCAAGGTTTTTCTTCGTTACCAGCAGATTTCCGTACCGATAGCCGGTTCTGCCATAGAAATTACACTAGTATTCCCTTTCTCAATGGGAACTATTTAACTGCGCCCCTTGGCCAATCAAAATACGATTTTACCGGCGTACAACGCTTATATAATTCCGCCTATTTTCCACTATGGACACATACACGGTATTTACCAAGTCCCTACTTATTGATTCCATTGTGTAATTTATTGGTTTCCTACCGTAAATACTGCTATCTCATCCACACCACTATTATACACCACTAGATTTTAATATGGACAGTCATTCGGTTTGGACCTAAATTCACTACTAGCGAACCCTAGCATGGTTCAAACTCACCAACACTAGGCTCCATGACGTTTGCTCCTACTAATTGGCTAATTATTTCGGGCTAGAAATATTTCCATGGCGCCGAATCCCAATAATCACGCAAATAAATCTAAGAATTGCTTAAAAATGGGGTGCTATCAAATATGCATACTCCAAATTTATTACAATTCTTTATGCCCAAGACCATGTATTGTATACTGCGTTTTATTTGGTATGAAATTATAGGGGGTTTCACGGTTACTAGCTCACGAGAGGGCGTATCGGTGCAGCTCACTTCCGGATAGTTCAATAATTAGAGATGGCAGACGTAGATTAAGAAAATTTGACACACCGCTCACATTTTGCAAACATGATCGATATCTCACTATCTTAAAATGAAATTCTATCAATATTTGATAAATTCTTATTACATCTTTAATTTTTTTTTTTTCACTAACTTGCGCTGCAGCCAGCTTTTAAATAAATGTTTTCTGCCCGTTTCAGATCTTCATTATCTTTCCATTACTACATTATGTACTAGTTTGTGTTATTTGATTGTGCAAAAGTGTATCGCTGCGTAAAAAGTTCTTGCAATTTGTTTCGCTTGAAGAATATTGAAAAGATGTTTTTCTTTTTACAGTTTTAATCATAGGAGTAAATTTATGTTGAACGACAACAAAAAAATTCTAATTTTTTAAAGTTCTCTTATTATTGATTTAGACTGTTGCATTTCTATTAATGCTAATTATATTTTGAATGAAATAACTTGAGTTTCTTTCAAAATGCACAAATGTCGTCCGTGCTTGAACAAACAGGCGCACGTACGAGTCTCCTTGATGATTATTCTAATTTTATTTCCTGGAACGGATGGAAATTTTAGAGTATATAATGTGGAGAAATATCTATGTTAGACCCACTATGCATGTAAAGGACATTTATGGTTCTCACCTATATGGCTGTCTTTCTGTATGTGTGTCTATCACATTTCATCTGGTGCATTGGGTAGGTATATCCTCGAATGAACGCGTTTGCATACGTATATTACATAAACATACTTCAGGTAAAAATGAGTATAATTTGATGCTAAGAAAGAACGAGTGACCGATAGAAAAAAAACAAAGATGAATATTTGTGAGTATTTATTTGTTCTGGACTTGTAGGGCTTTTTCTTACAAGCAGTCTCTTTTCTTAAAATAATACTGTTTGCAATTTTACATCCGGTCATGTGGATTAATATTGAACCAAAGTAGTAGGAAGAAATCTATGAAATAATTGTATTTTTAAAACTTACATCTTTAATCCAAGGAAAGTTAAACAGAATTAAGCTAATTTTAATAAGGCTGTTCTAAATGAATTTGCAGGTGTCAATCTGAAATCTTGTTAAAGACCCTAGCAGATTTGAAAGTTATTGCATGTACTGTCTGATACTTGATGTTCAAAATTCTAAACGAAAATAAAACAGGACAAAACGTCATTATTCTGAAAATTGTACAATTTTTACACCCAAATATGAAACAATATTCCATCAGCAATAATTAAACCCCTTTATCGATAGATAATGTAATTATTGCTTTGGCAAATTCATCTGAATACATTAATATACTGTTCCATTTTTAAAATTTAAAAAAAAAAAATCGTTTCTGATTTAAAATATGTAGCTTTGCATAACAGCTGCTGGATTGAATTCGTTTTATAATTTTCTTATCGAACTTGTGTAATTACTTTCTTAACTCGTGTTATAAACGAACTATTAGCCTTGCGAAGTAACTGAGAAAGAAGGATATATCAACATATAAAAAAATGCAAATTGTTGAGATCATTTTTCTTTAAAGTTATGTAGCCAAGAAGGTGCAAGAAATGTTTAAAATTGGAGAGCAAGGTAAAATGTTCCTACAAATGTGTCTGAAATTATGGATAGTGAATCTATATTATCATGTATAATATAAATATGGACAGTGTATTTAATTAATTTACATTCTTAAAGTATGGAAAGGAGATATTTAATTATCTGATATAATGTAAGTATGGACACTGAATCTAATTATCTGATTTATTGTCTATAATTATTCTCCTAGTATGAACAAAATAAATTTGACATATATAATTGATTCATTGGTTTTCCTTTGTTAACTTTATGTTTCGCTAATCAAGTGTAGAACAGTAAACTATCCGGATCTGGAGATTTTTTTGTGGGCATGCGTATTGGAGCTAAGGGAGGAAATTTTAGGCGCTACGATCAGTAACTCCGTTGCAACCGTGAAACCCCCTATACTAATCTGCTAAATATAATTAAATACAGTTTTAGTATTGACATTTATTAAGGGACATAGTCAATCACAATTACATTGCTCTTCTGTTGGATATGAATAGGGCTGATATAAAAATCCTAGACGTTAGATCTACAATCCTTTTCCCACATTGAAACTCATGTTAAGATTTAGAGGTCTAACTGGTCAATGATTTCAAGTCCATCAAATGTCAAAATGCTGCATTAAAGTCATTAACTGAGCTAGATACTGAGTTCCCACCTGCAGACAGTGAAATAAAGACTCTCAAAAGATTTTTTCATGCATCTGCTTGACCAATTTCAAATCAAAGTTAATCTCAAGAGTTCCACAGTTTCCACGCGTTCTTGCATAGTTTAGAGAAGTGACGTTAGTATTAAAAGGCGAATACAGGTGATGCAGAATTTCAAGAGAAACGTGTACAATGTATATGCAGAGCAAGTAGATTGGCGGATAAAGCATCAGAAAGCAGCTGAAAGGACTACTGCTTTTTAGCAAATGGAGATAATGTCCTCTTGCGAATTCGTTTGAAACGGATATGTTTTAGAACTGTATTGCCTATTTCATTCGTGACAAATGCTAGTCAAAATACACTCCTTGTCATGGTTAATCTCTTAAACAGTTACCTTATCAAGCCAGCATCGATCTTACAAATAAGGATTTTGTTTTCTTTAACCTAAACAGTCACAACCCCTTCAACTCGTCAAAACCTTTTCAGTCTCTCTTGTGGCTGGTAAGAAGCGATTGTAATTTATATAAAAAAATAGTAAGTCTTGTCGTTGATCATCCTTCCATCTCCAATGAGCGTAGTTCATCATCGTTAATGTATCATAATGATGTTAACATTTGCTTGTACATTTAAATAGTAAGTGACGCAACTTTTGCTTAGCTCGAACAGTGCGAGTAATAAGATCTTCTGGCACACGTTAAGGGGAATAACGTGCTGTTATTGGTCCACCAAAGCGAGGTAATATATAAGGAGAGACGAATGAAAGCGCAATATTGCATTTTGCACGTCGATTTGAAATGGCAAGCATGTACAGTCACGGTCATGTCGAGGAATCCCATTTTTACAGTGGGCTAGCTTCCTTAGAAAGAGAAGATACGACAGCCGAATTTGGTGTATGTATGAACAACTGGAATAGCTGAGGTAAATTTAGCAATCTACGTGAAGTGATAAAGATATATAGTGTTAACGAGTACATCCACATAGACCAATATGTTCTTAGGTGAGGTAAATTTAGCAATCTACTTGAAGTGAAATAGATATATAGTGTTAACGAGTACATCCAATAGACCAATATGTTTGGTGCCCATATCAAATTGAAGAATGTAATTATTTTTGATGGGTGATTTCTCGTCATACGGTGACAAAAAAATATAGTTGTTCGATATATCGATAGCACGCGGATGACAGACATCCCCTCCAATGACTACGTTATGGAGCAAAATACCACAACCAATGCAAAGCATCTTGACTGAGCATCCTTTACAGTCCGCGACATAAAGCAGTTCATCTTTAAATTTGAGATCACCTGGATAAAAGTTTGTTGGATCATATATCCACTTCAGAGTGCTGCTGTTGATGGCGATGCATAGTACTCTCCAATTATTACTTGCATCAATCGACTGGCCATCAGTCGCAATTGAGCTAACACATTGCAGGGAAATGCGGTTTGTTTTGCGAGATACCATTAAGATCTTTACACCGACGCAGCTCAGAAAAATAATGTCTGCATGACAGCAGATACATAACAAATCTCCTTCAGTTTCGATGCTAATTCTCTGTACTTCATGTAAACGGCCGCCTTTCACAACATATTTAATCAAAAAAGGTTTTGGTACATAATCCAACAATAATTGAGCAGCAGAGAGGGTGAACCCTACAACGTTTTTAGACAAAATTTTGATTGAAATCTTAAAACGAGCCTTCCTACGATCTCATTTTAACCAAAAAAAATGTCTCAGGGGCTAACCCTACAACGTTTTCAGACAAAAAAATTGATTGAAATCTTAACGAGCCTTCCTACGAAATCTCATTTTAACTAAAAAAATGAAAACGGAGACTTTTACGATTTTTTAATCAATTTTGGTCGCAACTTGTTGTCATCACCCTCTCTGCTGCTATGGGTTAACAAAAAATAATAAATGATTTGATCAAGTCTTTATGATTTCACAAACAAACTAATCGCTAACACCTCATCTTGTAGATCAATTAGATTATTTGACTGGTCGGTGAGTCGGAAATTAATTCTCGTTAACGAATTATTATGGCATCGCATGTAGACAGGATTAATTGGGTTTTCAATAATTAGGAATCCTAGAGGAGCTGTTGGTGCAAACGAATAAAGAATATATTCTTGCTGAGCTTGATTTGATCGTTCGAGATTAATTTGATAGCTTCCTTCGATAACATCACATACTAAATTGAGCGCAATCACCGATGACATATTCACGTTGAACGGAGCGATATGCCTGCCGCCACCATCTGGATCATTATTATGTTTGAGGATTTTTATTTCCTGTGATGCTGTTTTTTTCCATGCATCATGAATTATTTTAAAACCAACATCAATGGTGTCACTGAGAAGTTTTTTTAGTTCCGGTACGTTATATCCTGGTAGTTTGAATGTCGGAATATCTTCAACGCGGATTTTAAATTCTGATGCAAATGTTATTCTCGATTGGGGTTTATCGTCATCATCTAGTATATCCTGAATAATTTTTAGGTTAAATGCTTCCATATCGTCGATAATTTTGTTGCATGTTTTTACGACGCTGATAAATTCATCTCGGGTGAGAGAGCCGGATTTAAGAGATATTAACAACAGCGAAAAATCATTATTCATTGCTGTGAAATTTTTAACGATTTTAGGTTCGTCAACAAAATGATGTTTCTCTATTCTACCCTCCCCAATTGGTTTAAATCCGAAACCAAAAAAATCTCTAGTGAATTGGTGATCTTTATAACTCTTTATTGGATTATCAGGTTTTATTCTGTCTGTGATATAATCAGTTTTTTGTGGTTCTGGTAAATCAACGGTTTTCCCCCCTGGTGGTAATTCAGGCCATCCTAGTACGGTTCTAATAGAACTCTGATAGATATCTACGACGTATCCTTCTGTGCTTATCTCAATTGCGGATGATAGCGTCGGCTCATGAACTGTTATAGCGATTTTTGATTCTTTTCCAGTAATCGATTTTATTCTACGAGCGAATTCATTATTGATTTGTTCAATTTGGTATGATCCGGTTGGTATCGAAACGACGTTCCAGTCTGGAGTCCCGTCGTCTTTATTCTTATACGAGAACACCAGTGAATTATTCGGTTGTTGACCACCAAATGATTTTGATCTGATATTAGGCCAACTGTGATACACTCGTAGTTTTGCTAGCGCTATCTCCTTCACGGGGACTGGGCTAGGGAAATTCACACTGAATTCAGGATTCGTTGATGTTATTGATATCATGCTTGTTTGTACTGGGTTCGTGTTCTCCACTACTCGTTGAAGTAATTCCATCGGTGTTGTCATCGTTGCTATACTGTTGTTGTCGCTCTAATTTTGATATCGTGGAAACGTAAATACTGACCATCACTGAGAACTCACAATCTGATATCGTTGAGGTTATTGAGATCATTCTGGTTTTTGGGTTTGTTTTTGGGTTTGTTTTTGGGTTCGTGTTTTCCAATTCCATCGGTGTTGTCATTGTTATTATATTCATGTTGTTGCTCTAATTTTGATATCGCTGAATCAAAAATACTGACCATCGCTGAGAATTCACTATCTGATATAATTGTATTATCGAGTGACGACGATATCATCAGGGATAACTGCGAATATGCGGTTGATGCAATATGAAATTGAATTAAGTAATCCTGCAGTTTGCGTTGGCTGCATGATGATATCTTTTTTGTTATCCCGTTTGATATACCCGCGATTGTAGCCATCGCAGAAATGCAAATTGGAACTACAACCGGGGCAATCATTGTAACCGATGCGAGTATTATTCCGGCGCCAGCGAGAACGCTTGACACCGAGTACATAGTAATATCAATTACGGTGATTCTTCGTCGGTATTTTTTTATTTTTTTTTGATACTCCTCAGTGAGGGTTTTGAGTCTAGTCTGAAATTCTCTGACCTGATCATAGCGACATTGCGTTGATGAAATCATTTTTATTTTAAAAATACTAGTGTTTTCAATTGTGTTTTCAAGTTCGCGGAAAGTGATTTCAAGTTCGCGGAAAATTCTATCAAGGTGTCGAATCGATATTGCGACGATGATGGAATCATTGTTGTTATTTTAAATCAGCTAGTGTTTTCAATTATCCCACCAACGAATCGGTTTTAGGATCTGATGAGGGGACACCGGATACAAATTCTATTATCCAGGGTAGTGACTCCCTAATCACATACTCGTCGGAATCGGTTATAACAATCGGAAATGAGATTGGTATAGCAGGTGGAGGTTTTGGTACTTTATCTAATATATATGTCAGCGTGTTAACACCTCTGATACCTGTGTTGCTAAATTCCAAATCAAATTTACGGTGATGTATTATTGTAAGTCGGTAGCAACCTGGTGCACCAGTATGTCTGTTGCCAACATAAAGATAATTTCTGTTTCCTCGGATCCAATCAAAAGTCCCACTATCAACCGTGTACACGATGTTATTGACGCTTACACTATGTGGAGTTTTTACTTTATCGATAACCGCTTTAATTTCAGCGAGGGTTGGACCTGTCAACGATGTGGTTTCAGACACAGGTGTTCTCCCTAAAAATTTATCAACGATGGTATTAAGTGTTGTTTGTCTCACCATAAACATATTAATATCCTTGAGAGTCATTGTAGATGTAGCCGGGACACCAAAGAAACTATTAGCGATGTAGGCATTGTGAGTATGCTTGCCAATAAACTCGCTGATTTCAGCGAGAGTCATGCCTGCCACAAGCGGGGTTCCAAAAAACCTAACAATGACGTCGCTAGTGGGTTTTTGTACCCGCTCAAGATTTTCTATTATTTTAGAAATATCATTGTAAATATCGAGATAATTTGCCTTGATTTCATTTTCATTCATCATCCTTCCCGCGTCCTTGTTAAAAAAGAATAGCGATAGATAGTTTTTGATTTCAGCGAGAGTCATGCCAACCAGAAGCGGGGTTCCAAAGAATTTATGTACGACATTTTTGCGAAAACTATTATAACCTCGTATATGATCATCCAGATCACGGCCGTGGGCGGCAATCTCGTTGCCGTGGGTGGTAATCTTATTGTCGTGGGCGGCAATCTTATTGTCATGGGTAGCAATCGCGTCGGTGATTGTAGACACAAGTGCGCCTGGTTTAAGTTGTCCACTGTTGGAATATAGCGCAATAGAGTTTTCAGCGGCGTCGCGCTGCCGTATCAAAATATCATCCAATGACACATCACTGCTTTTCAATTTACCCTGTTTGTCTTGAAATACAACTATTTCGTTCGGGTCAACACTTGCTAAATTCAACGTCTCAGCTATTTCATCTTTGATTAGTTTTTTTACATCACCGGTTGCAGTGTCATCGGGTTTGGGTTTCAGAGGTCTTCCCCAAATATCAATCATGTTATTGTAAAACTCTTTCTCTCTCTAAAAAGCGATTGCTGGTGTATTCATTTACGACAAAATGTGGTGGTTTTCCGCTTGGGTTACTCAAGGAGTTAGAAATAGCGTTAAGGACATTTAATACTTCGCTGCCACATATTGGTGGGTCATTCATTTGTTGTGTTGGTAGCGTAGAATACCAAGTCTTCATTGGAAGGGTTTTTATATAACGCATAAACTCTTTTGGTGGGGCTAATCCATATGAATCGAAATAAACAATCCCACGTGGATCAATAGCGTATGCAACCCAGTGAGTTCCAGGTCCGGTGCTGTTATCTAAATTAATGATTCCGGTTTCAACGCTGTTTGGTTGATGTGGTAATTGATCTTTCATAAAGACACCTCTGAAGTTTTTAATCGCGAGTTTTTTTAGCAGCATCGAGTAAATCAAAATTGGACATGGGAACCATAGGTTCCTGAGTCATAGACTCTCCAATTAATAAACCGGTCCTAGTCTTAGACCCTTTCCGCTGTACCACGAATACGGGGTTCCTGGTAGTCTTAGACTCTTTCTCTTTTTTTTATATCCTTTCCCAGTTGCCTTCTTTAGTGCCATTCCTGCTGCAGTACCAACGGCTCCTAACGCTGCCGCTTTAGCCACCGCTGGGGCAGCCGCTGAAATCAGTGCTGGTATTGCAGCTAACAATGGAAATATACCGCCTGTTTTAATCAAATTTTTGATAGCAGCCGCAGAAAGAGTAATCTGAACACCTTTTTTTGCTACAAGTGCATCATTGAAATGTTTCACCTGACGAGTTGTCAGCGATAATTTATTTGCACCACCAGTCATTTGGTTGGGTTTCAACGTGATTGTGGTTCCACATTTTTTAGCTGATTCCGATTGCAATTTTTTGATTTGACCAGGAGTTAACGCAACACTAATATTACTATATGACATTATACATAATTGATTGATTCTAAATCGTTTACAATTTCAATCAAAGATTTTCCACTGGTGCATCTACCACTCTCATTCTTCCTCCAACACCTTCAAGTAACATTGATTTGTCGCTGAGAATGACAGCAACCGCTCTATAATCAGCAATAGCACCACGAGTCACATTAGCTCTAAAATGTATATCAACAACAGATTGTCTCATCAAATCGAGATGTTCCAATGAAAAGTAATAGATTGGATAGAGACTTTTAAAATCCAATTGTGATATTTGCAAACCAGTATCCACATTTTGATCACGTGCCATAAATGACAACAGACGATGATAAACTCGTGCAATATGATTTTCTGTGTAATTAAGTTGTATATCTTCAGATGGTTCCTGCTGGCCGTTTATTCTCAGTGAGACGTCTTTCACACCTAATTGATCAAATATCATATGGCTGAAGAGTTGATTGCCAACTCGTGCGTTATCTTGTAACGCAATAAATATATGACGTGGCGCAGCAACACCTTGTTTTGATGCTAGGTTCCAAGTGAATAACCCGTTGATATTTGATTCTTTAACATCTGTACTCACGGTTAGCCAACTTAGTAATGATTTTCCTCCTTGGTCCATAAATGATAGTAATCGTTCTTCTGCGGTGATTGCTGGAGTCAACACTGGCATCCACAATGATATTTTTGTTAAATTGACTTTACCAGCATCAGCATTTGGATTTGCATTGTCTGCTGGAATCCTCCAGATTGCGTCACTATCATCACTCTTTCGTACAAGCGATACTGTATGCTTCGCTCCATAAATAACTTTTCTGACGTTTCTACAGAATCCAAATATGTGATGCAGTGGAATCGCGCATGAAAATGATTTACACCGCCCTTCCAACATTAAAATACGTGTTGCAGCTCCTAGATTTAAATTAGCATCTTTGTTTATAATCATATCCTCGGCATCAATATTAGCGGTGCCAGCATTATTCTTTGGTCGTCTTATAATAAATTGATTTCCTCCAGCGGTATTTGTAGCATCTTTTGCAAACATCATAGAAGGTCCTGCTGATCTTGTATAATCATCGGAATATCTCGCTAACCCGATTATTGTTGTAGCCACATCAACATCGCGATCTATCGCCTCAATTTCTTTTCCATCAATGAGATATTTTGCACTCTCAAATAACGCCATGATACCATTATTGACAAACCCGACTTGAGTACCAGCTGGATACTCTGTATCATTTGTTCGTATAATTTCTCCTTCGATTTCGATAAACGCTTCACAGGGCAAAAAGTATTTACTGGTATCATGGACTTGAAGATCAATTCTTGCTCGACTATTTGAGTCTATGGCATGATAGGCGTAATATTGATAATCGCGTACAGAATCATCCTTGCGAACTGGGGCATCTATATCAAACGCTGGATCAGGTGATTGTTTGAACATTTTATTCTATTTATCAGAGTCTAAATCGCGATTTTCCATTTCATCGTCGTAGTTTTTTAAAGCCACTTCCTGCTATCATATTTGCAATATTGCTTTGGTCGGGGTTTAAAGCCATCGACGCTAATTTTTCATCTACTGCATTATTTATAATTCTACTAACACTCGCAGGCATTTCCGCTGTAGACGGTAACGGTTTTGAAAATCCTTTGGATTTCATCCGTGATTTCACTAATGATGTTAATTTATTCTTCGCAGTTGAAAACGCTTTTCCCGCAAGATCTACAACAGCACTAATACCCTTATCACGAATAACATCAATTGCTTTCATTCCTAATTGTTTAGCCAACGGCATCACTTTTGGAGCCATTCTTGAAAATAATCCGAAAATGATATTACCTAAACCATCTCCGTAGTATGCTCTATAAACCGGAAACCGTGAATTAACTACGTAGACGTGGGTTGGTTTATCATGATTGTAGTGTATGATCATTATTTGAAATCAGAAACAATTTTTCAATTGTTATTTATCTAATCAATTGACTTTTCAATTCAGTCACTATGATACCCACTTTCCACTAACTCGCCAATGAAATCTCGATATGTGCTGATATCCATGATACCACCCTGAAATAATCGTCTACAGATATCAGCTGCTTCATTAATTATTTCTGGAGAGTTATTTCCAGCTCGGAACCCTCCTACAAGAACCTCTAATCGTGATATATCACTGAGAACACTACCAGGACATGAAACGCTAGCGTTTCCAACTAGACCACTCCCCAGAAATTTCTTCTCATCGTATGGCTGTCTTATTTGGAATTGAAATTTTCTCTTGAAGTCTCTGTATTCCTTCATCCTTCTATCTAAACCCCCAGTATTTATTTCACACACTATATCAGCCCATTCATTATGTGACATTCTATAATCCGAATAATTGTCCGTGAAAAACTTCTCTTGTGAATCATAGCTGTTAGCAGCGAATTCACCTAAATTGTCTATATCCTCGTTGAGAATTTGTTGTTTAGCGCTCTCGGTAAATATAATTGATTTAGGTAGTCCACTAACTAGTTCTTCCTGAAATCCTTTAAATTTTCGTTTCGAAGCGGTTGATATATTCTGAGGAAGTGATTGCAAGGATTTTTTTGTTTGTTTAGTTCTTTTTGCTATTTTTTCTAACACAGGAATAAGACCCTCTTCTTTTCTTTTACCGTCAGGATCATCTCCCAGTATAGCACGCTCTATCTCCTTCGTTGCTGTGGTTACTGGTTTAAACAATTCTTCAGATCCCGCAGCAAAATCAGTCTGAAGACTCTGTCGTTGTTGTAGTTTATTCCGTACAGAGTCACGAATTGGTACAAATCTCCTGATTGCATCCAGTCGTTCACGAGCCAATCGGGTTGTTAATGCTTCATTGACCATTATTTGAAATCAGAAACAATTTTTCAATTGCAAAACAATTTTTCAATCCGACCTAACACCATCGTGGAAGTGTTCTTTTGACATTTTAAGGGCGTTATCATTGATGAAGGAAGTGTGGAAATTGTATATAAAAATAAATAATACCACACTTCCTTCATTCTATTTTGATCAATCTGAACCGTCCATCAATTTTTATTCAGTGTGAAATATTTTCACTGTTTTTGACATTATAAATCAAAAAATGCTAAAAAAAATTAAAATCTCTATGAGGGACGGTCACAATCAAATAATGATAAATGGACGGTCACAATCAAATAATGATAAATGGTCGGTCAAAATTGTTCATTTTCCTGAATTAACGCCCGTAGGTTTCTAATTTTAGAATTAACCTCCTTTTTCAATTCGTATTCGTTACCTAATTCTTTTCGTATTCGTTCTACGATAGTATATAACGGAGCGAACACACTTACGTCACTGGAGAATGCAAGAGAGTCCCGAATAGAATTCTGAATTCTTTTGATGAGCGCGTATTGCTTTGGCAGCATATATTTATTGTTGTTAACTCCGTATTCAATATCCTGAAAATCAGACATGATTTGATCAGGATTTAACCCATCCGATAGTTCAATATCCCAACTTTTCAATTTTGAAATCTCGGATATAATGCTATTCATATTTTCAGATTTCATATTCTATAACAATGACATATTTCTAAATGAAAAATATGACGCATTAGACGTAACTAAATCGAATTTTCTGTCCAGTCCCTTTTGAAATCGCAGATCGATAAATCCCCTCTGCAACTCTTCGTACTGAGGGTCCACAAATATCGAAACGCCTTCCGGCGCTAGCTATCTATTGAAATATTTTTTCTTCGTTAGTTATCGTATTAAAAGATTTTACGGGTCTCTTCCCAACCGTTTTGCAAGTGCCAGTCTTCCCTCGTTTGGTATTCTCACTTTGAGTAACGGCTTCTAGATTTGATAAAGAATTATTCTTTGGATTAGAATCCTTGCGATCAATAACAAAATCATCCTCGATCAATCCATAAAAACACTCGTACACGAAACGATGGCAGTAATAAAATTTCCTTCCAGCGCCAAACTTCAAATATCCCCCACCATTGTCAGAACCAACTGGTTTCTTCAGTCTACAGTGTCTTACAACACCATCACTGGATGCTTCATAATTTGTAATCACTGGGTGTGGTCTGAATTCTTGGTTTATTCGTATACTAAATACTATTTGTCTAATTCATTGTTTGGTTTAATGATAAATCTTTCGATGTAGTCTTGAGGAGTTCTTATGATTTTGTCAGGGACGTTGTCAGTGTCAGGGACTTTTTCAGGGTCATAATTTCTGATTGATTGTCCATTTTTTATTCTTTTATCATAATAACGCTTCAACTCCCTGTATCGCTTTCCACCGCAATTCAAACACAACTGAGATTTTCCCCTAACCCCAACCCCACATCGTATGCAGGGTAACGGGCCAACGCTTCCACGACGAAAGCTTTGCATATGATACCCACAGAATTCATTTCTGCATGATTTGTTACACGGGGTTGTTGATCCAATCATAAGCCACTTACAGTGATTCATTATATATAAATCTTTCATTTAAATGCTTGTTTTAATTATAGCATGAGGGAGTTAAGGAGAACGCCTTCGAAAAATGCTGAATTCAATACTGATAAGGAATTTAAGAGATTATTGAAAATTAATCCTAAATTTAATCTCGATAAACCCCAAAAACGTCCAATAGACGGAAACATGAAAGAGTTTAAGAGATTATTAAAAATTAATCCTAAATTTAATCTCGATAAACCCAAAAAACGTTTAATAGACGGAAACATGAAAGAGTTTAAGAGATTATTAAAAATTAATCCTAAATTTAATCTCGATAAACCCAAAAAACGTTTAATAGACGGAAACATGAAAGAGTTTAAGAGATTATTAAAAATTAATCCTAAATTTAATCTCGATAAACCCAAAAAACGTAACAAGAGATTATTGAAAATTAATCTCAAACGTCCAAGAGACGGAAACATGAAAAAGTTTAAGAGATTATTAAAAATTAATCCTAAATTTAATCTCGATAAACCAAAAAAAAACGTCCAAGAGATTACCCTGGAAAGATGCTCAATTCAATCTTGATATAGTTTCTAATACACCAAAGAATACAATTCTTGATAAAGCCATGATTAGTAAAATCAGAGACTGTTTTAATGAATTCAAGCGTGATGGAGCATCTTATTGTTGGTCAACATTTCGAATTGATGGTGTTGTTGACGCTACCATGAATGATGAAAAAGCAGCAGTGATAATTTCACGTGTTGGGGAAAAAAGGTATTTTTTCCGAATAAAATTCATTATCGAAGTCGATGGCAAATGGATTATTAGGGATAAATTTGAACCAATCCTCAAGAATAAAAAGCTGTCATTGTGAGTAGAGATTCCAAACCAGGAATTCCAACCGGCATTGACAAACCATACTACGAAAGATCTTATCCCGTAACAGCAATGGTTTATGGGATATATCCGTTAAATGATAAACCCGATATCGCAAAACTGGCTCCTATGAAATATTCTAGTTCACTGAATTGCGTGGCAACACGGGTAATGGAACACTTCACAAATGCATCCCGAGGAAATAAACTAACTGATCTGCGACGTAGGAAAATAACCGAATGGGAACTGACAGTGAAACAGCATGGTGCAAAGATTTCTGATATAGCTAAATTAGAAACATCATTAAGATTCCCAATAACCGTTATGACGATAACCGGAGAAGTATTATACGAACCGAAATATAACAAAAATGGAGCGCCAATACAGATTATTGATCATAACAAACACGCGTGGACACCTGCAGTAACAATATTTCCACGAGAACGAACCGTGAAATATATCCCTAAGGAGTTCGTCGGGGATGTTTTCTATGAAGAGAAATTATTCGATGCTATTCATGCGTTGTGTAAAGATGATCCTGTGTCAGTGTGGTTACTTAGAAGTGATGAAGATCCCGAAATAGGATTCGATCAATTTGTAAGACCAAATGGTGAATTATATCGCGTTGAAGAATTAGATAACATAATGAGAAAAATCGCTAGTGATTTTTCACCGGAGAGTTTCCATGAAAAACTACTCACGGATAGTTTTACTATTCCATCAGTGGTATCTCACTTCGCAAGAGAAAAAAACTCATGGCGTCCAACACGAAGTGATTTTCTTGAGGATGTTAAATTGAGTTGCGTCGAATTTGGTCACGGGGGACTGTGGAATACGAAATACTCACGTGATGGTATGATTTCAATTGATATATCCGCGTGTTATCCCGGAAGTTTTCTCGGGTATGGGGAATGTGCTGAGTACTTCAAACGATTTGGACACCCCACACATGAAATGACTCGTGTTGCGATTAATGGACCATTACCTGATTTTGATTTAACCGGATTCGCTCGTGTGATATCATTTGAATTAGCGTCAGGATTACATCCGTGTAGTTATGTTTGGCTCGGTAGACACCTATCTGAAAAGGCCTGGATGCCAATAGTGCTATTGAGATATATGATTGATTGTGGTATGCTAATATCGTTGATTGTTTCCGAGGCTATTATATGCTATCGAGCGCAGAAAGAAGTTTGGCTACCACAACCCGATCTAGATAGAATAATCAGCGAACAGCGAAAACAATTCCCTGATTTCAATGAAGAACAAATCATGAATCGGTCTAAGAAGTTATTTGAAATTAGAAAAGAACAAGCAAAAGATTTTGGACGAAGAATAATCGGTAAATTTACCCAGGGTGGACGATACGACAATGCAAAATATTCTTCGCGGTTGATCATAGATATCGCTGAATACGATTTTATTGTAACGGATTTAATGAAACAGGGAAAACTTGTATCCCGTAAGGATGCTTTTCTATCCAATGGTGAGAAAATGGGTACGGTTGTTACCTACTGTGATGGATATAATTCCCAGTATACACATTTGAGAAGTTCAATGCTAGCCTATGCTTCTATTAATCTATTTTCGATGATAGATAGATTTCCTAATACCGCGGTTAGAGTGGCCACTGATTCGATGTATATACACAATAAGTACAAATCAGCTGTAGCGGCATTCACAGATCCCGAAGAAAATTGGGGGCGTTGGCGATTTAAAAAGGAGATGCTACATGAGTATTGTGAATCGGCAGACGTTGCCATGGATGATAAATATCTTTCATATAACCGTATTGAAATTCAATCAGAATTTTCTAATGCACCACCGGTATCTGATCCAGTATGTAGATACAAGACAGTTTATTTAAACGGTTGTGGTGGGTCAGATAAGACAACTCGTGCAATTGAATTATTTCGTCGGTTAACCATGATTGTGCTAACACCGACTCACAGACTCGCCAGAGAGATGATACAGCGAGGGGTAAATGCCTGTACTTACCATAGTTTCTTTCGATGGAAGGGTGAAAAATGGACTCCTGAGCGTATGGGTGATAAATTCATTCCTGAAATCATCATTTGGGATGAAATATGCACGGTGTCATTAGATGTATTACAAACATTTCTCGAGTGGTTGTTAAACAAAAACACAAAAGTCGTCATGTGCGGTGATCACGGCCAACCACCACCATTTGTCGGTGCATCTCCACATGAATGGCTAAGGGGTTTTGTAGACTATTATGAAGAAATTACCACTGATTATAGATCACTTGATGAACGATTACGAGAATTCAAAGCGCTAATTAGATTACAACTGGATAGAATCCAATGCGAAATAGCGCATGAAGTGATTTCAGAAACTCCAATGAATGATTTCTGGGAAACATGGAGACCAAATGATTTGATAATTGCAAGTAGAAAAATAGTCAGGGACACACTTCAGATGAAGTTATTTGAATTGCATAAAGAAAAATTTGCAACGCTTCCAGTACCCCTTTGTTATAGGCCATCGGATACACGAAAACAGAACATTGAAGCTGTAGTTGTTGTCGAGTAAATCCTCGTTGAGGGGCAGTTGAATCCAGTTTATAGACTGGAGGTCTACCCGTAGATCGTGTTATACTAGATATCTTGTGTGCAGTAACACTCCAAATAGGATCAGTAGCCCTTTTTCTACCCCCTTCAAGCTCTCCTGGTTCATATAAATACCTAACAGTGACATTACTACCAAGAATTGGTTCTTTGAAATCTTTTTGTGGTTGTACGGGTATAGACTTCTTTTTAATAGCGTTGTTAGGTTTCATGTTAATTGTTCTAGTAATCTCATTATTCAGTGCAGTAATCACAGCTGGTAACCTTTTGACCCATTCACGGGATCGCTTTTCTTGAATGAATTCTTTTGCGTATTGATATCCAAATAACCGCTCAGCAATCGTCCGATTAAATCGTTCGACAATGGCCTGATCGCGATGTAGCGCAGTATGCCCTCGTCGTATGGTGACATTATGATTTTTCATTGTAGATAACACTGCACCCTGAAATTCCTTGCCAGGATCAACCTGCAATAGATTTGGCCAGTGCAGAGGACTTCGTCGATAAATCCTCTCAAATGCAGAAGCAACTTCAGTGGCTGATTTTGTTTTTAACGGTTCTGCTTCTTTGTATCGACTTGCAATATCAACTATGGTTAGAGCGTATTTGTAACCGTTATCATGTGGCAGAAATAATATATCAGCCTGATGAACTTCATTAGGAGCGGTCACATCAAAATGCGAGAATTGAATTTTAGGCGGTGGTAGATAAATTTGCCATAGTGCCTGTTTGGATAACCAATTAGCCGCAGTGGTTTTTTTCACTTTTGCAGCGCTAGCGAGTTTATGGACTGCTGATTTACCCCTCCAGTATCCTCTTGGGGAATAATAAATTGATTCCATATTATTAATTACCGGCACCTAACATCAATTTACTTTTCATAGCCGATTTTATTAAAAAGGAAGCCAATTTTTCTTTGAAGGATTTATCAGGAACAGCATTTGACGCATGAATTAATTTCACATCTGCTAGATGCCTGTGTTGCAGATTGCTGCTTTTATAAGCAACATCATGAAGGTGACAGGCCTTATCAATGGCGTTTATTGGTTCTTCACCGGGTCGGGACTGATTTTGATCATTGAGTCTGATATCAAGTCTGGTTCCCGGTCCACAGTAGCTATATCCCGGAAGGTGCTTTTCTCCGGTGTACTTTGCCCATGGGGTTCCAGGGAGCTTTGCCAATTTGGCTGCGATATCACCTCCTCGTTTTTTTTAAAAACATCCCCGGATTTCATAGAAACAAATCTAAATTTTTTTGTACCACATGTTGCACATCTACCAGTAAGTGCTGATCTGTTATTTTTAGTTGTAACTGTCGTCACATCATTTGTGCTAGTACGCGTTTTACACTTCATACAATATAGATCCATAATTTATGTATAGAGATATGGATATAATTGATTTTTTAGCGACTAAAACAAGAGAACCAGTTAAGCATCATGCAGCGCTACCAAACTCTATCCGGATGATTATAATCGGGCCATCTGGATCCGGTAAAACGCAATTGTTGCTCAATTTAATAATGAGATGGATGAAGTGGGATAAGTTGTATTTAATTGCCCCTAGCGTAGATGATCAACGATGTTATGAAGTGCTAAAAGATTTTAACGACAGCGCGGTAGAAAAATCCGGCGAGGGTATTATTGAGTTTATAACCGATATGGATGAAGCACCGAGCATTGATGACATTGATGGAGATATTAACAATTTAGTCGTATACGACGATATAATGTTAGATAAACAGAAAAATCCTGCTAGGATCTTTTCCAGAGGCAGGCATAAAAACACTGACGTGATATTTGTCACTCAACGCTACACTCAGGTTCCAAAAGTCATCAGAGATAACTGCAATATTCTTGCTGTATTCAACGGAGTTGATACTCATACTCTTAGAAATATTTGGCAGACATGGTGTTCTGATATGGACTTCAATCAATTTAAAAATTTCTTTAGTCATGCTCAGTCAAAACCACACGGATTCGCAACAATAAATTTGCATGATCCTCGGACACGATATCGTATCGGACTGGATCAAATATTCGGTTAAAATCATTTATTATTTTTTGTTAACCCATTGCAGCAGAGAGGGCGGATGACAACAAGTTGCGACCAAAATTGATTAAAAAATCGTAAAAGTCTCCGTTTTCATTTTTTTTAGTTAAAATGAGATTTCGTAGGAAGGCTCGTTAAGATTTCAATCAATTTTTTGTCTGAAAACGTTGTAGGGTTAGCCCCTGAGACATTTTTTTTGGTTAAAATGAGATCGTAGGAAGGCTCGTTTTAAGATTTCAATCAAAATTTTGTCTAAAAACGTTGTAGGGTTCACCCTCTCTGCTGCTAATTGAGTCATCTCTGTCCGATCTGCGTGCACTACATGGGCAGTCATCTAGCTGTATGTGAAAGGAATCTTGTCGTCTATAAACTGTCAAACAACAATTTGCGTAATCAGTCATTTTTAAGAACAATCATACTTGTTATCTCACAACAATTGTCATACATTATAGGAACTTGTATCGCATTTGCTAATACAAAACCTACAGTTTGTTTCTGCCGATGCAAATAATTGTCGCACAAAGACATAGAACTAGCCATGCTTCTTGTGATCTCGTTCTCGCTAAACAGGCTATCATTTGCTATTGACGCAATATCTTTGTTGATGGTGTAAAGTCCAGTGACATCAGCATAATCACTTCTATCTGTGGAAATGCTTGCCAACTCTGGATCCATATTTCCACTTACTCCAACGTATGAAATGTCAGATTTAGAGGGCATGTAAACATTTTCCTCTGTCTCACATAATTTGTTTGCATGTAATTCATTATATACCACTGAAATTTTGCCAAGGTCTGTACATTCATTTTGGAACTTGGTCACTTCCTTGGACTGAAGAAGCTCGATGAGTGGTTTGAAATCTCCATGTATAACATTCCCGATCGTTTCATCAATATCAGGCAATAGGTGTTTAGCTTCTTCCAGATGTAAACGAGGCTCGCATTTCGTCAGTTTCTTCTCGCAACTCTTAATTCTGAAAATAATAATAATAATAACAATATTTTCCAGAAAAGAAAAATAAACTTACGGTTTTAAGAATTAATTCCCAACATTAATCCAAAAATAATTCAAAATATAATAGACTAGTGAAATTGCAAAAGTCCTGGTAACAAATTGTCCTAAGAATTCCCAGTTCGAATCTTAGTGAAGCATCCAAGATGGAATACGATATCACGTGATGAAGTCAGTTCTGGTCTTATAAAATTCAATGAGCAATGTTTTCCAGATAAATAACAAAATAAATCCTCTTAATCCAAACGAATTGAAATACTTTCCAGTACAAGGTAATTTCAAATAACTCAAAACAACACAACTTAGTATTCTAACAGCCCAGCTTCTACTAAATAGTTCGCTGCAAAATACCTGGTGATATGTCGTGTAAACCCTTATATACCTGTTTTTACGTAAACAAGGAAGGGATCACATGATCTTCTAGAATCTTTAGAACAAATTTACGTATGACCCAGATGAAAATCAATTATTTTTACTCTCGAGAACTAAAAATAGACAGATGTTTACAGCAAAACTCCATAATGTCCTTGTAATCAGCCAATCATTTCAAAAGCTTGTTTACGAACTCTGAAGCAAGGTCAGAAACGAGGTCAACATCTGGTGTTTTTTTGTAGAGTACAGGTCATCCCACGTTTTAAAAAAATCTTGCAATGAATAAATTTTAAACTTAAAATGTCAAATTTGAATCTGACAAACAATTAAAACAAAAATAAATGATCTAAATCAAATATACGTAACAGTCAAGCATGTAATTGATATCATAAGAATATTAATGATACAATCAAGTACTGATCTTACATGCAAAATAATGCAATACTGTACTTTTGTGCACATGAAAGTGTGTCAGCAATGAAGTTTTAGCAATCAAGTTATTCTTTCTTCTGATGTGCCTGATATTGATGTTATATTAATGTAACCCAAGATTCCATGGTAATAATCTCTGATTCTTTTTTTCATTTAAATGAAAGTGAGAGGGTTGTGATCGCTGAAGACAATAATAGAAGAAGGTATTGTATTAACATACACCCGTCAAATATTGCAAGGCAGTCATCAAAGCGAAACAACCCTTCTCTATCATATAATAATTTCTCTGGTCTTTTTTTTGTTTGAAACGTAGCACACTAGATGATCCACACCATCCCTTACTTCCTGTAAGAGTACTTCACCAACACCTATGTCGCATGGATTTGCAGACATTTTGAATAAATTTGCAACCTCTGTGGAACTTTACAGAATCCCTTCATGGTGTCAGGCTTTTTGACATATTTGGCATTTCCAATCCTCTCAAAACAATTATCAACTCTAGTAATTAGATTTGAATCTGTCTTAGTGACACTGTTTATGTTTAATTAATCAGTAAACATGTGGAAAGTTGTATTCGGTTAATACGGCTATGTTCTGATTGGGTTTCATACCATTTGACAAGGATGGCAAAATCTGAAAGACTTAGTAACACCATTTTTAAGTTTTGGCCAGTCTAAATGATTTAAGATCTTGTGATGTGTCTTATTTACACCTAAATGGCCAGGCAACAGCATTTCAATAGTTAGATTAAGAATTTCTTGTTGATCCAAAATGGAGACGACAGTTTGATAGCTAACTGACCACTCGTCACTATCGGGTACCTCCATGTCCTCTTAAGGACCCAATTATTCAAGAAGTAATAAGTTCCTTCCTGTGTAGATTCAGTCTCTGAAAGAAACAGATCCCCGGATCTTCTTGTAAGACAACTAGTGACTGTCTTATCACCCTGATTAGATTTAAGAGAGTATTAAAAAGGGTATTACTGTGATCCAAACATGGAGCAAAAGTGACCTCATTAAAAGCCTGACCCAGTAAAGTGTCCTCTACAGGAATAACATCCTGGTCAACAGCATAGTTTTCATGAACATGCTTTGCCAATGCTTTAGTAACTGCGCAAGGTGGATATAAACGTCCAGTATTTAAACTCTGATTAGATCAACTGATCTATCCAGGAAAGATTTGTCAGCTACAAATTGTTGACTAATCACGACATATCACCAGGTAGGTCATTACCGAGTAACAAATAAACGCCTGAATAGGCAAATAAGTCACATTCCCAATTTTCACTGGTCTTGAAACTATGTCTGATGACAAAGTAAGACAATGGAGAAGGATATTAACATATCCCACCTTCTACTCACTGTATTTTAACACTGCCATTAGAAGAAGACTTTTTAGAAAAAAAAGACAAAGTACTTGCCAACAAAAGACTGAGAAACTCCTAAGACTCTAAATATCTTAATAGCAGTAGCCTTATCTAAACTAACAACGGGAGATATGACTGGTTCGCAATTCTCCATGACAATATCCGACGTGCATTTGCAAACACATACACAGGAGTGGTCTTTCAATGATTGACCGTAACTTTGACGTCTTAGAAACAAGAGCATCAGGAACTGCTATTAGGATAATATTGCCTATTTTTCACCCTGAAGTAATCAGAAATAACCTTCCATTTTCTCTTACTATAAGAGAACTTGGGAATAAATATTGTTTTCTGATCTGTCTTATCATACATTTGACCGCATCATACTCAGCAGTTTGCATGTTTTTTCCTCTAACTTTCTCATTGGCTAGATCACAATATAAATATGTATTTCAGTGAGAGTGGCCTTTACTAGTCAGTTCCAATATCATTAAAATATTACCAACAAGATTTCATACAAAAATCAGTCGTCATATGAAAACGCGACTGATGAGTAATGTAGTGTAACGATGAGCTTATACTGTTTTTATTTCTAAATTGATGCTGAATTGAACGGCATGGTTACCAAGGCAGCATCAGTTATGATCAGACTGAACCAGATGGTCTGGAAGAGCTCCAACCTCACTGTTAAGACCAAACTGCGCGTCTACCAGGCCTGCGTGTTCAGAACACTCCTCTAAATAAGCGAGGCATGGACCATCTAAGCGAGGCACGAGAAGAAACTGAATAGATTCCATCTGAGATGCATGTATCCGGTGGCAGCCAAAGTACCCTACACAGAGGTTCTGGAGGGCTCCAGCATCAACAGCATGTTCTCCATTCTCATCATTCTCTACGAGAGGCGCCTTCACTGGCTCGGCCACGTCAGGAGAATGGACCCAGGCCGCATTCGCAAGGATCTGTTATATGAAGAGCTAGCAGAAGGCGCACAACTTACTGGCTGCCCACGTCTTTGTTACAAAGATGCCTGCAAGAAGGACACGAAGACGGCTAACATCAACGTCAACGAATGGAGTGCTGTGCTGACGACCGCTCCGCCTGGTGTCTTGCTGTCAGACAGGTTATTCAGAAAGCAAATGAAGCGAGATACAAAAACCTGGCTGCAAAGAAAGTCAGGAGGAGGACAAAACGGCAACAGCTTCGACAAGCATCGACGTTCACCTGTAGTAAGTGCAACAGATACTGTCACTTTAGGGTCGGACTCTTCAGCCACTCGATAAGGTGCAAATTGGACACCCAACCGGAGGTTACAGCATCATCTCTCGAAGACGGACGGATGATGACAACATGTATGTCTGTTTATGTTATGGACTCCAACATGTTAAAATTGTTAGAGGGAATTTACGAAAAACGTTTTATGATGGTAATAAATGGGCAGGTTATTGTTTCTAAAACAGAACCAACATGCTTTGACATAATTTCATGTTTTGTACAAATAACTGATTTGCAGCGTGACTAAACATTGATGTCATATACAAAATTTGATAAAGAAACTATTTCTCTGATGAATTATTCATGGAGTTCTAAAGGGAAGATGTCAAGATAATGGTGCGGTGGGATAATGGGCAAATGCTATAATAATAATAATAATAATAATAATAATAATAATAATAATAATAATAATAATAATAATAATAATAATAATAATAAGAATAATAAGAATAATAAATGCGATTCCTTGGATGAGTATTGTGCCCAAAATCTAGTGAAAAACTGATGACTGGATGTAATTTTGTTAAGACTGCGAGGTTAGTTTTCAGTTAGGTCTAACTCTTAATGAATTTTAAATTGCAATACACCGGATCGACTGAATGTTCAGTTGAGGTGTAGTGCCTAATGAATTTCGCGTTGTTGTTTTTGCGAATGTGGCTTTTGTGATTATTCATTCGCTTTCTGAAACCAATGGTCACGTCTACACTTTGAGTGGCACAGATATTGCAAGTAAGAATTTAGATTTTATTTTAGCTAAGACATAACTTCCAATTCAATTTGCACATAACTCCTGTTGTCGAGCTTCTAAATAGAATAGTAAAGAACTCGTCTCATGGATAACTCACCCATTGGAGAATTCGTACCAGGTGTCAGGCGAAGTCGCCTCAAAGTTCATATATATTAATTTGGGTATATCGCCGCTTGACTTATTATATTATTAAATTGAGATTCTAGATCATGGTGATTATCTTCACACTGAAATTCGACTACCCACCCCTCTTTTCTAAAGCAAGTGTTTACATGGGCCCTGTATGTCGGACCATCATTACCGGTCAGCGTTGAATTGCAGGTTGCTTTAGTTGACACCCTTTAATACTGTCAACATAATTTTCTGTGTGGTAGCCAAGATGGTTAAAAATTTATCGCAGCCCCATTTATTATATAATATATAAGACTAGTTTCCTAATGTCACTCTTAAATTTTTGTCTCCATAAAAAATTCCCTTAATTGTAATTATTTTAAAAACTATTTATTTTAAAGTTACCCTCTTAATTTCAATGGAATTTAATCTTTTCCTTTTCTTTTATTAATACCTAAATTTTATCACCACATACCATGTTTAACAGAAACATACATGGGTTAGAATAATTGAAATATGTGAGATTATCGGTAGGCTTCTCTCCATCTGTTCGTCCACTAACTTCACTGACGAGCATCAGCACCTCTTTCCATCAAACAAATCAAACGCTTAGTGAGCTTTAAAAAAACACGAAGAAAGCCCTAATCAACTTAATTAAAATAAAAGACTACAATGTACACTGTTTAAGGTTTGAAATGTGCCATTGTCTCAAGAACATTTTACTAAAAAATAATATTAATTTTGGAGACACAGAATATTATTCTACTCCTGCGTTGTTATGGGTCACTATATGTCGGTGTATTCTGCGTATGTCTTTCAAAAGATGAGATGTTTTTGTATCTGGCTATGAAAATGGAATACATTACTTTGGACTATTCCCGTTAGCATTTTACATGATTAACATTGAAGTTTATTGTTATTGGTAGAAAATTAAATGTAATAATGTCAATAAGTGACAAGAGATATCAAACTAAATCAGTTTACATTTATTTGATAAAAAGTTCAACATTTTCTAAATTTAGTATGTCATTAAGTTGAAGAGAAACAACAACGGATATTATGTAATGTTTACAACGTCTCCTTTATGGAAAGAAATTATTGCATACATTGAAACATACACCTGGGAATACCTTGTTAATATGGCTCGAGCAACAAGTTGATAGATTAATTAGTAGACCGTAAAGCAGGTGTGGGACAAATTTTAAAAATATTTAACTGGACTAATATACAGTGTGGTTTTCAGGTAAACAGTTGTATCATTCAAGTAATTTATTTATCTGGATGAGTCTAAAAGATAAATATCAAACATATTTTTCTGCGTTACAAGTTCAAAACAATCCGTGTGTGTGTGGCTTTGTTGACAGTATCGAAAGGACTGACTATTATCTCCTTTTACTGTTATATTCTTCTATTCTTATAATTCTTCTTGTTCGAGAGAAAATAAATTGAATAAATAATCATGAAGTATAGACCAAATATTCCATCCTGTGGCTGCTCGTGAACCTCATTTCTAAACTTTTGACTGCCTAGCGGAAGTTCAAGCTAGCATTTTCCTAGAAATGTTTTTTTTTTATCTGTAGCTGTGGACACCAAATCTAATTTCACAGATCCAATATGAAAGTTTGCCACATAGACAAATTTCTCCTTAAATCTACTGCTAATCATAGTAGCATTGGTACCAATATCCATACGCAAAGGTGCTTGATAATTTGAAATTTAGCACAAAGATCCCATTATTGTCATTTATATTGCTGATGATAATAACACGCTTTTTTCTTCTTCCTTTTCTGCTGACTTCAGAACTAAAAAGTTTTCCGCTGTATTCTGTATGATTGGCTATTTCAGTCTATATAGTGTTGAGTCTGTATATTATCTCCACCCTAGAAGCTTTTTGGATGCCATTTCAGCATAAGATAATCCTTTTAATTCCATAGTAAGTTTGCTTATTCATTTTAGTCTAACATTTCTTTTTACCATTTAAGATATATGTTTGCTTGTAGTATTGAGGGCTTTGATTCATTAAGGGTTGTAATGTCAGTTTCCTCCTATTTATCAGGGCCTGTATGAATCTGGTTTTGAGAGACGGTTACATTGCTTTCACGCTCTGCAGTTGGATTAATCGAATTTCCATATTGTCTTTTATCAAATGTAGGAGCTTGAATACAGATAGTATGACATTCGGCTTCACCGATGGTGTTTGGGCCTGAGTTCCCTGGAACAGAATAAAAAAGTAATCAATAGCCAAAATACTTCATAAGGCTGAGTCAGCTGATAGAAAGACGAACCGGGTTAGATGAGAATTACTCATATTTTCCATTAACTGTTATTTGCAATTTGGCTTTGTGCTCTTCTGACAGTTTAGCTGATACAATCTGATATTTTGTATCTGAACTACGAGTTCAAAATCCCGCTTCACTCTAGGGTTTAATTTCATTACAACATTCCTAGCACTCTCGCTAAAACGTCCAGCTTGATATAAGTATTTTTGTTGCAGTTCCAGTTATTGATCCGTACAACAATTTCATATTAAGACAATCTTCAAAAACTCTTAATTCCCTTATTACTGCTAAGATTTCATTTAATCTTTCCCCTTGCCACTGCCAGAGGTTGGGTTATGCAAAAAGGAAGATTCAATATGGTTTTCATTCTCATCAGTAGCTTCTTACACATAATTATATGATTGGCAACTTGATCAGTCACTCTTTTCTAGAGATCTGGTTAGCCCTGAGAAGGACTGCTTTTCTTCAACTCCAAATACATTTGGTTAATGCTGGGACCTAGGAGGTCGGGCACCACACACACACAACGGCAGCTTTAGCCATTCTCCCAATTGATACGTGTGATTGGGACCGCAACTGATAGGTGTGTGGTTTAATAATCCCAGTTTTCAATTTGAGGGATATTGGAGACTTATTCCCTCTGTTGTCTTCTATGCCAGACCCGTTGATGACGAGATCTTTGCAGATTCCACTCTTACCGCTGTCTTTGCACCTCTTCCTCGTTTTGCATCTGGGGCGTGTAAGCTTTTGGTCTGATGGTGGTGGTTGTGGCTGTGGTACTTGGCGCTGTGGAGGTGCCCTCACTTCAGGGCTTTTAATCATCAAGTGAGGCAGGATAATTTCTTTCTTCTCTCCTTTCTTCATTTGAACTCCTCCTCTTCTATCTGGTACTTTCCGAACTCACCTCCATAACCAGTTCATCCAGGAGTAGTCTGAGATACTCCAGGCGTATTGGAGTTCCAAATTGTACTGATTCTACTCATCTTAAAGTTAACTAGTGAACACTAGGTAAGCCAGACTGACGAACGCTCCGATTTATATCACTAAAGCGCGGATTATCTCACTTATATACTTTTAAACACGTCTCGTGTCATGCTTTCCGACAAGAAATGGCCTGTTTCTACAGAAGGAGGAGTATTCATTCGTGTTAACTCAACAGAACACAAAACATTTTTCTAGCTCCTGCTGTTGCTGCTACTGTTACTGCTGATCTCTCTGCCTCTGAAGTCTATACTTATCGGTCCATTCCTCTCGTTCCTTCTTGATGTTGTCTTTAAACACCTTTTCTATCAGGTCTTGGGCCACTGTTAACATCCTGTTATTCTCTATCTCTTCAGGCTTGGACATCAGATTTTGCCTGACCTATGTAAATTCACGTGGATTTTGTTCACTTTAGCTAAACTAGCAGACATCTTCGTTGGTTGACGAGTGAACAATTGATGATCGAACGGGAGACTGTCCCACTTTATATGGCTCAAGTGCTGAAGCGATATAAAACATTTCTCCCTTTTTTTTGGGGAAGGGATAGCGAGACATCAAAGAAAATATAAGGGAAAACAAAGATTCAAAAAGAAAAAACAAATACGCTTAAAAAAACAAGCGATAACATTTTTATTCAACCAACAATTAACCAACACATGATATAAAATTTCATACAATATATAATAACATATTTTTGACAAGGTTGCCAACGTTATGAAGTAAGATTGAGGACTTTTGGTCATTGATGTACACTATGTTTCCTAGCTAAAGACAAGAGATATCCATATTGGTCACAAAACCATAGTTCTACTTTTGTATCGTATCTTGAAGAGTCACGATCAAAATAAGTCACTAAATAATCTAAGGAATATCTAAGACTACAATAATGAAGAAAATGTACAGATTAATATCCACACACCACGGAAGGTGTGACATGTAATTTCACGTTATTTAAGCGAGTTGTTTGGATATTTCGTCTCATAAAGACGATGATATGGTCTTCCAAAGTAGGTAATCCATATAAACAAAAATACTCCACACAGGTATCGCAGGGAAAAGATGACGGCTACCCAGTGGGTTTCTGGAAGATGACTGTCATCCGTGTTGATCATATAAACTTGATGGTCTTGAGGTTTGCGACGAGGCAGTTCATCTTTGGCGCACACGACAGGATTCCAAGAGGCGGTGTTCGATCTGTTTTTCAAAAGGTAATAAGTTCCCAGTTATCATTTTCTTATGTTTGTGTGTCTTGTTTTACAGGCAATGATGAGTCTTCAATTGAATACTGACCTTTGCTAGTAAATCTCTGCCAAGTAATCGTCTCTTCGCCTCGTCTCCGTACTCTGGGCCAAGAGGAATTCTATGCGATGGATCTCTAGTGCAGTTTATGGAGAAGAGGAATGATAACGAAAGTCTTTATACCACTGATGAAACACTGCTTCTTTCGAGATAAGACCCCAATCGTCCTCCAGATACACGTCCAATGTTTTCTTCTTGACTTATGATTATACATTTACGTGTTGAATTTACTGGGATAATCGTTATGACACCCATATCAATGTTTCCTGGTCAACCCTGTAATAGTTTCTTCCAGGTGTTTGGCAAAACAGGAGACTAAATGTTGTTCTTGTTCTGTTCATCTGGACATCACCATGTCCTCTTAGTCTTTGTATTTGGGTTCTGCCTCCACAATATCTCCCCTTTCATTTCCAAAGATACTCTACCATTCAAAGGAGAACAATACTCTTACATAGATTCTAAGAATCTAAAAATCTCTCAGAAAAGGCATACAAGATGACATTCACCGTCTCGAGAAAATTTATAGTAAACTGAATTTTCGCACGAAATTGGCCTGATTTTACAGGATGAAAATGTCCCTCGTCGCTGCCTTGGTCTCGCGCGAAATCAAAAGCTCACAAAGTATATCCTCCTGCATTATCGTCGTAAAAAATGCCGTGGCTGGTGTTGCTCGCTGTCACGTGTCTTTGTACATTGACAAGTACGATCTAAATTAATTTTTCTGGGAATTGTTAGGTTGAATGGGCCGGTGTTACGTGCTTAGGCTCGAATAAGCAGCAACACAGAAAGAGTGAAAACTAACAAGCTTGTATAACTTGAACAATGAATTTATTAAGTACAAATCTTGTATAAGAGAACATAAATAAACTTTCTGTTTTAGAGAATCAAATCCAACAATAATCCAATATAGAATTCACAAAAATAATCCATAATGGAAATGCAATAGTCCTGATAAATAAATTTTCTAATAGTTCCAGGTTCCAATCTTGACGATATCATCCAAAATGGCTGACAATCTCAACTGATACAGTTCTTATTTTATAATCATCCAAATGAAATTATGAACACAGGTTCTTTTCCAAATATTTCTTCTTGCTATGACGAAATGACAATGTCCAGAACAAGGTAATTAAAATTAACACTCAAACATAAAAACACAACTATTAACTTTATAAAAGAACAGATTATACTGAATATCTCTCCCAGTACAATGATTTAAATATCCGTTTTTAATATGTAAACAAGGGATCACGTGATTTTCTAGAAATTGATAGAAGGTCAGATGAAGAGTCTACCTTTACCAAGTCACATACTCAAAGAAAGATCTAGATATTTCCTACCCCCAAGAACTAAAAATAAAAAGTTGTCCTTGAAATTAACCAATAGTTTTAGAAGCTTGTTGACAATGTCTAAAACTGGGGCAGGAATTAGGTCAACAAGCCAAGGTCAACCTGTGTTTACAGCTAGAGTCTAGGTCAGCCTGAACTTTCTAGAATAATTTCCCAATTATTGAATATTAAACCCTAAATGACAAATTTGGATTTAACAATTAAAAAATAAATAATTTAAATCCAATAGACGTAACAGCCGGGTACACGTTTAATCGTTTGGGTAACTGTCTTTGGAACAGATAATCTTCGATTTTGGTTCGGAGTCCAATGGCAACGTTGAAAGGTTTCGTTTCCACGCATCGTAATAGACAATTGTCGGTCGTCCTGCTCAAAATGTTACTGATGTCGTTTCCCACGTTTAGTAACACTTCCACGCGTCGCAAGTAGAATGTGGCTTCTTGGATGACAGTTTTGTAATCGTTGGCGTGGGCCATTAAATGGAAAACGGTACTGCTACTGCTATTTAGTCTCAGACGGATATCCATCCTGTTCAGCAAATGCTTTTCTTGCTGCCATATGTCCAAATGCAAACAATCCATCAGTTTTAAACTACGTCCTTGCAGGAAGTTCTTTAAACGGTATTAATAAAACCCACAACATATTGTAAGGATCATCATCTACTGACAGGGCTTTGTCGATAAACGTGCCTGCAGTGTTATGGTTCCATACCACTCAAGCATCTACATAAATGGTCTTGGCATCATTACCGTACGTCAAGAGATTTTCCAGGTACGCTTGGTACGGGTCAGTAGTTATGCTGCTGCCGACTCGTTTGTTATTCAAGTATAAATCCACTTTGCTGAACAATGAATGTATGAAATTGTTGACGGGAGCTACTCTAGTCTCGTCTCCAGGCGTGGTATTGTCAGTTTTTATCACTTTCACTTTCAGGTACAGGTAACTGCCATTCAGATTTATTTCAAATTTTACTGGAGCTGCGGATGTCAAAGTGGAGATGGGAGAAAATTCTACCACTCGGGATTCTTACATCGTCATCATGTCTGTGGCATAGCAAACAGATCCAGTTCCCACTTGGAACATGCGTAAGACTCTCTGTTCATCATATTTTCTATTTTTTTTTAATAATCAAAAACGTCTCAGATGTTTCTTGTTTTTTAGTCTTTCTAGCTCTGGGTGTGGGAAGTCATCTGGCCGGTGTTTCGTCGTCTCTTTCTGTCTTGTATTTGCTGTGGCGTCAGAGAAGCATAAATGCCTGGCTCAGGTGCGTCCAGTGCATTTATGCGAGTTTCTCGTCGGCCCAAAATGTCTTTTCCAGTTTAAAGCAAGGCAGTTTTGCCTGCTCTGAAGAAGGTTTCTTTGGGGTTTTCTTTGTCGGTGATGACATTTTGGAGAAATTATTTACTTTGCGTTGAAGAGGCATCTGTCAATGCGTGTAATCCTCGTGTCACCATAGGTTTCAAAATGGGGATCTCCGACCGAAGCTCCGATTTCAGCATTTCTCCAAAATCATGTCTTCGCTGTCGAAAGACTCCTCGGTACACTCGATACATGACGTACAAGTTGTTATAGAATCGTTTTCGATAATGGAGTTTCAATGTAACGGTCTCTTTCGTAAATGAAATATATTGTTCCAGACCTCCTTTTTTATAGCAATATTGACACTGTCGAAATACGACTTCCTGACGGGTAAATAGTGAGGGTGTACAAAATATGCAGTGAACGTGATACGTGTTTCCACTTCCTTGTCATTAGTCTTGGCTGAATTCACTTTCCCAACACGTTGTACTGTACCACATCAAAGTAAAAAAAAAATCAAAATTAATCATTTGTTCAGTTTTACAGGAAATCGAAAAACATCGACAAATCCAAGTTGTTGGTGATGAGCGCCATGTTGTCTACGCATTTAGATTCGAAAGAGAGCAGGCTATGATCTGAAAATACTTCCACTTTTTTGCAATCCCTACAGATTTAAAAAAAGAAAAGGACAAATGGGTTAAAAGATTCACTGAACTTAAATCTCGCTGAACAGTTTTGTTTGATGAAATTTAATTTGACAATGCCCTATTACAGAAAAATGAGAATATTTTTACACTAAGGATAGAAATAAAGACTAACTAATAATTTTTGTACAAATCATGCTTGTAAGATTTTGCATGAGGTATTCAGGTTAATTCCTTGTTGTGGCTTTGATAATGAACCAACATTGCCACGAACCCCTCTTTTTAGCTTTAAATATTCACAGCAAAGAGTTAATTTTAATATTTCACTGTGACAAGACGGTATGTGCCCTATGTATTATAAAAGTTCACAAGTACTGTAACAAATTAGGATACATTGCATCACCCCTCTACTATCTCGATTTTTAGATATTTACCTTTGTAGCAGACATAACTGAATACGTAAGCCAAGTCGGCTATTCATTGCACCCCATGTTACACATTTGATATCTAATGCTACTCTGTGACAGGCAGTCACCAAACATGCCAAACCATTTTCACGTCTAATTCGACGTATACGTGAACCACGTTCCAAATTCAACTCCTGGGTGAATTTTTCAATGCTAGGCTTATGATAATTATGCTCATGGATTTCACCTTAAAAATTAGGTTGATGACAAAAATATGAAACTATCCAGTGAGACCTTAGCCAGTTTATTTATTGATTTATATTTTCAAAACTGATTATGTCCTGAGTTGCCTAAAACATTATCTTCTACGCATTTCATTGCAACAGACGTTTTCAGAGTAAAAGACGACTTTGATCGCCATTCATATCTAGTTTCTCGACAAGTCTATTGTCAGCGAAGGGGTGGTTGTATTACTCTATCTGTATGCAGTGTCGTCTGATTCCCACATTTATAATGTTAAATCGAGTAAAAGAAACGACTGACAACTACAAATTTACCTTTCGCTTGGATTTAAGAAGCGATGTAATGTATTTGTTCATGTACGCTAAGGGAAATACCTCTAAACTCGCCACATTAATGTAATTTACGGAATTATCCTTCAGTTACCGAATAGGATGAACTACATCACTGATTTTAGAAGAAGAAAAAAAAAAAGACTGGCCCATATTAAACGCAATATGGCGCCGTTTAAATACGTAAAGTTCGTTAAGCACGAAAGGCGCAGACGTTGCCAGTGTTAGCGCCCCTCTGGTCACAGTCAGGTTAGAAATTAAAAACTAATAAATAAATTGACTACGTTCTGTGCACGTTTTTCACATTATACATTTCTATTTTTTAACTCGGTAGTGGGTGCATATAAACGTAGAGGTATATTCAGACTTCTAGTTAGAAATTAATCTTGCACTAACGCGTGCCATACGCATGTGTAATGTTATAAACATAAATAGTCTGGTTCAAACAGCGTCAGCCATTTGTTTTGGTAAGTAAAAGAAATGAGAATAACAAGCTCCTTAGATAACTGGCATAACACCTTTTAGACAATCTACCCAAAATTGTAACATTAAAGTCGACCACTCATGGCTGACGAAGATGTAGTTAAATATTGTATCAGTGATTTTGTTTGATTAGGATTTTTAACGTAGCTTTAACAATTTTTCAGTCATATCGCTATGATGTCTGCAGTGAGGCGGCTTATAGTATTGTCTGCTAGCACTGGGGCATCATGTTGCAGACATGTAGCATGATGTCACACCCAGTCACATTATCCTGACACCAAGCCGACCAGTCCTAACACTAACCTCTTAATGCTGAGTGTCAAGCGATGCAGCTGTTAGTACCATTTTTTGTAAGTCTTTGGTATGACTCGGCCGGGGATCGAACCCACGACCTCCCGATTCCGATGTGGACGCTTTAACCAATAGACCACAGGAGCGGTCGATTGTATCAGTGAAGAGGCTAATGGAAGAAAACAAAATCGATCAAACTAACAGTGAACACTTTGTTAATTCAATCTGCTGATATGGTGACAGTATGAAGGTAAAATGGAATTTTTAGGATTAAATGATCATGGCTGGGTATTTATCGATGTGAACAGTGTTACCTAATCACTCGTGAAATAAACAAAACATTTCTTACTTTAATAGCTTTTAATTTATTTTGCTTGTGACTAGGTGACATTTTAAACATCGATAAATACCCAGCCATGATTGTTCAATTATATAGTAAAATATTATAATTGTTATCGCGGTACATTTGGTGACCTGATATGGAAATCCTACTTTCTAATTTTAGTAACGGTGGAATTACCATAAAAGGTAGCGTTCCCGATTACAATACAAGTGTTTGAGGTCTGACGTCATACTTGAGCAGATAATAAAGATATCGTTAAGTCTTTCTATACTTTTAACTTGAATACTTTCCTAACCATATTGATAGTTTGTGGTTGTATGTACAATAGGAACAAGTACACTTTTAAGCCACATTGCAAATATATTTTCCATATTGGGCAACATCATCTGCTTTAATGTGCGTAGAGAATACAATTATAAAATGTAGAATCTTATTGGGATAAGTAATTTTTAATGTTTTTCGTATAGTCTTGTAAACATGGCGTCCTGTACTGGTTAAGGTGTATTCTAATAAAATGCTTATTTTGCTTTAAATATTGCTTGAAGACGGCCTTGAACATCAGACCTTTCAAGTAGACAATTACTGGTCCAACCGCCCACAAATGGTTCTTGAATGTATCATGCACTTCCGCGTAAAAATATCCTTAATTTTCCGTGCAGTAATAAAAGTGCTCAAACACTGAAACAAACTGATGCAAACTAGTATTTGTCCACATGACAAGACTGTCCAAAGTATATGTACAAATGACGAATGTTTTAAATTTGAAAGATACGCGAATATACTCACGTGACCTGTCTGCAAGCATTTTGATAGATGATACAACTTAACAACGAAGAGACAGGACAAAAGGCGAATAAAAAAAACAACCTATTACTGAATAAAGAGAGAGAGAGAGAGAGAGAGAGAGAGAGAGAGAGAGAGAGAGAGAGAGAGAGTCGATCATATCAAAATCGGAATAAAGGCTGTGACTATGCGATGAATCAATAAGGTAAGATTCTTTCTTGTGATACCAGTATAATCAGTTCAGAATTCAATTTTTGTCTGATGCCAACTTCCCGCTTTCCTCCCCCAATCATAACAGATGTTTAATGAAGAGTTGTCCTACTTACACATAGGTGACGTGAAATACTGTTAAAGGAGTCAACTATCACCCCCACCCCCACCCCAATAAATTCACGACTCCTTCTCCTTCACCTCGAGCCGAAGGGAAGTGGGTGGGCAATTTCCCTCTCCCAGTCACTCCCTGGCGCCGCTACTGTGCGGAGGACTCAATGTACATTGGTAGACAAAATAAGTGCATTATGTCGTCTTAAAATATTATAACCATTACCACAGTACATTTCGTCACCCCATGTAGAAATCACACACACACACACACACACACACACATATATATATATATATATATATATATATATATATATATATATATATATATATATATATATATATATAGATGCACATTCTACAAATTCATTACAATATATATATTCATATTCACATATATATATACATATATACATACATATATATAAATATATATATATATACATATATACATACATATATACATATATACACACACATACATATATATATATATATATATATATATATATATATATATACATATATATATATATATATATATATATATATATATATATATATATATATATATATATATATATATATATATATATACACACACACATATATATATATATATATATAGTTTGATACCCACCGAGCTCATATAGTGTCGTAATGCTATGCATGGGTTACAGTCATCAGATCCACGTTTGGAGATTTGCGCTAAAATTACAATTTCAATATTAAACAACAACATTTGTTTTAATGTGTATAACAAAAATTCATCAAATGCACATTCTGATTTTAAATAAATAATATATCAGTCTTTGTTAAACTTGTTTCTCTAACACGAAAATGAATGTATCCAGAAAGTAAGAGATAGGTACTCTAATAACAAATTACTTGATATTGTACATTTATGTTGACATTGTCCCTAGCGACATCATTCAGTAGTGTTAAACATGGGGACAGATCACCTATGAGATCAGTGAGTATCGTATAACGTGGTTTTAAGACATATGGATTCTAGAGACCAGAAAATTACCGCTACTACATCTCATAATAGAATTCTCGAGTATGTTATTGTTGCATGTTTTGGTCGTGTATTAAAAGGTTTACAAGTAAAGGAACGAATATATTAAAAATATAGGTTCCTGTATTCGGCGACCTGTATGTGTATGCAAAAGAACATGTAGCTCTCAATCTGTTCTTTCAGGAAAACACATACACACGTACATACGCATTCATTCAAAGAACAAAGTATATGTTTTTTCCAGATTCTAAGGTAGAAGTGTGGGAAAGAAATTTGGATGTGGGGGAGGCAGAAGTTTGGTGAAAAGAATTAAAGTGAGGCTGGACTCTGATAAGTACAATTCATTGTTTGATCCAAGTTTGTAGTATTTTAAAAATAAATTAGGTCTGAGCGGATTAAGGTAGCATTTTAGTTATATTAAATATATTTCACGTTTTATGTATAAATAAGGTTTGTTAGGAGATGCCATAGGTTCTTTTGCGTGAGCTCCAAACTCAAGATATTCTCACTTTATGAATCAGAGAAGAAAAATGCCAAAACATTTTCCAGATTTTCTTCCTCATTACAGTTACATGATTATATATCTTTCTCAATCTCTCTATTAGGTTTTCGTTCATTTATTTGAAGCATGTGCTTATTTTATTTGGAAGTCTTGAGACACAACACCTACATTTTTAATGCAGATCGTAACTCTTATTTTTATTTTAACATTTTCCGATCACAGCATGTGGAGATACATATCAAACAGCGACGTAACACATTCCATCTATCTAGGTGTCCATCTAGCATAACCATTTTTGCCAATTATTATTATTATTATTATTATTATTATTATTATTATTATTATTATTACTAGTAGTAGTAGTAGTAGTATAATTAGTATTATTAGTATTATATCTATTATTATTATTATTATTTCATTATTATTATTGTTATTATTATTATTATTATTATTATTATTATTATTATTATTATTTTATTATTATCATGATCATTATTATTATTATTATTATTATTATTATTATTATTATTATTATTATTATTATTAAATAAGCATGCAAACCTCTTTCAACATTTAATGATTATGTCTAATGTGGGTCATGTTATTCTTGTCGCTTTTAAATCAATTACAAATAACGTTAATATCTTAATGTTGAACACAGCACATTTCTTCCAGGCAGGCGGAGAACTGCATAGTTATTTCCAAATAAATATATAACAAATCATTTTTATTTCACTGTGACGGTGTGACCATAGTCTTAACATTCAGCTGAGCTTTCGTATTATATAATAAAGCAATATTAAACTTTCTAATGAATTTGTATGACTAACGAAAGGAATAAAAATAAATTTTATAGCAATAAACTCAATAAAACTACTAAATCAACACAATGTGCGCTAGCATTAATGCAGTAATGAAAATAATGTATTTAAAACACGAGGATATCGATCAGAGTTTTTGTGTTTACATGTCAAATTACAAGCATGTTGTCATGTAGATCAAGATCTTGCTAAAATAGCAGGTATAAGACAAGAGTAAATACTTGTATATCTTTATCTGTGCTTGGTTTAATTTTATACAAATATGCCGGAAATATTAGTACTATACAGTGAGCTCCATCAGCTATAAATGGACAATCATCTTAGGCTTTTCTCGTATGACAATGCACATTAAAAGACAAGAGCACAGAGGCTGGAAAAATATTGTAATACATTTGAAGTATGCACATTTGATAGTGCCCAGTTTTAAGTAATTCTTAGAATTGTGTGATTAGTTGTGTGATTGTTGGAATTCAGTGCAAGGGAAATATCCTTAGCCCGAGAATAATTAGCCAAGTACCAGCAACAAACGTTACACAGTAGAGGGCTAGCGAGTTTCCATGATGCCATGGTTGACTAGTACTGAAGTCAGGCCGAAACCTAATGAATGTTCCTGTCGCACTATAGTCCCTATTAAAATCTAGTGGAATACATTGGTGGGTTGACTGCATTGGCATATTTATGGTAGGAAAACGGTAAATTACACAAAGGAATAAATAAGATACTGCTTATGTTGCCAGGGTGGCAAATGTGGTGCAGTGATATTGTTGAGATGTGCCTGGAAACATACATTGACAGACATAAGGTGGCGCAGTTAAACTAGTTCCTTGTTTAGGGTAGAGTTGTATAGTTTCTAAGGCGTGAACCGCTGGCGGTACGGAAATAATTATTGAAAGTTGTGATAGTTACAAAGGGTAATATGTAATCAGTGCAATACGTCATCAGCATACAATTGCAGCACACGCACTATATAAATCTAATTTATTCATTCCATCTTTCACTTGGTCCTGAAATATAACTAAAAGTTTTGAGCACTAATCGACTAACTGCCATTTAAACTTTTATGGATCGAATTTGTAATATAATAGGCCATATAATAGACCGACTTGGTTATGGGCCAACTCAGGAATGGACCGACCTAAGAGTCATGACTTTAAAATTAAATTTCTATTGACCGAATCTGTAATGGGATGGATCCGGACAGTGCAGAGTATCTTATGAGTTTAGACCTAAAGTCATCATACGAAGATCGTCTTTTTTCCGTCGTCTATTGAAAGCTGTAAGCTTTGTATACAAAGTGAAGCATGTGACCTTTGAATGAAGAACATATTGAATAGATTACTTATAGTAAATTCTCACATGGCTTTAGCATACCATTAATTCTACAGTCGGTAGGACAGTCACACGGGTTTTGCATATGTCTGCCGAGGGTAAGGTTTAATAATTGAAATGGACCGCTTTGGAAAATTAATTAAATAATGTTAAATAAAGAATTGTAGAGTAAAATTAAAAAAGTTGTTTTACTTTTGTTTGTGTGGACATCTCTAACCTTGAACCTAACAAAAAGTATTGTATAAGATCTTATTGTAAAATGCGCATCTACGTTTGCTATGTCTACGTGTACTTAATGACATTTCCTTGAATAAAATTTGTTTTGAGTTGTTTATTTATCGTAAGTGATGTTTAATGTGGCCTTTTTATGTTGTAAATTGATATAGGTCACTATTTTATATACTCCATTACTTGATGATTGTTGATTTTAGCGTCACACACGAGCTAATGCTACATACCAAAAACAACAAGATTAAACCAAATGTGAATAACAGCGGTTTACTTTGTTGATTTTTACGCGTATGTGCGTTTCCGGATAGATACTAAACCCCTGCATCTGAATTTCATTTCTGGTGACTAAGGTCACTGAAACTGTATACATGGCACTTTTTTAGCATTTTGTTCTAAAAGACGTTATATTAATGTTCGTTGTAGTTAACTATTTGTCACTATTGTCATCGGACGCTCAACTATCTAACCCCCATCTCCAAAAATCATCCACCCAATGAATCATTGGATGATTTAAACAACCATATGACCGTCCACAATTTTGAATCTGTAACCCTAAATCCATTTTATACAAGCACAACCGATATCGCATATGACCCTTCATCATTATCATTTTTGTTAGATAAATAACATGCAACCATTTCACACGACTTTTGATTTTTATCACATGAGCTTCCTTCAATTTTGTTTTATCTCACGATTTCTGCACTGTTACTAGATTTGTATACACTGCCAAATGATCGCCTGTAACACCGTTGTGTAACTGCTTCAAAAGAACATCTTTCAAATATTGTGGAATAACTATTTGAAATTTTGCTTGTCTCCGTTGACCGGCATCACAATGAGGGCATATTAAGTTATTAAGTTATTGTGTATTTCCATGCACTCAAATCATGCCCTATTATATTTCTTGCTTTTATCTTAGTTGGATATCTTGTGCTATGTGGGTCTTAAACAATTATCTAACAAAATATCGCCTTTTGTAGGACTGGATCAAGGTTTGTGTAAATGCACGGTGTTATTATTGACTGTATCAAGGTTATGTTTAATATCTGTTCTGTCTTTCCTCATTTGAGAATTATCATAGCCAGTATTCTTAATGTTTGCGGATCATGGTATCTGGTATGTATCCTACAGAAATTAGAAAAATCTGTTTTGACCAAAAATGTTGACAATTCGTTGCACAATCCAAATTGGCATTACAACATTCATGGGATATTGAGAAAGTGATTTTGAGTCTGTCTTCAAGGGCAATTTTATCATGCCAGTGATGTCTTTGTTTTAAACATTTTTTGCTTTATTATTGTCCCCGTAATAAGCTGACCATGAGTTCTTGAAATACCATCCCAGGTCAAATTAAAAAAAAAACACACACTTCTGATCATCAGATACTTTAGGGACAATACATATAATGCACAGGAAGTAAAACGAAAACACGCATATAATACGCATGCATACATTGATTAAACACACAATCCCTTTTGAAACGCAAAATAGATTTACAAATCTTTACTGCATTCTAGGTGACATAGACTTTGTGATATTACAGCGTTTGTCCCTGTTTACAGAACTAAATAAAATGCACCTCCGACAGTCCTTTCCTGAGCTAAATTAATTTAGGCCACCAATAGGCACAGAAGATATGGATATACATTACAAGTGAACAAATGAATGAAAAAAGAAACATGGCAGAAACGGCAGATATGAATGAATGTATACGCATACGGAGGGACCCCGAGTGGTCTAAAGCGCTCTCCGTTACGGATCACTTCCATCTCACCTCTGTCTGCGTCAGTTCGAGTCTCGGATTCGGCCAATGTGGGTATGTGAGAAAGCTTGCCTGTCAGGAATCACATCACAATTAATACTTCCAGTTCAGTACGAATGTAGTTCCAGTCTATTTTTAGAACATTTTTTCCTCTCTCATTTTGGTGGTGATAGAAGAGTTATATTGATGCATATTTGGTAGGGATTTAAAGGTAATTGTTTATTCTTGAGAATATGAGCAGAGAGAGTGGTTGTCAGTGTGTAATTTGGCGACAGTGCACATGGAGTAATAAGGCCTTGGTAATGATCCGGAAGTGAAATATGTGGTCTGTGTACATGCTGTTATGTTTACAGTGCAGCAGCTCAAAAAAATGCCGGTCAACCCTTGACAAGAATTTCACCGTGAAGTCATCTTTGGGGGTATTTTAGATTTTCATATGATTTGTATTGATTGTCACACTGTGGAAAGGTCAGTGCTATGAAATATATGTAGAGAACATATTGTAAAATTAATTGTGATGTATGGCCTGTACAGGCAGTTATTATTAAAATTTAAATTGCTATAAAATTTTTATTATTAATGATCAACACATGAAATTTGAAGGCGTTATATATATTAACATTTAAAATAGAAAAATGACATTAGAATTTAAAAATTGATTTTATTTTTTAAAATTTTAATAATTTTTTTAAAAAATTAAAAAATTAAAATTTGCCCCTTAAAATGCACATAGATAATATTTTTGGAAATTATATCAAATGATATCAGCATGTTTATACTCCTACACCATATACAAGCTACAATGATTTAAAATGTATGAGAGACAGATTCTATTTTGTATTGATCATTCAAACTATTTATTAGGGGTCCAATCAGTTAATTTATGTGTTTATGATGGGGTGACTTCCTGAGTAACACATATCTGCTTATATAGCCTTTAGTAATTGTTAACAAATAGAGTTACAGGGTGTTTAGTGAGAGGACAGTGATGCAAATTTTATACTAGAACCTACTCAAGTTCTCTACTAAATGAGTTTAAACTTTCTGAGAATGAAATGCAGGCTGAAGGGATAAAATATACTTTCCACAGGTATATTTACCCTTGGATGTAAGAAAACAGCAAAATGATGTAAGTTGAACACAAAATGCATTCAATTTTATTTTTCTATTTGGTTAAGATATTGATTAGTGAAGTGCGGCATTGTGGCCTGTATGATGTTATGTGAATTCTAATGATCCATCTTAATTTATGCATTGTTAATTACTAATAATATTTGTTAACTGACACTCTAAAGATTGCATAAGATATATTCAAACAGATATTTTGAGTTTAACTGTGTACAACTGATCTTAGCATGGTTACATATCCCACATGAACAAATATTCACATATTTTAGAATGTTTGGGATCCAAAGTTCACATTCAGTATATCATATAGGCTGACATTGTACCTACAGTGAATCTGTAAGACACATTTCTGGCTGTGTGCACTAAATGTATCCCAAAATGTTATTTTCTTCATTAATATGCCCATGTATGGTAACATATTTCAATTCAGTACTTGGATAGAGTGCGGTATTGTAATATCAGCTGATATCTGATTCTATTGAACCATTGAGGTTAATAATTGGTATCAAACACCCTTAAAAATACACTTTTAATGTTCAAACAGATCATTGGAATTATTTTTGCACATTTGATCATAACAATTACATTGTATATGTCCCACATATGCAAATTTCCATTCTTGTTTACAAGTTTTGGGGATCAGAATTTCACATTTAGTTTATGATATAGGATGTATTGGTACCTGTAGTTGATATGTGTGGCCACATTTGGCTGTATTCTCTTGCAATATCCAGAATTATTATTTCCCTCATGAATAAGATTGCTTATAGTAATATATTCTTTATTACTACATTGTCGCATTACTTTCCTGTATACTGGCATGTACTAATGTTTCCACCAATGATCAAACCTCACCGTCCCCGCATTTCCTTAAAGTTTGTGATGCATAGTCTACCTGATTAGTTATTTAACCTGTAAATGACCAGATATGCTTATAGAAACTTCATATACTTTTAGGATGAATTTATTACTTTAATACATGACTATTACTTCACATTTCTGAGTGTCACTCTGTCAAGTTTAATATTTATTTCCTATGCTTGCAGCCTGAATGTTATTTGGAAATCACTATATCTAACACATTTTAACTTCATTTGCATACATCTTACTGTTTTCTAGATATAAGTGAAACATTTTATATCTTTTCAGGTCTAGGCTGGTATCTGGAACAAAGTGTTAGTGGTGGATCAGCTTGGAAGCTCTCCAGTAGTCTGGTGGTGATAGCAAGGTTTCATAAGGACATATGCAGTGTACTGCCATAAGTGATCATGATATCACCATACTAATATACAGCACCTCAAGGACATGGCTTAGATCTTCATGAGAGAGATTAGCACCATTGTTCAGTAAGGTAAAGCCTGCCTAAAAACTGTATTATCCTATCTTATTGTCACTTTTTGTAGTTATCGACACTGAAATGTAATGCAATTTTCCTATAAAACATGGAAGTGGTCCCATCAGATGTTTAAATCTGAGTGCACTATTAGTTATACAAATAACTGCTTAAATACCTGACACAATAAATATGGAACATAGCACCTGTTGTTGCTTCTTTAGTGTGTACACCTATATGCACCTTGACAGGCATATTGCGGTTTGTTGCCAAAATCACTATAAGTCATGCTACTTCACTACCCCTGAGAAAAATGTTCTCAGTTACACAGACCCAAACCACCATTTATTTTAAAGACCATTGATTGATCAACTTTTCTGTCTAAACTTTGACAAAATCTGTTTTCAAACTTTTATGAAAATTTAATTTTTCAATAAAATTTAGTTTATAAATTTAAATGTTTATTTAAATTTCCATTAAAATTTTAATTGATCAAAATGTATAAACTTTAAACATATTTTCAGACAGGCCTTATCTTGTAGTACAATTAGGTTCTTACAGAATTGAAAAAGTCCTATAATTAAGGAAGATATAGCAAATTTAGTTTTGGTTTCTCAAAAGCACATGAATCAGCACTTGCACCCTGTGGAACACCAGCACTACACACTTTCCAGCAGGTGTCACATGTCTTGTATGCAAGGAATTTCAAAAAGACTTCATGTATAAAGTTCAAATAGGTGTGGCATTCAAATATAAAAGTTTTACTAAAATTTGCCCCAACAAGTTGGGCCTGTCAGGAATCACATCACAATTAATACTTCCAGTTCAGTACCCACGAATGTAGTTCCAGTCTATTTTTAGAACATTTTTTCCTCTCTCATTTTGGTGGTGATAGAAGAGTTATATTGATGCATATTTGGTAGGGATTTAAAGGTAATTGTTTATTCTTGAGAATATGAGCAGAGAGAGTGGTTGTCAGTGTGTAATTTGGCGACAGTGCACATGGAGTAATAAGGCCTTGGTAATGATCCGGAAGTGAAATATGTGGTCTGTGTACATGCTGTTATGTTTACAGTGCAGCAGCTCAAAAAACTGCCGGTCAACCCTTGACAAGAATTTCACCGTGAAGTCATCTTTGGGGGTATTTTAGATTTTCATATGATTTGTATTGATTGTCACACTGTGGAAAGGTCAGTGCTATGAAATATATGTAGAGAACATATAGTAAAATTAATTGTGATGTATGGCCAGTAGCTTCTCGTGGGTCGGTGGTTATTTCCGGGATTCTCCCCGGGTTCTTCCTCCACCATTAACACTGGCCGCCATGTACAGCCTATATTGTGCTGAAAAATAACTTTAAACCCTACTGCAACAACAAAACGAAGAGGCTCGACAGATACCGTTTATGTCGTCAGAGTGGCAAATGTGGTACAGTTATATGGCGAATTAAACCTGTAAAACACACGTCGACAGTCCTAAGGGGGCGGAGTTAAAATTGTTCCCTGTTTAGGGGAGAGTTATATAGTTTCTACGGCGTGAAATGCTGGCAGTATTGTATAGTAGATTATGTGGTTTGTTTTGGCTGCGTCCCGTGTGTGGATGGTAGATTGTGTGATTTTGGATAATAGATTTTGTGGTATGTTTTTCCTGCTTTCCGTGCGTAGATAGTAAATTGTATGTTTTGTTTTGGATACTTCTCCGTGTGTGTGGATGATAGATTGTGTGATATTGCATAGTAGATTATGTGGTTTATTTTGGCTGCTTCCCGTTTGTGGATAGTAAATTGTATGTTTTGTTTTGATATGTGTATTTTCCCTGTTACACCCTTGAATAGCGTTTAGGTATGTTCCCCAAAAATAAAAAGAAGGCTCAAATCTGTAAAAGTCAGTTTGAATTGAGGTTTCTCTTTGCGTATATCTTTTTTCAAAGTGTTGGCAGATTACGTCCGCGTATAATACCTAAGTGAGATGCCTATATACAAATGTCATTGCCTTTCTTAAATTCAGTTTTATTGCTTAGTCATTGCTAATCTTTAATTATTTTTATAAAAGTATTTCTATTTTAATTGACGATTTCGGGCTTTCTATTGTTTTAACGGTATTTATATTGGTTAGTTTGTTGCTGAAATTATCTATACTATAGTCTATAGCAAAGCGCTTAAGTTTCTTCAATATTTTAATTTCACGCGCTCACAAAAGGATACCAAGTTTGACTTGAAAGAGGATTGAAACTCTAAGTTACGCGGACGTGAAAAAAACTTCTCTTTATTACTACATTTAGGTGTCGTTGTGTTCATTCTAATCATGCTTGCCTCACCTCCATGACCAGTTCATCCAGGAGTCGTTTTGTATACTCCAGGCGTATTGGAGTTCCAAATTTTACTGATTCTACTGATCTTGAAGTTAACTAGTGAACACTAGGTAAGCCAGAGTGACGAACACTCCGATTTATATCACTAAAGCGCGGATTATCTCTCTTATATACTTTTAACCCCGTCTCGTTTCATGCTTTCCGACAAGAAATATCCTGCTTCCCTAGAAGGAGAAGAACTCTTTCGTGTTAACTCAACAGAACACAAAGCATATGTCTGGCTCCTGCTGTTGTTGCTGCTACTGTTGCTGCTGATCTCTCTGCCTCTGATGTCTATACTTATCGGTCCATTCTTCTTGTTCCTTCTTGATGTTGTCTTTAAACACCTTTTCTATCAGGTCTTGGGCCACTGTTAACATCCTGTTATTCTCTATCTCTTCAGGCTTGGATATCAGATTTGCCTGACCTATGTAAATTCACGTGGGTTTTGTTCGCTTTAGCTGAACTAGCAGACATCTTCATTGGTTGACGAGTGAACAATTGATGATCCGACGGGAGACTGTTCCACTTTAAATGGCTCAAGTGCTGAAGCGATATAAAACACTTCTCCGTTTATTTTGGGGGAGGGATAGCGAGAAATCAAAGAAAATATATGGAAAACAAAGATTTAAAAAGAAAAACCAAATACACTTAAAAAAACAAGAGATAGCATATTTATTTAACCAACAATTAACCAACACATGATATAACAATTCATACAATATATAATAAGATATTTTTGACAAGGTTGCCAACGTTATGAAGTAAGATTAGAGATCCACTGATTGAGGACATTTGGCCATTGATGTACACTATGTTTCCTAGCTAAAGACAAGAGATATCCATAATGGTCACAAAACCATAGTTCTACTTTTGTATCGTATCTTGAAGAGTCACGATCAAAATAAGTCACTAAATATTCTAAGGAATATCTAAGACTACATCAATGAAGAAAATGCACAGATTAATGTCCACACACTACCGAAGGTGTGACTTGTAATTTTACGTTTTTTAACCGAGTTGTTTGGGCATTTCGTCTCATAAAGACGATGATATCGTCTTCCAAAGTATGTAATCCATATAAACAAAAATACTCTACACAGGTATCGCAGGGAAAAGATGACGGCTACCCAGTGGGTTCCTGGAAGATGACTCTCATTCGTGTTGATCATATGAACTTGATGGTCTTGAGGTTTGCGACGAGGCAGTTCATCTTTGGCGCACACGACAGGATTCCAAGAGGCGGTGTACGAACTGTTGTTCAAAAGGTAATATGTTCCCAGTTATCATTTTTGTTTGTTTCTGTGTCTTGTTTCACAGGTAATGATGAGTCTTCAATTCAATCCTGACCTTTGCTAGTAAACCTCTGCCAAGTAAACGTCTCTTTGCTTCGACTCCGTACTCTGGGCCAAGAGGAATTCTATGCGATGGATCTCTAGTGCAGTTTATGGAGAAGAGTAAGGGTAACGAAAGTCTTTATACCACTTATGAAACACTGCTTCTTTCGAGATAAGACCCCAAGCGTCCTCCAGATACACGTCCAATGTTTTTTTCTTGACTCATCATCATACATTTACGGTGTTGAATTTACTGGCATAATCGTTATGACATCCATATCAATGTTTCCTGGTCAATCTTGTGATAGTTTCTTCCAGGTGTTTTGCAAAACAGGAGACTGAATGTTGTTCTTGTTCTGGTCATCTGGACATCACCATGTCCTCTTATTCTTTGTATTTGGGTTCTGCCTCCACAATATCTTCTCTTTCATTTCCAAAGATACTCTACCATTCAAAGGAGAAGAATAGTCTTACATAGATTCTAATAATATAAAATTACGTCTCTCAAAAATGGCATACAAGATGACATTCACCGTCTCGAGAAAATCTATAGCAAAATGAAGTTTCACACGAAATTTACCTGCTTTTACAGGATGGAAATGTCCCATTGTCGCTGCCTTGGTCTCGCGTAAAATCAAAAGCTCACAAAGTGTATCCTCCTGCATTATCAATGTAAAAAAAATGCGGTGGCTGGTGTTGCTCGCTGTCACGTGTCTTTGTACATTGACAAGTACGATCTAAATTAATTTTTCTGGGAAAGGTTAGGTTGAAAGGGCCGGTTACACGTTTAACCGTTTGGGTAACTGTCTTTGGAACAGATGATCTTCGATTTTGGTTCGGAGTCCAATGGCAACATTGAAAGGTTTCGTTTCCACGCATCGTAATGGATAATTGTCGGTCTTTCTGCTCAAAATGTTACTAATGTCGTTTCCCACGTTTAGTAACACTTCCACGCACCGCACGTAGAATGTGGCTTCTTCGATGACAGTTTTGTATTGTTTGGCGTGGGCCATTAAATGGAAAACGGTATTGCTACTGCTATTTAGTCTCAGACGGATATCCACCCTGTTCAGCAAATGCCTTTATTGCAACCACATGTCCAAATGCAAACAATCCATCAGTTTTAAAATACGTCCTTGCAGGATATTCTTTAGACGGTATTTAAAAAAAAAACATATTGTAAGAATCGTCATCTACTGACAGGGCTTTATCGATAAACGTACCTGCAGTGTCATGTTTCAATACCACTCAAGAATCTATATAAATGGTCTTGGCATCTTTACCGTACGTCAAGAGATTTTCCCGGTACGCTTGGTACGGGTCAGTAGTTATGCTGCTGCCGACTCCTTTGTTACTCAAGTATAAATCCACTTCGCATAACAAAGAATGAATGAAATTGCTGACGGGACCTACTCCAGCCTGGTCTCCAGACGTGGTATTGTCAGTTTTGATCACTTCAGGTACAGGTAATTGCCATTCAGATTTATTTCAAATTCGACTGGAGCTGATGATGTCAAAGTGAAGATTTGAGAAAATTCTACCAATCGGGATTCTTACATCGTTATCATGTCTTTGGCATGGTAAACAGATCCAGTTCCCACTTGTAACATGCTTAAGTATCTCTGTTCATTACATTGTCTGCTTTTTTTAATAATCAAAAACGTTTAAGTCTCAGATGTTTCTTGTTTTTTAGTCTTTCTAGCTCTGGGTGTGGAAAATCATCAGAAGGGGTGTTTCGTCGTCTCTTTCTGTCCTGTACTTGCTGTGGCGTCAGGGAAGCATACATTCCTGGCTCAGGTGCGTCCAGTGCATTTATGCGAGTTTCTCGTCGACCCAAAATGCTTTTCCAGTTTAAAGCAAGGCAGTTTTGCCTGCTCTGAAGAAGGTTTCTTTGGGGTTTTCTTTGTCGGTGATGACATTTTGGAGAAATTATTTACTTTGCTTTGAAGAGACATCTGTCAAGGCGTGCAATCCTCGTGTCCCCATAGGTTTCAAAATGGGGATCTCCGAACGAAGCTCCGATTTCAGCATTTCTCCAAAATCATGTCTTCGCTATCGAGTGACTCCTCGGTACGCTCGATACATGACGTACAAGTCGTTATAGAATCGTTTTCAACAATGGAGTTTCAATGTAACGTTCTCTTTCGTAAATGAAATATATTGCTCCAGACCTCTTTTTTAAAGCAATATTGACACTGTCGAAATACAACGTCCTGACGGGTAAATAGTGAGGGTGTACAAAATGTGCAGTGAACGTAATACGTGTTTCCACTTCCTCGTCATTAGTCTTGGCTGAATCCACTTTGAAGATAATGACTCGCAGGATCGATACGGATGTGTATCCCACCACGTTGTACTGTACCACATCGAAGTAAAAAAAGATCAAAATTAATCCTTTGTTCAGTTTTACAGGAAATCGAAAAACATCCCCAATTCCAAGTTGTTGTTGATGAGGGTTATGTTGTCTACGCATTTAGATTCGAAAGAGAGCAGGCTATAATCTGAAAATACTTAATTTTTTTGCAACCCCTACAGATTTAAAAAAAAGGAAAGCACAAATGGGTTAAAAGATGCACTGAACTTAAGTCTCGCTGAACAGTTTTGTTTCGTGAAATTTTATTTGACAATGCCGTACAGAAAAATGAGAATACTTTTACATTAAGGATAAAAAATAAAGACTAACTAATAATTTTTGTACAAATCATGCTTGCAAGATTTCGCATGAGGTATTCAGGTTAATTCCTTGTCGTGATTTTGATAATGAACCAACATTGCCACTAACCCCTCTTTTTAACTTTAATTATCGACAGCAAAGAGCAAATTTGAATATTTCACTGTGACAAGACGGTATGTGCCCTACTCATTATAAAAGTTCACTAGTACTGTAACAAATTAAGATACATTGCATCACGCCTCTACTATCTCGATTTTTAGATATTTACCTTTGTAGCAGACATACCTGAATACGTAAGCCAAGTTGGCTATTCATTAGTAGTAATATGGGGCACTATAGCGTCAAGGGAAAATCCAGTCAAAAACAGCTTGGGGCACTATGGCGTCAAGATTTATAGCGTCAAGGGAAAATCCAGTCAAAAACAGCTTGGGGCACTATAGCGTCAAAACAGCTTGGGGCACTATAGCGTCAAGGGAGATTTAACATGGTGGGCCTATATAGCGTCAAGGGAAATTGAACATGGTGGGCTTGTATAGCGTCAAGGGAAATTGAACATAGTGGGCCTATATAGCCTCAAGGGAAATATAACATGGGGAATAGGATGGGTATAGGGGACTGTAGAGGGACAAGGGAAAAAAGGGTGGCAATGAAAGCTACTATCTTTTCGAGACTTATGAGTGGCCCTGAAAAGGGCCGTTATGTGTAATGTTAACGTTGTCTTGTTAACACAGAGGACATCTCACAGATCTTCTTCTCTTCCTTAAACTTCTCCTTACTGTGGGTCCATAGAAGAGAACTCTCTTCAAGCAACCTTGTCTTTCCACATAGACTCTTCTCTTCCAATAGGCTGTCTCCGTCCTATGAATGACACTCCATGATGATCTGACATACATGGGTATGTCAGTCCTAAACAGCATACTTGATACAAGGGTTGACGATTCAACATTAGTCCACATCTTCTGATGAGAACAGGTGAAGCGAATGCCGTGTACTGCGGTTATTTATAGGGGAAGAGCGGATTGAAACGGATTGAGTGTATCCACCAATCCAAACGTGCGTTACAAAAGTCAGACACAGTCATCCAATCGGAAGAGAGCAGTCTGTGACGTCACCTTTTCTATATAGAGGTACTAGCGCCTGTGCGCAGTCCATCGATGAGACAGAGTTGTCAATCATGGCGGACACTAAGAAGACGATAAATTGGAGTGAGACAGGAGTAGAGACAGCAAGTCATGGACCAACAGTGACTACTAAAGTCATGACAAATCTACATCCAGAAGAAATGGATTTTAACTGGGATATTGTGGATTTTTTAACATCGCAAGAGTTTATTCCGGAACCTTCGTTGCCTTCTGTATCTTCTTATGGACACGTCGATGATTTTAAACAAAGACAAAAAGAAGCATTGGAGCGATTTTTACAACAACAGAAAGTAGAAGAACAAGCTTTTCTTATGCAACAGCAGGAAGAAGAAGAAGCAAGAAGAAAACACCAGGAAGAAACAGTATCAGCAGCAGCAGCAGCAACGGAGAAGAATGAAGACCAAGGACAGAAAGAAAATAGTGAAAATCAAACGGTTACGACGGTACTTTTAGATATTTTAGCTGAGTTAAGGAGTCTGAAACAAATGTATCAGACTTCTTTATCACGACCGAAGAGAAAAAGACCTTCTCGAGCGAAACAACCCGATCTCTCTGTGACTACGTCTACCATACCACCGTTAGTGATTTCTACCCAATCATTGACAGGAACCACCAGTCCCGAAGTAGGCCTTGGCCGTGGCAAAGGCTTAAGACAGCTCAAGATGATTTCATCCCGTTTCTGAATTTGTTTTGTTTTAAACACACAAAACACCAACGGTCCTTTTCAGGACCACTCCAATTATTTCGAAAAGAAATACTATGTCAATTGCCTATTTCAATGAAAACTCAAAACTCCTTTATATTTTTCAAAAACCCATGATGTACGTGTGAGTGAATGAATGTGTGAGTGTAGGTAATTATACTATCAAAATCAAAACCAAGAGACACTTACGTTTTTTTCTCTTTGGTTTATTCTAGTACAAACGTTACAATTCAATATCACAACATAACATAACACAAGACCATTTTTAAAAAGTTCATAAGTTTTCTTCTGTTTCACTCTTTCTGTTTTTTCATTTTCTTTACTGTCACAGCTTTTTCTTTTTCTTCTTCCTCTTCACTTTCGTTTCGTCTTCTTTTCTTGTCTTTGTGAACGTGACGGGGTTCTTCCTTGGGGGATGGTACCTCTTCCTCCTCTTCCTCCTGTTCAGAATTCCTTTCCCCCTCCTCCTCCTGCTCCTGTTGTTTCTTAGGGCAGTTTGGAGACCAATGTCCTTTCTCTTTACAATAATAACAGGTATCTTGACTTTTGTCTCTATTGGTACCTTTTTTATTTTTGTGACGATCTGAACATTCTGTAGCCCAATGTCCTTTCTTCTTACAGATATAGCAAGTATCTTGACTTTTATCTCGATAGGAAGGAGAGAAGGCCGTCGGCTGGTCTGACGAAAACTTTCGTATGACCCCACGTAAAGCTCTAATGAGAAGTTCCACTTGTGTAGGTTCTTCCATCGTTCTGGTTAATGTGAGAGTGAAATGAATACTGAACGGTTAGACACTAACCCTTTATATATGCACGGATCGAACATGAATATATAGGGGTTATGGTCTTTAAAAGGTAGTCATTTCACTTTTTGCAGACAAGATGAAAAGACCACATCATACTATGGAGAAAGGAAAAGACAGTAAGAGACAGAAACGTAATGTATCGCCTAGCACAGTAGCTGAAGTCTTGGCTCAAATTCATGCCAGTGATTTTGAAGATGACATGAGTGAGCCCGAATCCACACCCAGACAATCCACGTCCAAGCAAAGTGCACCACCCTTAGTAAACCCTGAAAATTACTATCACATTCGAGAGACAGAAAAGCGTTCCTCTCGAAAATTTAGAACAACGGCTTACACGTATGCCGTAAAGTTTAAAGATTTCAAGGCCAATGTACCTTTGGAGAATACAGACGGGTTCATTACCGAGGTGTGGGATTCTGTGTTAACTGCACTGAAACAGCAATGTCAAGCCAAAGAAGACGATCGCTTGAGACTTTCTATTCATCACGATAATTTAAAGTCTCCCGTTTGGATCGAGTTTACTAGTCCATCAGAATTAACACCTTCCAAAGTCATTGACAAAATTCAACATGTGCAACAATCCAACGACAAGTTTCACATTGACGATGGAAAAGCCACACTGTTTATGACCCACGTGTGTCTTCCCCAGGGGACCGGACGCAAAAAAGTGTTATTGGTGGACAGCCTTCGTAACATGAAGCGAAGCCTCGTCCAAATTAATAATCCTCAAGACCAGATGTGTTTAGCCCGTGCTGTCGTCGTGGGACAAACGTATGCCAACAAGAACGAGACGATAGAATGGAAAAGAGCCTGGAAAACTATTCAACAATCGGACCGAGCCAAACAACGAAGTGAAGCAGAACTCCTGTTACAGCAAGCGGGGATATCCAAAGATACCCCTTGTGGCATTCCAGAAATGCAAAAGTTGCAAGACGTCTTGTCTCCACATTACACTTTGAAAGTACACCCTCAAGAAGTGCGTGGACCTCTTTTGTTTCGAGGCCACGATTTCAAAGACGGAAAATACATTCACGTCTATCATCACGATGGTCATTTTGATACCATTACCAGTATCACTGGATTTCTGAAATTCAGTTACTACTGTGAAAAATGTGACTATGGTTATAACAATCGAGAACAACACAAACATTGTGGATCGAAATGTGAGGGATGTTTGGCCTCTCAACCTTGTCTGGATCAAGGACAAGAAAGAGTACATTGCCCTGTGTGTCAGCGCACTTTTGTCAGTCTTACCTGTTACCAACAACATTTGAAGATGCAAGGTTCACAGCAGAAAAGTGCTTGTCAGCTTTTGAGATTGTGCCCCACTTGTGGACAAGGCATACGTACCAGTAATGCCAAGTTTCACGTTTGTCGAGGGAAGAAACGATGTCACATTTGTCACCAAATCGTGGATTTGGAACACGAATGCTTCATTCAAAAATACCAACCCCGACCAGAAGATACCCAGAAGAAAGGGAATTTTATCTTTTTTGATTTCGAATGTATGCAAGAAACTGGTATTCACATTCCTAATTTTTGCGTGGCTCACCGTGCGTGCGAGCAGTGCATCCAAGAACCTATCTTTAGTCATTGCCCTTACTGCAGCAAGATTCCTGGAGGACGTGAAAAAATCTTTCGAGGGTCAAACACCTTAGCCAAGTTTGCCCAATGGATCCTTAATCCCATCGACGAAACGTGGAGTCCAGAAGACATTGAACGTTACGGCAATTGTCATCGCCATGCCACGGTCATGGCTCACAATTTCTCGGGATACGATGGGCAATTTCTGCTCAGATACTATGCGGAACAAAGTACCGAACGGCCTCAAGTGACTTTAAACGGAGCCAAAATCATTTCTATGCAAGTAGGACAAGTACAGTTTAAAGATTCGATGTGTTACTTGGCCATGCCTTTGAGTCGCATGCCTAAAACGTTTGGTATGCCAGAAATGGCTAAAGGTTATTTTCCACACTTTTTCAATACCGAAGCCAATCAACATGCCGTTCTACCCCATTTGCCCGAGGCTCACTATTACGACCCCGACAACATGCGCACCGAACAACGAGAAGCTTTCCATACTTGGTACCAGACTCACGCCTCGGACCCTTTTGACTTTCAAGAAGAAATGTTAAAGTATTGTCGATCTGACGTGGACATTTTACGACGTTGCTGTGGAAAATTTCGAGAATTGTTCATGGAGTACGGAGGGATCGATCCTTTGAAAGAAGCTTGTACCATTGCCAAAGCGTGTTCCTTAGTGTACCGAAAACGCTTCATGCCCGAAAATACTCTAGCAGTCATCAGTCCTCAAACGACAAATTTTGTCAAACGTCAATACTCGGTCAAAGCCCTACGTTGGCTCCATTATTTGTGTGACAAGGAAGACAAATGGATCCAACACGCTCGCAACGGAGGAGGCGAAAAGACCATCGGAACGTATTCGGTAGATGGATGGGACTTAGAAAACCCTCAGATCGTGTACGAGTTTAACGGATGTTTATTTCACGGTTGTCCCCTATGCTACCCTCAACGAGACACCAAAAATCAGTTTTTACAACGAACCATGGAAGACTTGTACCAGACCACGTGTCAGCGACGTTTGAAGTTAGAACAGCAAGGATACCAGGTGGTGGAAATGTGGGAACACGAGTACGATCAGCGTTTGAAAACCGATCCCGAGTTTAAACGCATCGTAGAAAGTTACAAGATGGTGGACCCATTGAACCCTCGGGATAGTTTGTACGGAGGACGAACGAATGCTACCTGTTTGCTGTACCAAGCGGACGAGGAGAAGGGAGAAGAAATCAAATACTTGGACGTGTGTTCGTTGTATCCTTACGTGTGCAAATATTGTCACTTTCCCGTAGGGCATCCAGAATTGATGACAGAACACATTGACTTGGATCACATTCGTCAGTACGAAGGATTGATCAAGTGCAAAGTCTTACCTCCCACAGACTTGTACCATCCCGTTTTACCTTGCCATTGCCAAGGAAAACTGATGTTTCCTTTGTGTCGCACATGTGCCGAAACGTGCAACCAAGATCAACCTTGTCAGCACAGCCAGGAAGAACGTGCCTTGACAGGAACGTGGGTGTCGTGGAATTGTTTAAAGCACTGGACCTGGGATACCAACTGTTAGAAGTGTACGAAATTTATCACTTTCCCAAGACACAACAATACCGCAAGGGCGACGAGACACAGAAAGGTATTTTTGCAGACTACGTGGATGCCTTTTTAAAACTAAAACAAGAAGCTAGTGGCTATCCTTCCTGGTGTCGCACTCCCGAAGACCACAAGATATTCAAAGAAAAATATCGGGAGCAGGAAGGCATCACTTTAGACCACATCGAGAAAAACGAAGGAAGGCGGTCGTTTGCCAAAGTGATGCTCAATTGTTTGTGGGGTAAAATGGCACAACGCCCGTCTTTACCCAAGACGGAGTATTTGTCCGAGCCGTCTCGCTACTTCCAGATGATTCACGACCCAACCAAAGTCATCAAACACGTGGACGTCATTCGTGAGGACTTGATTTTAGTCAATTACGAAGAAGAACTAGACTTTGTAGAAGCCGACAAATTTGGAAATGTTATCATTGCGGCTTACGTGACAGCCCACGCTCGCTTAAAATTGTACGAAGTGTTAGAACTGTTAGGAGATCGTGTGTTGTATTTTGACACGGACAGTTGCATTTACATTCACCGACCGAACCAGTGTAACCCTGTCATCGAAGGAGACCGATTAGGAGCCTGGACCGATGAACATCCCGACGACAAGATTCTAAGTTTTGCAAGTGGCGGTCCTAAAAATTACGGCTACGAATACCGAGACCCCCAAGGAGAAATGCACACCAAATGTAAAGTGAAAGGATTGACTCTCAATTATCGTACCAGTCAAGTGGTGAACTTTAACGTACTACAAGAAGCCTTACAGTCGGGACAGGATGAAACGTTTCAAGTGACTACCCACGAACCGCACAAGATTGTCCGTTTACCCACACACCAAATCGTTAGCCGACCTTTGGAAAAAGTCTATCAAATCGTGTACCAAAAAAGAGTACGACTTCCCAATCACTTCACTCTCCCGTACGGTCACGTTGACATTGGGCAGCATATAAAAAGGGACATTGTCCAAGACCAATAGTTCATTTGCCACTACAACGACCCAGCGAAAAGAAGATGAATCCATTTAAACAGACATCATTCAAGTTTGGGGATTGTAAAACAAATGTACTTTTCCCGAGTGAGAAAAGTACTGGATGGATAAGACCCATGCATTGCAACGGAAGATGTCCGGAAGGAAACTGTAAGTGTCCTTGCGGTATGCACTGTAATTGCGTTACAGAGTGCGATGGTAAACCGTACGATTGCAGTGATGCCAGACGTTGTGACATTAGCGATTCAGCTGGATATCGTGGGAACTTTGCTATGACTACTACCCCTATATCTACCGTGGAAAGTGATGCTGTGCGTGTCAAACCTGAGGGATACGAAAGCGGTGCCACACGTTATCGTGGGCTCCTAGGAATTTCACCGTACCTACATCGAACTGAAGTGAGGAGAGTCGAATATTCGTTCCCGACAAGTTTGCCTGAATACTGTCACTTTAAAAGTCGACTCCAAACCTTCAAAGATAAATGGCCAAAATATCTGCCTGGACCAACTCCTGAAGAATTAGCCAGAGCTGGATTTTTCTACTTGGGCGAAGGGGATAAAGTCAAGTGTTTCAGTTGTGGTGTATCCATTTACGAGTGGGAACATAAAGATTCCGCTTACTTGGAACATGCTCGATGGTCTCCGAATTGTCAATACCTACCTTTAGTGGGACCTAGTGATTGGAAGTGACACTACTACTGTTCCATGTCGTGTAACACACCTAGACCAGTATATAATATAAAACATAATATTCAAGGATTACCACACGAATTGCAAGAGAAGATCTACAAGGACGTTTGGCAAGGCCTTGCTAAAGAAAAATCGCAATGGGTGACTGTAGAACTTTTGTGTCGTGAAATTCACAAGAGGAAAGTGACAAAAATTAACCAACGTGTTAGATTTCTCTGGATCAAGGGTATTTTTTTGCTCTGTTACCAATTTACTACGTTTACCTCTGAAGATGCTTTGATCCTTCTTAACCGTTACCCTGAATGGCAGTGGGACGAAATTACACGTTATATTAATCACTTTCGCTTTTGGAGCAAATTGAATTCTATGTTTAATTCTGAGTTGAATCTACACTTGTAATCTTTGACCTAAAGAAGTATAAAAAGAGAACAACCATGCCACAACCTTTATCAGTGGTGATCCAACAGATTCCGTGGAAGGATATCAATGAGAAGATTCACACAGTGAAAGATTACGAACACTTATTACAAGAACTATACCCTATGAATTGGGGCCGACGTGTCGTGTGTGTTTTAGTGACTTGCTTTCTGGGATTTCGTTTACCTGCCGATTCCTTGTGGACACTTTACGAACACTACCTATCAAAAAAATAAGACAGTATGGTGGTTCCTTTAAATGTCCACGAGAGACTTATTCTGTTCAAAGCCTTACGCTTTCATCTGGATACGTCTCGACCTTTCCAAGAAAAAAAGATTCGTCAACTTTTACGTACGGAAGCAGTGTACGAAGATGTGTGTGTAGCTTGTGATTTACACCCTCATTGGACAGATGTACGTGACTGGAAAAGTTGGGATTTTGAGGCTTGGACAAACGAAGCATCCCATTATGCCCAAGCGTTGTGTTCTTAAAATTCATCGTCGTGTGAAAAAAGTCACTTTTAATCCTGTTTTAGTGACAGTACCAGAAGAAGAAGAAGAAGAAAAAGAATCTGTCACCCAAGACAATCCCTCTGTTCAAAACAGAACTGTCATGGACATTTCCCCACAAAAACCCTTTCGAGAAGACACCTATGTGACTATACCCCCTGTAGAGGAGACTATAAGAACATTACATACTACCTCTAGAACACCTTCGTTACCCAAAGAATGTTGTACAGTGACTTGTTTATATTCCACTTTGATCGTTTGCCTATGTATTTTATTCCTGTATTTATCCATTTGGCTTTTATGTATATTTGTTTTTCGTGTTGCATTGAAATAAACGTGTCTTGAAAAAAGTATAAAAACCTCTTGTCTTGTCTGTTGTTGTGTCAATACTGACATACCACTACACGACTATGGCTCACTCTACTCTTTCTACTACTCCTTCCTCCTCCTCCACATTCAAAGTCATTGACGAACACTTAGATCAGGCTAGTTGGAAAGCCTTGTATCTTCGTCATCCTTTTAACATGTTAATTGCTGGACCAAGCGGTTCAGGCAAAACCGAATTTGTCAAACGTTTGATCGAACATAAACATCATTTGATCGATCGTCCACCTCAACGCATCGTGTGGTGTTACAAAGAGTGGCAATCGGCATACAGCCTCTTGCAAGAAAGTCAAGGTGATTCCATTGTGTTTGTAGCAGGCATTCCTAAAGAAGACGAGGGGATCGTGTCTGACCCTAGTCAAACTCATTGGGTTATTTTTGACGACATGTTAGGAGAAGACGAAGAAGAAATTAAACTGTGGTTTACACGTAAAGGGCATCATCGTAATGCCAGTGTCATTTACATTACACAAAATTTATTTCAACAAAGTAAAGCCCATCGTACCATTAGTCTCAATGCTCATTACGTGGTCTTGTTTAAAAGTCCTCGAGATAAATCACAAGTGCAAGTTTTAGCCAAACAGTTAGGAACACCTTGGCTAACTCATGCGTACGATGATGCCACTCAAACGCCACACGCCTATTTACTCGTGGATTTAAAACCCACTACCCCTGATTATTTGCGATTTCGTACCGATTTGTTTCACGACTGGTGTCAAGACGGAGGACCTGTCGTGTACACGTCCTCCTCGTCGACATAACACTATGAAGCACTAAAAAAAATCTATAAAAACCTTGGGTTACTTTGACCTGGTCTCATACATCGTCAACATGACGTCCCTTCAGTCTCATCTTCCCATCAAATTGATTCGTGCCTTGTACGGCATCAGTCGCGAAAAAAATCCACAAAGACGTGCTCACGTCTTAGAAGCCAGTCTCAAAGAAGTCTTACGATGGTTTACGGTGACAGCACGTCAAATACTGCAAGGCATCATTCACATTCCACATCAAACCAAACGTTTTTTTGACAGAAACAAAGTAGCCTTGACGCAATTGGCCAATCCTCGCATCGACACTCACACCAAAAAGCAAATCATATTGAAACCTGGAGGTAGTGGTTCTCTAGGAGGTGTCATCATTCGTTCCCTTTTAAAATGGGATCCCAATACTCCCAAAGTTCACCCCTAGAAGAAAACAAAAAAAGCCAAACGAGTCCCTAAGAAAAAGAACAAGGGTACCAAGACCAAAGCACAGAAAAAGAAAAGTCCACAGAAAAAAGCGGTCACCCGCAAAAGAGGCACTTCGGCCAGGACACAACCTTACCTTCGTCAACCACGACCTGTAAGAAAAGATCTACAAGGACGTTTGGCAGGGACTACGTTGCCAGTAGCCTCAGGGGCTGTCACTTCTCCGTTGCGGGTGATGCCAGCCAAACCCAATTTGGCACCCGTTTTTCCTAATTTGATGAAACATTGGAAATCTGCGTCTCCCAAAACGTCTCCTCCACCGGAGACACCCTCGTCCACCTTAGCGGCAGTAGCAGCTGCTCACAAAGTACCTGCTCCGAAAGTCAAAGTCCAAGAAAGATCTGGCATGTTAAAGAGTTTACTAGATTTGTCCAAACAAGAACTGTCCCGATTGAGTCCATTGCGAACTCCTTCACGACGTGTGTTACCTGCCATGAAGTTGATACGACGCAAAGATAATCAGTGGCGTCGCATTCCAGTATAAAAATATGACTTGAAAACCACGACGTCAATCAGTATTTTTTCTGTGCTGATGCTGAACACTCAAGGATGCCTCCTCAAAAACATACACACAGCCACCACCACTACCCTCGTCGTTCTGCTGTCCAAAAAGGAAAAGGAACAAGACAATCTCGTCATCTCACCAAAAGCTTTAAAACCAAACATCAACGTCCTTCCCTTCAAAGACGTAGACCTTTAAAGAAAAAGAAGAGACACCAAAAAGGAGGATCCTTTGACAATTTTGGGAAACACATTGTTACCTTTTTGACAAAGCGCTAGTTCCCCAAAAAAAGTAAATAAAAGAGAGTGTATACCAAGTCATTGACACTAGTGGTATTGTGAAACGAACAAGCAAAGATGGCACCTCGCAGAAAACATTTTTCTACACTCCACAAAGGAAAGAAAAGGAAAGGACGTTTAGCCAAACGTCAAAGGACACAAAAGAAAATACCCAAACGTCAAAAGAAAAAGAGAAGTCACCAAAGAGGAGGCATATTTACTGGTTTTATTAAAGGTATGCAGAAACTAGACAAAGCAGCTAATAACCGAACTGGTATCTTTAGCCCTGCTTTTGAGGATTTAGCGAAGCATGCCGTTACCTTTTGGAGAAGCCAATAGAAAAAAGAAGATAAAAGAGGGTGTGTACCAAGTCTTTGACATCAGTGTATTTCTGGAACGAACAAGCAAAGATGTCACCTCGCAGAAAACATTCTTCTTCACCCCACAAAGGAAAGAAAAGGAAAGGACTACCTCCTCGTTTAGCCAAACACGGAGACGTGTTGTCCGTCCTGTCCAAAGCCTCTCCACCCATGCGAAAACAAATCATTAAAACAGCCTCCAAAGATGTCATCGATACCGTGTGCGAATGTTGTTTGAATGTTTTGAAAGGCACGATACCTTTGTCTCCACACCAGAAAAAATGCTTCGCCAAACATCGACACGTTCTTCGTCAAATGGTCCAAAAGAAAATATCCGTCCGTCAAAAGAAAAAGATGTTGGTGCAACGCGGAGGATTTTTACCCATTCTTGCTCCTATGTTGACAAGCTTAATACCAGGTTTGATACAAGGGATGACCCAAGGGTTAACTCAAGGGATGGGTAGAAGATAAAAGGACCTTATGGAGCACCACAATCTCAGACATAACCTTTGAAAGCTCATGGAAGGACGAAAACTCAATTTGGTTCCTTACAAACGATGGATGGAATACCATCATTGGCAAGAACAACGATCCCCTCATTTACCACCCAATCCCAATTTGGCTGAGATGTCGCAATTACAACACGAATTGCAATCCTTGATCCATCGCCACGATTTATCCGAAACCGAAAAATCACAAAAGTACGGTCAACTCTTGAAACGGCTACAACTCTTTCATCAGAAAGCTGTGGAACAAACAGCTCAACCCACTTTGTCCGATTTTAAGGCTCTCATGAATAACCCGTCACCCTCACCTTCACCCTCTACAGCAGTTAAAACAGACGTTACCCCACCATTACCCAAGGAAGAAGAACCCCATGATCTCTTTCAAACACCCACTACCACTCCCATTCCGAGTAAGATTGCCGCTTCCTTGTTAACCCCTTCTCCCACTCCCCCACGAGAAGAGCTCAAAACTTGGGTTAAAAAGATGATGGCTACTCCTTCTGCGACAGATGTGAAAAAGAAAGAAAGGAAACCAGAAGTGAGAAAAGAAAAGAAGGTCAAAGAAGCTATCCCATTACCTCCGCCACCACCATTACCCTCGACGTCAACTCCTGTGGCACATCGGACACGTAAAACCGTTTCCAAACAACCCGCATTTCGTCCCACCCAAAGCAATATTCTCGAAGAGTGGGTCCCTTATTAACAACAAACCATGGAGAAGGTATTAGCCAGCATTTACTACGATCCAGCTCACCCTGCAGGTTACGGAGGCATTCAGAAATTGTATCGTGCTGCCAAAACTCGCCTGAAAAAGCTCCGTTTACCAGCAGTACAACGATGGTTACAAGAACAAGCGACGTACACTTTACACAAACCCATTCGACGAAAATTTCACAGAAGTCGCACTCAAGTGGAAGGCATCGATCATCAATGGCAAGCCGATTTAGCTGATGTCTCTCATTTAGCCACCTACAATCGTGGCTACAAATATTTGTTTTGTGTCATCGACGTCTTTTCTAAATTTGCCTGGGTCGTACCATTGACATCCAAATCGAGCGGAGAGTTAGTACGAGCTTTGCAACTGGTGTTGAAACAAAGTGGCCGTCACCCTCTTCGATGGCAAACCGACAAAGGCACCGAATTTCTGAACCAAGCTTTCCAACGAGAATTAAAAGAACGTGACATTCATTTTTTCACCACTGAAAATCCTGAAACCAAAGCCAGTATCGTGGAACGTTTTCAACGTACCTTGAAAGAACGCATGTGGAAATATTTTACACATCAACACACTCTCAAGTACATCGACGTCTTACCACACTTAGTCCAAGCCTACAATCAATCTTACCATAGAAGCATTGGACGTTCCCCACAAGAGGTGACACCCGACAACGAAGTGACTGTTTTTGAGCGTCTGTTTGGTACGTCCCGGACGAGGGCTGTCCCCAAGAAAGGTAGAGAAGTGTTAACCCCAGGAGATTGGGTACGCATTGGCAAAACCAAACGCACTTTCGACAAAGGTTACTTACCCAACTGGACCACCGAATTGTTTCGTGTGACTGGACGAGTGCGCGATCGTCATCCTACCGTCTATAAATTGGAAGACATGAACGGAGAAGTATTAAAAGGAACATTTTACTTGCCTGAGTTACAACGTGTTACCAAAAAAGAAGACGACGTGTACGACATTGAAAGCATTCTCGAACGAAGAACCCGTAAAGTAGGAAAACGTCGTGTCAAAGAAGTCAAAGTACGTTGGAAAGGATATCCTCCTAGTTTTGATTCTTGGATTGACGCTGCCCAAGTCATCGACTATAAAAAGAAGTGACCATCATGCCCTTCAATACAGCTTCAGCAACCACAGTGACTACTCCTTCACCCACGTCATCTCTGCAAGATTTACAAAAACAACCCTTGTGGGTGTGGTGTGGAGAACGTGTCCCTAAAACGCAAATCGTTTTTTTCTGTCAAATCTTTGTGGTATATTGTGTCATTGGTGCAGCCATTGCTAATTTGAGTTTGCAACAAGGAGACAAACAATTGTGGACTATTTTACTCAGCAGTTGCATCGGGTATCTTCTTCCCAATCCTTCCCTGAAATACTCTTACAACGGGAACAACAGTAACAATATTGGGAGTCTTGCGGCCAACGTTAGTCCTTCTCCTGACAGTCACCCTTCCAATCACAATCCTCTTTTAGACACTCCTTTATGAACAACACTATTAACCAATTTTATTTAACGTTACCCAGTGACAGTTCCATGGAGGTGTTTCCTAACAACACATTGTGTTGTTACACGTCTAAATTACCTCAAGCCATGCATTTGGATCAAGATGATCACTGGGAAGCAGCTTTAGTGGAAATAATACACCCGACACAAATCAAAAACATCGTCGAAAATCAAAACTTTTTCACAGTTGAAGTGTACGACAAGCAATTGCAACAAGCCTTAGATGAACGAGGTATCACTGGCATTGACAACAAGAAATCAGATGGACCCCCAACTAAACAACTGTCCACTCATGTGTTGACCATTCCTGCAGGCTACTATTTTAGCGGTCAACATTTAGTGACTACGATTGCAAGCAAGTTCAATGTTGTGTTTGGTAAACCCCTGGACAAAATCAGAGAAAGTGTTACCTTTGAGTACATTAAAGTGGCTCGCCGCTTCATGATCAAATTTTCAGAGAAGAAAATAATAGCCATTACCTTTTGTCCTGAATTGTTTGATATCTTAGGTGGAGACCTCAAGATGCTCCCGAACAAAAAAGAAATACCAGGCATATCCAGTAACTTGGATTTTACCAAATATTTTCGATCCCCTGTAGAAATGAACCAAGGACTCAATTTGATGTTTGTGTACTCCGATGTGGTGGAGTACAACGTGGTAGGACACACCTCTGTACCGTTACTACGTGTCATTCCTTTCAAAGTAGATACTACTACCGCTGACGAGGAAGGTGGAAATACCTATCACGTTCACCGCGAATTTGTACATCCTCATTATTTACCCGTCAGTAAGTCGTATTTCGACAGTGTCAACATTACTATAAAAGGAGAACTAGGTCAAAATATTCCATTTACCAAAGGGAAAGTCACAGTGAAACTCCATTTTCAAAAACGATTCTCCAACAACTGAAAAAGTGATGTATCCTGTGTACCAAGGAGTCACTCGACAACGAGGACATGGTTTAGGAGATATGTTTAAATCAGCCTTTCGTTCCGTGGTCCCTGTTTTAAAACCGATGGTGACACGAGGATTGCACACCTTAAAAGATGCCGCATTGACTCACGGCAAAGATTTTCTTTACAATGTTCTCATTGACAAACAAAACCCTAAAGAAGCTTTTTTGAGAGCAGGCAAAAATACCTTGCTTCAAACGGGTAAAGAGCTTTTGGGTCGACGAGAAAGTCCTATAAATGCTCTGAACGGCACTGAGTCTAACATTCCTGCTTCCCTGACGACACAGCAAGGACAAGGTAGAAAGCGTCGACGAAGACACCCTTTCAAAAGTCTCCGTACCTCTAAAGTGAGAAAGACAAAGAAAAAAAGAACCGCTCGAGACTTAGACATTTTTGATTATTAAAAGTGAAGAAAAAAACCTAAAGAAAAAATGATGCACCAAGAATCTTGTGCCTGTTCCAAGTCGGAACTGGATCTCTTTGCCATGCCACCCACGATGATGACCATGCAAGAAGCTCAATGGGTCGAATTTCATCCCGTCTCCTCTTTGACGGATTCAGCTCCCATCGAGTTTGAAATCAAAGGACAACCCGAAGATTACATCGATCTCAACAACAGTTACTTGTATTTGAAAGTGAAAGTAACCAAAACGGACAATACCAATCCAGGAGCCAATGACAGAGTAGCTCCTGTTAACAATTTCATGCATTCCTTGTTCAGCGATGTGGATTTGTACATGAATAACAAACTGATCAGCAGTAGCATGGATACTTACCCTTACCGAGCGTACCTCGAAAATCTCTTCACGTACGGAAAAGAAGCCAAGAACACTCATTTAGATGCTTGCGTAGTATGGAAACCTGACACCGCAGATAAGTTTAACGACACAGCCTTACCCGTAGCAGCAGCTGCTGATGGCAGCGCTCCTGCCGATCCTCACAATGAAGGTTTTAACGAGCGTCGAAAGAAAATTTTGCAAGGACGTAGTTTAGAACTGTTCGATCGTTTGCATTTGGACATGTGGTTTCAAGAGAAGTATTTGCTGAACGGAGTAGATATTCGCTTGAGACTGAATCGAAGTAGTACTGCTTTCCATTTGATGGCTCATGCCAACGAATACAAAACCATTATCCAAGAAGCCAGGTTATACGTACGTCGCGTGGAAGTGTTACCTAAAGTGGGAAATGATATCAGTCACACTTTGAGCAGAACGACAGCCAAGTATCCGATACGACGCGTGGAAGTCAAAACGTTCACCATTGCCGCTGGACTCCGATCTAAGATTGAAGATCATCTGTTCCAAGGACAGTTACCCAAACGTTTATTCATTGGTATCGTCAGCAATGCAGCCCTCAATGGTGCCCACGATGAAAATCCTTTCCAGTTTAAGCACTGCAGAGTATCCAAAATCGAAGTCAGTCGCGATGGCAAAACTTTGTGTACCAGACCCTTCGAACCCGACTTTGGTGAACAGAAAAATTACTTGAGGTCGTACTTGTCACTGTACGAAGCCACAGGACAGTTAGGAACCAACACCAGTCACGGTATTTCCTACGACGACTATGCAAGAGGTTACACGTTGTGGGCTTTTGATTTCACTCCAGACCAAGGCAGCGACGAGGGACATTTTCACCCTATAAAATCTGGGCAACTGCGTGTGGAACTTCAGTTTGCAGCACCTCTTCCCGAAACGGTGAATATCATTCTGTATGCTGAATTCGATAATACCATAGAAATCAACAGTTTGAGAGAAGTCATTCTAGACTATTAGACATTATGGAAGACCCTTGTCCTTCTTTGAATAGTGGAGAATCCATGGAATGGGAGGTTACAAAAAAAAGCAGATCCCCAAGACCAAAAAGAAGAGGTAGTGATCATACAATCCAGATGGCCAGAACAGGAACAACAGTTAGTGGCTTGTTTTGCACAACACTTGGAAGATACAATGAGGACCTGATTAAAAAAGATTGTTATGGATGTCAAATTGATCATCCCAGTCAAATTCAACACGATAAATGTATGATGATGAGTCAAGAAGAAAAATTGGACAATTATCTGAACGAAGCTTGGAGTCTCATCTCCGAAGAAGCCGTGTTACTTCAGTGGTATAAAGGCTTACGTGATCATTCCTCTCCTCCATTGTTTGCTCGAGAAATCGATCGCATCGAAGCTCTCTTGGCCAAAAGTAAAGAGACGAAACAAACCATCAGTTACTTGTCAGACCGTTTCAAACAAAAAGTTTGGATTGAATTGATGACTTATCATCACCTGTGAAGAAAGGAGAGAAAAAAAACAAGGCTACACAACAAAAAAAATGGATACTTGGGAACTTTATTATCTTTTGAACCGTAGTTCGTACACTGCTTCTTGGAATCCTGTCGTGTGTGCTAAAGATGAACTACCTCATCGCAAACCTCAAGAAAATCAAGCTTATGTCATCAACACAGATGACAGTCATCTTCCAGGAACTCACTGGGTAGCTGTCTACTTTCCTCAAGAGGGTTGTGCGGAGTATTTTGATTCGTATGGATTGCCTCCTTTCGAAGATGATATCATTGACTTTATGAGAAGAAATGCCCAGACGACACGATTCAATAATGTGAAATTACAAGGCACAGATTCTATGGTGTGTGGACAATATTGTATCTATTATCTGCATCATCGCAGTCTTGGATATTCTTTAGAACATTTAGTGACTTATTTTGATCGTCATTCGTCTCGAAACGATGACAAAGTAGATCGATGGTTTTGTGACCATTATGGCTATCTGTTGTCTTTAGCTAGGAAACGTAGTGTACATCAATCGCCCAATGATTTCCAACAGTGGAAATCTCAATTTAATTCACAACGTTGTCAACCATGTCAAAGATAATGTATTAGTGTTATGGAAGGAAAACATGTTTGTTCTTTGAAATAATGTTTGTTTTGTGAGTTATTTTGTTATTTGAATAAAAATGTTGTGTTTTGAAACCAATGCGTCTGTCATTTGTTTTACATTTGTATTCCTATAAATGCTCTTTGACTTTTCTTTCTATCCCTCACATCAAACTATCTAAACGTTTCAAAACCCTAAACCGCAGAGGGGTGTTTTCCATCACGTCCGCGCTTGAACCATATAAAGCAGGGGTAGTCTCCAGTCTGACCATCCATTGTTTGACTCATCCTCCTACGAAGATGTGCTCAAGACTAGCTAAGCTGAACGAAGCTTATGTCACTCTGCATCGTATCAGACACAATCTGATGCCAAAGCCTGAAGAGATTGAGAATGTGAGGATGCTACAAGTAACGGAAGACCTCATAGAAGAACTCTTCAGAGAGGAAATTCAAAAAGAGAAAGAAGAATGGACTGAGAAGTATCGACTTCAAAAGCAGCAGAGAGAACAGAGAGAACAGCAGCAGCAGCAACAGCAACAACAGCAGCAGGAACCAGACAGAAGTTTTGTCGACTGTCGTGTGGACACGAAAGAATTCTCTTTCTCTTTCCGAAGAAGCAGACCCTATCGTGTAGCCAAACGAGGACGCAATCTTAGACGATAAAAGATTGTCATCCTTCCTCGTACACACAAACACAAAAAAAAACAGCCCTTTTCAGGGCTACCCAATATGCTCGAAAAGAATTAATCATTCAATTTGCTTATGGTATGTGAGGAAGTTAGAAAAAAATTAGAAGTGAGTCTATAATCACTGTCTCTTTTTACTTTTGTTTTGAAGTGCGTCTATAAGCACAACGTATTTTTCAAAATAACTTGTTCAATGTATAATTAATAGGAGTCAAGTATAAAAGTGTGGGGGTGTTTTCTTTTAAGTCCGCGTGTTTTGTTTTTTTGGTAATGATAGGGATAATGTAAGTTTTTTTGGATCTAGGGGGTGTTTTCTATCACGTCAGCGTGTTTTGGTAATGATAGGGATACTGTAAGATTTTCGGATCTAGGGGTGTTTTCCATCACGTCCGCGCTTGAACTATATATAAAGAAGCACTCGTCAGTCTGGCTACCCATCGTTGGCGCATCAACACCAAAGATGAATAGAGTTCAAAAGTTAAGAGAGCTTCAAATGCATCTGGAGACTGCTAGGCGTCTCCTGGACGAACTGGCAATGGAGGCCGAAGAAGAAGAGACCAGAATTAAAGAAGAGGAGGAGAGGAAAAAGAAAGAAGAGGAGAAGGAAATGAAAAGGTCAATTTTGCCTCACCGTATGATGAGGCAAACTAGTGAAGTGAAGCCAATAGTGAGGACACCTTCACCAGAACCAGTTCGTCCACTACAGGTGCAGCCCCCACTGCCTCAGCCGCAACAACCACAGCCTCATCCACGGTTGCGGAATAGAGGCAGAAATGAAGAGACTTTCACTATCCCTCAAACAGAAGATTGGGATAGTGAAGCCACTCATTCTCCCTCTGCACTCCCAATCACAAGAGTGAATTGGGAGAATGATTGGAGTAGGAGATGTGTGTGTGGGGCTAGACCTGAGAGATGCCAGCATTAGCCAGGTGCAATTTGAAGTTTTAGAAAACAGCCCTTCTCAGGGCTACCCAAATAACTAGAAAAGAAATACTATGTCAATTGCCAATGGGTGTGAGAGAGGAGTAGTGTGATTATAAACACTGACTCTATTTAGATGGTATAGGGTGTGATTTTGGATAGTAAATAATAGGGTGTGTTTTGGCTGCTTCCCCGTGTGTGTGTGGATAGTATAGGGTGTGATTTTGGATAGTAAATAATAGGGTGTGTTTTGGCTGCTTCCCCGTGTGTGTGTGTGTGTGTGTGTGTGGATAGTATAGGGTGTGATTTTGGATAGTATATAGTAGGGTGTGTTTTGGCTGCTTCCCCGTGTGTGGTTAGTATAGGGTGTGATTTTGGATAGTATATAGTAGGGTGTGTTTTTGGCTGCTTCCCCGTGTGTGTGGTTAGTATAGGGTGTGATTTTGGATAGTATATAGTAGGGTGTGTTTTGGCTGCTTCCCCGTGTGTGGTTAGTATAGGGTGTGATTTTGGATAGTATATAGTAGGGTGTGTTTTTGGCTGCTTCCCCGTGTGTGTGGTTAGTATAGGGTGTGATTTTGGATAGTATATAGTAGGGTGTGTTTTTGGCTGCTTCCCCGTGTGTGGTTAGTATAGGGTGTGATTTTGGATAGTATATAATAGGATTTGTGAATAGTATCTAATATGACAAGTGAATGTAGGGGGTGTTTACTTTCACGTCCGTGCTTAAGATATATATACGCAATCCTCGGTCCTTGGAGCCATTCAATTTTGAACACATCAAGATGAATTTCAACTTATTTATTCAACTCCGAGACAGCTGGTTTGGGATCCTTGATGCAGAATATCAAGTGGAAAGACTTGAGGAAGAATTTCAGAGTAACCATGGCTTTGTAAGCCAACTGAAATTAGCAAGAGATCTATTAGAAAGTATGATAGAGGAGGAAGACCAGAAATTAAGAAGACGTATTAAAAGAAAATATATAAGAATAGGGGACTTGAAGCAGGCACTTGATCATGTCATCAAAGTCAGGTGTTTTCTAGAAGAAACATTACATCTGATAGAGTGGGAATATGTGCAGTGGGGTCTAGACAGACTAAAGAAAGCAGAAGCAATGATGAGAATGGCGATGGAAGAACAGGTGATCCAGATTAAAGAAAACTGGTCTAAGGAGAGAAAGGAACAAAAGAACAAAAAGAAAAAAGAGGACTTTGATCTACTCAATCTAAGATGGATGAGAGTTCAGGAAAAGTTTAGAGCTATGGGACATCCCCATTGGATTCCCGAAGAAGAAAAGAAGAAGAAAACGGGAATCATTGGTAAAATCAAAAGGTGGTGGAACAACAGCAGAAAATAAAAGAAGAAGTATCCAAAGGCCCTTTTCAGGGCCACTCATAAGTCTCGAAAAGATAGTAGCTTTCATTGCCACCCTTTTTTCCCTTGTCCCTCTACAGTCCCCTATACCCATCCTATTCCCCATGTTATATTTCCCTTGAGGCTATATAGGCCCACTATGTTCAATTTCCCTTGACGCTATACAAGCCCACCATGTTCAATTTCCCTTGACGCTATATAGGCCCACCATGTTAAATCTCCCTTGACGCTATAGTGCCCCAAGCTGTTTTGACGCTATAGTGCCCCAAGCTGTTTTTGACTGGATTTTCCCTTGACGCTATAAATCTTGACGCCATAGTGCCCCAAGCTGTTTTTGACTGGATTTTCCCTTGACGCTATAGTGCCCCATATTACTACTTTCATTGCATCCCATGTTACACGCTTGATATCCAATGCTCGTCTGTGACAGGCAGTCACCAAACATGACAAACCATTTTCACGTCTAATTCGACGTATACGTAAACCACTTTCCAAATTTAGCTCCTGTGTGAATTTTTCAATGCTAGGCTTATGATAATTATGCTCATGGATTCGACCGTAAAAATTAGGTTGATAACAAAATATGAAACTATCCAGTGAGACCTTAGCCAGTTTATTTATTGATTTATATTTTCAAAACTGATTATGTCCTGAGTTGCCTAAAACATTATCTTCAACGCATTTCATTGTATCAGACGTTTTCAGAGTAAAAGACGACCTTGATCGCCCCTTATATCTAGTTTCTCGACAAGTCTATTGTCAGCGAAGGGGTGGCTGTATTACTCCATCTGTATGCAGTGTCGTCTGATTCCCACATTTACAATGTTAAATCTAGTAAAAGAAACGACTGACAACTACAAATTTACCTTTCACTTGGATTTAATAAGCGATGTAATGAATTTGTTCATGTACGCTAAGGGAAATACCTCCAAACTCTTAACATTAATGTAATTTACTGAATTATCCATCAGTTACCGAATAGGATGAACTACATCACTGATTTTAGAGGGAAAAAAAAGATTGGCCCATATTAAACACAATATGGCGCCGTTTAAATACGTAAAGTTCGTTAGGAACGACAGGCGAAGACGTTGCCAGTGTTAGCGCCCCTCTGGTCACAGTCAGGTTAGAAATTAAAAACTAATAAATAAATTGACTACGTTCTGTGTACGTTTTTCACATTATACATTTCTATTTTTTAAATCGATTGTGGGTACATATAAACGTGGAGGTATATTTATACCTATAGTTAGAAATTAGTCTTGCACTAACGCGTGCCATACGCAAGTGCAATGTTATAAACTTAAAAAGTCTGGTTCAAACAGCGACAACCATTTGTTTGGTAAGTAATAAACAATGACGATAACAAGCTCCTTAGATAACTGGCATAACCCCTTTTTGACAATCTACCCTAAATTGTAACATTAAAGTCGACCACTCATGCCTGACGAAGATGTAGTTATATATTGTATCAGTTATTTTGTTTGATTAGGATTTTTAACGTAGTTTTAACAATTTTTCAGTCATATCGCTATGATGTCTGCAGTGAGGCGGTTTATAGTGATGTCTACTAGCACTGGGGCATCATGTCGCAGACATGTAACATAATGTCACACCCAGTCACATTATCCTGACACCAGGCCGACCAGTCCTAACACTAACCTCTTAATGCTGAGCGTCAAGCGATGCATCCGTTAGTACCATTTTTTGTAAGTCTTTGGTATGACTCGGCCAGGGATCGAACCCACGACCTCCCGATTCCGATGCGGACGCTCTAACCACTAGACCACCGGAGAGGTCAATTGTATCAGTGAAGAGGCTAATGGAAGAAAACAAAATCGGTCAAACTAACAGTGAACGCTTTGTTAATTAAATCTGTTGATATGATGACAGTAAGAAGGTAAAATGGAATTTTTAGGATTAAATGATCATGGCTGGGTATTTATCGATGTGAACAGTGTTACCTAATCACTGGTGAAATAAACAAAACATTTCTTACTTTAATGGCTTTTAATTTATTTTGTTTGTGATTAGGTTACATTTTAAACATCGATCAATACCCAGCCATGATTGTTTAATTATATAGTAAAGTATTATTGTTGTTATCGCGGTACATTTGGTGACGTGAGATAGAAATCCCACTTTCTAATTTTAGTAACGGTGGAATTACCATAAAAAGTAGCGTTCCCGATTAAAAAGAATCATACACAGTACATGTGCTGGAGGTCTGACGTCGTACTTGAGCAGATAGTAAAGATATCGTTAAGTCTTTATATACTATTGACTTGAATACTTACCTAACCAAATTGATAGTTTGCGGATGTACAATAGGAACAGCTAAACTTTTAAGCGACATTGCAAATATATTTTCCATATTGGGCAACATCATCTGCTTTAATGTGCGTAGAGAATAAAATTATAAAATGCAGAATCTTATTGGGATAAGTAATTTTAATGTTTTTCGTATAGTCTTGTAAACATGGCGTCCTGTACTGGTTAAGGTGTATTGTAATAAAATGCTTATTTTGCTTTAAATATTGCTTGAAGACGGCCTTCAACATCAGACCTTTCAAGTGGAAATTACTGGTCCAACCGCCCACAAATGGTCCTTGAATGTATCGTGCACTTCCGCGTAAAAATATCGTTAATGTTCCGTACAGTAAGAGAGAGAGAGAGTCATATTAAAATCGGAATAAAGGCTGTGATTATGCGATCAATCAATAAGGTAACATTCTTTCTTGTGATACCAGTATTATCAGTTCAGAAATCAATTTTTCTCAGATGCCAAATTCCCGCTTTCCTCCCCCCATCATAACAGATGTTTAATGAAGAGTTATCCTAGTTACACATAGGTGACGTGAAATACTGTTAAAGAAGTCAACTATCACCCCCCCACCCCAAAGAAAAGAATTCACGACTCCTTTTCCTTCACCTCGAGCCGAAGGGATGGGCAATCGCAATCGCCCTCTCCCAGTCACTCCCTCGCGCCGCTACTGGGCGGAGGACTCAATGTACATTGGCAGACAAAATAAGTGCATTATGTCGTCTTAAAATATTATAACCATTACTACAGTACATTTCGTCACTCCATGTAGAAATCACACACACACACACACACACACACACACACACACACACACACACACACATGAGTACGTAACCAGCATTAGGGCGACACATGTCACAGAGCAGCATTAGTGTGACAGAATTACATCATGTTGTGTTATTAAACTGCAGCAAGTATTTGTATATGAATTCATCAAAATAATTTATAATTCCGATTATCAAGCCTAAATATTCATGTTTAAAACAGAAAATAATATTTGCAAATGAAAACACACATGTGTCGCCTTAATACCGTGTCGCCTTAATGTCAACACACAACTGTGATGGTCACAACAACCTTATGGCGACAGACTCTTCACACACTTATTCTGTCTAGTTCAGCGACATTTTTTCTAAGTGCAATATTGTTATCCCAAACAAAATATTAACTAAAATTATATATTAATATGATCAGATATGCCTTTTACAACTGTAATACGTATGTTTATCCGCATCGCTATGGCGTTATAATCTTCACACACATATTCTGTCTAATCCAGTATTAAGGCGACAGTATTTGTAACTGTCCTATTGCTATACCAAACAAAACACAGGAATAAAATTACAGTATATTTTTAGGTTATCAAAATCATAAATATATGCCTTTAAAACTCAACGTCTGCTCATCCATTTCCAAACGTGTTTATGTTTATATATTTTTAAAAAATGTCATAGGCAGTTAATAAACTATAAGACCGAAGCTGCACTATTGTTTTCAAGCCATAATATTTTTTTAATTCCTTCTAAAAGTGTGTATTCATAAAAGTTTTTGTACTAATGAGTAGATGAAAACAATTCCCCTCCCATCCCATATATTGAAGTGTCCTCAATTATAAATATGCTTGAAATGAGCTAATAACCGGCATGTTTAATCAGGGTGATACAAATATATTTTAGTGCAATATGTCCATTAATCACTAAAGGCAATCAAATGTACTTATTTCATGTTCTAAAAGTTTGCTCCAATATTTATCACAGGCTGAATTAGCACATTTCTTATCCGGCGTGATAATGAAAAGTGTCTACCGTTTAGGAGCTGTATGTGTTTGTGTACATTCACATATAAAATATAGCCAGAACTCATACTTCTCCATCTCATTACAAGTTACAACAGCACTTAAAAAGGTGAACAAAACAAGATTTTAAAAATAATAGTATGTCTATTATTGGATTTTAACTCAATTCTATAATATGAGTAATGCCATATATACTTATAGACCACTAATGTGTTTTTAAGGGGTGGTCTATAGCGCTTTCCGTTACGGATTACTGCCGTCTCACCTCTGTCTGCGTGGGTTCGAGTCTAAGATTCGGCTAATGTAGTTATGTGAGAAGGCTTGCCAGTAGCTTCTCGTGGGTCGTTAGTTCTTTCCGGGGTTTTTCCCCATGTAATTCCTCGACCAATAATACTGACCGCCATGTATAGCCTATTGCGTGCTGAAAAATGGCGTTAAACCCTAAGAAAAACCACACAAACTTGCTTACATATAGAATATGTAAATTTCTTGGTCAAAATATTCTCAATACATATATTGACGAGCAGTGAAAATTCCTATTCCAATAGAGTGAATTATCAAGATTATTACGGTCTATATTAAAATAAAGATATGATTGTTACTTGGTACAAGTGAATAAAAGATATATTTCATTAAGTGTACAAATTCGTGTCACACAAAGTGCTTAAAACTAATTAGTTACATTTAAATTTGAAATTTGCCGATTTAAAGATACGACAAATTCGCTATGTGGAACAAACTATAAGGTTTTCACCGGCGAGATTAAATATATCGTTTATTTACTTATTCATTCAAACCAAGCAGATTTTATTTTAATTTCATGCTCAGATGTATTGACTAAAAATCATATAAGATTGGCAGCAGATTTCTTACTGTATCCCATGAGCAGCACAGTTGGAGAGGCTTGGGGGTTGGGTTGGCCGAACTTTGGGAGAGGGTGCAAAGATTTGTTATGACAGTTTTCTGTTATGTGGGTTGTGATTATCTTGTCATAATCTTCTTCTCATTTCTTGCTATGAGAAGGAATTACTCATAAGTTAGGGAGCGTCAATATCCATGGTTAGAGAGAGAGAAGAAAGAATTCAGGCTCTCTTAAAAGCGTGCCGCCATGATGTTAAGCCAGCTACATCTGAAATGATAAGGCGAAAATCTATTTCCTCGTCGATAGGAACTGACTTTTATTTAATTAAACAACACAAATATATTGACTACATTCTAGAAACACATCTAAAAACCTTATAATAAAAGTTCATGCAATACATATTATATATTCCCTTTTTAAGCTTTCCAACTTAATTTATTCGTATAACTTCTGCATTTTGAGAATTTTATACAAATAGTTAAGTCTCAAACAATTTCAAGATAGCCAAGGTATAAAAATGTAATGACCATAATTAGTGTAACAATTAATTTAAAGAAATGCATTTTAATAATTTTAAAATAGAATATAGATTTAAAATATGTTGCTAGATATAACTCTTTCTTGTTAAAGAATACTTTATTTCAGTCATTAAATCTAAACATGAAGCTGGTAGCGAATTCAACCTTTACAATAAAAATTACATAAATATAATTAAATATGAATCCTTTAGAACATTTAAACATTCCGTTACAATATATTATAAATAAAAGTATTAAGTGAACAATGTTGCTAACATAACAATGTTACTATTAAAATCTCAACATTAAAAATACTTATTCCTAAAGAATTTATGACTTATACAATTGTTTTACCTGAAATGATAAGGCGAAGATCTATTTCCTCGTCGATAGGAACTGATCTGACCCTTTAATGTGCGGTCTATTTATACACATCTTGTGTTAGGTTTTAAGGCATCGACGAGAAAATATTTCCGCTCTTTTCAGGTAAGGGTTAGTTTCTCCCGGTCAAAACCGGCTTAATTTGACGTCATCTGACATAAGGTACAACTCAGATTTGTAGTTTATCTATATTCGTTTGGCACTAGTTAGATCCAAATATGATAATTCCTTAAATTTTCTAAACCAGGAACATGTTAAAATATTAAGCCAGCAGCAATGTCTGTCCATCTTTAGATAAGAACCATTTTGTAGCGACGACTGTCCATCATTAGATAAGAACCATTCTGTATTTACGTCAGCACGGAAGTTTGTTCTACTTTTGTATTAACCGAATTAGACTTTTGCCAATGCCTGGTTTTACGGAATATATGTTTCACTGATAAGACTTAGAAGCTGACTGATTTTTGCTTTATAACCTATTTCCACACAATAATGTACATTCGTATAGCTAGTGATTTTTATTGCGATAAATAAATAAAACATTACTTTAATAATACAATTTAAAGAAAATTGCACTCTTATTAATTTTACTAAAAAATCAATTCCTAATAGATTCACTTCCATAAGACCCCAATTACATAGCTGGGCCCTGGTTGATGTATTATTTACCAAAATCCTCGTTTGCAAGATCTAGCTGGTGTTTAGAACTCCATATGGGCAAGACCCATAAGTGGATTGGGGGAAGAGTAAAGACTAGAACTGGTGGGTCAGTTGACCTTTGTTAAGCTTCCTTCCACACTTCTGCCAAAGCCCCGATTCTACAATCGGGCCATGTAAAAAAAAATAGATTTATTTGTTGCCAAAATCCAACCCAAACCTTGTATATAAGCCTGGTTGGCAAGACCCATGTAGATTTTTTTGTGTTTTGTTTTTGGGAGGCACCAGATAGATGTCCCCCCTCCATTTAATACATTTACTTTTTATTTTGAATTTTGAATTTCCGACAAAGTCCGGTGTACTAAGTCTTATTTTTTTATTTAAAAAAATACCAAAAAATTAAAAAAACGTATTTTTTTTAATGGCTATTATATTTGTGTCGATCTTTGTCGTTTTTATATTTATTTCTTTTGAGAACGACTGTGTTTGAGACTGGTCCGTACATTTATTAAATTTAAATTGTACATTAACCGCCTCGAGTTTGGTCGTCTCTATTTATTTCCATAATTTATATTTAGGCTCTTAATTTTTTTTTATCTAAATCGTTTATTTGGCCCTTTAAACGGGGCTCTCTGTGTAGTTCGGGAGCTACACAGAGAAAGAAAATATGCAAGATTGCCTGGTTTTGAATAGTACTCACCAGCGACTTTTACCTTGTTTTCTTTCAGGGCATGCGTATTGGGGAAACGCTTCAAAGCTCCTATGCTACTCTATACTTATTGTATTAGTGTTTTGTCTGCATCATGTTTCTCTGAGAGGATTTTCCCCCCCGACTCTTTCACGGGCCTGTCCACTTCGCGTAGCGTCATGTGATTTAGCCCTTTGACTTCCTTATCTCGTACTTTCCACTTAAGGTTCCCTGTCCACCCCCCACTCCCCTTGTGCTCCTCCCCTAGTTATGTGTTCCAATAATTATGATTTGCCCTCATAGTCTCCAATATAAACTCTGTGATGTTGTATACTAATTTCTTGCTAAAGTTTCCATGTAAATATAGTAAGTTTTTTGTTTGTATAATTGAGTTGTTCTTATTTTTAGTGTTATGTCAACTCTTTTCTTTCTATTCTTATCACATTGACCCGTGACATATTTTTTTTGGAGGGGGGGGGATGTGTGAATTTTTACACAGTGGATATTTGGGCGATACTCAGATCACATGCCGTCTCACTGCAACCTCTCCCGTCAACCACGCGTCATGCATTTAATTTTGTATTTTTAATGACCCTAACTTGATCCAGTTTCCCCAGGCGCTAATTGATGTTTATGTGTTCATGTTCGACTTTGTTTTTTTATCCTATTTATTGTGCTATCTGTAAGCCATTTGTGTGCTGTTTTTCTATCTATTTCCCATAGTTCTCTGTTGTCCCTATATTTATTTAGCAATTCTTTTATTGATCTTAATTTTCGTAGGTCTTCTAGTAGTTTTGATAACCTATTGGTTTTATATGTCATTTCTCTGCTTTATAGAGAATCCGAAATAATATGTGTATAGATCATGATTAGGTATTTTTGGTTCTGCTTTCATTTCGTTAAAGCTGTTTAGAATGTTGGTGTATTTTATTAGGACGGGGTTATGGAGGGCCAGGCGTCCACCCTCTATCTGTCATTATAGAATGTGTCCTTGTTTATGTAGTGCGTTTTAAACCCCGATAAATATTTAATAATTTCATTATCTGAATTTTTTAGATCTTCGATTGTTATGTCTATTGATTTTAAAATTTAGTTTAAGTGCACATTGATATAATTTTTTTTTGTTACTTGGGCCCGTTCCATTAGGCACAATGGAGTAAGTGCACAGGTTTTGATATTTTCATTTATTTTTCCCCTGATTTTCTTGAGCTTTTGTTCTTCCGCGCCCTTTCCAAAATAGATCTCTAGGGCCTTTACTTGGTCTTTAACTATTGGGATTGGTAATCCGTGTTGTTTACCTCTTCAGTTTCCTATTAGTAAGATTTCCGTTTTCTCAGGATTTATTTTCGACAATGATACGTTTCCAAATAATTCAAATTCCCGTAATAGTTTTACATAGGAATTATGGTCTTGTACAAAGTTAGTGCAATCATCTGCATCTTGTAGCATTTTAACCTCTTCTCTGATATTTGGAACTTTGATCCCTTTTATTTCTTTATTGAGTCTTTTCTAATAATTAGAATTTATATCGCTATTACATTTAATAGCGTAGATAGTAGACACCCGTCTCACTGATCTCCTTATATAAATTTTTCATGTTCTCGCCCCATTTACCTGTACATACGAGTTCATGTCTCTGTACAGGATTTTAGTCCACTTTTGGAAACTTTTTAGAGACTCGTCGAAATGGGCTACCGAAACACACGCGTAATTTCATAGTCGAGTACGCGTAATTTTTTTACAAATGGATAAAAATATCTGGCACCTCGTTAACTTATGAGGGAATACGTAAGGAAATTTTGAAGGGGCACGTTTTACGTATTTACAGAAAAGACTTAATTGTGTTTTTTGCGGAGCGTGAATTCTCAACCTTGGATGAAATAAGCGTGATGGCGGAGCGCTATGAGAGCGCGCACGTGCGTCCAACCACTTGGAGTGGTAACGACCAACCTGGAAACGGTGAGCATAGAAGGAATGGTGGGAGGCCGGGGCCGGAAGTCCCAGCCAAGGACATTTCCGTGGGTCGGGAAAGACTCAGGCTCTAGAGAAGGATACCTCGGGGAGGAAAAGTGAGCCAGTGTGTTACGGCTGCAACAGACCAGGCCATGTCGTTAAGGACTGTAGAAAGTATCGTCCGACCACGATAAATTTGGTAACTCCGAATACTGTTAAGAAGCCAGAAAAAGTAGAGTTGACTACTACAGTGATAGCTACAGTTAACGGTGAGAAGGCGACAGTACTGTATGATACCGACTGCAGTTATCCGGCCTTGGTAGATAGTAGGTATGTCAAGCTTTGAGATTGCAAAGGTGAGGCGGTTGTAGTCCAGTTTTTAAACTAACGAATGATTCGCTTCCGGTCGTTAGCATTGACCTTAATTCGCGCAGGTAAAGGGACGAATTCGCGTGTATTTCGGGACTGTCTCATGACGTAATATTAGGGTGTAGGTATGTATTGCCCCAATCTAACCTTACAACGTGTATCCCTGTACATGTCGGGTCAGTTTGGACGAGGGCTATGAAGCGAAGGTCAGGGTCAAAGGCGCTAAGACCCATGACTTCGCCCATAGACAATTTGCTACCTGGTGAATTGGGGAAACTTCAAAAGAAAGATTTGTTTCTCAACAAGGCACGCAGGTACGCAAAAGATGGGTCCATATGGAAATTGCTAGACGGCGAGGTGAAGTTCGCGACGAAACGCGGTATTTTGTATCGGTACGCCAAGAAAGGGACCGATACGTTCAAGCAAGTTTTGATGCCCGTAGCGAAGCAAATAGAGAAGTGCTTAGGCTGGCATATGAGGGTCTTCTTGGAAAACACATGGGCTTGGCGAAGACCAGGGATAAGTTGATGAAGGAGTTCTACTGGCCAGGTGTGCATGGGGATGTTCGGAGATTTTTTTTGTCATGCGACAAGTGTTAAGGAGTGGCACTTAAGACTTAACAGGATCACGGAATTCCAGGTAAAACTTTAACCTGACGCTGAGTCCATTTTTGCCGGAGTGACCAATGCGAAATATTCTTCAAAAATCGATCGTCCGAGGGATACTGGCAAATTCTAGTTCGAAGTGAAGACAGAGCAAGACTTGCCTTCGCAACTCCATATGGGACCTACGAGTGGGTAGTCATGTCAGTCGGGGTCCAGAATGCGTCGAGCGTCTTCACCAGTATGATACGTAATTTACTTGAACCATTAAGGGGGACTGGAGTTTCGAACTTCATGGACGATTTACTCTTAGCGACAGCTACATGGGAAAACATATCATTTTACTGAAGAACGTTTAAGAGCGGCTTCGACAAACTGGACTGACAACAAGACCATCTAAGTGCCATATAGGGTTTAGGAAACTAGCAGCAGAGAGGGTGAACAGACCACGTTTTCAAGCAAAAATAATGCTTCCTACGAAACCTTATTTTAACCAAAAAAATAAGTCTCCATTTAGCAAACGGAGACTTTACGATTTTTTAATCAATTTTGGTCGCAACGATGTGGTCATCCACCCTCTCTGCTGCTGAAACTTTCAGTTCTGGTTAACAAAAATAATAAATGATTTCAACCAAATATTTGATCGAGTCTTTAGGACGAAAATCATTTAGGATTTCACAAACAAACTAATCGCTAACACCTCTTCTTGTAAATCAATCAGATTATTTGACTGGTCGGTGAGTTTGAAATTAATTCTCGTTAACGAATTATTATGGCATCGCATGTAGACAGGATTAATTGGGTTCTCAATAATTAGGAATCCTGGAGGAGCTGTTGGTGCAAACGAATAAAGAATATATCCCTGCTGAGCTTGATTTGATTGCTCTAGATTAATTTGATAGCTTCCTTCAATTGCATCACATACTAAATTGAGCGCAATCACCGTTGAAATATTCACATTATGAGGGGCAATATGCCTACCGCCACCATCTGGATCATTATTATACCTGAAGAGGACAGTTGAATCTGATTTTTGTAGCGCCTTGATATCGGTTTTAACAATTCTTGCTAGTTCATCAGCTTTGTACCCGGGAAACTTGAAATTACGCAGATTGTCCTCTGTGATATTGTAATCGGTTAGGAATCGTTGTTTATTGTCGCTGTTGTCATTAATTATTGTTTGAATAATTAGTTCATAGATATATTCCATATCAGATATAAGTTGATTTATTATTTCAACGTGTTTTTGCGATTTTGTTTTCCGTAGTTGTTCTAGTTGTGTTTCATATAATTGTTTAATTTCATTAAAATAACCACGGACGTCAGTTAGCGTAAATGAAATAGTAACAGATGAGTCGGTTGTTCTTTTAATGATAAAATCCCATTGCAATGTGTCTTTGTTGGTAAATATAAATCTATCGGCGATTCTTCCTTTTCTTATATCAGATAAATTATCTCGATAACTGGGATTGATTTCATGATATGATTGTACGTCCGTGGTTAAGTCGGCGGTGGAATTTTCCGGTGGTTTTTCAGGCCATCCTAACACTATTCTTAACGAGCTGTTATAGATATCTACAATGTATCCCTCTGTGCTTATTTCGATCGACGACGAGAGCGTCGGTTGATGAAGATTAATAGCTATTTTGATTCTTTTCCAGTGATTGATTTTATTCTACGCTGAATTTCAGCATTGATTTGCTTAATTTGGTACGACCCAGTTGGTAACGAAACAGTTTCCCACTCTGGAGTACCATCGGGTTTATTCTTATACGAGAACACCAGTGCGTTATTGGGTTGCTGACCACCAAATGCAACCGATCTGATATTAGGCCAGCTATGATATACTCGTAATTTTGCCAGCGCGATCTCACGCACTGGAATTGGAGAAGGGAAGTTCACACTAAATTCAGGGCTCGTTGATGTTATTGATATCATGCTTGTTTGTACTGGGTTCGTGTTCTCCACTATTTGTTGAAGTTATTCCATCGGTGTTGTCATTGTTATTATACTCATGATTTATTTCTAATTTTGGTATCGAGGAATCATAAATACTGACCATCACTGAGAACTCACAATCTGGTATGGTTGAGATTATTGAGATCATTCTGTTTTTTTTTGGGTTTGTGTTTTCCAATTCCATCGGTGTTGTCATTGTTATTATATTCATGTTGTTGCTCTAATTTTGATATCGCTGAATCAAAAATACTGACCATCGCTGAGAATTCACTATCTGATATAATTGTATTATCGAGTGACGATGATATCATCAATGATAATTGCGAATATGCGGTTGATGCAATATGAAATTGAAGTAAGTAATTCTGCAGTTTACTCTGGCTGCATGATGATATCTTTTTTGCTATCCCGGTTGATATACCCCCGATTGTAGCCACCGCAGAAATGCAAATTGGAACTACGACCGGGGCAATCATTGTAACCGATGCAAGTATTATTCCGGCGCCAGCGAGAACGCTTGACACCGAGTACATAGTAATATCAATTGCGGTGATTCTTCGTCGGTATTTTTTTATTTTTATTTGATACTCCTCAGTGAGGGTTTTGAGTCTAGTCTGAAATTCTCTGACCTGATCATAGCGAAATTGCGTTGATGAAATCATTGTTATTTTAAAAACACTAGTGTTTTCAATTATTTGCCATCTTCCGGGTAGTGGATCAGGGGGTAGTTTACTTCACATATAAATTCTATACACCATGTTATTTCTTTTCTAATGATGTTATCAACCCCGACAATCTCAAATTCTTCTCCACCCACGATAATTACTGTCGCGGTGCCACCAAAGTAGGTTTTACCTTTCACGATGATATCAAATTGATTGTTAGAGATTAACGTCATCCTGTAGATACCATAGGGCCCCTCCCCGATATCGACTTTCAATTTAGTATTGGAGTTTTTTATCCAATCAAAGGTCCCATGCTTTACCCTTTCAGATTTTTCTTTTAGTTTAAGAATATCGTCGTAAACGTCGAGATAGGTTTTTTTTGATTTCGGTATCTTTCATTATCTTTCCATCGTGGCGTTTAAAAAATGAAACCAAAAGGAGGTTAAGTTTCAAACCTTCTCGGAATAAATAATCCCCCTCGAGTTGAAAATATGTCGTAGTGATATTGTAACTTTTAGAACCCTCAAAGAAATTTTTAGCCATTTCACTGGTGGGTTTTTGTTCGTCAATAGCGCTTTTAACTTCAGCGAGAGTCATGCCTGTCAACGATGTGGTTTCAGATTCATCACGTGTTCTCCCCAAAAATTTATCAACGATGGTATTAAGTGTTGTTTGTCTCACCATAAACCTAATAATATCGTTGAGAGTCATCGTAGATGTAGCCGGGACACCAAAGAAATTATTAGCGACGTAGGCATTGTGAGTATGCCTGATAATAAACTCGCTGATTTCAGCGAGAGTCGAGTCTGCCACAGGTGGGGATCCAAAAAACCTAACAATGACGTCGTTAATGGGTTTTTGATCTTCTTTTAGTTTAAAAATCTCGAGATAATTTGCCTTGATTTCTGAAGCAGTCATCATCCTTCCAGCTTCCTTGTTAGCGAAGAATGAATTCAACAAGTCTTTAATTTCAGCGAGAGTCATGCCAACCACAAGCGGGGTTCCAAAGAATTTATGTACGACATTTTTGCGAAAATTATTATAACCTCGTATAAGATCATCCAGCTCACGGCCGTGGGTGGTAATCTTGTTGTCTTGGATGGTAATCATCTTGTCGTGGGCGGCAATCATGCTGTCTTGGGTGGCAATCATGCTGTCTTGGGTGGCAATCATGATGTCTTGGGTGGTAATCTTGTCGGTGATCGTAGAAATAAGATTACCAGGTTTAAGTCGTCCACCGTTGGAATAAAGCGCAATAGAGTTTTCAGCGGCATCGCTCTGCCGTATCAAAATGTCATTCACGGATATATTACTGCTTTTAAATTTACCCTGTTTGTCTTGAAATACAACTAATTCGTTCGGGTCAACATCTATTAAATTTAACATCTCAGCGATTTCATCTTCAATTATTTTTTTTACATCCTCGATAGAACCCGCAGACGTTTCCTCGGTGGGTTCCGACATTGACAGAGATTGTCCCCAAATATCAATCATTATTGTTAGCGTAACTTGTGTTTTCAATTTATTGATCCTTGTAATTTCCCACTCGTGTATTCGTTTACAACCAGATGAGGTGGTTTCCACGGAGATCCAAAGGATTTTAATGAAATCTCCGCGAGGACATTTAATACTTCACGGCCGCATATCGGTGGATCATTTAATTGTTGTGTTGGCAGCGTGGAATAAAAAATCGGAAACTTTTTGAGTTTCATCGAAGAATTTATATACCGCATAAACTCTTTCGGTGGCGCTAGCCCATATGAATCGAAATAGACAATTCCACGTGGATCAATCGCGTATGCAACCCAGTGAGTTCCCGATCCGCTGCTGTTATCAAGATTGATGATACCTGTTTCAACGTTATTTGGTTTTCTCGGTAATTGATCTCTCATAAAAACCCCTCTGAAGTTTTTTATCGCTAGTTTTTTAGCAGCATCAATTAAATCAAAATTGGACATAGGAACCATAGGTTCGGAAATCGAAGATTTGTAAATCGAAGATTCGGAAATCGAAGATTTTTCAATTAATAAACCGTTCCTGGTATTCTTCTTAGACCCGATCCGTTCACGGATTTCCCGCTGTACCATGAATACGGGGTTCCTGGTAGGTACAACCCCTTTCCCTTTTTTTATATCCTTTCCCAGTTGCCTTTTTCAACGCCATCCCTGCCGCGGTACCAACGGCTCCCAACGCTGCTGCTTTCGCCACCGCTGGGGCAGCCGCTGCAATCAATGCTGGTATTGCGGCTAACAATGGAAATATACCACCTGATTTTATCATGTCGGCGACTGCGGCTTTTGAAAATTCTATTTGAACTCCTCGCCGTTTTTTCATTGCATCATTGAAATGTTTTATTTGACGTTCCGTCAGTGATATTTTATGTGTACCGCCGGACATCTGCGCTGGTTTTAACGTTATTGTTGTTCCACATTCTTTAGCGGATTTTGATTTTAATTTCTTGACCTGACCATCAGTCAGCTTGACACTAACAACACTATATGGCATTTTATTGTAAAACACATTTATGCTTTCAATTGATCTAATTGTGAAAATCGTTTACGATTTCAATCATAGATTTTCCACTGGTGCATCAACGAGTCTCATTCGTTCGCCAGCCCCTTCTAACAACATTGATTTGTCGCTGAGAATAACAGCAACCGCTCTATAATCAACACCACCAGGATCTATACGAGCCCTAAAATGTATGTCAACAACGGATTGCCTTGTTAAATCAAGATGTTCCAGTGAAAAGTAATAAATTGGATACAAATTCTTAAAATCGAGTTGCGATATTTGCAAACCGGTATCAACATTTTGATCACGACCCATATATGACAGCATCCGATGATACACACGTGCTATTTGGTTGTTTCCGTAATTAAGCTGTATATCCTCAGATGGTTCTTGTTGTCCGTTTATTCTCAGTGAAACCTCACTTACCCCTAACCGATCAAATATCATATGACTGCGTTCTTGGGAACCTAATCGATTCCTATTCTGCAGCGCTATAAATATATGACGTGGAGCTGAAACGCCTTGTTTTGATGCCAGGTGCCATGTAAATGTACCATTAACATTATCCTCTTTAGCATCAGTCGTTGTTGTTAGCCAACTTAGCAATGATTTACCACCGGTTTCCATAAATGAGAGCAGCCGCTCTTCCGTGGTAATTGATGGAGTCATTACTGGCATCCATAATACTATTTTACTCAAAACAACTTTACCTTCATCGGCACCAGTACGCCAAATTGCATCATTGTCATTGCCTTTTCGCACTAACGCGATTGTGTGTTTGGCTCCATAGATGACTTTTCTTACATTTCTGCAAAATCCAAATATATGATGGAGTGGAATTGCACACGAAAACTTTTTCTCTTGTTCTTGCAATGCTAATTTTCGTGTTGCAAATCCTAAATTGAAATTACCATTAACGCCTCCAAGAATATCAAACGCAGCTCCGGGTCTAGCTCGACGTTCTGGATTAGTTGCTTCTCGTTGATTATCAACTGAAGTGTCTTGCGGTGTTAACACTTTAATGTATTGAAGGTGGTCAGCGTTATCAGAGGTATCCTTTGCAAACATCATAGATGGACCAGCCGATCTTGTATAATCATCGGAGTATCTTGCTAGCCCGATTATTGTTGTTGCAACATCAACTTCACGGTCTATTGATTCAATTTCTTTTCCATCAATGAGATATCTTGCACTTTCAAATAACGCCATTATACCATTGTTGACGAAACCAACTCGGATATTTGAATCATTTGCATATGGGGTATCAGCTGCAACATTTGTTACAAGTTTTCCTTCTACTTCGATAAATGCTTCACATGGCAAAAAGTATTTACTGGTATCTTGAACTTGAAGTTCAATTCGCGATCGTAGGTTGGGTTGTATTGCATGATAGGAATAAAATTGATAATCGCGGACGGAATCGTCTTTGCGCACTGGGGCTTCCATATCTAACGCGGGATCAGCTGTTCGTTTAAACATTTATAACATTACTAGCGTTTTCAATTGGTGAATTGCAAAGCAATTTCATCTTTATAATCATCGTCGTTGAAAATTCTTCGAATTTCTTTTTTGTTTCAAACCACTTCCTGCTATCGCGTTCATGATAGCGCTATCTGTTACCGGTGGTGACGAAGTCAATTGCGCTAGTTTTTCTTCCACTGCACTATTTATTGCTTTGCTGATTTTTGAAGGCATCACTGTAGTTGATGGCAGCACTGGTGGTTTCACCACCGACTTAGTCATTCCTGGTTTCTTTCGCACCAATGATGCTATTTTATCTTTCGCGGCAGAAAATGCCTTTCCGGCAAGATTTCCAACGAAATTGATTCCCTTATCACGGATAGCATCAATGGCTTTAATTGATAATTGTTTAGCTAACGGCGCCACCTTGGGAGCCATTCTTGTAAATAACCCCGCAATGGTATTGCCGAAACCATCTCCGTAATATGCTCTATAAACAGGCAATCGTGAGTTCACCACGTAGACGCTTACTGGTTTATCATGGTTGTAGTGTATAATCATCTTGTTATAAAACTATTAGTTTTTCAATTAGTGATCAATCGCTTACATCCATAGGATTTTCATCATAACGTAGGGCGTCTCTGTGATTTTCAACTAATTCAGCAATAAGTTCTCGATATACATCAATGTCCATGATACCGCCGGCAAATAATCGTCTACAGATATCAGCTGCTTCATTAATTACTTCCGGTGAATTATTTCCGGCTCGTTTCCCTCCGATGAGAACCTCTAACCTTGATATATCACTTAGAATGTTACCAGGGCATGTCACGGTAGAGTCAAAGACTCCAGCGTTGAAATCCTTTGGATTTCTAATCGAATATCCCTTTCCGCTTGTTTTCTTAGAACCAGCTTCTGCTTTTATGTCTATTTGTTCCGGGATTGGATCCTCCATATAAGGTGGTGGTTGTAGACCGCCTTTAACCACAGCTAGAAAGTTATTATAACCAGGGTGCTGCAACGCTGAGATTTTATCCCCGCCGTGTTTCGCTAGATATATTTTTGATGCCCAAGTGTCTTTGCTTTTTATAAAACTTTTAAACTCGTCTTTTAATAAATTCTCTCTTATATCCTTTGGAAAATTGTTTCTAGCAAAATCAGCTAATTCGTAATCCGTTCGGATTCCTTCAATTTCATTAAATGCTGCGACTGTAAATATATTCTCAGGTGAATAATCTCTTCCTGCAGCTGCACCTTCGCGTTCTTCAATTTCGCGTTGAGTTTTTATATCACTGGATATCTGTTGTATTCCTGCGCGTGTTTGTCCGGTCTCTGCTGCTATCTTTTCAAGCACACCAAGAACAGGCACTTCTCGTCGCTTGCCTTCCTTAGGAATATCTCCGTATATTGCTCGTTCAGTTGCTGTTTTCACATCTTTGGTCGCACTTGTTATCGGAGTAAACAGTTGTTCACTTGACACAGAAAAGTCAGTCTGCGCTTGTTGTCGTTGTTGAAGTTTCTCGCGAAGTCTGTCTCGAACCGGTATAAACTTTTTAATTGCTGCTAGCCGCTCTCGGGCTAATCTAGTTGTAAGCGATTCACCAACCATATATTGTTTGTGAACTAAATTTTCAAATGTAAAACTATCACAATTAAAAGCTTAGTTATTAAATAACTTAGTTATTAAATAATGTACCATCAAGCTAACGTATTCATCTTCGACAGGGTTAAACTGTACGACGCTATCCGCGAATGTTTCAGAAATAACATCGCTGGGGGTTTCAGAATTGTAATATCTGAGAACGGCGATGAACGATTTGTGTTAACGACGCGGCAACAAGAACAACTACGTGAAAATTGAGGCGTCGCGGTGATTACTTGCTACTACAACCAGATCATCCATTATGCACATAACTGTATGGGCAAGTCCAGACTGATGAGCATTCTTTCAGGAGAAAATCCTATGTAACTTGTGTAACAAGTGTTACAAAAAACGCTAAAAAAAAATTATTTTTAATAAAAATTACTGAAAGCCTATTTTATAGTAACGCTCACGTGGTTAAGATACGGGTTTTTCCTCGTTTAACATTTTTCTAAGATCACGAACCTTAGAACTAATTTCAGCTCGTTTTTGATACTCTTGGCCGAGCTTTTGACGTATTGCTTCAACGGTGTTAAATAGCGTTATAAATAAATTAATGTCGTTACCGTACAAACAAGCATTGATGGATTTTTGAATTCCTTTCACGAGCCTGTACATCTTGGGTAAAACATAACGACCCTTACTAGACTGATATTCAATATCTTCATATTCCGAGGTAATCCTGTCACAGTCGAGACTTTCAGATAATAATACCCCTTTATTATTTAAATTTGAGATTTCAGCAATTATAGCATTTACATCATTGATATCCATTATTTATAGTTTTATATAAATATAGTATACTGTATCTCTAATTATTAAAAAAAAAAAAAAAAAAAAACACTCATTTGGCAATCTCGCTGGCGCCCTATGACGTCAGAGAGACCCAGAGGTTTACGACAACACATCCTTGGAACTCCTTGGTTGCCTTCGCATCCAAGTAAGCCCAAGGGGACCCGAAACATACATCTCCGGCGGGAGGCCTAAGGTGGCAAACGCCATCTTAGACCGCCCAGAAGATATGCTTGGGGTGACGTCACAACATGTACTTAATTAAGGATGGATATATTCAATGAAACGATGATGGAATTTGTGATGTAATGATGTGGGCGTGGTAAACCAAACCAACATGGCAACCCATGAAATCGAATTCATGGTTGCATGAGTTGGAAAAAAACACCAACCCACGCTACCGAGAATGCGATAGCATGAGTTACAATGTTGGTTTGGCTGAGGGGGATCGCCCCTCTCCCCAATTAATAGAAAAAACATCTTCCATTTCGCCATCAAATAATGTATCTGCTATGGGGACCGAACACGTAGTTGATAGATCTATGTTTACAAGACAAACACGATACCATTACACCACGGAATAGTCATACAGAATAAAGATTTTTTAATATATATATCTTCTGATATACTTAACAATAAGAGATTTTTAAAATAGACAATTTTATGCTGCAACAATGAGAAATATTTTAAACAAAATAATACAATTGTTAGATAAAACAGCGTTTTTACTCTGTTATAATTCTCTAGATAAAATTCATTATCAATTAGATCACAAAGAGCTGTATACAAGGAATTTTAACCACGCCCACCTACTTCAATGAATAGGAAACACTCGCGTTCCGGCTGAGCGAACATAGGTAATGCGTTAGATTATAAAGAATTTTTGTACTGAAAAGAACGAGTTAGCTGTCTGCTTTACTGCTAGTCCACCCACCCCCCACACATGAGATATGTAGATAAATAAAAATACAACTATTTAAATAATGCAGTTTTAGCCCACAAGCGACAATAAAAAGTTTTATTCTCTATCGAAACTCATATATTATATCTCCATTACAGTCACGTGGGCGCGCCTAGTCAAGTACAGGTAATATAGCAGGCGACAAATTCCTTTGACGTCATAATACAAGGGAACTTAGTAGGTAGAGTGTTTTGAGTGGTTGGATTTGTCCATGGGGATTTATCTCCCTTGAATCGTTTCAGGTGTATACGAATTTTATTTTATGACCATTTTTTTTAGACAGAGATGTTTTAATTAAATTTTGTGCAACAAATCGAATTGAAGGCACGCAAATGTCAAAGTATCTACTGGCTTCGTTTATCGAATGAAAGATTCTCTCCTCGCTGGTTTCTAAATCAAACGATTTAACTCCCCTAGGACGTTTTGCATATTTGCCTGTTCCACCTAATTTTGCATTCAGACTTTGTGAGACGGCTTGAAGATTCTCAAGACAATTATCAGTCTTCACGCCATTTATGTGATCAATCACAAATCCGTCTTCGATTAATCCGTTATGACATTCAAAAATAATTCTGTGACAAAGATATGTTTTATTTCTAGCACTAAACAACAAATAACCCATATTATTCAGATATCCAACCGGGTTTTTTAGTCTGCGGTGCCTGACAACACCATCACTGGAGGCTTCGTAATTAACAAGCACTGGATGAGGTCTGAAATCTTGGCTCATTTGTATAATAATACTATTTGTCTAATTTATTATAAACCTCTTGATATAATCTTGAGGGGTTTTGATGATTTTGTCCTTGATTTTATCAAGGACGGAGTCATTGATTCGTTTGTCATAATAGCGTTTTAGTTCCCTGTATCGTTTACCCCCACAAGCAAGACACAACTGCGATTTTCCTCTAACGCCCAACCCACATTGGAGGCATGGGAGAGGACCTTTTGAACCGTTTCTCACACTTTGCATATGATACCCACAGAATTCGCTTCTGCATGATTTGTTACATGGGGTTGTTGATCCAATCATAAGCCACTTACAGTGATTCATTATACTATATTTTTCTATTTAAATACTTGTTTTAATTATAACATGGAGGAGTTCAAGAGATTAGCGAAAATTAAGCCCTGGAAAAATACTAAACTCAATCTTGATAGGGAGTTCCAAAGATTATCGAAAATTAAGCCCTGGAAAAATACTAAATTCAATCTTGCTAGGGAGTTCCAAAGATTATCGAAAATTAAGCCCTGGAAAAATACTAAATTCAATCTTGATAGAGTCTCTGATACACCAAAACGTCTAATCGGTGATAGAACTATACTCGGTAAAATCAGGGAGTGTTTTAATGAATTCTACCGAGACGGTGCAGCATACTGTTGGTCGACATTTCGAATTATTGATGAAGATGTCAATGTACCCATCATCGATGCTACTATGAACGATGAAAGAGCAACTGAGATAATTTCACACCTTGGCGTAAAATCCAAAGGTGGAAATCCAAAGGTGGAAATCCAAAGGATTTCAAGCAAAGCAATTCCCAAACAAAGCAATTCCCAACAAAAGTATTTTTTCAGAATAAAATTCATTATCGAAGTCGAAGGCAAATGGATTATCAGGGATAAATTTGAACCAATACTCAAGGATAAAAAAACTGTCATTGTAAGTAGAGATTCCAAACCAGGAATTCTAACTGGAATTGACAAACCATACTACGAGAGATCTTATCCCGTAACAGCAATCGTTTATGGGATATATCCGTTAAATGATAAACCTGATATTGCAAAACTAGCTCCTATGAAATATTCACCGTTGACTTCGTCAAGGCTCAATTGTGTAGCAACACGGGTAATGGAACACTTCACAAATGCATCCCGAGGAAATAAACTAACTGATCTGCGACGTAGGAAAATAACCGAATGGGAACTGACAGTGAAACAGCACGGTGCAAAGATTTCTGATATAGCTAAATTAGAAGCATCATTAAAATTCCCAATATCAGTAACAACAATAACCGGAGAAGTATTATACGAACCGAAATATCAATCGCGAGGGGCTCCAATACAAATTATTGATCATAACGAACACGCGTGGACACCTGCAGTAACAATATTTCCACGAGAACGAACCGTGAGATATATCCCCCGGAATTTTCCGGGGAATTCGTCGGGGATGTTTTCTATGAAGAGAAATTATTTGATGCTATTCATGCGTTGTGTAAAGATGATCCTGTGTCAGTGTGGTTACTTAGTAGTGCTGGTTCCGAATCAGGATTTGATCAATTTGTAAGACCAAATGGTGAATTATATCGCGTTGAAGAATTAGATAACAGAATGAGAAAAATCGCTAATGATTTTTCACCGGAGAGTTCCCATGAAAAACTATTGACGGATAGTTTTACTATTCCATCAGTGGTAGCTCACTTCGCAAGAGAAAAAAACTCATGGCGTCCAACACGAAGTGATTTTCTCGAGGACGTTAAATTGAGTTGCATCGAATTTGGTCATGGAGGACTGTGGAATACAAAATACCATCGTGACGGTATGATTTCAATTGATATATCCGCGTGTTATCCTGGAAGTTTTCTCGGGTATGGAGAATGTAGTAACTATTTTAAACGATTTGGACACCCCACGCATGAAATGACTCGTGTTGCGATTAATGGGCCATTACCTGATTTTGATTTAACCGGATTCGCTCGTGTGATATCATTTGAACTCGCTACAGGGTTACATCCGTGTAGTTATGTTTGGCTTGGTAGACATATATCTGAAAAGGCCTGGATGCCAATAGTGTTACTACGATATATGATTGATTGTGGCATGCTGATATCGTTGATTGTTTCCGAAGCTATTATATGCTATCGAGCTCAGAAAGAAGTTTGGCTACCACAACCCGATCTAGATCGTATAATTAGCGAATTGCAAAAACAATTTCCTGATCGAAATTCGAAGAACAAATCATGAATTGGTCTAAGAAGTTATTTGAAATTAAAAAAGAACAAGCAAAGGATTTTGGACGAAGAATAATCGGTAAATTTACCCAGGGTGGAAGATACGACAATGCAAATTTTCCTCGCGGTTGATCATAGACGTCGCTGAATACGATTTTCTTGTAACGGATTTAACGAAACAGGGAAAACTTGTATCCCGTAAGGATGCTTTTCTATCCAATGGTGAGAAATTGGGTACGATTGTTACCTACTGTGATGGATATAATTCCCAGTACACACATTTGAGAAGTTCTATGCTAGCTTATGCTTCTATCAATTTATTTTCGATGATAAATAGATTTCCTAATACCGCGGTTAGAGTAGCTACTGATTCGATGTATATACACAATAAATACAAATCAGATGTAGCTAAATTCACATCCCAGGAGGAAGCGTGGGGATGTTGGAGATTTAAAAAGGAGACGCTACATGAGCATTGTGAATCGGCAGATGTTACCATGGATGAAAAGTACTTAAAATGTGATGAGATTCAATCAGAATTTTCTAATGCACCACCGGTATCTGATCCAATATGTAGATACAAGACAGTTTATTTAAACGGTTGTGGTGGGTCAGGAAAGACAACTCGTGCAATTGAATTATATCGTCGGTCAAACATGATTGTGTTAACACCGACTCACAGACTCGCCAGAGAGATGATACAGCGAGGGGTAAATGCCTGTACTTATCATAGTTTCTTTCGATGGAAAGGCGATGAATGGACCCTTGATCGAATGGGTGATAAATTCATTCCTGAAATCATAATTTGGGATGAAATATGCACGGTATCGTTGAGAGTATTACAAACATTTCTCGAGTGGTTGTTAAACAAAAACACAAAAGTCGTCATGTGCGGTGATCACGGCCAACCACCACCATTTGTCGGTGGATCTCCACATGAATGGCTAAAGGGTTCTGTAGACTATTATGAAGAAATTAATACCGACCATAGATCACTTGATGAACAATTACGCGAGTTCAAAGCACTGATTAGATTACAACCGGATAAAATCCAATGCGAAATAGCGCGTGAAATAATTTCAGAAACTCCCATGAATGATTTCTGGGAAACGTGGAGACCAAATGATTTGATAGTAGCAAGTAGAAAAATAGTCAGAGACACACTTCAGATGAAGTTATTTGAAACGCATAAAGAAAAATTTGCAACACTTCCAGTACCGTTGTGTTATAGGCCTTCGGATACACGAAAGCAGAATATTGAAGTTGATATTCCAGGGAAGAGTGAAAAGCAGATTCTCGTGTTAAATGATATTGTGCTGGTTGATATCAGCGTCGTCGAAAATGCATTGCGTGCTAATAAATCCCCATGGACGCTAGGATACGCAGCGACGATACATTCTTCACAGGGATTAACTATATCGGATACAATTGTTTGGATGGTAGATAATCGCATCGAATGGTCGAATTTAGTCTATCTCGCAGTATCCAGAGTACGAAGAATAAATCAGCTTCGAAGAGTTGTCCTGACAGAGTCAGGCGATGATGAAATCATTTGTGGCGATGATGACACCACAATCAACGCCGACAACGTCAAGGATATAATCAGAAAAAAACTCTCTGGTTATAAACAACAGGATAAAAAAAATAATAGAAAATTGGACATTGATGCTAAATTAATAATTACGCTGAAACAACAACAGAATAATCACTGCGCGAGTTGCAATTGTATAATGCGTTGGCAGTATTCGGATAAAGATCCTCGCCAATTTACCGTAGACAGAAAAAATAACAGTCTCGGTCATGTCAGAAACAATGTGATGTTGACTTGTCTTGAGTGCAACAGACGCCGGGGTGCAAGCACAATGCCTCTGGCATCGGGTGCTAATTAAAACCCCGCGGTGGTAATTGAGTATCCTCGGGAATTACCTGTAGTTGTTGTCGAGTAAATCCTCGCTGAGGAGCAGTTGAATCCAGTTTATAGATTGCTGGTCTACCAGTTGATCGTGTTATAGTAGATATCTTGTGTGTAGTAACACTCCAAATAGGATCGGTAGCCCTTTTTCTGCCACCTTCAAGCTCTCCTGGTTCGTATAAGTACCTAACAGTGACATTACTACCAAGAATTGGTTCGGAAACGCTAGCGTTTCTAGAAAAATCTTTTTGTGGTTGTACGGGTATAGACTTCTTTTTAATAGCGTTCCTAGGTTTCATGTTGATTGTTCTAGTGATCTCATTATTCAGTGCGGTAATCACAGCTGGTAACCTTTTGACCCATTCACGGGATCGCTTTTCTTGAATGAATTCTTTTGCGTATTGATATCCAAATAACCGCTCAGCAATCGTCCGATTAAATCGTTCGACAATGGCCTGATCGCGATGTAGCGCAGTATGCCCTCGTCGTATGGTGACATTATGATTTTTCATTGTAGATAGAACCGCACCCTGAAATTCCTTGCCAGGATCAACCTGCAATAGATTTGGCCAGTGCAGAGGACCTCGTCGATAAATCCTTTCAAATGCAGAAGCAACTTCAGTGGCTGATTTTGTTTTTAACGGTTCTGCTTCTTTGTATCGACTTGCAATATCAACTACGGTTAACGCATATTTGTAACCACGATCATGTGGCAAAAATAATATATCAGCCTGATGAACTTCATTAGGAGCAGTCACATCAAAATGCGAGAATTGAATTTGTTTAGGCGGTGGTAGATAAATTTGCCATAGTGCCTGTTTGGATAACCAATCCGCCGCTGTAGTTTTTTTCACTTTTGCAGCGCTAGCGAGTTTATGGACTGCTGATTTACCCCTCCAGTATCCTCTTGGGGAATAATAAATTGATTCCATATTATTAATTACCAGCACCCATCATCAATTTGCCTTTCATATCTGATTTTACCAACCACGAAGCCAACTTTTCTTTAAAAGATTTATCAGGAATAGCATTTAACGCATGAATTAATTTCACATCCGCGAGATGCCTGTTTTGCAGATTGCTGCTTTTATATGCAACATCATGAGCATGACACGCCTTATCAATAGCGTTTATCGGATACTCGCCGGATCGAGGTTGATTTTGATCATCAAGTCTGATATCTAATCGTGTTCCGGGACCACAGTAGCTATATCCTGGAAGGTGCTTTTCTCCGGGGTACTTTGCCCATGGGGTTCCAGGGAGCTTTGCCAATTTGGCTGCGATATCACCTCCTCGTTTTTTTTAAAAATATCTCCGGATTGTAAAATCTTTGATTTTGTAGAAATAAATCTAAACTTTTTTATACCACATGTTGCACATCTACCAGTTAGTGCTGATCTGTTATTTTTAGTTGTAACCGTCGTCACATCATTTGTGCTAGTACGCGTTTTACACTTCACACAATATAGATCCATAATTTATGTATAGAGATATGAATATAATTGATTTTTCAGCGACTAAAATAAGAGAACCAGTTAAGCATCATGCAGCGCTACCAAACTCTATCCGTGCAATTATAATCGGGCCATCTGGATCCGGCAAGACTCAATTGTTGCTCAATTTAATAATGAGATGGATGAAGTGGGATAAGTTGTATTTAATTGCTCCTAGCGTAGATGATCAACGATGCTATGAAGTGTTAAAGGATTTTAACGAGAATGCATCAGAAATTAAAGGTGAGAATACCATTGATTTTATAACTGATATTGACGAGGCGCCATCCGTGGATGACCTTGATGGGAGCATTAACAATTTAGTCGTATACGACGATGTGATGTTAGACAATCAAAAACACCCGGCTAGAATATTTTCCCGGGGGCGTCACAAAAACACTGATGTGATATATGTCACTCAACGCTACACTCAGATTCCAAAAGTGATCAGAGATAACTGTAATATTCTTGCTGTGTTTAACGGCGTTGATACACATACGCTACGAAATATTTGGCAGACATGGTGTTCCGATATGGATTTCAATCAATTAAAAAATTTCTTTAGTCATGCTCAGTCAACCCCGCATGGATTTGTAACAATAAATTTACATGATCCTCGGACACGATATCGTATCGGACTCGATCAAATATTTGGTTGAAATCATTTATTATTTTTGTTAACCAGAACTGAAAGTTCCAGCAGCAGAGAGGGTGATGACCACATTGTTGCGACCTAAATTGATTGAAAAATCGCAAAGTCTCCGTTTGCCAAAATGGAGACTTATTTTTTTGGTTAAAATAAGGTTTCGTAGGAAGCATTATTTTTGCTTGAAAACGTGGTCTGTTCACCCTCTCTGCTGCTAAACTAACATACCTAGGTCATAACCTTAGCGAAGAAACCTTGGCCCCAGATAGTTCGAAGGTCGACAAACATATGGACGCAGTATGACCGACCACTAAGACGGAAGTTCGATCTTTCTTGGGATTTGCAGGGTATTATCGACGATATGTTGCTAACTTCAGTGCTATTGCAAGCCCATTGGCTGACTTGACTTGGAAAAAAGCTCCGACGAAATTAGTATTGACAGACGCATGTGAACGAGCATTTCAGACGTTATAGGACAGACTGACGTCAGACGCAATTAGTGAAATTGCCTGATGTGACACGAGATTTTGTCTTACGTACGGACGCTTGTGATAGAGGTTTAGGGGCAGCGTTATTGCAAGAGCTAGACGGAAGCTTATTACCAGTTGCATATAGTAGCAGGACATTATCAACTGCATAACGTAATTTTTCGGTCTCTGAGATTGAATGATTGGCTATTATCTTTGAAATATATAAATTCCAACGCTACCTGTATGGCCGAAAAATTATTTTGGTAAAATACCACCAATCACTCGCCTATTTGGCTCAAGCTAAGTTGATAAATGGACGATTAATGAGATGGTCACTATTTCTGCAACAATACCAGATTTACGTACGGTATATTAAAGGCAGCGAGAATGTAGGGGCTGACTGCTTAAGTAGAATAGGGACGTCTGAGGTGAAGGGGTCACCTAAGGACGTGTAACTGAACCAAATTAGATCTCCAAAAATTTGGAGAGTAAAATAACGATTTTACCCTTCAAGGAGGGGCCTATGTGAAGGGTCAAGTTTCTGGCGATCTAGCAAAAATACGTTAGTTTAGACCAGAGAACCATTAATTAGTTTTACGGAGGCACGCCCGAATCATATCGCGATACTGCCCCGTACAGTATTGTTCCTTTATAATGTGACTGTCTAATTAGAGTCGTTGTTTATCCAGCAGCCAGACTGACTGTTAGGGACATGGTAGACTTCATTTTCATGGGAAAGTTGTCAAAATTGAGAAACAGCAGACATTCTGCTACTTAATACTGCCAGGTCAGGCTGACCCGACTCTGAAAGAAAGGGCATCAAAAATATTTGATACTGATTCGTCACTTTAAATAAGGGATGTGTTTTGACACAAGATTAATCGGATTTAATATCACCCTTATTGAAATTGAAGTCGGTCTGATTTTTTCCTGTGAGAGGACAAGATATAAAATTCACTACAGGATCCGAGCGGAATTTGAAAGAGATTTATTCGTAAAAAGGTGTGGTCCAGGCAAGCCGCCAATACTGGCTGGGTGACGAAAGCACAAAGGGAGAAAAAAGCTTTTTAGACATATTGATGTTACGTAATCCGAGACGTATGCTGAGAAAAAGAAAGAGAGGGTAGTGCAGTGAGACGTATATACCTGCGACGAAATGTTGCCCAGTGCTAAAATTCTAACGTGTTCAGATTGTATCCCGAGACGGATGGTAGCAAGTATCATCTTTGAGATCTAAAGTTCTGAACAGCAACAGAGGAAGTGGAAAGCTGAGGACTAGCAGGTTTTGAAATCGTACATAGCGTTGACTTCGATTGTTTAACTCGATCCTATGATGAACTAAAGCTATCAGTAACATATCGGCTAGTTCATTTAAAATTATTTGAGTTTTATTGTAATTCGGTGGAAGTTGTATTTCTAAAAGCAGAGTGTATTCTTAATGAAAGGAATTTTCACCATTGTTTATGTAATTGATTAAATTGTGTATATCTACTGGGGCTCGTATTTGTTTGTTCCTTATATCTGCTCAGCTCACTATATCTATTTCCATCTATAAGTTTCACCAGTTATCTTTACTCGAACCTTGGTAATTATATCGAGGGCGGTCATCTCTTAGATAACGAGTAAGAAAAAGGGGTGGGTTATATTATTTCTTATTATATTTATGCAACCCCGTGACAGTGGGCAACAAAAATATATAAATCATCACCCCCGCCCAATGACACCTCCCTATCTCATTTCCCTTATTTTGCTGAGAGCCCATCTCTACCTGGTGATTTCTTTCCTTCTTAATTTCCTATTGTTCTTATAATGTTTTCTTGCGTGACGAAATCCTCACGTATGTTTTTATAATTTGTGGATATCGTCTCGCATTTTATCTCTTGTAAATATTCGTCAATTTGTTTGTCACTTATTTATTGTGATGTGTATAGTTCTCCGTAATATTCTTGTATGTGTTTTAGTATTCTATTTTTGTCTTTTGTTATTCCCTCCCATTTAATATTGAGCAATTCTGAAGTTCTTTTCTTCTCCCAATCTTCTTAGTTCTTTCCTTTTATATAGACCCTCTGCATTTTTATATAGTTTTGTAAATTTTCCCGCTTTAATCTCCCTCCATTTATGTTCTTCCCATTTATTTTATTAAGCTTTTCATCTGGTGTTTATTTTTTTGTGTTCTGTATTTACATGTTTTTATTAAATTTTCTATCACTTCTTTCTCTAATTTTATTTTCCCTATCCTTAATTTTGTATAGTATGTTGCTATATTTTTGAATCTCCCTTTTAAAGTGTCCAATTCTTTTATTATGTACAAATTATCTTTATTTATATAAATTTCTATTTGTTCCTTAACTTTCCGCCCAATCTCTATGTTATCTAAGATCTTGTTGTTTATTTTCCATTGTCCCCTGTCCCATATTATCCTATTTGTTTTCCTTATTTCTACGCTAATTAATTTATAGTCCGAAAGTTTGTAATTTTATATTTCCTGCTTTTATATATTTATTTGTTCCCGAAAGTGTCCCCCCAAAAATTTATGTATCCTACTCCCCTTATTATCTTTGTAATCGAATGTGTATTCTACCCTGTGCACATGCAGTCTCCTGTATGTCAATCAGTTTCTGTGTCGTCATTATGTGTTCCATTTTGTCTTTAAATCGTATGTCATCTGTTGTTAGTTGTCCTGTTCTGTCTATGTTATCACCTAAACAGTTTAAATCCTCTCCTAGTTTCAAATTTCCTATAGTTTATTTCTCTAAATATTTGGCCAGTTCGTCAATAAAATAAGTTTATTCCACCCATTACAATGTGTATTGAACTCCCCTTAAAATGGTTTCCCTTCTCTATTCTTTCCCATATAACCACTCTTTTATTTTTAATAAAACCGGCCACCCCACCCCCTCTTATATATTTCCCTATAACGTCGTTCGTAATTATAAAACTGTACATACCTCTTTCCATATCAGTTTTCAGTCTATTATGTGTCTCCTGTATAAATAACATGTCATAGGTTTCTAATGTTTTTAATTTTTCTAATTTGTCCCTATTATCCCATTTGCGTTTATAGACAGTAAACGGAAGTTTTGTCCTCCATTTTTTGTCTATCCCAGGTTGTCGTATTATTTTTTTCAGAGTATGGTTGTTTTTTATTTTTGTATTGTCTAACTTTTTGTGTGTGTGTGATCCATTTGTGTTCATATATTTTTTCTGTGGAAATGCGGGTCATCCCATATCGTATCATTGCTACTTCGCGAATGGTAAAAATTGCTTGTGGTGTTCGACGAGTATAGTGTGTGTCAGTTCGTATTGTTTTCCGTTACTCTTGTCCCTTCGGATGCGCTATCATCGTCTGTTCTCTCCGTTTTCCTTAGACTCTTCATTCTCTTCCCTTCTTTACTTTTGTTCTCCCTCTTTTCCTTGGCTTGTTCTTTGTGTATTTATTTTTCTACCATATATATCTCAACGCTTTCTTTAGTGTCCTTAATATTTTATATTTTATGTTGACGAGGTTGATATATTACTAGCCTTCATTTTTTTAAGATTCCATTTCCTTGGTGCCATTGGTGTGGGTGTTGTGAAGGGTATCATTTCTAGTAGATCCCCCATGTCTTCCTCTTCTTCAATCTCCTTTCCCTTTTCACTCAGTACATCAAATCTGTTGGTTTTTTGGGTAGTAATGGGCTCTTTTCCTGGGGTCTTAACAATTGTATTGCTAGGGCTTAGAATATCCCTCCACTTATCAGCACTTGATTGGTTCTGCACTATTTCCTCCTGTCTTATTTCCTAAGCTGTTGTTGGTGGGCTATGTGGATTTTTTTGCGGAGAATTTATTACTTGTGCCGCAACGGCATCTGTATAAGTATTGGGGCTGTCATTCGGTTTGGGTGTTCCCTCTTTGTAATCCCATGGGCCGTGATCGGTTTGCCCGCATCTGGGGCACTTTCGATCGTCCTCGCACCCCCTGTACCAGCTTTTGAATTTAAAGCCCAGTACGTAAAAGAACATGGGGATTTTCTTAGCCTCTTGTCTGGTGATTGTTTGTATTCTGCCTCCAGTCTGAGTGGGGCCAAAGCCCCAAAAGGATGCCATCTTATGATAGTTTACATTGGCTCTCAACTTTTGCTGGTCTTTTCTAACTTTGTTCGCATGTGTCTATCTGAAGCGAGAGTCTGTTCACATGCACTTCGACAGTCTTTCGGCCTACCTCTTTCTCGAATGGTGGGACCTCCCTTACTTTAGCCTTTGCACCTTTTACCTGCAGCATCTTTAAGGCTATAAAAGGTGTTTAAAGGTCTTTTGGATGCAACATATATTTGTTTAGATCCGTATTCTGGAGGGCCTCAATATTTCCAATGTAGTATTTCATCGCCTGTAGTGTCGCTAAGATTTCCGCCTGACGTGGCACTCTGCTTTTCTCCCCCGAATCCAGTAGTTGACACCTATCAGGATGGAAGGCCAGCAAGACATAATGCTGTATTGTATTCCTGAAATATTTGTTCAGCTTTGACTTAAGTGCTTTTGGCGGCACATCTACCCCTCTGGTGGCTGCATTAAATTCGGAGTTCATATCCAGCAACTGCACGATGTTCATCCCGTCTGTAATGTCACACTATTACAAATCTGGTCATTGTTATGTTTTGCATTTTTCTTTAAAACAAGCCGGCCAATGTATGTGTTTAACTCCAGCATTCTAAATATTCCTAATTAAGCCTGTAAATTGGGCAAATATGTTCTGTCCAAAATTGTATCTAATTAAGGAATCTATTTGTTTTCTAAGTAGCTTAGTTGGTGAACAACCTGTACTTTGTGAACCAAAAAGACTGATCTTTCTTAATCTGCACAATTCTCTCAACTCAATGCAACCTGAAAAGAAAAGTGAACAAATCTTTTTATTACTTCTCCGTGTGGGTAGTCCGTAAACCTAATTGCGATCATAAACACTTACTTTGCTTTTAAACAAATTAGAATTGTTTCGAAATCCATACAAGTCAAAAGCCATAAATTGTGACATGAAGGCCCAGATGCAGTATCGTGGTGCAAATAAAAATTATGTTGCTGAGTTTACTGCATTAACTGTTTGATGTGAATTCAAGTATATCCGCAGACCGTGATGTGTAACTGAATTGTTGTTGTATTAATAATAATATTAATAATAATAATAATAATAATAATAATAATAATAATAATAATAATAATAATGATGTTTCTGCGCTAACTATGGAATATCTCACAGCTAAAATAGCTCGACATTGACTAGAAATAATTATGAAATATCTCCCCGTCAGTGATTCTATCAAATAGCAACTATTGCAGCGTCAGGAAGCTCAGGTGGAATTTTCAGAAGGTACAGAACAGTTATCTAAATTAAATGTCGAACCAACCTAAACAAATTGTTACGGCAACTGAGACAACAAAAAGATCTTAAAACATTACCAGAGGATATTGCTGGTCAACTTCAATCCACTCCACCACCTCATTAACCTCTTTAGCCACAGTCCGGAGCTCGACCACCACCACCACCACCAAAGTTAGAACATGATATATACATTTATTGATGAAGGTGTTGCCGCTATCAGGGATGCAGACCAAATAATTGATAGTGCCGTGTTTGGATACGGGGGTAGACATACAATACGTAAAACCAGAATATATTAAAACTCTAAAAGCTGCCTATTGGGTGAAATATTTATACTGTGTTGCTTTTAATATTCAGCAGATCATATCTGATGAAGATATTAATAAGTTTGTTATCAATGACTGGACGGCAAAGGAACATACTGCAAGAGTAAACTAGAAAACGAAAGAAAAACAGGAAGAAAAGAAGCATAAACTTGAAAAAGCAACAGGGATGGGATAAAATCAGGTGTAAAAACCAGATCTAAAACAAGGATATAAAATGTAAATAGCCGAGTCAGAGGTATTCGCCTTAACCACAATCAGATCCGCGCTATATATCTTGAAAACGATACAGTAAGTGACCGTGCAACTCCTAATAATATAGTTTTTGGTCCTATGGAGGTTCTTGTGCAGGCTTTCGTACGGCAACCACCATACTGGACTCTAGGATATGTAAAAACAATTCCTTCCTCACATGGGCTAACAAACTCATATCTACTGTCGATGATCAGGTCGAATGGTAACATTTAGTGTATTTGGCATTATCTAAAGCTTCAAAAAATGTGTGACCTGCTGACAATTGTCCGCGACAATTCCAAAATAGTTTAAAATCAACCTCACGTGACCCATGGGATCCACTGCGTGCCCGTCCCAGACACCGAAACGAAAAGATTAGTTGGCTATCGGCGAGAAGAAAACAAAATATACGCGAGTTTGATCTTGATGCTGCATTTATCATGACGATTAAACGACAAAATAATTACTGCTCCTTCTGTAACACATTAACATTGTGGGAATATTTTTCTAAGGACGTACGATCATTTACCGTGGACAGAACCAACATATGAAGGAAAGATGGCCGTCATCGCTTAACTTCTTGAGAAAGGCTCTTCCGTTTTTGTGCTATTTTTTCATGATATTTGTGCTTGTTGTCTATCTTCGTCTACATTATTGTGTTTCATCATGCATTGGCTGTTCCGTTCGTATGTGTTAATTCATCTCCTTGTTTTGGAAACGAGAACAATTATAATATTTCTCAGCTGTTTTGTTCCATTGTTTAGACGTCATTTGTTTTTTAATAAACCGCCGTCACGTGATCGTCAGTCAACCCGTTTACAATATAAAGACCCACATTAATTGCATTAAATGACCACATGTTGGCTCTAGATACTAAATTGTGCTCAAGACTGAACGAACTGGGACTACATTCATCATTACTTAAATGTAAACGGAAGCGAAAAAAAGTAACATTGTTTCGACGCTGGCCGGCGTAGAACAGGAAGAAAAATTCCAGTTATCTCCATTTCGTCCGTAACAGATAAACAATTAAAAAATTCTACCGTTAATTTTGATAACATGATTCAAATTCCTCTTAAATCGTCAACCGTTGTGTCAACTGTCCCAGGGATACTACTACATATTGCATTATTCAACGCTCAATCAGCAGGATCACCGGAAAAGCGCACAGAAACAGTTAATTTTATCAACGACCAGAATATCGACTTTTTCTTCCTGACAGAAACATGGTTACGATCATCAGGCGATGAACCTAAGTGTGCGGATTTAACACCCAGAGATTACTTCATCAAGTCGTTACCCCGCAACTCTCGCGGAGGTGAAATTGCTGTAATTACATATAATTCCATGATCAAAATGCCTTAAGTACAACACAACCTTAAATTTCTGCCACACATCGTTTGAACAGATCCAAACAAAGCTCACACTGGAAAAAAGTCAGTCCAGTTTTCTGTCTCTACCGCCCTCCTCCTAGTAGAAAAAACAAGCTGACTGAATCTCTCTTTAGGAGCAGTTTCCAAATCTTCTAGAGTTTGGAAATTCGATAGGTGGTAACCTAATTATTCTTGGAGATTTCAACTTTCACTCTGACTGTCCTGGAAAACCATACACGTTAAAACTCCTAGATTTCATTATTGTTTGAAATCTTAAACAGTCAGTTAACCAACCCAACCATAAACTTGGTCACATTTTAGACTGGTTTCTTTATAGACCTGATAATAATATTCTGCAATCCACCCTTGTATCCCACGAACTTGCATCGGATCACCTCTGCATTGTATGCCATCTCGACGTATCAGTCCCTAACCCTCCACCTATATTTGCTACTAAGAGACGCCTCCGTATGATAAATAGAACCAAATTCATGCATGACATCCATGAAAACCTAACAATTTTCTTACATCCAACAGCGGAACAACTTGATAACTGACTGCGTTCATTGCTTGAAAAACATGCCCCAGCCACCAAATGCAGAGTATCAATAAAAAAAAATGTTATCCATGGTATAGCAGTGTTTGAGACCAGCTTCGCACTGTTAAAAGACATCGCCGAAAAGCAGAGAGGCTTTGGCTTTCCACCAGACTCACTATTCATAAACAAATCTATGAAGCCGCTAAAAGGAACGGCACATAGTCCATTTAGCCAAATCATCCCACTACAGTAGCAAGATCATGGAGAGTTTCAGCTGCAAAGAGCTCTTCCACATAACTAACAAACTAATGTCAAGGAACAAATGTACACAACTTCCAACAACCTTCTCTCCACTAGATCTTCCGGACCAATTTGCAAATTTCTTCCATGACAAAGAACAAACCATTAGAGATTCGCTTGAAAGCACAATTTCAACTGACTCGTCACCATACAGTTATGATGCAGAATTTCAGCGACAACCATTAGGAGCATTTTAAACTGTTTCTATTGATTTAGTACGGACAATCGTGATGAAGAGTGCACCGAAGTCTTGTGAACTTGATCCAATTCCGACATCACTGCTGCTTGAGGGCTTAGACCCAATATTGCCTTCACTAACTGATATTATTAATATCTCTCTCTCTCATTGGGGAATTCTCATCATTTTTCAAAACTGCCATCGTAAAGCCTCTGCTGAAGAAACCAACACTTAACCATAACAATTTAAAGAACTACGGCCCAGTTTCTAATCTCCCATTTATATAAAAAATCTTAGAAAAGGTTGTTTTAACCCAACTTGTTTCTCATATGAATTCAAACAGTCTTTTTAGCAATGTACAGTCTGCATATCGCCCTCGCCACAGTACGGAAACTACTGTTCTAAAAGTATTTTAAGACATTCTCTCTACCTTGGAAAGTGGAAAGATTACAGTCCTCTCTGTCCTTGTTTTGTCTGCTGCACTTGACTCCATAGACCATTATATATCATTTCACCGTCTTCAGCATGTATTTGACATTTCACAATACTGTTTTACTGTGGTTCAAGTCCTACTTAGTCAACAGCACACAAATTGTATCTGCAAATAGAATACATTCCAGCCCAGTTGACGTGTGCTGTGGTGTTCCATAGGGATCTGTTCTTGGACCTGTTCTCTTCATTCTATACACGCAGCCGCTCTCAAGTGTCATAGATCATCACCCAGTGTCGCACCAATTGTATGATGATGACACCCAAATATACAAGTCTAGCCACCCAACTGTAATTGATGCTACCTTCCATGGAGTTGAGAGGTTTATTTATGATGTGAAATCATGGAGGACATGTAACAAGCTGCAGATAAATGATGATAAAACTGAAGCTATTCTGATCACAACACAAATACTTTCTCATTCACATCCTTCACTTCAGACAATAAATATCAGCAACATAAACATTAAATTCTCACAGTCAGTGCAAAACCTAGGCGTTATTCTAGACAGTACTCTCATATTGCATCAACATGTCATGAATATATGCACGACTACATATGTTGAATTGAGACACATCAGTTCCATTTGTAAATAGATTTCAGTTGATGCCACTAAAAACCTGTGTGTTCATTAGTACTTTCAAGACTGGACTACTGTAAGTCAATTCTGTCTGGTTCGTCACAATATTTACTCCAGAAACTTCAAAATGATCAAAACACAGCTGCATGGATCATCCTTAGAGTACCTCGATCAGAGTACACTTCACCACTGCTCTGTACCCTACACTGGCTATCAATTTGATACAGAATCAAACACAAACTTTGTTCTCTGTTATATATTTTACTGACAGACACCAGTCCAACATAACTATCCAGCCTCACCCATGTGTAAACACCAGCTAGATACTTACACTCTTCTTCTGATAATCGTATAATCATTGTTCCCAAAGTGAAAACAAAGTCATATGGACAACGTTCTTTTGCATACCAGGGCCCAGTGATGTGAAACGAATTGCCCACTGAAATTAGATGCAAAGAGAAAGAGGTCCCTTTTAAGAGTGCTCTATAAAAGCACTAGTTTCGACTGCAGGGACAAACTTAGAGACCTAATCACGTTTTGTATCTTATATGTTTTCAGCATGTTTTTATGTTTTCCAATTTCATTGTTTTGTCATTTGTTTGTTCTGTAGTGTAGTCATATCATTATTGATGGTGTAAAGCGCTTAGAGCTTCGAAAGATTAGGCGCTATACAAAGTCCTCATTATTGTTATTATTATAAGGTTTGGTCACACACACGAAACGTTCATGAAGACATGTCTATGCTTTATCCATGTAGGGGCGATAATACCAATAGACGCTAGCATATCTATCTGATGTATCGGATGCTCGCTAGTAATAAATTAATTAATTTCGACTGACCTTGGTATATGGATGGAAACAAAACTCTTTTATTTTGACCCATGACGTCAAATTCTTCAGAATACCCACTTTTTATTTTTAATCCCTGTCAAAACGCAACACATATGTATACAGTAAGAAATACAAATAATTTGTCCACATGATTATTTTCTGACTTAAAGAAGACATGTGAATATTAAGCAGTTTGTTGCTAGATTACACTATTTTGCTATTAAATATAGATTGAAATAGTACATGTACTATTGTTAAAAATGACATGGAGGGCAATTATCATATACTATAAATGATAGGTAAATTGTAACTGATAGGTAAATTGTAACTGATAGGTAAATTGTAAATGATAATTGTAACTGATAGGTAAATTGTAAATGATAATTGTAACTTATAGGTAAATTGTAAATGATAATTGTAACTGATAGTAAATTGTAAAAGATAATTGTAACTGATAGGTAATTTGTAACTGATAATTGTATCTGATAGGTAAATTGTAACTGATAGGTAAATTGTAACTAATAATTGTAACTGATAGGTAAATTGTAACTTATAAGCAAATTGTAAATGATAATTGTAATTGATAGGTAAATTGTAACTGATAGGTAAATTGTAAATGATAATTGTAACTGATAGGTAAATTGTAACTAATAGGTAAATTGTAAATGATAATTGTAACTGATAGGTAAATTGTAAATGATAATTGTAACTGATAGGTAAATTGTAAATGATAATTGTAACTGATAGGTAATTTGTAACTGATAATAGTATCTGATAGGTAAATTGTAACTGATAGGTAAATTGTAACTGATAATTGTAACTGATAGGTAAATTGTAAACGATAATTGTAACTTATATGTAAATTGTAACTCATAATTGTAACTCATAGGTAAATTGTAAATGATAATTGTAACTGATAGGTAAATTGTAACTGATAATTGTAAATGATGATTGTAAGTAATAGGAAAATTGTAACTGATAGATAAACTGTAACTGATAATTGTAACTGATAGATAAATTGTAACTGATAGGTAAATTGTAACTGGTAGGTAAATTGTAAATAATGATACAAGCCGCTTTGATATATATCAATCAGCATGTTTTTTTTATCTTTAAATGTTTGTGTCAACTGTTCCGATAAATTTAATTGCCAGTTAGAACTTTTGGTAAAAATTTCAAGTAATTTACTCACATCCTTGAGCTCTGTAGAGTGGTGGGCAGGCACTAAAATGGTTCAAGAAAAGATGTCATGTTTATAATAATAACAGGTTAATACAAAAAAATTAAACACATGCAGCTTTCGTTGTGACATTGCGACACACAATTCAATCTGGTTTGTAGTGGATCACATCTTAAGGTTGACTTTGTTCAAAAATGTCCAAATACTTTAATACTTTGTTGATTTCTGTTCTTATGGGTTGTACATAATGACCTTCCAAAAGAGCATGGTTGTGTCAGGATGCAAGTAAAGTAAATAACTGCTGTTTAATGATACAGTATTTTCAATCAGATTTTTTTAAAAATGACACCCATTGCTGATATGATACCGAATACCCACATGACCTGTCTGGCTTCATCTCTGACATAATACAATAAGTTAATTTGTTATTATGGCACACTGAACATAATACACAGAGTAAAGTTTAAATGTTGCAGAAATGTTTAAACAGCATTTATCTACATTGGCCAATTTTTTTTAGCAAATGTTTAAACTTGAAGCTACATTAGAATATGTTGTTTATATGTGTCTCCCACCCCCCAGGTGAAGGTGCCTCATTGTCTTGCTAGTGTTTTATTATAATAAAGTTACACATTATATTTAGATCAAAAAATGAGACGGAATGCATCACATCAGATTTACATGAAAGCCATTTACAAGTGTATTGATAAAATATTTCTGTATTATTTTCATTTTAGCTGCAGGCAGTGAATTACATTTTTCACACATGGGTGTGAAGAACATGTTATGTTGGAATATTTATAAAGTAGTTCTGTATTCAATTTACCTGTTAGCAGTGAATTATATTTTTTACACATGGGTGTGTAGAATATGATGTTGCCATATTTATGAAGTAGTTCTGTATTCAATTACATTTTTTACACATGGGTGTGTAGAATGCGATATGTTGCCATATTTATAAAGTAGTTCTGTATTCATTTTTACCTGCTGGCAGTGAATTAGAATTTTTACACATGGGTGTGTAGAATATGATATGTTGCCATATTTATAAAGTAATTCTGTGTTCCTTTTAAGTGCTGGCAGTGAATTACATTTTTTACACATGGGTGTGTAGAATATGATATGTTGCCCTTTTTTAACAAAGTAGTTCTGTGCTCAATTACATTTTTTTACACAAGGGTGTGTAGAATATGATATGTTGCCATATTTATAAAGTAGTTCTGTATTCATTTTTACCTGCTTGGCAGTGGATTAGATTTTTTACACATGGGTGTGTAGAATATGATATGTTGCCATATTTATAAAGTAATTCTGTGTTCATTTTTTACTTGCTTGCAGTGAATTAGATTTTTTTACAATTGGGTGTGTAGAATATATGTTGCCATATTTATTAAGTAGTTCTGAATTCATTTTAACTGCTGGCAGTGAATTACATTGTTTACTCGTAGACATAAACAGCACCTCTTACTGTTGAAATACAATGTCATCAGTGTTAGTGTTGCTTGTTTAAACTGGACCGTTTAAGTACTTGTTAATATAAGATATTTCTGCTAGAGAATACATGTATCATGTAGAGCCCTTTGATAGGTGTGATTGCTTATGATGCATATATAAAATATGCATACCTTTCTTACATATGCATACCTGTTGTAGTAGACATACTGTATATTACAGTATGAACTCAAAATCAATTATACATTTACATGTATGATTGAAAATATTGAAGTCTGAATTAGGGCTGTCACATTAACATGAAACGTGAATTTTTATGCCTGTCAACTTTTAAAGCAGTTCTGTGTGAAAATGTGTGTTAAAGACAATCATACATTGTCATATTGGACGAAAAAGAAAGTTCCATTCTTTAACCAAAACGTGAAGTGTTGATGTTCTAGAACAATTTTCTTATGTTGCTAAATTATACAAGTAAGAATAGTACATTTTAAAAAAATATTTTACCCATAGTCGACATTATCATCAATGATTATGACTTGAATATAAATCACTATGCTGGTTCTCACTTTGTATCTAGGTAAATGCTTCATATTAGTGCAATAACAAGATTAAATTTCTTTTATCTTTAACTGATTGCTACTAACAAAATTAAATTTGCTAATATCAACATCTCTCTTGTCATACTTATTCATACCGTACCTACTCACAAAGTCCAACTACAAACTGCATAGTTTCAGATTTGCCATTGTATAATGCACTGGCAGAAAATCAGTAGAAAAGGCAACAAAGGCCATGATTTGCATGTGAATTATGCAATGGCAGATCAGGTTCTTTACTGTTTGCAGTTTAATTTGACTTATAAGTGAATACATATGGTACCACAGGTATCCTGGTAAATGTTAAGAAAAGCAACATCAGTGTTACATAAGGTGATCACTGACTAATGACAGGGAAATCATCTCCAAGAAATGTTTTAGAAGTACTGGTATATGGTATTTTAAGGTTAGACAACGTGACATCACTCATACATGTAAGACTAGTCAAGTTGACATTTATTGTATTAGATAAAGCTTACGATCCTACTTTGATACCATATTTACTCTCTTATAAGTAGAGTCAGACTACAAACAAAGATCCTACTATGCCATAGTATAAGGCACCTGCAGACTATTATATGTTTTTTTTTCTATTGATCAAACTGCACAGACTCAAATCTGCTGGTGACTTATGCATGGCAGATATAGGTCTGTGCAGTTAAACTGAACTTATAAGCATGTACATTTGGTATGTATTTATTTTTTTCTCCAGCATTTTCACACAGGTCAATTCTCTCTCTCTCTCTCTCTCTCTCTCTCTCTCTCTCTCTCTCTCTCTCTCTCTCTCTCTCTCTGACATTTTCTTATGATAGATATTTCATATTTTTAAGAGGTAGCAGTTTTTGTATGAAGATATTAGCAACATGTAGACCCCTTTATGTGTGTTTTAAAAATAATATATACAATAACTAATTGTATTTATAGTTTATCACCATTGTCACCCAGTCCTTTCCAGAACTATTCTGCTTGCCTTCCAGCAAAACGCAGCAGACATAAATCCTTACATTAGACTTGTTTTCATATGGCAAAAAAACTCCCGTAAATTGTCATTTTTACAAAAGACCTTTTAACCGCATAGTCAACAACATAATGTTTGTGTTAGATCATACCACAAAAAAAAAAAACAGACTGTAAAATCTTAAGACATAGCCTAGAAGTCTGCTATGATTGTACTGTTTTTACCATAGCTTATAACTGAAAAATTGTAGATTAGAAAAGGAATTTATTCCAGTTGGAGTGAAGGCTTTTTGAGTAAACTTTACTCTTTCTATTCACATGATATTCAGTAACGATATTAAGGTGGTGTGGCCAAGGTCAACCAGATGCAAAATAAGCAGGTATTTCCCAGCAAAAAGAACCTTTTCTATGTAATAACCTCACATGCTTTAATAAGCATAAATCTTTGGTAAAATTTCTTAAAAACTTACCTATTTTTAGCATACGTATCCCATCATGCCACATATAAGGGAAGCAACTGCTACAGAAATTTTGCAACATGTACCATACATATCATCTGTCTTCTTACGCCATAACTTTTAGAGTTAAATGCGTCTAATGAATGGATCATTGTGTTTTAGTCAGAAAACCACTGGGAAGGGGGGTGGGGGTGGGAAAATGTGCCACTGAAGTAAAGAGCTCACACACAACCTAGTAATTATGAGTTAACTCTTCTTTTTATGTAGACATATGGCTCTTTGTTATATATGGAAGAGTTTTCTGCTGGTGAAATTTTGTGTAGGGTTAGAGGGGATATATTTTTGTTTCACATTCATAGAACTGGCATAAAATTTCATAAATAGAAAGTCAGATCTGTTCTATAAATCTTGGTATATTTTTGTACAATTTGTATTTGAAAATAAATCAAGAACTTGAAAATAAAAGGTATTTAAATTATTGGAATATCACAGTTTAATCTTTATAAAATGAGAAACAATCGGATAAGTGAAAAGGTATTCAAATATAAGTATCATCGCTGCCTTTTTGTAACACCTGTATAATATGTCAGCTGAAGTATTCTCTGCTACAGTTAAAAAAGGAGCAAGCGGTTTGCAGAATGGCATACTGTATATACTCACATAAAATCAGGTCCTGATACAAACAACAAAGCCTCTTATCTGTCATCACATAATATGCCAGCACAACACTGTCATCACGACATCAGGGTATGTTATAGTTGTTTCAGATCATTAATAACAAGTGGCATTGCATGTTATGTACCTGCAGATCTGGGTCTGTGATGTAGCACTTGACTTATATTCGAGTATGTATGGTACTTGTGTTGCTGCGTTGTAATATTACAATACAACCCAAGCTTGACCTAGAATTAGTAAAAATGGCAATTTTAACTACCAGGACTTCTTTGACTTGTATTGTACCCATTGGTCAAGAAGGTGTAAATTGGAATACATTTTCCACAGTATATTACAGAACAGTCTAATGCAGTCTCATTCACAATAAACTGGCCTTGTTATTCCACGTAGTAACCTCAGCAGTCTTTTTTCCCCCTGCTAATTGTGCCAAGTCGATTGTGGCCTTAGGTTTGCAGGATAATAGTGAGAAACAGTTGCAGTAATGTCAATTTATTCAAGCTCATTACTAATTGGACTTGTTTTTCTTTTTTCTAGCCTTGCTGATTGCTGTGTCTGTGTGTGTGTTTGGGGCCAAAGCATATATGAATCATGGTGCTGTTGTGTTATCATCTGATTCCCTACAGCCAAAATGCATCTACGGCTGGAGTTTTTGGGTTGCTGTGGGGGCTGCAGCGATGGCTCTTATTACAAGCACCCTCTACTTTTGTGTTGGTCGTCAAAAGGATCCTTACAAGTAGAAATGAAATGGCATCTGCATCAGGAAAAGGAGTGAAAGAGAACAAGATGAACAAAGAACTGCAACTGTTCAGCAGGCCTTAGTAAATAACTTATCTTCAGTCCACAGATAAATTTGCACACAAGTCAGTCAAATATTGGGATGGTTTGTTTTGTGAATTAATAAAATATCTTATATTTTGTAGTAGCTTTAAACACATACGATTCATTCAGGTTGTTACATTTAGTGAACTTCTGAAATGAATGTCATGACCTCATCCACAAATTCAAAAACTTTGAAAGAATTTAGCAGTTTAAGTAAGCATTGAAGTCAAATTTTCCTAGCTATCAGAAGACAAAATTGTTTATAATTACTTTTCATAGTTAGTAAAGAATGCATACCATTGTTTGGATTGACTGGAATTTATGATCTCCAGCATGATAGCATTATTAAATGCTCTAGATAGGAAATATTGAATGTAATTATCAGATATATTAGATCTTGTTATTTAATTTCTTGATGACTCTGTGGGTGGGCAAGTAGGTGTAAATATAAATTCTGATCTACTATTGTAATTATAATCAACAAGTAGCAAATTTTGAAAAGGAACTTAAAATTTCCAAATGAATAAATTACATTTCAGTCACGCCTAAACAAAGTCAATTTTAATTTTGTGTCAGACAGTACATTATGCAGTTTGAGTTTAGATTTGATACTTATATCTCTGTCCATTATTAAAATGGAAATTATCCTGTATTGTTTTTTTATGGGGTTTATTTTGGTTGTTTCCTTATTTTATTTAATTCTTTTTAATTGAATAGTTATGCAACCTAATATGGAATTTTTTTTTTTATTTCTTTTTATTTTCCAAGTATGGTAACTTGTGAGGTTAGTGTTTTCCCAGTTTATTTCCAGAAGCATCGCTTGTAATTATTTAATAGAGTAATTTAAGTTTTAATTGTATGTATGCATTTTAATCAAAAGGTGAAAGGGGAATTTATGTAGATAAATAAATAAATGTAAATCTATCATTGTATATATATATATATATATATATATATATATATATATATATATATATATATATATATATATATATAGGCTAGTTACATTAACTGTATGACTCTACACTAATAGCTCCTGAAATATAGTTTCAGCAATAAAAGAATCAACAGTTTTGTTAAAGTAGTAGTTTAAGGTTTTTATTCAATGCTTGATCATGTGCTGAACATACAAGGCCTGGCCTTCCCGTTGTTTTAGTTCACTTGCACACAATCAAAAGTGAACCAAAATTTCACTTCCTATTAGCATTTCTCCTTCCTGACCCAAGCATGATATAGGCGAATTCCGATAATGATGTAATTATTTTTCAAATGAATATTTACCAAATTGTATTTGAAAATATAATTCCTAGCATCTCCACAGTTAAACCAACTTCATACCAAGTAATCCATTTCAGTCAATTCTCCATTTATGGAGCACTACTCAGGGGCATCTTTCAAAGGGAAGATTGTTTGTTGGTCCGTTGAAATGGAAGGTTTTGACATTATGAGGCTGACTTCACAGTTATAATGAAGGCAGTTTGGTTACTTTAATAGTTTATATTTTTTTACAAAGTCATCAGAAGTTTATTTTATAACTAGAACAGTGTGCAAAAACTATTTTTTCATCATTGTTTTTGTCTCGATAGAACTATAACTTTTTTAATGAATATATTATATAAGATGTAAATGCAAATTTCAAGACAAAAAAGTAGTATACCTCACTTTTTGTTAAGCCCTGCCATCAGGTAACTTAAATATTTGTCATTTTGGTGTATGTGTGTCTAAGTAAGCGTATACATGTCTGTCCACACATAAAATCAAGGCAGATTCTAAGTGTATACCTGTCTGTCCACACCTGGGATCAAGGTAGATGAAGCTTAGTATTCAGGATTTTTTTCTTGTTTGAGTTAAACAAAAAGAAGGCAAGCTAAACAAATTGGAATCTCATTTTATACCTGTTAATGAACAAACATGCTTTTCATCTCATTAATATTTTTCATTGAACGCCATTTATAGTTGACAGGATATTATTTGATATATTTTTATTCTTTAAAAACTTATGTTTGCTTTAATTTGAGATTATTGTTGTTGGAAAACTACAAGTTAAATAAACTTAAGTTATGTATGGTTTGTTTTGCTCAGTTGCATAATTCTAAAAGCTATTGCTGGTCTTTAATTTCAGGCACTTGTTCAACATCATATGTTAATGTCATGCAAGATGGTGTCATCACTCCTCTCATTTCACATTATTACATGTAGAGTTTGTAGCTTTGTTTATTCTTCTGAAATTTTGAAATTAATTCATAGAGAATATAATAGGCCAGAAATAAACTCAGAAAAAGGGGATCTGAAGGATTGTTTCAAAAAATCCGTTGTCAGATTATTTTGGACTGGTCAGTGCAATCAGTCTGGATTATCCATCAACACTTACATGCAGTGAAACCTGAATATAAAAGACATTCAAGGCACAAAATTGTTTGTCCTTTGTGGACAGGTATCATATATGAAGAGGTTAATTTATTTATGTGAAATAAGAAAAGCAGAGGGGTTTCAGAATGGGCAAAAAGTCTATAGTACATGGATTCCACTTGAGTAAATTTCACTGTAGAAGTTTAAAATGTACCTTCCTGCTTTCACCATCACTACAAGCTAATATTTTGGCTAGAATATTTTAAGACTTTTTATACCCCGTTATAAATGTTGTGCAAGTGTGAACCATATATCGAACCATATATACTTGTGTATAAGTTTAGTCCAGCTTCAGACAACATATACGTGATATTCTGCTGTCAGATAACGGTCCTGAAGAAAAATCTCTATTTTTTAATATCACTACATTGTTACATCAGAATTTTATCATTATTATGACAGATAATTTCTGGGGTGTTTTTAGATATTTTTTTCTTCAAATTTGTTTTAAAAATTTAAAATTTAAAAGACTTGAAGAAAATGAGATTATTTTTTCATTATTTTTTGACTAAAATAAACATTTAATGGCACTCCATTTGTTCTGCCTCGAAATAGCTTTATTCTGTTTCATTTTACAGTTCTTTTCCTTAATACAAGTGAAAAAGTTTTAATCCAAAGATTTTCTGTGATTTTTCAAATCATACTTCTATGGATTTTGTTTTTGTTTTCTTTTAAACTCAATGGTTCTTCATGTTCTCCTGTTGATATTATTTTTTTGCATTTTTCAATTTGTTTGCTAATTGTTATTGTTTATTTAAATATTGGATAATCATATTTGCAGTAATCAGGGTTCCCACGCTACCAGGAAAAAGTCTGGCGAAATGATAAATTTTTCAATATGCAATTTTTCTGATCCTAGATCCAAGCCTAAATGTCCATGTTGTGGGAATATGTGGATGAAATCCAGATTTGAAAACTGACCATTATTTGGTTTAAGCCAAATTTGTTGTCCAAAATGTCGAATCAAAGCTGAAATTTGGTAAGAAACTATTACACCGTGACATGTGGCTTGAACCATTGGTTTCAGATCTTAAATAGAACACCGGAGAAACAGGGACATCATTTCAATTGAGGGGGGGGAGGGACATCATTTCAATTGAGGGGGGGGGGGCTTGACGGGGTTGGTAATTTGTCTATACAACTTACATCAATTTTACAGCACATGTAAATTCCGGGAGTACCCACCATGCCCTCCCCAAATGACATCCCTGCGGAGAAATGGGTAAATTGTCATCCCTTGTGTGAAATTAAAAGATGATTCGAGCCAATATCAGTACAAGTTTGGGACTGGTTTGTGAAATTACAAGTAGACAAGCTGTTTTTAATACAGCAATTATAAATTTGAAGGTCTTCTGTCAAAATTTAAATCAACACTTTTGTAAATGTTTTTTAAATGATGGATTTTTGACCAAATCCTCTAAAGGAGTTAAGTTGTTTGAAAAATCTTGTTTGGGATTTTACTGGCACAGATAAATTCAGGGTTAAACTTTTTTCCTTACAAGATAAGATTCTAATATTTTGCATTTATTGTTTTTTCATACTGTGAAATGTTACTTTGTATAACATGCATATACGCTGCTATATAATTATTTAGAATTAAAGGTTTGAAAGGAAAGAAAATCATTTATGTTCATTATGTTGGTTTTCACATAGCAACATAATGCAGGTCAGCAAAGTTAGAATTTGTATTCTGTACAATGTAAACACCTCACATGTCAATTTCTAGGAATATAGTCAAACTTGTTTTGTGTGAGATATTTTGTGGTTTTGTACAATTTTTGTTTTATATAGATGTTTTGGAGAGTCTTGAAATAGAAACATCATTTAAATTTAGAAAATGCAATGTTTGAATAATCTAAATTGTTCTATAATTCCTTTCAGTAACGGTCATATGTGAAACTTGAAAAACATCATTTCTTCTTGGAAATGACGTGGAAATTTATCTCCAGAAAAGCATGGAAACCATGACAAATTTGTATAGGCATGTTCAGTAAGGTTTTTTACCGTTACTAGCAATAGGCTCCCTTGAAGAGCTCTTTGATACATTGAAATCAGAAACCGTGTGCAAGAATTTACAATCCCTATTTCCAACAAGCAATACTCCCGTTATGGATGCATCAAACGATACTTAGCAAAAAAATACAAACTATTTTATTTTGCATGTTTACACATTTCTATTGGCATAGATTGATCTAGGGTGATGAAGAACATATAAATTGATATCAAATTTGTCATAATTGGTGGTTGTATATGAATGGTATGGCTTATTTGCCTATACGGAACATGATAGTACACTAAGGCATTATGCGCATGGACAGGCAAATAAAGACGTACTTAATAAGATACCTAAACATATTATATATACTGTTTTATAAATTGAATTATATGCTTCACATCTATAGTATTAGCCTCAAAATATGTGGTACCATCGCAAAACAGCATGGGTAGGGGCACGTTGCTAGGATATGAATATATTTAAACTCGCATGCTATACTGATTAAAAGTTAAAAGATTATATTGATTTTTTTAACACATTTGTATTGGCATGAAGCTATTTAGACCCATGAGAACTTTATACATTGATATCAAATAAAGACTTGATTAATAAGATACATAAACACATTATGTTATGTTGGATAGCTTTAATTCTATCACAGCCTATGTATTTCCTCACCAGAAGAGCATTGCATCATGGATACATTATGGGAATTAAATTAATTAAGGGATGTAAGAACCCATATCAAACAGGCCAATAAATCTGTTAATATATACTAATGCTAGAGTTGTGTAATATTTGTTATGCTTTTATAAACTCCACATTTTAAAATGTCATAGGTTCAGATCATAAAAAGAACAACTACTGACTGAGAAAGAAAAGGATTTCGTAAATCCTGTAATTATTACAGCTGGTCTAGTTAAAATCTTCCTGTATTAATTGTTTTTCCAATACATTTACCAATAATAATTACTTGAAAGCAGGAAGCTTTCTTTTAGTTTAGGTTACAGATACATGTGTAATTGAACATTTTATTCTTACACAATTTATACGTATTTTATATTATATACATGTGTATTAGTGCACTTTTAGAATGTTGTAATCTGTTTTGATTTTAGAACTGGTATCACTTATAAATTTTTATTGTACATTAACAGATTGATGATTTGTGCCATAAGCGTAAGAGAATAAGGTTGTCATAGAAACTAGATCTGTTTTTCATATCTAACTATATTTCACTTTATCATTTTTCCTATTAAAATGTTTTGATACCCGGTATCGATATGGAATGTGTTTTGTTCCTGTTGGAATGGCTGTATATGTTTTTAAATGTAGCTATGTCCCTGTACTTACACTGTGAAGGAGTAATAAGAGATTCTAGTAATCAGTAATACCAGCCAGTCAGTTACACTAGTCATGTAATAACACTTAATATGAAACTAGTTAGTCTGATTGTCAAAAGCCAAGAAATGAAATACTTTGATTGGTATATACTTTGATGGGATACATTGATTGATGGGATACATTGATTAATAAGATACATTGATTGATGGGATACTTTGATTGGTGGGATCCTTTGCTAGGATACTTTGATTGTTGGGATTCTTTCATGGGATACTCTTCTTGATTGAAGTCTTTGATGTTACATCTTTGTTTTTTAACAATATCTTTTAAAAACTCAGTTACTTTATATACTCACTTATAAGTCAAGTGAAAATGTGACCAGAGAAGATCCTGATCGGCAGGTGCATTATGCTATAACAGATCATTATCTTCTCTATTTTGTTATAAAATGTATCAAGCAATATTTATCAGTGCAATGATAACCAACTCTAGTTGGAACTAAAATGAGAGTGTCAGCACTGTAACAATTTTCATGTATATATCGTAGACAGGTTATACATTATTTTTCTTACTCCATACCGCCCCAACCTTGCAGGGTATTTTAGTGGGTGGGCTACGTTCTTTTACACGTAGCTGTTAGTCAAATAATTTAGAAAGATATCATTTTTTATAATTGAAAATGCGTCCATTAATCCTCAGTCCATCTGATAGATATCATATTGCAGCTTAAATATTCATGAATTCTATGACCTGCCACTAAAACGGGTTTTGATATTGGTCTTCAGGCTTTGGCTCTGAGCTACTGTATATTCTGCAGCAAAGATCCTGATCTGCTGTTGCATAATGCATCTTGTGCAACACACATGCACCTTATGCAACACATATGCACCTTATGCAACACCTTATCATAACACAATGTGCCAGTAGGTCTGGGTCTGTGCATTTTGCAGTCGTACTCATCTTGTAAACGAGCATATACGTTAAGTATTGCCTAATACCCTGGTTCTGAACATTAATAAAACTATGTTGAACTTTTGAAATAGCTAGTAAATTCAAATAGTAAATAAATCATTGCAGCACTAAAACATCTAAATATATTACACTTGTTTAGCAATGATGAAAGATTAAAATTAGCATCTCTTGTAACCCCATGCAAACCAAATAACTTCTGGCAGCCATTTTGTTCTTCACCTAAGCATAGTGTTTTGTTTCTTGTTAATTGCTGAGAGAAAGTCTAACAGATGCATAACATTTCAGTCTTATGTTGACAAAAATGTTGAAAAAAAATCAATGTCATGTCATGATTACATTGCCATGTCTATACTAAACAGTGGAGAGTTTTGATTGTCATGTGGCTCTTAGTGGTCATTTAATGTGAGGTTACAGCTTGTGAGCGAGGTATAAATGGGGGCAGCATATGCTAAAATATTTTTTTACAAGATCAGTAAATTTCGGCAGAGTATACTAGTTGGTGGAGCATATGCATGAAAATAGAGTATTCTTATTTCTCATCGCAAGCATAAATACCGTATGTGCTCACTTATAAGTAGAGATAAACTGCAAAGAACAAAGATACAGATAATAATGCACCTAGATCAGGGTCTATATTGTTTGTTCTACTGATTGCTCTTAATAAGCTGCACAAACCCAGATAAGCGGTTGCATTATGTGATGGCAGATCTGGGTCTGTGCAATTTGCAATTGGACTCATTTTTTATGTTACCGGTAGTATATGCAATATATATGAATGGCTGATGTCTTTTGTCATGTCAGTAGAAATTAATACTTCATTTTTTTCTGTAACTTTTCGTCACCCAGCAAATAAAAAGCTTTCCGAACACTTTCTGGAAATCTTAACAACTGATTATTTTTTTTAGCAGATGGAAATCCAATGTGCGAGATGTCATCATTTTTATCAGTAAATTGACTGATTACACACTATGGATTATTGGTTACTGATCCTTTTTAAGGTAAGCAGCAGAGAGGGTGAACAGACCAACTTTTTCCAGGCGTCAATTTAGTAAACTAAGGCTTCCTTGAAAATACTTTTTCAGGCGTCAATTTAGTAAACTGAGGTTTCCTTGAAAATACTTAATTAATTTTTAATAATAATTTGAGCAAAGAATGAAAAAAAAAAGACGCCATTTAGTTGACGTTCACATTCTCGGCTGCTAATGCGCTAATAATTTTTTTACGATGAAAGTCTTTAAGACGAAAATCCTTTCAGGATGAAAGTCTTTAGGACTTTACAAACAAACTAATTTGCAAAACTTCACCTCGTAGATCAATTAAATTATTAGATTGGTCAGTGAGTTTGAAATTAATTCTCGTTAACAAATCATTATGACATCGCATATAGACTAGATTAGTTGGGTCTTCAATAATTAGAAATCCTGGAGGAGCCGTTGGTGCAAATGAGTATAAAATATATCCTTGCTGAGCTTGATTTGATTGTTCGAGATTTATTTGATAATTTCCTTCGATAACGTCACATACTAAATTGAGCGCAATCACCGTTGAAATATTCACATTGTTCGGAGCAATATGTCTACCGCCGCCTTCTGGATCATTATTAAATTTCAGAATATTTGCTGTAGGATTCTTCGATTTTTTCCAATTATCGTGGATTCTTTTGAACCCAATATCAATAGCATCGTCAAGTTGTTTCTTTAGTTTATCCGGGTTATATCCAGGGATTTTAAAATCTTTAATCTCCGTTTTATTAATATTGTATAGATCCGCAAACTTATCATGTAATATCTCTTCATTTAATACTTCTTGAATAATTATCGAGTGAAATATTTTCATATCATAGATGATTTTATTACCCGTTTCTACGATGCTGATAAACTCGTCTTTAGTGAGAGAGCCGGATTTAAGAGATATTAGCAGTAGTGAAAAATCATTATTCATTGCTGTGAAATTTCCGTTCATGAGAGGAACATAAATTGATTCAAAAATTTTTTTATTTAAGAACTTATCGGGAGCATAATCTTGATAACTCTTGACTTCATTGACGGGTTTTATTTTGTTGGTGATATAATCGGATTTTTTAGGTTCGGGTGGAAAATCCTTCGAATTTTCTCGCGAGTTATCCGGTGGTAATTCAGGCCATCCTAACACTGATCTTATAGAACTCTGATAAATATCTACAACATATCCAGGGGAATTAATCTCGATAGCAGATGATAATGTTGGTTCATGAACTGTTATAGCGATTTTTGATTCTTTTCCAGTGAGAGATTTTATTCTGCGTTGAAATTCAGCGTTGATCTGTTCGATTTGGTATGACCCAGTTGGTAACGAGACAACGTTCCAGTCTGGGGTTCCATCTTCACGATTTTTCCACGCGAACACCAAGGAATTATTTGGTTGTTGACCACCAAATGCTACCGATCTAATATTAGGCCAGCTATGATACACTCGTAGTTTTGCTAGTGCGATCTCGCTCACGGGAACGGGAATCGGGAAATTCACACTAAATTCAGGACGCGTTGAGGTTACTGATATCGTGCTTGTTTTCACCGGTGTTGTATTCTCTACTATTTGTTGAAGTAGTTCTTGCGGTGATGTCATTATTATTATCATTTCTCTCTAATTTTAGCATTGTTGTTTTATACAATTCCGCCATCGTTGAGAATTCGCTATCTGATATTGTTGTGTCGTCGAGTGATGATGATATTAACGAGGATAATTGCGAGTAACCGGCGGATGCAATATGAAATTTTATTATATAATTATGTAGTTTACTCTGGCTACACGATGATAGTTTTTTTGTGATCCCGGTTAATATCCCGGCGATTGTAGCTATCGAAGAAATAACTATTGGTACTACAACCGGAGCAACCATAACCACTGAAGATAGTATTATTCCAGCAGCAGTGATTACTCCAGACACCGAGTAAACGGTGATATCAACTGCGGTTATTCTTCTTTGGTATTTTTTTATTTTTATTTGATACTCCTCACAGAGTGAGTTGAGTTTAGTTTGAAATTCTCTGACTTGATCATAGCGATACTGATTCGATGATGGAGTCATTTTATTTTAAAAGCGCTAGCATTTTCAATTGCGAAATCTGAAGGATTTTCCTTTCAGTTTAATTGTTTACTTAAATCCACTACGAATTCTACGTACCACGTTACTGAAACCCTGGCTAGATTTCTATCTGTAGTCGTTATCGTGAATTGTTCAGTTGTATCCTTGTCGATGATCGTTGATATCGTATTATTGACTCCAGATGAACTACTTGATGATATATTGAATTGAGTCGGTGATACTATTGTTAATCGATAAATACCCTTGACTGCTGCGGTTATGTTTAAAATGTTATTTGTGGGAGTCCACATAAATGAACCGTGTTGAATCGTGTATACTACGTTGTTGACGATAGATTTATCATGAGGAATTTTTGTTTTTTCAACAATACTTATCATCCTCGTTGCATCATCCTTTATTGCGTTGTTGAATGTTTTAAGCTCATCAAGGGATTTTTTAATATTAGGAAGAGTTATTTCAACTTTATCAAACGGGGTTACAATAAATTTATCAACGATGTTTTTACGAAACATTGAAAACTGTCTCACGTGTTTATCATATTCGGATTGAAGAGTTGTTAGTTCCAACAAAGAATCTTTTATTGTGGTGAGTTTTGGTGCCGTTACTGGTGGATTTCCAAAAAATTCTAGTATGGGTTTATCAATCTGGTCAATTGTATTTCTTTGTGTTTCACTAAACTGGTTAAATACAACTATATGATCGTCATACTTATCATTGAGTGATTTCAATGAATTCGCCGTGTTATCATATATTGCTAATTTATCCGTAATCGTTGAAACAAGTGCACCTGGTTTGAGTTTACCCCCATCAGAAAATAACGCGATAGTATCCTCTGCTGCATCTCGTCGTTTAACCAAAATATCATCGAGAGAGATATTACTACTTTTCAATTTACCCTGACGATCTTGAAATACAACTATTTCACCAGGATCAACATTTGCTAGGTTTAATATTTCAGATATTTCATCTTCGATTATTTTTTTAATATCTTTATTATCAAAAGTTTCAACTTCACCATCAGGTTTCTTCAGCGATGATAAAGATCGTCCCCAAATATCAATCATTATTATAGAAATATTTTTATCATCTAAAATCAAAAAAGATTTCTAATCCTATGGATTTTTAATCCATTGACCGCTAGTATACTCATTCACTACTACATGAGGTGGTTTTAAAGATTTAGGAATCAAAGATTTCCGTGAAATAGCATCAAGTACATTTAATACTTCATTGCCACATATGGGTGGGTCAAGCATTGTTTGTGTTGGTAACGTGGAATACCAACATCTCACTTTGTGAGGGTTTTTAAATTTCTTAATATAATTGATAAATTCTTTCGGCGGCGCTAATCCATATGAATCAAAATAAACAATACCGCGTGGATCAATCGCATATGCAACCCAGTGAGTTCCAGGTCCAGAGCTGTTATCTAAATTAATAATACCAGTTTCAACGTGATTTGGTTGTGCTGGTAACTGATCTTTCATAAAAACACCTCTGAAATTTTTTATTTTTAATTTTGTAGCGGTATCAATTAAATCAAAATTGGACATAGGAATCGCAGATTCCCGAACTATATCGTTCCTGGAATTCGAAGACCTTTTCCGCTGTACCATGAACTCGGGGTTCCTGGTAGTCTTAGACCCTTCCCCTTTTTTTTATAACCCTTTCCAGTTGCCTTTTTCAACGCCATTCCTGCTGCGGTACCAATAGCTCCTAACGCTGCCGCCTTCGCCACCGCTGGGGCCGCTGCGGCAATCAATCCTGGAATCAACCCTAACAACGGGAATATACCACCAGTCTTTTCCATGTTACGGATCGCGCTCGTAGAAAGAGTAACCTGAACTCCCTTTTTTTCTTCCAACGCTTTATTAAAATGATTAACCTGAGTTTTTGTTAGCGATAGTTTATTTCCTCCGCCATTCATCTGATTAAATTTCAGCGTTATTGTGGTTCCACATTGCTTAGCTGATTTAGATTGTAATTTTTTTATTTGACCAGGTGTCAATGTGACATTGATATTACTATACGACATTATACAAAATAGATTGATTCTAAATCGGAAATGCAAGCATTTCTAAATTCAATTACAGATTTAGAAAATCTTATAGATTTTCTACTGGTGCATCTACCAATCTCATTCGTCCACCAACACCCTCGAGTATCATTGATCTATCACTGAGAATGACAGCAACCCCCCTATAATTAATAATACCACCAGGACGGGTTACACGAGCTCGGAAGTGTATATCAACGACGGACTGTCTCATCAAGTCAAGATGTACAGACTTCTAAAATCCAACTGTGATATTTGTAGACCAGTATCGACATTTTGATCGCGTCCCATATACGACAGCAACCGATGATAAACTCGTGCAACGTGGTTGTTTTCATAGTTAAGTTGTATATCCTCGGTTGGTTCTTGCTGTCCGTTTATTTTCAACGAGACTTCATTAACACCTATCTGATCAAATATCATATGGGAACGTTCTTGATTATTTAATCGCGCAGTATTCTGTAGCGCAACAAATATGTGACGTGGAGCTGAAATACCCTGTTTTGATGCCATGTGCCATGTAAGTGTACCATCAATATTAGTATCTATAGTATCTGTGGACGTTGACAACCAACTTAATAATCTCTTCCCCCCTTGATCCATAAATGACAGTAACTTCGGTTCTGTTGACAACGACGGAGTCAACACTGGCATCCACAGTGTTAGTTTTGATAAAATGACTTTACCATCGGCAACACCAGCACCGCGCCAGATTGCAGCATCATCAGTACCCCTTCTCATTAGAGCTACAGTATGTTTTACTCCATAGATAACTTTTCTGACGTTTCTGCAAAATCCAAATATGTGATGGAGCGGAATAGCACATGAAAACCGTCGATGTTGTCCCTGCAACGTTGCTACTCGTGTTGCAAATCCTAGGTTATAATTAGTAATATTATTTATGACATCAAAATCGGCAGCTGGTCTTGTATATCCGGCTGGTGCTGGATCAACTGCAGTATCTCGTGTTGCTTTTACTCTAGAATACTGGACGTGCTCAGCGTTATCAGTAATATCCTTAGAGAACATCATAGATGGACCAGCTGATCTAGTATAATCATCTGAATATCTTGCTAGTCCAATTATTCCGGTAGCAACATCAACCTCGCGTTCAATAGATTCTATTTCTCTTCCATCAATGAGATATCTAGCACTTTCAAATAACGCCATGATGCCATTATTAACAAAACCAACTCGGATAGTTGGGTCATTTGCATATGGTGTATTAGCTGCAACATTTGTTACGAGTTCACCTTCGACTTCAATAAAGGCTTCAGCGGGTAAAAAGTATTTACTGGTATCATGAACTTGAAGTTCAATTCTTCCACGAAGATCAGGTTGTACTGCATGATAAGCAAAAAATTGATAATCGCGTACAGAGGTATCTTTGAGCACTGGGGCTTCCATGTCAAATGCAACATCAGGGTTCTGTTTGAACATTTTTATTATATACCCGTTGGTCTAAATCAAAATAATTTTTATAAATTAATTATTTAGTTGAGTATTTAAATAATGAAAATATCTGAAAAAAAAAACGATAATGAAGATAGCGTTAGAAACATTAATGTTTCTGATACAAGTGATTCTGATGCTAGTATTTCTACAATAACCATAACAACTGAGAATCCTGTCCAAATAACTAGAATAAATGATTCTGGAATCATAAATGATTCAAACCCCAGAAACACTAGTGTTTCTAACGCTAGCATTTCTACAATAACTATAATATTTGGAAATCCTCTCCAAATAAATATTTCTGGAAATACTTGTATTTCTAACGTCGAAATTTCCTAAAACCACTTCCGGAAATTCCACTTCCTGCTATCATATTTGCTGTTATATTATCCTGGGCGTTAGTCATTAACGACTGTAGTTTTTCATCTACTGCGTTATTTATAATTTTACTAACACTAGCAGGCATTATCGTGGTAGATGGCAAAACACTTGCATTAATGTTTTTAGGTTTTGATTGGAAATTCGAAGAATTTCGTCGTCGAACTAACGTTGTTAGTTTATCCCTTGCGGCTGAAAATGCCTTACTAGCAAGATCACCAACAGCGTTAATACCCTTATCTCGGATAACATCAATTGCTTTCATTGATAATTGTTTTGCAAACGGAGCCACTTTTGGAGCCATTCTTGAAAATAATCCCATTATAGTATTACCGAGACCATCTCCATAGTATGCTCGGTATTTTGGTAATCGTGAGTTTACCACGTAGACATTCGTTGGTTTATCATGGTTGTAGTGTATGATCATTATTCTATATACAGAATCACTAATGATTCTACAAATTGTTATTTATCTAATTAGTCGCTATGATAACCAGGAAAATTCGTAGAATTTTCTACTAACTCTTCAATGAAATCTCGATATGTTGCAATATCCATGATACCACCTTGAAATAACCTCCTACAGATATCAGCAGCTTCATTGATTATTTCCAGTGAGTTATTCCCGGCTCGTTTTCCTCCTACGAGTACTTCTAATCGTGCTATATCACTGAGAATATTACCGGGACATGTTACACTAGAATTTCCAACACTAGAGTGAAAATCCATAGGTGAATATCCCTTTCCGGTTTTTTTCTTAGTTTTTGCTTCTCTTTTTCTTTGTTGTTCTTGTTGCTTTTCTTCTTCCTGTTGTTTTTCTTCTTGTTGTTGTTTTTCTTCTTGTTGTTGTAAATCATAATCATCAATTCCTCTCATAAACATTTTATACTCCACTTTTTCTTTTTTTAAACGACTAATATTTTGATTCGTTTTAAACAACCAATCAACCCAGTCAGGTCGTGATATTTTACTCTCTTTATACTCGTCCTTCAAAAAACGTTCTCTTGAATAATAGCTTTGGACAGCAAAATTACCAAAGGTGGTATAATCGTTGGGTTTTATTAATTGAAATTTTTTTATTTGTATTATACCCTCCGGAGTGAATTTGTCTATAAAGGAAACACCACGAGTAGTGGAAACTGCGCCCTCGTCTTCGACGGATTCATCACCGACATCAATACCACTTTGTCGTTGTATTTCCATCTGAGTTGCCATATCACCTGAAAGTTTTTGTACAGCCTGTTTTGTTTGTCCAGTTTCGATTGCTATTTTTTCAAGTTCACCAAGAAGAGGTCTCTCTACTCGTTTTCCTTCTTCAGGGACATCTCCATATATCGCCCGTTCAGTAGCTGTTTTCACATCTGTAGTTGCAGTAACAATAGGTTTGAAGAGTTGCTCTGTATCCTCTGTGAAGTCAGTTTGAAGTAATTGCCGTTGTTGAAGTTTTTCACGTATACTATCACGTAGGGGTAATATTTTCCGGATAGCGCTAAGCCTTTCTCTAGCTAATCTCGTTGTTAATGATTCTCCTACCATTATTGAAAGAGTATTACTATTGTCAAATTAGAAATGCAAAGCATTTCATTGCAATTTTTAATTAGAAATGCAAAGCATTTCATTGCAAAGCATTTCATTGTAAAGCATTTCATCAAAGATTTTTAAGTAAAAAAAAAATCACTAACTAAAAAATGCAAAGCATTTTAATACTTCCTTGTTATTGTACTGAGTCACACACATAATTTTACTTCCTCGTTTGCACAGGTAACATGTTATACATGTTATGTACATGTTATATACCGTACTGGTTATACAAACAAAGGAGGCTCTCTACGCGTGGGGCTCATCACCTTCAGAGTTTTCCATTAGTATTTTTAATTGTCTCACTTTACAATTAATAATTCTTTTTTGTTCATATTCTAAGCCTAATTGCTTTCGTACACGTTCAACGATGCTACATAATGGTACGAAGACATTAACATCTTCCGTATTGACTAAGCTCTCACGTATAAGTTTTTGGATATTCTTAATTAAAAAATATTTTTTAGATAGGACATATTTTCCTGTCTGTTCTGCAAATTGTATATCCTCGAAATCGGTCATAATTTGATCACAATCCAAACCTGAACATAATTTTATATTTTGATCCTTAAGTTTGTTGATTTCAATAATAATCAATTTGAGATTTTCAAGATTCATATATATATAAAAATATATTTGTTCAAAATGAATTCTGGATACACTAAGGTGTTGAGCATCTTAGTATACCCAGAAGCTTAATGCGATTATAGATGATTATGAATATATATACAATGAATGACGACGGCACAATAACCCCTGATCTAGTGTAGTAGGCGGTTATATACGGTTTGGTTTTACTATTAATAGTATTTACCAGTTAGACACATAGGACGGTACAACAATAGATTATAGGTGAATGAATTGATTTTCAATGACAATTGATGACGACGGCACAATAACCCCTGATCTAGTGTAGTAGGCGGTTATATACACATAGGACGGTACAACAATAGATTATAGGTGAATGAATTGATTTTCAATGACAATGGATGACGCGGGCTATTCTACATTCAAGTGTAAACCAAAACCGCAAAATCAAAACTTTGGTTTTGAATGTCAATAATAACGTTCATACCACGTGTGACGGTGTGGTTTTGTTTACACTTGAATTTCGGCTAAATGCCCAATTATAATAAAGACGAATTTGTATATATACACTCATTACGACGAGGTGATATAAAAGAGGTGTAGTGATTGTAATTATTTGTTTGTTTATTAGCGATCACTGACAATGTTGAAAACACGCATAATACTTGAAACAGACATTAAAAAAAATGTTTAAATACGACGTGTATATGAAACAGTTCTGTTAATACTTGAAAAAAGACAAAATTGATTGTGTTTTGTTCAGATTCATAATAGCGAAACTAACCAATCAAAATCAATGTTAGAAACGCTAGCGTTTCCATGTTTAAGATCCGTAACTCTGTCGCTGATGATTTGTCACACGCGTTATACCTAACGGAGTTATCTCCCATGTGAAATTGCAAAATTGAAGATTTTCAATGGAAATTCTTTCACAATTTCACGAAGCAATTTCCAATGCAAATTATACATAAACAAACCGAATTTTGTTTTTTAAATACTTTGAAAAAGCGGTCTTATAAATTCCATCTGCTACTTTTTGTACCGAGGAGGTGTGAATATCGAAATACTTACCAGCTTCTGACATTGATTGAAATACCATCTCCTTGTTGTCAATATTAATTGACTTTACTGGTCTCTTCCCAATTGATTTACAAGTACCAGTATTTCCAGATGCAGTATTCTCACTTTGTGTAACAGCTCGTAAATTATTCAAAGAATTATGTGTCCTAATACCATCAATATGATCAATAACAAAACCATCCTTAATTGATCCATTATAAACTTCATAAACGAAACGGTGATTGAGATATATTTTCCTTCCAACTCTAAAGATCAAATATCCTATACCATTATCCCACCCAATTGGCTTCTTATTTTTACAATGTCTAACAACACCATCACGAGAAGCTTCGTATTTTTCAATAACAGGATGTCTTTGAAATTCTTGGCTCATTATATATAATATATCTATTTGTCTAATTCGTTAATTGGCTGAATTATAACATTAGCAAATCTTTTTATATAGTCAGCCGCGTTTTTTATGACGTTGTCAGAGTCAGAAACGCTAGCGTTTTTCTTCAATACTCGCTTGTCATAATAACGTTTTAACTCTCTATAACGCTTACCCCCGCAATTAATGCATAACTGCGACTTGCCTCTTACACCTACCCCACAATGCAAGCATGGTAAAGGCCCCTCCGAACCATTTCTAACACTCTGCATATGATACCCACAGAATTCATTTCTGCATGATTTGTTACATGGAGTCTTTGATCCAATCATAAGCCATTTGCAATGATTCATTATATAAAAAACTTTCTATTTAAATACTTGTTTTAATTATAATATGAAGGAATTCAAGAGATTATCGAAAATTAAGCCTTGGAAAAATGCTAGATTTAATCTCGATAGAATCTCTAATATACCTAAAAGTCTAGTAGATGACAAACCACTGCTGAGTAAAATCAGCGACTGTTTTAATGAGTTTAAGCGTGATGGAGCATCTCATGCGTGGTCGACATTTCGAATTATTGGTGTACCCGTAATTGATGCTACTATGAACGATACAAGAGCAGCTGAGATACTTTCACACATTGGCAAGAAATCCAAGGGATTTCTGCAGAGGTATTTTTTTAGAATAAAATTCATTATCGAAGAGGAAGGTGAATGGATTATCAGAGATAAATTTGAACCAATCCTAAGAAACCCTAACGTTTCTAAGGATAAAAAATTTGTTATTGTGAGTAGAGATTCCAAACCAGGAATTCTAACTGGAATTGATAGACCATACTATGAGAAATCTTACCCTGTAACAGCAGTTGTTTACGGAATATATCAGCTAAATGATAAGCCAAGTATTGCAAAACTAGCACCTGTGAAAACGTCGTCGTCATTAAATTGTGTAGCAACACGAGTAATAGAACACTTTACAAATTCCCTCCGAGGAAATAAACTAACTGATCTACGAAGAAAAAAAATAACCGAATGGGAACTAACAGTGAATCAACATGGAGCAAGGATTACCGATATAGCTAAATTAGAAGCATTATTAAAATTTCCAATATCGGTAGCAACGATAACCGGAGAAGTATTATACGAACCGAAATATCAATCGCGAGGAGCTCCAATTGAAATTATTGATCATAACAAACACGCGTGGACACCCGCGGTAAATATATTTCCACGAGAAAGAACTGTTCGATATATCCCTAAAGAATTTTCTACGGATGGTTTAAAAAATGAATATCATTTTAATGAAAGGAAATTATTTGATGCTATTTACGCGTTAACCAAAGACGACCCTGTGTCAGTATGGTTACTCAGTAGTAATGATCATTCGGAAATAGGATTTGATCAGTTTGTAAAACCAAATGGTGAATTATATCGAACTGAAGAATTAGATACTAGAATGAAAAATATCGCTAAAGAATTTTCAGAGGAAAACGCTAGCGTTTCTACTGTAGAAAAACTACTTACGGATAGTTTTACAATTACATCAGTAGTAGCTCACTTCGCACGAGAAAAGAATTCATGGCGTCCAACACGAAATAATTTTCTGGAGGACGTGAAGTCGAGTTGCGTCGAATTTGGTCATGGAGGATTGTGGAATACGAAATACTCACGTGATGGTATGATTTCAATTGATATATCCGCGTGTTATCCTGGAAGTTTTCTCGGGTATGGAGAATGCTCTGAGTATTTCAAACGATTTGGACATCCCACACATGAAATGACTCGTGTTGCGATTAATGGTTGTTTGCCTGATTTTGATTTAACCGGATTTGCTCGTGTGATATCATTTAACCTCGCTATAGGGTTACATCCGTGTAGTTATATTTGGCTCGGTAGACATATGTATGAAAAAGCGTGGATGCCAATAGTGCTATTGAGATATATGTTAGATAGTGGTATGTTAACATCGTTAATTGTTGGTGAAGCGATTATTTGTTATAACGCTCAGAAAGATGTTTGGTTACCAAAACCCGATCTAGAAAAAATAATTAATGAAGAACGAAAACAATTGGAAGATTGCAGCGAAGAATATATCATAGATTGGTCTAAAAAACTATTCGAGGGTAAGAATAGAGAGGCTAAAGATCTCGGACGAAAAATAATCGGTAAATTCACTCAAGGTGGAAGATTTGACAATGCAAAATACTCTTCGAGATTAATTACAGACGATGAAGAATACAATTTTATCATAGCCGATTTAATAAAAAAAGGGAAATTTGTAACCCGTAAGAACGCTTTTCTATCAGGGGAATTAGATGAGGAAGCTTACAAATCTGCGAGCGGAACTAATAATGTTTGGGTAGATGATGTCCTTCGATCAAATGGTAAGAAACTAGGTACGGTTGTTACCTACTGTGATGGATATAGTTATCAATATACACATTTGAGAAGTTCTATGCTAGCCTATTCTTGTATTAATCTATTTTCGATGATAAATAGATTTCCTAATACCGCGGTTAGAGTAGCTACTGATTCGATGTATATCCATGAGAAATACAAATCAGATGTAGCTAAATTCACAGATCCTAAAGAAGCGTGGGGAAATTGGAGGTTTAAAAAAGAAACACTACATGAGTATTGTAAATCCGCAGACGTTGCTATGGATGATAAATATATTTGTTATGAAATTGAAAATGCTAGCATTTCTACTGCACCACCTGTATCCGATCCGATTTGTAGACACAAGACAGTTTATTTAAACGGTTGTGGAGGGTCAGGAAAGACAACTCGTGCAATAGAATTATTTCGTCAGTCAACAATGATTGTGTTAACACCAACACATAGACTCGCCAGAGAGATGATAGCGCGTGGAGTAAAAGCCTGTACCTATCACAGCTTCTTTCGATGGAAAGGCGATACATGGACTCCTGATCGAATGGGCGATAAATTTATTCCTGAAATAATAATCTGGGATGAAATATGCACTGTATCGTTGACAGTATTACAGATATTTCTATCATGGTTGTTGACAAAAAACACAAAAGTCGTCATGTGCGGGGATCACGGCCAACCGCAGCCATTTGTTGGTGGATCTCCACATGAATGGCTAAAGGGATTTGTAGATTATTATGAAGAGATTAATACTGATCATAGATCACTTGATGAACAATTACGAGAATTCAAAGCGCTAATTAGATTACAACCTGATAAAATCCAATGTGAAATAGCGCGTGAAATAATCTCTGAAACTCCCATGAAGGAATTTTGGGAAATGTGGAAGCCAAATGATTTAATAATCGCGAGTAGAAAAATAGTCAGAGACGCACTTCAGATGAAGTTGTTTGAATTGCATAAGTGTAAATTTGCAACACTTCCAGTACCACTCTGTTATAGACCTAAGGATACACGAAAGCAGAATATCGACGTTGACATTCCTGGACAACAACAAAAGCAGAATTTAGTATTAAATGATATTGTGTTGGTTGATATCAGCGTCGTCGAAGATGCATTGGGGAACTCTGATAAATCCCCATGGACGTTAGGTTATGCAGCAACAATACATTCTTCACAGGGATTGACTATATCCGATACAACTCTTTGGATAGTAGATAATCGCATTGAGTGGTCAAATTTAGTTTATCTCGCAGTATCCAGAGTACGACGGATAAATCAACTTCGAAGAATTGTTTTCGATGATGAAATCATTAATGATGAAATCATTAGTGACGATATAATCAGAAAAAAACTCTCTGGCTATAAACAACAGGATAAAAAAAATAAACGAGAATTTGACATTGATGCTGAATTAATAATCACTTTGAAGCAACAACAAAATAATTACTGCGCGAGTTGCAATTGTATAATGCGTTGGCAGTATTCGGATAAAGATCCTCGCCAATTCACCGTAGACAGAAAAAATAACAATCTCGGTCATGTCAGAAATAATGTGATGTTGACTTGTCTTGAGTGCAACAGACGCCGGGGTGACAGCACCCTGGGTGCTAATTAAGACCACGCGGTGGTAATTGAGTATCCTCGGGAATCACTTGTAATTGTTCGCGTGTAAAACCCCGCTGAGGAGCAGTTGAATCCAGTCTATAGATTGGAGGTCTACCCGTAGATCGTGTTATACCGGATATCCTATGCGTAGTGACACTCCAAATAGGATCGGTAGCTCTTTTTTTACCACCCTCAAGCTCTCCTGGTTCATATAAGTACCTTACAATGACATTACTACCAAGAATTGGTTCTTTTTGTGAAATTCCTTGGATTTCCATTTTGATAGACGCTTTCTTAATAGCGTTGACAGGTTTCATATTAATTGTTCTAGTAATCTCATTATTGATTGCGGTAACTACACCTGGTAATCTCTTGACCCATTCACGGGATCGTTTATCCTGGATGAATTTTTTCGCGTATTGATATCCAAATAACCGCTCAGCAAGGGTTTTATTAAACCGTTCAACAATTGCCTGATCGCGATGTAGCGCAGTGTGTCCTCGTCTGATGGCGACATTATGATGTTTCATCGTAGATGTAACAACACCTTGAAATTCCTTGCCAGGATCAACTTGTAACAGATTTGGCCAGCGCAGAGGACCTCGTCGATAAATTTTTTCAAATGCAGAAGCTACTTCAGTAGATGATTTTGTTTTTAACGGTTCTGCTTCTTTGTATCGACTTGCAATATCAACTAACGTTAACGCATATTTGTAACCATTGTCATGCGGCAGAAATAGTATATCAGCTTGATGAACTTCATTAGGCGTTGTCACATCAAAATGCGAGTAGTTAATTTGTTTAGGCGCTGGTAGATAAATTTGCCATATTGCCTGTTTAGATAACCAGTTTGCCGCTGTAGTTTTTTTCACCTTTGATGCACTAGCTAGTTTATTGATTGCTGCGTAACCTCTCCAGTATCCCCTCGGAGAATAGTAAATAAATTCCATATTATTAATTATCCAGCTCCAAGCATCAATTTACCCTTCATAGCAGATTTTACCAACCACGAAGCCAATTTTTCTTTGAAGGATTTATCAGGAATAGCATTTAACGCATGAATTAATTTTACATCTGCGAGATGTCTGTGTTGAAGATTGCTGCTTTTATAAGCGACATCATGAGCATGACACGCCTTATCAATAGCGTTTATTGGATACTCGCCGGGTCGGGGCTGATTTTGATCATCAAGTCTGATATCTAATCGTGTCCCCGGTCCACAGTAGCTATATCCTGGAAGGTGCTTTTCTCCTGGATACTTTGCCCACGGTGTTCCAGGGAGTTTTGCTAACTTGGCTGCAATATCACCTCCTCGTTTTTTTTTAGAAAATTCGAAGAATTTTTAGAAGTAAATCTAAATTTTTTCGTACTACATTGTACGCATTTACCAGAAAGCGCTGATCGATTATTTTTCGTTGTAATCGTCGTCAAGTCATTTGTGCCAGTACGTGTCCTACACTTCACACAATATAGATCCATAATTTATATATATATAACAGCATGAATGTAATTGATTATTCAGCTACGAGACGACGGGAACCTATTAAACACAATGCAATGTTACCAAATTCTATTCGCGCAATTATCATCGGACCATCTGGAAGTGGTAAAACACAATTACTACTTAATTTGATAACGAGATGGATGAAGTGGGATAAATTGTACATGATTGCTCCGAGTGTAGATGATCAGCGATGTTATGAAGTGTTAAAAGATTTTAACGAAGCCGCGCAAGAAATTAACGGCGATGATATTATTGAGTTTATAACCGATATCGAAGAGGCACCTAGCATTGACTCCATTGACGGAAGTATTAACAATTTAGTTGTATATGATGATATCATGTTAGATAATCAAAAAAATCCTGCTAGAATATTTTCCAGAGGCAGACATAAAAACACCGACGTGATATATGTAACTCAACGTTACACTCAAATACCAAAAGTGATCAGAGATAACTGCAATATGCTGTGTGTATTTAACGGAGTTGATACTCATACTCTTAGAAATATTTGGCAAACTTGGTGCGGTGGCGATATGGATCATAATCAATTTAGAAATTTCTTTAGCCGCGCTCAGACAATCCCACACGGATTTGTGACGATAAATTTATCAGACCCTCGGACAAGATATCGTGTCGGACTTGATCAAATATTTAGTTAGCGCATTAGCAGCCGAGAATGTGAACGTCAACTAAATGGCGTCTTTTTTTTTCATTCTTTGCTCAAATTATTATTAAAAATTAATTAAGTATTTTCAAGGAAACCTCAGTTTACTAAATTGACGCCTGAAAAAGTATTTTCAAGGAAGCCTTAGTTTACTAAATTGACGCCTGGAAAAAGTTGGTCTGTTCACCCTCTCTGCTGCTAGGTACCAGTCTAAAAGGAGGAAAAAGACCCAGAAATAACAGTGGCTGCAGATCAGAAGTTGAATTTGATATGCTAAATTATCATATTTATTTTAAATTAATATTTATGAATATATTTGTAAAAGAATAATTTATTAAAGTTAGATAATGATCCTGTAAGAGCAAGTTATTGCCCTTTGCTGAGTGCCACCTTATTAAGTATGGACCTTTAGTTAAGTGAATATAAATTGTTATGAACCAGTCAACCTCATGTACTTGGATATGAAGTGTAGGTCAATATGACAGGTTTCTAGACAACTTTATATTAATCAAATCAAAGGTCACTAACATTTTTTTAATGATTTTTTTTAAAGATAATATAGGAGTTTAATTGTTTTAGAATTTTGTAATTGTTTTTATTTTTGATCTTAAGAATTTAATGTTAGAACATCATGTTTTCTTGGAATCATATAACATGAAGAATGGCCACACAGCATGAAAAATGTCCCATTTCATGGAAATTTGTGCTGTCCTGTGGATAAAAAAAATCTCATGAGAATTAGTTAATAACCAAATTATTGCACAACAGACCATAACCTATAAATCAGATTGAATCGAGATTCGATTTCCACTATCAGCCAGTCAGAAATGACTTTTCAAAACTAACATCAATTTTGATTGGCAGAAACAAGATCACAACTTCAAGCTCAGATGTGCTGTGATTTTCATGCCAGATATTCAAGTGCATTATGGGAAAGTATGTTGTGATGTTTGCCTTGTACCTTAACAAATATAACACTGTAAGGCATGCTGATTGACATAGTATCATCTCAAATGAGAGACTGAAGGTATCTTGTTCTGATATAAATGGTACAGTTTTGTAACGAGTTTCAATTTATGTCTGACTGTACTTTACTTTTTTGTATTCTAGTCATGTTATTTTCGCTTTAGATGAAAACAATCCATTTCATCCTCTTAATGGGAAAAATAATTTGTAATAATTGTAAGTAATGTAAGTATTCATATACCCAAATCTAATAGTCAGTTAACATATGTACTCACTTTTAATTCCGAGTAGAACAGCAGACAACCGCCATATCATAATATGTATGCAGATAAAGGTTTGTTTTATTTGTTTTACTGATTGTGCCTAACAAACTGCACAGAACCAGATCTGCCAGCACATTATGATATGGCAGATCTGGGTCTGTGCAGTTTACAGTTGGACTGGTCTTATAAGTAAGTACATATGGTAAGTTTAAATTGCTGTCCTTTAGGTCAAGATTGTATATATGTATATATTGTATGTATATTACTATCATGTATGAAGTACTACCGTAGTAAATAAATGCTTGAAAATACAGGAGCAGAAGACAGTTCTTGGCTTTGTCATTGGGATTTTAAGTTACTCTTAAGAATTTTAGAAGGCTTTGTGGGGGATGACCTTTTTGATGCTATTTTGTCTCCACAAATAAAAGTATTTATATCATTTCAGACTATATAGTGGAACATAAGTATTTTATGAATAACAATAATAATAATAATGAGGATTTTGTATAGCACGTTATCTTTCAAAGCTCTAAGCGCTTTACACCATCAATAATGATATGACTACACTACAGAACAAACAAATGACAAACACAATGAAATTGGAAAACATAAAAACATGCTCAAAACATATAAGATACAAAACATGATTAGCTCGCTAAGTTTTCCCTGCAGTCGAAACAGGTAAGTCTTAAGAGCACTCTTAAAAGGGACCATTGTGTCTTTGTGTCTAATTTCAATGGGCAATTCGTTCCACGTCGTTTGCTCCTGGTGTGCAAACGAACGTTGTCCATATGACTTTGTTTTCACCTTGGGAACAATGAGTATACGTTTATCAGAAGAAGAGCGTAAGGATCTAGCTGCTGTTTACACATGGGTAAAGCTGGATAGGTATGTTGGACTGGAGTCTGTCATTGAAACATAGCACAGAGAACAAATTTTGTGTTTGATTCTGTATCTAATCGATAGCCAGTGTAGGGTACAGAGCAGTGGTGATGTGTGCTCTGATCGAGGTACTCTAAAGATGATCAGTGCAGCTGTTTTTTGAACTTTTTGAAGTTGAAGTTTCTGGAGTAAATATTGTGACAAACCATACAGAATTCAGTTACAATAGTCCAGTCTTGAAAGTACTAATGAACACACAAGTGTTTTAGTGGCATCAACTGAAAGATATTTACAAATGGAACTGATGCGTCTCAATTCAAGATATGCAGCCTTGCATATGTTCATGACATGTTGGTGCAATGTGAGAGTACTGTCTAGAGTAATGCCTAGGTTTCGTACTTACTGTGAGAATTTAATGTTGGTGTTGCTGATATTTTTTGTCTGAGGTAAAGGATGTGAATGAGAAATTCTTTGTGTTGTGATCAGAATAGCCTCAGTTTTATCATCATTCATCTGCAGCTTGTTACATGTCATCCATGATTTCACATTGGAAATGCGCTTCTCTACTCCATTGATGGTAGCATCAACTTCAGTTGGGTGGCTAGACTTGTTTATTTGGGTGTCATCAGCATACAATTGGTGCGACACTTGGTGATGATCTATGACACTTGAGAGCAGCTGAGTGAACAGAATGAAGAGAACAGGTCCAAGAACATACGTCAACTGGGCTGGAGTGTATTCCATTTGCAGATATAATTTGTGTGCTGTTGACTAAGTAGGACTTGAACACTGTAAGGCTATATTCTGAATGCCAAATACATGCTGGAGATGGTGTAGTAATATATCCTGGTATATTGTGTCAAATGCTGCAGATAAATTCAGGAGAGTGAGGACTGTAATCTTTCCATTATCCAAAGCAGAGAGAATGTCACTAAATACTTTCAGTTTCCGTACTGTGGCGAGGATGATATGCAGACTGTACATTGCTAAAAAGACTGTTTGAATTCAAATGAGATACAAGTTGAGTTAGAACAACCTTTTCTAAGATTTTTTTATATGAATGGGAGATTAGAAACTGGGCCGTAGTTCTTTATATCCTTATAAGTTCAGTGTTGGTTTCTTCAGCAGTGGCTTTACGATGGCAGTTTTGAAAAATGATGGGAATTTCCCTGATGAAAGAGAGATAATAATAACGTCAGTTAGTGAAGGCAATATTGAATCTAAGCACTCAAGCAGCAGTGATGTTGGAATTGAATCAAGTTCACAAGACTTTGGTGCACTTTTCATCACGATTGTCCGTACTAAATCAATAGAAACAGGTTCAAATGCTCCTAATGGTTGTCGCTGAAATTCTGCATCATAACTGTATGATGACGAATCAGTTGAAATTGTGCTGTCAAGCGAATCTCTAATGGTTTGTACTTTGTCATCGAAGAAATTTGCAAATATGTCTGGTAGGTCTAGTGGAGAGAAGGTTGTTGGAAGTGGTGTACATTTGTTCCTTGACATTAGATTGTTAGTTATCTCGAAGAGCTCTTTGCAGCTGGAACTCTCCGTGATCTGAGTACCGTAGTGGAATGATTTGGCTAAATGGATTATGTTAGCGGCTTCGTAGATTTGTTTATGAATAGTGAGTCTGGTGGAAAGCCAAAGCCTCTCTGCTTTTCGCCGATGTCTTTTAGCAGTATGAAGCTGGTCCCTAACACTGCTATACCATGGAGAACACTTTTTTTTATTGATACTTTGCATTTGGTGGCTGGGGCATGTTTTTCAATTCAGTTTTTTATGCATGAATTCATGAATGAAGATGTTTTAACTTAATTAGATAAAACACTCATTTCTGAACTTTGAATCCAATGAAAGTAACTTTTTTTCTTGGAAATTTATTGACATATCATGAAATTAGGTAACATTAGAAACATTAAAAAACCTTTTTAAATTGAATTTATAGTACCAGGTTAAATACATGTTTTACCATCTTCTGAATAATGTCTGACTTCACCTTTATTACCATTACTTTTATTTTCTTTCCACACTAAAAAGTTTAATAAAGCACGATGTCAGACATTTTAAGACTTCAGGAAATAATGCAAGATCACATATTCTCTCAGTACTGCTCATTCCATCGGCACAGTGCATGTACCACAGAATTGTTATTATCAGTTATTTTTGGAATTTGTTAAAACATTTTTGCAACTGTACGGTTTTAAGTGGGCTGAATTGCATTGATGATAAATTCCTATTTTGGGGGAAGAGTTGAATGTGAGGATATAAGATTTCCTTGTATATTTCATAATCAGATATTGAATTACTTCAATAAGAGGATGATTATTTCACCATGCCACTTTTATCACAGTAGTGGCAATATAACTTTGTGGTAAATGTTTTTTTGCATATTGGAAATATATCTGCCTGTAATGCGCAATAAGTCCCATTTATTGTAATTTTTGTTCTTTTTTGTAACCTTGATAATAAAAAAATTCTTATATGTTTGAATTATTAATTTCAAAAGTTGAGTATTGAAATCTTCTCTCTCTCTCTCTCTCTCTCTCTCTCTCTCTCTCTCTCTCTCTCTCTCTCTCATGAACAGATCTTAAAATGTGTAATGACTGTAGACTCTCTAGCATACATATATATTTGTCAGTTAGGATGTACCATCAGGGGTGCTTATAAATGAACCTCAAACCTTATAAATGAACCTCAAACCTTATAAATGAACCTCAAACAACAAATTAGTCAGCTTTGCCTATTAATTTGTGTGTGATTAGTTTTCAAACTAATCATGCAAAATGTTTTTGAACTTACATGAACTGTTGGTATTCAGTATTCTGTGTCCCCCATACACTATCATATACATTTTACAGTCAACGTCAAATGTTACACTGATGAAAAAGTCTTGATTAAATAGTGTAATAGCGATTTTATTACAGTGACAGTTATGTCAGAAAACGTACGTCAGACATAGATCAGTGTTGATTGTGAAATAAAATGACTCCAAATTTGGTGCAAAGTCAGTTATCAGAATAAATTGCAAGCTCGCCAAGACCAACACAAATTCACTTTTGTATGCAGAAATAAATCCTTACACATAAACTCATAAAATATCTTGTTCATTGATGTTAAACTGTGAAGTCTGTTGGAAATGACTGTTCAGTCATGTTTCTACTGTTCTCTCACCACAACAATTTTTATATCGATCCTTGCAAAACATGCATTGATTAAAATAAAATTGCTTCATTTTGGTATGAAAATATAAATTAATTTGACAAAACACAATCTGATGTCCCAAAATTACTGTAATATTTTGGAACTTTTTATTAATGTTGTAATGCAATTATTAATTGCATAATCACAGAATGGAAGAAAAATTTCCATGAAAAGTGACAGCTTTGCCTTAAATAATGCATGATAAAAAAATAATTTTTGTCTCAGTATAAGCAAATGTTTCACTTGAGAATTGGAATCATTCATGGCAATGCAGTTTTTGACAGTATGGTCGATAATTGAAATATCTACTAAAAATATGTAGTTAGATAATCTCTATATATAGAACAGTATGGGTTCCACATCTCGTTATAACAACCCTTGATATAACATAGATATGGTCACGATTCTTACACAGTTGGGTTTTATATTGTTCGTTGTGATGTACCTCATTATATGGCCATCAAGAATACGTGTTGCTTTCCTGAACAGCTTTATTGTCAGGGGCTAATATAATAGTAGAATGGATGTAAGGAATTGATGTACTCAGATTAGTTGGAGACACTAATGTAATTGGATTATTGTACAGACTAATGTAATAGGAATATTTTAAGGGACTATTGTAATTGGATTATTGTAGGGGACTAATGTAATAGGAATATTTTAAGGGACTATTGTAATGGATTATTGCTGAGAACTAATGTAATATAAATGTTTTAAAGGACTATATCAATGGTATTATTTTATGGCGACTAATGTTATAGGAATATTTTAAGGGACTATTGCAACTGATTATCGTATGAGACTAATTGTTACGTTTATTGGATTTAAATTATTTATTTTTTTAATTGTTAAATCTTAATTTGTCATTTAGGGTTTAATATTCATTAATTGGGAGATTTTTTCTGGAAAATTCAGGCTGACCTAGACTCTAGCTGTAAACAGGTTGACCTTGGCTTGTTGACCTAATTCCTGACCCTGCTTTAGACATTGTCAACAAGCTACTAAAACTATTGGTTAATTTCAAGGACAACTTTTTATTTTTAGTTCTTGGGGGTAGGAAAAATCTAGATCTTTCTTTGAGTACGTGATTTAGTGAAGGTAGACCTTTTATCAATTTCTAGAAAATCACGTGATCCCTTGTTTACATATTAAAAACGGGTATTTAAATCATTGTACTGGAAGAGAGATTCAGTAGAATCTGGGCTTTTATAAAGTTAATAGTTGTGTTTTTATGTTTGAGTGTTAATTTTAATTACCTTGTACTGGACATTGTGTCAATTCATTGAAGCAAGAGGATTTATTTATCTATTTGGAGGAGAAAACATGTGCTCATAATTTATTTGGATGATAATAAAACAAGAACTGCATCACGTGACATTGTCAGGCATTTGGATTACATCGTCAAGATTCGAACCTGGAACTATTAGAACATTTATTTATCAGGACTCTTACAATTCCATTAGTGGATTATTTTTGTGAATTCTATATTGAATTAATGTTGGATTTGATTCTCTAAAACCGTAAGTTTATTTATTTTATGAAAATAATTGTACTTAATAAATTCATTGTTCAAGTTATACAAGCTTGTTAGTTTTCACTCTTTTTGTGTTGCTGCTTATTCGAGCCTAAGCACGTAACAAAGAATTGGTGGCTATCGTCTCGGGATTGAGATTGAGATTGAGATTGAGACTGAAATAAATTGGAATTTAAATTTGAATTTCCCTTAGTTTTTCGAAAATTTTAAATCTTTAGTGAGACTGACACGCTTTTATCAAAATGACATCTAAGGTAGAAATATTTCTTTCTAATCCTACCCAGGAGCAATTAGATCTTTTCAAAAAGATGAGTTGGTTCAACTTGCCCAAAAATACGATCTTTCGGAAGTCAAGGCTTCTTTAACGAAACAAGATATCCAAAAAATTTTGGTTCAATATTTGGTAGAGCAGGATGTTTTGGAACAAACTGCTTTGATTTCAGTCAGTAAGTCTACACCAGACTCTGACATTAAACTGAAGGAATTAGAATTAAAATTCAAGATGGAATTAGAGTTGAAGAAGCTGGAATTTCAGAGAGAGAGAGAATTAGAGTTTAAAAAACTGGAATTTCAGGAAAAGGAGAAAGAGAGACAGGAAATGGAGAAAGAAAAGCAATTACAATATGAAAGAGAGAGAGAGAGAGAGAGGAGAAAGAAAGATAATTACAATCTGAAAAAGAGGAGAGAGAGACAGAAAAGGGAGAAAGAAAGGCAAATTAAATTACAAAAGGAACAGATGCGGATTGATAGAGAGAATGAGGAGAGAGAGAGACAGGAAAGGGAGAAAGAAAGACAATTACAATATGAAAGAGAGAGAGAGAGAGAGGAGAGAGAAAGACGATTTGAATTACAAAAAGAGCAGATGCGAGTTGAGAAAGAAATTAAAATGAAAGAATTAGAGTTGGCAAGTGAAAAACTCTATCATACTTCAAATCAAAATTTTGATATAACAAGTAATATTAAATTAGTCCTCCCTTTCAGAGAAGAAGATGTAGACAAATACTTCATTCGTTTTGAGAAAGTTGCTGAAAATTTAAAGTGGCCAAAAGAATATTGGACCATGTTATTACAAAGTGTACTTACTGGTAGGGCTAGTGATATTTACTGTTCACTGTCCGTTCAGCAAAGTGGTGATTATGATGTGGTTAAAGAATGCATTTTAAGAGGTTATGAGTTAGTCCCTGAAGCTTATAGGCAAAAATTCAGAAATTACAGAAAAGAAGCTGGACAAACTCATGTCGAATTTGCTAGAGAAAAAGAGCAGATGTTTGATAGATGGTGTTTATCCAAGAAAGTCAATCAAGATTATCAAAATCTCAAGCAAATTATATTAATTGAAGAGTTCAAAAACTGTGTCCATAATGATGTTAAAACTTATCTTGATGAGCATAAGATTGAAACCTTGGAAAATGCTGCTCGAGCTGCTGACGAATATTCTTTGACACATAAAGTTCCTTTTGTTAACAAGACTTCTACTCAACAATTTAATGGCAGAAAAGTATTTCCGCCTAATTCAAGCCCTTCTAAAACTCAAACTAACACAACTTTTAAAAATCAGACTTCACAGAAGTTTGATTCTAAATCCTTGTCTCTTCCGACGTGTACCTATTGCAAGAAAGAAGGACACGTTATTTATGATTGCTACAAATTGAAAAATAGGCATCAGAATCAAAACAGACCTGTTCCAAATGTTCTTATTTCCAAGAGGTCAAGGTCACAGTCATGTATTGAAAGCAATACATTTGTTCGGTCTAATAAACCCCGGTCTGACTTTATTATGGAGAATTATGAACCATTCATATCGAAGGGTTCTATATCACTCTTGGGTGATTCAGCCAATCCCACCCCTATTAAAATTTTAAGGGACACAGGAGCTTCTAAGAGTCTTTTATTGTCAGGTACTTTGCCTTTTTCTGAGAAGTCTTCTTCTAATGAAAGTGTTCTTATTCAGGGAGTAGAGTGCGGCTTTGTTAATGTTCCTCTCCATTGTGTAAATTTGTCATCAGACTTAGTGTCAGGACCTGTGACAATCGGAACAGTCTCGGTTTTACCTGTTGAGGGAATAGATTTATTGCTAGGCAATGACTTAGCTGGGGACAAGGTTGTGGTTAATCCACTTGTAACTGACAAGTCTAATTTGGATCAGAAAGTTGATCCAATTGATAAAGAAATCCCTGACATATGTCAAGCTTGTACAGTTACCAGAGCTATGGCAAAGAAAGCTCTTGAGAATGAAGTTGAAATGGGCAGTATTCCCTTGGCTGACATATGTATAGGTCAGGCTTTTGATGAGGTCACTTTTACTTCTTGTTTGAATCAATCAGAAAGTATTGATCTTAGTGATCCTCTTTTAACAATTCATTCTCTTTATTCTAATCAGGGTGATGATCTTGAGAATGATGTTAAAGAAGACAGCATTCCTTCAACTGACGCTTGTATAGGTCAGGTTTTTGATGAGGTCACTTTTACTCTTGGTTTAGGTCAATCAGAAGGTATTGATCACAGTGATCCTCTTTTAACAACTCATTCTCTTTATTCTAATCAGGGTGATGATCTTAAGAATGATGTTATAGAGGACAGCATTCCTTCAACTGACGCTTGTATAGGTCAGGGTTTTGATGAGGTCACTTTTACTCTTGGTTTAGATCAATCAGAAGGTATTGATCATAGTGATCCTCTGTTAACAACACATTCTCTTAATCAGGGTGATAAACGACAGTCACTTGTCATCGAACAGGAAAAAGATCCTGAGATCTCCTGTTTGTTTCAAAGGGTCATAAATGAGACTGAAGTCACTGAAGTTCATGTCTGTTATTCCATTAAAAATGGAATTCTTATGAGAAAATGGAGACCTCCCGAGGAACCTGTTGGTGATGAGTGGTCAGTGAACTATCAAATAGTAGTTCCAGAACCTTACAGACAGGAAATACTTAATTTGGCCCATGAAACTCCTTTGGCTGGTCATTCAGGGATTAATAAAATGTATCACAAGATCTTGACTCACTTTTATTGGCCAAAAATCAAAAGTGATGTTGCCAAATACTGTAGATCTTGTCATACTTGTCAAATGGTAGGAAAACCCAATCATAAGATACCTAAGGCTCATCTGCAACCTATTCCTGCCTTTGACGAACCATTTGGTAGAATTATGGTAGATTGTGTAGATCCCTTACCCAAGACGAAGTCAAGTAACCAATACTTGTTGCCCATTATGTGTGCGTCAGCAAGGTTTCCAGAGGCTATTCCGTTGAGGAATATAAAATTTAAAACTACAGTAAAAGGTTTGATAAAGTTTTTTACTCAGTATGGCCTTCCCAAATCTATTAAGTTTGATCAAGGTTCAAACTTCATGTCTGGAATTTTCCAGCAAGTTATGAATGAATGCCCAATTAAGCAATTCATTTTAAAAATGAAACTATGGTTTGAAAGAGCTACAAGGGAGAGAACTTTTGAGTCTAATATTGGGGTTGGTGTTACTCTTGCTCATTCTTCTTACATTTCTTCAGCCCTTATAAAGTTAAGAAGAAAATGAATTAGTTAAATTATAGTATTAGTGCTCCTGGGATCTAAATTAAATTATTGGAGTACCAGTATATTGAAAGAAATAGCCATGTTAAATATGTAATTAATTTAGTGGTACCTGTCCCACATAGTGAAAGAATATCATCAGATTTTACTGACATTGGAGCGACAAATTGTTGGAATTCAGAAATTATGAAAAATCTAGACCAGAAACATTCACATTTGCAAGTGCAAGAAAGAAATGAACTGAAATTTATTATTATTATATGAGCACTTATGTCCAGATATTCTTACAAGGACAAACAAAATTCTCATGACGTTGAAATTGAAAATTCCATGCAGGATGAGTCCACTCAAACAGGAATACTTGAAAAAGGAAATTCAATATTTGCTGGAGAATGATTTAATCAAGCCCAGTAAAAGTGATTGGAGTTCACCATGCATACTTGTTCCAAAACCAGATAAAACTTTCCGTATGTGCACTGATTAAAGGAAGGTGAATAGAGTGACAAAAACAGATTCATTCCCATTACCAAGAATTGACAATTGTGTTGATGAAATTGCAAATGACAAGTATGTCACCAAATTTGGACCTTCTGAAAGGATTTTGGAAGGTTCCATTACGGAAAGAGCAAAGGAAAACTCAACATTGTGACTCCAAATGGACTCTACCAAAAATAAAGAAAGTCCATTTCAACGTCTCATAAAAATTTTCATCACTGATCTAGAAATTTGTGACGTCATCATCTACAACGACACCTGGAGAGAACATCTAGCAACAATTAGAAAATTCTTTGACAGACTCACTAATGCGTGTCTGACTGTTAATTTATTTAAAAGTGAGTTCTGCCCTGCTAGCGTGGCTTTCTTAGGACATTTAGTGGGACATGGACAAGTTAAAAGGTTGAAGCTATTTCTTGATAATAATTGCAGACGCTCTTTCCCGTGTATAACAATTCATTATATTGTGTAATTTATACTAGTTCTTTTAACCTGAGATGTAAATTGGTTTGTGATAAAAAGAAAGCTTTATCATATAAACCTTTCTTTTTATTTTATGGGGGAAGGTGTTACGTCTATTGGATTTAAATTATTTATTTTTTTAATTGTTAAATCCAAATTTGTCATTTAGGGTTTAATATTCATTAATTGGGATATTTTTCTGGAAAATTCAGGCTGACCTAGACTCTAGCTGTAAACAGATTGACCTTGGCTTGTTGACCTAATTCCTGACCCTGCTTTAGACATTGTCAACAAGCTACTAAAACTATTGGTTAATTTCAAGGACAACTTTTTATTTTTAGTTCTTGGGGGTAGGAAAAATCTAGATCTTTCTTTGAGTACGTGATTTAGTGAAGGTAGACCTTCTATCAATTTCTAGAAAATCACGTGGTCCCTTTTTTACATATTAAAAACGGGTATTTAAATCATTGTACTGGAAGAGAGATTCAGTAGAATCTGGGCTTTTATAAAGTTAATAGTTGTGTTTTTATGTTTGAGTGTTAATTTTAATTACCTTGTATTGGACATTGTGTCAATTCATTGAAGCAAGAGGATTTATTTATCTATTTGGAGGAGAAAACATGTGCTCATAATTTCATTTGGATGATAATAAAACAAGAACTGCATCACGTGACATTGTCAACCATTTTGGATTACATCGTCAAGATTCGAACCTGGAACTATTAGAACATTTATTTATCAGGACTCTTATAATTCCATTAGTGGATTATTTTTGTGGATTCTATATTGGATTAATGTTGGATTTGATTCTCTAAAACCGTAAGTTTATTTATTTTATGAAAATAATTGTACTTAATAAATTCATTGTTCAAGTTAAACAAGCTTGTTAGTTTTCACTCTTTCTGTGTTGCTGCTTATTCGAGCCTAAGCACGTAACACTAATGTAATAGGAATGTCTTAAGGGACTATTGTAATTGTATTATAGTTTATTGTAGGGAACTAATGTAATAGGAATATTTTAAGGGAGTTTTGTAATTGGATTATTGTAGGGGACTAATGTAATAGGAATATTTTAAGGGACTATTGTAATTCGATTATTGTAGGTAACTAATGTAATATGAATATTTTAAGGGACTATTGTAAGTGAATTGTTGTAAAGGTCATTACACAGCAATAATCACTTCCATATCCAGCTGTCCCAAAAAGGTTTCTGTAAATCAAATTTTATAGAATCTGTTGCATTGGTTTCATGAGGATTAGATCTTGAAATTAGACTTTTATCAATATAATTCTATTTGGCATTTTGCTAGAGTGAAAATTTATCTTAATTCAATGCTTTTAATTTCCAGTCTGCCATGCAGATTGGTAATAATATCTCATTGTTCAGCCATCAATAGTTGATGATTATCAGTATTGATCGAAATAGATAAGAAAACCTACCTTTCACGTCAGTAAGTATTGGCACTCCCACCCATCTTGTGTTTTCTTCTTAATTTCACAAGATTGTCTACATGAAACACTAATGTATATGCTATACTTATGCATGCACAAAATTGATACATACATTATACTTGTGCATACATTATTTTGATGCATACACTACTGGTGTATTCGCTATATTTATGCATACGCTATATTGATACATACACTATAAGCATACGCTAGAATGGTGCATGCACTATACTGGTGCATACACTATACTGGTGCATGCACTAGATTGATGCATACACTAATCCATCACATCTAATGGATATACTCTCGATATTATTGTAAAAAACGTGAGCCAAGACTGTCACCATTTTATTATCCCTGTGATCCTTATCCCAATGATGACTCCTGTTTTTCATTCTTGCCACCATAACAAACTCTAAATTTAGTTTTACATAAAGAGCAGAATACATCTTCATTATCTCTTTGAACTTAATTGCAACCACTAAAATTTCCGTTTCCATCTATCATTTTTGGTGATGTTTCGGTTGCTTGGATTTCAGTGTCTTGGCAGTGTTTTGTCAAACTTTAAAACTAAAGTAAATACTACCCTGTTTTTGCCATTTGATACTTGTGCATAAATACTTTGGATTAATCCAAAAATGATCGATTTACATCTTTAATCCTGTCCAAATTGCTTTTAACTACACATATAATAGAGTAGAATCTGTCTCAACATAAACCGCACCGGTGGTCTAGTGGTTAGAGCGTCCGCTGCGGAAGCGGGAAGTCATGGGTTCGATAAACGGCCGAGTCATACCAAAGGCTTACAGACGGTCAAAAATGGTAGTAACAGCTACCGCGCTTGACGCTCATCTTTATGAGGTTAGTGTTAAGACTGTAAGGCCTGGTGTCAGGATAATGTGACATGGTGGGACATCATGCTACATGTCTGCGGCATGATGCCCCAGTGCTAGACATCACTATAAACTCCCTACTGCAGACATCGTAGCGATATGACTGAAAAATTGTTAAAGCTACGTTAAAAATCCAAATCAAACAAACACAAAAAAACAATCACAACATTATACACCGTAAACAGAAATACATCTTGCAGAGATTATCAAAGTGATGTTTAGTAGTCAGTTTTATCAGTCTGCTTGGAATTTTATAGACAGACTTCAAACAATTAAGCCAGTCACCGTGCCTACAAATTCAAAAGGAAATTGTGAAATTATCAGCTATTTAGTATTTCTCTACTTAAAGGATTTTACAGGCAAGAGCTCACAAGAGCTCACATGCATTACTACATTGGCAACTGTATGGTCCAGGTCCGGTCACTGTTCTTTTTTCAAAATTTTTTCTTCACATTTTCAACACTTTCCTTTCTTCTTTATAACTTTAAAACCATTTGAGATTAAGTGATATAATTTGGCATACTCGTCAATTATCATTAAAAAGTGTGTTACATGCGACATTGGGGTGCTATTTTCAAAGTCAAGGTCACAACTCAGTATCGTAATTTTTCCTTCACACTTTCCCTTCCATTAAACTAAAGATGTTCAAGGCTAAGGCCTACAAATTGGTATATTTGTATATCATTACAATAAAAATAATCGTATACTGCATAGGGATTGGGGACCTATCTTTATGGTCAATGCCGTGTCGCAGCATGTTGAAGTTTTCCATCACACGTTCCCTTCTGCTGCATAACATTCTCATTCAGACTGTTCCAGTGGCCTTGTGGTTAGAGTTTTCGGCCTCAGATGTTGGAAGTCATGGGTTTGAAGGGTCATGGTGATCCCATAGCGAAGTCGTTTCATATAAAGTAGAAAATGGTCGTTTCGTACCCAAGGTCGTGGCCATTTATTGCCAAATGTGCCAGTCGTTTCGTACCCAAGGTGCTGGTCGTTTAGTACCCATTAATTTACAAGATCAATTATACATTTTTGTCATATTTACCGCTCCCTCTCTATGCCTATTCTTTTTCCTACCTTAAAAATTGCATGAGCAAAGCATATCCGGCAAAAAAGAATTCACATTGCCGTCAAAATTAAAAAGTAAACGTTGGCGAGTTTAAAATAACTGAATAATTTCAGTCTTTTTCTATCGATCAAATTAACATTGTCATATCTTTTGGTATTATTTACTACTATATATATATAAGTGTCTATCAGTCTAGCTAATGGAAGCATCGCGTTCAGGTACAATCAATGTGCTAATTATCTGTGGAATTTGCAGTGCTATCAAACTGACACACCCGGCACACTTCTAGGGGCATCACGGTTCCAATATTCCATGAGCATGTGCGCAGTTAACTTGACAACATTAACTCTAAATACCTATGTACAGGTTATCTCAGATTACCCCAGTCATGTTTGTTTAGCCCAGTATATTTGGTACAATAGGTGTATTTCAGGGACGCTTATATTTTTGCTTATGCTATGAACTCGAAATAAGCACAAATGTGACGCACCTCGGGTTATGCAGATAGGTACATAACGAATTCAAATAGGAAGTATTTTCATCTGCTTTGATGTTTTGGTTATTGGTATTTAACATTCTCGTGATTTAGCTTTCACTTCCAACCCACAACCCACGCCCCTTCAAGAAAATGTCCAGGAATCTTAGTAGTTAATGTGCATAATTTTAACTGACCAATTCAAGTGATGTTTGTGTGTGTGTGTGTGTGTGTGTGTGTGTGTGTGTGTGTGTGAGAGAGAGAGAGAGAGAGAGAGAGAGAGAGAGAGAGAGAGAGAGAGAGAGAGAGTTGTATGTGGCACCCACCCTGAAAGTACCAAATAATAAAACCAATATGTTAGAATGAGCTATATAGACATTGTTCATCTAGCTTAGGTATTCCTTTCTTTTCGCACAGCGAGACAAAACAAAACAAGCCATGACATAGCAAGACAAGACCCCAACTTTCTGCTTACGTAGCTTGTACGGATGATATTTGTAACATAGATATGTTTATCTATTTGCTGTTATCGGCCGATGTTCCTGATATGTATATTCATCTGCACCCACTACACTTTCCAGGAATAGCTAGCTTTCACGTTTTTTAAAAAACCGGGAATATATACCTGACTGCATCATCTTCAATCATTGAGGGTGGCAGAAGAGGAGTGATTTCTTGTTGATGTGTTATTGAAGGCAAACAGAGGATCTCAAGACCTAAATGATTCTTTGACTGGTTAGTATATATTTTTCCACAAATACCTTTTGTAAAATTTTACTTCCTTATGACACATCAACGTCGCAATCATTTATCATCAGCTTCTTCTTTTGCTGTGACAAATGTGATAGCTTCCAGTGTGTCTGTTGTTCTTTATGTTGTCTTCCGGGGTTCTTCCTCTCTATGTAATATACACATCACACACACACACACACACACACACACACACACATATATATATATATATATATATATATATATATATATAATAAGGATCCTTTTATGGTTCATCAGCTCTTGGATGTATGGTACTGGAGTTGGCATTTGCATATCTATCGTTTGTAAATGCGACTCTACTACCATTTCTTCCACGATGTCTAATGTTCTCTTATAAGACCTTTTTCTGTGGCTCCATATTGCTCATCTAATTTTCTATCCTCATGCAGTTAATCAGTTAATAGATTTAATTCAGATGAGTCATTTGAGTCAGTGCATGTAATTGTGAGACATGTCAATGTCCATCCAGATCGTGAGTTTATGGTTGTGAATTCTAGTAAAACAAAAAGAGCAGTATTTTTATGTAGATTTCCCCCCGAAAATGACGTACCGTATATGGATTGCAGCAAATCACTACTATGGACTCCATCCTCCATTACTGGGTCATTTAATTTGATTATCTAGATACCATATTAGTCATTGGGACCCTGAATAATGTAACAGTAAAACGTTGTTTATTCCGAATTATCAAATGTTATTAACTTTGCATATTTAGACAATCGATTTTATGATATTCTGATACTTTGTTGAGCTACAGGACCAATGAACCTTATACTTGCATCGATACGTTTAAAGAAAAGTACGACCAAACATTTTAAGTTTTCTTGGCGACACATTCAGTATCATGTATACATAATGTTCTATCCCGTTTCATTAACAAATATCAACCAAACCAACAGCAAGGTTGATGCCAATATTCAATTCAGGAAGTGTCTTGTTCACTCCTACAATCACTTCCTTGTTCATTTGCATGTTAGTACTGCTAGCTTCGAGTTTCAGATTATGTTTGTACTGCTTTGAGTCTGAGATTTTCTTTTTACTGCTTTGGATTTGAGATTTTCTTTTGCTACTCTATGGGTACTGCTTTTTCTGTGCTCCTTATCCACAGGGGCGCCCAAATACAGGAACGGGGGATGGACACTTGCTCCCTCCACTATCCCCGATTTTACATATAAACATGATTCGGCCTCCGTCCGTAAAACGTAACAGCTGACCACTACATGTTTGACATCCACCCCACCCGGAAAGAAATTATGCGGGACCCTTCTTTATCAACACGAATTAATAGTTATAACTTAGTAACCTCAACGAAACAAAGAGTTTATTTCCATTTTACAAATAATACAAATCAGCACATGCAAGACTATAGTGCTGAGGAAAATGACGTAAACTGCATTACGAAGACACACAACAATAGCCTACACGAACTGCTCTAGGAAATATTCGACCCTGGAACACAATGATTGTCAGTGAGTCCTACATTCCAATTATTGAATCACCGCGGCTCATGTATGTCACCAAATACTACAAAAATAATATGTAGCTCTATAAATTCATTATATATGATAAAAGCAAAATTATGTGGCAAAGAAAACGAAAAGAAGCACGTAATGCAAACAATATATACCGCTATGTAGTCTTTTTAGAATAAGTTCTTTTACAATAAGTTCTTAATATCCATTGTTCAGGTTTCCGTCCATTGTCATTTCCATTTACATCAACTTTCATCCACCATAACCAAAGAAGAAATTATCGTTGCAGACTGACAGAAGAATAAAAATACCCTTCATTCCACAAAGAAATGTTTAGGTACCTCTGTCTGTGATAGTGATTGCATTGGACGTTGTACTACACCGTAAATGCATTTACTGTCATTCAACAGCAGTACCACTGGTTAACCTTAATATTTAGGAACAGGTCTCTCACAGTACTCTGGATATGAGATAAATTGAAAACTACTAGCACTACTACTAGCATTACTATTGCTACTACCACTACTTCTACTTTAACCACCATCACTACCACAACTATTAATACTTCGACAGCTCATATTACTACTATTTGTCTCTCTAAAAAGCGACTACTAGTATATTCATTTACGACCCGATGAGGTGGTTTTCTTGATGATGAAATAGTGTCAAGGACATTTAATACTTCGTTCCCGCATATTGGTGGGCCATTCATTTGTTGTGTTGGTAGCGTAGAATACCAGATAGGAGTTTTTACGTGTTTTATATAACTCATAAATTCCCTCGGCGGCTTTAATCCGTATGAATGGAAATAAACAATTGCACGCGGATCAATCGCGTATGCAACCCAGTGGGTTCCGGGTCCGCTGCTGTTATCGAGATTAATGATACCGGTTTCAACGCTATTTGGTTGTGCCGGCAACTGATCTTTCATAAAGACACCTCTGAAGTTTTTTTTACAGCTAGTGCATAGCAGCATCGAGGAAATCAAAATTTGACGAGGGCGACAATATCGAAGATATCGGAGTTATTAAACTGTTCCTTGTCTCAGGCCCTTTCCGCTGTACCATGAATACGGGTTCCTGGTAATCTTAGACCCTTTCCCTTTTTTGTATCCCTGTCCAGTTGCCTTCTTTAGTGCCATCCCTGCCGAGGTACCAACGGCTCCTAACACCGCCGCTTTAGCCACCGCTGGGGCTGCTGCCGCTATTAGCGCCGGAATCGCAGCTAACAACGGAAATATACCACCTGATTTTATCATATATTTGATCGCAGCTGCAGAGAGTGTGAGCTGAACACTTTTTAATCTTTGAAAGCATCATTGAAGTGTTTTATCTGACGAGTTGTCAGTAACAATTTATTCTGACCACCAGACATCTGATTGTGTTTCAACGTTATTGTGGTTCCACATTTTTTAGCCGATTCCGATTGCAATTTTTTAATTTGACTAGATTTTCCACTGGTTCATCAACTACCCTCATTCGTCCACCAACACCTTCGAGTAGCATTGATTTGTTGCTGAGAATGACAGCAACTGCTCTGTAATTAGCAATACCGCCAGGACGGGCTACACGAGCTCTAAAGTGTATATCAACGACGGATTGTCTTGTTAAATCAAGATGTGTCAGCGAAAAGTAATAAATCGGATATTGATTTTTAATATCCAACTGTGATATTTGCAGACCAGTATCGACATTTTGATCGCGTCCCAAATATGACAACAGACGATGATACACGCGCGCAATATGGTTTCCTGTGTAATCAAGTTGTATATCCTCGGATGGTTCCTGTTGTCCGTTTATTCTCAATGATACTTCATTAACACCTATCTGATCAAATATCATATGACTTCGTTCTTGATCACCAACCCGCGCGTTATTCTGTAACGCAATAAATATATGACGTGGAGCTGAAACACCTTGTTTTGATGCCAGGTGCCATGTAAATATACCATCAATATTATCCTGTTTAGTATACGTTGTTGTTGTTAGCCAACTTAGCAATGATTTTCCTCCATGATCCATAAATGATAGTAATCGCTCTTCTGTTGTGATTGATGGAGTCATTACTGGCATCCACAATGATAGTTTTGTTCAAATAACTTTACCCTCAGGAACGCCAGCACCGCGTTAGATTGCATCATTATCATTACCCTTTCGCACGAGTGCTACCGTATGCTTTGCTCCATAGATAACTTTTCTGACGTTTCTACAGAATCCGAAAATATGATGCAGTGGAATCGCGCATGAAAATCGTCGACGCTGTCCCTTTAACGTTGCTACGCGTGTTGCAAATCCTAGGTTGTAATTAGGAACATTATTTATGACATCAAATTGACATCTGGTCTTACATATCCGGCTGGTGCTGGATCAACTGCAGCAGCATTTGCTGCCTTTACTCAAGAATACTGGACGTGTTCAGCGTTATCATTGAGATCTTTAGAAAACATCATGGATGGATCCGTCGATCTTGTATAATCATCAGAATATCTTGCTAACCCGATTATTGTTGTGGAAACATCAGCATCACGCTCTATAGATTCAATTTCTCTTCCATTAATCATATATCTAGTGCTTTCGAATAGTGCCATGATACCATTATTAACAAAACCAACGCGGATAGTTGGGTTATTGTCATATAGTGTATTAGCTGCGACATTTGTTACAAGTTCTCCTTCCACTTCGTTAAATGCTTCAGCGGGTAGAAAGTATTTACTGGTATCTTGGACTTGAAGTTCAATTCTTGATCGAATATCCGGTTGTACTGCATGATAGGAATAATATTGATAATCGCGTACAGAATCATTCTTGAGCACTGGGGCGTCCATATCAAACGTTAAAGTCATGAGACGATTTGAACATTTTATTATATATTCCTCGATTTAAATCATGGTTTTCGTCGTGGTTTCAAGCCGCTTCCCGCTATCATGTTTGCAATATCGTTTTCACTGTGCCTCATATACATCATTGGACAACGACGAAGTCGCCAACGATGCTACTTTCTGATCCACTGCGTTATTTATTATTTTGCTAACATTTTGCAGGCATTAATTGTGTCGATGGTAACGGCGTTGGTTTCCTTCGCCGTCGAACTAACGACGCTAGTTTATCCTTCGCGGCGGAAAATGCCTTTCTGGCAAGATCTCCAACAGCACTAATACCCTTATCATGAATAACATCAATGGCTTTCATCGATAATTGTTTTGCGATTGGTGCTACTTTTGGAGCCCTTCTTGCAAATAGCCATGCAATGGTATCACCGAGACCATCACCATAGTACGCTCTATAAACAGGCAGTCTTGAATTTACTACGTAGACGCTGGTTGGTTTATCATGGTTGTAGTGTATGATCATCTTAATAAATTACTAGCAATTCAAATAATATTTATCTTATCGCAAAAATCATTTGGATTTTCGACGAAGTCATCAAATTAGTCACTGTGATAACCGTCCACTAACTCGTCAATGAACTCTCGATATACATCAATATCCATGATACCGCCTTGAAATAACCGCCTACAGATATCAGCTGCTTTATTAATTATTTCCGGTGAGTAATTTTAAGCTCGTTTTCCTCAAATGAGAACCTCTAATCGTGCTATGTCACTGAGAATATTACCAGGAGCAGCAGAGGGGACGAATCCGACGTCTCTAATTGGGGTAGATTTTAAGCAAAACATTTTAAATCTCCTTTTGCCAAATGGAGCCTTAACGATTTTAAACCCCTATTTGTCAAATTAAGTCTTTCTCGGAACCTCTCTACGAAAAAGAACCAGAGGGGGGCGAATCCGACGTCTCTAATTGGGGTAGATTTTAAGTCTCCTTTTGCCAACGATTTTAGGGCCCTATTTATCAAATTAGGAGGAACCCGAGGGTGCAAAAACCTCTAAAAAAGTCGTCGTCGCCGCCCCCTATGGATTAACCGAATATTTTATCAAGTCCGACACGATATCGCGTCCGAAGGTCTGCTAAATTTATCGTCACAAATCCATGTTGGATTGACTGAGCGCGACTAAAGAAATTTCTAAATTGATTATGATCCATATCACCGCAGCACCAAGTTTGCCAAATATTTCGTAGTGTATGAGTATCAACTCCGTTAAACACGCACAATAAATTGCAGTTATCTCTGATCACCTTCGGAATTTGTGTATACCGTTGAGTGACATATATCACGTCAGTGCTTTTATGCCTACCTCTGGAAAATATCCTAGCAGGATTCTTTTGATTGTCTAACATCACATCGTCATATACGACTAAATTGTTAATATCTCCATTAATATCATCAATGCTCGGTGCTTCATCGATATCGGTTATAAACTCAATAATACCCTCGCCGGATTATTCTACCGCTTTATCGTTAAAATCTTTTAACACATTGTAACATCGCTGATCGTCTACACTAGGAGCTATGAAATACAACTTGTCCCATTTCATCCATCTCGTTATTAAATTAAGTAACAATTGTGTCTTGCCACTTCCAGATGGTCCCATTATAATCATTCTAATTGAATTCGGCGACATCGCATGATGTTTGATAGGATCCTGTCGACGGGTAGCTGAATAATCAATTACATTCATGTTATTATATATAAATTATGGATCTATATTGTGTGAAGTGTAAGGCGCGTACTGGCACAGATGACTTGACGACGATTACAACTAAAAATAACCAATCGGCACTTTCTGGTAGGTGTGTACAATGTAGTACAAAGAAATTTAAATTCGTTTCTATGAGATCTGCAGGAAATGCTAGCATTTCTGATAATTAAAAAAAAACGAGGAGGTGATATCGCAGCCAAGCTAACTAAACTCCCGGGAACACCATGGGCGAAGTATCCAGGAGAAAAACACCTTCCAGGGTATAGTTATTGTGGACCCGGAACCAGACTCGATATCAGACTAGACGATCAAAACCAACCCAAACCCGGTGAAGAACCAATAAACGCCATTGATAAAGCATGTCATGCTCATGATGTTGCTTATAAAAGCAGCAATCTGCAACACAGACATATCGCAGATGTGAAATTAATTCATGCGCTGAATTCTATCACTGATAAATCCTTCAAGGAAAAATTAGCTTCATGGTTAATAAAATCGGCGATGAAAGGTAAATTGATGTTAGGTGCTGGTAATTAATAACAACATGGAATCTATTTACTATTCTCCAAAAGGATACTGGAGGAGCAAAGCAGCAATCAATAAACTCGCTAGTGCAGCATCGGTGAAACATACCACTGCAGCGGATTGGTTATCCAAACAGGCAATATGGCAAATTTATCTACCACCGCCTAAACAAATTAACTACCCGGTTTTTAATGTGACCGTTCCTAAGGAAGTTCATCAAGCTGATTTATTATTTTTGCCGCATGACGACGGTTGTAAATACGCGTTAACCGTAGTTGATGTTGCTAGTCGATACAAACAAGCAGAACCGCTAAAAACAAAGTCGGCCTTTTAAGTAGCTTCTGCATTTGAAAGGATTTATCGAAGGGGTCCTCTGCGCTGGCCAAATCTGTTACAAATTGATCCTGGCAGGGAATTTCAGGGTGCAGTGTTATCAACAATGAAGCATCATAATGTCACCATCAGACGAGGACATACTGCACTACATCGCGATCAGGCAATTGTTGAACGGTTTAATCGGACACATGCTGAGCGGTTATTTGGATATCAATACGCAAAGGAATTCATTCAGGATAAACGATCCCGTGAATGGGTCAAGAGATTACCAGCTGTGATTACCGCGCTGAATAATGAGATTACTCGAACAATCAACATGAAACCTAACAACGCGATTAAAAAGAAGTATATACCACAACCACGAAACGATAGCGTTTCCCAGCCAATACTCGGTAATGTCACTGTTAGGTATTTATACGAACCAGGAGAGCTTGAAGGTGGCACAAAAATGGCTACTGATCCTATTTGGAGTGTTACCGCGCATAAAATATCCGGCATAACACGATCTACGGGTAGACCAGCAATTTATAAACTTGATTCAACTGCTCCTCAGCGTGGGTTTACTCTACAACAATTATAAGTGATACCAGAGGATGCTCAAATTACCACCGCGTGGTCTTAACTAATATCATTATCGTCTAGAACAACTCTTCGAAGTTGATTTATTCGCCGTACTCTGGATACTGCGAGATAAACTAAATTTGACCACTCAATGCGATTATCGACTATCCAAACAATTGTATCCGATATAGTCAATCCCTGCGAAGAATGTATCGTCGCTGCGTATCCTAGCGTCCATGGGGATTTATTAGCGCGTAATGCATCTTCGACGACGCTGATATCAACCAGCACAATATCATTTAACACTAAATTCTGCTTTTCACTCTGTCCTGGAATATCAACTTCAATATTCTGTTTTCGTGTATCTGAAGGCCTACGGTACTGGAAGTGTTGCAAATATTTCTTTATGCAATTCAAATAACTTCATCTGAAGTGTGTCTCTGACTATTTTTCTACTTGCGATTATCAAATCGTTTGGTCTCCATGTTTCCCAAAATTCCTCCATGGGAGTTTCTGAAATTATTTCACGCGCTATTTCACATTGGATTCTATCCGGTTGTAATCTAATTAGTTGTTTGAACTCGCGTAATTGTTCATCAAGTGCTCTATGATCAGTACTAATTTCTTCATAATAGTCTACAAAATTCTTTAGCCAATCATGCGGTGATAAACCGACAAATGGTGGTGGTTGGCGATGATCGCCGCACATGACGACGTTTGTATTCGCGTGCAATAGCCAATCGAGAAATTTTTGTAATACATCTAACGACACCGTGCATATCTCATCCCAAATTATGACTTCAGGAATACATTTCTCGCCCATTCGTTCATAGGTCCATTCATCGCCTTTCCATCGAAAGAAACTGTGATAAGTGCAAGCATTTACCCCTCGTTGTGTCATTTATCTTGCAAGTCTGTGTGTCGGTGTTAGCACAATCATGTTTGATTTGGAAACGTTAGCGTGAAAATCCGTAGGATTTTTCCCACGGAATAACTCAATCGCACGAGTCGTCTTTCCTGACCCACCACAGCCGTTTAAATAAACTGTTTTATATCTACATATTGGATCAGATATCTCCGGTGCGTTAGAACGCTCTGATATTTTATCGGCGCTCAAATATTTATCCTCAATCGTAACATCTGCTGATTCGGAATAATCACACGGTATTTCTTTTTTAAATCTCCATGATCCCCAACTCTCGTTGCTACCGCTGATAAATTCAGCCACAGCTTCGCTGTGTTTCGCGTTGATATAAGATGAATCAGTGGCTACTCTAACTGCGGTGTCAGGAAATATATTTATCATCGAAAATAAATTGATAGAAGCATAAGCTAGCATAGATGCTCTCAAATATGTATACTGAAGATTTTGACCGTCTGCGTAAGTAACAATTGTACCAAATTTTGTTCCATCGGACAAGAAAGCGTCTTTACGATCGGTATATATACCCTTAGATGTTATATCCGTGATTATAAAATCGTATTCAGCGCTATCTATAATCAATCGTGAAGAATATCTGTTATTGTCGTATTTTCCACCTTGAGTAAATTTACCGATTATTCTTCTACCAAGATCCTTTGCGTCTTTGTTTCTGATTTCATATAACAGTTTGGACCAATTCATGATTTATTCTTCGTCGAGATCGGGAAACTGTTTTCGTTGTTCGCTGATTATAATATCTAGACGTTCAGGTTGTGGTAACCAGACCTCAGTCTAAGCTCGATATGATATAATCGCTTCACTGACAATCAGCGATTTTAACATTCTACAATCGGTCATATACCGTAACAGCACTATTGGCATCCAATGTTTTTCAGACATGTGTCTACCAATCCAAACATAACAGCACGGATGTAACCCTGTAGCCAATTCAAATGATACCACACGAGCGAATCCGGTTAAATCAAAATCAGGCAGTGGTCCATTAATAGCAACACGGGTCATCTCGTGTGTGGGATGTCCAAATCGTTTAAAATATCTAGCGCATTCTCCGTACCCGAGAAAACTCCCTGGGAAACACGCGACTATATCAACTGTAATAATACTTTCTCGGTCGTATTTTGTATTCCATAATCCGCCGTGGTTATATTCTATACAACTTGATTTGATGTCTGTGAGAAATTCAGCTCGCGTTGGTTTCCACGAGTTTCTCTTTCTCGCAAAATGAGCTGCAACCGATGGAATTGTAAAGCAATTTGTTAATAATTGTTCGTCGTCGAAATTCTTCGAAAAACTCATAGCTAGTTTTTTCATCTTGTCATGGAGGGCTTCAGTGCGGTACAATTCTCCATTGGGTCTTACAAACTGATCGAATCCGCCCTCGGGGTTTTCGGCGCTGTGAAGTAACCACACCGATACAGGATCGTTTTTACTCAACTGGTAAATAGCATCGAACAATTTTTTCTCAGAGTATTCTGGAGTGGAAAATTCTTCGGGTATATATTTTATGGTTCTATCCCGCGGAAATATTGTTACCGCAGGTGTCCATGCGTGTTCGTTATGATCAATAATTTTGATTGGGGCTCCATTTGATTTATATTTCGATTCGTATAATACTTCGCCGGTTATCGTCGTTACTGATATTGGGAATCTTAATGATGTTTCTAATTCAGCTATATCCTGAATCGATGCTCCGTTTCTCTTAACTGTTAATTCCGACTCGGTTATTTTTTTGCGTCTTAGATCAGTCAATTTGTTCCCCCGGGATGCATTTGTGAAGTGTTCTATTATTCGTTCTGCTACACAACTAACCCTTGACGAAGTCAATGACGAAGTCGATGACGAAGTCAATGACGACAGTTTCATGGATTTTAGGTTTTTAATACTCGGTTTATCATTTAACGGATATATCCCGTAAACAACTACTGTTACAGGATAAGATCTCTCGTAATACGGTTTGTCAATTCCAGTCAAAATTCCTGGTTTGGAATCTTGACTCACAGTGACAGTTTTCTTGTCCTTGAGAATTGGTTCAAATTTATCACGAAAAATCCAATCTCCAGTGTCTGAACGGATAATGAATTTTATTCTAAAAAAATACCTTTTCCGCGAAAGATGTGAAATTATCACTGCTGCGTTTTTATCGTTCATGGTAGCGTCAACGATACCATCAATTCGAAATGTCGACCAACAGTGAGATGCTCCATCACGCTTGAATTCATTACAACAGTCTCTGATTTTACTTGTCATAGTTCTATCACAAATTTTACTCTTTGGCTTATCAGAGACTCTATCGAGATTGAATTTAGCATTTTTCCAAGGTGTAATTTTTGATAATCTCTCAAACTCCTTCATGCTATAATTAAAACAAGTATTTAAATAGAAGAATATTGTATAATGAATTATTGCAAATGGCTTATGATTGGATCAACAACCGTGTGTAACAAATCATGCAGAAAGGAGTTCTGTGGATATCATATGCAAAGTGTTTGTAACAGGAGTTATGGGCCTTTACCCTGCATACGATGTGGGGTAGGGGTGCGTGGTAAATCACAATTGTGTCTCGGTTGTGGTGGAAAACGATGCAGAGAATTGAAGCGTTATTATGACAAGAGGGTTAAAAAATCCTTCAATGACACTGACGCTGACATAGCCGTCAACGACAAAATCATAAGAACTCCTCAAGACTACATCGAAAGATTTCCTAGTGTAATCATTAAACCAAACAATGAATTAGACAAATAGTATAATATATAAATGAACCAAGAATTCCGACCACACCCTGTGATTGTAAACTATGAGACATCCAGTGATGGTATTATCAGAAACCGTAGACTGAAGAAGCCAGTCGGTTTCGTGAATAATCAGGGGTATTTGGTGTTTACCGCTGGAGGGAAGAAGAAACATCTTAATCATCGTTTCGTGTTTGAATGTTTCCATGGATTGATCGAAGATGGTTTTGTTATCGATCACATTGATTCTAATGTTAAGAACAATTCTTTATCAAATCTGCAAGTTGTTACACAAGGTGAGAATTCCAAACGAGGAAAGACTGGTACTTATAAATTAATTGGGAAAAGACCCGTAAAATCATTTAACACAACAAATAACGAGGAAATAGTATTTCAATAAATAGCTAAGGCTGGTAAGTATTTAGATATTTGTCCACCTTCTGTTCAACGCGTTGCAGAGGGAATTTATCGATCTGCCATTTCAAAAAAGACCGGACAAAAAATTCAATTCGTTTATATAAACAATTAGAAGTATATAATTATTAGTAATATGAATTCTCAAAATATCAATGATGTGATAACCGAAATTTTAGTTTTGATTCTCAGGGGATTTACACATCAGATAATTTAGACTGCGATCAAATTATGTCTGACTTCCAGGACATTGAATACGGCGCTAACAATAACAAATACGTGTTATCCAAACAATATGCACTAATCAAACGAATCCAGAATTCTATCCGTGACTCCTTGTTATGCTGTGACGACGTCAGTAAGTTTGTCTCGTTATTTACTACCGTGGAGAGAATAAGAAAAGAGTTAAGGAAACAGTATGAAGTAAAAAGAACAATTAATTCAAAAATCAGAAATATTAGATTGTTAATTGAACAAAATGAAAAACCCCATTCGGATAATTGTTAGTAACAATCCATGGACGGTATTGACATTTATCATAAGTGTTTTACTACAAGAAAGTTGTAAATTTTCACAGTAAAATATTTTTTTTTATTACTGGAATAAATTTTCACAGTAAAATATTTTATTCATTACTGAAATTTTCACAGTAAAATATTTTATTCATTACTGAAATTTTCACAGTAAAATATTTTTTTTAGTCGTTTTTTGACTGATTTTGGCTATTTTTTGACTGATTTTGGCTATTTTTTGACTGATTCAGTTGAAAATTTCAAAGAAATTTTACGGTCAAATGGTCGATTTTGCATGGGATTTCTCGTAGACTTTTCCGCCTAAAATTATTTTTATGATGTTTTAGACCAAAAAGTGACAAAAATCGATCAAAAACGACTAGAAAACGACAAAAATGACCAAAAATGACTGTTTTTTTCAGTTGAAAATCTCTTTGAGGTTTTACGGTCAAATGGTCGATTTTGCATGGGATTTCCCGTAGACTTTTCCCCGAAAATCGAAGATTTTTCACTTGAAATTCTTTGAGTTTCCAATCAAAGATTTCAGGAATGATTTTGAGTACTACAAACCTCCATAGACGGTATCATAAGTGTTTTACCACAAGAAAGTTGTAAATTTTCATAGTAAAATATTTTTTTATTACTGAAATTTTCACAGTAAAATATTTTTTTCACAGTAAAATATTTTTTTTAGTCGTTATTGACTGATTTTGGTTATTTTTTGACTGATTTTAGCCGTTTTTGACTGATTTTTAGCTATTTTTTGACTGATTCAGTTGAAAATCTCTGAGATTTTAGGGTCAAAGGTCGATTTTGCATGGGATTTCTCGTAGACGTTTTCACTTAAGAATGACTTTGAGTAAAAAAATCACAAAAAAATCACAAAAACTGACTAAAAACGACTAAAAAACGACAAAAACGACCAAAATTGACCAAAAATGACCAAAAATGACTGTTTTTTCAGTTGAAAATCTCTTTGAGATTTTACGGTAAAATGGTCGATTTTGCATGGGATTTCCCGTAGACTTTTTCATTTAAGTGAAAATTTCTTCGAGATTCAAATTGGAAAATTGTTTACAATTGTAAAATTGTTTACAATTTCAAATAATGGTTAATTAACCATTAATGACCCGATTGGCTCGTAAGAGACTGGTCACAATCAAAAAGTATATACCAATCCACGACTCTGTAAGGAATAAACTGCAAGCTAGATAGAGTTTACAAACGGATTTTGCTGTGGGATCTGAAGAATTGTTTAAACCAATAACCACAGCAACGAAGGGGGTAGAGCGTGCTATATGGGGAGATGTTCCCGATACTACGGGAAAGCCTCTTATTGTTGAACTTGAAAAAATAATAGCAGAAACTGAACAAACAAAACAAGCTGTACAAAAACTCCACGGTGATATGGAAATTGAACGATTAGGTGATACTGTATCTAAAACACCTGAATAAAAAAGAACAGTAGATGACCTACGCGCGAGATTTAACGAGGAAGTGTTAGCAGTAATTGATAAGGCCGATCGAAAAAAAATTCCTGCGCTTGTTGTTGAGACTTATGAAAACAGAAAAAAAATGTTGAAACCAGAAGATCATAAATATGTTAGAAATATAACTCATTGGGCTGATATATTCTACAAAATCAAAACTAACAAAAGTCAAATTGACACAACAAGTGCATCATACATTGAATATAATATGAAGAGTTTAAACAACAACAAAAACCGCAAAAATTGCAAGGAAAGCGACAGCAACCTGCAAAGAAAATATCTTTTTCACCTAAAAAACTAAAACAACCTTCTGATGATACTCTTGATTATTTACAAACCACGGATACAGAAAAACTGGATGCTAGTATCGGGAAGGGATTTTCCCAGAAATTGCCAGCAATTTCCAAAGATTCCAGTCGGACCCCAAAGGGGTATCAATTCAATGTCCTCGTAATGTTCTCAGCGATATAGCACGATTAGAAGTTCTCATCGGAGGGAAACGAGCTGGAAATAACTCACCGGAAGTAATTAATGAAGCAGCTGATATCTGCAGGCGGTTATTTGCCGGCGGTATCATGGATATTGCAACATACCGAAATGACATTGGCGAGTTAGTGGAGGATTATCACAGCGACTAAGTCATCGGCGATGAATCACTGATTAGATAAAAAACAATTGAATAAGAATGATCATACACTACAACCATGACAAACCAGCCAGCGTCTATGTAGTTAATTCACGGTTTCCAGTTTATAGCGCGTACTATGGTGATGGTTTCGGTGATACCATTGCGGGGTTATTTGCAAGAATAGCTCCAAAAGTGGCGCCGCTAGTAAAACAATTATCAATGAAAGCTATTGATGTTATTCGTGATAAGGGTATTAGTGCTGATGGAGATCTTGCCGGGAAAGCGTTTTCAGCCGCGAAGGATAAATTAACAGCGCTAGATCGGCGGAGAAAATCCAAAGGAGGACCACTACCGTCTACAGCAGAGATGCCTGCGAGTGTTAGTAAAATTATAAATAACGCAGTAGATCAAAAACTAGCGTCGCTAGTGACTCCGTCATACACCAACGACCAAAGCAACATCGCAAATATGATAGCGGGAAGTGGCTTACAACCACGACGAAAATGCTAGCGTGAAATTGCTAGCAATTTCCAATTCGCAGGTGAAAATCGCGATTTAGACTTTGATAAATAGACTAAAATGTTTAAACGGTCACCTGATCCAGCGTTTGATATAGACGTCCCAGTTCGCAAGGATGATTCTGTACGCGATTATCAATATTACGCCTATCATGCAATAGACTCAAATAGTCGATCAAGAATTGAACTTCAAGTTCATGATACCAGTAAATACTTTCTACCCGCTGAAGCGTTTATCGAAGTAGAAGGAGAATTTGTAACAGCTGCTGATACTCCTGCTGTACCAGCACCGTATCCAGTTGGTACTCAAGTCGGGTTTGTCAATAATGGTATCATGGCGCTATTTGATAGAGCAAGATACCTCATCGATGGAAAAGAAATTGAGTCGATAGATCGAGATGTTGATGTGGCCACAACAATAATCGGGTTAGCAAGATATTCCGATGATTATACAAGATCCGCGGGTCCTTCTATGATATTTTCTAAGGATGTTAAAAATACCGCTGGAGGAAATCAATTTGTTGTAAGACAACCAAGAAATCAGGCTAATACTGCCAATGTTGATGCTGAGAATATGATTATAAACAACGATCCTACTTTCAATCTAGGAGCTGAAACACGTATATCAATGTTGGGAGGAGCGCGTAGATCATTTTCATGCGCGATTCCACTACATCATATATTTGGATTCTGTAGGAAATGTTCGAAAAGTTATCTATGGTGCAAAGCATACAGTAGCACTCGTGCGAAAGAGTGATGATAATGACGCAATTTGGAGGATTCCAGCAAATGCTGCAAATCCAGATGCTGATGCCGGTAAAGTCATTTTAACAAAACTATCATTGTGGATGCCAGTGTTGACTCCATCAATCACCGCAGAAGAACGATTACTATCATTTATGGACCAAGGAGGAAAATCATTACTAAGTTGGCTAACGGTAAGTACAGATGTTAAACAATCAAATATTAACGGGTTATTCACGTGGAACCTAGCATCAAAACAAGGCATTGCTGCGCCACGTCATATATTTATTGCGTTACAGGATAACACACGAGTTGGCGATCAACGTTTCAGCCATATGATATTTGATCAATTAGGTGTTAAAGACGTCTCACTGAGAATAAACGTCCAGCAGGAACCATCTGAAGATGTACAACTTGATTACGGTCAAAATCATATTGCTCGCGTGTATCACAGGTTGTTGTCGTTTATGGCACGCGATCAAAATGTCGATTCTGGTCTGCAAATATCATAATTGGATTTCAAGAATTTATACCCGATTGATTACTTTTCGCTGGAACATCTTGATTTAACAAGACAATCCGTCGTTGATATACACTTTAGAGCTAATGTGCTTCGTGGTGCTATTGCTAATTATAGAGCGGTTGCTGTCATTCTCAGCGATAAATCAATGCTACCCGAAGGTGTTGGCGGAAGAATGAGAGTGGTAGATGCGCCAGTAGAAAATATGTAGTGTTTTCCATTGAATCGCTTTGCGATTTAGAATTAATCTGTTATTGTATAATGTCATACAGTCATATTAGTGTTGCGTTAACTCCCGGTCAACTCAAGAAATTTCAATCAGAATCGGCTAAGCCATGTGGAACCACAATCACGTTGAAACACAATCAGATGACTGGTGGGGCGAATATATTGTCGCTGACAACTCGTCAAGTTAAACACTTCAATGATGCTTTCAAGGATAAAAAAGGCGTTCAAATCACTCTCTCTGCGGCTGCTATCAAAAATATGATTAAAACGGGCGGTATATTCCCGTTGTTAGCTGCGATTCCAGCGTTGATTGCATCAGCAGCCCCAGCGGTGGCTAAAGCGGCGGCGTTAGGAACCGTTGGGGCCGCGGCAGGATTGGCACTAAAGAAGGCAACTGGACAGGGTTAAAAAAAAGGGAAAGGGTCTAAGACTACCAGGAACCCCCCACACGTGGTACAAGGGAAGCGGTTTGAGAATCCCAGGAACGGTTTACTAACTCGGGAATCTTTGTTTGAGGAACCTATGGTTCCAATGTCCAATTTTGATTTACTCGATGCTGCTAAAACCTCGCGATTAAAAACTTCAGAGGTGTCTTTATGAAAGATCAGTTGCCGACACAACCAAACAGTGTTGAAACAGGTATCATTAATCTCGATAACAGCACCGGACCTGGAACTCACTGGGCTGCATACGCTTTTGATCCACGCGGGATTGTTTATTTCGATTCATATGGATTAGCACCGCCGAAGGAATTTATGCGTTATATAAATCGCTTAAAAACTTTTCCAATGAAGACTTGGTATTCTACGCTACCAACACAACAAATGAATGACCCACCAATATGCGGCAGCGATGTATTAAATGTCTTTGACGCTATTTCAACATCTGGAAAACCACCACATGTTGTCGTAAATGAATACACTAGTAATCGCTGGAAATCGAAACGATTTTAGAGAAAGATGTATAAAATAACATGATTGATATTTGGGGGAGATCTTTATCAACGCTGAAGAAACCCGAACCCGATGGCGTTGCAACCGGTGATATAAAGAGAATAATCGAAGATGAAATAGCTGATACGTTGAATCTAGCAAGTGTTGACCACGGGGAAATAGTTGTATTTCAAGATCGTCAGGGTAAATTGAAAACCAGTAATGTGTCGTTGGATGATATTTTAGTTAAACAAAGAAACGCAATCGAGGATACTATCGCGCTATTTTCTGATCAGGGTAAACTCAAACCGGGTGTACTTATTTCGACGATTACAGATAGATTAAAAACTCTCAACGATGAGTTAAAAAATTCTGTGTTGGAACTAGCAACACTTCAATCTAGAATTGAAGATAAAGGAAAACAGTTTTCAGTTTTTCGTAAAAGTATCATCGAGAAATTTATTGGAACCACGTTGGATAAAATTGAAATAAAAGTCCCTGATATTAAAAAATCCATCGATGAGACGAAAAAATTCATCGAAGCAATCAAAGATGATTTTCCGGGGATGATAACAATCATTGAAAAAACAAAAATTCCTCATGAGAAAAACAATAACGTAGTATACACGATCCAACACGGATCATTTGCGTGGACTCCTACAGACAATATACTAAGTATCACTGTAACCGTCAAAGGTATTTATCGATTAACACTAGTGACACCGACTCAATTTAATATATGATCGTCGAGTTTATCCGGGGTCAACAATACGATTTCAACGATCATCGACAAGGATACAACTGAAACGTTCACAATAACATCAACTGATAAAAATTTGGTTATTTAAGTAGATAACGGTTTCAATTGAAATCTGTTATAATAAATAAAATGGCAACATCAACGGTACCAGGCTAGAGAGTTTTCAATTAAACTCAAAACTCTCACTGAAGAGTATGCAATGAAAATAAAAAATACCAACGAAGAATCGCAGCAGTTGACGTTACCGTATACTCGGTGAGTGGTGTAATCACCGGAGCTGGTATTATAATATCCTCGGTGACAATGATTGCCCCGATAGCTGTTCCAATTTGTATATCAGCGGCAACAACAATCGCGGGAATAATTTCGATAATAACAAAAAAAATTTCATCGTGCAGCCAACGCAAACTGCAAGACTACGTAATTAAATTTCATGTTGTATCAACCGCGTACTTGCAATTGTCCTCGTTGATATCGTCGTCGCTCGATGATACATTTATATCCGATAGTGAGTTCTCAGCGATGCTAGATATTTATGATCCCGCGATGTCAAAATTAGAAATACAACATGAATATAATAACAATGACAACACCGCAGGAATTACTTCAACGAATAGTGGAGAACACAAACCCAGTACAAACCAGCATGATCTCAATAACATCAACGAATCCAGAATTTAGTGTGAATTTCCCTATTCCGATTCCCGTGAAGGAGATAGCACTAGCAAAACTACGAGTGTATAACAGTTGGCCTAATATTAGGTCAGCACCATTTGGCGGTCAACAACCGAATAACTGCTTAGTATTTGCGAATAAGAATCGCGAAGACGGGACTCCAGACTGGAACGTTGTTTCAATACCAACCGGATCATACCAAATCGAACAAATCAATGCTGAATTCCAGCGTAGAATAAAATCAATTACTGGAACAGAATCAAAAATCGCTATAACGGTTCATGAGCCGACGCTATCATCCGCGATTGAGATAAACTCACCAAATTATGTCGTAGATATCTATCAGAGTTCTATTAGAACCGTACTAGAATGGCCTGAATTACCACCCCGGGGAGAAACCGTTAATTTACCACCTGAACCACACAAAAACTGATTATATCACCGACAGGATAAAATCTGATAATCCAATAAAAAGCTATAGCGGTTACAATAAATTGAGTCTTTTCACTGGAGTGATAGAATGCTACAACCCAATATATTACACAATTCGAGAAAAGGAAATCACTAAAAATTTCTTAATGATGAATAATGATATTTCACTGTTGTTAATATCTCTTAAATCCGGTACTCTCACCCGAGATGAATTTATCAGCGTCGTAGAAACATGTAACAAAATCATTAATGACATGGAAATATTTCATTTGCAAATCATTCAAGAGGTATTAGGTGACGATAATCCTAAAACAAGAACAGAATTTGCAACGAAGTATAGTATACGCGTAGAAGATATTCCACATTCAAACTACCAGGGTATAATATCTTAGAACTACAAAAATCTCTCAATGATGCCATCGATGAAGGTTTCAAAAAAATCCATGACGAATAGAAAAAAATCCATGACGCATGGAAAAAACAGCACCACAACCACAAACAACTATCCTCAGACATAATAATGACCCAGACAGCGGTGGTAGGCATATCGCTCCTCAAAATGTGAATATACCCTCGGTGATAGCGCTCAATTTAATATGCGATGTTATCGAAGGAAGTTATCAAATAAATCTCGAACGATCAAATCAAGCAAAGCAGGGATATATTTTGTATTCATTTGCACCAACAGCTCCTCCAGGATTTCTAATTATTGAGTTTCCGGTTAATCCAGTCTATATGCGGTGTCATAATAATTCATTAACGAGAATTAACTTCAAACTCACTGACCAGTCCAATAATCTAATTGATCTACAAGGTGAGGTCTTACAAATTAGTCTGCGAAATCGTAACGATTTTCATCGTAGCGATTTGCATTGTTAACCTATAGCAGCAGATGCGGCGACAATGGCGTCTTCGAGGAATTTGCCTCGTCGACGCTTTTTTTTACGCTTCATTGGCAAGGTACTTATCCCCAAGAGGTTTTGAGAAACCCCTGATTTTACAAATAGGGCTTTAAAAGCGTTAAGGCTCCATTTGGCAAATGGAGACTTAAAATGTTTTGCTTAAAATCTACCCCAATTAGAGAAGTCGGATTCGCCCCCTCTGCTGCTCCAGGACAACGAACAAGACGACTACCTGAAACTCCGTTTCCGGTTCCACTTGGAGTGCCAATCCGAGAAAAAAAAATCCCTTTCCTGCTGTTTTTTAGTGATACCAGTTGAATCAGCTTCTGCCATTATTTCTTTTTCATCTGGGATTGGGTCTGTATATGATGGTGGTAGTTGTGTGACACCTTTTATCATAGCCATATAATTATTATAATCAGAACGCATCTCTTTTGTGATTTTAGTTCCATCGCGGTTTGCTAAAAATTATTTTGTTGCCCAGGTGTCTCTGTCTTTTATAACATCTTCAAATCCGTCTTTTATATATTGTTCCCTTATCTTTTTTTTAAAAACTATTTCTGGCAAAATTAGCTAATTGAGAGTCTGTGTTGATTCCTTTAATTCTCGTTAATGCATCAGTGGTAAATATTTTTTCAGGTGGATAGTCTCCTCGTTCTTTTGCAGAAGCACCTTGTTGTTCAAGTGGTTCAGGTGGTTGGGAGCTAATATCACCATCACCTAGTCGTTCAACTTCTTCTTGAAATTTTCGTTCTTGTTGTTCTTGAAGTCGTGCAGCAGTTATTGTATCACCAGGGAGTGTTTTTAAGGATTTTTTTGTTTGTCTGGATCGCTTTGCTATTTTTTCAAGCACGCCAAGAAGAGCTTTTTCTTTATTGATCCTTCCTTGGGATATTTCCATATATCGCTCGCTCAGTGGCTGATTTTACATCCTTGGTTGCTGTGGTTATCGGCTTAAACAATTCTTCACTTGTTGTAAACCAGTCTGTAGTTGTTGTCTAGCTTGTAGTTTTTCTCTAACAAAGTCTCGAACAGGGATGAACTTCTTAATTGCAGCTAGCCGCTCACGTGCAGCAGCAGAGGGGGTGAACCCTACAATTTTCCGAGCGTCGATTCGGAAATCTGAGGCTTCCACCAAATAGTAAAAAAAATGGCGTCTATTCGATAAAATAAGATTTCCTTATATACGCCAACGTCGTTGTCATTCACCCTCTCTGCTGCTGATTGTTAAGTTCTGGTTAACAATGATTTCAACCGAATATTTGATCAGTCTTTAGGATTTCACAAACAGACTAATCGCTAACACCTCCTTTTGTAGATCAATTAGATTATTAGATTGGTCTGTGAGTTTGAAATTAATTCTGGTTAATGAATCATTATGGCATCGCATATAGACTGGATTAACCGGAGACTCGATTATTAAAAATCCTGGAGGAGCTGTTGGTGCAAACGAATAAAGAATATATCCTTGCTGAGCTTGATTTGATCGTTCGAGATTAATTTGATAGCTTCCTTCGATAACATCACATACTAAATTGAGCGCAATCACCGATGAAATATTCACGTTGAACGGAGCGATATGTCTGCCGCCACCATCTGGATCATTATTATGTTTGAGGATTTTTATTTCCGGTGATGATGTTTTTTTCCATGCATCATGAATTATTTTAAAACCAACATCGATGGTGTCACTGAGAAGTTCTTTTAGTTCCGGTACGTTATATCCGGGTAGTTTGAATGTTGGAATATCTTTGACGGGGAAATTATATTTTTCTGCAAATCTTGTTCTCGATAGGGGATTATCGTCGTCTAATATATCCTGAATAATTTTCAGATTAAATGTTTCCATATCGTCGATAATCTTATTGCATGTTTCTACGACGCTGATAAATTCATCTCGGGTGAGAGAGCCGGATTTAAGAGATATTAACAACAGCGAAAAATCATTATTCATTGCTGTGAAATTTTCAACGACTTTAGGTTCGTTAACAAAATGATACCACGGAAACTCTTTACTCTCCTTCTCATGTCCGCGTCCGATCCCAAAAAACTCTAAGGGTATAATACTGAACTCTTTATAACTCCTTATTGGATTATCAGGTTTTATCACGTCGGTGATATAATCAGATTTTTGTGGTTCTGGTAAATCAACGGTTTTTCCCCCTGGTGGTAATTCAGGCCATCCTAGTACGGTTCTTATAGAACTCTGATAGATATCTACGACGAATCCTTCTGTGCTTATTTCAATCGCGGATGATAGCGTCGGCTCATGAACTGTTATAGCGATTTTTGATTCTTTTCCAGTAATCGATTTTATTCTACGCGCGAATTCATCATTGATTTGTTCGATTTGGTATGACCCTGTTGGTATCGAAACAACGTTCCAGTCTGGAGTCCCGTCGTCTTTATTCTTATTCGCAAATACCAGTGAATTATTCGGTTGTTGACCACCGAATGCTACCGATCTGATATTAGGCCAACTGTGATACACTCGTAGTTTTGCTAACGCTATCTCCTTCACTGGGACCGGAGAGGGGAAATTCACACTGAATTCTGGATTCGTTGATGTTATTGAGATCATGCTTGTTTGTACTGGGTTCGTGTTCTCCACTATTTGTTGAAGTAATTCCATCGGTGTTGTCATCCTTGCTATACTCATGTTGTCGCTCTAATTTTGATATCGCGGAATCGTGAATACTGACCATCACTGAGAACTCACTATCCGATATCGTTGAGGTTATTGATATCATTCTTTTATTTGGGTTCGTGTTTTCTAATTCCATCGGTGTTGTCATTGTTGCTATACTGTTGTTGTCGCTCTAATTTAGATATCGCGGAATCATAAATACCGACCATCACTGAGAACTCGCTATCTGATATAATCGTATTATCGAGTGACGACGATATCATCGAGGATAATTGCGAGTACGCGGTTGATACAACATTAAATTTAATCGAGTAATCTTGCAGTTTGCGTTGGCTGCATGATGATATCTTTTTTGTTATCCCGGTTGATATACCCGCGATTGTAGCCGCCGCAGAAATGCAAATTGGAACTACGACCGGGGCAATCATTGTAACCGATGCAAGTATTATTCCGGCGCCAGTGAGAACGCCTGACAACGAGTACATAGTAACATCAACTGCGGTGATTCTTCGTCGGTATTTTTTTATTTTTATTTGATACTCCTCGGCGAGGGTTTTGAGTCTAGTCTGAAATTCTCTGACCTGATTATAGCGATATTGTGACGGCGTTGATGTCATTATTTCCAAATCAGTTTACGATTTCAATTCAGTTATTTACTCAGATCAACTACGAATTCCAGATACCATGTTACTGATGCCCTAGTCAAACTTTTATCATCGGCTTTTATCGTTAACCGTTCAGTTGTATTCCTGTCGATGATCGTTGATATCACATTATTGACCCCGGATGAACTCGACGATGATATATTAAACTGAATTGGTGCTACCAGCGTTAATCGATAAATACCCTTGACAGTAGCTGTTATGGGTAAAATAACATGTGGCAATATCCACTCTAATGTTCCGGATTGAAGTGTGTATACGTTATTGATGAAGTTATTATGAGGAATTTTTATTTGTTCAAGTCGCAGGAGACTGACTTTGATCGCAGTAAGATCTGCAATGATGATGTCTTGAGTTGTTTTAAGATCTTCAGGTCCACTATCTCGTTTATCAACGAATTTATCAATGATATTAGTGTTTCTGAGGGTGAGCAATCGTACTGCGTGAAAAAGAATTATATGATTATCATATTCAGATCTTAGCTTTGTTAAGTTGTCGATTATGGTTTTTATCGTTCCAATATTCGGTGTGGTCACTTGTGGAGTACCAAGAAATTCTTTTATCAGTGTATCGAATCTAACAATGGCTTCATTGGTTCTGCTGAAGTTTTCTCGTAGTGCGACAAAAGCAATTATATGAGCAACATACTCAGATCGTAGTAGTTCTAAATTGTCGATTGCGGTTTTTATCGTTCCAATATTCGGTGTGGTTGTTGGTGGATCACCAAGAAATTCTTGTAGCGGTTGATTGAATTTAGCAATGGCTTCACCGGTTCTGTTTATGCCTCTTCGTAGTGTGTTAAAAGCGGTTATATGAGCATTATAATCAGATCGTAGCTTTGCTAAATCGTCGATTGCGGTTTTTATCGTTCGAATATTCGGTGTGGTCGTTGGTGGAGCACCAAGAAATTCTTGTAGCGGTTGATTGAATTTAACGAATTCATCGTTGAGTGATTTTAATGAGTTTGCTGTGTTATCTACTATTGTTAGTTTCTCTGTGACCGTCGAAACAAGTACGCCTGGTTTGAGTTTACCATCCTGAAACAGCGCAATAGCGTCATCGGCGGCGTCATGTCTTCGTGTTAAAATATCATCCAACGACACATTACTGGTTTTCAATTTACCCTGTTTGTCCTGAAATACAACTATTTCGTTTGGGTCAACATTTGTTAAATTTAACGTCTCAGCGATTTCATCTTTAATTATTTTTTTTATATCACCCGTTGCAGTGTCATCGGGTTTGGGTTTCAGAGGTCTTCCCCAAATATCAATCATTGTTATTGTAAAACTCCTTCTCTCTCTAAAATCTCTTTTATTTCCAGCGATTGCTAGTGTAATCATTTACGACAACATGTGGTGATTTTCCCCTTGGGTTGCCCAAGGAGTTAGAAATAGCGTTAAGGACATTTAATACTTCACTGCCGCATATTGGTGGGTCATTCATTTGTTGTGTTGGTAGCGTAGAATACCAAGTCTTCATTGGAAAAGTTTTTATATAACGCATAAACTCGCTTGGCGGAGCTAACCCATATGAATCGAAATAGACAATCCCACGTGGATCAATAGCGTATGCAACCCAGTGGGTTCCAGGTCCGGTGCTGTTATCTAAATTAATGATTCCGGTTTCAGTGTTGTTTGGTTGATGTGGTAATTGATCTTTCATAAAGACACCTCTGAAATTTTTAATCGCTAGTTTTTTAGCGGCATCCATTAAATCAAAATTGGACATAGGAACCATCGAAGATTTGGGAACCATCGAAGATTTCTGAATTAATAAACCGGTCCTAATCTTAGACCCTTTCCGCTGTACCACGAATACGGGGTTCCTGGTAGTCTTAGACCCAATCCGTGAACGGATCGTCCCTTTTTTTATATCCTTTCCCAGTTGCTTTCTGTAGTGCCATTCCTGCCGCGGTACCAACGGCTCCTAACGCTGCCGCTTTAGCCACCGCTGGGGCAGCCGCTGCAATCAACGCTGGTAACGCAGCTAAAAACGGAAATATACCGCCTGTTTTCATCATATTTTTGATAGCAGCCGCAGAGAGAGTAATCTGGACACCCTTTTTTGCTACTAGTGCATCATTGAAATGTTTTATTTGACGAATTGTCAGCGATAATTTATTTGCACCGCCAGTCATTTGATTGGGTTTCAGCGTGATTGTAGTTCCACATTTTTTAGCTGATTCCGATTGCAATTTTTTGATTTGACCAGGAGTTAACGCAACACTAATATTACTATATGACATTATACACAATTGATTGATTCTAAATCGAGAAAATCGTTTACGGTTTCAATTACATGTTTTCCACTGGTGCATCTACCACTCTCATTCTTCCTCCAACACCTTCAAGTAACATTGATTTGTCGCTGAGAATGACAGCAACCGCTCTATAATCAGCAATAGCACCACGAGTCACATTAGCTCTAAAATGTATATCAACAACAGATTGTCTTGTTAAATCAAGATGTTCCAGTGAAAAGTAATAAATCGGATAGAGGCTTTTAAAATCCAATTGTGATATTTGTAGACCGGTATCCACATTATGATCACGTGCCATAAATGACAACAGACGATGATACACGCGTGCAATATGATTTTCGGTGTAATTAAGTTGTACATCTTCAGATGGTTCCTGCTGGCCGTTTATTCTCAATGAGACGTCTTTAACACCTAACTGATCAAATATCATATGGCTGGAGAGTTGATTGCCAACTCGTGTGTTATCCTGTAACGCAATAAATATATGACGTGGCGCAGCAACACCTTGTTTTGATGCTAGATTCCACGTGAATAACCCGTTGATATTTGATTGCTTCACATCTGTACTCACTGATAACCAACTCAACAACGACTTTCCTCCTTGGTCCATAAATGATAGTAATCGTTCTTCTGCGGTAATTGCTGGAGTCAACACTGGCATCCACAATGATATTTTTGTTAAATTGACTTTACCGGCATCATCATTTATATGTGCTGCAGCTGGGTTTGCTGGAATCCTCCAAATTGCGTCATTATCATCACTTTTTCGTACAAGCGATACTGTATGCTTCGCCCCGTAGATAACTTTTCTGACGTTTCTACAGAATCCAAAAATATGATGCAGTGGAATCGCGCATGAAAATGATTTACGCCCTACTCCCAACATTGAAATACGTGTTGCAGCTCCTAGATTGAAATTAACATCGTTGTTTATAATCATATTTTCAACATCAACATCAGCGGCACCAGCATTATTCTTTGGTCGTCTTATAATAAATTGATTTCCTCCAGCGGTATTTTTAACATCTTTTGCAAACATCATAGAAGGTCCTGCTGATCTTGTATAATCATCAGAATATCTCGCTAACCCGATTATTGTTGTAGCCACATCAACATCGCGATCTATCGACTCAATTTCTTTTCCATCAATGAGATATCTAGCACTCTCAAATAGCGCCATGATACCATTATTGACAAACCCGACTTGAGTACCAGCTGGATACGTGCTGGTACAGCAGTAGTATCAGCAGTTGTTACAATTTCTCCTTCGATTTCGATAAACGCTTCACAGGGCAAAAAGTATTTACTGGTATCATGGATTTGAAGATCAATTCTTGCTCGACTATTTGAGTCTATGGCATGATAGGCGTAATATTGATAATCGCGTACAGAATCATCCTTGCCAACTGGGGCGTCTATATCAAACGCTGGATCAGATGATTTTTTGAACATTTTATTCTATTTATCAGAGTCTAAATCGTGAAATCGTAAACGATTTTCATCGTGAAAAACGCTAGCGTTTTCTACGTGGTTTTTTAAAGCCACTTCCCGCTATCATATTTGCAATATTGCTTTGGTCGGGGGTTACCACTATTGACGAAGTCAATTGCGCTAGTTTTTCGTCTACTGCGTTATTTATAATTCTACTAACACTCGCAGGCATTTCCGCTGTAGACGGTAACGGTTTTGAAAATCCTTTGGATTTCATCCGTGATTTCACTAGCGCTGTTAATTTATTCTTCGCAGTTGAAAACGCTTTTCCCGCAAGATCTCCAACAGCACCAATACCCTTATCACGAATAACATCAATTGCTTTCATTCCTAATTGTTTAGCCAACGGCATCACTTTTGGAGCCATTCTCGCAAATAACCCTGCAATGGTATTACCTAAACCATCTCCGTAGTATGCTCTATAAACCGGAAACCGTGAATTAACTACGTAGACGGGGGTTGGTTTATCATGATTGTAGTGTATCATCATTATTTGAAATCAGAAACAATTTTTCAATTGTTATTTATCTAATCGAATGACTTCGTCATCAGATTTTTCAATTCAGTCACTATGATACCCACTTTCCACTAACTCGCCAATGAAATCTCGATATGTTTTGATATCCATGATACCACCCTGAAATAATCGTCTACAGATATCAGCTGCTTCATTAATTATTTCCGGTGAGTTATTTCCAGCTCGGAACCCTCCTACAAGAACTTCTAATCGTGATATATCACTGAGAACACTACCAGGACAGAAACTCAAAGAGTTTCCAATTCTTTGATTCTCACTGGAATCTTGCAATCCGCTTCCGCTAAAACCCATTGCTTCATCCAGTTTTTCATTCAGTTTTTCTTCATCCGTGGGTTGTAAATAACCAAGAGGATCATAATCATCATCATCATCAGGTGGTAGTTGTTGTTTTTCAGGCGAGAAGAATATCTTTGCAGGTTGTTGTTTTTTAGGTGAAAAAGATATTTTCTTTGCAGGTTGCTGTCGCCGCCTTTGCAATTTTGGCGGTTTTTGTTGTTGTTTTAGTTCTTCAAATTGTTTATACACTATACCCACCGCATTGATATATTCGATGTATGATGCACTACCTGTCTTAATTTGACTTTTTTCAGTTTTGATCTTATAGAATATATCAGCCCAGTGAGTTATACTTCTAACAAACTTATGATGTTCTGGTTTCAACATATTTTTCCTGTTTTCATAAGTCGAAACAACAAGCGCAGGAATTTCTGTTGGATCAGTCTTATCAATTGCTGCTAACCCTTCCTCGTTAAATCTCACGCGTAAATCATCTACTGTTCTTTTTGATTCCATTTTTTGTACAGCCTGTTTTGTTTGTTCAGTTTTCGCTGCTATTTTTTCGAGTTCACCGATAACAGATTTCCCCGTCTCGGGATCATCTCCCAGTATAGCGCGCTGTACCCCTTTCGTTGCTGTGGTTACTGGTTTAAACAATTCTTCTGATCCCGCAGCAAAATCAGTCTGAAGACTCTGTCGTTGTTGCAGTTTATTTCTTACAGAGTCGCGAATTGGTACAAATCTCCTGATTGCATCCAGTCGTTCACGAGCCAATCGGGTTGTTAATGCTTCATTGACCATTATTTGAAATCAGAAACAATTTTTCAATTGCAAAACAATTTTTCAATCCGACCTAACACCATCGTGGAAGTGTTATTTCATCCTATCAATGATGAGGAAAGTATCATAATTGTATATAAAATAAATAATACTGATAGTTTCCTCATTCTATTTTTGATCAATCTGAACCGTCCATCAATTTTTATTCAGTGTGAAATATTTTCACTGTTTTTGACATTGTCAATCAAAAAATGCTAAAAAAAATTAAAATCTCTATGAGGGACGGTCACAATCAAATAATGATAAATGGTCAATCAAAATTGTTCATTTTCTTGAATTAACGCTCGTAGGTTTCTAACTTTAGAATTGATATCTTTTTTCAGTTCGTATTCGTTACCTAATTCTTTTCGTATTCCTTCTACGATAGTATATAATGGGACGAACACACTTACGTCACTGGAGAATGCAAGAGAGTCTCGAATAGAATTCTGAATTCTCTTGATGAACGCGTATTTCTTGGGCAGCATATACTTGTTAGTGTTAACTCCGTATTCTATATCCTGATAATCCGACATGATTTGATCAGGATTTAACCCATCTGATAGTTTGATATCCCGACTTTTCAATTTTGAAATTTCAGCAATAATGCTATTCATTTTTTCAGAATTCATTATTTTATGGTGATTATACACTTCTAAATGAAAAATATGACGCATCAGACATAAATAAATTGAATTCTCTGTTCGGTCTTTTTTGAAATCGCCGTCTTGGTTATTCCTTCTGCAACGAATCGTACTGAGGCTCTACAAATACCGAAGTGCCTACCGGCTTCATATATCGATTGAAATATTTTTTCTTCGTTAGTTGCCGTATTAAAAGATTTTACGGGTCTCGCTGGCTTCGAGTATTTCCCAGTCTCTCCTCGTTTGGTATTCTCACTTTGTGTGATAGCCTGCAGATTTGATAAAGAATTGTTCTTCGGATTAGAATCCTTGTGATCAATAACAAAATCACCCTCGATCAATCCCTGAAAACACTCATACACGAAACGATGGCAGTAATATGTCTTCTTTCCCCTAACAGTAAACACCAAATACCCCATACCATTGTCAGCACCAACTGGTTTCTTCAGTCTGCGGTTTCTTACAACACCATCACTGGATGCTTCATAATTTGTAATCACAGGGTGTGGTATGAATTCTTGGTTCATTATATGCTATACTATTGTTTGTCTAATTCATTGTTTGGTTTAATGATTACATCCTTGGAGAATCTTTCAATGTAGTCTAGGGTTTTCTTATAATTTTACCCTTGACAGAGTCAGGGGCAGAATTTTTGATTGAAAATTCATATGATTTTCCATTTTTGATTCTTTTACCATAATAACGCTTCAACTCCCTGTATCGCTTACCACCGCAATTCAAACACAACTGAGATTTCCCCCTGACCCCAACCCCACATCGTATGCAAGGTAACGGACCAAGGCTTCCACGACGAAAACTTTGCATATGATACCCACAGAATTCGCTTCTGCATGATTTGTTACACGGGGTTGTTGATCCAATCATAAGCCACTTGCAGTGATTCATTATACATAAATCTTTCATTTAAATGCTTGTTTTAATTATAGTATGGAGGAGTTCAAGAGATTATCGAAAATTAAGCCCTGGAAAAATGATAAATTGATTGATTATATCATGAAAGAATTCCAAAGATTATCGAAAACTAAGCCCTGGAAAAATGCTAAATTGATTGATTATACCATGAAAGAATTCCAAAGGTTATCGAAAATTAAACCCTGGAAAAATGTTAAATTGATTGATTATACCATGAAAGAATTCCAAAGATTATCGAAACTTAAGCCCTGGAAAAATGTTAAATTGATTGATTATACCATGAAAGAATTCCAAAGATTATCGAAAATTAAACCCTGGAAAAATACTGAATTCAATCTCGGTAATGAGTTCAAGAGATTATCGAAAATTAAGCCCTGGAAAAATGTTAAATTCAATCTCGATAGAGTCTCTGATACACCAAAACGTCTAATCGGTGATAGAACTATACTGGGTAAAATCAGGGAGTGTTTTAATGAATTCTACCGAGACGGTGCAGCATACTGTTGGTCGACATTTCGAATTATCAATGATGATGTCAATGTACCCATCATCGATGCTACTATGAACGATGAAAGAGCAGCTGAGATAATTTCACATCTTGGCTCGCCAACGGGTTGGAAATCCAAGGGTGTAAAATCCAAAGGGGAAATTCAAAGATGGAAATCCAAAGGTAAATTGCAAAGCAATTCCCAAACAAGGAAAATCAAAGATGGAAATCCAAAGGTAAATTGCAAAGCAATTCCCAAACAAAGCAATCCCCAACAGAAGTATTTTTTCAGAATAAAATTCATTATCGAAGTCGGCGGCGAATGGATTATCAGGGATAAATTTGAACCAATCCTCAAGAATAAAAAAAACTGTCATTGTGAGTAGAGATTCCAAACCAGGAATTCTAACTGGAATCGACAAACCATACTACGAGAGATCTTATCCCGTAACAGCAATTGTTTATGGGTTATATCCGTTAAATAATAAACCCGATATCGCAAAACTAGCTCCTATGAAATATTCTAGTTCACTGAATTGTGTAGCAACACGGGTAATGGAACACTTCACAAATGCATCCCGAGGAAATAAACTAACTGATCTGCGACGTAGGAAAATAACCGAATGGGAACTGACAGTGAAACAACACGGTGCAATGATTTCTGATATAGCTAAATTAGAAACATCATTAAGATTCCCAATAACCGTTATGACGATAACCGGAGAAGTTTTATACGAACCGAAATATAACAAAAATGGAGCGCCAATACAAATTATTGATCATAACGAACACGCGTGGACACCTGCGGTAACAATATTTCCACGAGAACGAATCGTGAGATATATCCCCGAGGAATTTTCCGGGGATGTTTTCTATGAAGAGAAATTATTTGATGCTATTCATGCGTTGTGTAAAGAGGACCCTGTGTCAGTGTGGTTACTTAGTAGTGCTGGTTCCGAATCAGGATTCGATCAATTTGTAAGACCAAATGGTGAATTATATCGCGTTGAAGAATTAGATAACAGAATGAGAAAAATCGCTAATGATTTTTCACCAGAGAGTTTCCATGAAAAACTACTCACGGATAGTTTTACTATTTCTTCAGTGGTAGCTCACTTCACAAGAGAAAAAAACTCCTGGCGTCCAACACGAAGTGATTTTCTCGAAGATGTTAAATTGAGTTGCGTCAAATTTGGTCATGGAGGACTGTGGAATACGAAATACTCACGTGATGGTATGATTTCAATTGATATAGCCGCGTGTTATCCCGGAAGTTTTCTCGGGTATGGGGAATGTGCTGAGTACTTCAAACGATTTGGACACCCCACACATGAAATGACTCGTGTTGCGATTAATGGACCATTACCTGATTTTGATTTAACCGGATTCGCTCGTGTGATATCATTTGAACTCGCTACAGGATTACATCCGTGTAGTTATGTTTGGCTCGGTAGACATATATCTGAAAAGGCCTGGATGCCAATAGTGTTACTACGATATATGATTGATTGTGGTATGCTAATATCGTTGATTGTCAGTGAAGCGATTATATCCTATCGAGCACAGAAATCAGTCTGGTTACCACAACCCGATCTAGATCGTATAATTAGCGAACAGCGAAAACAATTTCCTGATTTCAATGAAGAACAAATCATGAATTGGTCTAAGAAGTTATTTGAAATTAAAAAAGAACAAGCAAAAGATTTTGGACGAAGAATAATCGGTAAATTCACTCAGGGTGGACGATACGACAATGCAAAATACTCTTCGCGGTTGATCATAGACGACGCAGAATACGATTTTATTGTAACGGATTTAACGAAACAGGGAAAACTTGTATCCCGTAAGGATGCTTTTTAATCCAATGGTGAGAAATTAGGTACGGTTGTTACCTACTGTGATGGATATAATTCCCAGTACACACATTTGAGAGGTTCTATGCTAGCCTATGCTTGTATTAATCTATTTTCGATGATAAATAGATTTCCTAATACCGCGGTTAGAGCAGCTACTGATTCGATGTATATACATAATAAATACAAATCGGATGTAGCGGCATTCACAGATCCCGAGGAAGCGTGGGGGCGTTGGCGATTTAAAAAGGAGACGCTACATGAGTATTGTGAATCCGCAGACGTTACCATGGATGATAAATATCTTTCGTGTAACCGTATTGAAATTCAATCAGAATTTTCTAATGCACCACCGGTATCTGATCCAATATGTAGATACAAGACAGTTTATTTAAACGGTTGTGGTGGATCAGGAAAGACAACTCGTGCAATCGAATTATTTCGTCGGTCAACCATGATTGTGCTAACACCAACTCACAGACTCGCCAGAGAAATGATACAACGAGGGGTAAATGCCTGTACCTATCACAGTTTTTTTCGATGGAAGGGTGACAAATGGACTCCTGATCGAATGGGTAATAAATTCATTCCTGAAATCATAATTTGGGATGAAATATGCACAGTGTCATTAGATGTATTACAAACATTTCTTGAATGGTTGTTAAACAAAAACACAAAAGTCGTCATGTGCGGTGATCACGGCCAACCACCGCCATTTATCGGTGCATCCCCACATGAGTGGCTAAAGGGTTTTGTAGACTATTATGAAGAAATCACCACTGATTATAGATCACTTGATGAACGATTACGAGAATTCAAAGCGCTAATTAGATTACAACCGGATAGAATCCAGTGTGAAATAGCCCGTGAGGTGATTTCAGAGACTCCAATGAATGATTTTTGGGAAACGTGGAGACCAAATGATTTGATAGTAGCAAGTAGAAAAATAGTCAGAGACACACTTCAGATGAAGTTATTTGAATTGCATAAAGAAACATTTGCAACTCTTCCAGTGCCGTTGTGTTATAGGCCATCGGATACACGAAAACAGAATATAGAAGTCGATATTCCAGGACAGCGTGAAAAACAAATTCTCGTATTAAATGATATTGTGCTGGTTGATATCAGCGTCGTTGAAGATGCATTAGTTGCTAATAAATCCCCGTGGACGCTAGGATACGCAGCGACGATACACTCCTCACAGGGATTGACTATATCGGATACAATTGTTTGGATGGTAGATAATCGCATCGAATGGTCGAATTTAGTCTATCTCGCAGTATCCAGAGTACGAAAAATAAATCAGCTTAGAAGAATTGTCTTTGAAAATCCTAATGACAATGCAATAAGTGATATTATCAGCGCCGACAACGTCAAGGATATAATCAGAAAAAAACTTTCTGGTTATAAACAGCAGGATAAAAAAAATAATAGAGAATTTGATATTGATGTTGAATTAATAATCGCGTTACGACAACAACAGAATAATCACTGCGTGAGTTGCAATTGTGTAATGAATTGGTGTTGGTCAGATAGGGATTCTCGACAATTTACCGTGGATAGAAAAAATAGCAGTATTGGTCATACAAGAGATAATGTGATGCTAACATGTCTTGAGTGCAACAGGCGCCGGGGTGCCAGCACAATGCCTCTGGGGGGTGCTAGTTAAGACCCCGCGTTGGTAATCGAGTATCCTCGGGTATTACTTGCAGTTGTTGTCGAGTAAAACCCCGCTGAGGAGCAGTTGAATCCAGTCTATAGATTGCTGGTCTACCAGTTGATCGTGTTATACCGGATATTTTATGCGCGGTAGCACTCCAAATAGGATCAGTAGCCCTTTTTGTACCACCTTCCAGCTCTCCTGGTTCGTATAAATACCTAACAGTGACATTACTACCAAGAATTGGTTGGGAAACGCTAGAATCATTTTGTGAAATCCCTTGAATTTCCATTTTAGGTATAGACTTCTTTTTAATCGCGTTGATAGGTTTCATGTGAATTGTTCTAGTAATCTCGTTATTCAGTGCGGTAATCACAGCTGGTAACCTTTTGACCCATTCCCGGGATCGCTTTTCTTAAATGAATTCTTTTGCGTATTGATATCCAAATAACCGCTCAGCAAGAGTCCGATTAAATCGTTCTACAATTGCCTGATCGCGATGTAACGCAGTATGCCCTCGTCGTATTGTGACATTGTGATGTTTCATTGTTGATAACACTACACCCTGAAATTCCTTGCCAGGATCAACTTGTAACAGATTTGGCCAACGCAGAGGACCTCGTCGATAAATCTTTTCAAATGCAGAAGCGACTTCAGTTGATGATTTTGTTTTCAGCGGTTCTGCTTCTTTGTATCGACTCGCAACATCAACTACGGTTAGCGCGTATTTGTAACCGTTGTCATGAGGTAAAAATAATATATCAGCCTGATGAACTTCATTGGGTCCGGTAACATCAAAATGCGAGTAATTAACTCGTTTAGGCGCTGGTAGATAGATTTGCCAAATAGCCTGTTTAGATAACCAATTAGCCGCAGTGGTTTTTTTAACTTTTGCAGCGCTAGCGAGTTTATTGATTGCAGCGCTACCCCGCCAGTATCCTTTTGGAGAATAGTAAATAGATTCCATGTTGTTATTAATTACCGGCACCTAACATCAATTTGCTTTTCATAGCCGATTTTATCAAAAATGAAGCCAATTTTTCTTTGAAAGATTTATCAGGAATAGCATTTAACGCATGAATTAATTTCACATCTGCTAGATGCCTGTGTTGCAGGTTGCTGCTTTTATAAGCAACATCATGAAGGTGACAGGCCTTATCAATGGCGTTTATTGGTTCTTCACCACGTCGAGGTTGATTTTGATCATCAAGTCTGATATCTAATCGTGTTCCCGGTCCACAGTAGCTATATCCTGGAAGGTGTTTTTCTCCTGGATACTTTGCCCATGGGGTTCCAGGGAGCTTTGCCAATTTGGCTGCGATATCACCTCCTCGTTTTTTTTAAAACATCTCCGGGTTTCATAGACACAAATCTAAATTTCTTTGTACCACATTGCACGCGTTTACCAGAAAGCGCTGATCGGTTATTTCTAGTTGTAATCGTCGTCAAGTCATCTGTGCCAGTACGCGTTTTACACTTCACACAATATAGATCCATAATTTATGTATAGAAATATGGATATAATTGATTTTTCAGCGACTAAAACAAGAGAACCGGTTAAGCATCATGCAGCGCTACAAAACTCTATCCGGAGGATTATTATCGGGCCATCTGGATCCGGCAAGACGCAATTGTTACTGAATTTAATAATGAGATGGATGAAATGGGATAAGTTGTATTTAGTTGCTCCTAGCGTAGATGATCAACGATGCTATGAAGTGCTAAAAGATTTTAACGAGAATGCATCAGAAATTAAGGGTGAGAACGCCATTGATTTTATAACTGATATTGACGAGGCGCCATCCGTGGATGACCTTGATGGGAACATTAACAATTTAGTCGTATACGACGATGTGATGTTAGACAATCAAAAAAAACCAGCTAGGATCTTTTCCCGTGGGCGTCACAAAAACACTGACGTGATATATGTCACTCAACGATACACTCAGATTCCAAAAGTGATTAGAGACAACTGTAACTTACTGTGTGTATTTAACGGCGTTGATACTCATACTCTTAGAAATATTTGGCAGACATGGTGTTCCGATATGGACTTCAATCAATTTAAAAACTTCTTTAGTAACGCTCAGTCAACCCCGCATGGATTTATAACAATAAATTTACATGATCCTCGGACACGATATCGTATCGGACTCGGTCAAATATTTGGTTGAACTCGTAAAAGAATTATTAATCCAGAACTGAAAGTTCCAGCAGCAGAGAGGGTGAATGACAACGACGTTGGCGTATATAAGGAAATCTTTTTTTATCGAATAGACGCCATTTTTTTTACTATTTGGTGGAAGCCTCAGATTTCCGAATCGACGCTCGGAAAGTTGTAGGGTTCACCCCCTCTGCTGCTCGTGCTAATCTAGTCGTTAGCGATTGATTTACCATTATAAATTAATTCTTGATCTCAATGCAGTGACTAAAATCCGTAGGATTTCCATTCGAAGAATTTTTCAAAGTCACCATAAATGATTTTTACTCTAAATGATTCACTTAGAGATCGTCGACCATTTGACCCAACTGCGAGCCGAAGGCTACAAAGAGGATTTTTCTGGATTTTACATCATTGTTGGTCGATTTTTGATGTATTTTTGACCTGAAAATCATAAAATCATTTTTAATGAGAAAAATCTCTAATTGATACATTTAGAGGACGTCGACTAGTTTACCCTATTTTTCAGTCAAAAATACAACAAAAACAGTGAAAAATGCATAAAAAATCATCAAAAAATGACTAAAATAACAAAAAATCAATTAAAAAAATAAATCGCTGAAATATTTTCAGTAATTGACAAATAATAAAATCCGTGAAGCCGCCACCCCACAATTAACAAATAATAAAATCCATAGATTGTCTCTCACCCCATAATTTACTATTACTTCCGTGTAGTAAAAACTACAGTGACGCGAAGTCCATTGTAATTTACCTGTCTTTGTAAATTCATTCAAGGTGAACAAGGTGCGCGCTTGTTCATTGTATACAACAGACAGGTATAAGGGTATTGTACATGTCAGCGCAGTGAGAAGTTATATCACTTATATAGTTGAGGCTTCTAAGGGAGAATTTTTGGCTTGACGGATAATCATTTTTATATTTCTGATTGTTGAATTAACTTCGCGTTTGATTTCATGTTCATTTTCTAATTGTTTCCTTATTTCTCTACGATTGTAAATAACGGGACAAACTTATTTACGTCATTTTCATATTTGAAAGACTTTTAAATCGCATGCTATATTCTTTTTATGAATGCATATTCCTTAGGTAATGTATATTTGTTTCTTTTTATATTCTCTTCAATGTCTTGGAAATCGGAAAGAATTTGATCACAGTTTAATTTATCTGATAATTGGATCCCTTGAGATTTCAAATTTGAAATCTCAGTTATGATCTCATTGATATTTTCAGAATTCATATTATATAATAATATATATTTCTAATATATATTTTTAAAAAAAATGAACTCTGTTCGTGCTAAGGAGTTCATTCATCTTAGCACGCCTAGAGATATTATGCGATGATAAACTCCATTTGGAACCCCCTCAGGTATATTTTCATCTGAGGGCGCCCAGAGGTTACGTATATATAAGACAACACATCTCATTTAGAACCCTTCGGGTGTTATATAACAGCCGACCGGGCTCAGAGTACCATGAAACATGGTCCCCGATAGAAGATCTAACTCGCCAAATAGCGGATTAGAACTCCAAGAAGGTATATTTCATGAATGGACGTCACATTATATACAATTATATACAACTATATAGAGGACAGCAGAGCCCTTTTGCAATCCCCAATCGAGTGTTATGGCGAGTTGTATAGGCACATTTACATATTTGATCAAACCCCCAATCGAGTGTTATGGCGAATTTGAGGACAGCACAAGACAATACAACATATAACAATGAATGATAGGATGACAATGGTATGATGATGACGGGGGCGGGTCTACATTCATACGTGACCAATCATACAACCCATATAAAATCCCAGGTTGTTTGAATACACAAAAAGCATCCACACACACCATGTGATAGTGTGTGTGTTGTATGACTGGTTCACGTATGATTTTCGACGTTACAAAAGCCCCAATAATATAATAGACGGTATGGTATATAAGATGGTTATACATGAAAACCGAACACAGAGGTGTGCGATTTTATTCTTTCGTGTACTTAATAATGATTATTGAAAACATCTAAGCAAGACCGAATACCTGCAAAAACTATCAAAAAAAAAATAATACAACTTTTTGTAAATACCGCGTATTTGATTCGTTTCCTAACAAAAAAGATAATTTCCATCTCTGCTGACAATCATGACAGTTTAAATCAACCAATACAATTAATCGGAAAAAGAACCTCGAAATCAGGTGACTCAGTTTTTCAAAAACTCAATGAGATTACCTCTCTTTGCTAAGCCGACATACCCGCCAGAGTTATTCCCCTTTAATGCTATATAGAATAGTGCAATTTACATATAGTCAGACATATGTAAATTGAATTTTATTTTTAAAACGTTTTGAAAAAGCCAACTTGGTTATATTCTCTGCAACGCGTCATACTGAAGGCATACAAATATCAAAATATTTATTGGCTTCATTCATAGATTGAAATACCCTCTGTTCGCCTGTATGAATATCTTTCAATTTTACATATTTTGCATTTTTCGAGTATTTCCCAGTTTTCCCAAATGTAGTATTCTCACTCTGTGTAACAGCTCTTAAATTATTTAAAGAATTATCAGTCTTAATACTATTTATGTGATCAATAACAAAACCATTCTTGATCAATCCATGGAAACACTCGTATGCAAATCTATGATTAAAATAGTTTTTCCTTCCAGCGGTAAACTTCAAATATCACAGATTAATTACAGCATCAACTGGGTTCTTCACTTTGCGGTGTCTGAAAATACTGTCACGAGACGTTTCATAATCGCTGATCACAGGATGTGGTTGAAATTATTGGTTCATTTGTATACTAAATGCTATTTGTCTAATTTATTACTTGGTTGAATTATTACTTGGGAATCTTTCAATGTAGTCTTGAGGAGTTCTTATAACTTTGTCAGAGTCACAATCAGGGTCGCTGAGAGAGTCAGGGATGGAGTTTTTGATTCTCTTATCATAATAACGCTTCAACTCTCTGTATCACTTACCACCACAATTGAGACACAACTGCGATTTACCACGCACTCCTACCCCACATCGGATACAAGGGGAGGGATCAAAACTCCCGTTACGTACGCTTTGTAAATGATACCCACAGAATTCCCTTCTGCATGATTTGTTACATGCGGTTACTGATCCTATCATTAACCATTTGCAATGATTCATTATATAATAATTTTCTTTTTTAAATACTTGTTTTAATTATAATATAAAGGAGTTCGAGAGATTATCTAAAATTAAGTCTTGGAAACATGCTAAATTGAATCTCGATAGAGTCTCTGTAGATACACCAAAGAGTCTAATAAGTGATAGAACCATGATAGGTAAAATTCGTGATTGTTTTAATGAATTCAAGCGCGATGGAGCATCTCACTGTTGGTCGACATTTCGAATTGATGGTAACGTTAATGCTACCATGAATGACGAAAACGCATCAGTGATAATCTCACATCTTGACAAGAAAAAATATTTTTTTTAGAGTGAAATTCATTATCCGTTCAGAAACGGGAGATTGGATTATACGAGATAAATTTGAACCAATCTTGAAAGATAAAAAAAACTGTCACTGTGAGTCGAGATTCCAAACCAAGTATTCTGATTGGAATTGACAAACCGACTACGAGAGATCTTATCCTGTAACAACAGTTGTTGAAATGTGTAGCAGAACGAATAATAGAACACTTCACAAATGCGTTGCGTGGAAACAAATAGATTGATCTAAGACGTAAAATAATAAACGAATGGGGACTAACAGTGAAGGAGCGCGGAGCAACAATTCAAAATATGGCAGAACTAGAACGAATACTAAAATTTCCAATATCAGCAACCGAAATATAACTCGAGAAGAGCTCCAATTAAAATTATTGATCATAATGAACACGCGTGGACACATGCATTAACAATATTTCCGCGAGATTGAACAATAAAATATCTACCCGCAGAGTTTTCGTTTGGGGAATTTTTCCCGGAGGAGAAATTATTTTATTTTATTTTATTTACGAGTTAAGTAAAAGCGATCCTGTGTTAGTGTGGTTACTTCACAGTTTTGAGCACGAAGAGGGCAAATTCGCTCAATTTGTAAGACCTAATGGATAATTATACCGTACTGAAGCCCTCCACAATAAGATGAAAAATCTAGTTAATGTTTTTTCAACAGAACACGATGAACACTTATTAACAAATTGTTTTGCAATTCCGTCGGTAGCAGCTCATTTTGCGAGAAAGAAAAACATGTGGAAACCAACAAGAACTGAATGTCTATCAGATATCAAATCAAGCTGCGTGGAATATAACCATGGGGGATTATGGAATACAAAATATGACCCTAAGACTATTATTTCGGTTGATATGGTTGCGTGTTATCAAGGGAGTTTTCTCGGATATGGAGAATGTGCTGAATACTTCAAGCGATTTGGACATCCCACACATAAAATGACCCTTGTTGCGATTGATGGACCACTACCTGATTTTGATTTCACCGGATTCGCTCGTGTGGTATCATTTGAATTGGCTAAAGGACTCCATCCGTGCTGTTATGTTTAGATTGGTAGACACATATCTGAAAAACACTGGATGCCAATAGTGCTGTTACGGTATATGATTGATTCTAAAATACTAATATCGCTGATTGTCAGTGAAGCAATTATATCATATCGAGCGCAGACTGAAGTCTGGTTACCACAACCTGATAGTCTAGATAGTATAATCAGCGAAAACAAAAAACAATTCCCTGATCTCGACGAAGAATATATCTTGAAATGGTCCAAACAGATATTTGAAGTTAGAAATAAACAAACAAAAGATCTCGGTAGAAGAAGAATTGGTAAGTTCACAAAGGGTGGAAAATACGACAGTAACCGATATTCTTCACGGTTGATTATATATAGCGTTGAATACGATTTTATAATCGCGGATATAACATCTGCGGGGACATATGTAAATCGTAAAGACGCTTTTTTGTCCGATGGAACAAAATTCGGTACAATTGTTACTTACAACGATGGATACAATCTTCAGTATACACATTTGAGGGCGTCTATGCTGGCTTATGCTTCTATTAATTTATTTTCAATGATAAATATATTTCCTGACACCGCAGTTAGAGTAGCCACTGATTCATTTTACATAAACGTGACACACAGTGAAGCAGTGGCTGAATTCACTAATTCTGACGAGAGTTGGGGATCGTGGAGAATTAAAAAGGAAATGCTGCGTGATTATTACAAATCAGCAGATGTTACGATTGAAAACAATTACTTGAAAAATAATCAGATATCAGAACTATCTAATGCACAGTCGATATCTGATCCAATATGTATATATAAAACCGTTTACTTAAACGGTTGTTGTGGGTCAGTAAAGACGACTCGTGCGATTGAATTATTTCGTGGGAAAAATCCTACGGATTTTCACGCATCAAACATGATTGTGCTAACACCGACCCATATACTTGCAAAAGAGATAAAACAACGAGGAATTAATGCTTGCACTTATCACAGTTTCTTTCGATGGAAAGGTGACGAATGGACTCCTTATCGAATGAGTGAGAAACTTATTCCTGAAATCATCATTTGGGATGAGATATGCACAGTGTCGTTAGATGTATTACAAAGATTTCTTAATTGGTTGTTGCTGAAAATACAAGCGTGATAATATGCGGCGATCATAGTCAACCACTACCATTTGTCGGTTTGTCTCCACATGATTGGCTAAAGAATTTTGTAGACTACTTTGAAGAAATCAATACCGAGCATAGAGCACTTGATCAACAATTACGCGAGATCAAGAAACTAATTAGATTACAACCGGGTAGAATCCAATGTGAAAAAGCGCGTGAAATAATTTCGGAAACCCCATTAAATGATTTTTAGGAAACGTGGAGAGCAGACGATTTGATAGTGGCAAGTAGAAAAATAGTCAGAGACACACTTCAGATGAAGTTCTTTGAATTACATAAAGAAAAATTTGCAACACTTCTAACACCGCTGTATTATAGGCCTTCGGATACACTAAAACAGAATATCGAAGTTGATATTCCTGGGCAAAGTGAGAAGCAAATTCTCGTATTAAATGATATTGTGCTGGTTGATATCAACGTCGTCGAAGATGCATTGCGCGCTGATAAATCCCCATGGACGCTAGGTTACGCAGCGACGATACATTCTTCACAGGGATTGACTATATGAGATTCAATTGTTTAGGATGGTAGATAATCACATCGAGTGATCGAATATAGTTTATCTTGCGGTATCCAGAGCACAAAGAATAAATCAACTTCGAATAATTGTTTTAGATCGTGTTATGCTAGATATTGTATGCGTGGTGACACTCCAAATAGGATCAGTAGCTTTTTTTTTTGCCACCTTCGAGCTCTGCTGGTTCATATAAATATCTAACAATGACATTGCCGAGAATTGGTTGTTTTGAAAAATCTTTTTGCGGTTTTTCAGGTATATACTTTTTTTAATCGTGTTGTTAGGTTTCATGTTGATTGTTCGAGTAATCTCATTATTTAGCGCGGTAATTACGTCTGGTAATCTCTTGACCCATTCACGGGATCGTTTATCCTGGATGAATTCCTTCGCGTATTGATATCCAAATAACCGCTCAGCAAGTGTCCGATTAAATCGTTCAACCATTGCCTAATCGCGATGTAATGCAGTATGTCCTCGTCTGATGGTGACATTATGATGCTTCATTGTTGATAACACTGCACCTGAAATTCCTTGCCAGGATCAACTTGTAATAGATTTGGCCAGCGTAGAGAACCCCTACGAATCCTTTCAAATGCAGAAGCCACTTCATTTGATGATTTTGTTTTTAACGGCTCTGCTTGTTTGTATCGACTCGCAATATCAACTACGGTTTGCGTGTACTTGTAAAAGCCATCATGCGGCAGAAATAATATATCAGCCTGATGAACCTCATTAGAGACGGTCACATCAAAATTCGAGTAGTTAATTCGTTTAGGCGGCGGTAGATAAATTTGTCATATCGCCTGTTTGGATAACCAATCCGCTGCATGGGATTTAACACCTTTGCGGCGCTAGCGAGTTTACCAATTGCTGCTTTACCCCTCCAGTATCCTCTTGGAGAATAATAAATAGATTTCATGTTATTAATAATTACCAGCATCAATCATTAATTTACCTTTCATCGCCGATTTTATCAACCATGAAACTCACTTTTCTTTGAAGGATTTATCAGTGTTAGAATTCAACGCATGAATTAATTTCACATCTGCGATATGTCTGTGCTGCAGATTGCTGCTTTTATAAGCAACATCATGAGCATGACACGCCTTATCAATAGCGTTTACGGGATTTTTACCACGTCGAAGTTGGCTTTGATAATCAAGTCTGATATCGAGTCTGGTCCCGGATCCACAATAACTATACCCTGGAAGATGTTTTTCTCCTGGGTATTTTGAAGGATTTATCAGTGTTAGAATTCAACGCATGAATTAATTTCACATCTGCGATATGTCTGTGCTGCAGATTGCTGCTTTTATAAGCAACATCATGAGCATGACACGCCTTATCAATAGCGTTTACGGGATTTTTACCACGTCGAAGTTGGCTTTGATAATCAAGTCTGATATCGAGTCTGGTCCCGGATCCACAATAACTATACCCTGGAAGATGTTTTTCTCCTGGGTATTTTGCCCATGGTGTTCCCGGTAATTTAACTAACTTGGCTGAAATATCACCTTCTCGTTTTTTTTTAAAACATCTCCAGATTTCATAGAAACAAATCTAATTTTTTGTACTCCATTGTACACACTTACCAGAAAGTGCTGATCTGTTATTTTTAGTCGTAATCGTCGTCAAGTCATCTGTGCTAGTACGCTTTATACATTTCACACAATATAGATCCATAATATATAGATAATAACATGAATGTAATTAATTTTTCGGCGACAAAAACAAGAGAACCAGTTAAACATCATGCAGCGCTACCAAATTATATTCGTGTGATTATAATCGGACCATCTGGAAGTGGCAAGACACAACTGCTACTTAATTTAATAACGAGATGGATGAAGTGGGATAAGTTGTATTTAATAGCCCCGAGTGTAGATGATCAGCGATGCTACGAAGTGTTAAAGGATTACAACGAAAAAGCAGCAGAAAGCACCGTCGAGGGTGTTATTAAGTTTATAACCGATATCGAGGATGCACCAAGCATTGATGATATTGATGGAGGTATTAACAATTTAGTCGTATATGATGATGTCATGTTAGACAATCAAAAAAATCCCGCTAAGATTTTTTCCAGAGGTAGACATAAAAGTACTGACGTGATATATGTCACTCAACGATATACTCAAATACCAAAAGTGATCATAGGTAACTGCAATATTCTTGCTGTTTGTAACGGAGTTGATACACATACGCTGCTAAATATTCACCAGACACTTGGTGCGGCGGTGATATAGATTATAATAAATTTAGAAATTTCTTTAGTCACGCTCAGTCAATCCCACATGGATTTGTATCGATTAATTTGCATGATCCTCGATCAAGATATCGTATCGGCATTGATCAAATATTCGGTTGAAATCGTTTACAATGAAAATTGCTAGCAATTTCAACAAGGATTGTTAACCCTATAGCAGCAGAGGGGGACGCTATAACGACGCTGACGTCCTTTTTTTAATCTGTTTAACCAAATTGACGCTTCTATAAAACATTTTTGAGGAAGCCTTTTTTAACCAAATTGACGCTAATAAAAGTTAATCTGTTTACCCCCTCTGCTAGTTTGCCAAATTGACGCTTCTATAAAGCATTTACGAGGAAGCCTTGGTTTGCCAAATTGACGCCTCCAAACGTTATTCGATTCGCCCCCTCTGCTGCTCAAACTCATATAGTTTCGTAACGCTATGAACGGGTTACAGTCATCAGATCCACGTTTGGAGATTTGCGCTAAAACTACAATTTCAATATTAAACAACAACATTTGTTTTAATGTGTATGAAAAATATTCATCAAATGTACATTCTGATTTTAAATAAATAATATATCAGTCTTTGTTCTACTAGTCTCTCTAACACGAAAATGAATGTATGGAGAAAGGAAGAAATAGGTACTCTAATAACAAATTACTTGCTATTGTACATTTATGTTGACATTGTCCCTAGCGACATCATTCAGTAGTGTTAGATATGGAGATAGATCACCTATTAGATAAGTGAGTATCGTATAACGTGGTTTTAAGATATATGATATAAGACCAGAAAATTACCGCTAGGACATCTCATAATAGAATTCTTGAGTATGTTTTCGTTACATGTTTTGGTCGTGTATTAAAAGGTTTACAAGTAAAGGAACGAATATATTAAATATATAGGTTCCTGTATTCGGCGACCTGTATGTGTATGCAAAAGAACATGTAGCTCTCAATCTGTTCATTCAGGAAAACACACATACACACGTACATACGAATGCATTCAAAGAACAAAGTATATGTTTGTCCTGATTCTAAGGCAGAAGTGTGGGATGGAAATTAGGAAGTGGGGGAGGCAGAGGTTTGGTGAAGAGAATTAAAGTGAGGATGGACTCTGATGAGTACAATTCATTGTTTGATCCAAGTTTGTAATATTTTAAAAATAAATTAGGTCTGAGCGGATTAAGGTAGCATTTAGTTATATTAAATATATTTCACATTTTATGTATAAATAAGGCTTTTTAGGAGATGCCATAGGTTCTTTTGTGTGAGCTCCAAACTCATGATATTCTCACTTTGTGAATCAGACAAGAAAATGAAGAAAAAATTTCCCAATTTTCTTCCTTAATACAGTTACATGATTATATATCTGTCTAAATCTCTTAATTAGGTTTTCGTTCATTTACTTGAAGCATGTGCTTATTTTAAATGGAAGTCTTGAGATACCACACCTACATTTTTAATACAGATCGTAATCCTTATTTTTATTTTAACATTTTCCGATCACAGCATGTGGATATACCTATCAAACAGCGACTTAACACATTCCATCTATCTAGGTTTCCATCTATCATAACCATTACTGCTAATTATTATTATTATTATTATTATTATTATTATTATTATTATTATTATTCTACCTATTATTTTTGTATTATCATTATTTTATTATTATCAGTATCATTAGTATTATTAATATTATATCTATTATTATTATTTTTATTATTATCATTATTTTATTATTATTATTGTTATTATCATTATTTTTATTATTTTATTATTATTATTATTATTATTATTATTATTATTATTATTATTATTATTATTATTATTAAATAAGAATGCAAACCTCTTTCAACATTTAATGATTATGTCTGATGTGAGTCATGTTATTCTTTTCGCTTCTAAATCAATTGCAAATAACGTTAATATCTTAATGTTGAACGCAGCACATTTCTTCCAGGCAGGTGGAGAACTGCATAGTTATTTCCATATCTATTTATAACAAATCATTTTTATTTCACTGTGACGGTGTGACCATAGCTTTAACATTCAGTGTAGCTTTCATATTATATAATAAAGCAATATTTAACTTTTTATTGAATCTGCATGACTAACGAACGGAATAAAAATAAATTTTATAGCAGGAAACTCAATAAAACTACTAAATCAACACAATTTGCGCTAGCATTAATGCAGTGATGAAAATAATGTTGTATTTAAAACACGAGGACATCCATCAGAGTTTTGTGTTTACATGTCAAATTACAAGCATCTTGTCATGTAGATCAAGTTCTTTCTAAAATAGCAGGTATAAGACAAGAGTAAATACTTGTATATCTTTATCTGTGCATGGTTTAATTTTATACAAATATGCTGGAAATATAAGTACTATACAGTGAGCTCCATCAGCTATAAATGGACAATCATCTTAGGCTTTCCTCGTATGACAATGCACATTAAAAGACAAGAGCACAGAGGCTGGAAAAATATTGTAATACATTTGGAGGATGCAAATTTGATAATGCCCAGTTTTAAGGAATTCTTAGAATTGTGTGATTACTTGTGTGATTGATGGAATTCGGTGCTATGCAAATATCTTTAGCCCGAAAATAATTAGCCAAGTACCAGGAGCAAACGTCACACAGTAGAGTGTTAGCGAGTTTCCATGATGCCATGGTTGACTAGTAGTGAAGTCAGGCAGAAACCGACAATTTATATTTAATTTAAGATGAGTAAATGCGCATACATGACCTGTATGAATTTTACTTAGGTACGCCTCCACAGATGAGAACATTGATAATTTGGAATGTATTTCCAAACGGATAAATTACAGTTATGATACGATTGCAATGGGTTGTTTACTTCAGCTGCAATAATATCTGTATTTATTACAACCGCTATGTGGTTGTTAAGTGTCTGTAAATCAGCCCTGAGTTATCGTGGTAGGTATCTTTATCTTTATATACACACACGGTAGCTAAGGGAAGCTCGATCAACCAAACAAAACACTTGTCGTAATTCCAGTACTGTATCTCTACACTGGCGAATTTTGGTACTAAATTATATTGCACGTCGGGAAACAGCTGAATCTACAATAATTAAGATGATAATCATACAAGCAAGAAGGAGAGACGATGTTACTTATCAAAGTAGGCATCAAGGTAAATATACATCATAATATAAAGACATGACATGTTCAATATATTTCAAAACGTACCCGAAACGTTGCAAACTAACATGCCAAGACAATCTTCGGTTACGTGACTGTCTTCATTCTGCATACCATCTCGACACCTCGTGAGAGAAGAATGTATAAGGAAATGCGAGGACTGAAAATTCCTAACTGAGAATAACTTGCATGATCTTAATTTTCAATTAACATGCTTTATTTTGTGTTGAAGTATCATGCTTGATATCACGGTCCATTAGTCACCTGGTGTATAAATCCAGTTTCTAATTATAGTAACAATGAAATTACCAGAAAAGGTAGAGATCAACAGTACCAACAACTTTATACAAGAACATCAAGAACAGTGCTGGAGGAGAGCTTACGTGCTACTTTTGTACATACGATAACTATTGGTAAGTCGTTTAAAAAATACATCCTGAACCAATATTAATATGATAATTTGTGAAGTTCTATATACAAGATAAGAAACGAGCACGTACACATATCCACATATTGAAATGTACTCACCTGTTTCGACTGCAGGGACAAACTTCGCGACCTAATCATGTTTTGTGTCTTATATGTTTTCAGCATGTTTTTTATGTTTTCCAAGTCATTGTTTTTGTCATTTGTTGTTCTGTAGTTTAGTCATATCATTATTGATGGTGTAAAGCTCTTAGACCTTCGTAAGATTAGGCGCAATACAAAGTCCTCATTATTATTATTATTATTGTTACTCACAATGAACACTTTCGATGTTTGACATCTTCGTTTGATTAATGTGCATAAGATAAGTACGTATAAAAGTAGTATCTACGTCTAATAATATTTGAGTTTTATTATTATTATTATTATTTATTATTATTATTATTTATTATCACTAATACTTTTGGCACCCAAGCTTTGTGTAATATTTTCTGTGAAAATGCTTATGATTGTACTAAAACTAAAAGTTACACAGGTCATTGAAGCACACTGACTCGTTGTAAATTAAATTTAAATCGTTGTTTAAAAAAAGGTATTAAATGTGTACCAAAGTCTAATCTATCATGATTATTGGATGCTATACACCCTAACTGGCATCAAGAAACTTATTAATCGCTATGGACGTTTACAATGCTGGAAAAGTACTGCTGTAAACTGTGTAAAAAGCATATCTAGTCAAATTATCACAGTATTATGTAGTATGAATTTGTTTATCAACATCTGTACCTTTCATTGTGACATCCATCGCATTACATTCAAGACTGGTTTTACTGGATCATAATTTTAGGTTGAGTTTGTCATAACATCTTGACGTATTTATCGTCGATAATGCTGTATGCACTTCTCAGTGCCTTTAAATAATCATCTTCCAAAGGAATATGGATGTATGTTGATCGAAATAAAATGTATAACTGCAATTTTTAGTTTTGTAAAATCAAATTCTAAAACATGACAACCATAATTGAAATAATCGGCGTTGAATGCTTACATGGCCATTATGAATTTAACTATACAATAATAGCACGCCCTCTTTTTTGTTTGCACCCCCAACTGATTTGAAAATTAGAAAAGCATAAAAAATATATATTATGTTGTTCGTCTGTTGATTCGACGAGGACCTTTCTAGTCATCCGAGGGTTGGAGGGGCTGGTTCTGTTCTGTGCGTGCGCAGGTGGCTGATGAAGCCAACCCTTGCTCGGAATGTTCGTTGCATACCGGACAGGGGATGAGTGGGACATCTCCAGAAGGGTTGATGGCACGTGCTTTTCTGGCTTGCCTCTTCAGCTCTGCCGCTACTGTCCTGCTAGATTCGCACAACTTGGAACCTTTGTGAACAGAGGAATGCCAAGTGACTCAAGTGCTTGCTGTTTGAGTCCAGGAATCAAGGTTTATGTTGAACGATTTCAATGCAGCTTTCAGACTGACCTCCGTGGGATCGCTGTCTTTGCTGTAGCTCGCTGTAGAAAAGAATCTAAGGCAGCTGGTGGTCTGGCATACATAAAACATGTCCCGCCCAGGGTAGCTGGAACTACTTCAGGATTGTGTAGATGCTGAGGAGACCTGATTGGGCACGTACCTCAGTGTCTGGAACCTTGTTCTGCTACTTGATGTTGAGGATTTTCCTGAGACTTGTGGTGTGATAGTGGTTCAGCTTCCTGGCGTTGCGTTGGTACACTGTCCACGTTTCTCATGTATAAAGTAGTGTGGGGTGCACAACTGCCCTGTAGACCTTTAGTTTGGTCTGGATGCTGATGCCTCTTCTATTCTAGACGCTGGAATACAATCTACTTAAAGTTGCGCTGGCTCTGGCAATGCGAAGGTTCACCTCGTCGTCATTGGTGATGCTCTGTGTACGCGTGTTGCCACTGTAGGAGAAGCGGTTCACTATGTTGAGTTTTTGACCGTTGACGGTGATGCTGAGCTCAACATAGGGCTTTCCAGGGGCCGGCTGATGCAGGACTTCAGTCTTCTTGATACTGATGGTGAGACCAAAGCTTGTGCAGGAGGTGGAGAGCTTGTCAACACTGTATTGCAGGTCGGCTTCTTAGCCAGCATTGAGGGTGCAGTCATCAGCAAATACGAGTACCCGAAATGGTGTCTGTCATGACCTTGGTTTTTGTTTGAAACCTCCTGGTATTGAATAAGTTTCCATTCGTATGGTACCTGATGCCGACTCCAACCTTTCCGTCTCTGAAAGTATTAGTCAGCATGGCAGAGAACAATATACTGAACAGTGTAGGTGCCAGAACACAACCCGGATTGACGCCATTGGTTACTGGGAATGGCTAAGGTGTATACCCATTGTCCTGGACTCATGCCTGCATGCCATTGTAAAAATACTGCGACATGGACATAATTTTATTGGGCATCCATACTTGGCCATTACCTTCCACAAGCCTTCTTTGCTGACAGTATAATAGGCCTATTGCCAAGTCGAGAAAAGGTCGGTGTTTTGCTCTTGACATTTCTTTTGTAGCTGCCTCGCAGCAAACACCATGTCGATGGTCCCACGTTCGTTTTGGAATCCACACTGGCTTTTTGGCAGTAGTCCCTGGTCAAGTTGTGTAGTAAGGTGGTTGAGTAGGATTATGGAAAGTATCTTTCCTGCAATTGAGAGTAAATATTCACCCTATGGTAATCCTTACACTCAAAAATATATAAAAAATATACGAAACAGTCATTTCATTCATTGATTTATAACTTTTAAACCAATTGTCATGAAGGGGCTAGTAACAAAGTCGCATTATTTGTGTTTCAACGCAAAAGGAAACTCTCGAAGTTTACAAACAAAGAGCCTGCTTTTTGTCCATTTCTGGTTTCAGAAATGGTTTATTGCAGTAAAACTGTCTTGTCTGTGTTTTCAGTTTGAACTATTTTTAATATTTCTAAAACAAATTGAACAAAAAAATATGACGAACATATATACATATGTTAAAAGAGATTTAACTCCAAAAGGTATGGAATTATGGAGATTTTCAAAACACTTGAAAAAAACAGACTGGCATATGGTATAACGGTACCAGTTGTACAATCCCAGGTGAGTGGAACTTAAGGTGTAGGGAACATTGTATTCAGAAATAGACAAAACACCCAGCTGTGATTGGTGCATTATGTAAGAATTGTACTTTCTGTTAGAGCATTTTGGCAACAGTTGATATTATGTTTATTCATATCTTGATCATATTTCTTTATGTTTTAGGATATTTGTAAAATGATATAAACATGGCTGAAAGTTTGTATGTTGTGACTAGAGAACTCATATCCTTGTCTAATTCCAGTAGAGTTATCTCTCTCAAATGCAGTGGAGTACCTGGTTTTGTCCTTGTCAAATTGACAGTCTAACATTGTTTTCAATGACATTGTGTGACATGCATGCTGAGGTAGGATAGAAAGTATATTTATTTCACAAACATGAGCATAGAGATATATGGAAAAACAATTGGTACAGTGATACCAAATGTAAGTATAGAGACTATGTTGCTAATGAAACTCCCGTGTGATTTAAAATACCATCAAGTTGACAGTGTTTGGGACTCTTAGCTATGGTCAGATTATAACTTAGTAAGCAATGAATGAAATAACTAAATTGTGTGCATGTATGATATAAATCATGCCGTCATCTGTTTTAAAAATTGGTTAGGGGTTACAAATGAGCGGGTGTGTGTAAAAATAGAATTGTATTGTGAATTTCGATAATTGATAAAGGTTAATTACATGAAATGATTTTCATACATTTTCTTTGTTCAATTTGTTTTAGACGCATTGAAAATAGACACTATAAAATGCTTGACACAGAGGACTAGACTATTCTTGATACCGGAAATGGAGAACAAGCAGCCTGTTTGCTTGATTAAATCAGGAGCTTCTGTTTGCGTGTGTGTTTTCGATTTTAATGTTGCTTTAACTATTTTACAGTGCTGTCTGCAGTGTGGTAATTTATATAATAATGTTTAGGACTGGGTCCTCATGGCGTCGACATGTAGCATGATGTCCCACCCAGTCACATTATCCTGACACCAAATTTATCAAAGAAATAGGAGGAACACATGTACATGTATTGAAAGAGAATTCTAAAAGTTACAGAATTATGGAGATTTTCAAGGACGGTGAACTACTTGAAAACATAGACTAGCGTATGCGAGAATAGAGACTCTTTGGATAATGCAAATCCACTTTTTCTTATTTGATATTCCTTTTCCAACTGGAGTCACCATGCACAAGTAACATTTGCTGATATGCTCTGTTGACTCTCTCCAAGTCATTGGCACTACAATAGGCATAGATTTCCTTATCCTGTTATCTTCATCTCCAAGTTTGCAGCCAAAATAAAGGTGATAGGCGTTCTTAATCAAAGTTGTTGTACTGTGCATTCGTGATGCAAACGACACTTCACCACAAACATTGCAGACGTAATCAGCATTGTTCACACAAGTTCAAGGCATCTCTGCTCACTTTGGCTAAACAGAAATGTGTCCCTTTGCAAAATCAAACATTGACAAGAAAGAGAGAACGATACTATGATTTCTATAGCAGAGTAATGTAAGCTTAGTTATGATCGCATCATCCAGGATTTCTTTGAATAACATGCAAATCATATCATGTATGAAGCAATACCAGTTTCATATTGCATCATTCATTGTTTTGACTAAAATGCAAGTACTGTCCAAAGCCAGTCATAGATTTATTCATAGTTCCAGTCAAAGATATATTTTAGTTATTTCTAGTTTGAATTAGATCCATTACTTTTATAACTGCCGCCATTCCAGCGTCAAGTGTCATATGTACTGACCCACTATCATATCTTTAAAACCAGATACAACCGACAATTTTAAGCATATTTTTGTTCTGAATGACTCAGAATTAGTAAAGTTTGACTGCATTTATTTCGAAAGCATTTTGGGTCTAGACTAGTGCAATGTAACCCTTCAACTGGGATTCTCTGCAAAACACCGACATTGATTATTTTTCTCACAGAAGTTTTTTCAATTATATTAAAATGACCCTGCATCTTTGCAGCTTAGCAGATTCAAAACAAAGTATTCATCAGTTAATATTATTTCCTCTCACCTTATATAAAAGTCTTCAGAGTTTGTACTCTCTTTCTGCAAATCTGATAAATTATCTAAGTATATTCAAGCCATATATGCCGCACGTGGAAAATGAAATCAGGTCAAGAAAAAAAGTTATTGATATTGGTAGTATGCAAAGAGCGTCGCAATCTACATGCTGCTGTAATTCCAAATAAATGTACTGTGGATTAAGACGAATGTGTTAATGAGGAAAATGTGATGAACGTTTGACCCTAATTATACAAGTTTTCGTATGTTTGTTAGCAGCTTTAGTAGCAGCCCTATGCGTTTACCGGTGTAAGTTCCAAGTCATTCCTTGCGCTCTGTAGTAGTTGTCTCATACCAAACGATACTTCTGGGAGCCATATATCGCAAAGGGCATTAATTGTATCCGCCAGCAGAAGCAGGTTGATCTTTCGATAGAGCCTGTGCTCGTATTCACTTTCAGTTCTACAGGTGCAGGTTAATGTACTGCTAAAAGTTATGTCGGTGGGAGCTGTTCACGGTTGAAACTATCCCAGCTGCTCATATACTCATATGAGAAGGCATCTTTGCTTCCTAAACGGTCAAGGTCTACTTGATAATCTGTGTGCTGTGCTGTGTTCTAAAATGCCTCCTTGGGCAGATCAACTGCCAACTTTTCTAAATTGTCATTCATGAACATTAGGATGCTAATAAACTACAGCTGCCCCAGTGAGTGAACCGGCTTTCAGTACAGTAGGTTAACCTCGTGCAGTACACTTTCTCCCTCAGTGATATGCAGAAGGTAGAAGCCTTTGTATCAGATATGTTGACCACGATTGTTCGATGAATGCCCATTTACTTGCTAATATCGCTGAGCTCTACTGAGCATGCCAACTTTCCTCGGGTGCTGTCACCATTTACAGAGTCGGCCAGCTTTAAAATGGATCGGGTAGAACGCGGACAGGTCTGTCAACTCAAAGCATCCATTACCTCCATGCAGGTTCGGGGTTGTAGAATTGGCTCGACGTGCTTCACTACGTGTCGTAAGAGGCGACTAAGTAGATGCCACCTGTCTGAAATGGGTTGCGACCCGTGTCGGGGGAAGAAAGGATCGTGGTAGTTGAGCAGGGGCTTTCATATGCAATACACTGCTTTGGCTTTTACATTTCCTAGACAGATGGTCGGGATGGGCCCTTACTCGACAAATCGGCAGGTCACGCCGAGCCCAAGGAAGTCGTTTTTTACTTGCTATCCTTCTATATCTCTCTCCTTATATCTCTGCTCATACCACCGTTTCCCCATCAGTCTCTTCCTTTAGCTTTGCATTTCCCAAATCTTAGAAGACTTTCAATAAGACGGTGGTTTAACTGGTCAATCCGGAGGTAAGTTTACCGACCCTAGAATGTAATACGTTCACGGGTCAATGATAGGTAATTTTATCGACTGAGTATAGTATGTTTGTTTCCCTGGCAATTAGAAAGTGTCCCTTTGTTGTGCTTCATGGTGGGCGGGGAAAACGGGTGCTGCATTTTTAACAAACCAACATGGAGATCCCCCCTCCAATCAAATTAGGTGTACCAAAACACTATCTGACTATCCATGTGGTGTGGAGTCATTTCCACGCTACATGGTTGTACAATCTAAAGATGTCTCAAAACTGCTACTTTCTCCGTTTGCATTTGAAAAGGCGATTACGTGATCTATCAGTACACCAAACATTGTTTAAAAATTGAAATCGGGTTGACTTGACGAGTGTGAATGACGAGGTCAAACAGACAATGTCAAGAAAATGAAAACTTTCTTCGCTATTCCAGTCACATCATTCCCTCACACGCCACTCAATATGTCCAAAAGCGTGATACGATGTCATGTCGTGACATGGCTGGAGTCCGCAACACAGATAACATTAAAGGGATAAAAAATGAATGTTCCACTGCAGTACGTAGAATACATATTAAACGTAATAATCTGCAATACTCCAACACCATTATACTCACCTTCAACAGGCCAATAGTACCAAAAGTGGTCAAAGTTAGCTTTTTGCAAGTGAAGGTCGAGATCTATATACAAACACTCTACGATGCTTTAAGTGTGAGAAACGAAGACCATTGCTCAAAAGTCCAAATATGGCAGATACGGAGACCATTCTCATAAGGAATCTGATCGTAGAGCAACTAAGCGTCGTATCAAATGCGGAAGGGAGCATCACGACGGTTCCAAGGATTGTGATACTTGGAAACCGGAGAAGGAGCAGGGGACAAATATTCGGCAATAATGCTTTCTCATGCACATGTAATGTCCTTTACAACTTCAGAATAAATCAGATCCGCCAGCTACTCAATCTTGTCTGCAAGTTGAATAGTGGCGAATTGGCTACGAAAGTAGGTCATAGCCTTTTATTCAGCTCGATTTGTACATTGTAGAAAGTTTAGTTGCTCCATCAATACGAAGTAGAAACTGAATTCCTTTAGACATAACACTGTGGACTACTGGTGCAATTGCCTGTGGAAATATGGGTCAATAGTAGTAATGGGGGACGAAAGAGGAATTATAAACAGCAATGTAAACAATTGATGTTTGCAATCGCTTGACAAATGGAATTTTAACATTGATGGGACTGTCTAGTGGCAATGTGAATTAACGCGGAACTGTCTACTGACAAGGGGGACTTTAACAAGAATGTGACTGCCTAGGAACAAAATGGGAAATGGTATAGGGACAATGTAAGTCAATGGAACAGAGTGGGTATGTCTAGGGGCAATGGACAAACGCAACAGAGGCATAGATATAAATACATATATAGAGAGACATATATAAAACAAAGAAGCAAACAGCTATTGAAATGACCAACAAATTGTTTAGGCAAGAGAGAATATATATCTTTCAGAGACATATGAGTGGCTCTGAAAAGGGTTTTTGGTATTCTTGTATTTTCTCTCTTCTCTTCGTCTTCGCAACCAGCACATCATCTTCTCCAGGACATTTTACCTCTTCTTTGTCTCAGCTTTGTCCTCCTCCCCCTCGTTCTATAACTTATTTTTTTCTTGTTCTCATTCTCCTCTGCTTTCATTGATTTCTCATTGTAAACTTTAATCTGTTCCTTGCTCTCCATTTCCTCTTTTTCCTGTTTTATCATTCCATTAATCGTATTTTGCATTCCTGACATTAGTGGTCACCATCTTGAATCTGTGTGGGTTATAACATCCATAATCCACCCTTGCATCTCTTCTACCATCCCTAAATCGTCCACCACCCCTGGCAGTTTTTGCATTTTATCGACGTGATTGCTCGCCGTCGTTGACTAGTCAATATTGAATGGCGTGAATGACGAATGCTGCGCTTTATATGTGAGAACATGGGTTTACAAATCTATATAATAGGTTCATGAAAAAACAACCCCACAACAACATAGATTGGTATTTTTATATTTTTCGGCGATAAAGTCTCTAAAGTCAACTTTGATAGATGTGTATATAGAAATATAAATGCTGATATAGCGTGCGATATTAATTGAATACTTAATATATATGATGAATTACAACTGTATCAAAAACCTTATATTCTATTTGAATACTCGCCTGCCTTAATATGTTTTTTTCCTTTGTCAGGTTAGATAGCCGATACTAATTGCGGGTCACCACAACGTTTTTCTCAAGAATACAGTTCAAAGCACGGTGACAATGGATGACGGAAATCTATATTCAGAGGATGTCAGCAAGTTATGGTCAGTTAGTACTAAATTTGCTTGCCAAATGAAAGATTTAAATTATGTTAGGTCTCACCTAACGGCTCTCGTTTCATTTATTGAACGCCTTCTATTTTTGTTTGACCAACCTTTTGTCAGAATTTGTGGAAGCATGGGAGAGGGGATCTTTTATCCCTTACAAATTGTTCAAAATAGGGATTTGGACTTGATCTGTATTTATCCCAAAACCCTTGCTGTCGAAAATGCTCGTGAGAAAGACGAGAATGACCGAGAAACATTTGTATATCTTGTTGAGAGAGAAAACTGCCCTCCAGGATATTGCAAACTGAGACTGTTAAATGAAGGTTCATCGCCCTTGCTAAAATTACGGCATTTCTATAAAGAATTGAACGGAATGAAGTATATTCATAGCTCCTGGTCTAGACTTTTATCGGGGTTCTGTGTTTGTAATAATGATGAAGTTACACAAACTTTTTTTCCATATCCAAATTTTGCTGTAGGCCACATGGACGAAAGGGGACCTGCCAACAGCATAAAATACTGTGGATGTGAAATTCAATCCATATGTAGTTCTTTTGGTTTTAACATAGTGAAAATTGATAATGTATGTGCAATTAACCACCCCAAATGGCCGTCATGGGCATTGGAATGGAGGGACAGAATAAGGCCTTATGGCTGGCCTTCACAGCAACAGATACAAAATATCATGAAGAAAGGAATATACCTTGTTCCAGTTGGGTCCAAGCAAAGCGAACATAAAGACATAGAGTGGAGATATTCCTTCAACGAGGCAGAAAAAGTACTTGTCAGGTCTTTCAATTTCACTCAAGTCAAATGTTACGTAATTCTTAAAATGCTAGTATCTGAAAACGTAACTCCGCGTTTTGAAGATGACGTTATTAGTTCCTACCACATCAAAACATTAATGTTCTGGGCAATTCAGCAGACCGATCCCAAGTTGTGGGTTTCACGCAATTTAGTAGAGCTGGTTTTTCGTATCCTGAATGTGTTGTTACATTGTGTAGCAATCTTATCTTGTCCCAGCTATTTCATCCCGGACGAAAATCTTTTCGTTGGAAAGGTTACTCTTGCGAATAGGGATCGTGTATCTCAGGTTTTATTAGACATGATTATGCATGGATGGATAGCTTTAACAAGACTTAATCACTTTGCTACAGATGATGACTTCATTCAAAGCCTTTCCCAGGACAATGATAGTATGTATCTTGAGGAAGACGAAGTGGACGAAGTGGAGCAGCCCATTGATCATGATAGACTTGTGCATTTGTTTTCCTCCCTTGTTATAATTGAAATCATATTAAAACTTTTAAATGTCATACAGTCCTGTAATATCACTGAAGTAGAAAAAATGGATGAAAATTTCAAAGAAGTTATAAATAATCTTCTTCAAAAAATACACATCTCGGACAACACTAGAGATAAAGAAATCTTGAAAAATACTCTTTCGTTGATCATATGTAGCTACGGAACCCATTTTCTGTCATTGTCACGTTGCCCAAGTGCAGAAAGAACAGAAAACTGTATTATGGAACAATTAGGACTATTCTATACCAACGATTCTTGTAAAAGTAATCTGGTGGAGTGTATAGCAAAACATGCGAACTATACATACGTAACAGGAGATTACCAATCAACGATAGCAGCAGCAGAACAATTGCTGAACAGATATGCACACTTCCCACTCCGTTCATTTGGAATCAGTAGCAATATGCCCGCTTATTATAATTATCTTGAACAGGTATTCTTAACGAATGAAACAAACTTGGATGAATTAATCGATAATCTTTGCTTTGTGCGATGTATTATATTCCTGAAAAATGAGATGTATGCACTGCCAGATGACTCCAGGGTTGAAATGTTTTGTGTTCTTGGTGCAGGGAACCAGTTGCAAACAATGTGTCGTAACTGGTTTGGGTTATGTCCATTTGTATATGTGACTTATCTGGCCTTTCTTGTAAACTTTGATTTAGGACGTAAATATAATGCTGAAGCCTACCTAAGAATAATGGAATTCATGTGTAGAAAGCCTCCAAGTGCTTTTGAGTCATCATCACTCAACCTGCTTGGTGTCTGTTACATCAAAATGATGCAGCCGGAGAAGGCCTTGGAAACGTTTTGTACTTCTATGAAGAGACAGCGAGGAAAAAAAAATGCGGTTGTCTGGCACGTGGTTCGTCTATTGTGGCGAAAACTGAAAGATAGATGGATGAATATTCATTGAACATAGAGAAATGAGGAACAATACACACGTCGTCAACATCCTTCCTTTTGAATTCGATTTCACGAGCTGAAGGAATGTGCCTCATTAGATGTTATGATCCATGTAATATATTTAGTATTGATTGACCGTTTTCAAAGAGTTGAAAGCATATGTTGATATTTTCAGTTAATGGAATTATGGATCGTTTTCAGCTTATCTCTTCCTTTTAAAAATAGGACGATCTTATTTGATTGCTCAGTGAATCATTTTTATATAATTCATGTATTAATTTGTATTTGATGTATCTGTGAATTCGTGCTGTCTGAATCGGCGCGTATTATTATTTATGGGCACTTCTTTGCCGCATATTTGTTTGTTTTGTTTTGTGTCTTTTTCTTTTCCTTGTTGGTAGGTAGGGTTATTAAGATCATTAAGTACCTTTCATACTTTTTGATTTTATGTAAATAAATTAGAAATTTTAAGTAAAGACCTCTTTACAACTTATGCAACCTACTCGTGCTAAATACTATAATGTACATGACATGAAGTAACTTTTTGATACTATACAAATCACTTGTATTTTAGATTTCCTGAAGGAAGTAAATCTCTATTTTAAACTATAACATGTATGCCATCACCTAGAATATTTTTATCTAATGCAAATACCACCTCTTATTTACAACATCTTATCATCAAAATACGCCATTTACATCTCCCGTTGATTGGGAAGCTTCATATTTTCCTGTTACCAACATCTTACCATTTTATATTTAACTATTATGGTTATTTATATCGCTGGTCGATGTTAAACCTTTCTTGTTTTAAACATCTAACCTATTGTATGGCGCTAAATTGCCTAAAAGTGCTGGTGCGCCGTTAAAATTCAAACAAACAAACAAACTGTACTATCCAATTATTTTGTAAACATTTATTACAATCAGTCAAATATAACTTTCAGATTTTCGTTGCATTCTTATTTACTGCTTTGTATACATAACTTTCCTGTATCACCTCGTTTCAGAGAACAATAACTAATGTAAATTTAAGTTTCTTTTCGCACCCAGATTATGAAAAAATATTTATTCACCCATAAAATGTATTTTTCATTTTTAATACTGTATTATTTAATGACGGCTGTTGTAATGTTCATTGCTAGGAAAGGCACTAAAGGCTACCGAATTATAATCACTTATCAACAGTCATGGTTTAATGAGTTCGGAAGAGGAAAAAAACATTATTGTCCTCGATAAGTTTATTAATTATTAAAACTCCGATTAAAATCCAATATATGATTATGTTTTTAAATTCTAATTTGACTAGACTTGTTTCATTTCTAATCGATGTCCTGTAACATCAACAAATATCAGTCATTGTTCGTTTGTATCAGATTAGGAATGAAATGCCGTAATCTGGAGATGATATCCATTGTTTTTTCTTGATTTTTTTGCTCTGATTCAATACCTGCAAAACTATCTTATAAAAGTGCATATTGATGTCATGTGGTTAGTTACAATACAATTAGTCAGTTCACCAGTCAAAATTCCACAAATGTATATATACTGGATCACGTGCTTACCAACCACCGTGCAGTCAGTTAAATGAATTTCACATTTTAAAATGGAATTGTCTACTGCAACGTTCCAGATGTGCATGTATGATCTTTTCAAGCGGTGTAAGTAATCACTCTTCAATGAAATGGTATCAAATCGAAGACACCACTGTACAATGCATGTTATGAAAAGTTACATATCTTTTTCATGCGTTTTTAAGAAAACTAGTCAAGGCATCATATATAATTTGTTTATGAATATTTTTTTAAAAATTCTTATTAACGCTACTTAAAATCAGAACATTCACTTCAAGCTGACATACATTCCTTGTATAGAATATTTCTGTAGATACTATTTTTAACATGAAGTGTTTTTTTTCAAATCTTAATGTTGCAATTTACCAGCAAGTGTACATACTTAGACTGGCGATGTGGCATGTACATATAAGCCTATTGATTCCACATTATTGATCACATGATGTTTTCACATGTCACCTTAATATCTTAATCTAATCATATGGACCTTAAATGTGGCCATAATAATACTCACATAAATTTGATTAATGGAATCCTTTCTCATTGTCATCGTTTGGGTCGTGATTCATAAATTATTGTCATCTTCGATAGTGTACACCGTGGAGCCCCGGGTGGCCGAGTGGTCTGAAGCGCTCACCGTTATGGATTATTGAGGTGTCACCCTTGTCTACTTGGGTTCGAGAAAGCGTGTCAGTAGTTGTTCCAGTGGGTCGGTGGTTCTCACTTGCTGCTATTTATAGCCTATCGCGTGCTGACATATGGCATTAAACCCTACAACAACAGATTGTAAACATGCATAAGAAGATACCAAACTTTGAAGCGTATTAAAAGACCTTTCAATCGATCAAATACAGTACAATAAATGCATTACCGTTTAGAGATTATTCGGAACTGATCTGGTAATATTCGATTTTCATTTTGAGTTTGTTTACCAACCTTTCTTAATATTTAAGTTCTTGTAGACACGCAAGCAGATTCAAGTTATTGGTGCGCATCTTTTCAAACACGATCAACACCTAGTTTGACGAGGTAAAACCGGATATAAATATTTACGTCTTAATAGAATCTCAATTTGACGAATCCAGCTTACTGCCTAGGACTCACACATGCATTGCCTTTTTATTGGTTGCGCCAGAAACACATAATAAATAACTGATTTGGATGGCATAACACTTTTTCTACACATATCAGTACTAATCAGTGTTTTATTTGTGCATTCTTTTATTATGTACGTAAACGTGAATGTCAACACTGACGTCTAATGGCTGAGAGCAAAACCATTTCTCATCCCTATTTTAGATTGTCTATTAAAATACATCATATACATTATTATCGATTATTTACATGTTGTAATTTCTGAGCTCAACTGCATCATGATGACATTTTATGAAAACAGTTATTAATTTGAAGAAGGAAACACATAATTATAAGGATTCTATCTAAAATCAAAACCTTTATAACAAAATTTCCGTCCTAAAATTATTGTAAACTTTCTACAAACGTTTCATCGATGTGATAATGTAGCCATTAATAAAATTGAGAAACTAATGCATACAAAATAAATGTTTGTTGCCCTAGCAAAGTATATAACAAAAATAAAATCTACCTCGGTTTGAGCAGAGGTAATGAAATATTTCCCTCGTGATAATACAATGTTTCCACTTCACTCTTGAAATATTTCCTAATATCTACTCTAAAAACGTAGATACACTCTCCATACATCACATATTAGTCAGAAGGCATTGTCTCACGAGTACATTTGGAAATAGGATTAAAGATGTTTATTAACTGAAAAACTTTTTCAATTAATGACTGTACTTTACTGTTCATTATGAATTATTTTCCTCAGCAGGTTAACTGTGTTTTGTACATGTGAATGAGTATTGAAACTTGGTGCGTGGACTGCATGGTGCATGCTTTTCAAGCTAGATATTACCTGTAATGGTTAATTAAAATTATCAAGTGTTAATGCATTAATTATGTTAACACTTCTGGTATGCTATAATCAAAAAAGGATAGCAGGCTTTTTGCCTGTTTTTGCCATGTTTTTTTTTGGGTATACTCGGACTAAAGGCATTCGATTATTTGACACATGATTTACTATTGCTAAAACTAACAACTTATGGATTCACAAAGAGGAAAGAAGACTCACAAAGCGGACCTTCAACAGAACACAATGTATACAATGTATAAATCCATGACATAATTATTTTATTTTGTTTCTATTGGCAAGTTAAATTATGCAGAGGATTAAATGGTTTCTCGTGTAAATGTGAATAGTGATAACTTAATGCCAACTCTGATAAAGAGTTTATTTGAGTTGATTTACAAATAATCGAAAGAAGGCCAGTCCTGACAAATTATTCTTTTGCTTTTTAATCTGCATAAAAATGCTTTAGATATTTTCTTCATTGGACTAATTGTGTCTTGAAGAATTATTATTCACAATCAATTTAGAATATGTCAACAATAAGGACAATTGTTTGCTCTAATCTTTTTAAAACGACTCTTGTTATATATTTTTTCATACGTTGTGAATGGAATTATACTTAATGTTAAGATAGATACTCTGCCACACAAGCGTTTAATTTTTGGAACTATGAACATGATGAAACTGTTTTTTAAAATAATATTTCATAATTTAATGTTCTTTTATATAATAGTAAGCATGTATGTGCTTTTTCTAATGCACTCAAACATTGTTATTTTAAATTAATCCTGCTGATTAAATGTCCGCATTAAGTCTTATGAACTTCTTATTCCTTTAGGTTTTGTGTTAATTTTTTTCTTGGTCAAAAGTGTTTTTTAAACGTTCTCAAAGGAAGCAATAGATGATTGCATACTGTTCATGCTTGAATGTTCTGTTTATTAGAATAGATAATGAGTATTGTTGATTTTGGTAAGTGTTAACATACCAACTTCAAATAACATACTTGACATGAGATAAAATGCTCTTGACGTTTTATCTATAGATCAGGCTATGTTCGGATTAATTTTATTGTAATGTTAATTTTAAAAGTATCTGCTGACAACTAGGATTAAACGTTCTCATGCATATTATTGTCTAAACATTGGCCGTATGTAGGCATGCATATTATTGTATAAACATTGGCCGTATGTAGGCATGCATATTATTGTATAAACATTGGCCTTATGTAGGCATGCATATTATTGTATAAACATTGGCCGTATATAGTCATGCATATTATTGTATAAACATTTTCTCATGCATATTATTGTATAAACATTGGCCGTATGTAGGCATGCATATTATTGTATAAACATTTTCTCATGCATATTATTGTATAAACATTGGCCGTATGTAGGCATGCATATTATTGTATAAACATTTTCTCATGCATATTATTGTATAAACATTGGCCGTATGTAGTCATGCATATTATTGTCTAAACATTGGCCGTATGTAGTCATGCATATAATTGTATAAACATTTTCTCATGCATATTATTGTATAAACATTTTCTCATGCATATTATTGTATAAACATTGGCCGTATGTAGTCATGCATATTATTGTATAAACATTGGCCGTATGTAGTCATGCATATAATTGTATAAACATTTTCTCATGCATATTATTGTATAAACATTTTCTCATGCATATAATTGTATAAACATTGGCCGTATGTAGGCATGCATATAATTGTATAAACATTGGCCGTATGTAGGCATGCATATAATTGTATAAACATATTGTGATTTTCGTTGTTTAATTTCACTGTTACTGGATTCTGACATTTCCAGTGCATGAATTTTTATATTTATGAGATGCAATGGAGCAATAAAATATTTTCAAACGGAATAGAATCATCTCTCAATACAACGTTTTCTCATTGCATGCAACACTCAGTCATAAATGTATTAGTTCAAAAGCATACTAAGAATACATACCCTGTATATCAATGACAGTAGTTTAGTGTGAAGGAAAATGCATTTCATGTATCTAGAGTGTCATTTCCCTTTATATAATGATTAGTTGTTTCGTTAACTAATTAGCACAATATCCGATGCGACTATGGTGGAATACATATGAGAAATGCTTTGGTTTTTATAAAATGTGTTAACGTTTATTTTAGTGTTCTAAGTGACGAGTTGTGCAGTGATATTGCAGTGGAAAAACCACAAACTTTGGTTTGCATAAATTCTGAAATCTGTTTTCTTTTGAGAGGTCTGTTTTTGTAAAACTCCGTAAAAACGTAGGGTTTGCATTACTATTGACCGTTACATTTGTGAAACTGTCTAAACCGTTTGGGCTGGTTTAATATTTAGCTTCGTTATTTTTTTTAAAACTGTCTAACCCTATGGGCTAGTTAAATATTTAATTTCGTTTTTGTGAAACTGTCCAAACTGTATGGGCTGGTGTAATATTAAGCTTTGTTTTTGTGAAACTGTCTGAACCGTATCGATTGGTTTAATATTAAGCTTTGTTTTTGTTTTTCGAGTCATCATATCTATAGTTTCTTGTAGAGAAAATAAAGTCTGTGTAATCTATATCCATCGTCTACAACTGTAACTTTTTCTATCTTTATTCAAATATGATATTTCCAAACAAGAATAGACTTGTACTCAGATATGTTTTCAACGTATACAAAAGAGGAGAAGGTTCTTTTTAATACATATATAACAATAAAGATGTGCATATAAAATTACAAGCAAGACATTTTCATTGAATATAATGTTGAGTAAAGTTTTAAAAACGATATAAAAAATTCAGAATTTTACCTGATGTTAAGCAGTAAATCCAGTATTACACATGGAAAAAATACTCACTTTAAAATATGAATGTGAAAAACGTATGCATGTCATTTCGTTCGAAAATGTTCTAATAGAAATGCCCAATATCTAAAGAACTAGATTGTATTTACTAAAATGTTTGAATGATCAGAAATGTTTATTGGATAAATCGATTTCCATTGATTAGATTTTATGACCTTAGACACCTTCAGAAACTATTTAAGATGAATAATTTTAAGAAACAAATTAAGAATATGGATGTGTTTACACATCACCATACTTTAAAACTGTCAAACTTGTAGTTATTAGAAAGTATTGGGCAATATCAGCTGACACAGATATTTAATGGGAAGATGCAGGTTTGAATTGTTACAGTTTCGCGTTCCCTTGGTATTAAACAACAGAGAAAAAGTCGGTGGTATGTCATTGCAAACATAACCATTGTTTGGACTTGGTGTTGTTAATAATATGCCGCAACAAAACTACCCATTTTCGGAATGAATGTTGTCAGTGGTATGCTATTTCAAATATACCCACTTTTTGTAAATGGTGTCTTCATAAGCTTGAAAACAACTTGAACTAATATAACTTATCTCGTTCACCTCTTCATCAATCAAACCCCATTGTTTCTGTTATGAGTATGGTCACTCTGATCCAAATATACCCATTTGACAACTAAACCCATGGTTACAGTGTTCCAAGTATACCCATCTGACACCTAAACCCATGGTCACTGTGTCCGGCATATATCCATTTGACACTTAAACCCATGGTCACTATGTTCGAAATATACAAATTCGACACTTAAACCCAAGCTCATTGTGTTTCACATTAACCCATTTGACACTTAAACACATGGTCAGTGTGTTCCACATATACCCATTTGACGCCTAAACCCATGGCCACTGTGTTCCACATATACCCATTTGACACCTAAACCCATGGCCACTGTGTTCCACATATACTCATTTGACACTTAAACCCATGGTCAGTGTGTTCCACATGTACCCATTTGACACTTAAACCCATGGTCACTGTGTTCGAAATATACAAACTTGACACTTAAACCCATGGTCAATGTGTTCCAAATATACCCATTTGACACCTAAACCCACGCTCATTGTGTTTCACACATACCCATTTGACACCTAAACCAAAGGCAATTGTGTTCCACATATACCCATTTGACAACCTAAACCCATGGTCACTGTGTTCCACACACACCCATTTGACACTTAAACCCATGGTCACTGTGTTCTAAATCTACCCATTTGACACATAAACCCAAGGTCATTGTGTTCCACATATGCCCATTTGACACCTAATCCCATGGTCATGGTGTTCCAAATATACCCATTTGACACCTAAACCCATGGTCACTGTGTTTCACATTTACCAATTTGACACCTCAATCAAAGGTCACTGTGTTTCACACATACCAATTTGACACCTATATATATATATATATATATATATATATATATATATATATATATATATATATATATATAATCCAGCATACTATACAACAATTTCAGTTATTCAAAGAATGAATACTTGAGACCAAATGTTCACAAAGTACCCTAAATACTTCTTTCTCAAACTGATATTTTAGAAGTATCTTTCTAAATGCTTGACTGTTAACATTGTTTGTTTTTCTTTCAGCATTAAATACTGAATTCATCAAATTTGAGGAATTCTGCAATCCTTTTTCAAGGATTAAACCTTTATCGATATGTTCCAGTTTACAACAAAGGGATTACGCGATCTTTATAAAAATGTATAACTTGGAACAAATATTCACATTGTCTTAAGTTATAAGCACGATAGTGTCAAGTATTAACTGGAGGAGACATTTATAATTGTTTCAAAATTTGAAATATTCTGTTAAACGCACAGGGGTATTCACTTGACCGAGCGGTGTCAAAACCCTGGCGCGAGTTCCACTGGAAATCATATTTTTTCTTGAAATTTCCAAAGACTTCCATACAATTTGAGTTGTAATTTGGAACGTCAGACGTGTCTGTCTTTATTTAGTAAATTTTGCTCTAATCAATTGGAGACCACAGATTAAAAAACTTGCCCAAAAGTCCATTAACAGCACCTTTGCAAGGTTTTTCTTCGTTATCAACAGATTTCCGTACCGATAGCCGGTTCTGCCATAGAAATTACACTAGTATTCCCTTTCTCCATGGGAACTATTTAACTGCGCCCCTTGGCCAATCAAAATACGATTTTACCGGCGTACAACGCTTATATAATTCCGCCTATTTTCCACTATGGACACATACATACGGTATTTACCAAGTCCCTACTTATTGATTCCATTGTGTAATTTATTGGTTTCCTACCGTAAATACTGCTATCTCATCCACACCACTATTATACACCACTAGATTTTAATATGGACAGTCATTCGGTTTGGACCTAAATTCACTACTAGCGAACCCTAGCATGGTTCAAACTCACCAACAGTAGGCTCCATGACGTTTGCTCCTACTAATTGGCTAATTATTTCGGGGTAGAAATATTTCCATGGCGCCGAATCCCAATAATCACACAAATAAATCTAAGAATTGCTTAAAAATGGGGTGCTATCAAATATGCATACTCCAAATTTATTACAATTCTTTATGCCCAAGACCATGTATTGTATACTGCGTTTTATTTGGTATGAAATTATAGGGGGTTTCACGGTTACTAGCTCACCAGAGGGCGTATCGGTGCAGCTCACTTCCGGATAGTTCAATAATTAGAGATGGCAGACGTAGATCAAGAAAATGTGACAAACCGCTCAAATTTTGCAAACAGGATCGATATCTCACTATCTTAAAATGAAATTCTATCAATATTTGATAAATTCTTATTACATCTTTAATTTTTTTTTCTCACTAACTTGCGCTGCAGCCAGCTTTTAAATAAATGTTTTCTGCCCGTTTCAGATCTTCATTATCTTTCCATTACTACATTATGTACTAGTTTGTGTTATTTGATTGTGCAAAAGTGTATCGCTGCGTAAAAAGTTCTTGCAATTTGTTTCGCTTGAAGAATATTGAAAAGATGTTTTTATTTTTTACAGTTTTAATCATAGGAGTAAATTTATGTTGAACGACAACAAAAAAATTGTAACTTTTTAAAGTTCTCTTATTATTGATTTAGACTGTTGCATTTCTATTAATGTTAATTATATTTTGAATGAAATAACTTGAGTTTCTTTCAAAATGCACAAATGTCGTCCGTGCTTGAACAAACAGGCGCACGTACGAGTCTCCTTGATGATTATTCTAATTTTATTTCCTGGAACGGATGGAAATTTTAGAGTATATAATGTGGAGAAATATCTATGTTAGACCCACTATGCATGTAAAGGACATTTATGGTTCTCACCTATATGGCTGTCTTTCTGTATGTGTGTCTATCACATTTCATCTGGTGCATTGGGTAGGTATATCCTCGAATGAACGCGTTTGCATACGTATATTACATAAACATACTTCAGGTAAAAATAAGTATAACTTGATGCTAAGAAAGAACGAGTGACCGATAGAAAAAAAACAAAGATGAATATTTGTGAGTATTTATTTGTTCTGGACTTGTAGGGCTTTTTCTTACAAGCAGTCTCTTTTCTTAAAATAATACTGTTTGCAATTTTACATCCGGTCATGTGGATTAATATTGAACCAAAGTAGTAGGACGAAATCTATGAAATAATTGTATTTTTAAAACTTACATCTTTAATCCAAGAAAAGTTAAACAGAATTAAGCTAATTTTAATAAGGCTGTTCTAAATGAATTTGCAGGTGTCAATCTGAAATCTTGTTAAAGACCCTAGCAGATTTGAAAGTTATTGCATGTACTGTCCGATACTTGATGTTCAAAATTCTAAACGAAAATGAAACAGGACAAAACATCATTATTCTGAAAATTGTACAATTTTTACAACCAAATATGAAACAATATTCCATCAGCATTAATTACACTCCTTTATCGATAGCTAATGTAATTATTGCTTTGTCAAATTCATCTGAATACATTAATATACTGTTCCATTTTTAAAATTTAAAAAAAACAAACAACGTTTCTGATTTAAAATATGTAGCTTTGCATAACAGCTGCTGGATTGAATTCGTTTTATAATTTTCTTATCGAACTTGTGTAATTACTTTCTTAACTCGTGTTATAAACGAACTATTAGCCTTGCGAAGTAACTGAGAAAGAAGGATATATCAACATATCAAAAAATGCAAATTGTTGAGATCATTTTTCTTTAAAGTTATGTAGCCAAGAAAGTGCAAGAAATGTTTAAAATTGGAGAGCAAGGTAAAATGTTCCTACAAATGTGTCTGAAATTATGGATAGTGAATCTATATTATCATGTATAATATAAATATGGACAGTGTATTTAATTAATTTACATTCTTAAAGTATGGAAAGGAGATATTTAATTATCTGATATAATGTAAGTATGGACACTGAATCTAATTATCTGATTTATTGTCTATAATTATTCTCCTAGTATGAACAAAATAAATTTGACATATATAATTGATTCATTGGTTTTCCTTTGTTAACTTTATGTTTCGCTAATCAAGTGTAGAACAGTAAACTATCCGGATCTGGAGATTTTTTTGTGGGCATGCGTATTGGAGCTAAGGGAGGAAATTTTAGGCGCTACGATCAGTAACTCCGTTGCAACCGTGAAACCCCCGATACTAATCTGCTAAATATAATTAAATACAGTTTTAGTATTGACATTTATTAAGGGACATAGTCAATCACAATTACATTGCTCTTCTGTTGGATATGAATAGGGCTGATATAAAAATCCTAGACGTTAGATCTACAATCCTTTTCCCACATTGAAACTCATGTTAAGATTTAGAGGTCTAACTGGTCAATGCTTTCAAGTCCATCAAATGTCAAAATGCTGCATTAAAGTCATTAACTGAGCTAGATACTGAGTTCCCACCTGCAGACAGTGAAATAAAGACTCTCAAAAGATTTTTTCATGCAGCTGCTTGACCAATTTCAAATCAAAGTTAATCTCAAGAGTTCCACAGTTTCCACGCGTTCTTGCATATTTTAGACAAGTGACGTTAGTATTAAAAGGCGAATACAGGTGATGCAGAATTTCAAGAGAAACGTGTACAATGTATATGCAGAGCAAGTAGATTGGCGGATAAAGCATCAGAAAGCAGCTGAAAGGACTACTGCTTTTTAGCAAATGAAGATAATGTCCTCTTGCGAATTCGTTTGAAACGGATATATTTTATAACTATATTGCCTATTTCATTCGTGACAAATGCTAGTCAAAATACACTCCTTGTCATGGTTAATCCCTTAAACAGTTACCTTATCAAGCCAGCATCGATCTTACAAATCAGGATTTTGTTTTCTTTAACCTAAACAGTCACAACCCCTTCAAATCGTCAAAACCTTTTCAGTCTCTCTTGTGGCTGGTAAGAAGCGATTGTAATTTATATAAAAAAATAGTAAGTCTTGTCGTTGATCATTCTTCCATCTCCAATGAGCGTAGTTCATCATCGTTAATGTATCATAATGATGTTAACATTTGCTTGTACATTTAAATAGCAAGTGACGCAACTTTTGCTTAGCTCGAACAGTGCGAGTAATAAGATCTTCTGGCACACGTTAATGGGAATAACGTGCTGTTATTGGTCCACCAAAGCGAGGTAATATATAAGGAGAGACGAATGAAAGCGCAATATTGCATTTTGCACGTCGATTTGAAATGGCAAGCATGTACAGTCACGGTCATGTCGAGGAATTCCGTTTTTACAGTGGGCTAGCTTCCTTAGAAAGAGAAGATACGACAGCCGAATTTGGTGTATGTATGAACAACTGGAATAGCTGAGGTAAATTTAGCAATCTACGTGAAGTGATATAGATATATAGTGTTAACGAGTACATCCACATAGACCAATATGTTCTTAGGTGAGGTAAATTTAGCAATCTACTTGAAGTGAAATAGATATATAGTGTTAACGAGTACATCCACATAGACCAATATGTTAGGTGTCCATATCAAATTGAAGAATGTAATTATTTTTGACGGGTGATTTCTCGTCATACGGTGACAAAAAAATATAGTTGTTCGATATATCGATAGCACGTGGATGACAGACATCCCCTCCAATGACTACTTTTTGGAGTAAAATACCACAATCAATGCAAATCATCTTGACTGAGCGTCCTTTAAATTTGAGATCACCTGGATCAAAGTTTGTTGGATCATATATCCACTTCAGAGTGCTGCTGTTGATGGCGATGCATAGTACTCTCCAATTATTACTTGCATTAATCGACTGGCCATCAGTCGCAATTGAGCTAACACATTGCAGGGAAATGCGGTTTGTTTTGCTAGATACCATTAAGATCTTTACACCGACGCAGCTCAGAAAAATAATGTCTGCATGACAGCAGATACATAACAAATCTCCTTCAGTTTCGATGCTAATTCTCTGTACTTCATGTAAACGGCCGCCTTTCACAACATATTTAATCAACAAAGGTTTTGGTACATAATCCAACAATAATTGAGTCATCTCTGTCCGATCGGCGTGCACTACATGGGCAGTCATCTAGCTGTATGTGAAAGGAATCTTGTCGTCTATAAACTGTCAAACAACAATTTGCGTAATCAGTCAGAACGATATCGCCATTTTTAAGAACAATCATACTTGTTATCTCACAACAATTGTCATACATTATAGGAACTTGTATCGTATTTGCTAATACAAAACCTACAGTTTGTTTCTGCCGATGCAAATAATTGTCGCACAAAGACATAGAACTAGCCATGCTTCTTGTGATCTCGTTCTCGCTAAACAGGCTATCATTTGCTATTGACGCAATATCTTTGTTGATGGTGTAAAGTCCAGAGACTTCAGCATAATCATTTCTATCTGTGGAAATGCTTGCCAACTCTGGATCCATATTTCCACTTACTCCAACGTATGAAATGTCAGAGCCAGAGGGCATGTAAACATTTTCCTTTGTCTCACATAATTTGTTTGCATGTAATTCATTATATACCACTGAAATTTTGCCAAGGTCGGTACATTCATTTTGGAACTTGGTCACTTCCTTGGACTGAAGAAGCTCGATGCGTGGTTTGAAATCTCCATGATTAACTTTCCCGATCGTTTCATCAATTTCAGGCAATAGGTGTTTAGCTTCTTCCAGATGTCGACGAGGCTCGCATTTCGTCAGTTTCTTCTCGCAACTCTTAATTCTGAAAATAATAATAATAATAACAATATTTTCCAGAAATGAAAAATAAACTTACGGTTTTAAGAATCAATTCCCAACATTAATCCAAAAATAATTCAAAATATAATAGACTAGTGAAATTGCAAAAGTCCTGGTAACAAATTGTCCTAAGAATTCCCAGTTCGAATCTTAGTGAAGCATCCAAGATGGAAGACGATATCACGTGATGAAGTCAGTTCTGGTCTTATAAAATTCAATGAGCACAAATGTTTTCCAGATAAATAACAAAATAAATCCTCTTAATCCAAACGAATTGAAATACTTTCCAGTACAAGGTAATTTCAAATAACTCAAAACAACACAACTTAGTATTCTAACAGCCCAGCTTCTACTAAATAGTTCGCTGCAAAACATAATTTATATACCTGTTTTTACGTAAACAAGGAAGGGATCACATGATCTTTTAGAATCTTTAGAACAAATTTACGTATGACCCAGATGAAAATCAATTATTTTTACTCTCAAGAACTAAAAATAGACAGATGTTTACAGCAAAACTCCATAATGTCCTTGTAATCAGCCAATCATTTCAAAAGCTTGTTTACGAACTCTGAAGCAAGGTCAGAAACGAGGTCAACATCTGGTGTTTATTTGTAGAGTACAGGTCATCCCACGTTTTAAAAAAATCTTGCAATGAATAAGTCAAATTTGAATCTGACAAACAAACAATTAAAACAAAAATAAATGATTTAAATCAAATATACGTAACAGTCAAGCATGTAATTGATATCATAAGAATATTAATGATACAATCAAGTACTGATCTTACATGCAAAATAATGCAATACTGTACTTTTGTGCACATGAAAGTGTGTCAGCAATGAAGTTTTAGCAATCAAGTTATTCTTTCTTCTGATGTGACTGATATTGATGTTATATTAATGTAACCCCAGATTCCATGGTAATAATCTTTGATTCTTTTTTTCATTTAAATGAAAGTGAGAGGGTTGTGATCGCTGAAGACAATAATAGAAGAAGGTATTGTATTAACATACACCCGTCAAATATTGCAAGGCAGTCATCAAAGCGAAACAACCCTTCTCTATCATATAATAATTTCTCTGGTCTTTTTTTTGTTTGAAAAGTAGCACACTAGATGATCCACACCATCCCTTACTTCCTGTAAGAGTACTTCACCAACACCTATGTCGCATGGATTTGCAGACATTTTGAATAAATTTGCAACCTCTGTGGAACTTTACAGAATCCCTTCATGGTGTCAGGCTTTTTGACATATTTGGCATTTCCAATCCTCTCAATACAATTATCAACTCTAGTAATTAGATTTGAATCTGTCTTAGTGACACTGTTTATGTTTAATTAATCAGTAAACATGTGGAAAGTTGTATTCGGTTAATACGGCTATGTTCTGATTGGGTTTTCATACCATTTGACAAGGATGGCAAAATCTGAAAGACTTAGTAACACCATTTTTAAGTTTTGGCCAGTCTAAATGATTTAAGATCTTGTGATGTGTCTTATTTACACCTAAATGGCCAGGCAACAGCATTTCAATGGTTAGATTAAGAATTTCTTGTTGATCCAAAATGGAGACGACAGTTTGATAGCTAACTGACCACTCGTCACTATCGGGTACCTCCATGTCCTCTTAAGGACCCAATTATTCAAGAAGTAATAAGTTCCTTCCTGTGTAGATTCAGTCTCTGAAAGAAACAGATCCCCGGATCTTCTTGTAAGACAACTAGTGACTGTCTTATCACCCTGATTAGATTTAAGAGAGTATTAAAAAGAGTATTACTGTGATCCAAACATGGAGCAAAAGTGACCTCATTAAAAGCCTGACCCAGTAAAGTGTCCTCTACAGGAATAACATCCTGGTCAACAGTTTTCATGAACATGCTTTGCCAATGCTTTAGTAACTGCGCAAGGTGGATATAAACGTCCAGTATTTCAACTCTGATTAGATCTATCCAGGAAAGATTTGTCAGCTACAAGTTGACTAATCACGACATATCACCAGGTAGGTCATAACCGAGTAACAAATAAACACCTGAATAGGCAAGTAAGTCACATTCCCAATTTTCACTGGTCTTGAAACTATGTCTGATGACAAAGTAAGACAATGGAGAGGGATATTAACATATACCACCTTCTTCTCACTGTATTTTAACACTGCCATTAGAAGAAGACTTTTTAGAAAAAAAAGACAAAGTACTTGCCAACAAAAGACTGAGAAGCTCCTAAGACTCTAAATATCTTAATAGCAGTAGCCTTATCTAAACTAACAACGGGAGATATGACTGGTTCGCAATCCTCCATGACAATATCCGACGTGCATTTGCAAACACATACACAGGAGTGGTCTTTCAATAATTGACCGTAACTTTGACGTCTTAGAAACAAGAGCATCAGGAACTGCTATTAGGATAATATTGCCTATTTTTCACCCTGAAGTAATCAGAAATAACCTTCCATTTTCTCTTACTATAAGAGAACTTGGGAATAAATATTGTTTTCTGATCTGTCTTATCATACATTTGACCGCATCATAATCAGCAGTTTGCATGTTTTTCCTCTAACGTCCGCATTGGCTAGATCAAAATATAAATATGTATTTCAGTGAGAGTGGCCTTTACTAGTCAGTTCCAATATCATTAAAATATTACCAACAAGATTTCATATAAAAATCAGTCGTCATATGAAAACGCGACTGATGAGCAATGTAGTGTAACGGTGAGCTTATACTGTTTTTATTTCTAAATTGATGCTGAATTGAACGGCATGGTTACCAAGGCAGCATCAGTTATGATCAGACTGAACCAGAGGGTCTGGAAGAGCTCCAACCTCACTGTTAAGACCAAACTGCGCGTTTACCAGGCCTGCGTGTTCAGAACACTCCTCTAAATAAGCGAGGCATGGACCATCTAAGCGAGGCACGAGAAGAAACTGAATAGATTCCATCTGAGATGCATGCATCCGGTGGCAGCCAAAGTACCCTACACAGAGGTTCTGGAGGGCTCCATCATGAACAGCATGTTCTCCATTCTCAACATTCTCAACGAGAGGCGCCTTCAATGGCTCGGCCACGTCAGGAGAATGGACCCAGGCCGCATTCGCAAGGATCTGTTATATGAAGAGCTAGCAGAAGGCGCACAACTTACTGGCTGCCCACGTCTTCGTTACAAAGATGCCTGCAAGAAGGACACGAAGACGGCTAACATCAACGTCAACGAATGGAGTGCTGTGCTGACGACCGCTCCGCCTGGTGTCTTGCTGTCAGACAGGTTATTCAGAAAGCAAATGAAGCTAGATACAAAAACCTGGCTGCAAAGAAAGTCAGGAGGAGGACAAAACGGCAACAGCTTCGACAAGCATCGACGTTCACCTGTAGTAAGTGCAACAGATACTGTCACTTTAGGGTCGGACTCTTCAGCCACTCGATAATTTGCAAATTGGACACCCAACCGGAGGTTACAGCATCATCTCTCGAGGACGGACGGAAGATGACAACATGTATGTCTGTTTATGTTATGGACTCCAACATGTTAAAATTGTTAGAGGGAATTTACGAAAAACGTTTTATGATGGTAATAAATGGGCAGGTTATTGTTTCTAAAACAGAACCAACATGCTTTGACATAATTTCATGTTTTGTACAAATAACTGATTTGTAGCGTGACTAAACATTGATGTCATATACAAAATTTGATAAAGAAACTATTTCTCTGATGAATTATTCATGGAGTTCTAAAGGGAAGATGTCAAGATAATGGTGCAGTGGGATAATGGGCAAATGCTATAATAATAATAATAATAATAATAATAATAATAATAATAATAATAATAATAATAATAAGAATAATAAGAATAATAAGAATAATAAATGCGATTCCTTGGATGAGTATTGTGCCCAAAATCTAGTGAAAAACTGATGACTGGATGTAATTTTGTTAAGACTGCGAGGTTAGTTTTCAGTTAGGTCTAACTCTTAATGAGTTTTAAATTGCAATACACCGGATCGACTGAATGTTCAGTTGAGGTGTAGTGCTTAATGAATTTCGCGTTGTTGTTTTTGCGAATGTGGCTTTTGTGATTATTCATTCGCTTTCTGAAACCAATGGTCACGTCTACACTTTGAGTGGCACATATATCGCAAGTAAGAATTTAGGTTGTATTTTCGCTAAGACATAACTTCCAGTTCATTTTGCACGTAACTCCTGTTGTCGAGCTTCTAAGAATAGTAGAGAACTCGTCTCAAGGATAACTCGCCCATTGGAGAATTCGTACCAGGTGTCAGGCGAAGTCGCCTCAAAGTTCATATATATTAATTTGGGTATATCGCCGCTTGACTTATTATATTATTAAATTGAGATTCTAGCTCTTGGTGATTATCTTCACACTGAAATTCGAATAACCACCCCTCCCTCTTTTCTATAGCAAGTTTTAACATGGGCCCTGTATGTCGGACCATCATTACCGGTCAGCGCTGAATTGCAGTTTGCTATAGTTGATACCGTTTAATACTGTAAACATAAATTTTCTGTGTGGTAGCCAAGATGCTTAAAAATTTATCGCAGCCCCATTTAGTACATCATATATAAGATTAGTTTCCTAATGTCCCTCTTAATTTTTTGTCTCCATAAAAATCATTATCTTAATTGTAATTATTTTAAAAACTATTTATTTTAAAGTTACCCTGTTAATTTCAATGGAATTTAATCCTTTCCTTTTCTTTTATTAATACCTAAATTATATCACCACATACCATGTTTAACAGAAACATACATGGGTTAGCATAATTGAAATATGTGAGGATTATCGGCAGGCTTCTCTCCATCTGTTCGTCCACTAACTTCACTGACGAGCATCGGCACCTCTTGCCATCAAATAAATCAAAAGCTTAGTGAGCTTTTAAAAAAACACGAAGAAAGCCCTAATCAACTTAATTAAAATAAAAGACTACACTGTTTAAGGTTTGAAATGTGTCATTGTCTCAAGAACATTTTATTACAAAATAATATTAATTTTGGAGACACGGAATATTATACTACTCCTGCGTTGTTATGGGTCACGATATGTCGGTGTATTCTGCGCATGTCTTTCAAAAGATGAAATATTTTTGTTTCGGGCTATCAAAATGGAATACATTACTCTGGACTATTTCCGTTAGCATTTTTCATGATTAACATTGAAGTTTATTGTTATTGGTAGAAAATTAAATGTAATAATGTCAATAAATGACAAGAGATATCAAAGTAAATCATTTTACAATTTTTTGATGAAAAGTTCAACATTTTCTAAATTTAATATGTCATTAAGTTGAAGAGAAACAACAACGTATATTATGTAATGTTTACAACGTCTCCTTTATGGAAAGAAATTATTGCATACATTGAAACAGAACATACACCTGTTACTACCTTGTTAATATGGCTAGAGCAACAAGTTGATATATTAATTAGTAGACCGTAAAGCAGGTGTGGGACAAATTTTTAAAAAAATAATATTTAACTGGACTAATATACAGTGTGGTTTTCAGGTAAACAGTTGTATTTTTCAAGTAATTTATTTATCTGGATGAGTCTAAAAGATAAATATCAAACATATTTTTCTGCGTTACAAGTTAAAAAGATCAATGTGTCGCTATGTTGACAGTACCGAAAGGACCAACTATTATCTCCTTTTACTGTTATATTCTTCTATTCTTATAATTCTTCTTGTTCGAGTGAAAATCAATTGAATAAATAATCATAACGTATAGACCAAATATTCCATCCTGTGGTTGCTCGTGAACCTCATTTCTAAACTTTAGACTGCCTAGGGTAAGTTCAAGCTAGCATTTTCCTAGAAATGTTTTTTTTTACCTCCAACTGTGGACACCAAATCTAATTTCGCAGATCCAATATGAAAGTTTGCCACATAGACAAATTTCTTCTTAAATCTACTGCTAATCATAGCAGCATTGGTACCAATATCCACACGCAAAGGTGCTTGATAATTTGAATTTTAGCACAAAGATCCCATCATTGTCATTTATATTGCTGATGATAATAACAGGGTTTTTTCCTTCCTTTTCTGCTGACTTCAGAACTAAATAGTTTTCTACTGTCTGCTGTATGATTGGCTATTTCAGTCTATATAGTGTTGAGTCTGTATATTATCTCCACCCTAAAAGCTTTTTGGATGCCATTTCAGCATAAGATAATCCTTTCATTTCCATAGTAAGTTTGCTTGTTCATTTTAGTCTAACATTTCATTTTACCATTCGAGATATGTGTTTGGTTGTAGTATGCAGGGCTTTGATTCATTAAGGGTTGTAATGTCAGTTTCCTCCTATTTATCAGGGCCTGTCTGAATCTGGTTTTGAGAGACGGTTACATTGCTTTCACGCTCTGCAGATGGATTAATCGAGTTCCCGTATTGTCTTTTATCAAATGTAGGAGCTTGAATACAGATAGCATGACATTCCGCTTCACCGATGGTTTTTGGGCCTGAGTTCCCTGGAACAAAACAAAATAATCAATAGGCAAAATACTTCAGAAGGCTGAGTTAGCTGATAGAAAGGGGAACCGGGTTAGATGAGAAGGACTCATATTGTCCCTTAACTGTTATTTGCAATTTGACTTTGTGCTCTTCTGACAGTTTAGCTGATACAATCTGATATTTAGTATCTGAAGTACGAGTTCAAAATCACGCTTCGCTCTAGGGTTTAATTTCATTTGAACTCTCCTAGCACTCTCTCTAAAACGTCCAGCTTGTTATAAGGATTTTTGTTGCAGTTCCAGTTATTGATCCGTACAACAATTTCATATTAAGACAATCTTCAAAAACCCTTAATGCCCATATTACTGCTAAGATTTCATCTTGCCATTTGACACTGCAAGAGGTTGAGTTATGAAAAAAGGAAGATTCAATATGGTTTTCATTTTCTTCAGTAGCTTCTTACAGATAATTATATGATTGGCAACTTGATCAGCCACTCTTTTCTAGAGATCTGGTTAGCCCTGAGAAGGACTGTTTTTCTTGAACTCCAATACATTTGGTTAATGCTGGGACCTAGGAGGTCGGACACCACACACACACACACACAATGGCAGCTTTAGCTATTCTCCAAATTGATACGTGTGGTTGGGACCGCAACTGATAGGCGCGTGGCTTAATAATCCCAGTTTTCAATTTGAGAGATATTGGAGACTTATTCCCTCTGTCGTCTTCTATTCCAGACACGTGGATGACGAGATCTTTGCAGATTCCACTCTTCCCGCTGTCTTTGCAACTCTTCCTCGTTTTCCATCTGGGGCGTGTAAGCTCTTGGTCTGATGGTATTGGTTGTGGCTCTGGTACTTGGCGCTGAAGAGATGTCCTCACTTCAGGGCTTTTAATCATCAAGTGAGGCAGGATCATTTCTTTCTTCTCTCCTTTCTTCATTTGTCCTACTCCTCTTCTATCTGGCACTTTCTGAACTCACCTTCATGACCAGTTCATCCAGGAATAGTCTGATATACTCCAGGCGTATTGGAGTTACACATTTTACTGATTCTACTCATCTTGAAGTTAACTAGTGAACACTAGGTAAGCCAGACTGACGAACGCTCCGATTTATATCACGAAAACGCGGATTATCTCTCTTATATACTTTTATCCACGTCTCGTTTCACGCTTTCCGACAAGAAATGGCCTGCTTCTTCAGAAGGAGGAGAACTCTTTCGTGTTAACTCAACAGAACACAAAACATTTGTCTGGCTCCTGCTGTTGTTGCTGCTACTGTTGCTGATGATCTCTCTACCTCTGAAGTCTATACTTATCGGTCCATTCTTCTTGTTCCTTCTTGATGTTGTCTTTAAACACCTTTTCTATCAGGTCTTGGGCCACTGTTAACATCCTGTTATTCTCTATCTCTTCAGGCTTGGATATCAGATTTTGCCTGACCTATGTAAATTCACGTTAGTTTTGTTCGCTTTAGCTAAACTAGCAGACATCTTCATTGGTTGACGAGTGAACAATGGATGACCCGACGGGAGACTGTCCCACTTTAAATGGCTCAAGTGCTGAAGCGATATAAAACATTTTTTCTGTTTATTTTGGGGTAGGGATAGCGAGACATCAAAGAAAATATATGGTCAAACAAAGATTTAAAAAGAAACACCAAATGCACTTTAAAAAAACAAGAGATAACATTTTTATTCAATCAACAATTAACCAACACATGATATAACAATTCAAACAATATAGAATAACATATTTTTGACAAGGTTGCCAACGTTATGAAGTAAGATTAGATATCCACTGATTGAGGACATTTGGCCATTGATGTACACTGATTGAGGACATTTGGCCATTGATGTACACTATGTTTCCTAGCTAAAGACAAGAGATATCCATAATGGTCACAAAATCATAGTTCTACTTTTGTATCGTATCTTGAAGAGTCACGATCAAAATAAGTCACTAAATATTCTAAGGAATATCTAAGACTACATTAATGAAGAAAATGCACACAGTAATGTCCACACACCACGGAAGGTGTGACTTGTAATTTCACGTTATTTAAGCGAGTTGTTTGGGTATTTCGTCGCATAAAGACGATGATATCGTCTTCTAAAGTAGGTAATCCATATAAACAAAAATACTCCACACAGGAAAAGATGACGGCTACCCAATGGGTTCCTGGAAGATGACTGTCATCCGTGTTGATCATATAAACTTGATGGTCTTGAGGTTTGCGATGAGGCAGTTCATCTTTGGTGCACACGACAGGATTCCAAGAGGCGGTTTTCGAACTGTTGTTCAAAAGTTAATAAGATCCCAGTTATCATTTTCGTTTGTTTGTGTCTTGTTTCACAGGTAATGATGAGTCTTCAATTCAATCCTGACCTTTGCTAGTAAATCTCTGCCAAGTAATCGTCTCTTTGCATCGTGTCCGTTCTCTGGGCCAAGAGGAATTCTATGTGATGGATCTCTAGTGCAGTTTATGGAGGAGAGGAATGATAACAAAAGTCTTTATACCACTGATGAAACACTGCTTCTTTCGAGATAAGACCCCAAGCGTCCTCCAGGTACACGTTCAATGTTTTCTTCTTGACTCATCATCATACATTTACTGGGATAATCGTTATGACATCCATATCAATGTTTTCTGGTCAACCCTGTAATAGTTTCTTCCAGGTGTTTGGCAAAACAGGAGACTGAATGTTATTCTTGTTCTGGTCATCTGGACATCACCGTGTCCTCTTAGTCTTTGTATTTGGGTTCTGCCTCTACAATATATTCCCTTTCATTTCCAAAGATACTCTACCATTCAAAAGAGAACAAGAGTCTTACATAGATCATAATAATCCAAAATGACGTGTCTCAAAATTGGCATACAAGATGACATTAACCGTCTCGAGAAAATCTATAGCAAACTGAAGTTTCACACGAAATTGGCCTGGTTTTACAAGATGTAAATGTCCCTCGTCGCTGCCTTGGTCTCGCGTGAAATCAAAAGCTCACAAAGTGTATCCTCCTGCATTATCGTCGTAAAAAATGCCGTGGCTGGTGTTGCTTGCTGTCACGTGTCTTTGTACATTGACAAGTACGATCTAAATTAATATTTTTGGGAAAAGTTAGGTTGAAAGGGCCGGGTACACGTTTAACCGTTTGGGTAACTGTCTTTGGAACAGATGATCTTCGATTTTGGTTCGGAGTCCAATGGCAACGTTGAAAGGTTTTGTTTCCACGCATCGTAATGGACAATTGTCGGTCGTTCTGCTCAAAATGTTACTGATGTCGTTTCCCACGTTTAGTAACAATTCCACGCGTCGCACGTAGAATGTGGCTTCTTGGATGACAGTTTTGTAATCATTGGTGTGTTCATTAAATAGAAAACGGTATTGTTACTGATATTTAGTCTCAGAAGGATATTCACCCTGTTCAGCAAATACTTTTCTTGCAGCCACTTTTCCAAATGCAAATAATCCATCAGTTTTAAACTACGTCCTTGCAGGATTTTTTTTATACGGTATTAAACAAAAAACGCATTGTAAGGATCATCATCTATTGACAGGGCTTTATCAATAAACGTGCCTGCAGTGTTATGTTTCGATACCACTTAAGAATCTATATAAATGGTCTTGGCATCTTTACCATACGTCAAGAGATTTTCCAGGTTCGCTTGGTACGGGTCAGTAGTTATGCTGCTGCCGACTCGTTTGTTATTCAAGTATAAATCCATTTCGCATAACAAGGAATGTATGAAATTGTTGACGGGACCTACTCCAGCCTCGTCTCCAGGCGTGGTATTGTCAGTTTTGATCACTTTCAGGTACAGGTAACTGCAATTCAGATTTATTTCAAATTTTACTGGAGCTGAGGATGTCAAAGTGAAAATGGGAGAAAATTCTACCAATCGGGATTCTTGCATCGTCATCATGTCTGTAGCATGGCAAACAGATCCAGTTCCCACTTGGAACATGCCTAAGACTCTCTGTTCATCATATTTTCTGTTTTTTTTTTTAAATAATCAAAAACGTCTAAGTCTCAAATGTTGCTTCTTTTTTAGCCTTTCCAGCTCTGGGTGTGGGAAGTCATCTGAAGGGGTGTTTCGTCGTCTCTTTCTGTCCTGTACTTGCTCTGGTGTCAGGGAAGCATAAATGCCTGGCTCAGGTGTGTCCAGTGCATTTATGCGAGTTTCTCGTCGGCCCAAAATACCTTTTCCAGTTTAAAGCAAGGCAGTTTTGCCTGCTCTGAAGAAGGCTTCTTTGGGATTTTGTTTGTCGGTGATGACATTTTGGAGAAATTATTTACTTTGCGTTGAAGAGGCATCTGTCAAGGCGTGGAATCCTCGTGTCACCATAGGTTTCAAAATGGGGATCTCCGAACGAAGCTACGATTTCATCATTTGTCCAAAATCATGTCTTCGCTGTCGAGTGACTCCTCGGTATACTCGATACATGACTTACAAGTCGTTATAGAATCGTTTTCGACAATGGAGTTTCAATGTAAAGTTCTCTTTTTTAAATGCAATATTATTGACACTGTCGAAATACGACTTCATGACGGGTAAATAGTGAGGGTGTACAAAATGTGCAGTGAACGTGATACGTGTTTCCACTTCCTCGTCATTAGTCTTGGCTTAATCCACTTTGAACAGAATGACTCGCAGGATCGATACGGATGTGTATCCCACCACGTTGTACTGTACCACAATAAAGTAAAGAAAGATCAAAATTAATCCTTTGTTCAGTTTTACACGAAATCGAAAAACATCCCCAATTCCAAGTTGTTGGTGATGAGCGCCATGTTGTCTACGCATTTAGATTCGAAAGAGAGCAGGCTTTACTCTGAAAATACTTCCACTTCTTTTACAACCTCTACAGATTTATAAAAAGAAAAGCGCAAATGGGTTAAAAGATGCACTGAACTTAAGTCTCGCTGAACAGTTTTGTTTGGTGAAATTTTTTTGACAATGACCTATTAAAGAAAAATGAGAATATTTTACATTAAGGATAGAAATATAGACTAACTAATAATTTTTGTACAAATCATGCTTGTAAGATTTTGCATGATGTATTCAGGTCAATTCCTTGTTGTGGCTTTGATAATGAACCAACATTGCCACTAACCCCTCTTTTTAACTTTAATTATCGACAGCAAAGAGCTAATTTGAATATTTCACTGTGACAAGACGGTATGTGCCCTTCGCATTATAAAAGTTCACTAGTACTGTAACAAATTAGGATACATTGCATCACCCCTCTACTATCTCGAATTTTAGATATTTACCTTTGTAGCAGACATAACTGAATACGTAAGCCAAGTCGGCTATTCATTGCACCTCATGCTCTAACCACTAGACCACCGGAGTGGTCAATTGTATTAGTGAAGTGGCTAATGGAAGAAAACAAAATCGATCAAACTAACAGTGAACACTTTGTTAATTAAATCTGCTGATATGGTGACAGTAAGAACGTAAAATGGAATTTTTAGGATTAAATGATCGTGGTTGGGTATTTATCGATGTGAACAGTGTTACCTAATCACTCGTGAAATAAACAATACATTTCTTACTTTAATGCCTTTTAATTTATTTTGCTTGTGATTAGGTGACATTTTAAACATCGATAAATACCCAGCCATGATTTTTAAATTATATAGTAAAGTATTATAGTTGTTATCGCGGTACATTTGGTGACCCTGATATGGAAATCCCACTTTCTAATTTTAGTAACGGTGGAATTACCATAAAAGGTAGCGTTCCCAATTACAATACAAGTGCTGGAGGTCTGACGTCATACTTGAGCAGATAATAAAGATATCGTTAAGTCTTTTTATACTTTTGACTTGAATATTACAATAGAAACAGGTACACTTTTAAGCCACATTGCAAATATATTTTCCATATTGGGCAACATTATCTGCTTTAATGTGCGTAGAGAATACAATTATAAAATGCAGAATCTTATTGGGATAAGTAATTTTAATGATTTTCGTATAGTCTTGTAAACATGGCGTCCTGTACTAGTTAAGGTGTATTCTAATAAAATGCTTATTTTGCTTTAAATATTGCTTGAAGACGGCCTTCAACATCAGACCTTTCAAGTGGAAATTACTGGTCCATCCGCCCACAAATGGTCCTTGAATGTATCGTGCATTTCGGCGTGAAAATATCGTTAATTTTCCGTGCAGTAATAAAAGTGCTCGTACATTGAAACAAATTGATGCAGACTAGTATTTGTCCACATGACAAGACTGTCCAAAGTATATGTACAAATGACGAATGTTTTAGATTTGAAAGATACACGAATATATTCACGTGAGCTGTCCGCAAGCATTTTGATAGATGATACAACTTAACAACGAAAAGACAGGACAAAAGGTGAATAAAAGAAAAAACCTATTACTGGAGAGAGAGAGAGAGAGAGAGAGAGAGAGAGAGAGAGAGAGAGAGAGAGAGAGAGAGAGAGACAGAGAGAGAGAGTGAGAGAGAGAGAGAGAGAAATCGGAATAAAGGCTGTGATTATGCGATCAATCAGTGAGGTAAGTTTCTTTCTTGTCATACCAGTATTATTTTTTGAAGTAAACAGTGGCAGTGCGATAGTTCGAGACACCTTTTGGTTTAAACAATAATCGTTGGCGTCACCTCTACGTTGCTACAGAGATCAATTTTTGTCAGATACCAACTTCCCGCCTTCCTTTTCCTCCCCCCAGATCCCATCATAACCGACTTTTAATGAAGTGAAGAGTTGTCCTAGTTACACGTTAGTGACGTGAAGTACTGTTAAAAAAGTCAACTATCACCCCCCCCCCAAACAAAAAAGAATTCACGACTCCTTCTCCTTCACCTGGATCCGAAGGGAAGTGGGTGGGCAATCGCCCTCTCCCAGTCACTCCTTCGCGCCGCTACTGGGCGTAGGTCTTAATGTACATTGGCAGACAAAATAAGTACATTATGTCGTATTAAAATATTATAACCATTACCGCAGTACATTTCGTCACCCCATCTAGAAACCACACACACACATACACACCCACCCACACACCCACCCATCCATCCACACACCCACACAGATATATATATATATATATATATATATATATATATATATATATATATATATATATATATATATATATATATATATATATATGCACCTTCTCCAAATTCACTACAATATATATACATAGATACACACACACACACACACACACACACACACACACACACACACACACATATATATATATATATATATATATATATATATATATATATATATATATATATTTATATATACATATGTATGTATGTATAGTTTGATACCCACCGAACTCATATAGTTTCGTAATGCTATTTATGGGTTACAGTGATCAGATCCACGTTTGGAGATTTGCGCTAAAATTACAATTTCAATATTAAACAACAACATTTGTTTTAATGTGTATGAAAAATATTCATCAAATGCATCAAATAATTTATCAGTCTTTGTTATACTTGTTTCTCTAACACGAAAATGAATGGATGCAGAAAGTAAGAGATAGGTACTCTAATAACCATGTACTTGCTATTATTGTGCATTTATGTTGACATTGTCCCTAGCGACATCATTCAGTAGTGTTAAACATGGAGACAGATCACCTATGATATAAGTGAGTATCGTATAACGTGGTTTTAAGATATATGAATTCTAGAGACTAGAAAATTACCACTACGACATCTGATAATATAATTCTTGAGTATGTTATTGTTGCATGTTTTGGTTGTGTATTAAAAGGTTTACAAGTAAAGGAACGAATATATTAAATATATAGGTTCCTGTATTCGGCTACCTGTATGTGTATGCAAAAGAACATGTAGCTCTCAATCTGTTCTTTCAGGAAAACACACATACACACGTACATACGTATGCATTCAAAGAACAAAGTATATGTTTTTCCAGATTCTAAGGCAGAAGTGTGGGAAGGAAATTAGGATGTGTGGGAATCAGAAGTTTGGTAGGAGATGCCATAAGTTCTTTTGCGTGAGCTCCAAACACGATATTCTCATTTTGTGAATCAGACAAGAAAATGACAAAACATTTTCCAGATTTTCTTCCTTACTACAGTTACATGATTATATATCTTTCTAAATCTCTCTATTAGGTTTTCGTTCATTTATTTGACGCATGTTCTTATTTTAATTGGAAGTCTTGAGACACCACACCTACATTATTATTATTATTATTATTGTACCTATTTTTTTTGTATTATTATTAGAAGTAGTTTCTTTAGTATTATTAATATTAGATATATTATTATTTTTTATTATTATCATTATTTTATTATTATTATTATTATTATTATTATTATTATTATTATTATTATTATTATTATTATTATTATTGTTGTTGTTGTTGTTATTATAATTTTTTTATTATCACCATAATCATTATTTTTATTATTTTATTATTATTATTATTACTATTATTATTATTATTATTAAATAAGCATGCAAACCTCTTCCAGCATTAAATGATTATGTCTGATATAAGTCATGTTATTCTTATCGTTTCTAAATCAATTACAAATAACGTTAATATCTTAATGTTGAACGCAGCACATCTCTTCCAGACAGGTGGAGAACGGCATAGTTATTTCCATATCTATATATAACAAGTCATTTTTATTTCACTGTGACGGTGTGACCATAGCTTTAACATTCAGTGTAGCTTTCATATAATAAAGCAATATTTAACTTTTTATTGAATCTGCATGACTAACGAAAGGAATAAAAATAAATTTTATAGCAGAAAACTCAATAAAACTACTAAATCAGCACAATTTGCGCTAGCATTAATGCAGTGATGAAAATAATGTTGTATTTAAAACACGAGGACATCCATCAGAGTTTTGTGTTTATATGTCAAATTACAAGCATCTTGTCATGTAGATAAAGATCTTGCTAAAATAGCAGGTATAAGACAAGAGTAAATACTTGTATATCTTTATATGTGCATGGTTTAATTTTATACAAATATGCCGGAAATATAAGTACTATACAGTGAGCTCCATCAGCTATAAATGGACAATCAACCTAGGTTTTCCTCGTATGACAATGCACATTAAAAGACAAGAGCACAGAGGCTGGAAAAATATTGTAATACATTTGGAGGATGCAAATTTGATAGTGCCCAGTTTTAAAGAATTCTTAGAATTGTGTGATTACTTGTGTGATTGTTGGAATTCGGTGCAATGGAAATAGCCTTAGCCCGAAAATAATTAGCCAAGTACCAGCAACAAACGTTACACAGTAGAGTGCTAGCGAGTTTCCATGATGCCATGGTTGACTAGTACTGAAGTCAGGCCGAAACTGAATCAATGTTCCTGTCGCACTATAGTCCCTATTCAAATCTAGTGGAATACATTGGTGGGTTGACTGCATTGGCATATTTATGGTAGGAAAACGGTAAATTACATAAAGGAATAAATAAGATACTGCTTATGTCGCCAGGGTGGCAAATGTGGTGCAGTTATATTGTTGAAATGTGCCTGGAAAACATACATTGACAGGCATAAGGTGGCACAGTTAAACTAGTTCCTTGTTTAGGGTAGAGTTGTATGGTTTCTAAGGCGTGAAGCGCTGGCGGTTCGGAAACCTGATAAAGAGAAACCAAGTAGAGGGGCCCTGAGTGGCCGAGTGGTCTAAAGCTCTGTCCGTTACGGTAAACTGCCATCTCACCTCTGTCTGCTCGGGTTTGAGTCTCGGATTCGACCAATGTGGGTATGTGAGAAAGCTTGCCAGAAGCTTCTCGTGGGTCGGTGGTTCTTTCCGGGGACTTTATGAATTACAATTTAAGTTGTGTGGATGTCTTGTGAAATTCGGGGGTAAACCTCATAGCGGGAATCATGCCAGGATTTGTCAGCTGCTAGGTCCAGTAAAAACCACTTGCTGTAACAATATGTTTTTATTGATTTTAAAAATCAAATGATGTAGCCAATCATAGTATGTAAACAAACTTGCAAATATACAAATAATTATTGAAAGTTGTGATAGTTACAAAGGGTAATATGTAATCAGTGCAATATGTCATCAGCATACAATTGCAGCACACGCACTATATAAATCTAATTTATTCATTCCATCTTTCACTTGGTCCTGAAATATAACTAAAAGTTTTGAGCACGAATCGACTATCTGCCATTTAAACTTTTATGGATAGAATTTGTAATATAATAGGCCATATAATAGGCCGACTTGGTTATGGGCCAACTCAGGAATGAACCGACCTAAGAGTCATGACTTTAAAATTTATATTGACCGAATCTGTAATGGGATGGATCCGGACAATTCAGAGTATCTTATGAGTCTAGACCTAAAGTCATCGTACGAAGATCGTCTGTTTTCCGTCTTCTATTGAAAGCTGTAAGCTTTGTATACAAAGTGAAGCATGTGACCTTTGAATGAAGAACATATTGACTAGATTACCTATAATAACTGCTCACATGGCTTTAGAATACAATTAATTCTACAGTCGGTAGGACAATCACGCGGTTTTTGCATATGTCTGCCGAGCGTAAGGTTTGAAAATTGAAATTGACCGCTTTGGAAAATTAATTAAATAATGTTAAATAAATAATTGTAACGAAAAATTAAAAACAGTTGTTTTACTATTGTCTGTGTGGACATCTCTAGCCTTGAAGCTAACAAAAAGTATTGTATAAGATCTTATTGTAAAATGCGCATTTACGTTTGCTATGTCTACGTGTCCTTAATGAAATTTCCTTGAATCAAATTTGTTTTGAATTGTTTATTTATCGTAAGTGATGTTTAATGTGGTCTTTTCATGTTGTGAATTGATATAGGTCACTATTTTATATACCCCATTACTTGATGATTGTTGATGTTATCGTCACCTACAATCTAATGCTACATACCAAAAAACAAGGGTAAACCAAATGTGAATAACAGCGGTTTACTTTGATGATTTTTACGAGTATGTGTGTTTCGGAATAGATACTAAACCCCTGCATCTGAATTTCATTTCTGGTGACTAAGGTAACTGAACCTGTATACATGACACTTTTTTTAGCATTTTGTTCTAAAAGACGTTATATTAATGTACGCTGCAGCTAATAATTTGTCACTATTGTCATCGGACGCTCGACTATCCAACCCTCATCTCCAAAAAACATCCACCCAATGATTCATTGGATGATTTAAATAACCCTATGATCGTCCACAATTTTGAATCTGTAACCCTAAATCCGTTTTATACAAACACAACCTATGTCGCATATGACCCTTCGTCATTTTCATTTTTGTTAGATAAATAACATGCAACCATTTTACACGACTTTTGATTTTTATGACATGAGCTTCAAAAGAACATCTTTCAAATGTTGTGGAATAACTATTTGAAATTGTGTTTGTCTCCGTTGACCGGCATCACAATCAGGACATATTAAGTTATTGTGTATTTACATGCAATCAAATCATGCCCAATTATATTTCTTGTTTTCATCTTAGTTGGATATCTTGTGCTATGTGGGTCTTAAACAATTATCTAACAAAATATCTTCCTTTGTAGTACTGGATCAAGGTTTTTGTAAACACATGGTGTTATTATTGACTGTATCAAGGTTATTTTTAATGTCTGTTCAGTCTCGCCTCATTTCAGAATTATCATAGCCAGTATTCTTAATGTTTGCGGATCATGGTATCTGATATGTATCCTACAGAAATTAGAAAAATCTGTTTTGACCTAAAATGTTGACAATTCGTTGCACAATCCAAATTGGCATTGCAACAATCATGGGGTATTGAGAAAGTGATTTGGAGTCTGTCTTCAAGGGCAATTTTATCATTCCAGTGATGACTTTGTTTTAAACATTTTTTGCTTTATTATTGTCCCCGTAATAAGCTGATCATGAGAATACCATCCCAGGTCAAATTAGAAAAAAAGACCCCACACACTTCTGATCATCAGATAATTTAGGGACAATATATATATAATGCACAGGAAATAAAACGAAAACACGCATATAATACGCATGCATACATTGATTAAACACACAATCCCTTTTGAGACGCAAATTAGATTTACAAATCTTTACGGCATTCTAGCTGACATAGACTTTGTGATATTACCGCATGTGTCCCTGTTTACAGAACTGAATAAGATGCACCTCCGACAGTCCTTTCCTGAGCTAAATTAATTTAGATCACCAATAGGCACAGAAGATATGGATATACATTACAAGTGAACACATGAATGAAAAAGGAAGAATGACAGAAACGGCAGATATGAATGAATGTATACGCATACGGAGGGAATCCTAGTGGTCTAAAGCGCTCTCCGTTACGGATCACTGCCATCTCACCTCTGTCTGCGTGAGTTCGAGTCTCGGATTCGGCCAATGTGGGTATGTGGAAAAGCTTGCCGGTAGCTTCTCGTGGGTCCGTGGTTCTTTCCGGGGTTCTCCCCGGGTTCTTCCTCCACCATTAACACTGGCCGTCATGTACAGCCTATATTGTGCTGAAAAATGACTTTAAACCCTACTTCAACAACAAAAACGAAGAGACTCGGCAGATACCGTTTATGTCGCCAGAGTGGCAAATGTGGTGCAGTTATATGGCGAAATAAACCTGTAAAATATACGTTGACAGGCCTAAGGGGGCGGAGTTAAAATAGTTTAGGGGAGAGTTGTATAGTTTCTACGGCGTAAAATGCTGTCGGTATTGGATAGTAGATTATGTGGTTTGTTTTGGCTGCTTACCCGTGTGTGGATGGTAGATTGTATGATAGTGGATAGTAGATTATGTGGTTTGTTTTGGCTGCTTCCCGTGTGTGGATGGTAGATTGTGTGATTTTGGATAGTAGATTATGTGGTATGTTTTGGCTGCGTCCCATGTGTGGATGGTAGATTGTGTGATTTTGGATAATAGATTATGTGGTTTGTTTTCGCTGCTTTCCGTGCGTGGATAGTAAATTGTATGTTTTGTTTTGGCTGCTTCCCCGTGTGTGTGGATGGTAGATTGTGTGATATTGGGTAGTAGATTATGTGGTTTATTTTGGCTGCTTTCCGTGTGTGGATAGTAAATTGTATGTTTTGTTTTGATATGTGTATTTTCCCTGTCCCACCCTTGAATAGTGTTTAGGTATGTTCCCCAAAAATAAAAAGAAGGATCAAATCTGAAAAAGTCAGTTTGAATTGAGGTTTCTCTTTGCGTATACCTTTTTTCAAGCTGTTAATACATGGCAGATTACTTCAGCATAAAATATCAAAATGAGAGGCATATATATATATATATATATATATATATATATATATATATATATATATATATATATATATATATGTGTGTGTGTGTGTGTGTGTGTGTGTGTGTGTCATTGCCTTTCATAAATTCGGTTTTGCTAATCTTTTATTATTTTTTTAAACGCATTTCATTTTTAATTGACGATTTCGGGCTTTCTATTGTTTTAACGGTATTTATGTTGTTTAGTTTGTTGCTGAAATTATCTATACTATAGTCTATAGCAAAGCGCTTAAGTTTCTTCAGTATTTTAATTTCACGCTCACAAAAGGATACCAAGTTTGTCTTGACAGAGGATTGAAACTCTAAGTTACGCGGACGTGAAGAAAAACATCTCTTTGTTACTACATTTAGGTGTCGTTGTGTTCATTCTAATCATGCTTGCCCTATATCTTTGTGTTTTGCAGATCATATTGTTTTTGATGTAAATATTCACATCAATAGACAGACAACTTGGGTTTTTATCCTTGAGGTTCAATGAACTATCTTCGTTAATTCTTACAAACCCCAGATTCACAAGTTTGAAAAGAAACGAAAAATAAAAAAATAAAACCCCCACAAAAAACCAACAAAGAAAACCCAACCATGCCACTTAATACTGTACCACTCCTGACTATATCGATGTGAGTGTGTACGTCAAAATGTTTAAGTGAGATACAAATAAATTGTCAGTTTCAAAATGCGAACCAGTACTGTGACCGATCAGTAGCTGATGTGGTAAAAGAAATGGTACGAGTACTGTGCCCATTCAGTAGTTGATGTGGTAAGAAGAAATCTTACAATACATAACGGAGGGATTTAAGTTCACATTCCAGTCTGCACTGCAATGGGAACAACTTGAGAGCGATTTATTATTTTGCCATACTACCTTCGTACAAAACATTGCCTCACTCATCATGAACAATTTCATTGGTAGACTAATTTACTTACCGCGTTCACTTCGAAATGACTTCAGTAGCTCTTCACCTAGTTTCGAGATAGGTCGTGTTTTACCGCTAGATTATATATATATATATATATATATATATATATATATATATATATATATATATATATATATATATATATATATATAAAGAAGTAAAACTAAAGCAAGAACAATCGTACCCTGGGCGATGCCACAGAAATTATGTCAATTGTATCGTTAAATACGTCACAGCGTATTTGGATTAACTATTTTGTGAGAACGTTTTGTCGTATTTCTCATCAGTTCACTCTGGTGATATTTTAAAAATTGGACCATTCCTATGGATTTGATTTTCTAAGTAGGACGTGTGTTTCCTTGAATTTTTCTAATGGAAAATATACCACAAAAACAAGCGTAAGGGTCGTGATTTTTTTTAAAAGTAGGTATAACATAGTCTCTCTCTCTCTCTCTCTCTCTCTCTCTCTCTCTCTCTCTCTCTCTCTCTCTCTCTCTCTCTCTCTCTCTCTCCGTCGTAATACATTTGATTGAAATCCTAATGGTATATGTTCCCGTTTGAAGAAACCTCTCCAAAATTTTAATCAGTAGGCACCATAATTTCCGTTTCTCATGTAATTTGTTTTTCAAACACTACACCCTTAGAAATAGTATATCAGTAAATCGTTGGATGAAATAAAATCTTGAGTTGACAAACTTGTACAATTCAGGTATCGGAGCTTTATCCTTATTTTTGGCACTGCAATGTGTCACGGAAATTTTTTTAAGCATGAGATCTACCGTTTTTAAGAAAGGAAACAAATACAAGACTATTTCAAGAATGACGCGAGTGATCTTGCACTGTTTAACCCTGCTTATGGCTAACTTTAAAATCCAAAACTACAACCAAAACACACGTTCTGAAGAAATGTAACAATATTCAAGATTTACACGAGTGACATTGCACTTTATGACCTTACCTATGGTTAACTTTGAATTTCAAATCAAAACACACAGCTTAGACTGTCAATAGAACAAAGCACGTTTTGGTGCTGCTTTTTTCCCATTCGCCCTTAGATTTGTTAAAACTTGGCAACATTGTTGGTAGCGTGTGCTGAGAAACACAGGAATCCCTAAAATTTGAGATATGTTAAGAAGTCAGTCGACAATAAATATCATACTACCGTTTTATTAAATTGATGAATGAATGAAAACAATGAACATATTTCACATAGACTGTATGGTGTTCTTAATTATCCTTGTTTTGTTTTCCTTTCCTTCTGTGTGGATAGGAGATAGTGTGATTTTATTTTCTTTCCCTTCTGTTTTGATAGGAGATTGTGTGGTTTGTTTTCAGGGCCACTCATAAACCTCGAAAATATATTTGCTTTCTTTGCCTCAATTTCCCTTGTCGCTCGACAGTCCCAAATAAAAATAATATTCCCCATGTTAAATTTCCCTTGACGCTATATAGGCCCACCATGTTAAATTCCCCTTGACGCTATACAGGCCCACTATGTTAAATTCCCCTTGACGCTATACGGGCCCACTATGTTAAATTCCCCTTGACGCTATACAATCCCACCATGTTAAATTCCACTTGACGCTAGGGTAACCCAAGCCCTTTTTGACTGGATTTTCCCTCGACGCTATATCGCCCCATATTATATTACTATTGCGACAATTCGACTCGACGTACTGTTTTCTTTACCCAGTTCATTACATGGACACTATAATAACAGTCCATATCGATCGATAGTTTTCGTTTGGAAGTTTTCTTAATGACGATTAAAGTGAGGAACATTCACTAATTAGGACTGACAAGAACCTGATTAAACAAAATTAGGTTTACATTTTAAAGCGACAATTTATATTTAATTTAAGATGAGTAAATGCGCATACATGACCTGTATGAATTTTACTTAGGTACGCCTACACAGATGAGAACATATGGTAATTTGGAATGTATTTCCAAACGGATAAATTACAGTTATTATATGATTGCAATGGGTTGTTTACTTCAACTGCAATAATATATGTATTCATTACAACCGCTATGTGTTTGTTAGGTGTATGTAATCAACCCCGAGTTGTCGTGGTAGCTGTCTTTGTATACACACACGGTAGCTAAGGGAAGCTCGATCAACCAAACAAAACACTTGTAATTCCAGTACTGTATCTCTACACTGGCGAATTGTGTTACTAAGTTATATTGCACGTCGGGAAACAGCTGAAACTACAATGATTAAGATGTTAATCATACAAGCATGAAGGAGAGGCGATGTTACTTATCAAAGTAGGCATCAAGGTAAATATACATCATAATATAAAGACATGACATGTTCAATATAATTCAAAACGTAAATCCCAGTTTCTAATTATAGTAACAGTGGAATTACCAGAGAAAGGTAGAGATCAACAATACCAACAATTTCATACAAGAACATCATGAACAGTGCTGGAGGAGAGGTTACGTGCTACTTTTGCACATACGATAACTATTGGTAAGTCTTTCTGGATTTTTAAAAAATACATCCTGAACCAATATTAATATGATAATTTGTGAAGTTCTATATACAAGATAAGAGACGAACGCGTACACATATCCACATAAGGAAATGTACTCACAATGAACACTTTCGATGTTTGACATCTTCGTTTGATTAATGTAGCAACAGGGGACGCCTCTAGAGGGCACTGGCGATCAAGATTAACGTTTTCTCAAAATGTCAACCTCATTACACCTGGTTCTTTCTCCGCTTTAATATGTAAAAAGCCGACATTATTATTTCCGAATATATTCACGGTTGAATTTTCAAATGTATATAATTAGCGTATATGACATTGGGCCATATCTACAACTTATTCAGCGGAAAAAAACGAAAACCAAATTTTTCAAAATGCTGAAAAACTAAATAAACGAGCATATACGCTCACCTACGCCTTCTTTTTAAATACTTTGGAGTTCTTTTTACGAGAATATTGGTAAAAGTTGTGCGAATATATGCGGAAAACCCACAAATTACGTCTTTTTCAAAGGTCACCCATGCCAGCAAGAATAACTCTTTACGTACAAAATGTCAACAATTACAACAATACAACATAATTTGGATTAAAAAAAACACACGTTTTTAAACAGACGTTTATAGCAAGGAATTTGATTATAGAGACTTATTGTCATTCATGATACCAAACTTATTAAAAAATGTTTGTACGATGTTTGTTGTGTAATATATTTTCGATGTTAGAGACTCGACGGGAGTATCACCCACTGATTCAGTGATACTAATAATAATATGTATGTGATTGTGATCACTGAGATATTATCAGAGACACTGGTATTAAAATGAAAATGTTCATGTTTAGTAGAGACGGAAAAGAAGTAATAAAACAAAGTTTAATCATTTTTCAGAATTTTGAAGAATGAAAACAAATGGATTTAAAATTTAATGCCATTTTTTGTGAATATCAATTAGAATGTTGTCATCATAAGCCAATGAATAGATAATCGATCTGAAGTATTTCTCCATTTAAACAAATAATCATAAATATCTCTTGAGAACCAGCTCGGTGTCAGTTTCTTCTCTATCTCTGATACCACTTTTTTCTTCTTTTGTCATTGATTTTATTTTATAGATATGAAAACTGACCAAATATATCTTATGATAATTATATTCTAAAATAGCAATTGTTATGTATTAAATTGTGATTTCAGATCAATGTATATATTTATAAGAACACTAATGAATATGCACTATTGGTTGTAAGAGTAACATTCAATTTCAACTTGGTATGACTCATGATTATTTTATTTCATGCAAAAATGTTAGGGTGTGTGTGTGTGTGTGATAACAAGGCACATAAAGTCTTCAGAAGTACCTAGAACATAAAAAAGTGAATTTATTCTTGAAGCTGAATGTTCACAACACATTTATATATAAATTATAACCATATGTAAAAAATATGCAACTTTCAGCATGAAATAACATGAGGTCAAGAATTTTCAAAAAGTGACCAAAGACCAATATTAAAAATGGTGGACGGTAAATGTGTTTGAATGCTTCCTGTGAATTTATTTTAAAAGATATCATAAAAATGGGTTCATTTTTGAAATCTGCACACTCAAATTAAGCAGAAAACATTCCATTTTAAAAGCAAGGTATAATTTCAACTTGTGTATGACTCAAAAATATAGTATTTACTGCAGAAATGATGGGGGGGGGGTGATAACAAGGCACAGGGGGGCTTCTGAATTACCTGGAACATAGAAAAAGTCAATTTATTCTTAAAGCTGAATGTTCACAAAACATTTATATATAAAATATATGTAAGAAATATGCAAATTTCAGCTTGAAATAACATGAGGTCAGTAATTTTAAAAAATTGACAAAGACCAATATTAAAAAATGGTGGACGGTACATGAGTTTGAATGTTTCCTGTGAATTTATTTGAAAAGATATCATAAAGATGGGTTCATTTTTGAAATTTGCACACTCAAATTATGCAGAAAACATTCTATTTTTATATATTCTATAATTATGAAAAAATCATCCCCTGTTGCTAATTAATGGGCATAAGAAATACGTATAAATGTAGTATCTACGTCTAATAATATTTGAGTTTTATTATTATTATTATTATTTATTATTATTATTATTTATTATCACTAATACTTTTGGCACCCAAGCTTTGTGTAATATTTTCTTTGAAAATGCTTATGATTGTACTAAAACTAAAGGTTACACAGGTCATTGAAGCACACTGACTCGTCGTAAATTAAATTTAAATCGTTGTTTAAAAATAAAGTATTAAATGTGTACCAAAGTCTATTCTATCATGATTATTGGATGCTATACACCCTAACTGGTATCAATAAACTTATTAATCGCTATGGACTTTTACAATGCTGGAAAAGTACTGCTGTAAATTGTGTAAAAAATCAAATCTAGTCAAATTATCACAATGTAGGGTAGTATGAATTTGTTTATCAACATTTGTACCTTTCATTGTGACATCCATCGCACGACATTCAAGACTGGTTGTACTGGATCATAATTTTAGGTTGAGTTTGTCATGCCATCTTGACGTATTTAACGTTGATAATGCTGTATGTACTTCTCAGTGCGTTTAAATATATATCTTCCAAAGAAATATGGATGTATGTTGATCCAAATAAAGTGTATAACTGCAATTTTTAGTTTTGTAAAATCAAATTCTAAAACATGACAACCATAATTGAAATAATAGGCGTTGAATGCCTACATGGCCATTATGAATTTAATTATATAATAATAGTACACCCTCTTATTTGTTTGCACCCCCAACTGATTTGAAAATTAGAAAAGCATCAAAAATATATATTATGTTGTTCGTCTGTTTATGCGACGAGGACCTTTCTAGTCATCCGAGGGTTGGATGGGGCTGGTTCTGTTCTGTGCGTGCCCAGGTGGCTGATGAAGCCAACCTTTGCGCGGAATGTTCGTTGCATAAGGGACTGGGGATGAGTGGGACATCTCCAGGAGGGTTGATGACACGTGCTTCTCTGACTTGCCTCTTCAGCTCTGCCGCTACTGTCCTGCTAGATTTGCACAACTTGGAACCTTTGTGAACAGAGGAATGCCAGATGAATCGATTGCTTGCTGTTTGCTTCCAGGAATCAAGGTTTATGTTGAACGATTTCAATGCAGCTTTCAGATTGTCTTTGAAGTGGTTCTTCTGACCCCCGTGGGATCGCTGTACTTGCTGTAGCTCGCCGTAGAAGAGAATCTAAGGTAGCTGGTGGTCTGGCATACATACAAATGTCCCGCCCAGCGTAGCTGGAACTACATCAGGATTGTGTGGATGCTGAGAAGACCTGATTGGGCAAGTACCTCAGTGTCTGGAACCTTTTCCCGCTACTTGATGTTGAGGTTTTTCCCGAGACTTCTGGTGTGAAAGTGGTTCAGCTTCCTGGCGTGGCGTTGGTACACTGTCCACGTTTCTCATACATAAAGTAGCGTGGGGTGCACAACTGCCCTGTAGACCTTTAGTTCGGTCTGGATGCTGATGTGTCTTCTATTATAGACGTTGCAATACAATCTACTGAAAGTTGCGCTTCCTCTGGCAATGTGAAGGTTCACCTCGTCGTCATTGGTGATGCTCTGTGACGCTTCCTGTTACTGAAGGTGAATCGGTTCACTATGTTGAGTTTTTGACCGTTGAAGGTGATGTTGAGCTCAACATAGGGCTTTCCAGGGGCCGGCTGATGCAGGACTTCAGTCTTCTTGATACTGATGGTGAGACCAAAGCTTGTGCAGAAGGTGGAGAACTTGTCAACACTGTATTGCAGGTCAGCTTATGAACCAGCACTGATGATGCAGTCATCAGCAAATAAGAGTACTCGGATGGTGTCTGTCATGACCTTGGTTTTCGCTTGAAGCCTCCTGGTATTGAATAATTTTCCATCCGTATGGTACCTGATGCCGACTCCAACCTCTCCGTCTCTGAAAGCATAAGTCAGCATGACAGAGAGCAATATACTGAACAGTGTAGGTGCCAGAACACAACCCAGATTGACGCCATTGGTTACTGGCAATGACTCAGGTGTATGCCCATTGTCCTGGACTCGTGCCTGCATGCCATCGTGGAAATGCTGCGCCATAGACATACATTTTCTTGGGCATCCATACTTGACCATTACCTTCCACAAGCCTTCTCTGCTGATAGTATAATAGGCCTATTGCCAAGGCGACGTAGATGGAGAAAAGGTCAGTGTTTTGCACTTGACATTTCTCTTGTAGCTCTTGTAAACAATGAATGAAATAGCTAAATTTTGTGCATGTATGATATAAATCATGCCGTCATCTATTCTAAAAATTGGTTAGGGGTTACAGATGAGCGGGAGTGTGTAAAAATAGAATTGTAGTGTGAATTTTGATAATTGATATAGGTTAATTCCAAGCCATGATTTTCATACATTTTCTTTGTTCAATTTGTTTTAGACGCATTGAAAATAGACCTTATAAAATGCTTGACACAAAGGACTAGACTATTCTTGAAACCGGAAATGGAGAGCAAGCAGCCTGTTTGCTTGTTTAAATCAGGAGCTTCTGTTTGCGTGTGTGTTTTGGATTTTAATGTTGCTTTAACCATTTTACAATGATATCTGCAGTGTGGTAATTTATATAGTAATGTCTAGTACTGGGACATCATGGCATAGACATGTAGCATGATGGCCCACCCAGTGACATTATCCTGACACCAAATTTATCAAAGAAATAGGAGGAACACATGTACATGTATTGAAAGAGAATTCTAAAAGTTACAGAATTATGGAGATTTTCAATGACGGTGAACTACTTGAAAACACAGACTAGCGTATGCAAGAACAGAGACTCTTTGAATAATGCAAATCCACCTTTTCTTGTTTGATATTCCTTTTCCAACTGGAGGCACCATGCACAAGTAACATTTGCTGATATGCTCCGTTGACTCTCTCCAAGTCATTGGCACTACAAAAGGCATAGATTTCCTTATCCTGTTATCTTCATCTCCAAGTTTGCAGCCAAAATAAAGGCGATATGCGTTCTTAATCAAAGTTGTACTGTGCAAACGACACTTCACCACAAACATTGCAGAAGTTATCAGCATTGTTCACACAAGTTCAAGGCATCTCTGCTCACTTAGGCTAAACAGAAATGTATCCCTTTGCAAAATCAAACATTGACAAGAAAGAGAGAATAATACTATGAATTCTATAGCAGAGTAATGTAAGCTTAGTTATGATCGCATCATCCAGGATTTCTTTGAATAACATGCAAATCATATCATGTATGAAGCAATACCAGTTGCATATTGCATCATTCATTGTTTTGACTAAAATGCAAGTACTGTCCAAAGCCAGTTATAGATTTATTCATAGTTCCAGTCAAAGATCCATTTTAGTTATTTCTGGTTTGAATGAGATCCATTATTTTTATAACTGACTCATCAACCGCCATTCCAGCGTCAAGTGTCATATGTACTGACCCACTATCATATCTTTAAAACTAGATACAACCAACAATTTTAAGCATATTTAGTTCTGAATGACTCAAAATTAGTAAAGTTTGACTGCATTTATTTCGAAAGCATTTTGGGTCTAGACTAGTGCAATGTAACCCTTCAACTGGGATTCCCTTGTCTCTCTGCAAACACCGACATTGATTATTTTTCTCACAGAAGTTTTTCCAATTAAATTAAAATGACCCTGCACCTTTGCAACTTAGCAGATTAAAAACAAAGTATTCATCAGTTAATATTATTTCCTCTCACCCTATATAAAAGTCTTCAGAGTTTGTGCTCTTTTTCTGCAAATCTGATAAATTATCTAAGTATAGTCAAGCTATATATGCCGCACGTGGAAAATGAAATAAAGTCAAGAATAAGTTATTGATATTGGTAGCATGCAAAGAGCGTCGCAATCTACGTGCTGCTGTAATTTCAAATAAATGTACTGTGCATTAAGCCGAATGTGTTAATAAGGAAAATGTGATGAACGTTTGACCCTAATTATACAAGTTCTCGTATGTTTGTTAGCAGCTTTAGTAGTAGCCCTATGCGTTTACCGGTGTAAGTTCCAGGTCATTACTTGCGCTCTGTAGTAGTTTTCTCATACCAGACCATACTTTTGGGAGCGATATATCGCAAAGGGCATTCATTGTATCCGCCAGCAGAAGCAGGTTGATCTTTCGATAGAGCGTGTGCTCGTATTCCTTTTCCGTTTTACGGTGCAGGTTAATGCACTGCTAAACGTTCAGTCGGTGGGAGCTGTGCACCGTTGAAACTATCCCAGCTGCTCATATACTCATATGAGAAGGCATCCTTGCTTCCTAAACGGTGAAGGTCTACTTGATAATTTGTGTGCCGTGCTGTGTTCTAAAATGCCTCCTTGGGCAGATCAACTGCCAACTTTTCTAAATTGTCATTCATGAACATTAGAACGCTAATAAACTACAGCTGCCCCAATGAGTGAGCCGACTGTTTCAGACGAGAATGTTAAAATTGCCTTAATAATAATGTGTTCCCCGCAGGTTATGAAACATAACTTACAGTTGTATTTCTTTGGGTAGATTAGCTGCCTGAGATTACACACTTGATGGGCGGTTTTGATGTATTTTCTGTTGATCTAGCAGTTGACGGGCTGTGTGCATTATATGCCGAATTATATCTATTGATCACAAACAAAGAAAGGAACTTAAAAAGTTTTTGAAGCAATACCTAAGATATTCAGTGTGTTTTTAAAAGTGACAGGATAACAGTCGGAGAAAATCTAGGACATTCGTTATCGTTAAAAAAAATAATCCATGTCTGAAACTGTGGAATGCCACCATATATTATACAAATGTGACGAGAGTGGAATTAAAAGCTATTGCTGTTTGTGCCTGGTGTCGGTAAGGAAACGCTGAAGCTTTTTTCTAATATCTCAGTAGCTGTTAGAGCGAGCTTTCAGTACAGTATGTTAACCTCGTGCAGTACACTTTCTCCCTCAGTGATATGCAGAAGGTAGAAGCCTTTGTGTCAGAGATGTTGACCGCGATTGTTCGATGAATGCCCATTTACTTGCTAATATCGCTGAGCTCTACCGAGAATGCCAACTTTCCTCAGGTGCTGTCAGCATTCGCAGAGTCGGCCAGCTTTAAGATGGATCGGGTAGAACGCGGACAGGTCTGTCAACTGAAAGCATCCTTTACCTCCCTGCAGGTTCGGGGTTGTAGAATTGGCCCGACGTGCTTCACTACGTGTCGTAAGAGGCGACTAAGTAGATTACCTGTTTGCCATGGGTTGCGACCCGTGTCGGGGGAAGAAAGGATCCTGGTAGTTGAGCAGGGGCTTTCAGATGCAATACACTGTTTTGGCTTTTACCTTTCCTAGACGGACGGTCGGGATGGGCCCGTACTCGATAAATCGGCAGGTCACGCCGAGCCCAAGGAAGTCGTGTTTTACTTGCTATTCATCTTTATCTCTCTCCTTATATCTTTCTGATACCACCGTTTCCCCATCAATCTCTCCCTTTAGCTTTGCATTTCCCAAATCTTAGAAGACTTTCAATAAGACGGTGGTTTAACTGGTCAATCCGGAGGTAAGTTTACTGACCCTAGAAGGTAGTAACTTCACGGGTCAATGATAGGTAATGTTATCGACTGAGTATAGCATGTTTGTTTCCCTGGCAATTAGAAAGTGTCCCTTTGTTGTGTTTCATGGTGGGCGGGGAGCACGGGTGCTGCATTTTTAACAAACTAACACGGAGATCCCCCCAATCAAATTAAGTGTACCAAAACACTATCTGACTATCCATGTGGTGTGGAGTCCACGCTACATGGTTGTACAATCTAAAGATGTCTCAAAACTGCTTGTGGCACTTTCTCCGTTTGTGTTTGAAAAGGCAATTACGTGATCTATCAGCACACCAAATAATGTTAAAAAATTGAAATCGGGTTGCCTTGACGAGTGTAAATGACGAGGTCAAACAGACAATGTCAAGAAAATGAAAACTTTCTTCGCTATTCCAATCACATCATTCGCTCACTCGCCACTCAGTACGTCCAAAGCGTGATACGATGTCATGTCGTAACATGGCTGGAGTCAGCGACACAGATAACATTAACGGGATGAAAAATGAATGTTCCACTGCAGTACGTAGCATACATATTAAACGTAATAATCTGCAAGACTCCAACACCATTATACTCACCTTCAACAGGCCAATAGTACCGAAAGTGGTCAAAGTTAGCTTTTTGCAAGTGAAGGTTGAGATCTATAAACCAAAACCCTACGATGCTTTAAGTGTCAGAAATAAAGACCGTTGCTCAAAATTCCAAATATGACAGATACGGAGACCATTCTCATAAGGAATCTGAGCGTAGAGCAACTAAGCGTCGTGTCAATTGCGGAAGGGAGCATCACGACGGTTCCAAGGATTGTGATACTTGGAAGCAGGAGAAGGAGCAGGGGACAAATATTCGGTTATAATGCTTTCTCATACACATGTAATGTCCTTTACAACTTCAGAAAAAATCAGATCTGCCAGCTACTCAATCTTGTCCGCAAGTTGAATAGTGGCGAATTGGCTACGAAAGAAGGCCATAGCTTTTTGTTCAGCTCGATTTGTACATTGTAGAAAGTTTTAGTTGCTCCATCAATACGAAGTAAAAACTGAATTCCCTTAGAAATAACACTGTGGACTACTGGTGCAATAGCCTGTGGAAATATGGGATCAATAGTAGTAATGGGGGACGAAAGAGGAATTATGGAATGCAATGTAAAAAATTGGTGTTTGCAATCGCTTGACAAATGGAATTGTAACATTGATGGGATTGTCTAGTGGCAATGTGAATTAACGCTGAACTGTCTACTGACAAGGGGGACTTTAACAAGAATGTGACTGCCTAGGAACAAAATGGAAAATGGTATAGGGACAATATAATTAAATAGAACAGAGTGGGTATGTCGAGGGACAATGGACAAACGCAACAGAGACATAGACATAAATACATATATAGAGAGACATATATAAAACAAAGAAGCAAACAGCTATTGAAATGACGAACGAATTGTTTAGGCAAGAGAGAATAGATATCTTTTAGAGACATATGAGTGGCTCTGAAAAGGGTCTTTGGGTTTCTTGTATTTTCTCTCTTCTCTTCGTCTTCGGCGCCAGCACATCATCTTCTCCAGGACATTTTACCTCTTCTTTGTCTCAGCTTTGTCCTCCTCCCCCTCGTTCTATAACTTCTCTTTTTTCTTGTTTTCATTCTCCTCTTCTTTCATTGATTTCTCATTGTAAGCTTTAATCTGTTCCTTGCTCTCCATTTCCTCTTTTTCCTGTTTTATCATTCCCTTAATCGTATTTTGCTTTCCTGACATTAGTGGTCTCCATCTTGAATCTGTGCGGGTTATAACATCCATAATCCACCCTTACAAACATCTCTTCTACCATCCCTAAATCGTCCACCATCCCTGGCAATTTTTGCATTTTATCGACGTGATTGCTCGCCGTCGTTGACTAGTCAATATTGAATGGCGTGAATGACGAATGCTACGCTTTATATGTGAGAACATGGGTTTACAAATCTATATAATAGGTTCAAGCAAAAACAACCCCACAACAACATAGATTGGTATTTTTATATTTTTCGGCGATAAAGTCTCTAAAGTCAACTTTGATAGATGTGTATATAGAAATATAAATGCTGATATAGCGTGCGATATTAATTGAATACTTAACATATATGATGAATTACAACTGTATCGAATACCTTATATTCTATTTGAATACTCGCCTGCCTTAATATTTTTTCCCTTTGTCAGGTTAGATAGCCGATACTAATTGCGGTGACAATGGATGACGGAAATCTATATTCAGAGGATGACAGCAAGTTATGGTCAGTTAGTACTAAATTTGCTTACCAAATGGAAGATTTAAAGTATAGTAGGTCTTACCTAACGACTGCCTTTTCATTTATTGAAAACCTTCTAGTTTTGTTTGACCAACCGGTTGTCAGAATTTGTGGAAGCATGGGAGATGGGATCTTGTATCCCTTACAAATTGTTCAAAATAGGGATATAGACCTAATCTTTATTTATCCCAAAACCCTTGCTGTTGAAAATGTTCGTGAGAAAGACCAGAATGACCGAGAAACATTTGTATATCTTGTTGAGAGAGAAAACTGCCGTCCAGGATATTGCAAACTGAGACTGTTAAATGAAGGTTCATCGTCCTTGATAAAATTTTGGCATTTCTATAAAGAATTGAATGGAATGAAGTATATTCATAGCTCCTGGTCTAGACTTGTGATGAGGCTCTGTGTTTGTAATTATAATGAAGTTACACAAACACTTTGTCCATATCCAAATTTTGCTGTAGGCCACATGGACGAAAGGGGACCTGCCAACAGCATAAAATACAGTGGATTTGAAATTCAATGCATATCAAGTTCCTTTGGTTTTAACATCGTGAAAATTGGTAATGTATGTGCAATTAACCACCCCAAATGGCCGTCATGTGCATTGGAATGGAGGGACAGAATAAGGCCTAATGGCTGGCCTTCACAGCAACAGATACAAAATATCATGAAAAAAGGAATATACCTTGTTCCAATTGGGTCCAAGCAAAGCGAACATGAAGACATAGAGTGGAGATATTCCTTCAACGAGGCAGAAAAAGTACTTGTCAGGTCTTTCAATTTCACTCAAGTCAAATGTTACGTAATTCTTAAAATGCTAGTATCTGAAAACGTAACTTCGCGTTTTGAAGATGACGTCATTAGTTCCTACCACATCAAAACATTAATGTTCTGGGCAATTGAACAGACCAATCCCAAGTTGTGGGTTTCACGCAATTTAGTAGAGCTGGTTTTTCGTATCCTGAATGTGTTGTTACATTGTGTAGCAAACTTATCTTGTCCCAGCTATTTCATCCCGGACGAAAATCTTTTCTTTGGCAAGGTTACTCTTGCGAATAGGCATCGTGTATCTCAGGTTTTATTAGACATGATTATGCATGGATGGATAGCTTTAACAAGACTTAAGCACTTTGCTACAGATTATGACTTCATTCAAAGCCTTTCCCAGGACAATGATAGTATGTATCTTGAGGAAGACGAAGTGGACGAAGTGGAGCAGCCCATTGATCATGATAGACTTGTGCATTTGTTTTCCTCCACTGTTATAATTGGAATCATATTACAACTTTTAAATGTCATACAGTCCTGTAATATAACTGAAGTAGACAAAATGGATGAAAATTTCAAAGAAGTTATAAATAATCTTCTTCAAAAAATACACATCTCCGACGACACTAGAGATAAAGAAATCTTGAAAAATACTCTTTCGTTGATCATATGTAGCTACGGAACCCATTTTCTGTCATTGTCACGTTGCCCAAGTGCAGAAAGAACAGAAAACTGTATCATGGAACAATCAGGACTATTCTATACCAAGGATTCTTGTAAAAGTAATCTGGTGGAGTGTATAGCAAAACATGCGAACTGTACATACGTAACAGGAGATTACCAATCAACGATAACAGCAGCAGAACAATTGCTGAACAGATATGCACACTTTCCACTCCGTCCATTTGGAATCGGTAGCAATATGCCCGCTTATATTAATTATCTTGAACAGGTATTCTTAATGAATGGAAGAAACTTGGATGAATTATTGGATAATCTTTGCTTTATGGGATGTATTATATTCCTGAAAAATGAGATGTATGCACTGCCAGATGACTCAAGGGTTGAAATGTTTTGTGTGCTTGGTGCAGGGAACCAGCTGCAAACAACGTGTCGTAACTGGTTTGGGTTATGTCCATTTGTATATGTGACTTATCTGGCCTTTCTTGTAAACTTTGATTTAGGACGTAAATATAATGCTGAAGCCTACCTAAGAATAATGGAATTTATGTGTAGACCGCCTCCAAGTACTTTTGAGTCATCATCACTCAACCTGCTTGGTGTCTGTTACATCAAAATGATGCAGCCGGAGAAGGCCTTGGAAACGTTTTGTACTTCTATGAAGAGACAGCGAGGGAAAAGAAATGCGGTTGTCTGGCACGTGGCTCGTCTATTGTGGCGAAAACTGAAAGATAGATGGATGAATATTCATTGAACGTAGAGAAATGAGGAACAATACACACGTCGTCGACATCCTTCCTTTTGAATTGTGCCTCATTAGATGTTATGATCCATGTAATATATTTAGTATTGATTGACCGTTTTCAAAGAGTTGAAAGCATATGTTGATATTTTCAGTTAATGGAATTATGGATCGTTTTCAGCTTACCTCTTCCTTTTAAAAATAGGACGATATTATTTGATTGCTCAGTGAATCATTTTTATATAATTAATGTATTAATTTGTATTTGATGTATCTGTGAATTCGTGATGTCTGAATCGGCGCGTATTATTATGTATGGGCACATCTTTGCCGCATGTTTGTTTGTTTTGTTTTGTGTCTTTTTCTTTTCCTTGTTGGTAGGTGGGGTTATTAAGATCATTAAGTACCTTTCATACTTTTTTGATTTTTTTTTAAAATTAGAAATTTTAAGTAAAGACCTCTTTACAATTTATGCAACCTACTCGTGATAATACTATAATGTACATGACATGAAGTAACTTTTTGATACTATACAAATCACTTGTATTTTAGTTTCCTGAAGGAAGTAAATCTCTATTTCAAACTATAACTTGTATGCCATCACCTAGAATATTTTTATTTAATGCAAATATCACCTCTTATTTACAACATCTTATCATCAACATACACCATTTACATCTCCCGTTGATTGGGAAGCTTCATATTTTCCTGTTACCAACATCTTACCATTTTATATTTAACTATTATAATTTTTTTTATATCGCTGGTCGATGTTAAACTTTTCTTATTTTTAAACATCTAACCTATTGTATGGCGCTAAATAGTCTAAAAGTGCTGGTGCGCCTTTAAAATTCAAACAAACAAACAAGCAAACTGTACTATCCAATTATTTTGTAAACATTTATTATAATCAGTCAAATCTAACTTTCAGATTTTCGTTGCATTCTTACTTACTGCTTTGCATACATAACGTACCTGTATCACCTCGTTTCATAGAACAATCACTAATGTAAATTTAAGTTTCTTTTCGCACCCAGATTATGAAAAAATATTCATGCACCCATAAAATGTATTTTTAATTTATAATATTGTATTTTTTAATGACGGCTGTTGTAATGTTCATTGCTAGGAAAGGCACTAAAGGCTACCAAATTATAATCAATTATAAACAGTCATGGTTTAATGAGTTCGGAAGAGGATAAAACATAATTGTCCTCGATAAGTTTATTAATTATTAAAACTCCGATTAAAATCCAATATATGATTATGTTTTGTCAAATTCTAATTTGCCTAGACTTGTTTCATTTCTAATCGATGTCCTGTAACATCAACAAATATCAGTCATTGTTCGTTTGTATCAGTTTAGGAATGAAATGCCGTAATCTGGAAATGATATCCATTGTTTTTCCTTGATTTTTTGCTCTGATTCAATACCTGCAAAACTATCTTATAAAAGTGCATATTGATGTCATTTGGTTAGTTACAATACAATTAGTCAGTCAACCAGTCAATAATCCACAAATGTATATATACCGGGTCACGTGTTTGCCAACCACCGTGCAGTCAGTTAAATGAATTTCACATTTTAAAATGGAATTGTCTACTGCAACGTTCCAGATGTGCATGTATGATCTTTTCAAACGGTGTAAGTAATCACTCTTTAATGAAATGGTATCAAATCGAAGACACCACTGTACAATGCATGTTATAAAAAGTTACATATCTTTTTCATGCGTTTTTAAGAAAACTAGTCGAGGCATCAAATATAATTTGTTTATGAATATTTTTTTAAAAATTCTTATTAACGCTACTTAAAATCAGAGCATTCAGTTCAAGCTGACATACATTCCTTGTACATAATATTTCTGTAGATACTATCTTGAACAGGAAGTGTTGTTTTCAATTCTTAATGTTGCAATTTACCAGCAAGTGTACATACTTAGACTGGCGATGTGGCATGTACATGTAAGCCTATTGATTCCATATTATTTGATCACATGATGTTTTCACATGTCACCTTAATATCCTAATCTAATCATATGGACCTTAAATGTGGCCACAATAATACTCACATAAATTTGATTAATGGAATCCTTTCTCATTCTCATCGTTTGGGTCGTGATTCATAAACTATTGTCATCTTCAAAAGTGTACACCGTAGAGCCCCGGGTGGCCGAGTGGTCTGAAGCGCTCACCGTTATGGATTACTGAGGTGTCACCCTTGTCTGCTTGGGTTCGAGAAAGCGTGTCAGTAGGTGTTCCAGTGGGTCGGTGGTTCTCACTGGCTGCTATTTATAGCCTATCGCGTGCTGACATATGGCGTTAAACCCTACAACAACATATTGTAAACATGCATAAGAAGATACCAAAATTTGAAGCGAATTAAAAGATCTTTCAATCGGTCAAACACAGTGCAATAAATGCATTACCGTTTATAGATTATTCTGAACTGATCTGGTAATATTCGATTTTCATTTTGAGTTTGTTGATCAACCTTTCTTTATATTTAAGTTATTGGCGTGCATCGTTGTAGACACGCAAGCAGATTCAAGTTATTGGTGCGCATCTTTTCAAACACGATCAACACCTAGTTTAACGAGGCAAAACCGGATATAAACTTTTACGTCTTAATAGAATCCCAATTTGACGAATCCAGCTTACTGCCGAGGACTCACACATGCATTAGCTATTTATTGATTGCGTCAGAAACACATAATAAATAACTGGTTTGGATGGCATAACACGTTTTCTACACATATCAGGACTAATCACTATGTTCTATTTGTGCATTCTGTTATTATGTACGTAAACGTGAATGTCAACACTGACGTCTAATGGCTCAGAGCAAAACCATTTCTCATCCCTATTTTCCATTGTCTAGTAAAATACATCATATACATTATTATCGATTATTTACAAGTTGTAATTTCTGAGCTCAGCTGCATCATGATTACATCCAAGATGCATAAATAAGAGTAATGTGTTGATGCCATACGTTGCAAAAACACTGGATTAGTTGTTCAATTAAATCCATCTTGACTAGTTTGAATTAAAATAAGTTAGTCGTTGAAGTCAGTTCTAACTGGCCTTTGAAGATATTGCTTTGACGTCACAACGGAATATTTATATTAAATATTTTCAAAAGTTTGCAAATATTAATTCACAGATTTTAATTGACAGAATGGAAACGGTCTGCTTCTTTACAACTGCGCCGTTGACATTAACATTATTTGTGCAATGTGTGGATATGTCTCGTTATTTTCATCGCCGTTGACATTAACATTATTTGTGCAATGTGTGGATATGTCTCGTTATTTTCATCGTTGTTGACATTAACATTATTTGTGCAATGTGTGGATATGTCTCGTTATTTTCATCGCCGTTGACATTAACATTATTCGTGCAATGTGTGGATATGTCTCGTTATTTTCATACAGCTAGTCCAAATTTCCTTACACTCGTAGAGAACTGCAAATATTATACTGGAATGTTAGCATACTCTCTTCTTTTTTGCAAAACGTTTCCTAGGTACCGATTAAACGTTCTATGACGCATTCTTAAGTGTTTGTTTTATTTTTAAAAAGTTCTTTCAACTAAGGTGTTTATACATATAGACCTGTTTATAAAACTTAAAGTGTTTGGTTTTTATCTTAATTTTACGATATGTTCTAATTTGTTTTTCATGGATTATGCCATTCCAATTGTTTCTTATCATTTTGATGCGTTAGTTTTAGAACAACCTATTAGTATGGACATTATTCTTTGTATGATGCATATTCTTAACGTATCTAGAGTAACCTATTAGTATTGACAGTATTCTTTGTATTATGCATATTCTTAAAGTATCTAGAGTAACCTATTAGTATTGACAGTATTCTTTGTATGATGCATATTCTTAACGTATCTAGAGTAACCTATTAGTATTGACAGTATTCTTTGTATTATGCATATTCTTAACGTATCTAGAGTAACCTATTGCTATTGACAGTATTCTTTGTATGATGCATATTCTTAACGTAACTAGAGTAACCTATTAGTATTGACAGTATTCTTTGTATTATGCATATTCTTAACGTAACTAGAGTAACCTATTAGTATTGACAGTATTCTTTGTATTATGCATATTCTTAACGTATCTAGAGTAACCTATTAGTATTGACAGTATTCTTTGTATTATGCATATTCTTAACGTATCTAGAGTAACCTATTGCTATTGACAGTATTTGTATGATGCATATTCTTAACGTAACTAGAGTAACCTATTAGTATTGACAGTATTCTTTGTATTCTGCATATTCTTAAAGTATCTAGAGTAACCTATTAGTATTGACAGTATTCTTTGTATGATGCATATTCTTAACGTATCTAGAGTAACCTATTAGTATTGACAGTATTCTTTGTATTCTGCATATTCTTAACGTAACTAGAGTAACCTATTAGTATTGACAGTGTTCTTTGTATTATGCATATTCTTAACGTAACTAGAGTAACCTATTAGTATTGACAGTGTTCTTTGTATTATGCATATTCGTAACTTATATAGAGTAACCTATCAGTATTGACAGTATTCTTTGTATTATGCATACTCGTAAAGTATATAGAGTAACCTATTAGTATTGACAGTATTCTTTGTATTATGCATACTCGTAAAGTATCTAGAGTAACCTAATCAGGATATGCAAATGAAGAAAATTTTAATAGCCTTAACAATAACATGTACTCGGGTTGTGTGAATTATATTTATTGCACATGCACCCACAATTTCTTCATACCTTTCATTTGTTACATGTTATTTTTGAGAGCTTTAAAACATGCTTCATTATAGTATTATGAAACAGAGATACATGAAATGTATCATAGGTAAATATTTAAGGACTTCATTTTTCCATGTTCAATAAGTGTTTTTGCAATAACAGGTTTTTTATTTCAGAAATTAAAAGAAATATAGTTCGCCCTTTTCTCAGAACAAGAGATATAGTCAAATGACATTACTCAAGCCTGATACCAGTTATTTGTATGACGAAAACTACTGCCATATATTGGTAAATGAGGTGTTAGCAAGGGAAACCTGATATGAAATATTATAAATATGCCGATACAATGCGTCCTAAAGATGAAATTTACTAAGCAATTAGATCTCAACAAAGCAGAGGCCTAGCGTAACACCGAAGGCTTTATAGAGCATGTATTTCTGGGAGTAATCACATTCTATGAAACCATAATGGACCCAAGCCGCATTAAAAAAAGCATAGGAATTAATACACACTTTCTAACTGGGGGAAGCTGGAGACCTTATATATGATGCAAATACACTATCATATTCACTATTCAAATAACGGTGATCTTTCCACTTTGTGTTAAATAAATTTCAAATCTTTCTCGAGGTCGAAAGGAACAAGTTTGTTGGCGTATCCCAAACATACAACGTAATATCTGACGATACAATATTAGAACCATGTCATAAAGGTATATGTATGTTCAATTACTTTTACCTCATTGTTGGCAAAGAAATTATATCATAGAAAGTTCTGAAAACTGGCAAATAGTTTTGCAGCAAAAGTTGTGAATTTTTTTCGTTTGTTTTCTGTAATTTTAAAGTGGTAATTCCTTTGAACCCTAATGTAAACACAGTATCCACTAATGCCATTTTTAAAAAAGTGTTTTGCTTTGTGTTTAGCATCATAAGTGACAGAGAGCTGCAAGGTAGAATCTTTGGTTACAGTTTGTACCCTTGCGTCAGAGATCTCTTGAGTAAATTACCCCTAATAGGAGTAAAACATGATGTGCATGTATTGCTCATTCCATCAGTATCAGGAAAACTGTGAGCAAAGACACGAAATCAAACATAACATCTAACTGTACGTTATATATTTTGAAAATTAAAATGTCTTAGAAATTTAGCATATATGTAAACTCTATATGTAAACCATATGATTTAAAAGTTTTGGTTTAGATGTTTCAGCGAAGCTTCTCAGACTAATAATTTAAGCTGGAATACTTGTTTTACACAATCAACACTGGTGACAGGCAATTCCCACAATTGTAGGGTCTTTATTGTGTTTCTAATTGAAAAACTAATCTAATTTTTATATATGTAAGTATTATGCTTGTTATATATATATATATATATATATATATATATATATATATATATATATATGTTCCGTGTTAACGTGTTTAAGTTTTGCTCACGAGTGTAGATTATTAGATTATATATACACAAAATATTATATTTTTGTCAATGGGTGTAAATACGTTGTTCATTTGCATTCATGTTCTACATAATGAACATGCGTAAAGTGTGACGTAATATTCTGATTGTTTTATAAAAAGTAGTTGGTTATGCTTCGACATAAGTCAACTGGGTTTGTGTTGTTACATAAAACAAGTTGAGTTGTGATATAGAAATTTTGATCTATTAAAAGAAAAAAATCAAATGACAACAGTTAATTCATTCCTAATTCAAATCTTTAGTATGGTTTCATTGTTTATATTCAGTCTGCAGCTGTATTTCAAGTTGTCTGCAAATTAATTTGAGTTGACTTATCTATTGGAATTTAAAGCGCTCATATGCCTGTCTGATTCAAGTACAATTTGGGGATAATTGTGAATTCATTCGAAGGTTTCTAAATAATACCATTGTAATACATCAGTACTGTTACACCTCAGCAACTTTTAGGGGATTGGTAAGATCAGACTTTTAGACTTTTGATTTAACCTTTCTAGGATTATTTTGGATTTAATTCGTAAACTGTAAGGTTCTATTAATGTTTAATTTTATAACTTAGATAATTAATTTGATGTTTAATTTTATAACTTAGATAATTAATTTGACTCAGAATTTGGCCGTATGAAGTGTAATAACTGATTGTGTCTTATGAGAGTTATGCATTACGGGAAACTCGGTGTCGATCAATTGCTTCGGCAGAAATATAAATTCCTATGAAACGAATTGTATATTAAACGAATAGTACATTATCACGTATTGTCTGTAATACTAAATGGGTTCAAATTGTAAAATTTCAGGTCACTATGACTGGTAAGAAAACTGTCAATGCGGTTGTCTTTGACTCATGGTCTGGCGGGGATTCATCTCCAGTAACCTCACCATGTTCACTGTATGCATCCGCAAAAGAAATGTGTCAACGACAATGAAAGTCTTTTACTGTTTTTATGAAAACAGTCATTAATTTGAAGAAGGAAACCTTTATAACAAAATTTATGTCCTAAAATTATTGTAAACTTTCTACAAACGTTTCATCGATGTGATAATGTAGCCATTAATAAAATTGAGAAACTAATGCATACAAAATAAATGTTTGTTGCCGTAGCAAAGTATATAACAAAAATAAAATCTACCTCGGTTTGAGCAGAGGTAATGAAATATTTCCCTCGTGATAATACAATGTTTCCACTTCACTCTTGAAATATTTCCTAATATCTACTCCAAAAACGTAGATACAATCTCCATACATCACATATTAGTCAGAAGGCATTGTCTCACGAGTACATTTGGAAATAGGATTAAAGATGTTTATTAACTGGAAAACGTTTTCCAATTAATGATTGTACTTGGTTCATTATGATGTATTTTCCTCAGTAGGTTAACTGTGTTTTGTACATGTGAATGAGTATTGAAACTTGGTACGTGGACTGCATGGTGCATGCTTTTCAAGCTAGATACTACATGTAGTGGTTAATTAAAATAATCAAGTGTTAATGCATTAATTATGTTAACATTTCTGGTATGCTATAATCAAAAATGGATAGCTGGCTTTTTGCCTGTTTTTGCTATGGTTTTCGTTTGGTATACTTGGACTAAAGGCATTCGATTATTTGCCACATGATTTACTATTCACAACGAGGAAAGAAGACTCAGAAAGTTGCCTCTTCAACAGAACACAATGTGTACAATGTATAAATCCATGACATAATTATTTTATTTTGTTTCTATTGGCAAGTTAAATTATGCAGAGGATAAAATGGTATCTCGTATAAATGTGAATAGTGATAACTTAATGCCAACCAGAGGCGTAGCGATAATATTTTGCGCCCGGGGACGAACTATAAAATTGGCGCCCCAGCGATCTTGTGAAAGATTTATTACCCTTGTTTTCTTATTATAATGTATTATAATGTAACGTTGCAAGCCTCATTTTGGCGCCCCTGTACCTTGGCGTCCGGGGACATATGTACCCCCCTGCCCCCACTTAGCTACGCCTCTGATGCCAACTCTGTTAAAGAGTTTATTTTTAACGGAATGATTTACAAATAATCGAAAGAAGGCCAGTCCTGACAAATTATTCTTTTTGCTTTTTAATCTGCATAAAAATGCTTTAGATATTTTCTTCATTGGACTAATTGTGTCATGAAGAATTATTATTTACAATCAAGTTAGAATATGTCAATAATAAGGATAATTGTTTGTCCTAAGTTTATTTTTTAAAAGACTCTGTTATATATTTTTTCATACATTGTGAATGGAATTATACTTAGTGTTAAGATAGATAGTATGCCACACAAGCGTTTAATTTTTTGAACTATGAACATGATGAAACATATGCATGTAGGCATGCATATTATTGTATAAACATAGACAATGAGTATTGTTGATTTTGATAAGTGTTAACATACCAACTTCAAATAACATACTTGACTTGATATAAGATGCTATTGACGTTTTATCTATAGATCAGGATATGTTCGGATTAATGTTATTGTAATGTTAATTTTAAAAGTATCTGCTGACAACTAGGATTAAAAGTTCTCATGCATATTATTGTATAAACATTGGCCGTATGTAGGCATGCCTATTATTGTATAAACATTTGGCCATATGTAGGCATGCATATTATTGTATAAACATTTGGCCGTATGTAGGCATGCACATTATTGTATAAACATTTGGCCGTATGTAGGCATGCCTATTATTGTATAAACATTTGGCCGTATGTAGGCATGCCTATTATTGTATAAACATTTGGCCGTATGTAGGCATGCATATTATTGTATAAATATTTTCTCATGCATATTATTGTATAAACATTGGCCGTATGTAGGCATGCCTATTATTGTATAAACATTTGTCCATATGTAGGCATGCATATTATTGTATAAACATTTGTCCGTATGTAGGCATGCATATTATTGTATAAACATTTTCTCATGCATATTATTGTATAAACATTGGTCGTATGTAGGCATGCATATTATTGTATAACATTGGCCGTATGTAGGAATGCATATTATTGTATAAACATTGGCCGTATGTAGGCATGCATATTATTGTATAAACATTTGGCCATATGTAGGCATGCATATTATTGTATAAACATTTGGCCGTATGTAGGCATGCATATTATTATATAAACATTTTCTCATGCATATTATTGTATAAACATTGGCCGTATGTAGACATGCATATTATTGTATAAACATTGGCCGTATGTAGGCATGCATAGTATTGTATAAACATTGGTCGTATGTAGGCATGCATATTATTGTATAAACATTGGCCGTATGTAGGCATGCATATTATTGTATAAACATTTGGCCATATGTAGGCATGCATAGTATTGTATAAACATTGGCCGTATGTAGGCATGCATATTAGTGTATAAACATTGGCCGTATGTAGGCATGCATATTATTGAATAAACATTTTCTCATGCATATTATTGTATAAACATTTTCAGAATAGTTTTTTCTTTACTGTTTAACATATTGTGATTTTCGTTGTTTAATTTCACTGTTACTGGCTTCTGACATTTCCAGTGCATGAATTTTCATTTTTATGAGATGTAATGGAGCAATAAATATTTTCAAACGGAATCGAATTATCTCTCAGAACAATGTTTTCGCATTGCATGCAACACTCAGTCATAAATGTATTAGTTCAAAAGGATACTAAGAGTACATACCATGTATATCAATGACAGTAGTTTAGTGTGAAGGAAAATGCATTTCATGTATCTAGAGTGTCATTTCCCTTTATATAATGATGACTTGTTTCGTTGACTAATTAGCACTATAAGCGATGCGGCTAGACAAATATCCATATGGTGGAATATATATGAGAAATGCTTTGGTTTTTATAAAATGTGCTAACGTTTATTTTTGTGTTCTAAGTGATGATATGTGCAGTGATATTGCAGAGGAAAAACCACATACTTTGGTTTGCATAAATTATGATATCTGTTTTTGTTTCAGAGGTCTGTTTTTGTAAAACTCCGTAAAAACGTAGGGTTGCATTATTATTGACCGTTACATTTACGAAACTGTCTAAACCGTTTGGGCTTGTTTAATATTTAGCTTCGTTATTTTTTTAAAAACTGTCTAAACCCTATGGGCTAGTTAAATATTTAATTTCGTTTTTGTGAAACTGTCTAAACCGTATGGACTGGTGTAATATTAAGCTTCGTTTTTGTGAAACTGTCTAAACCGTATGGACTGGTTTAATATTAAGCTTCGTTTTTGTGAAACTGTCTAACCCTATGGGCTAGTTAAATATTTCGTTTTTGTGAAACTGTCCAAACCGTATGGGCTGGTGTAATATTAAGCTTTGTTTTTGTTTTTCGAGTCATCATATCTATAGTTTCTTGTAGAGAAAATACAGTCTGTGTAATCTACATCCATCGTCTACAACTGTAACTTTTTCTATCTTTATTTAAATATGATATTTCCAAACAAGAATAAACTTGTACTCAGATATGTTTTCAACGTATACAAAAGATGAGAAGGTTCTTTTTATTACATATATAACAATAAAGATGTGCATATAAAATTACAAGCAAGACATTTTCATTGAATATAATGTTGAATAAACTTTAAAAAACGATATAAGAAATTCAGATTTTTACCTGATGTTAAGCAGTAAATCCAGTATTAGACATGGAAAAAATACCCACTTTAAAATATGAATGTGAAAGACGTATACATGTCATTACTTTCGATAACGATCTAATAGAAATGCCCAATATCTAAAGAGCTAGATTGTATTTACTAAAATGTTCGAATGATCTAGAAATGATTAATGGATAAATCGGTTTCCATTGATTAGATTTTATGACCTTAGACACCTTCAAAAACTATTTAAGATGAATAATTTGAAGAAACAAATTAAGAACATGGATGTGTTTGCACATCACCATACATTAAAGCTGTCAAACTTGTAGTTATTAGAAACTATTGGGCAATATCAGCTGACACAGATATTTAATGGGAAGATGCAGGTTTGAATTATTACAGTTTCGCGTTCCCTTGGTATTAAACAACAGAGAAAAAGTCGGTGGTATGTCATTGCAAACATAACCATTCTTTGGACTTGGTGTCGTTAATTAATATGCCATAACAAAACTACCCATTGTCGGAATGAATGTTGTCAGTGGTATGCTATTGCAAATATAGCCACTTTTTGGAAATGGTGTCTTCATAAGCTTGAAATCAGCTTGAACTAATATAACTTATCTCGCTCACCTTTTCATCAACCCAAACATTGCATGGGGCGTGAACCCACATTGTTTCTGTTATGAGTACATGAAGAAATTGTTTTCCAAATATACCGATTTGACACTAAACCCATGGTCACTGTGTTCCACATATACCCATTTGACACCACAACCCATAGTAGCTACATTCCAAATATACCCATTTGACACCTAACCCCATGGTCACTGTGTTCCACATATACCCATTTGACACTTAAACCCATCGTCACTGTGTTTCAAATATACCCATTTGACACCTAAACCCATTTTCACTGTGTTCCACATATACCCATTTGACACCTAAACCCATGGTTACAGTGTTCCACATTTACCCATTTGACACCACAACCCATAGTAGCTACATTCCAAATATACCCATTTGACACCTAACCCCATGGTCACTGTGTTCCACATATACCCATTTGACACCACAATCCATAGTAGCTACATTCCAAATATACCCATTTGACACCTAACCCCATGGTCACTGTGTTCCACATATACCCATTTGACACTTAAACCCATCGTCACTGTGTTTCAAATATACCCATTTGACAACCTAAACCCATTTTCACTGTGTTCCACATATACCCATTTGACACCTAAACCCATGGTCACTGTGTTCCACATTTACCCATTTGACACCTAAATCCATGGTCACTCTGTTCTGCATATATCCATTTGACACTTAAACCCATGGTCACTGTGTTGGAAATATACAAATTCGACACTTAAACCCAAGCTCATTGTGTTTCAGGTTAACCCATTTGACACTTAAACACATGGTCAGTGTGTTCCACATATACCCATTTGACGCCTAAACCCATGGTCACTGTGTTCCACATATACTCATTTGACACTTAAACCCATGGTCACTGTGTTCCACATGTACCCATTTGACACTTAAACCCATGGTCACTGTGTTCGAAATATACCCATTTGACACCTAAACCCAAGGCAACTGTGTTCCACATATACCCATTTGACGACCCAAACCCATGGTCACTGTGTTCCACATATACCCATTTGACACTTAAACCCATGCTCACTGTGTGCCACATATACCCATTTGACACTTAAACCCAAGGCAACTGTGTTCCACATATACCAATTTGACGACCTAAGCCCATGGTCACTGTGTTCCACATATACCCATTTGACACTTAAACCAATGCTCACTGTGTTCCACATGTACCCATTTGACACTTAAACCCATGGTCACTGTGTTCGAAATATACAAACTTGACACTTAAACCCATGGTCAATGTGTTCCAAATATACCCGTTATACACCTAAACCCAAGGCAACTGTGTTCCACATATACTCATTTGACACGCTCACTGTGTTCCACATATGCCTATTTGACACCTAAACCCATGGTCGCTGTGTTCCAAATATACGCATTTGACACCTAAACCCATGGTCACTGTGTTTCACATTTACCAGTTTGACACCTAAACCAATGGTCACTGTGAGCCAAAGACAAAGAATGATATATGTTGAGTTGCTAAAGGACAACATAAAATGGAAAATAAAAGTTTAATAAACAGACCAAATAACATTTGCCCAGAGGCTTTAAAGATGGATGAAATGAAGGCTGGGATTGCACGGAAGTTAGGAAAACGTACCGCCAAACAATATACCCTAGCGAATTCACATTGTTTCAAAACGTAATCATAAAATGTACCAAAAACTATTTTACATGTACAGTGATCTCAAATGTGCCTTTAATTTAGTACCAAAAACACTTGGTTTAAAGTGATTTCCTATTTCATTTACCTATTGACACCTACCCTTGGACTCGAAAAAGAAATGAATGCAAGGGTTAAAGTTTATTTATTACTTAAATACTCCCAAACACATTTAATATCCATGACCATGATGAGGAAATATATTTCGACATTTTAACATCCCGTCTAAAACAAAACGTGTACCAGTAATCAACAAATAAATCATCTGCATAAAATATCACTTCTATCATGTTGGAAGGCTATATTGTGTTTGCGCCCTGAAGATGCTGATTCCTTGATTTATTAATATCCAGCATACTATACAACAATTTCAGTTATTCAATAATGAAGACTTGAGACCAAATATTCACAAAGTATCCAAAAGACTTCTTACTCAAACTGATATTTTAAAAATATCTTTCTAAATGCGTGACTGTTAACATTGTTTGTTTTTCTTTCAGCATTAAAAACTGAATTCATCAAATTTGCGGAATTCTGCAATCCTTTTTCAAGGATTGAAACTTTATCGATATGTTCCAGTTTACAACAAAGGAATTACGCGATCTTTATAAAAATGTATAACTTGGAACAAATATTCACATTGTCTTAAGTTATAAGCACGATTGTGTCAAGTATTAACTGGAGGAGAAATGTATAATCGTTTCAAAATTTGAAATATTCTGTTACAAGCACAGGGGTGTTCACTTGACCGAGCGGTGTCAAATCCCTGACGCGGGTCCCGCTGAAAGTCATATTTTTTCTTCAAATTTCCAAAGACTTCCATACAACTTGAGTTGTAATTTGGAACGTCAGACGTGTCTGTCTTTATTTACTAAATTTTGCTCTAATCAATTGGAGACCACAGATTAAACAACTTGCCCAAAAGTCCATTAACCGCACCTTTGCATGGTTTTCTTCATTATCAACAGATTTCCGTACCGCCAGCCGGTTATGCCATAGAAAATACACTAGTATTCCCTTTCTCAATGGGAACTATTTAACTGCGCCCCTAGGCCAGTCAAAGTACGATTTTTACCTGCGTATTACGCTTATATAATTCCGCCTATTTTGCACTATGGAGACATAAACGGTATTTACCAAGTCCCTACATATTGATTCCATTGTGTAATTTACTGGTTTCCTACCTTAAATACTGCTATGTCATCCACAACACTATTATACACCACTAGATTTTAATATGGACGATGCTACTGAAGGGACAGTCATTCGGTTTGTACCTAAATTCACTACTAGCGAACCCTAGCATGGTTCAAAATCACTAACATTAGGCTCCTTGACGTTTACTCCTACTAATTGGCTAATTATTTAGGGCTAGGAATATTTCCATGGCGCCGAATCCCAATAACCACACAAATAAATCTAAGAATTGCTTAAAAATGGGGCGCTATCAAATATACATACTCCAGATTTATTACAATTCTTTAGGCCCAAGACCATGTATTGTATACTGCGTTTTCTTTGGTATGAAATTATACTAATCTGCTAAATATAAATAAATAGTTTTAGTATTGACATTTATTAAGGGACATAGTCAATCACAATTACATTGCTCTTCTGTTGGATATGAATAGGGCTGATAGAAAAATCCTAGACGTTAGATCTACTATCCTTTTCCCACACTGAAACTCATGTTAAGATTTAGAGGTCTAACTGGTCAATGATTTCAAGTCAATCAAATGTAAAAATGCTGCATTAAAGTCATTAACTGAGCTAGATACTGAGTTCCCACCTGCAGACAGTGAAATAAAGACTCTCAAAAGATTTTTTTATGCAGCTGCTTGACCTTCAATTTCAAGTCAAAGTTAATCTCAAGAGTTTCACAGTTTCCATACGTTTTTGCATATTTTAGACAAGTGACGTTAGTATTAAAAGGCGAATACAGGTGATGCAGAATTTCAAGAGAAACGTGTACAATGTATATGCAGAACAAGTAGATTGGCGAATAAGGCAATATAATGCAGCTGAAAGGACTACTGCTTTTTAGCAAATGAAGATAATGTCCTCTTGCGACTACGTTTGAAACGGATATGTTTTAGAACTGTATTGCCTATTTCATTCGTGACAAATGCTAGTCAAAATACACTCCTTGTCATGGTTAATCCCTTAAACAGTTACGTTACCAAGCCAGCATCGATCTTACAAATCAGGATTTTGTTTAATTTAACATAAACAGTCAAAACCCTTTCAAATTGTTAAAACCTTTTCAGTCTCTCTTGTGGCTGGTAAGAAGCAATTGTTATTTATATAAAAAAAATAGTAAGTCTTGTAGGTGATCATTCTTCCTTCTCCAATGAGCGTAGTTCATCATCGTTGATGTATCATAATGATGTTAATATTTGCTTGTACATTTAAATAGTAAGTGACGCATCTTTTGCTTAGTTCGAACAGTGCGAGCAATACGATCTTCTGGCACACATTAAGGGGAATAACGTGCTATCATTGGTCCACCAAACCAAGGTAATAAATAAGGAGAGACGAATGAAAGCGCAATATTGCATTTTGTTGAAGCTGAAATGGCAAGCATGCACAGTCACGGTCATGTCGAGGAGTTCCGTTTTTACAGTGGGCTAGCTTCCTTTTAAAGAGAAGATACGACAGTCGAATTTGGTGTATGTATGAACAACTGGAATAGCTGAGGTAAATTTAGCAATCTACGTAAAGTGATATAAATATATAGTGTTAACAATTACATCCACATAGACCAATATGTTCTTAGGTGTTAACGAGTACATCCACATAGACCAATATGTTCTTAGGTGTTAACGAGTACATCCACATAGATCAATATGTTCTTAGGTGTTAACGAGTACATCCTCATACACCAATATGTTCTTAGGTGTTAACGAATACATCCACATAGACCAATATGTTCTTAGGTGCCCATATCAAATTGAAGAATGTAATTATTTTTGCTGGGTGATTTCTCGTCGTACTGTGACAAAAAGATATAGTTGTTCGATATATCGATAGCACGCGGATGACAGATATCCCCTCCAATGACTACGTTATGGAGCAAAATACCACAACTAATGCAAAGCATCTTGACTGAGCGTCCTTTCCAGTCCGAGACATAAAGCAGTTCATCTTTAAATTTGAGATCGCCTGGATCAAAGTTTGTTGGATCATATATCCACTTCAGAGTGCTGCTGTTGATGTCGATGCATAGTACTTTCCCATTATCACTTGCATAAATCGACTGGCCATCAGTCGCAATTGAGCTAACACATTGCAGGGAAAGCGTTCCTGTATCGTTAAGTGTTATTGTCTTAAGTATGCGGTTTGTTTTGCTAGATACCATTAAGATCTTTACACCGGCGCAACTCAGAAAAATAATGTCTGCATGACAGCAGACACATAACAAATCTCCTTCAGTTTCGATGCTAATTCTCTGTACTTCCTGTAGACGGCCGCCTTTCACAACATATTTAATCAACAAAGGTTTGGTACATAATCCAACAATAATTGAATCATCTATGTCCGATCGGCATACACTACATGGGCGGCCATCTAGCTGTATGTGAAAGGAATCTTGTCGTCTATAAACTGTCAAACAACAATTTGCGTAATCAGTCAGAACGATATCGCCATTTTTAAGAACAAGCAGACTTGTTATCTCACAACAATTGTCATACATTATAGGAACTTGTATCGTATTTGCTAATACAAAATATACAGTTTGTTTCTGCCGATGCGAATAATTGTCGCACAAAGACATAGAACGAGTCATGCTTCTTGTGATCTTGTTTTCGCTAAACAGGCTATCATTTGCTGTTGACGCAATATCTGTGTTGATGGTGCAAAGTCCAGAGACTTCAGCATAATCACTTCTTTCTGTGGAAATGCTTGCCACTTCTGGATCCATATTTCCACTTACTCCAACGTATGAAATGTCAGAGCCAGAGGGCATGTAAACATTTTCCTTCGTCTCACATAATTTGTTTGCATATGATTCATTATATACCACTGAAATTTTGCCAAGGTCGGTACATTCATTTCGGAACTTGGTCACTTCCTTGGACTGAAGAAGCTCGATGCGTGGTTTGAAATCTCCATGATTAACTTTCCCGATCGTTTCATCAATTTCAGATAATAGGTGTTTAGCTTCTTCCAGATGTTGACGAGGCCCGCATTTCGTCAGTTTCTTCTCGCAACTCTCAATTCTGAAAATAATAATAATAATAATAATAATAATAATAATAATAATAACAATAACAATAATAATAATAACAATTGTTACGTGCTTAGGCTCGAATAAATAATCACATAGAAAGAGTGAAAATAACAAGCTTGTAAAAATTTAATAAACAATTTATTGAGCTCAAATATTTTCCAGAAAAGAAAAATAAACTTGTGGTTTTAAGAATCAATTCTAAAATTAATCCAAAAATAATTCAAAATATAATCCACTAGTGAAATTGCAAAAGTCCTGGTAATAAAATAACCTAATAATTCCCAGTTCGAATCTTAGTGAAGCATCCAAGATGGAAGACGATGTCACGTGATTAAGTCAGTTCTGGTCTTATGAAATTCAATGAGCACAAATGTTTTCCAGATAAATAACAAAATAAATCCTCTTGATCCAAACAAATTGAAATAATTTCCAGTACAAGGTAATTTAAAATAACTCAAAACAACTCAACTTAATATTCTTGTAGCCCAACTTCTACTATATAGTTCGCTCCAAAATAATTTATATACCTGTTTTTACGTAAACAAGGAAGGGGTCACATTTTCTATTTCTATTTGGATTTGGCCCGTCGCTGTATTAGCCAGGGAGAAAGGAAATATGTACGCAGAATGAATTGCATATTATTTGCTTTATATTGCTGCATTATTTCACTAAATATTTTAGCATAGAGTACGGTCTAAACCATAAAGAAGAATATAGACCTGCTTTACAGATTTTCAAACAATATATATTTGCATTACGTGTGAATGTTTGTCTCTACTATTTCAAACTATACAGCACTGAGTTTGGAAAAATGGTATAGACCTAATTGAAAATATTACTAAAAAAATTCTTAGATTTTGATTTGAAAATATATAAACCTGATTAATTTCAGAGAATGATTAAAGAAGGCAACCGTTGTGATTTTTAAATATCGTTCCCACTGAATACAACCATTAATTTGATATAATTCGTATACTTTTACAGTGTTAGCAACTAAGATCATTGGTGCGGGTGTACATGAATTGCTGCTCAAAGCGACAAGTCTTTAACTCAATTCCTCCTGCATGGTGTTTCACATATAGGCTGTATATTCTACGCTGTCTAGTAGATTAACCAGTTTCTGTATTAAATACGTTGATAAGTCTATAAAGTATACTATTAACTAACTCCGCTTCCAAGGATATGAAATGAAACTCAGATTACAGAGCTTGCTAAACTGTTTCATTTTAAATGTGGTGACGACATTCTCATTATGTCTTCAGATTGAATTGCCTTTGAGCTCCTATAATTTATTTCGACATATTCACTCCAATGCAGTCGATTTAGCAAATACACAACATGTTCCTACTTATACCCCAATAAATGATATTCAGAATACATCAAATAGACATATAGTTATTTTACAAGATCCCAACAGCTAACATATAACCTAAATTCACACTAGAACTTACTGTTGTACAAACACATAACTTAAATACACCTGAACTTTTGTATCAAAATCAATAGAGAGGCATATTGCATATTCTATAGCTTAGAAATGTATTACGACAATTATACTCTAAAATAAACAAACTAATTGATGAGACTCAAAGAGAACAACGTCAATCTGCAAAATAACTGAGTAAATAATCCAAAGAAATAAAGCGAGAGGAGGGGAAGAAATACAAGAATTGTTGAATTGAAAATTAAGTGCTATTAGAATATAACTTCACTATCATTATAAAAAGATAGGAAAATTATAAACAAAAAAAAAACATTAAGAGGACGGAAGTGACTGAAGAAATATACAACAAAAATGAACTAGATAAAGTTAGAATTATTATGTCATATCAACTTGGAAATATAAAAAAACTTGAAAGCATTTAAATGTTCAAAGTGAAAAACATTATTAATTGATGATAACTGAGCTTCTTGTAGAACGGCTGAAAGCATTATTCAAAGAAATATAATGGTAATTGTTACTAGAACTACGGCGATAGTAATGATGATATAATGTTATTATTTTATTGTTTTATAACAAGTAGCAAAAATGAAAACCAACAAAGTTTGTAAACTTCTACAAATTAATGATCTGAGTTATTACATTATAATTTAATAGTGTTTTGAATAAAATCCCAAATAATCACTTCTATTACAAATCCAAAACTATGGAGTGTTCAGAATTGTTTCCTATCTTGAATGTGCTAGCCATGAATTTGCAGATGTACCAATTATCTTGCTGCATCACAATGATATAACCCAGAATATCTTAAAATGAATTTCAATAATCACAAAGCAGTGTTGTAATATTAACGGTCAAAGAGATGCTTGTAATTCAAATAAATAATTTCTCTCAAATAATATCTGAACACAACAGTAGATAATTGTAGACGTTGAACTTAAAGCAGAGATGAGTTTTTAAAAAATTATATCTCGACCATATATACAACTCCACCTAATCTTAGGTCACATTTGCTGAATCGACCCCAAATCATCTTAATGAAAAATTACCCCAAACTGTATAACAGGTTCGCTTATAGATCCTTCTAACGTCCAAATCAAGGCGGGGTCTGAAACTATAACCAAACTAAACATTTGTATATAGCTTATAAGCAATACAAAATTCAGTTAAGCACTATAACTCTATCCTTAATCATGGACAATGTCTGGCACACTATGCAAACTAAATATACATAACAATAAACAGCTGTGTAGAATTCATGTAGTGAAGTGTTGTATTTAATAAATGTTGCCTTTACTCCACCTCTTCCAAATTCTCCAAATTAATCTGATATATTTGCTCTTTTTTGACAAATTGTAAAAGAACGTAATAAATATTGCCAGCTATTAGCTCAAGCGATCTAACAACGCAACCGAAGAATTGGCCACTATTATTTGCATTGTTACAAGTTGGTGCTTAAGAGCGCTGGCTATACTGATTTCATCCTTGCTAAAATGTTAGTTTACCTATTTGGGAATTCGTGTGTTTATTATTTGCAGTTTTTATTGGATGTATAAATAAAGAGTTAAATATTCTGAACCTATTCTAAGCAATAAACAACAGCAGCTCATGCAACCATAACTAACAAACAAGATATTGCCTGTTTATTTCAATACATGTTTTCGGAAGTGTTCAAATTGGTATGCGTCATTTGAACGTTCGAGTATCAGAATATCTCAGAAACAACGCAGGTATAAGTGGTATCTAGCAGAACAAACATCATACTTAAGATTTTGCAATACATCTCAACTACATCAGCATTTGATGCTAGAATTTAATGCGAGTTTAAACAAGTCACAGTAATTGTTGTTTATCCGACGATACTATTTATTGTCACGAACATGCAACTAGGAAACAAAAACTAAGGTCATATCAACAGTTAAGTCTTATGGTAATTTCATCCGATTGTTATAAAACTTTGAATCAATAGATGCACTAACTTGTCAATTATCCGATACTCCCGAATTAGACTGTAAGGAATGTTTTGTACTTGTGCACGTGGCGTGTTTAAGAACGCTGACCAGATTGGTTCTATCTTTGCTGAAAATTTTATTTTACCTTTTAACCAAGACTTTTTGTCTTTTGATTTATTCTTTCTGTTCCGCCATCTTACAATCCTCTGTAATCTTACAACTAATCGTGAACTCCAGCATTCAACAGCAACTGCTTCATCATTATGTTTACGTTTCGTATGCGGCCAACACACTGTCTGTGTAGGTTACCTAAAACCTTGGTGTGCTTTTTATTCTCTTATGGCCGATTATCGATCAAGTATTGGTCTTTTTCCCTTTATGTATCCTTCTATGTCGATATGGTCGATTATAAAGTATTGGTCTTATTCCGTTGGGGTATCTTTGGTCATGCTATAGTTGATATTTAAACTGCTGCAGATCAAATTCAATTCTTTTTACGTCTATGTCTTTACTATTTTAATTTAATACATTCTCCTCAAAGTTCACATCTTAAAAAATATGATATTTGTTTACTGACTTGGCTAAGTCTGGTACATTTTTATCCACAACCAGATGTTGCATCCACAACACCCAGTTTTGTTGATTCTGCAAAACTCTCATTTCACTCGGTATGTTCTATACATACATAGAGTTATAACTGTCAAATTAAACAACAAATGTACCAAAAATGTTTAATTTGTTATATGTCAAACTTTAGTCTTGCTCAATAACGTGGTGATGTTCATTTCCTTCTTTTTTGCTATCAATTTTTTCTGGAAGAAACCCTTTCTCTAAAACGCTGAAATCGTATTTATTTTGATGTTTGACATTAAAAATCAAATATGTTCTTTCATTTCCTAACTTGGTACACAAGTAGTTTTAACCACACTTGTCTCTCATCAAAATTTGCAAAGAAATCAACGTTGTCTCTTTGTGTTGCTTTCAAGTGAAACTAATGAAATATTTTCGTTATGCATCAGTGAAACGTGTGTTCATTATCATGTAGCTGTGTCTTCGTCTATAATGTGGAGAAAGCTAACATTGGTGTTGTGGTTTGCAACAAATGGCGCGCTGAATTTATCCCTTACCTCTCCACCACTTCTTAGCTCAAAATTATAATATAAATGATCTAGCCATTTTGATCATTTAAAATGAATACCGAAGGGTGCTGATCTAGTGATTTTCATCTTTGATTTGTTATTGTGTCCTGATACTGAATATTATAATGCAGAAAACCATAACGATCAAGAGCTCATCTATATATATATATATATATATATATATATATATATATATATATATATATAGCAAGAGAGAGAGAGAGAGAGAGAGAGAGAGAGAGAGAGAGAGAGAGAGAGAGAGAGAGAGAGAGAGATACGGTCTTGATGGTCTAGTGATATACAAGTTATACATTTGAGGGTTTTTCGTTCCCCTAAGAGAAACTGCAGACGCATTAATAATCTGTGCTGTTCTCAAAATTTAGGTAATAATTATGCATGTTACTTTGCTTGGATTTACTCATCTACACTCAACTCTGAACACCCAGCCCCTTCTACACTTGCCGCCATTAAAGGGATACTTGTTTTCTTACCTATGATAAAGTAAGTGAGCCAATAATGATAATGGTGTTTCTCTTGAAAGCACGCCTCAACAACAAATATTATACCTTTCCATTTCGTACACATGATCTTACTGTGAATGATGGTAAGTTCCGAACGATAGACACATACGATCTCAACAGAATGTGCAAGAGAAGACCGTTTGAATAAATTTGAGAATTGCACATCGATTGGTATAGAATATTTGCCTACCTTCTCTGATATTCCTTGACAATTTCAGACTTTTTCCGAACTGAATCTCTCAAATCTTTTGATTGCTTTGATAAACTTTCCAGAGTGGAATTTCTTAACACTGTAACATACTCAATGATTTCGGACGCTGTTCTTTTTATTTCCTCCACGACGTCTTTTGAAGACCTATTAATAGTATCCAGGGCAGACATACATTCACTGTGGTGTAAGTTCAAGCTTCGCTTACAATGATGAAGGCAAGTCAACATCTCGTTAGCATCAAACTGTATGGAATCTCTTAGCGACATCATTCTAGCTAAGAAAAGAAAGGAAAAAAAAAAAAAGCTTTTCAGATTATCAGTTGGAAACTATTTGTTTCAAAACATTTTCACTTTTGCTCTAATGTTCAGCGATCTTCCTTGGATAATAACAATTGCTTTAGTCATTAAAATGGTAACATTTAATCCTGAAGAGCATGCTATATCTCAAATGCAAACTGATATTACTACATAACACCTGTCGCGCGCATTCAGTTGTGTCGTCCGCAAGAGCTACCATTGACATTGAGCGAGTTTCGGGTTATCTCCACGCGCTGTTACGATAAAAGTTGACCACTTTGAAACTGAGTTTGTGCACCTATGCCATTGCAACAAGACCTAAATGTTAAAACTCTTATTCCCCGCCTGCGAGACAAATACATAACCGGAATCATATATTAGGTACATATCTCCCTTGCTGTAAATAACATTCGCCATTCCAAAAGAGTACATACTGGCCAGTCATAATGTATGTTTAAGATATTTAACACTAGTGCTAAAAATAGTATCAATCACAGTCAGTTGCATTAGTCCATGTATGGCTATATTGTCCCTAGCCAACACATCCCGATGTTTATTGGCATCAGTGACCGAGAACAAGACCAATAGAAAAACACGCATTATATAGTTTCCTAATCAACAAAGCGTTACACACTATTACAAAACCAAACTCATTACGTAGTGTGACTTATTCAAGAATCCTACACTTGTTGTGCTACTCTATACGTTGAAAACTCGTACAACGTCTAGACAATGCAGAGATCTAGCTCGTCCCTTATGGACTACTTTTCATGTAAGGCCATATTGTAAAGTTGGTTTTGTTTTGTATAAACTATTGTGACTGTAAAAATATAGAATGCTTAGCTGATTTATCAAAAAAACTATTTTACAATGTCATTCAACAAATCTAAGTAGCGTTCACATTGTCTAGTCAATACCTAACACACAACCCTGAGTTTATTTGTTGCTATTTCTAAACATAAACTAAAAGAGTAAAAAACGAAGAAGCGTTTATAGTTTAAAGCACTGAAACAAATTGCGTATTTATATCTCTTTTGTATAACGTTCTTTTTAAAGGGGGCAAGAATGGATATTTAACAAACCTACGTATTTAAAGTAAGCGCATACCATTGAAACATTATGCGTGACACGAATGTATTGGATTGAATGAATACATTGTCCGTAAAGACCACAATAAAGCCTGCTTTGTTATGCTGCTCTGAAGGTAAAATATAACACTAAGTTAATTTAGAAACGAAATTATTCAATTGCTGCTCGCCACATTTAGCTAACATATATATTGCAAATTCTAATACATCCGAGCAGAGCACATTCAATCGCTGGTTATTTATTTATTTTATAAGTTTTAGAAAGAATCTATAGAATACGAATAAGGCAATTAAAACAGTACAAGACGTTAACAGGTATCTATTTGTATATTGTTTTTTTTAAAAATACAAATAAGTATTCCAACTTCAAAACACTAAACACTAATAAATTAGTACATCAAAGAATTCATTATGCTAAGAAATTAGGGAGGGTCCATTTTACGAAACTAACTCATATTGCTATAAAGTCTCGTTAAATCTGTACTCGATGACGCCTGATCCAAGAATCTGACTAATGACTCTTTTATAAGAAATGTATTTCCAACTTAGACTCCATGTAATAAACAAATAATCACTTTAAAATAGCAGTCAGTTAATTTAAGAAAATGAAATAGACGTAAGACAGCATAAGAAACATCCAGTTCAAATTTGAGCAAATCCTTGCCCCGACTCTCAATTAACTTAATTCTTTGAGCACGGGTAGAATCGGCCAGCGATTCCGCGGTACTCCAATTGCTACAGTTCTAATGTCTGTTGTCTTGGACTCACGTCGTGCCGTCTGCTGTGCCACAAGATTAGCTTCGTTGAGCCCTGTTGGGATATGGCAATATTGTCGCTTCAAAACTACAAAACCCAAGGAATCGCAGTTACTGATGACGAGGTTGGGTATTTCTTTGTATCAACCTTTTAAGGACATGTGCCAACTCTTGCGCTGATACAGCACGACCAAAATAGCGTACTTGTCGTGCACAAGGCACATTTACTGGGTTCTAGATGTAGACTAACTGTTTGAAGGCACGGAAAGACTTCGCTTGTGTCTCAAGAAACTGTTCCAACGTGCTTCTGGAAAATAGAAAGGTCCAAATGGGGCAGGCAAACGTCACAATGCAACCAGGCTAGGTCGGCTTCCATAAGGAACTCAAATGTAAATGACATCAGTCTGAATTGGCATAGATCTCTGTTGCGTCGAACGTCATCTTATGTCGTCCTACCTTCTCGATCTCCACTATCTAATAACCTCCATCATATATAATGTCTAGAACCTGTTCACGCACGACAGACAATCAATACTATTATTGATGCGAGGAAGAGGCTATGCATCTTTATCGGTAACATAATTCAGAGTTCTATTGTCCACACAAAATCTCTTCTTCCCATCATTTTTGAATATAAATACAACCGGAGCAGCCCAAGGATTCGGTCAACCGTTCTACAATATATCGTCGACTTGTATGTCAACTAGCTGCAGTAGATGGGCGGGACTTTAGGCGATGCGGCATTCTTTGTCGTTACAGAGTGCTTTATCAAATGTTATAAAATGTCAAAGGGACAGGTGTCTGGAAATTGAAGGACACTGAACCAAAAAGGTACAGAGAGATTGTCACATACAAGAGAGCGAGTCTCGAAAACGTACAAGGTATAGAGGTATAGTCTCAATCTCATAGAGGTATAGTCTCAATCTCATTCAACGTTCGTGTAAGAGCATGTACATATTTGACTTTATTTTGTTTTAAATTCATACATACATTTTTTCTGATAAGCTCGGAAGGGAATTTTTGTATTCATTAGTCTTGAATGTTATATGACTCGTTAATTCTTTATCACGCATTACGTTTTGACGCATTACTTTTTGATGCGAGTTTGAAAGAATTGTGTGAATGTATCTGTCTAAAATTATATGACTCGTGTAGGCTATGAATCGATATTATTATGACTGGAAATGTTATGTCAATGAACGGATAGTTAGAAAATATTGTACTTAAAACATGAAGTGAATTTCGATCATTCATTTATATAATTATATAATTACTATGGGAGTCATGTTATCCGAAAATCAATTGTATTTGCATTAAGACTGCATGCTGATATCAATTTTCGTCCGCTTAGTGATTGATAGTCCAAATCAAGGATTAGTAATAGTTTATTAAGAGGCCTAGATTATTTCATAGTTCAATTAGGGGATAATGCGTAGACGCCAAGGAGAGACATTGATCTTCTTGTTGGAGGGTTTGTATATCAGCTGTGAGTTTGCTAACTGATCCATATTAGTCTATATTTCTGTTGAAATATGATATAGACGATATCTGATGTAATGAGAGAGTGGGTAATGTTCAACCCAGAAGTCAAATCTGACAAATATGTAAGTTGTATGTTATTTTTTGAATGAGGAAAATAGCTCCATATATACATACCCATACAGTGGGCAAGGGAGGAGAAAAATTACTGTTGATGATCCGAATGGTGGCCGGAGAGAGAGAGAGGAGCAAAAGAATACGCGGGCCTGTCGCCAACGTTTTATTTGAAAGGTTATGCGGGCATACTGGTGATTGAATTTGATCGGTCAGTCGATTTCATGATGAAATTTGTCTTATCGGTATAAACAGAAAGGCCAATTGCATTCTTTAAAAAAATGGGTAATTTTATTCTAAGAGAAAGTGTATCAGTCAATAGTCCTATTCAGTTTAATTTTGTTTATATAACTGATTAAATTGTTATAGTCTGCATACGCAGGCTCGTGTAGTTCTATTCTATATTTATGCTCAGGTCTGTGATTTTTCAATTACTTTCATTTTTCATCTTATTATTTACTCGATTTCGGCAATAACATAGTGGTCAATCATCCTCTAGATTACGATAATCGCAATCATAACGAAAAAGAAGCTGAATTATCTATTAAAGGTGATGAGCTTTGATTTTCGTCGGCCGTTTCATTACACCGCTTACTGATGATAAAAACAGCAGCGCCCGAGTCCGCTAGCAGAGCGAGCTCTATCCCACTAACTAAACGTTGTGTGTACAACACCGGTTCTTCATATACATAACTTTAAGGCTTGATGTATCCCATGCGCTTTGCTTTCTTAGGGCCTCCTTTACTCTGATCACACTTCCTGCACCAACAATTATCTTTGTTTAAAAGTTTGGTACACACATACTGGTATTGATCCCAATCATTACAAATTCAGTAAAGGGCATTTCGTCGCTTTGTAACATGCTTCTTATATTGCTGTTGGCGCCAGTGGTTTTCGTTTTCTGTATGCTCTTCTTTCAATTTCTTGTGTTTCTCTGCTTCATTAATAGTTCAACTTTCGCTTCGGGTGGCTTAATTACAGTTTGATCATCCAAGTTCTCAAATTCACCCATAGTTTTTGGAATCGTCATGACACTTGAAAGCAAGCCTTACATGATTTTGTCGAAAACGCAAGAAAAACACCGATTCTGATTATTTACGACAAGCATCGGGACGATGTCACCAGATCTCATGTCTTTGGTTGTCATTCTGAACAGCTCCAGAAAAGAAATAGTCTTTTGCTAGTCAATCGTAAATGTTAGATGTACAAGTACGATATGCCAGTACCGCCAGTCGTTGTGTGGATGCGTTTCGCCACTTCCTAAATGGTTTCGTAGTTGCGTCTTGTAGCATTCGTATTGAATGCGATGCGCAAAGCAAGTTTCCAAGGAAGCTTTTAACTTCCCAAACTCGACTCGACCGGCCTGGACTTGAATATTTACAAACCCTTGAAAGGCATTTTTCCTTAAGCATTCGGCCAAGCACAAACCCCTTCATTTTTGCGTTCTAATTCTTGATCATTGCACATTGATCACATAGGGTAACATAGCCAATAAATGGTGTGTGTGTGTGTGTGTGTGTGTGTGTGATTTGGATTTTAATGTAACTTTAAGATAGTTCAGTCATATCGCTACGATGTCAACATTGTGACAGTCTTTAGTAATGTCTAGCACTGAGGTGTTATGCCGCAGACTTGTAGCATGATGTCAAACATAGACACATTATCCTGACGCCAGGCAGACCTGTCGTAACACTAACCTCTTAATGATGAGCGCCAAGCAAGGAAGCTGTTAATACCATTTTTGCCAATAAATGGTGTGTGAACCATCATAAGTATCTGCCTTAATAATCTCTTTAGTTTGATCTTCAGAAGAACTAAGCTGTTTTTCTAATGCCATCTACCTTGGTCAGCTGTGATCTTCATGTCTATATCACATCTTTGGTTGTACTGGAGCTCTGGACCGAACTTGCTCTTAAAACTAATCCATGTTTGTGCCTAAAGGTTCAAATTTCTTTTTAATGATGGTATCTATGGTTTTAAAAAGACCATCGATCTGCGACCTAACCACTCTCCCAGATACTTGGGAGGCGTTTCGATTGCAACTAACTAACTTCTCTCGTCAGGAGCTCCCGTCCCCTGCAGTCTTCACACAAATCACCACATTCGTGAAAATTTTCGTCATACGTTTCGCCATTATTCTGAGTAGAAGTCATAATATATAAGTACCTTTAATCATCTAGTGCAAATCTGAAGAAAAATAATGCTTGGGTATGGTCTTTGACCGTTAACGTTACTATATAAGTCCATGAATGCCTTATGTTTAATATTTAGTATTGGCGGTAAATGTAGTCCCTAAACACAATGCGGTACGAGCCTATCGATAAGTCCGCTTTTTGTACTCATTCCAGTGATCATTCTTATAACAAGACAATACATATATATATATATATATATATATATATATATATATATATATATATATATATATATACATACATATATGTGAAATTAAAACAAATAAATAAATCTTCTTTCACCTATACATATATACATATATATATATATATATATATATATATATATATATATATATATATATATATATATATATACTTAATCTCACTACATTTTCTGTTGCGACAAAAATTTATATTTTTGTTTAATCTCTTTTGCCTGTTTAAGATTCCCATCCAATAGTAGGCATATGATGGTTAGGATGTTGCCAAGAATCCAGTCTGGAAAGGTTTCCGCCTATATATATTCATTGGAAGTAAGTGGTTACTATATATCATTTTGGTCATTTGAACTCAACCATGAGATTTTTATTTTAGGAAGCAGAAACACCCTGTTTTAAAAACGTCATCTGTTCCATCACAAAATTATATTCTACTGTTAACAGCATGAACTCATAAAAGAGCTATATATGTGCTTATGTAAATGGAAATTAAAACAAATAAATAAATCTTCTTTCACCTAAAATAAATGTTGCAAAGCGCGAGCGGATTTCCGAGGAAGCTTTTATTCCCCTAGAGTACGCGTTTCCCTTCCAGTTGCCATGTCGAATGACGTATCGATTTTTAATAAAATATCGAAAAAGTTATTTAAAATTGCACCGTTGTCATCAGAAATCTTTCTCCTAACACACAACAGGGCGTCACTACGAATCAAGCAAGTCCTGCGAGAGTCCTTATTTAACATATTTTCCATGGACCTTAAGACAACAGTTTGCGTCACCAAAAGGGTTCTTAAACAAGCAAATATAAAAAATAATTTTCTCTAATCACCTAAAAACCACATATCAATAAGTTACAGTTTCACATATGTATGTTCTACCTGGGGGGGGGGGGGGAGGTAAGGGAGGTCATATTTGTATAACTCATCGGTAAACCTTTCCAACAGAAGAATGGTACTTTATGCCATGCACTACAAAACGCCAAAGGGTGCTGATCTAATGATTTTCATCTTTGATTTGTTCTTGTGTCCTGATACTGAATATTATAATGCAGAAAAACCATATCGATCGATCGATCGAGAGAGAGAGAGAGAGAGAGAGAGAGAGAGAGAGAGAGAGAGAGAGAGAGCACTCAGGCACACATCTCTTCCCTGTCCGCGTGAGTTCGAGCTCGGATCAACCAGGTTGACTTTGTGGGAAAGCTTTGCTAGTAACTTCCCGGTGTCTTTTAGGGTTCGTACGTCTTCATATATTCTGGCTGTCATTATTAGCCTTTAGCGTACTGAAAAAAAAATACTACCACCACAACCCCAACGCTGCCCCCCCCCCCCCTCCAATAACAAACAAATACTCACCTGAAACTCTCACGTGTCAATTTTTCGCTAACTTCATTTCATAACATTTCACCACTGTTAGCTTAAAACCTGTTTGAGCCAGTTCTTGATCGTTATAACTTTTCAAACTTCCTTGTTTGTTTACGTCGTTTTTAGTTACGAGTACAACCGCTTTTACAGTTAGCGTGATTACACCAAATCATGATAGGGGGAATTGCAAAATGACAACACCAGCAAATGACTAAGAAGTATGTACACGTCAAATGTTGATGGAGTCATTGTGTTTGTGATCATTACATGACTGACAGAGGACCAATAATATAATATACCTGAAATATAATAACTGCTTACTAGACCATATTTAAATGAAGCAACTGAACCACAGAGTGAAATATGAAATATGAAGCGTAATGCAAAAGAATATAGCATGCAATTGTATAGCAGGTCTTATTCGTGTTATTATAAAGTCGTTTAACAAAATAACACAGGGCTTCCTGAACCTCATATTATTCTGTTTACTTTGCTGATATAGGCATCTGTGCGTTGTCGACATACTTGTCCGAGTTTCCTCTGAATACAAATGACCAGATAAAGGTCAAATTGCAGCAACGATGTATTTTCGTCTTGTCTATCAGAGGATTAAAGATATAACGAATGCCATGCTCTCGATGCAGAGGCGTAGCGAAGGGGCGGGGGGGGGGGGCGGGCGGGCGGGTACATATGTCCCAAGGTACAGGGGCGCCAAAATGAGGCTTGCAACGTTACATTATAATAAGAAAACAAGGGTAATAAATCTGTCACAAGATCGCTGGGGCGCCAATTTTATAGTTTGTCCCCGGGCGCAAAATATCATCGCTACGCCTCTGTCTCGATGAAAGGTCGTTTAAGTTTGCTGGGCCGGCAAGTAAGCGGATACCCCATGCCAACACCAGGTTTGCATCTACAGCTACCAATGTACCCACACTTGCTGTTTTCCTGTTGCCACATGACCTTAGTGGGTGATGAAATGGGATGGGTGGAGTCCAGCACCATGACAACGTTGAGACGGAGTTGAGTGTAGTCGATGACCAGGATGTCGTGTCTCATGAAGCTATTAGCGCTCCATGGCGCATTGCTGGGAAATACCTTTCTGCCTGTTGACCAGATGGTGGTTCCTCCGTGCAGTCTGCCGAATCAAGTATTCACATGCTATGTAGACAAAGCCTAACCCATAGAGTTTAAGACCCGTCGGCTACCCTCAGCCTGATTAAGCTGGCCAGTCTAGGCCGTTTTCCAGAATGTGGTCGCTGCACATGCCACAGCTTCTTGGATTCACAGGTGAGAGCAGAGTGTCAAGTGGGGACCAAGGGTGAATGAGCTACTCCTGAAGGAGTACGACTGCTTAGCCAGCAAGAGGTGTTACCCCTCCCAGAACACCCCTGTATGTATGTATGTATGTATGTATGCACATGGTCTCTAAAAGTCGATTATTTTCACATATTCAAATCAGCCACTCTGAAACCTGAACTAATTTTGGAAAAGATATAGAATGAGAGGTTGTCATAGTTCTTCATGTGGTATGTGAGTTTAAAAATGAATTAAAATGGAAAATGAAAAGGTTTTCTATTTTCCACCACTTTGTATGCCAACTTGGAATTCCTGCAACCTACTTGTCCCGACTGTCTACTCTCTCACCTCGTGCCTAATAATTTTATTCAAAAATCAGATTCAAATATAGAATAAAACCTATCCACCACTTCGTATGTATGTATGTGTGTGTGTATGCATGCATGTTAGTAGTATGTATGTTATGGTCATTATTCATCTAGCCAAGTAAGTCACAGTTCAATGGTTTATTACTTCTGATGAACTGACAATTAATCTTTCAATTTAAACTGATTAAGGTGCATGGCTGAAGAACTGATAATTAACCTTTCATTTTAAACTGATTAAGGTCAGTGGTTGAAGAATTGAGAATTACTCTTTCAATTTCAAGTGACTAAGGTTAGTGGTTGAAGAACTGATAATTAACCTTTCATTTTAAACTGATTAAGGTCAGTGGTTGAAGAATTGATAATCACTCTTTCAATTTCAACTGATTAAGGTCAATAGTTTAAGAACTGATAATTACTCTTTCAATTTCAACAGATTAAGGTACATGGTTGAACAATTTATAATTACTCTTTCAATTTCAACTGATTAAGGTACATGGTTGAACAATTTATAATTACTCTTTCAATTTCAACTGATTAAAGTCAGTGGTTGAAGAACTGATAATTACTCTTTCAATTTCAACTGATTAAGGTTAGTGGTTGAAGAACTGATAATTACTCTTTCAATTTCAAGTGATTACAGTCAGTGGTTGAAGAACTGATAAATACTCTTTCAATTTCATGTGATTAAGGTAAATGGTTGAAGATTTGATAATTACTCTTTCAATTTCAACTGATTAAGGTAAATGGTTGAAGAACTGATAATTACTCTTTCAATTTCATGTGATTAAGGTAAATGGTTGAAGATTTGATAATTACTCTTTCAATTTCAACTGATTAAGGTTAGTGGTTGAAGAACTGATAATTACTCTTTCAATTTCAAGTGATTACAGTCAGTGGTTGAAGAACTGATAAATACTCTTTCAATTTCATGTGATTAAGGTAAATGGTTGAAGATTTGATAATTACTCTTTCAATTTCAACTGATTAAGGTAAATGGTTGAAGAACTGATAATTACTCTTTCAATTTCATGTGATTAAGGTAAGTGGTTGAAGATTTGATAATTACTCTTTCAATTTCAACTGATTAAGGTAAATGGTTGAAGAACTGATAATTACTCTTTCAATTTCATGTGATTAAGGTAAGTGGTTGAAGATTTGATAATTACTCTTTCAATTTCAACTGATTAAGGTAAATGGTTGAAGAACTGAAAATTACTCTTTCAATTTCAACTGATTCTGAACACCAAAAAGCAAACCTAGGCTGAATAAATTTGCAACTGTTACATTGAATATTTTCAAACATATGCACCCAATGGTCTAATTTCATCTACATTTAAATTGTACAAAACCTAGGCTGAATAAATTTACAACTGTTACATTGAATATTTTCAAACATATGCACCCAATGGTCTAATTTCATCTACATTTAAATTGTACAAAACCTAGGCTGAATAAATTTACAACTGTTACATTGAATATTTTCAAACATATGCACCCAATGGTCTAATTTCATCTACATTTAAATTTTACAAAACCTAGGCTGAATAGATTTACAACTGTTACATTGTATATTTTCAAACATATGCACACAAAGGTCTAATTTCATCAACATTTAAATTGTACAAAACCTAGGCTGAATAGATTTACAACTGTTAGTTACATTGTATATTTTCAAACATATACACCCAAAGGTCTAATTTCTTCTACTTTTAAATTTTACAAAAACTACACGATATCCTTCAATTGAAAATCTTCAGCAAATCATCATTTCTTCCTCCTGCTCTCCTCAATTCAAATTTGCTGGATTGAGGAAACTTCTTGATTCTTGATACCACAAAGTCTGAAAGGTCTCTAAGTTAAATATCACATGACATGTTTAAAAAGTGTCAACAGAAAAAGGATAAATAATGGATGAGACAATAACGACCAGAAAATCTGAGATATAAAATATGTAATAACTATGTAAAGACAAGTGTTTTATTTCAATTAAAACAATATATACAAAACTCATTTAAGGAAAATTATCTCTACTAAATATATATTGTAATCATTTGACTATAATGTACACAAACTATAAGGAATCATGTCTCAAACTTTATTCACTGTGGGAATGACTCATAGTTCAGCTCCATTTTCATGTACCGATTTTTTTCTTCCCTTTTCTCCATTCTATCCAGATGTCTCTAATATGAATATTGCACGACTTGTTTAAAAAGTGTAAACAGAAAAATGATAAATCATGAAAGAGAAATTCAAAAGCCTGGTACAAAATTTGCAATATCTGTATAAAAACTTGTTCCATTTAAATTCATACAATATATACAAAATTTGTTTATGGAAATTTATCTTAATTAACTATAATCGGTTGATTTTAATATACCAACCATAAGGTATCATATCTTCTCAAACTTTATTCATTATGGGAATGACTCATGATTCAGCCCCATTCACTCTCCAAGAGGCAATTACAATGTTTACATAAATGCTTTCATTCAAAATATAGAAGGTAATGGAAATGCAGTTATATATTTTACTGAAACAACACAAGAGTTTGACACACCATTTACACTCAGAAACTGCACAATAGAAATGAACAAAACAAAAATGAACAAAATTTTAAACATATTTCTTTTCAACAACTTGAAAAAAATCTGACTAACATATTTTATTTCTACCAAGTGCATTCACAGATGTATTCATTCTGACCCTTTTGATTCAAACAGGAACAACATTTTATTGTTTATTTATTTATAATAGAACCCATGCACTTCACTTAATTAGTAAACTATAACGTAGCAGACGTACCACTAGCAGCTCCATATTAGGAGTCATGTGACATACAAGTTCTCAAACAAACATTCACAATATTGTTTGGGTCACTGCTTTCTGTAATGTAGACAAAAATATCACTACACTGTGTGTGTGTGTTCAGTTGTTGCCTTGAGGGTTACTGAAAACAGACACTTTTGAGTACAGTATACAAAAATACCAATACTGTGCATGTTTGTTCAGTTCTTGTGTGGAGTGTTACTGGAAACTGACTTGCACTCACATTGAAGAGTACAGTAAGCAAAAATATCACTGTTGTGTATGTGTGTTTGTATGTGTATGTGTGTTTGTCCCTGTTTTAAGTGTTACTAGAAACTGTCTCCAAAAATATCACTCTGAAGTATACAAGTATTTTTTGTTCTTTGTTACACCAATATAATAAATCAATATGTATATTGTTATTTTTGGATTTAAAGTTTGTATGCAACATAGGTGTGTCAACGTCACACTATTATGTATTCAAAAAAGATTCATTACCTGCAAAGGGCAACCCAGGTCAGCTACCTTGGTACGTATTCAGGAAAGGCACTTATTTTGTATTTCCTTATCATAGCCAATATCACCTAAAACATTGCCATTAAAAAAAAAAATACTAAATAACTTCATAGAACTAAGTGAAAATATGCATACAAAGTCCCATAAAAGGATGAAAAAAAAACCCTTATTATCTGGTCAAGAAATTATTCATGCATGAGGTTCTAATTTTAAACTTATTATCTGGTCAAGAAATTAATCATGCATGAGGTTCTAATTTTAAACTTCAATGATACTCCCTATATACATTACTTCCTCTAAATAATGCTGCTAAAGATAAAGTCTTACATGTTTACCATGCAATAGGCATGGTTCGCTTAAAATGGGGACAGTGTGTGTATATATATATATAGAGAGAGAGAGAGAGAGAGAGAGAGAGAGAGAGAGAGAGAGAGAGAGAGAGAGAGAGAGAGAGAGAGTATTTCTATGACCGTAAAGTGCACTACATTATAATAATGATAATAATGTGTCTAATGATGACAGGTGTACTCAGCATTACAAACAATAAAGCATGTCTTTGAAAGTGAAATGAAGATGATACACTGTCTCACAAGACCAAACTGAAGAAAAACACCCACCGAAATGGGTATTGACTTGTGACTTGGAAAACATCAAGTCAATCAAAGGGAACATTAAAACAGTACAAATTTAGTCTAAATAAATATATTAAAGCAAATTAAAAACTTTAAGCAAAAGTTTGGAAAGACTGTTTAAGCTGCTGTCAGAAAAATGATTTAGCATGTTTCTATTAACATGGGCTTGACAAACATTTAATTACAACCAGCTATAAATCTCTGTACAAAATTAAATTAATTACAATCAGTTATAATTCCTGAAAACAGAGTCAATAAAAACAATGAATTCTGTGAACAAATCGGACATGGTAAAAACACAACAGAAAGACAAATTTTGTTGCAACATGAAGCAAACAGAAAAATAACATGACAGTTATGACACCAATGACTCATCTGTTAATAATTCAGTAAAACAAAGAGTCCCTTGAAGGGATTGATGCTCTAATGGGTTAAATGACTTTGAAGGAATTCAGGATAAGACCATTTCTTCCTTTTAAGCTGTTGAGTGCATAACATCTCTGATATTCTTCAGCAATTTGAAGATTTTCAAATACGCTGCTGTGGTACACATTTCGGATACGAGCAATGGACTCATCTTCATTTAAACAAAGTTGGCATCTTTAGAAGTTTTTAGGTGAAATCTCTATGCCATAATGTTTATTAATTCAAGGGGATTAGTGACTACAAGAATTGTATGACAGTTGTTTTGGCAGCCATAATGAACGCATGACAGACACCATCTTCCTTTAGGACTTGGTAAAAACTCCATCATAATGATCGGCCATTCAGGGTGAGTAGTGACAATAAGACAGTCATCATAGTATACAAATTGGAAGCATGATTGGCACCATTGTTATTTAGCACCAACGGCACATCATAAGAAGTCTTTTAGTGAAAACCCCATGTTAATATGACCAACTACACATCATAAGAAGTCTTTATGTGAAAACCCCATGTTGTGACCATCCATATATGATTACAGAACTGTTTTCATTCTGTACCAACTAGCCATTTAGGAAAAGCAGTGATAATAAGATTATCTGTTATGGTCATATTGGACATCAGTTCAACACCATTTTCATAGAGGATCAACTACACATAATAGTAACTCTTTTAGTGAAAACTCTATGTTGATATGACCATTCATTCAAGAAAATTAGTGATAACAATTTTAATAATGGAAACTATGGTGGGCATCATGGATATCCAAGCAACACCAATTTCATTTAAGACCAACTAGACCATTGGATGAATTTGCAAGGTGTGAAGGCAAATAGCTTAAGAGCAGTAAGAGACAGATGGATGACTGACAACAGAACATCCCTTAAGGTCTTCTGGTCTTTTGACTTTTATAGCTAACAAGTCACTGTTGCGATAAGCTAGTCATGATCCTACTAAAATGTCAGGTAAGGTCGGATACAAGAGATATGGGTTAATGAAAACTGGACTGGCATAAAAGACACATTATATGCACTTCCCTTACTGTTTACTAGTCTTCTAAGCAGATATTTGAAATGTCTGTGAAGAAACAACATTTTATCTTTCTGTCAGTGATGTTGACAATTTTGATCCCAAAATCAACAGGTTATAACCTCACTAAAAGTGAAAAACAGCCACAAAGTCATGTCACGGTCTGTGACATACATATAACGTTATTGTACAAAACAGTTTTATTCTTTGGTGACAATGATATCATCAAAGTCTGGTAACTGTAGATGATAGAATATACAAGGTATTGTGTAGAAATGAACTTGGTAATTGGACAGACATCATCACATATGTTCTACCTTATGTGTAAAAGTGTTCCTCACAGAAACAATGGTCTTATACATGTGAGAAAATGAAGTACTCAAAGGCACATTTTGTGATTAAAGTTTTACTAAAGGAATGATTACTGCTGAGATGTTCTAACTGCCAGGTGTTGATGGATTTATTGTTGGAAAGATGGACAGAGAAAGACTATCAATAGATAAAACCATTACAAAAATGATTCCGCATTTAACTGAAGGATTAAACCCTTACTACATGTATACTGGTCAGAAATTTGATTATTAAACTTTAATATAGGACAGAACTATTACGAATTGATATGAAATTACAATCAATTTAGTTAGGCCCGATTTATAGCAAAATTAAATACACAGAAGAACACCATGAATTACACAATATACACCCATCCCTATATTTATTTATAACAAATGGATGTATGCCAAACATAATACACCATGCCTTAGGGCAGGCATATAAATACTGTGTATATGAGTGTTGACTGAAGGGTTCTTACATCTTGAGCATGCCTGGATATATTAACACAAATCTTACATAATCATAACTTTGAAAAGGCAATAGATTAGAAGTTACCGTAGTTACTGTAATAGATGCCCCAGTTGTGACGCAAATTCCAAAGGGGAGAGGAATGTTGAACATCACTGTCGGACTGAATATGTTTCTAAATTATTTTTTAAAATTTTTATAACAGTCATTGATACTCATGAATTGTTTAATTATTTGGATTTGTCATAATGGATATATACATATCTATAGACCTCGATAAGGTAGGCATTTCTTTTTCTTGTGGGGAAAAAGGAGGTGAGAGTGTTTATTAGAAGGGTACTGCGTTTACAACAATTACGATAGTCACATCTTGTCATCTGCTAAACCCAACCACAGCAGAAAAAAAAATATATATACATTTGCATGTGCTTGAGGGGATAACTCAAGGAACTGATAGCGTCATAAGTCTTACAATTAGAGCAGTTATGTGTTATGACTCCGGTCATTGTTTCTGCTAAAAGTAAATTCTGTTATTCCTTAAAGAAACTCTGAAACTTTACTCAATGCAGATAAAACCGTGGCCTCAATTTATCTGTTTGACTCAATGTTTACATTTTCTATTGTTCTTCCAAAACAAACTGGAAAAACTAATTTGGGCAACAACCGGTTTCATGGCAGAAAATGATTTTATATGAAGTATTTAAGATTATAAGATTATAAATGCTGCTCAAACAACCATGTAAAAGAATGACAACCTTGGACACGTTAGATTTGTAACAACGCAATAAAAATATAAGCTTCTGGTTCAACCTACAATGAAAGACTAATGAAAAAATAGTTATTCCAAAAATATTTTTCAGTCTTACAAAACACAACCATACAAAGTTTTCTTAGTAAAAACAGAAATTATTGGAATATTTGAAGGCTCGAGTTAATTACTATAATTCAAATAATATGGTATAATTTTAAACACAGAAAAATACATAAAATGTGTAGTATACAGGCACAACTTCTGCCAATTTGTCCTCAATGTTCAGGAATTATGGAAACGAATTTCTGTGTATACAACAGGTGGATCCTTGGCCTTCGACTTGCGTGGAATCGGCAATTATGTTCAGGAATTATGGAAACGAATTTCTGTGTATACAACAGGTTTATCCTTGGCCTTGGACTTGCGTGGAATCGGCCTTGGTTGTTTTGGTAAATCTAGATCTGCATATTCTAATTCTGTTGATCCTGGTGCTTTTCGGCCATCACCAACTTTTGCACCAATATTGGTCCTCTTCTGTCAAAGGAAAAAGTAAAAACTTCTTTGAATCTATATCCTCAGGTGGCATTTCTTCAGAAATATTTTAAACTTTTATTATTTGTCTTTTATATTTACACTGTAAAGAACGTTACCAATTTTAGTACCATTTATTATGTATTTACATTTTCTATGGATGCAATGATTTCCATTGAAATACAGAATCACTACTACTGTTATGACTACTAATCCATTTCAATCATTAGAATATTAAATATACATGTGAAAATTATTACTTTAAATCAAAATAACAAACTAAAAAGTATCAATATATTGCATGTGACTAATTTTCACTATTTTAAAGTATTATACGTTACAAAATATGAGAAATATTACTTAAAAGTTTTTTCTTTATACCTAATGAACCAACATAATTTGTAGCATTTAATCTGATTAACCACCACCCTTGATATGATAATATCAATAAGTACATTTTCATTTAGGACCATCTAAACATCATTGGAACCCCTCACACCCTTGATATGATGATATCAATAAGCACATTTTCAGTTAGAGCCAACTAGAACAAATTAGTACTGGTAATCATTTAGTCACAAGTCCAGACCAAAATAGAACATACATGTATACACATGTAAATGTAGTATACACGAGTAAATGTAATATGATGAATATATACAGGTTAATGCAATGGAAAATTTTACCATAAACTTCATTTGCATATGAAATGATCTTAGAATTCCTTTTGTTTAAATTCATTCTACATTTAAGATATTTTCATTTTTCATTGATAGTCTCAGAAATGCTTTATGATTTGGCAATATTTAATTCCTTTCATATCTTCCTTATTGTATCAGATGAAATGTAGAAGTTTTAGATCAAGTAAGGTTTTCTATTTTTAAGATGATACAAAATGATATAAATATAGCATTATCACTGATCTAATTAAATGTGTGCTCTATTAAAATGGCAAATGAAAAAGAAATAAATTTACTAAAAAATAAAAATGTAACTGCTTCAAATGACAAGTCTTGACAAGAGTCATGCAATGGGAATGATGGGAGAAACAAAATCATCAAAAGTTCTAGATAAGTCTGTTTCTCCTTTTCAAATGCTGAGTGTTGATCCATCAGATGTAAGACAGACTCAATTTCTACTCCAGATGAACTAGACATCATACATAGTTTTTAGGTGAAAACTCAGTATTGTTGTGACCATCCATTCACAACAAAATAGCAATAACAAGATCAACTAAAGTTGGTACCACTTAGAAAAAGTCAATATTTATGGAACACTGAAATACCTAACTTTCTTTCCACTGTTTGGTCTCTTTAGAAATTAAAGTTCTCACAAGACTCTCCCCTAGCTTAGTATGCTTTCAATAAGCATGAAAACGGTGTTTTAACAACCCCCCCTCCAACGTTTTCATATTTTACAGGCACTATCTCATGGATGATCTTTGCTCCAATGCGCATGTGATCTGGTGACTTGGCATATCATGTTGTAGTAAACATCCTAAAACCTTGATTTCTTACTTAAAAGGTTTGAAATTCTTTATTTGCACAATATACCACCTAAGGCCTAGATACTGTACTGTAACCATGTCCACTGTAACAGCAAAGATATCTAAAACCTGGCATCTTTATTATTTTCGAATTATTTTTCTCTTTTTGACGAGATTCTCCAATTCTTCCCTCACTTTCTCTGATTTATTTACACTTCTGCACCAGTACTGATTTGAAGTTAAAAAGACTCAGTGGATAACTGAATGTTTTACTTAGTAACACAATCTGAAATGGATCAAAGATAGCACATCTGCAAATGTATGGAAATGGCATAACTTGCATATATCTGTATTACACATTATTGTCTGTAATGGATAATTAGTTCACATCCTTTAGTATTAACCTTCATCTACAAATTTTGGAATGGACAAATGCATTCTGATTAAATCTGAACCCTTATTTAATTTCTATTTAGAATTTTTATATCAGCATACCTTAAAGAGTGAAACAAAAAATTGTGTACTGAGTATGTTATGTGTGTGACTCTGAATGAATCCGTGGGAGTTGCATCACTGACAACACCCGATGAATATGCGCTTCTGTTCAGGTGGAGTAACTATAACAAGGTTTATAAAATGGCCAACTATCTAGTATGATAAGAAACCTTTCACTGAAAACTCCATGAAAATACAAATACATGTACCTATTCATGAGGAATAACGAAAACAAGATTCTCAAGAGTAAGAGTACATATACATCAAAAGAGATATTTTTATTGAAAGTCAAAACAATTGTTTTGTTTTTATTGTTTAACACCATTTTTCAGCACAAGATAGGCTATACATGGCGGCCAGTATTAATGGCGGAGGAAGAACCCGGAAAACCCTGGAAAGAACCACCGACCCATGAGAAGATACTGGCAAGCTTTTTCACATACCCACATTAGCTGAATCCAAGACTCGAACCCATGCAGACAGAGGTGAGATGGCAGTGATCCGTAATGGAGAGTGCTTTAGACCACTCGGGGCCCCCCATCAAAACAATTAACCTTCAATGAGGAAGATTTTCAAAATGGCTATGATGGTGGCCATATTGAGTGTTGGCACCCTTTTCACCTGTGAAAACTTTCTGCTTGTATTCCTTCTGTGCTAATGAACACCTGACAACACACACAGCTATCACTTAAAGTTGGACGAGAAATAGCTATGCCCAGTAGGGATAAATGTACATTTCAAAGAGTATTTGCTAGCAAATCACATTTTTCATCTCACTCAAATATAAATTGTTGATACATCTAGCTGTGATAAGGGCTTTTTTTTAGTAAAACATACCTGGGACCCAGGGAAGTCACTTTTAATATGGATTACTCACCGATAGATGCAATTTAGAATTTTTTAAATCGATTTAAATTGAACTCTGTAAAAAAAACTATTCTAACACATTTTTTAAGAATTGCCTTCCCTGGGTACCATGTATGTGCTAATGTCACAGGGTTGACAAAAAATGTGTCTTTATTCTTTTGCATTTGCACACACATTTCAATACATAAGGATTAATACAATTCAAATAATGTTAACTGTAAGTACTTTTTAACTTTAAGTGGCAATTAATAATTATTGGTCATCAGCCTCTTTATCTTTACAAGTATATATTGTATTAAACATTGTGTCTCATAATATGTACTGATACATGCAACATATAATTTTGTTGTGCATTATTTTAACATTCACTTTCTTTGTTTTGCACTTGCACTCAGCCTGTCCATTTTCATCACAATGTATTCATCATCTTGCTTGTGTTCATGCTGCACTCAACCTGTATTCATGCCACATTCTACTGTCATCTCATTGCTAAAAATGCACATTCCACTTTGATCTCACTGCTAAAAATGCACATTCCAGGGCCTGTAAGCATGCCAAATGCAGCATTCCACTTTGATCTCACTGATAAAAATGCACATTCCAGGGCCTGTAAGCATGCCAAATGCAGCATTCCACTTTGATCTCACTGATAAAAATGCACATTCCTGGCCCTAGACTTTAGCATGATATATAATGCCATTTCAATCATCAGACAGGTACATAAAGACCTACGCTTAAAGAATTGATATAAAGCTTGTGACCAAATCTGTGAAAGAGAGAGAGAGAGACAGTGTGTCACTAAATAAACTGCCTTTGCAGTAAATGTAGATTAACACATTAACCCCTGGAGGTTTTTGCTGTTTTTGCATGAAATGTGAGTAGGAAACACATTTTGGGGATTATAAGTGGTTACATCCCATTACATCGATTTCCAAGCAATTTTCCATTAGCCTAATGCCTAGTTGTGCTAAAAAAAATGTCTTCAATTGGCTAGTTTGCTGGTGAATGAGCAGAAGCTGAAAAGTTGTTCTTTTTTCTTTTCTTTTTTTCCCTTCTGCTCAATAAACCAAACCAATAATTGTTCACATGGAGAAGACTCTTTATTCTAAAGGTACACCTGATCCTGCTTTTTGCACATGTTCACCTGTCTGTGTGCATTTCAGACCAGTCTACCTTAGATCGGATGCCATAAAGTCTTAAATCTGGACACAAAATCGGATTTAGACTATGAGAGCATTTTGGGTGGAAAAAAAAAAATAGTCCAAAAAATTAGTTTTTTCCCTCTTTATTTTGTAGTGCTACCAAAATGTCCAGACTATTTGCTATCATTGTAAAGCTAAATCTGTCTACCTTTCTATGATACCACCCACCTAAGTGTATCATGCATGACCTCAACGCTAAGGACCTTAGAAGTAGGCTACTACCTCATGCCCCATAAACACTGCGCTAGGGGTTAATGTGTTAACAAGAATTTTGAATAAAATTGCAAATTGTCACGGAATGGCTAAATTTGTAATTTATGTGCAGTGTTGATGCACAAGTGATTAAATATCCGAGCAGGGATGGTCCTGGCTTTTAAAAAGCTGTCGCCAAAAAAATCGCCAACATCAATATTTTGTCGCCAATTTTCAAAAAGTGTCGCCATAACAAGTAGTGTACATTTTTCCAAGTGTTAATTTAGTCTATTAATGTAAAAGGCAATGAAAATGACAAAAGATGGATTAATTAAATAAATACTTTAATTACAACAAGCATTAACAAAATGTTACAAAGTGTTACGTGAAGATCCGTCGCGATTTTACGGCTGCCCACTTGCTAAATGCAGTTTCAAAGTCAAAATTTTCATATCGGTACATGCTGATTCTCATTAAATTCTCGAGAGATGAGATGCCGAGTTTATTTCTGATGTCAGTTTTTATGAGGTTCATCTTACTGAATCCTCGTTCACAGTCAACAGTGCTGACAGGTGACACCAGTAGTCTCTCAGCAGCCGCAGATGCGTAAGGGTATATTGTCCTGGATCTCACTGCCAACTGAATCAAATCCTTAACACCTCTATACACCTTACCATTCCTGAGAACTTGAACCCTAGCATAAGCCACAAAGCCAGCCAAGTCCTGACTAACCTCTGACTGATTACCTAACCCACAAGTAGACAAGTAATCTGAAACAATGCCTGAAACCTCTGAAAGAATGGAACTGATAGCCTGTGAACCATACAAATAGGGATCAAACAACTTGGTTAGAGCACTCAAAACTATCGAATCACCCTCCTCCGTGAACCTTGCTTTTAGATTATCTATAACAATATCTATAAATTTGGCACAAGACAATGCAGCCTCTGACCTTTGCTTAGCATTATCACTAATTGTATGGCCTTTGTACTCAAAAGTACATAAACCTGATGAATCTAAACTTGGTTCTGCTGGAATCTCAGAAAGAAACCTAGAAACGTTACTACCAGACTCTAACCTCAGATTTTCAAGAAGCTCAACAGTGGAGTGGAGAAGGGGATTAACCTCGGTAAAGTCAATATCAGATCTCTGATAAGCTTGACACAGAACTGCCAAAGGCCTGAGAATGTCAGCCATATAGTGTGCTGTATAAACAAATTTGAAACAAGCAATGGGCTTATACATTGCAGGAGCCTTTGCAGAGTTGTCTTCCAAGAAGACACTAACTAGAGCTTGAAAATTATCAACAACTGCCTGTACACTACCTTCAAAACTCAGCCACCTTGTGTGGAATACCTGATGCAAGCGAGTGTGAGAAGACTCTAACACTGACTGAATTGCCTCTAGTCTACACATATTACGAGGGGAATAGGCAAAATACTTGTACATATTATTCAGTATATCTTGAAACTTAACCAAGTATCTAACCTCGTCAGCTGCAGCGCCTGTACCCAGAGCTAACCGATGTGCAATGCAGTGAGTTGCAAGCAAACCTTTAGTAGCCTCCTTCAACCTGGTAACAACACCACTCTTGCAACCCAACATGACTGCAGCACCATCCGTTGATACACCAATCAGATTGTCCAGACTAAAACCAAATGACTGAATTAAACCTAACAACTCTGAATATATAGATTCTGCATTTGCGGTTTGAAGCTGACGAATACCTAGAAATTGAGTCACTGGTTGAACACTGCCAGCCAAATTAGTTAGGTACCTAACATAAACAATCAAATTCTGATGTACTGAAACATCTGTGCTCTCGTCAAGCATGACGCTGTAAACACGAGATTCCTTGACCTCGGTAGCCATCTCATCAACTATTACATCAGCCAACGACTGCTGAAACTCACTGGTACTTCCGTGACCGTCATACGATGTGTGCTTATCTACTTTGAGGTCTGAGAGTTGGGTGGCGCCCTGAAATAGAAATAATCATTAATTTTGTATGCCATAAATATTTCATTTATTATTATACATGTTCTGACCGTGTGTGCGTGTGTGTGTGTGTATATATATATATATATATATATATATATATATATATATATATGATTAACAAAAAGTGGCATTTATACAACAATCACGGTGTACTACAGTAATATCACATTGAATATATTAAGGTTATACATGTGTTTTTTTCCTTATGTTACTGTCATTTAAGTACATAGAATATTACTGTTAACAAGCTATAATATAATATTCTCAATACCTGTGTGATACACAACTGGTGCAGCTTTGGGACAATTGTATTAGCCAGGTTGTAGTAAGCCGCCAAGAAAGTGTTCCGCATAGCACTAATAATAGCAATTTTGCTTTTGCTAATGGCAGTGATCTTCGCTGCTTTCATGGTGCTGGCATCCCGCATCACCGTTTGTGCACATGTATGACTGTTGTTACCTGAAGAAGAAAAAAAATGCATTATCAACTTTAGTTGACATTTTAATAACAATAAAACCCTATGATCGTACATTGCAATATAAGATAATTGACGTATAATGCGGCCGTCGATTGCATGCATTCCATAATTAAATGCACCCCCCACTCCCCAGAGCTTGTAGTGAATTGCTTCCTAAATCCCAAGAATGATCACTGAATGCTGTATAAATTTTCTCAACAAGCAAAGTAGGATCTCCATTCCCACGAATGAAACTTACACGAGTTAACAACTTGGCAATATTGGACCGTATATATAAGCATAAATTCACACCCAATTTATGGATTCTTTCACTCCTGTATTTTGAGAAATAAATAATTATTTTTAATTATGCAAACTTGATTTTTTTTTGTTGCTATTTCTTGTTGTGGAGTTTAAGTCTCTGTGGGATTGATGGCAAAGAAAAAGGTCAATGAGTAAAATGCAAAAATATTACTTACCCCGCCTGGATTCATGTTTGGTGACGCACTCCTTCTTCAAAATATCACAGCCAGTTGTAAATGAATTTACAAACTTTGCCTTGATACATACATCACAGAACATCTGTTTTAACTTTGGATCATATCTGAGCCACGGACGCCCAAGTTTCCAACTGTCTTGAAATTTTCGGGACTTGTTGCCCCGTTCATCGTAATGTGGTGTTGCACTTGAAGCGCTACATGTAGATGATGTTGGACTGCAAGGTTTATCATCGGGTCCAGTGATTGTTTTGTCTGATGAATTTGCACTAAATCCAAACGCTGTTAATTTTTGTAGCTTAGGATGAGATAATGAAATCGCAACGTCTAACTTGCGTTTGCTCATGATAATGTTGCACTGGCGAAGATATAATTATAATTTAGATTTTTTTCCATTTGCTTTCTATTTATACACCGTAGTCGGTACTTCAAAGGTTATCAGTTTTCTATGAAGGTTCAGAAAAACTATTTTATTGGTATATGTAAAAAAACAACAGAAGGATTAGCCATTCAATTAAATTGTTTCTGTTCTATTCGCGTCTTCAGAAGTCGGTCAGTTGTAGGTATAGTACGGTAGCATGATTGACTGTATCACAGCATACAGTACTCAGCCCAGATGTCGGCATAAGCAGATTATGATGTAACAATGCACTGTAAAGATGGGATGATCAATACGAACAAAGGATTGTTTGTGTAACAAATTAATTCCAATGCATTGCTTAGTCAGGTTTGTGGCTTCCTTTCGTTCTCCCATTTAATTGATTCAGTCCAAATCCATGATTGTATGTACAAATTAAATAACCAAAAAGTCTGTCGCCAAAAAAATCGCCAGATGGGATATTTTTGTCGCCAATAAGGGAAAAAAATCGCAATTTGCGACATTGGCGAAGCCCAGCGCGATCCCTGCCGAGGAATATTCAAATTTGGTGGTATCATGAAAAGTTACTGTTTTAACACATTAAGCCCTGAAGGATTTTGCTGTTTTCGTATGAAATGCTAGTAGGAAACACATTTTTGGGACCAATCAATTTTACATTAGTCCAATGCCTAGTTGTGCTAAAAAAAATGTTTTCCATTGGTTAGTTTGCTTAGTTTGCTGATGCATGAGGAGTGCTTTTTTTTTTTTGGTTTGCCTAATGGATCTCTAATTTTCGCATAGAGAAGACTATTTCTTCAAAATATCCACCTTATCCTACTTTCTGCTTGGGTTCACCTGTCTGTGTGCACTTCAGATTGGTCTGCCTTAGATCTGAGGACATAAAAGTCTAAAATCTAGATACGAAATTGGATTTTGACCATGGGCGAATTTTAAGTAAGAAAATAAAGCGTCCAAAACAATGAGGCTTTCCCCTCTGTATTTTGCAGTGCAACTAAAATGTCCAGATTATTTGCAATCATTGTGGAGTTACATCTGTCTACCTTTCTATAATACCACCCACTTTAGTGTATCATGCATGACCTCGACGCTACAGACATTGAAAGTAGGCTACTACCTCATGCCCCATAAACTCGGTGCTAGGGGTTAATGTGTTAAAGAAACACAAGCCATACAAATTAGAAAGTGGAACATTAGCAATTAAAACTTTTTAATTAGTTATCTTTATTAGTTAATAAATTACACTTTGTGCAGTACCAGCAATATAAAGCATTTCCATTAGCAAGTGACTGACAATAGGTACAAGGTGCTTCAAGATAAATAAATTAAAGTTTGGGTCTGACAATAAATACAACAGTTCCTGAGGATAAATAAGTTAAATCTTAAAAAATAAATGTTTTTTTTTAAAAAATAGTTCTTATTTACAATGCTATATAAGTGACTTAAATAATACTCAGCAGTACAATTAACTGGCATAGCTGGTATTGTCCACAAAGAGTATATACAGTCTAGGCAATCCTAGTAATGGCCTAATTAGGCAATAATGGCCTAATTAGGCAATCATAGCAATGGCCTGATTGGGCAATCATAGGAATGGCATAAATGGGGAATCCTAGTAATGGCTGAATTAATCAATCATAGTAATGACCTAATGGGGCAATCATAGTAATGGCCTAGTTGGGCAATCATAGTAATGACCTAATTGGGCAATCGTAGGAATGTCCTAATTGGGCAATTATAGAAATGGCTGAATTAGGCACTATCATGAGGTCTGTAAACAACCTCTGGAGCTAGTCAGATGGGTTTCATACAAATGCAAGGGATGAAAACATTTCTCATACTTGTCATTTTTAAAATCAAAGCCAATGTTGCTAAGTGGTTAAGACCCTGGACATGTGACCAAAAGTGAACAGGTTTGATTCCTGCCATTTTTATCAGTCTGGACCAACAATTATGGTAAGACCTTGGTCATTGTATTTATGTGGCAGCATTTTAGGGCACCTCAGCACAATAGTGGCTATATGATGTGAACTAAAGATAAATTTAAATTTAGGAATAAAACATAAAAAAGTGCAAAGATTTAAAATTCAGTAAAATGTACTACATAATAAAATATAATGGTAACATAAAACAAAACCTTAAAACACATCAAATTTGATATACAAACAGCATACCCTCAAAAGACACTTTACAACGTAACCTTCGATGTGTTACTGTGCCATAAACCGTGCAAATCCACAAACCAAATCAAACTGGTGTAATATAATTATTGGGCCAGTAATGTTGTTGTAGGGTTTAACACCATTTTTCAGCACACAATACGCTATACATGGTGGCCAGTATAAATGGAGGAAGAACCCGGAGAAAACCTCATAAAGAATCACAACCCATGAGATGCTACTGGCAAGTTTTCTCACATACCCACATTGGCAAAATCTGAGACTAGAACCTATGCAGACAGGTGAGATGGCAGTGATCCGTAACAGAGAGCGCTTAATAGACCACTTGGGGCCCCCAGAGCAAGTAATACTAATGTCCAGAACTTAAAACAGAAGTTCTGACTCTCCCTTTAAAGAGCTCTGATACAGCTATGTATATGTATTTCAATATGTTTATGTAATTATGATGAAGTCTGGATAACACAAGGCTTACACATGAATATATGCCAAAACTTTAATAGTGTGTATACACATGTACATATATGCAAATCCATCCTTTAAAATGAATTAATGAGAAACAATGTCAAAAGCCAAAAAGCACAGAAAGCTTAATTAATTTAAATCAGAATTTTTTATATATACATATTCATGAGGGAACTAACTTTTCATTCTAATTTATCATAAATCGTCATGCAGAATTCTCACAAATCTTACAGATAGAATAATGATGTTTACTGGGAGAATGGAGTCTATCAGGAGGTTAGACTCAATGGGACAAATTATGTTTAATTCACTTTAAAATTGCATCATATAGTTAAAACCATAGCCTGTTTTACTGTGGAAGTGGCATGTAGTGAAAACCATGCATGTTGTCCGTGGAAGTGGCATATATTGAAAACTATGGATATTTCACTGTGGAAGTGGCATGAGTGAAAACCATGCATATTTTACTGTGGAAGTGGCATATAGTGAATGCCATCGCATGTTTTACTGTGGAAGTGGCATATAGTGAAAGCCATGCATATTTTCCGGTGGAAGTGGCATATAGTGAAAGCCATGCGTATTTTCCGGTGGAAGTAGCATATATTGAAAACCATGGCATGTTGTACTGTGGAAGTGGCATATAGTGAAAACCATGGCATGTTGTACTGTGAAAGTGGCATATAGTGAAAACCATGGCATGTTGTACTGTGGAAGTGGCATATAGTGAAAACCATGCTTGTTGTACTGTGGAAGTGGCATATAGTGAAAACCATGCTTGTTGTACTGTGGAAGTGGCATATCAGTGGAACCTACCTTCTTCTCTGGCCTTATATATATATTGCCTGTTGGGGGTGGATCAAGACTGGAAGGAAAAAAAAAAAAATTCTTGAAGTCGTGTGACAATAAAATGATCTTTCCATCATATCTATTGATTTCAAGAAGTTTTATATTAATTCTGTTCTTAATAAAACAAATAAGAATTATAAAAACGTTTTTGTTTGTACATTTCAAACTAACATAGGGATAAATGTATAATGCAACTAATGTTCCTTGTAATAGGATCAAGGTCAAATAAAGGTCAGCAATGCACAAATGACCAAACCTATCTGCAAAGGTTCAGAGATATCTGTGATGTTTCTACTTCAAGTAACTTCAGCTTGACCAGATGATACACCGATTTCAGCTTGACCAAACGAAATACTGACTACAGCTTGACCACATGAAACACCAACTACAGCTTGACCAGATGAAACACCCAACTACAGCTTGACTAGATGAAACACCGACAACAGCTTGACCAGATAAAACACTGACTTCAGCTTGACCAGATGAAACAGACTACAGCTTGACCATATGAAATACCGACTACAGCTTGACCAGATAAACAGACTACAGCTTGACCAGATGAAACACCGACTACAGCTTGACCAGATGAAACACTGACTTCAGCTTGACCAGATGATATACTGACTTCAGCTTGACCAGATGAAACACAGACTACAGCTTGACCAGATGAAACACTGACTACAGCTTGACCAGATGAAATACTGACTTCAGCTTGACCAGATGAAATACTGACTTCAGCTTGACCAGATGAAATACTGTCTACAGCTTGACCAGATAAAACACTGACTTCAGCTTGACCAGATGAAATACTGACTACAGCTTGACCAGATGATACAATGACTTCAGCTAGACCAGATGATACAATGACTTCAGCTGGACCAGATGAAACAATGGCATTTTTACTTTGAATGATAACAAAGTCTGATGTCATATATCAGTCATTCTGGAGAAGTTGAAAATTTGTTTTCTACCTAGTTGCTGTGGAAGCTGCACAAATGTTATGGGAGTCACCTATGATAGCTTTGACAGAACTTATCCTAACAAACATTATTAGTAATACAGTAGTCCCCCTCTTATATGGCGAACCCTGCTGCACCGGCAAAGTGGCCTTATAAGACTGGTGGCCGTTCCAGAGGGGAGCTAAATTTATTATGAGAAGTACATGTATATTTAATGTACGTAATAAGAAAGCTACATATTTCAAAACATTAAATATCTTCGTCTAAATGAAAAATTAATCATTAAAAGGTTATTTTTGTTATAATAACAAATTTATTTCAACTGAATATACGTTACTATTTTTTCTTTCTTGTTGTAAGTGTGATATGTGAGCAGGTATTGGCACATTGCAAATGGATTCAAAAACGTCATTTACATCTTGGTACATACATAATTATCTTTCCATTTGCTCCATTTTCCCACTGCTGCTAAATAACCTTATCAGTTACGACTTTGTTTATTTAAATTATTTCAACATAAACTTTTTTTTTCCGAGTCTTTTCTACATAAAATTGTTCGGCAAGCCTCCCCCCTTCCGTTCCTCGATGTTGCTGTGTAGAATAACCGATTTTCTTCTAAAATAATGTATCCGTTAACGTGATGACATTTCAATGTTTGGTAATGGTTTATTCGGTTATTGCTAACTGTATGCGATTTAATTATGCAGACAAAACTTCTGTCGAGTGTACGAAATACTGTCTTTGTAAAGAAGCCATAATGTGTTGTCGCGTGATTTTTCCGGTCTTTGTCTGGTACCCTGTTGTTTTTTTAAGGTTCTCTGTGTGCCAATGTACAAAATCTATTTTAGCATATGCTGACCCTGTTATGATTACGTCTGGTTATAATCATCAAAGAAAAGAACTCGACATAGGTGTTAAACCCCAAACTCTATCATAACATTATTGAGCCCATTTCCTGTAAACATCGACTTTTACAGATAATGATATACTATAAATCTTTAGAAGACACTTTTAACAGCGACTTGACACTCAGAGACGTGTATCTACGATAAAGATAATCAAAATTGCTTACCTTACATCAAGATTTAATTTAATTATTGGTTCTGGATACATTTGCAGAAACAAAAGTGGCCGTTTGTGAGGGGGACATTTTACATTTTTTGTACTAAAATGCTGGCCGCTGGTCGTGTAAGAGGGGTGGCTGCTCTTGAGGGGTACTTTTGAATACAAACTCGTCGGTGCCAAGGAATTCTGGCCGTAAGAAGCGGGTGGCCGCTGTTCAGGGGGGGCCGTTTAAGAGGGGGACTACTGTATTACCATGTTTGATCAAAAACAAAATCAAAATTTTCTCAAAAACAGGTTTGGAAATAACAAGTTAATGACAGGTTTCGCTCTAAAAATTGTATTCAGGACCAACCATAAAAGACATCTGATAAAAACCATATGCTGTTATTACCATCAATTCAGGAATGATACTAGATGTCCGTGTGGACTGATCTTCAATCAGGACAGACCATTTCTGATGAAAACCATTTGTTGATTTTACCATTGATTCAGGATTGATACTAGATGTCTGTGTGGACTGATCTTCATCCAGGAGCAACCATAAGAGATATCTGATGAAAACCTTATGATGATATTACCATCCTTTCAGAAATGATACTGGATGTCTGTGTGGACTGATCTTTATTCAATACCGTAAATAAGTTTTCTGATAAAAACCTTTGTCTATATGACTATCTGCTCTGGAGAAGCTACACGATTTGAAGATGGCTTCCATGGTGGCCATATTGGAAATCAGATCAGCATGATTTCACTGAGGACCAACTAGATATCAAAACAAATTTTGTAGTGAAAACCTCATATTATATTAATACGACCATCCATTTAGGAGTGGCAATAGCAAGATTTTCAAGATAGGTTTTTGTGAAGGATTTTCTGGATATATGAACAACACCATTTTTATTTAGGACCAACTACATATCAAAACAAACTGTGTAGTGAAATGACCAAAAGTCTAATGTTTGGGATGTATATCTGTAAGTAAAAACTATGCAGTCCCTGGCCATAACTTCATAAGTTTTTCCCAGAGAATTGTCAAAATTCAACATTTAATACACAACATTAACATAATTTACTTGCCATCTGATATCGCACCATCTGGGCTTGTAATTAATCCATAATACATGTAAATCCATTGCAAAATTTGCAAACATATTTAAACTTCTCATTAATTTTGTCACAGATCAGTGTGTCTGAATTCAATGAGAAAATCAACAACAAAATTAGGTTAAGAAAAAAAAAAGCAAGTGAATGGCTCATTACATTAAAAGGTCTATGAATGTTGTCTGTACAAATTTCATACTGCTAAAATTTTCTCATATGCGTTTCTGTGTACATTTATTCATTGTAAATTGCCAATAATTAACGATAGCATGCCTATTCATTTGAAAGTCTACAGCAAGAATAATTAACAATCAGCGCATGCTTTCAGCATGCATATAACTTGTGAAAACTACAATACGAATCATTGCGCAAAGTGCAGAGAGCGACTTGTGTTTGTGAACTTGCCTTTCCATAATGGTAAAATATTTTTAAAAAAAATAGGAAATTAATAAAAAGTTCATAAGTTACATTAATTTAATTAATGTACAATTACCTACCTTTTCAATTTCCAGCTAATAAAGCTGACAATATTTACTGTTTAACTGATTGCGCCTAATAATAACACCAAGACCAGTAAACATTTTGGCAGCTTTTTTTTGTGTTGATATTTATTAAATTGTGAGAATCTTTCATCAACCAATGCATTGTCTGCTGCCTGGTTGTGTACGCAGCTAAAGAAGGAACACCTGTTGGCTATTGTTTGCGCAAGGATCGTATACAGAATTAATTGAAGACAATCACAAAGATGAGTACTGGCTTTACTCATGAATCAGTAATAAGTAACATTTCCAATTGTGTTTATTTTGGCATAACACTTTAAGAACCTGGTGAAATTATTAAATTTCAGAAGCTACGTCATGATCATATTATAATAAAATTAATGCACAAACTCTTCCCCAAAATGATAAATGTTTTATTTTGAGAGCCATGCCACAACTGCATCGTATCCAAATTTGTAATATCATGGGTGCATTATGGTGGTGTTGCACTGTAACTTCTGCTCAATGGCATTTTCTATTTTGACATGTTAAATCTAAATTGTTTTTTAATGTTCTTTATTTATGTATTTTCTTATGAAAAATCCAAACTGTAGCTGCATTATCAATCTAGGTTCCTGCTAAATGGAATTTGTTTCAGTTGTAATGCATGTAGTCCATAACAACTACCATGATATTTGTCCAATCCAGGAACACTAATACAACTCCCATGAATGAAGACCACCATATTACTTGACTTACCTTCAAGTCATTCAATACAAAATTAAATCCCTGTTACCATAATTTCTTATTTACATGTGATTGCTACCATATAATTACATATTCAAATAAGATTAAAATTATGAAGGTTTAAAAGTAAATATCAAAAAGCATACACTAAAGTTTATGAAGAATAGATAGTTTTAGTTATTACATTGAGTTGCATTATTCAGATCAACATTATATACTCATTTCTAATTACAGCATTCAATAATTCATCTATTAATATATTTTATATATCTATACAGCCAGATACCGAAAGATTGTAAATACTAACCTTTCTACTTCTTCTGTTGTTCTAGCTGTAAATAAAAAGTATAAGTGAAATTTAAAATTTCTGGGACACATCCAAAAAATTATGAACAAGAAAATTGGATTAAAATCAAGATATTCACCATAATGGGGATGAGAGAATCATACAAGCCTCTGCATAAAGTACAAGCATAATGGATTGCCTAATCAATCTACTGGACACGGCTGCAGAAGGAAGGCATTAAGCATGCACTATGAATAGCTGATGTTCACCATACCTGGTGGATTTCCTTTAACTCAAGAAGCCTGCACTCCATATCTAATGGAATTCCATCATAGATTTTATTGCAAACAGTGGGTTTCATGGCATCCCTCACTGATTTTATTGCAAACATAGTGGGTTTCATGGCATCCCTCACTGATTTTATTGCAATTGCAAACATAGTGGGTTTCATGGCACCCCTCACTGATTTTATTGCAATTGCAAACATAGTGGGTTTCATGGCATCCCTCACTGATTTTATTGCAAACATAGTGGGTTTCATGGCATCCCTCACTGATTTTATTGCAAACAGTGAGTTTCATGGCATCCCTCACTGATTTTATTGCAAACATAGTGGGTTTTATGGCATCCCTCACTGATTTTATTGCAAACAGTGGGTTTCATGGCATCACTCACTGATTTTATTGCAATTGCAAACATAGTGGGTTTTATGGCATAACTCACTAATTTTATTGCAAACAGTGGGTTTTATGGCATCCCTCACTGATTCTATTGCAAACATAGTGGGTTTCATGGCATCACTCACTGATTTTATTGCAATTGCAAACATAGTGGTTTTTATGGCATCCCTCACAGATTTTATGCAGTCACTCTGAACATTATTGCACTAAACAAATTGATTGAAAGATGCCCTGATACTCAAAATCCAACCACAGCAATTTGTCAATTTCATTCTTTTACCTGTCCGAACTACACAGCAGTAATATTTCTTGTGATATTTATCAGCGGCCTAAGTACAAATTTACATAAAGTTCGGTATCATGTGGTAACTGTCATGTCAATATATAGTACTTACGGTATCATGTGGTAACTGTCATGTCAATATATAGTACATAACGGTATCATGTGGTAACTGTCATGCCAATATATAGTACTTACGGTTATTGTACTGATAATTAATTTGTTATTGTTTGCTTTTAATTTCCATACTATTTCCAAAAACCCTTTAAAACAAATCTGTCCTGAAAGCAGGACACAAATCAAACAGGAAAATCCCATCTCAGCACAAACTCATAAGACTTTCATGTAAGACAGTTATCATTTGTAGCAATCACACTCTAGTACTGTCCAGTTACAAAACTTTGGAGGTTTTAGACCTAGAATGATCCATCTGCAAGAAAGGCTGGCATGTAGGGATGTAAATGTTTTGTGATGCCTCACAGGAAGTAAATGAACTGTCCCTACTTGGTACTTTGTCTCTAGGATGACAGTTCTTCATGTCCTTATCACATTAACCCCCGGAGCTTTTTGCTGTATTCGCATGAAATGTGAGTAGGAATCACTTTTTGGGGACTATTGCTAAATACATCCTAATACATTGACTTCCAAGCAACATTCCATTGGCCTAATGCCAAGTTGTGTTAAAAATATTATTTTCCATTGGTTATTTTGCTTGCACATGAGCAGAAGGGGAAAAGTTGGGAGTTCTTTTTTTTTGTTTAACGGACCCATCATTTTTGTATGGAGATCTGCTGCAGATCTGATGCCAAAATGTCTAAAATATGGACAAAAAATCAGATTCTGACAATGGGCGAATTTTAGGTGGAACCCCCCCCCCCAGTCCAAACAATTATGTTTTTCCTTCTGTATTTTGTAGTGCAACTAAATGCAATGCCAGGTGTTAATGTATTAAAGGGGACTAACTCTCTCCTAAGTAACGAGGTGGTTTTCTAACTTCAACACCTGTACTTGCTGGGGCACATGCAGATAACATGCACATTTTTAAAAAAATTAAACTAGTTGTACACAGAGAATTTAACATGACCTAAATTAATGCAACAAGCATTAAATAATTAATGGAGGTTGATGTAATTTCTACTAAGGTTACTGCATTAAATAACATAAATGAAACTAATATATGTATTCCAGTTCAAACTGAAAACAAAATGAAAAATTGTGAACAGTTAATTTTGATAATCCACTGGATTTTATTTTTTTTACAGCAAGGGTAGGTGGTTCATTTTGTGAATCGAACTGAAAATTGTCACTGGACAATCACAATGAACTTTCTGAAATAAAGTGACTGAGGGATATGGTTTAGCTAAAAAAAATATAAACATAATGTACTGATATAGTTTAACAGTGGCATTTTTTCCTTAAGTCTTAATTGTTTCTAAATCTTGCCTTAAGAAGAAAATGAGAATGAGCTATGGACAGCCAATAACAGGATGTCAGACTGGGTTAATGCAAGTGTTCTAAGAAGAGAAGGTTGGTGCATCTAGCAAGGATCTGCGTTTTCTACTGTGGAAGGAGTTAGCAAAAATATAAATAATAGGTAATTTATTAACGATTGCAAATCTGATTTGAGACTGAATGCAAATTATGACCTTAGTATTGATTCAAATTTACTAGGGCCTACTGCATATATAGGAAGGGACAATCACTCAATTTTCAGTGGGATGGGATTGGGGGGGGGGTATATTTGTCTCCTTTCATCACAAGATCAATAGAAAAAAAATTGCAAATATGTTAAAGTATCGAGTAATGTCTTTTATCTCCACAAATCAGAGGGTGACAATTTTTTTTAAACTTTACATAAAAAATCCTAATCCCTCAGACCATTGAACAAATTAATTAAATGGTCAAGTGCTAAGAAAGATGAGACTTAGTAATTAAAGCAGTAGCCATTGTCAACACTATTATATACTTACAAGGTTTAACATATTACATTTTTGAGTCTACTAGATTTAAAATTATCTTTCTGCCCCCTTAGTGTCAAGTTAATGATCCCATTGATTTAGCTTACTTATTTATAGGAAGGATACATCATTATATAGGCTACTGTACTGTTAATATTATAATCAGAAATTTCTATTTTTATGATGCTGAGACAACGACCATTATAGCCTTAAACCCCTGACAATTCCTTTTGTTCTCTCCTCTCTTATCCTTGCAGCTGAATTATACATTAGCAGTTCTTAGGAAACTGCAGATCTCTCTCTATGATATAGTACATTGTATTTTGATTAAACATTAGCTAATAAAGTGTATGATATAGAACTTTTTTTGGGGAAGAATATCTCATTCCTTTCGCCAACAAACAACTGACCTGTCAATTTATAAGGACAGCTCAAGAGATACCTCCATGCAATAACAGGAGTTTTCTGTCTCTCTGCCTGAAATTCTTTAGTACATGTTTGCTTGTGCCATAAATAGCTTAATCATGCCCACTATATCAACATGACCTCGTTAACACAGCCGAGATGGATTGTGACTCCAAGAGAAAGTGTGGAGCTTTTCTCTATGAGAAGTGGCAATAACTCCATCAGAACATGTGGAGACACGGTTGAGTAACTTTTTCTAAATCTTCTCCATACTCTCTCCACCTATATATATATATATATATATATATTTTTATATATGAAAAACTGCATCAGCTGTATTGTACCTGAAAACAGGATTTTGGCATTGTAAAACTCTAATTATAACATGAACCAACATGTAGTTTGACTTTTTGATTTGATGTTATTCAACTTACGAGGTTCTTTGGTGCTTCCCTTACGATAGCACAGAAAGTAGTAGATGAGTATGATGATGAGAACAATAAATGCAACTGATCCAATCACAGCACCTGCTATGACACCAGCTTCTGATGCTGAAATTAGAAAACAACGAAAAAATGTGTAATGTTGACCACAGAGCCCATTACAACCTTAAAAATATGCTACATAATTCTGACACCAACTTCCATTCCAAATGATTCTTGCATCAAATATACATTTTTTCAATTTCAACCCTTCTATAGCATAATTAAAGTTAACCCAAATTTTTAATAAATGCCTTCCAACATCTCCATGGTCCAAATCAGAACTGAGAATAAATAGAAGATAATAAACATTTATCACAGTGTAGTGACATATCAACACAATAATGGCAAAACAGTGCTCATAAAAAGTACATTATGTCCATAATGACAACCATTTTGGATGTTTAAGTGGAATGATTTTTTATCTACAATCAGCAAGACATCATAAGAAGCCTTTTAATACAAACTCCTTGTCAATATGACCATCAGTTCAGCAAGATATCACAAGAAGCCTTTTAATACAAACTCCTTGTCAATATGACCATCAGTTCAGCAAGATATTACAAGAAGCCTTTTAATACAAACTTCTTGTCATTATCACCATCAGTTCAAAAGGAGTAGCAATAATAACATTGTTTAAATTGACTGTCATGTCAACCATAATAGATGCCAGACAGATATAATTTTCATTTAGGACCAAGTTGACATCATATGATGTCTTTCAATTAAAACTCTAAATTGGTAAGACCGGCTCTAATTTATCGATCCTATGCATAATAAATTACACAATGGTTTGTAATTCTGAACTCATATTTTAACAAGTACAAAACAATCTGAATTAGACAATCGATCCATTTACTCCATTTTCTGATCACTTTTATATACTACATGCAAAGAACACCTGCCCATAAAGCAAAATGAAACATTTTTTAAAATCCCCCGACTGTCCTTTATTGATAGATTTGCTGTATCTAATGAATATATATACATGTATTTATATCAATGGAGCTTCTGTCATGTATTTACATGTGTATTTACCTGTTAGTCCATTGGCCTTTTCTCCTACAATGCCACCTAAGGTATGAACTGAAAATGAAAATCAAGAAGTTATTCAATATGTATCTACCGTCCAGGTGTCAGTTTAAAAAGCATGTTTCACTGTACATGCATCTTCTGAATCTATCAAAGAACATGTCTGCTCTAATTCACGAGCAATATATCACACTGGAATAAACTTCAGTGATCTTTTAGCGCCACACAGAATTAAGCAATGTGACCCGAAATATCTTCATGAATAATCACCAGTATTTACTGGTTGACAATCACTATTTTAAGAAAGCTGAAATGGCATGGCCACGTCACTACTGCAGGACGGCGTCCAGAGTGACAAAGAAAAAAATGGACTGACAATATCACAGAATGAACCAGGAAAAGTTTTGCGGAGACACAGGCATTGGCACATGATCAAGACGAGTGGAGGGAATTGGTCAGATGTTCAGCAGCAGTGCCTCGAAGACCACACTAGGTCAAGAGAATGATGGAAGATTAATCACTATTTTATCCAAAGTAAAGATCGTAATTTGCCACAACAATTGCTGCAGAACACCAGAGCCCACCTTTCCAAAACTTAACATTATTAATTATCTCAATACGCAAGGATAATTAAGAATTTTATAACACGGATAAATTGGATAATTAAGAATTCAATAACACGGATAAATTGTAAGTATGGGTTAGGTTATATTAAACACGGTGCCACCTCTTACTTTACCAAAACACAAAATGCATTAAATATAAAACAAAATATAATGAAACGCTTGTATTTTTTTTGTTGCTAAAGTTTCTCTTTGTTCATAAGTGTATTTGAGAATATTAATTTTGAATATACAAGTATCTTTATTGTTTAAGTGTTTTTTGGTGGCAAAATAAGAGAAGGTACATGCAGAACATGACTATTTGTAAATTCAGTTGGAACCTTGATGGTACAAAAATGCTGTAATTGAGGGGTCTCGTTTGTTCAGGGCTGCACTTTGCGGAAGCCATGGGGGGCATTTTCTTACCCTAATGTAGGCGTCCCCTTCAATAAACAAATCCTAGATCTTGACGACACGGCGACAGCTCAACTAATACGCATAAAGTGGGTAAACTAATTTATGTTTTCATCATTTTGATAATAAAATATTAATTACAATCAAAGTTAGTATATTGATAAATGGTAGGTTTAGGTTATGTATATGTATGACACTGCATCTATTTGCTTAACACATTAACCCCTGGAGGTTTTTGCTGTTTTCGCATGAAATGCGAATACGAAACACATTTTGGGGACAATTTCTGAATACATCGATTTCCAAGCAATATTCCATGAGATAAATGGCTAGCTGTGCTAAAGAAAATGTTTTTCATTGATTAGTTTGCTGGCGCATGAGCAGAAGGAAAAAAAATTGGACCTTTTTTTTTGTTTTTTTTTTGCTTAATGGTCCCATAATTTTCATATGGAGAAGACTCTTTATTCAAAATGTCCACCATATCCTACTTTTTGCACAAGTTCACCTGTCTGTGTGCGCTTCAGACCAGTCTGCCATAGATCTGAGGCCATAAAGTCTAAAACCTTTACACAAATTTGGAATCCGACCATGGGCGATTTTTGGGTGAAAAAAAAACGGGTCCAAATTCTTGAGTTTTTCCCTCTGTATTTTGTAGTGCAACTAAAATGTTTAGATTATTTGCTATCATTGTAGAGCTACATCTATCTACCTTTTTATGATACCACCCATTTTAGTGTATCATGTATGACCTTGACGCTACTGACCTTGGAAAAAGGCTACTACCTCATGCCCCGTAAAGTCGTCGACAGGGGTTAATGTGTTAAGATAATTGCGGTTTACATCAATTTGCCTACTTGTATAGATAACACAAAATATTGTAAATCATTTATACGTCTTATATATATATATATATATACACACACACACACACACAGTGTATCTCCCAGTGGTCAGAGACTGAGAGTCAAAAGTCTCCTTGGTGTCAAAACTGGGGGTCAAATAACAAATTTGGGGGTGTATGAAGTGCAAATGAGGGTAAAGAGAAACACTGTATATATCTATAAAAGCCAGTATGAGACTTGCTAAAATGAAAAAAATGCTGTTTGTTTTCAACATTGATATAAACAAATGCTCTCATATATTATTGTAAAGATTTGCAAACTTTCTTTTCCATACCTTTCCCAGCTTTTAGAGGGTGTAACCTAATGGCAGCTACATGTGCAGTACTGGAAATGGTAATATACTTGCGTGCCTTCCATACAAGAAACATGACAAAATATGTTAAGCTCTGCCAAACATTGTTATCTCATGTATGTGTGAAACAATTTGCACATAAAAGTCATAATGTGATATGCAAATCCAATTTGATTGGATTCTGTTACATGATAGACAATGTTTTTATTTTTATGTTGTTACCAGCAGCTACTAGGTTGGTAGCAAGGTGGATAACCCCCAATTTTTTTTTCTTCTGGTTTATTGACAGCATTAAATTCTTACAAGTTTTTACTGTAAACTTGACTACTTGTGCTCCATCGAAAAATGCACAATCTTCCAGAAAAGACCATGTTTTTCTATTGATAGTTTCAGAACAATCCAAGTCTTTTTAAAGATAGTTCCAGAATGATGTCATCAGCAGCCATATTTGTGGCATGCTGGCAGATTTACATTATACATTTACATTATATAGTGTTTCAAGCTGAAATTGAGTGAATCTCAAATTACTGTTACAAATATATATATATATATATATATATATATATATATATATATAAACTGAACACAAATCAGGCTTTTTGTTAGTATCTATACATGTATTTATAATTTATAGTTCATTTTTCTTCAGGATGCCTTGTTAAAAAGTGTCAATGTTGCTAGTTGCATATAGGAGAAACTGCCAGGTTGCCCATCATCCAGGTAAAATGGGCAGAGTATCATCTGCCAGTGATCTCATTGGGAAGCATCTATACACTCCAGCTCTCCTCACTAGTTATGATTAATAATGGGTGAAAAATAATCCCAGATGTGTCTCAGTGTGGGATAGCTAACACCATCCATGGAATCAAAATTTGTAGAGGCACTTTGCAAAGCCTGTTTCCGTCCACAATTTTTGACTCTCAGGTGAATTTCTCTATTTTTCATGATGAACTGTAATGTATCAGTATTACCCAACAGCAAGATATATTATAAGATTACTGTATTTTCCGGCCTATAAGTCGATACTTTTTTTTAACTTGAAAGTCAGGTCTTCGTCTTATACTCCGAATCGACATATATATGGATTGTGTCACTGAAAGTTTATATAAGTTACGTTCGTAACTACAGGTAATAAGATGAACTACAACATGGATGTGCTTTCAATTATAATAAAACAAGTATGAACTGTTTATCCAGCTGTATCAATTGATAACAGAATATAGCAGTGGTTTGTTCAGAAGTAAAATCACAAGCATGTTAGCATTGGTAATGCAATTTCACAATTGCCGGTAATATGAAATATCATGCAAGGATACAATTACTAGTGTAAAATACGAAGCTAAGATATTGATCTGGCTTCGTTTTATACTCCAAACCGACTTATATGTGAATGAAAGATGGAAAATTTACAAAACTGGCAAATTTGACTTGTATTCCAAATCGACTTATAGGTCGGAAAATACAGTAAACTTAAAAACATGTTTGCTTATAATTATCGGTTTTGAAAATGATTATAGGTTTTTGTTTTTATAAAACGATAATCGAATTCAATATTTTTTTTACCATTTTTGTAGTGAAAATTTTAAAAAATGCCAGAAAATAATTAATTCATGCATTTGTTTAGTGTTTACATTTTAATACAATATGGCCAGCAGATACGAAGGTGTGTTTGTTTGAAATTTGTGAGCGCTCCATGCAGCGTGTTTGTAAATGAATACATTTATTGTGTTGAAGGATGGAAATAGTTAGTCGACCGACAGGTCGCTAAGTTCTTTGATGTCCGAAATTGACAACAATAGACTGTTAATAGCTACAGTCTCTGTTGTTGAGGACTGGTATCTGCTGGTTGTGTCTTTTCAAGTTTACAAATATGGCTGGTCGTATAAATAAATCTGATGTATGGGAAAACTTTGTTCACAACAAATAAGTCGGAGCGGTGGTACTACTACTGGATTGCATGCACATTTGCGTAGCAAACATTCCGGAATTGCGGCTCCTTCAAATGTCCAGCCGCGATTAACAACATTTACTGGAACACAAAGAAACTGTCCTGATAGTCATCAAGAAAAAGTTACTGCTGCTGTAGCTAAGTTTGTCGCTGAAAACATGCTACCAATTTCGATTGTTGAATCCAATTCCTTCCGTGATTTGATGGCTTTGGTGGAGCCACAATATCGTCCTCCATGCCGTCAGACGATGCGCGTCTAAACGTTATGGTATGTAATGAATATCTTTATTTCGCAAGAGGCATTCACTAACTTGCATTATAAGAATATATTTCTTGTAATTTCAATGTAGGACAAAAACCGATAATTGGTTTAAAATCGGATTTCTACAAATGATAATCGGTTTTGGAAAAAAAAAGATATTAACATCCCTACTTATAATGTTAACATTATTGGTACCAATTAACACAGGTATGTTAGATCACTATTATTTCCCAATTCCTAACAGTAAAAATGAGAGTATTACCTGTAAATACCCGGCGCGGTATTGATGTGGATTGATACCACACACCGCTTAAGAGCGATCTCACTTTACACTGGAATGTAACGCCATCACTGTCCGAGTTGGTTAGGTTGTAGTACATACTAGATGTCCGGTGGTTAGAACAATCAGTTGATATAACTGGATCCTGTACAATATCAGTGGATTCAGCTGGAATATATGGTACAAAGTCAGTGGATACTCCCATCACTGATGATCTCTCCCATAAGATTAAAATATTGGAATCGCTTCCAATATCAGCTGAACATCTGTACATGATTCTAGTACCCACTTTAAACGATTTGTCATTCTCCAGTCGTTTCATCACCCCATTCTCTTCGTACTGAGCATCTATTATTCGTACATCATTTGGAGCAGCTGTAAAAAAAAACCAGTAGAAAACATTTTGAATGCCACCCAAAAGCACAAAACATACATGTTTCATTTCAAGTTGGTAGAAAGAACAAGTTGTATATGGCATATATGGATATATACATATTTACATAAAAGCCTTTTTGCATTTGTAGCTTAATGTACGAAGAAATTCAAAAGAACCTAAGATTGTATAGGTTATTTTCACTTCTTGAACATCCACATCTTATGCTATCATATTTTAAACAATGCATTTCAAACCTTTGTTTAATGCAAATTCTCTGAATGCACAATAGCAAGAGACTTAAGAAAAATATGGCTTGTCACATTTTAATCATTTCCCATTGTCTGATGTACGTAGTGATGCCTAATGGCAGCAGATTTACTTATATGTCAATGACTCAAATGCACTTATCATTATTAGGTGTACATTAATGTATTGCAGTGCTTTCCTTGTGTGAATTCACTGTTACTCACACAACTTGTTTTTTTTTGAATGACTAACCTCTTCATTTTACTGATTCAGTTGCCTGTTTGTCAGAATAACTGCTGATTTGTATTACTCAAATTATCAAAAAAAAACTTCTATCATTAGTACCACCTTCCCACTACAATCACAGAGACTGTCTAAATTATGGCTACTGTGGTGTCATTTATTTACTCAAGTCATGATTTCATGTTTTTTTTTAATAAAAAGGATGCACTTACATTGGTAATTGAAATAGTGGATTTTCCTCTCTTGAAGCTTGCATAATTTACAAGTGTTTAATTTCATGTAGAAACCTCCACAAATATCCACCCAAAACAGGAATACACAATAACCAAACTATGCATAAGGTGCTTGCTTGAATGATTAAAACAATGAGAGCCCATAAACCACAAGTAAAACACAATCAATCCCATAAACTGCTATACCCAAAATAAAATTCAGCCAAAATCAATCCCATAAACTGCAATAGCCAACATAAAACACCAGCCAAAATCAATCCCATAAACTGCTATACCCAAAATAAAACACGAGCCAAAATCAATCACTTCAACTGCTATACCCAAATAAAACACCAGCCAAAATCTACACCTTAAACTTCTATATCCAACATAAAACAACAGCCAAAATCAATACCTTAAACTGCTATACCCAACATAAAACTCGTCCAAAAATCAACACCATAAACTCTTATACCCAACATAAAACTCAATCCTTCAACTGCTATAGCCAACATAAAACACCAGCCAAACTCAATCCTTGAAACTGCTATACCCAGCATAAAACTAAGCCAACATCAACTCCTTAAACTTCTATACCAAACAAAAACCTCATCCAAAATCAACCCCTTAAACCCATGTAACAACATCAAGTGAAGTGGATCTTACATCAACTGCAGGGTTCTCAATAGATTTACAAACTGAAGGGTCAGTTGACACTTTATCCCAAAATCTCAGGAGTCAAAACTAAAATCTTGAGAGTCACGTCTTTCGGACAGTCATGAGCCCATGGCTGTGATTCCCCATTATTGGTGGAAACAACTGATGTTTAAAATTTCTTGTCTCATGCTGAATAATGTGAAATACGTGTTCTATATTTTGTAGGAAATATACAATCTCATTTTTGTAAAAGTCTTTTTCTTTCTAACTATGTTACTGTGTCTATTTTGTATATGAAACAGGATTATTTTAAACTTTATTATATTTTCAACTTTGCAACATATTCTTTTATCAACTGCTCAAATCATTTTATTTGCAACATATATACCCATACAACTATGAAAGTTATATATTATTTAAATATCAATAATGTACATCACAGAATTCTCAGTTCACTAGGACACATGTACTTCAATTTTTTTTAAAATTTCAGAGATTGACTTTTCTTCTTCTCTTCAGAGCTGACTAATTTAAGAGATTATGGTACTAGTAAATTCAATAATCAGAAACGTATCAGTCCTTCACAAGCTAGACTCCTTCTTGGTATACTAAAATAATGCAATGGTGACTTTTTCATTTATATAGGGATGCAAACTCTTCAGGGTCAGAAAATTCATCACTGCCAGGTCATTTCCAAGACAGAGCAGAGGTCTCAGAAACACTTAATTATGTGTATTTTGATGCAAATATGTTCCCACCCAAGCTGCTAGTTCAAGTCTTTGAACTTGCCGCCCATCATTGCAACATGTTCTTTTTGATGTACCCTTATAAATACAGCAGGCACATCTGGGGGCATTTTGACCACTGAATTCTGTCATTGTAAATATCAGCACAGCTAAAATGATAAAGTAATCAACATATTCTCACTCAGCAGGTTGTTGAAGTAGGACTGGCAAATCTTTCAATTTGCCGCCCAGCTATCTGCATGTGTATGGAGGACTCCTGCATGGGTGATTTTCTGGGTCCCATATCAAATATTTGCATCCAAATACATGTAATTAAGCGTTTTCAAGACCTCTGTTAGCTTGCATTACTGTTTTCCTTACTGATTGTAGCCAACTAAATAGTGTGTGTGACCTTAAATTCAAGACACATCAAGACTGACAAAACATTTTGCAAATTTGGATAAATATTTTGGGGTTCAATGGCAAACTGACAGATTTTAATGAGATTCAGAAAAGTGCTAAAGTTTCTAGAATTGACAGTTTGGATGGAATAGTAGCCAAGTGTAAGAAAGTGTGTGATGCCTGGCTTAGTGTTTGGAATACGACCATTCCTTGGATTGACAAAATTGAGTCTCACCACGAAGGAGTAGCAAGAGTTACACCAATGCCAGGAAAGGTCACCAATATTGGCACAAAACCCTTACCAAATTCAATTGACAAAAATAAAATTCAGAAACACTTACCAACTGAAAAGCGTCAATTGTCACCAGAATATTATATTCGATATAATATTAAGTTTGGACAAATGGGAAATCACCCCTATGCTAACACAACTTGAGATATGGCAGCCTATTCTCCACATGGCTGTGAAAAGATGTCATGTTTATACAACAGGCAATGGAAATGAAATACATTACTTACATATGTACTTTGGACTCCTTCCGGCATTTCAGCCAAACAATAGAATTTTTAACCAAAACAACACATGATCCAATATTTATAGAAAAGACGTATCATTGTGCAGAATTATCAGACATGTAGAATAGGCTGACATGACTGTACATGTCAGTGTTACAAAGAATTTGGAATTTAAAGTCCATGGAAACCAACAGTTCTTCCAATCTGTAAAGGTCAACATTGTCTGGGATGAGACTGCTGGTGGGAATCCTATTTTTTACCATAATTGATGTCCTGGACTCCTTGTTTCAGTGTATCTCCAAGGGGTGCAAGACTGAGAGTAAAAAATCTTGGTGTCAAAACTGGAGATCAAACTGAGTAAAAAAACAAACTTTGGTATCAAAACTGGGGGTCAAATAAAAAATATGGGGGTCTCTGAAGCACAAATGAGGGTAATGGAAAACACTTGTTTTAAAATCCTAGTGAGACCTCTGCAGTGACAGAAAAGATAATATACTTCTTTTCACCACTGTGATTTTAAAGATGTCTGCACTGAGTGTTATGTATGTTCAATTTTTTATGAATGATTATTTATTAAAAAATTTGAGGTTTTAAATGCTTTGCCAATTTAAGCACATTAATAAGCAATAGAACATGACCCGATGTTGAAAACTGCCTTAACGAGAAGCCATATCCAACTGATTATTATTTAAAGATCAATCCGAAAAAATGCTGATATTTTAATAAATTTATTCTAGTGAAGTCATTGATGATTCCAAACTTTTCAACAACCCACTAATTGGAGTAACTTGCCATTAAAACAATTTAAGTTGGTCCACTTTTGTTGACAACCGGCTTCACAAGCCGCCACAATGATATGCTCTAGTTCTGACCAACTGATTATAATTTGATGTCCAAACATACCAATGCTAATATTTAATCAAAAGGCAGTCCATTCATGTCATAATTGTTTCCTCTTCCTCTATCATAAACTTCAAACGTAATCTCAAAACAAAACCAATCTAAATCTGATGAACTTAAGCCTGACTTCAGTGAACTGTTAGCTCTGCCCAGTTCATGTATATCTTCCATTGGTGCGATATAATTATTGGTTATCAGTCTAAACTATTGTTCAGCAGATGTCAATAAGTGCCTCCTACAGTAAATTTGTTATGGACAGCATATTCTTGGCAACAAAGTAAGTTGGAAGCAAATCAAGGATAATTAAAAATGATGTTTCTGCCCAAATCTACGTCAGTAAAAAAAACCACACAAGTCGAACTTTCCACATGTAAAAATGGGTAATTATAAAATTCCTTGTGTTAAAACCCGAAGGTACATGTCTATTGAAAACCATGAACTGTCATATTCAAGTATCACGTAGATCATTGGAAGGGGAGCGGTAACAATAATTTCAAGCAAGCAAACAAAACCTTTCTTAAGCAATTACATGACATTAACAGCCACTTTTTCAAGGTCTCTAACACAAAATTATTGAAAAAATTAAGCTCAATTAACATAATGCAAAATGAATGGCAGTCTGCTAGCCTAAGGCCAGTAAATTTTCACATGTGTATGATAGTGTATTGTAGTAATGGCTAGTAAAGGATTCATTAGGACTCTACATTTTTCATACCGCTAGTTATTCTGTGTATAAATTTTATAACTGATTAATCATCCACCTGTTTAAGATAAGTTTGACAGTACCTGGACCTGATGTCATGCAGATATATCAACCAGAAATCATGATATATATTGAAATTTCAGCAATTCTGTGCGATTTCAATTTTTTTAACGTAACTTTTTAAAAAAATGAATGATATCGCTACAATGTCTGCAGTGTGGGAGTTTATAGTGATGTCTAGCACTGGGACATCATGCAGCAGACATGTAGCATGATGTCCCACCCAGTCACATTATCCTCAGACCAGGCCGACCAGCCCAAACACTAACTCAAAATGTTGTGCACCAAGCGAGGCAGCTGTAAGTACTTTTTTAAAAGTCTTTGGTATGACTCAGCCAGGGATCAAACCCACGACCTCTCGCATCTGAGGTGGACACTCTAACCACTAGGCTTCAGTACTTGTAACTTTAAATGAAATGACAGCAACATATGAATGGCAGTATCAAAACAATTGTATATAAACTGAAAATCACATGTTCATGCAACAGTAATGTACTTACTTATAACTGTAAAATTTTTACTTTGAGAAACAGGTGAAGCAGCTTTTCCCTTCATGTTATAGGTCATTGTACATCTGAACTCTGCTTGGTCACTACAGGTCAGACTTCCCCCATCCATGGTTACTATCAATGTACCAGAGGTTGGAGGTCCCCCTACTGTCGAATGCAAAATACTCCCATTAACATTTGGTGATTTCATATCCAGTGGAAAGTTTGTTGTATATTTATAGTCATCTACTGCTGCAATATCGACAAAGTCAAGATCAGTAGATCGTTTTCTTGATATTTCAAGCCTGTAGACAGTTTCTATGTTGTCTGTTCCATCACTCAAACACCTTAATTCTAACAGTGTCACAGGAATTGCTGAACTCGAACCTACCACCATGGAAGATGGATTAATTATCATGGAAACTCCTTCAACTGTAAAGAAAATGTATAATTATAAGAACACGTGTTAGATAACACATACCCAACCCCCAAAATGATAGTGACTGAAAGACCAACAAAAGTATGTACTATGGTATGGTTCAGAGATGGATTGAAAGATGGAGATACAAATAAGCCAATAAAGCAAAATCTTTATACTCCTTCCAAATTACTAAGAATTATACATCAACAAACAATGGTTCCTGGAAGTGACTAATGAAATTATTTCCAGCCATTCAAGATAAAGCCATTTTTATCCTTTTAGCTGGTGAGTGATGATGCTAGAGTATCTCTGATATTTTTCAGCAATAATACTATTTTCAAATAAGCTTGCTGTGGTGGATACATAAGCTATTGTACTGCCAAAATTTCCATTTAACACAAACAAGACATCATCCGAATAGGACCTAACTGGAAATCGCCTCAGACATTTGCTTCGGCCGAATATCCGGTTTTTCGGTACTATTCGGAAGTATTCGCCTCGGCAAATAATATGCGTACAAATGGTTACAAGTAAAATAATTCAATAAATATCAAACTTTTTAAATTCTTTTTTTAATATATAATAATTTTAGTTAATAATAAAAATTTTCATCTTAGGCAATATATACGGTATATGGTACACGAAAAGTTTAAGCTTCGCATACGATAATGAAATAAATGGTACTCTCTGGAGTCACACCTACTACTCTGTTCGTGCCTGGATCCGGCAAATAGTACATCCAAATACTCGGATTCGGTAATCGGCGAAAATTATCTATACGGTTAGGCCCTGCATCCGAAGTCTTCTGGTGAAACTCTATGTTCATATGACTTTTCATTCCTGCAAAATTCTCAGTGGCCATATTGGTTATCAGACTGGCACCATTTCCATTTAGGACCAACATTGTAAAACAAAAATATTTAGATCAAAGAACAATGTTGATATGACCAACTAGTGATGGGAATCGGTCAGAAATTCATAATCGATAATCGGTTCCTCTTAACCAACTGATCATTTATTATAATCAGTTCCTAAGAGCAAATTTTAATTTTTGTTAAACAGTTATATCTTTGATCAAGAGTTCAATATGTTTATAAATGTACAGGAGTAATCTCTTAATGACATGTATACTTTAACCTGACAATAATATTACATTGTGTGTTACTTTTGTTCTACAACTTTGTTAAATGAACGCAAACTTCTTATGGCTGATCAGTCATATGTAACTGAAATACTGCTACAATCCCCTGAAATTCTTTCATTCACATGTGATGTATCTATAATTTTAAGTATAGATGGACATGTTTTTCTTGTTTGTCATTGCTTATTAAATACTACAAAAAATTTTGCAATTTAACTGAAACAAATCAACAAAATTTGTTTAAATTTATTAACTCAACAATTTAACAACTTGACCATGTAATAATGACTTCCTATATGTTCCTAATTGTGCATCGTAAGGTTTTTTTATTTGTAGTTGTGAAGGGATTAATAAATATCAGGTCAACTTTAGTGGCTGGGAGTTTTACTAACATTTGTGCTTTGCATACACCGAAAAAGTAGTCTCCCATTACACACAATCGATTATGGAGTTTCACAATCGATTATCTTATTGGTTCGCTCAACCAATTGATGATCGATTATAATCGATAATCGGAACAACACTATGACCAACCATCAAGAAGTAACGACAAAGATTTTCAAGATGGTTGCTGAAGCAATATTAAAAATCACAAAGTTTTCACAATTTTCATGAATGACCAACTAAATAATATTAACGGTACCTTTAATCAAAACTGAATGATGATATGATCAATCTACAACAAAAACTATTAATTCAAACTTTAACCTCCTGGGTCTATTTTTTTTTGGTACACAATTGCAGGATTTCCTAAACATCATACCCAAAAGTTCCACCAAGTCTGCAAATATGACATATTCTATTTTCAAGCTCCAAATCTAGGCCTTCATGAAGTCCATCCTATATTCAGAATATTCCTCCCGTTTTTCCAATATTGGTGGTAGTTTGAATTTCCCCCATAAAATTTCAAATAATGAATAGTAGACATAATATTGGTATTGACTGCCCACACGATACAAAGGTTGTGTCTTGTAGTTTGGCGTGATAATGTGGTGCTACAAGCGGTTCACCACGCTATGTTATGTCAGCATGATATGGCTCCTTAGTTAACAAGTGCACACCTTATTGATCTAGAGGATGCTTTCTTAATATACATGTCAATCAAAGTTTCATAAGTCACTTTTCACACAACATTTAACAACAAGCAAACAATTATATACTGGAAGCTGCTTTTTAAATATGTAATAGTAATACATTTTTCCAAAACATCAATAATTTATCTGTCTTTCTTTCCATCTAACTCATCGTGATTCCTGATTTTGTTTGGTTTACCTTTATCAGTTGTCTCACATATATGGTTATGTACTGTAATAATTGGGGAACTTGAAATACACAAAACTAGCACAGAAGAATCCCCAATCTACCAAAGCTTGCAAAAACTAACCTGAAAGTACCCAAAAGTATTAAAATATATCCCAAAGTACCACACATCCACGATGTTATCCAAATCTAGATGTCAAAACCAAAAATTATGCTGTATTTCCTGGGATTAATAGCCAGACCATATGAAACAAGAACACTATATTGTTATGGAGAAATATGTGTAATTGTAATGATGTAGTTTTAAAATTGCACTAGGTGTGCCAACAGCATTTTATTAATTTTGTGCATTTTGTTTCTGGCACTGTGGGGTCCCTGGGTTGAATTGCTGACCCTCTGTCTGCTACTTGCATAGTTTCTCAATTACTCGTCATAATGACTATCTGCCATTTGACAACAACAATAACGATGTAGTATAGCAAACATGCTAGTTACACCTTTGACTTGTTAACTGTGCCAAAAAATGTATCTTCAAATGATAATGCAGCCGATAATATTGATACTTGTATTTCATGTTCATATAGTAATTTCATACAAGATTTATTTAAATAAATCATGAAAATCAATTTTAAAGCAGCTTGAGAACATAATGATGTAAAAGAAAAGTTACTCCAGAAAATGTTAATCCATTTATTATAAGTCTTTCTTTATTAATTTATGTTTATGCTGCCTTTGAGGTAACGTAATTAAAACTACAGAACCAAATGAAACAGTATTTAGAAGCATGCATAATTTCGTGATATGGAATTTTGATTAGGAATACATTCTGATGTAAATATGTCGATATATTGGAAGATAAATAATTTAAACTGCGGCTTTTATATTTCTTGGTTATGAATTACAATTTTCATCCACAATCTAACTCAATTACTGAAAGCAAACAGTCACTTAAGTGTCTGAAAAATCAAGACAATGAAGCATTATTTTTGGGACCAACAAAGATGACAAGCAGAATTTCAAACTTTAAAATAAAGCAATCAGTGGCTATATGCTTTCAAAAGAAGAAAAAATAATCACAACAAAGCAATAGGTAAGTTGGTTCTCAACCATTATTCAAAATGCATATAGGTTTACATTTGTTTTTCAAGTTATGTTTCCATTTTCTTTTACATCAAATTATCAACAGGATGTGCTTGTATGTTTACTCTTGTGCCATAACAAACATATGGTACCTGCTTGGAAGTGTGTCAATTTACACTTGCTGATTGATTAATCAAACAGCATGATTTGAACCTTCCAGGCATTTCAATTTAGTTTTGGGATGTTTGCGTATTTCATGCTGGCAGTAATAAATATTTTAATCTATCTTTGAGAGAACTTAATAGTCATGCCAAATGAACATCTCAAGCTTCAGTTAATTATTTCAAACACAGAATTTGGACAATCTATTATAAAAATATGGCTGAACACTTTGTCTATGAATTTATGATCCAGATTACATAAAAAATAGGTCAATGTGATCTAAATTTCATTCATGACTGATTCAAAAGTTGTTCAAACAATATTACCCATATGCCTATGGTTATGCAACTTGTGTGGATATTCCCTTCCATCATTTCAAAAGTGGGTCACTATAACATACATTTCATTCTCATTATCTGTCTCTAAACTTAACGAGATCAATGCTGGGCTGAGCTCTTTTCTGTATGATAGATAGGTCCTATGGCATAATAGGTCATGAGATTTTGTTTTTGTTTTTCTTCAGGTTATTGCTCTTTTTTAATATTAAGCTTGTGTCAGTCACCTATGGGCTGAGCAAATTACATAGCCTGAAAGTCGAGCAAGTAAAATTTACCCAGCTGCAAGTCCAATACAGTATATACTGTCTATTATACACTTAGACTGCAGTTAACATCTACCATTGCAACTGCTAATATGTACTACAATTACGATAATTGTGGAAAAACTAATTCTTTTACATTACGAGCTGACACTGAGTAAATTGCGATTATATAAGAGTAAACAAGTAATCTAATGATCTTGATCTACGACAGTCACCCTTGACTATTACATGTCAGTGATGCAATGGGCAAAGGATGAACAGAGTAATAGTTAAGTAATTAGTAAAACAAGAAAACAGGAAAGGTTTTTTAGGTTACATATTCGTCCCTTCATCCCGGACCTTTCAGACTACCATTGTGGCAGAGAAGTAAAATTTTCACCAAGCAGCAAAGCTTTGGGAATCATTGGGTTCTATCTGTAGCTGGCTTATGGCCCAGAAAGTTAGCTGAGATACCCTCCGCTTGAAGGATACCAAACCAGGAACTTCTACAATGAAATTCCAAGTGCAAGTGGTGCCGGGGAAGAAACTGAACTTACATCTGTTTGTAGAAGTAAATATTTCTTCTTGTGGTTTGCTCTAGTTCTGCTGGAAACAGAGTCCGATATTGGTCAGCAGGAATATCTAAAAGGTTGATGAACATCCTATAAAGCAGAGACAACTCTGCCTTGTTCTTTCTAGACTTTAGATGGTCCTTGCGCTAATGATGTTGAAGCCAAAAATAGCACCAAGCTCAATATTTTGTCACGAATGTAAAAAAAAAGAATGGTGCCATTTTCATAATATAAAATTGAAGAACAAATTTATTTTTGTGTGGATAGAAGCGACATTTGAAAGAGGTAACCTGTCGTCGATGATTTACAGTTTACTAATGACTTACACATGTGTATAAGACTCCACAGCGCACAAAGTGCTGTACATGTATATTAAAGATCCACGAATTTGAGCATGGATCACATGATAGAAAATTTATATCATTCACATCGCATTAGAAATTCATATGTAGAAAAAATACTAGTTCTCATTTGATCTATATCCATTGTCAACAAAAACGTCACAAAATAATTCAGAGAGATATATTTCTTGTTGCCAGGAGCATGTGGCTAAATATATGCATGTAGTTGTTTACATGCTGAATGTGATGGCCTAGAGTTTGGTTAGCTGAAGACAGCTATCATTTTGTCGTAATTACTAAGGGAATGAGGTTAATAGGGAAACAAAAGCATGTGAACAAATTATAAAGTTTAACAACATATTTGCGACCAAATTTCTATGGTTTGAACAGATTTAAAGTTTAATTTGCTTTTCCTGCCAACTTTGGTAGTGATCGTAAGAGTAAACATTTTCCCTGCAAAGTAGAAACTTTCAAGGCACAAAAAAAATCAGTATAATCACTTTGGAAACAGAAACAATCAAATTCTTTTGCTTTAACTTAAGTTTGGTGCGGACTTCCCTTGATGAAAGGTGCTTCGTTTTACTGAAGATGATAGCTAGCTTGCTATGATGAAGGGTGCATGGGTTGTTGAAGTCACGGTTAAATGCTGACTTTTGAGAACCAAATAAATGTCAGTCTGTAGCTTCAGTGGTAACACAAAAAACAATTGTATAGCATATATTGAGATAAATTTTAGGGGGTTTCATTTGCTTATAATTTCTACAGATCAATCAATGCTTCAAATGAAATCAGTTTTCTTTGAAGATTCTGCGAGACTATATTTTTGGAGGTAATTTTTTCTTTCTTTTAAAAAAAGGACATTTTGTCAATTGTAGCTGTTACTGTTTCTGCCTTCAGATGTAGACTGATTTTAACTAATCTGGTCCCAGGGTATCACATCATACAGTTCCATGTTAAGGCTTCTGCATAAGCGGGTTATGTTGAAAAAAGAGCACTTAAGATGCATTTGTTGATATAAAGGGTTTGTTTTTTATGGAACAATGGATATATCCCAATTAATTTTATACCCAAGTTTGCAGGTACCTTTTGTGGTCCCTTGGAATTTCTCCAAACCCAAGATGGTATGTACAACTTTAAACAGCCCAAAAATGTTGTTGCCAAAGAAATTGCCAGAGTATATTTTCTCACCAATAAGTAAAATAAATTCACAATTTGAGACACTGGTGAAGCAGATCACCATCCTTGTTTCAGTTATGCCCATTTCAGTGTTCCAGCATTGTGATGCTAATGCTGGAATACCTATACCGATTCATGATATATCTAGCTGGCTTTCCCTGTACCGTCTACAACTTATGTATCTGATCCTTGGTGTGGGGATTCCAGAAGTTGATCAGTATTCGATATGTTGTGCTCTTTATTTCCCCAATACTGATTCGAAGGTTTCGTTGGAGGTAGTGCTACAATGTAATACCTCGCCTCGACGCAGATATTTGTTTTAGGCGTCTATAGACGCCCAAACCATTGATATCAGCGACGAGTTCTCTTTGTTAAGTATCTTGTTAATATGGTATTTCCTTGACGGTCCTTTTAAAAGTTCTACTCCTGATTTGTAACGTCCTCTGCATTACATTACGTACGCACCTCTCAAGCATAATAGCTGGAGTTGATTGGAGACTTCCTCCACTTACCTGATAAAACGACTCAGTTTAGAGATGATCAGACTTCTTCACTTACCTGATAAAACAATACTTAGTTGCACCAAGCAGAAAACGGTTAAACTAAGGCACATTTTCTTTTTGCAGAAATATATTAGTCAAGAATTTCGCGCGTCTTTGTGTACTAATTACGTATTCAAATGACTGTCACGCTTTTTATATCAATTACTAAGAATCGTTAGTCACCGTGTACATGTCTAAAGCGGGTAACCAGCTTAACCGGAATAAAAGTATTTACTAGAATAAAAACGGAATAAAGTTATTTACCGTAATAAAATACCGGGATAAAAGTAATATACCGGAATAATTGAATAATGCCAAAATAAAGTGAAGACTAACTAGTTACGTTTTATGTATTTGTAAGCGAAATGAGGTGAGTTTTTTTGGCAACTAAAAAATTGCAGTAATTGATGACAACATAAATTGCAGATTGATTATATTATGTGCAGTCGACTTCCGTAAAAAAATACAAAATAAAATAAAACATTGACATTTAGTAATGAATTCTGCAGGAAAAATAAAATTTTCAAATAAAACATAAAAATTAAAGTTAACTCAAAAACATGGCCCTCTAATGTATGTGTACTTGGCTAGCGAAGATGTGTTACATATTCAAATTATAAAAAGAAAAGCTGTACTTTTCACTTTAAAAGTAAAACGATCTAACATAACATGATTAACATCGAATAAATTAAACAGCACTGATATAGCACCTTTAAATATTGATAAAAAAATAAAACAGGCTGCAAATCATAGTTGGCTGGTGAAGTCGAAAAATATAAATACAAGTCTGATATCAGAAAGTGGTCATCATTTTACACGATAACAAAACAAAATGTTTAAACGTGATTCCGACAGCATTTGACATGGTTGCACCAGTTCTCAAGGATGAGTCTATACTCGAGTTTCAATATTAATCTTAATGAAGCACGACAGCCATATCAGAGTGGTCGAATTGAGCTATAAGTTCAGGATACAAGCTCATATTTATTACCCGTTGAAGCGGTTATTGAAGTAGAATGAGAACTTGTAACATACGTCGTCGCTAATATTTAATACGGAGTTAATAGCAGACTTGGTTTTGGTAATAATGGTATTATTGCGTTATTATGAATATACATCATCGATGCAAAAAGTGATTGAATCAATTTAAGATTGTGTTGACGTCTAGCAATATCTTCAGATGATTATACAAAATCAGCTGGTCCGTCAGTGATATTTGCCGAGGATAATATTGACCATACCGATGGCAGTCCATATCTTGAGTAGAACAAAATACTGCAACTAATCTACAACCAGCTGAGTTTGGTAATACACAAGCTACTGTTTTTGCTGTGTTAAGAAAAAACGATCATTTTAACTTAGGTTTTAGATGACGCCAATTATTGTTAAAAGGTGATAATATAATATTTTCATGTTAAATTCCACTAGTCCCACATATTTTGGATTTTTCAGAATTGATAGAAAAGTTATTTTTTGAGTCAGACATAGTTGTACTTGTCGAAAAGGTTGATGATAATAATATTATCAAGCGACCGATCGGTGATGCTGGTAAAGTATACTTACAAAACTTTTATTGTGGATGCTGGTAACGATTCCATCACTCTTCGAAGAACAAAAATTACTTTATTTTATGGATAAAGGTGGTAAATCAACATTAGCATTGTTAAAGGTAACCACAGACAGCGTTCAAAGTACTGTTGATGGTTTATTTACATGGCATATAGCATCGCACAAAGTTGTTTCTGCACCACGATATATTTTCGTTGTTTTACAAAATAATAATAGATTAAATGATCAAACACGCAGTATAATGATATTTGACAAACTTAGAGTTTTTGCTGTTTCATTAAAAAAAAAGAATAAATAACCAGCTGAAGATACATGATCAAATTTTGAATTAAATCATGTCGTTTGATGACATTGATGGGGCGTGATCAAAACTAGATACTGGTTCGCAAATATCAGAAATAGGTTTTACAAATTTGTATAATATCTTGTACTTTTCGCTGGAACACCGGGATTTCGTTAGACAATCTGTCTGTCGTTGAAATACATTTCGAGCTCGCGTAGACAAACATGTTGGCGATATACCTAATTAAAGAGTAATCGCTGTATTTATCAGCGATAAAACAATACTACTTGAAGGTGTTGGTGGACGAATGATAGTCAGTCATGCCCCAGTAAACAGATGTAATTAAATCGCTCATGATATTATAAAATGTCATAGCATCATGTTAGTTTCACTCTGATTCCTGGTCAGATTAAAAAAACTATAATCAGTTTCACAAGAAAACTTTGGAATAAAATATTACTATAAAAGAACAGATCACAGGCGGTACAAGTAACGTCAACTAATAAAGCCAAAGGGTCAAAAGCTGGCGATATAATTAATCTTACTGTAGATGTCATTAAAATCTCACTCAAGACTAGAGATATATTTCCGCTTCTTTCAGCTATACCAACGTTAATAGCCGCTGCAGCTCCAGCTGTTGCAAAAGCAGCTGCACTTGATGTTGTTAGAACAGCTTCTGAAATGGTACTAATGAAAGCAACAGGTCGCTGTATAAAGACTTCAATAAGAGGGAAAGGACCCAAGACTCCCAGGAACTCCCATTGGTGGTACGTAAAAGGTCTCATACATTCCGGGACAAAACCCCTTGACGCAAGACATATCTTTCCTATGTTCAATGTTTATTTAATTGATAATGCTCAGCGATTTAATATCAACAACTTCAGATGTGTTTTTATGCATACCCATTACCAAAACAACCAAACAATATTGAAGCTGGTATCATTAATCTCAATGAAAAATCTGGTGTAGCTATTCATGTGGAAATGTTAATTACAATTCGTATGGACTGGCACCACCAACATAATTTTTAAAATATGTTAGCGGACTTCAAACTCCGATCTGTTATTCAACATTACCAACACAGACAATAACAGATCCGCCAATATGTGGCCGCGAAGTAATATCTATACTCGACGCTATGTCAAAATGTTCCTATGCACCTCATACTGTTGTACATACATAGTTATTTTTTTATAAAAAAAAATAATTACTAATCATATAATGGTTGATATATACGGACGATCTTCTATAAAAGACAAGAAAGAAAAAAATGATTGGTCGAATTACGCAACTAGAGATGATATTTCTGATCTTATGAACCTCTTTGGAGTTGGCCGGGTTGAAGTTCTTTATTGTTCAGAATAAATAGAGTAACATTAAATGGGTCGATATAGTACGTAGAGTTCGTGGTGTTACCAAAGATAACATTCCAATATTTACTGACGGCGGTAGAATCAGAGATTCAATTCATCAATCACACCTATCAGAAATGAAATTATAAGGAATTGTTGTTAATTTTTTACGATCCATCGGTGATACAATGAAACGTGAACTCAAGATGGGCGGTAATTCTATTACCGCTTGACCAGAACCAACATCAGATGAAGATGCCGTAAACAAAATTATGCAGACAATAATTATACTACAGTAGATACCTAAATAAACACGCTTTGATCTGAGTATGACGTTCACGTGAACATGTTTTTAATCTCTTGCTGACGTTAAGCTCTCTGAAATTAAAACAAAACTCGGCGATATTAAAACATCTCTGTCAGATATAAAAACTATTAATCAACGATTAAGTGTTATCAGAGATCCTAAATAATTTTCAGAGCTAATTAGAATAGCGCAGAGTAATGTCGATACTATATGAAAAAATTAGTTCATGTTATCAGTGGAATTCCTGATATTGTTAAGATTTCTTTTAATAAAACAAATTTGGTTAAAAATCCTCACTACCAGATCATCAATGTGGTATACACAGCGTCATCAGGATCATCAACATGGTCACATCAAAATAACTATCAAAGATGCGCTGAAGTCACTTGCGTGTATATTATGTCCATGTTCAGCGGTACAAAATGTAGTATTTTACATCGTATCTCTGGCGTCATTAAACCGATACTTTTTCCAGAACCCTATCTATTGTGTTAAATAAAGGGAACAAAGAAACATTTATGCTGGAACCATCTGATAAAAATTAACCTCAGGGTCTTACTGGTGGGGGTCTGTAATTTGTTGCTGAATCACATCAATTGATTACTTAGTAATGAAAATATGATGAGCCCCAATCGTCGTTGAACATTACAGATACAATCAAACATGTGAGTGGCAAACCAAACTGAAAATATCGTTGACAAGTATGCAGTAAAAGTAAAAATACATCGCAGACATGTAGTTGTCATTCGGCTGGAACCGGTGTATTTCTCTTAACAATAATAACGACGTCACCAGCAGTAGTAGCAATTTTCGTTTCAGTTGCAATAACACTTGCTGATATTCTTAATATCATCGCAAAAATATCTACATGTAGGGAAAAAAACTACATGAGTAATAAAAAAATTTGCCTATAGAGACGTTAGCGTACTCTACATTATCTTTTTTGATGGCATCAGGTCTTAGCGATGAAATAAAATCAGATAGCTACTTCACAGAAATGATTAGGATTGTCCGATTATATGCATATATATATATATATATATATATATATATATATATATATATATATATATATATATATATATATATATATATATATATATATATCATCATAATCATCATCATAATCATCACATCATCATCATCAATCAGAAGTGTGTTGGGATGGCCTGAGGTTTCATGTGTTTATCAAGGACCGTTAGAACCACAACGAGCTGATGTTATCACAGATGAAAAAAATTAAACCAACACCCATATGTTACTTGGTACAAAAGTTGCAAACAATAACATCCAACAAGGTAGATTCCCAGCCAATTTTTAATGTAGACCCAAGCTAGGGCTGAAGACGACTGACTTTTACAGAGAACAAATTGGTAGTTTCATACACACCAGGGCAATAGTTTATCAAAACAACAGTAATGACAAACACAGACTCCAACTCCTATGGGTCAGAATCTTTATCAGTATTAGATGTGAACTAGGTAGTATTTGTTTGTAACATTACCATATCTGACCGCTAAAAATCCTTTAAACTAAAACTAGGGCTATCACAAGAAAAGAATCCAAAATCTATGGAGATTTAGATTTGGAAATTTCTAAATTTCTAGAGGCACCCATGCCTTCTGTCTTGATGATAATCAATATTTATACAATAAATAATAATGTTAAACATTAATAGGAGGAAACATCTTGGTTTTAGGTTTCGAACAAAATTATAAAGGATGGATAAGCGAAAGCGAAGAGTCACTATTAGCATGTATTCAGTTCTATGCAATTACCTTACTTCACGAAATTTAAAAGTTCTAGCATTTCCCTGGTAATTAGAGTCCTAACAAATAACTCAGTGCAAGCATTCAATAACTCCCTAAATATTTCCATATTCCGAATACAACATTTAGTCACGTACAATTAAACGGATCTGCATCACGAAAGTATTTAATTAGTATACTAGATATAATACCAACATCATCATATGGGTCTTAAGTCAGACACGTTCAACAAGAATGCACACTAAAATGCATAGTCTTAGACTCCAGCACGTAACAATTATCATCTTTGCATTATCTGCTCACCGGTGGTGTTTGATTGTGAACTCGTATGGTTGCAGGCACAGGGACGATCTCAGAAGCCGTTGATTTTTCCCCCTTTGTTTTTGGTTTATCCAGGTTAGCGGGTAATGTTCAGTTTCAACACTGAATACAGCACGACAAACATAGTAGTGAAGATATTCTATTGTCCAAACTCTCCATATCGTCCAGTGGGTAGTCAGTCCGTCCTCCACCATCAAATTCATCACACACAATTGCTTATAATAGGCCAACTCTCTTGTTCTGGCGTAATACCGTGTAGCATCTTGCCCTATTAAAATTATGTGGATAGCAATTGATCAAGGGAGATAACTTATTCTATGATTATTTCCATTAGAGAAAAGAGCTGTGTGCATTGAACGGTGACAAAAGATTCTTGGCACATAAAATAGTCCCCCGTAAGTAGTCTCCCCATTTGATACTCGGCCAGTCGGCATTACCTTTGATTTTGTATGGATTTATAATATTTGATTCTGTAATCTTGACGGGTTTGATTATCCGTTAGGAGAATAATCACCTTCTTTTGTAAATGGACCATTTGAGGAATAACAAAATAAAAACTGAATCGGTATTCGACTTTTGCATCAACTCGTTTCTTAAAATTAAATCGATTCGAATAAATATTGCCTGATGTACATGTTCTAATAAACATGATACACCTGTAGTTTTCAAATTTTCATAGTTATAATCTCAATATAACACTTTTACTCCATTAATGAAGGTTGTTTACCAATTCAGAAAATAACGTTAAATAGTTGTACAAGAATTTAATAATACTATACATAGAGTTACAGATAACAGCAGATATTATTTTAAACAGTGATACTAATTTATTTATGTTTAATATTTGATTAGTATTTTTTTTTTATCTGGTGCAAGTTCCATATCTAAATCTCCATAGATTGTTTATCTCCATAGATTATTTCTGTATACACCGAGACCAGTTTGTCATCGATGAAAGATCAATTGTTAGTTCGTGAGAAACATGCCAGTGTTTAAAATGCTCCGTAATTGTATTGGATCACATTTGCACTAGATGTCATAACTGTTTCACTGTTGTTACCAATGTCTTCCCAAATGTTTATAGGGCGCTAGTTTAGCAGTACTGATTAATTTAATGCCGTTTATAACTTTACGAGTTTTTTTTATTACAACCTTGTTAGAGTCTCTTTACCTTTATATATTCCTTATTCTTCGTTTTTGCAATGCAGAAGTATTAACGTATCCCATTTCTACGGATTATATTTAATCTAATGGCGCGAATATTTGCCGATGCTCAGAATATGCAAAACTTCTTTCTAATTGCGATTCATGGCAGGAATAATCCATTAAAGATCAGACGGCGTATTTTCCTTTTAATCTTCAGACCCCAACCGCCAATTTTACATGATGAATCCTGATATTTCATATAGGTCCAGAAGCCTTTGACACCATTTGGACATGATCTTCGCTTACGCTGTTAGGAAGATGGACACACTTTACAGCTACTAAAGGTTTCTAAACTTACGTCGCTTGATCACACGATCTTGCAAATATGTCACAGTGAAAGCTACTGTTTAAGTAACCTTTACATCATAAGAATGATATCTGTTTTCACCCCTGGAATATAGGTCTTTATACTGCCTACTCTTGTACGTATGTAAGTCTTGACACTTCAGTACGTGATATCATAGGCGTGCTTGATCATCCCCTCTACTCCCCTCCCCGAGCTTAGTCCTCTCTATATGTGTGTGACGTATCTGTGGAAGTTAGATAGTTAGAACTGTGCCTTGAAACGCTTCAAATGCAGGAATTTCTGAGTTTCACTGTAAATACCACCCTACTTGTTTTTGGCCCCATCTATCTATATTTGTCTGGTTCTTTTTCATCAGGTACGATTATCAGTGTATACTCCCTATCCTAACACTTTTAATGACATTCAGGGGCTCATACACATTCGCTGATGTCTATGTGTATAGTTACTGATCATCAAGAAGAAAATTTGTAAAATACTTTTTATCAATCATTATACAGATCGAATGGATTTTGAATCCATTTATGTACTACACGATCTTTGTATCTTTGCTTACTCTATTATGAAGTTTAGAAACATGAACATATATAATGTTTCAGGTACTAATGGTGTGGTACACCTGCTGACACCACTTATCGATTATTTAACAGATTATAATATTGCGTGAAACAAACGATGCGGAAGTAATCCAAACTTAGAAGCGTGACAGTCACTTTCACTTCACCATTTGCATACAAAGACGTATGCAATATTTGACTTTCTGTCATATTTATGAGAGGCTTGCAGGAAAATGCATAGGAGTATAGCCGTTCTCTGTTTATTGCAGCTGACTATGGTATTATCAGGTAAGATTGCTTGATTCCGCCATCCTGGCAATTTTAGACAACATCAACTCGTCATAAAAAATGATTCATTCATCGACAATTATCACAATACTATATGTTATCCATATTTTACTTGTATACCAAAGTGAATTCAAATTTGTACAACACGTTGTTCGAAATATAGTTCATACAGCACTTTATACCACTAAGGCAAGTTTTCATATGTTTTACATAACAGCGTAAGTGTAGAGGTCTGGAGATTGTTGAGATATGTCGCATCGAAAGCATATTTTGTACTCTTTTATAGCTTGGAAAATATGATTGTATTGACGAAACTTACGGTATTTTCTATGCAATGTGTCTATACACGATAATTGTCAGGATGGATTTTGATTGTTAGTCATCTGAAGCTAGGCTTCTCGTATGACCCATACGAAGAGTAGTTTCATGTTGAACGGTTCGTCTTTGTATTCCGGATATAGGTCCCCATTCCTTTTATTTATTTTAGCAAGCAAGACACATACTACGTGCAACCGGTGCAACAGCAAAACCTTCTATGACACTAATTTAAGACGTTTGACTGATTTTGTTTTGTTTTTAAATCCGCAACCACCTGGAACCTTATATTTACAACGTGTTATCGGTGATTTCAGTTTCTGCCAATAGTTTTTAACTCTGCCGTACTAATTATTTCATCATTGATTGCCAGCGAATACAGTTTACCTACTGAGTTAAGATTACATTGTGCCGCTGGAAGTAATTATGCACAAACACGTATTAATGAATAAAAAAATAATTTAATGCCATTATATAGTACAATTGTTGTAAATAATTTCATCTTGTCATGATATTGCGTGCTATGTGGCACAAAACACAATCCTCAAATCCAGCTTGAGTCCGGATTGGTAATGGACGAGAGGCAATCACTATAACAAGTGTTTGATGTGTTGCAAAGCAGCTAACAAAAATGTGATCTTTAAGGTATGTCAGGAAATCCATTTTATCAGTACACACAGGAATTGATAATGAGGTTTGGATTCAATGACCAGTCCCCTGTCCCAGTACCAGAGTTCATGAAAGTGTAGCATCACTTCCGGTAGTCATAGCATCACTGAGCTATGAAGTCACGCATGTTGTTGGTTTAAAGATGCTGGTTCGATTCGACAAGAGGCTTTCACGGTTGCCCAGAAAATACCATAGGTACTTCTCGCAAAACAAATTTGTTCGGTATCTTTATTCACCAGGAGAATGAGAAGGTGGGAAAAGTAATACCGATCTATATGGCCCGTTGATAAATTTAAAATGTCATAACGAATTGATAATCCAAAATAACCAACAAGTTACCGTTTAGGGCCTATTAATGAAGAGCAGGAAAGTCGAGTGTCACAAAGATTTGTTTTAACTCGCTAATGTATTTCTTTGCGAATCACAATGCACTATTAGATGTCCTTGGATGTGAATCAATCGTAACGCGTAGGTGGTGATTACGTCGGGGAGTATTCATCGCTTGGTATCAAGCGGCGACAAATTCACTTTGGTGCATCTGTAAAATCTCATGTGATATAATATTTACTGTGTGTGCAAATTAAGGTCGCTGGCGAAGACATTCCTCGTACACGCCGTCCAAGGAATCTTTTTTCACAATAACACGGGACACCTTTAGTTTTTCTAATGTTTCTGCCGGAACATACAACAGCCGAATACATTTTAGGTTGAAGTCCAAGATACTCTTTGATTCGGTTCCCTAACACTCATCCTTAAACTTACCAACAACCTGTATATTGGTGTTACTGATCGGATGTTCTTTCAGATATTTGCTGTTATCAAACTGGTTAGCAAGTGTGTTTGTTGCAATATCAGCATTAACGCCATCAGTTATTGTATGCTTCATCTTTGGAGAGATTTGAAGACCAATGCAAGCACATTGTATTCTCGCACTTTATATATTCACTTCGGTCTTTCATGCTTTTTCATGTCCATGGATTTACAGCACTGGAAACATATAACATTTTCTTGAAGCACACAAAATATTTTTTGAAAGAGAGCCGTTGCCCGGGAGATTAATATCCACACATTGGCCTTTAACGACCTGCATGATTACTAGGCACGCCTAAACTGGCAAAGAAACTACGCTATCATGAAAAGTAGAAAAAAGCTGGATCCTGCTCCTAAATGGTTTAAGCAGGGGCTCTTGCAGAACTACCAGATCCATTTAAGCCTCACTCATGTCCATCGTACTTACCAAGAGGTGATCAAAAGGGCATGAAACTATGTCCATGTAAGGAGGTAGAAGGAATTATGAAACCACACTTTCTTTTGTAAATTGCTTTTTCAGCGGAATGAATGGGTTCCTATGAAATAATGGTTAGTTACCAGAAATAGTTATGAGACCCTCCTCCTCTTTTAATGGTTCATATGTTATTTCAACAGTCGCAGCATGTAACCTTAAAGGAAACTATTGTAAAACGTGTCTTGCTACCTACTGTAAATAAGTTTCGACAGAAACAATATTCTAAGGATTATTATCCATTCAATTCTCCATTGGCGGTACCCACATTCTCTTGGCTTTTATTCGATCTGTTTTTTCATCGAGAATGGTAAGTATGTATCATGTAGATTCCGTAAATTACCACATTATCAGATGTTACCTGCATTTCTTACCACATTCTTTTACTATTAGAAGTTACTAAAATTATAATAAGAAAACTTGCTGTAAAAAATGTAGTAGCGGAAGACAATAATGGAATCTTTGACCTGCAAATATCTCACCATCATTAAAAATATTGGACTAATGATATCATTTTGTGGTAATTGAAGTACGAAAGAACCAATCATACTTTATATATTGACGATACAAATTAGTATACTCAAACAGCACTCATTAACAAATTGGAGATTAATAGGACTTCATTTTGGCTTTATCACTAAAGATTATGACTTACGTTAGAGAACTTAAAATATAAAGTCACAGTCTTATTGGCTTAACCTAACTGGATGCTTTAACATGCATCCTATTCCAGTTTCGTTTGTTGCAGTTACAGTTCTTTATGTGGGCAATTAAAATATTTGTGTCCTTTGTCACATTTTGTGCAGATCGTTAAGTCAGCAAACGATGCAAGGTACGACATCAGTGGGATCATCGTCCTACAATATTTACAACATCTTTAAAATATACAGCTGATATTGTGGAATGGTGGAGACACAACATAACCAATCTTAATGCTTTGAACATGCAGTCCAGTAGAGGAAAACTGTACTTTATCGTCTAAGGGTATGAAAGATATTTGAGAAATTGTCAAATCAAATAATTAAGATGATATTAGTTGTACGTCCTTGTTTCGCAGTTTTACTGGGTACATACTCTTAAACTGGTGAAATACATTTTTTGTCCTTTCTTACATCCATGAAATGATGTATTTCCAGTTTAATGGTTTTGGAATCATACGATGCCTGACTATATCGTTCGATCTCTGGAATCTAGTCATTATTTCCAAAACAAATATCCATTTTTATACACAAAAAAAGACATTACCATCCTTATGTTTGTTGAAGAAAACTATGATGCCAAATTAGCGTAACCGTGTCACTCCATGGACTGGAGATAGTGATGCACATGTTACATTGTGGGTAGCTAATATGTTCTTATCCATTATAATATTTGTCAGGACATATCTTATTGTGTCCGTAGAGGGAGGATATACTACAAAACGTTATAGCACTTCAAAGATTGATAGAATTGTTTTACCTATATCGACGGCAACTGTCTTCATTTGCACTACTGATAGAATTGATGGTATGAAAGCATATTGAGTACAATACGATCAAGTGTTATTTAATGTTAAAAACTAACTAGGATGTAACAATTAACATGAACGGAAATGGCTTATCCAATGTGTAGAAGATATCAAATCTAATATTCCTGAAAATCAGTCAAGGTAGGCGAACCAAATAAATACTAATTTAAAGCAAAATTCCATGTAATTTTAAACTGATCACCTATTTATAGCTATACTATTTGCAATCTTTACTGAGCAAAAGTCCATAACGGTTGCTTGCACAGACCCAACTGTCATTGCGAAGTAAACATTCGATGGTGGGCCATTCAAAACATATTGTTAGGTTATCGCAAATAGTCAGCATATAAAGTTCATAAATAACACACCGCCTGATGTAGTTGCTTCCAATAATCCATATGTATCCCTTCCGTAACATTCTGGCACCAAATGTACATAGCAAATTAAAAACAGTGTGTTGGAAATCTATTGTTGTTCACTTTTGGCGACATGAATAGTAGCTTAGGTCAGCTAATATGTTATAAGGTCTAACAAAAAAAGGAAGTGACATGGAAATATCCAGTTTTAGGATGCAACATTTACAACTAGAATTTTAGTCCAGATATTATGCAAAACAATTTGAGCAATCTATTATTGTTTTCATTTGGATGACACATGCATGATTTCATGTTTTTAATGTTATGCTCTATCAGTCAGTCAAGTGTCAATGACTCAATCCCTTTACAACGACTAGTCATTAAGACACCAATAAATAATGCCATCCTTATTGCGTACATAATACTAATTAAGGAATTTACCTAAATATGTTGTCTTTTCAAGTTTAGTTTTCAACATTATAAAGTACCAGATTTACGTTTTGTTGACTATTTATGGAAATATATATATTTACATAGATGTAACACTTAACTTATAATATGCATGTCTTGTACCATAAAACTCTGACTCAATAGTTCATGACACTGATAAATTAAACTGATCCCAGTAAACATTGATCAAATAGTAGGAAACCGAGGTCACAGTGACCTAAATGTGAACTGGTGGTGTCATACATACTGCTGTATATCCAAGGAAGTCACATGACTACAGAGGCAGTATTGGTATGATTATTCATTTGTCTCTATGTTAGATTAAAATACTTCATTGTATGACTGTAGACACAAACCTAAACCAAGAAATGCTGGCAAGTACGATATACAGATATACACAATGCAAATATATATTGAGATAAATGTGTACAAGTTCATATTTAAGAATTGGCTACCAGTATATGGATATTTGCTCCTTCTTACTTGTTTTTATGATAAAATAAAACACCACAACAGCCGTCAAAAAATCTTTTCATCCTGAGTCATCCGGAATAGAAAGCCATATTGACATGTGGTTTCAACAGAAGACTTCTTATGACGTCTGGTTGGACCTAAAAGAAGTAGGTGCCGATCTGATGTCCGACTGGGTTGCCATAGTGTCACTCTTGGATACCTTGCTACCGTCACTCTCCAAAATGGCAAGTCAGATCAACCTAAGGATTTTTGCAGGAAACTTAATATGATATAAGGTTGTTCTAAGGGAAAATGGTACACAATCTGACATCCAGTAATTCCACCACAATTCCCAACACTTGTTAATAATATAAGAAAATCAAATGGTTCCAATACTCAGCACTTCAAAAGTAGATCCGATCTTGTCTGGAATGCATGGATTCATGGACATAATGTTAGGTCATTATATCATCAAACCCTTCTAGGGTCTCGTATTTACATTATTAAATTAATTGTTTATAATCTTCAGGAAACTTTGAAGGAGTATGCCATTTTATATTAATCTGCCTGTTCATCACTCAAACTGTGTCTCAAACATTGTTTAGTTCATTCCGAAGTAAGTTTTTCAGTTACTTTCACTGTCTATAGTTTGTGAGATATGCTTTACGTATCATGTTCTTATAATTATGCTTTTCCCTTGACAGTTGAAGGGGTTTCCATGACTATTACTCCATCATCCATGGTGGTAGGTTCGAGTTCATCAAATCATGTGACACCATTACAATTACGGTGTTCTAGTGATGGAACCGACAAAATAGAAACTGTATACAGGCTTGAAATATTAAGAAAACGATCTAGTGATCCTGACTTTGACAATATTGCAGCAGTAGATGACTATAAAATTACAACGAACTTTCCACTGGACATGAGATCACCAAATGCTACTGGGAGTTTAATGCATATGGCAGCGGGAGAACCCCCAACCTCTGGTGAATTGATGGTGACCATGGACGGAGAAGGACTGACCTGTAGTGACCAAGCAGAGTTCAAGTGTACGATCATATACAAAATGATGGGAATGATTACTACTGCACCTGTTTCCGAAAGTAATAACTTTACAGTTATCAGTAAGTATTTTATTGTAATTTAAATGTGTCATTTTCGGTTTCAAAACAATTATTTTGCCACTGCCATTTATATGCTTATATATACAAGTGCTGAAATTTCAATAAATCATAAAATGTCTGGTAGTAGGTTGTACCTGCATGGCTTCTGTTGACGTAACTGTCAAACTTATCATACAGTGTTACCTGTACAGATAGGTGGATGATGCTTCATCAGTTTATGAATGGGACAGATATATATATATATATATATATATATATATATATATATATATATATATATTGAAATTTACTATCCTCAGGCTTGCGGGATTCCACTAATTTCGAACCCTGTTTATATAGATCATTTTCTTCAATAGCTCTATTGACGGGTCATTGACAATGTTGCTGTTTATATCACTTGAGTGCTTTTTAAAGTTGGTCATTTATGATTATTTAAGGTAGGTTCGACGTCGCCAGATGTATAGTAATATATGTACGAAACAAATCAACTAATGTTTCGCTCACTTCTACAATGCAGGAGAACTAATGTGCTACCCTTCATGTCAAGCTCATATATATGAATATACGTATGTACGGTCACACTGCTTGTCAAACATTTATTTGTGTCCTTTCCTAGGCAACAGTGCAAATGTGTTCAATGACCCTATTGAAGTTATCATGGACGTCCATGTCCTTTCTCGTGGAGGAAGATTTAAGTTGTACTGCCCGAATCGGAAAGTCTCAGCAATATAAATATACCTGTCATCCGAGCTACAACAGCAACACATACTGCTTTTTTCAACACACACACACGCACACACACACACACACACACACACACACACAGAGTGCCATTTAATGTTCAAAGCCCCACTAAAAAAATAATTTTGCTAGCAACGAAAAATATATTTCTAAGCAGAAAAGCTGCACATCATCAGCTTGAATTCTCTGCAGTTATATAGATATCCGTTCGTTAGAGATTTGGTACATTCGCGACATACTGCACGGTAAGACGTAACATAGAGTTTTAAACAAATGTTTGTACCGGTGATCAAATGCCCTCATGATATCACGGAATAGGTAAATTATGTTGGAGAAACTACCTAAGAATGGATCAGATTAGAATAAGAACAGGTCCCGAGATTTTCGTTTGATGATGCATGAACTCATTAAATATCATCACTGATCTATATACCACCGATGATGAATTCTGAAGCAATTTTTCGCGACGTCAAAGCTGCGATTTATCCAACAGCTTAAGGAGCAAAGAGGTTTCCTGCACAATTCCATTTTCACACATATTCAGGTTTTGTGGAGACTTTCGGAAGATAACGTTTTGCACCAGAAACAGTCTTGGTAAACAGAACGGGCGATTTCAACGAACAATTTGGCGTGATGGTGTTGCCATTTTCATTGACTTTAAATTTGAATTGTCCAAATTTACACTTTGGATGACCTTTAAAGATTCAACCAGTGGTCACAGACGCACATTTAAAATCATATGTGGAACAGCTCTAGCAATGATTTCATTGTTAACATTAACCCCAGATATTCTAGACAAAACGTAGTCCTATGAGAATTCTTAAGGCAAATAGGTACCCAACAAGCTATCGGGTCACCGCGTTATGCCAAATGGTAGACATGTTTAACAGTGAGCAGGACAGTCAATTGATAATTGATGTTTGCATACACTACTAATCTTGCTAAATCAAAGTGGAGTAAATTCAAACCCGTAAATTTGTTTTCTTGTTGTTCTGTTATATATATATATATATATATATATATATATATATATATATATATATATATATATATATATATATATATATAGAAGAAGAAGAAGAAAACTTATCATTTGTAACATTAAGATAGCTTTATGCTGTTCAAGAGAAGCCGAAAGGTATGCATCTCGTCAAGTCATATTTCTTTGTATGAGGTGAATAAGACTTCTAAGAAGTTTCTGTAATCTACTTCCACTGATCATGCCGTTAAATTGTTCCAAGTGAATTGGTAATGCACACGAATGTCTTACATTGGCAATAACTGCAAATAAAAGCAATCCATACAATCAGATCAAGCTTTTCTAAACATAAATGTAAATCATTTTGACTTCCTTTTCTTCCCATGACTCACCTTAATTAAGATGTCCATCAGTAATTTCGATGACCCACTCTCCCATGAAGTGGAGTTGCAATCAACAGTTAGGAAGAGTGGATGAAATTGATTTGTCTGTTGGGAAGCGTTGACAAATTAAAACTCACCTGAGTTATACTCTATCGCTATATTACAAGTCCAATTTTTTAAAAGGATTTCACAAACTAATATCTTATGAAATTATTACGTTCGGTGTTATGAAAACGATAACTTTTTTCTTTTAGAAATTGCGAGAAATTGTTAGAAATTGCGAGAACATTAAGGCTGTCATGTTGATATGTGTTAACGATATCTATTGGTGTAAAACACGTACATGTTTATAAAAAGTGCCTTCCGTTTAAGTGGTAAATAACGCACAGGGTACGAAGACGTTGCTTTATATCCCGGTCATATTCAAACTGGATTAAATTAAGCATGGCAAACGAAATCCAATTCGGAAGTATATGAGTGTTGATGTTGGCAGTAAACTTATATCTGCAGATTTCCTACGTTGGGGATTGCATAGAATTACATATATTCACGATTGTTATTCATATTTAATATGTACAATATGTTTCACATGTGTTCATGATTGAGGTTGGAGATCTAGTTTATACCTACGTGATTGTTGTCCTGTTTGTAAGTAGTAAATAGGTTGTTTACCGATATTTGAGTTCAAAGTCTAACTTTATTGACAAATAATCAGATTGCTCTGGAAGAGATCATGTGACCCATATCCTGGTTATTTTCTAGTGTCTTATGAATGTGATCACTCTTATTTTAATATCATTCTGTGGAATCCAGTTTAGTTGTTTTCAGATATAAGTTAAGAGGAATCATTAATTTAAACTCTTCATTGGAATTACAAACTGTTCATTGACTTTTGAACTAAAACATTACTTTAGGATTATTACGGACACATTCAAAGACACTTTTGATTGTTGTTGTTGTTGTTGAAGTAGGGTTTGACGCCATTTATCAGCACAAGATAGGCTATACATGGCGGCCAGTATTAGTGGTGGAGGAAGAACCCAGGAAAATTCCGGCGAGAACCACCGACCATCTAGAAGTTATAAGCAAGCTTTCTCACATACCCACATTGGCCGAATCCGAGGTTCGAACCAACGCAGACAGAGGTGAGATGGCAGTGATCGGTAACGTCCGTAACGGAGAGCGCTTTAGACTACTCGGCTACTCGGGGCCCTTCGTTTTTGATTGTATCATTGGGATCAAATATTTAAAACTATTTATACGCCAACATATTCAATATTGGAATTCATTCGGGAGTACGGTTATTACGAGAGACAAGTAGTTGACTTTACAGATTCGCTTCTTTTACGTCCGAGGAGAAAACGATTCTCTGTAGCTACTAGTAAGGGCTATTGGCATCACATTCACTCATGGTCGAGCAGAGAACACCGAACAGGCAAGTCCGGTCCTCGCTTGGAGACGCGGCAAACGGACTACAGCAGAAACAAAGCCATGAGGACTGCATAACAAAAAAATAATGGCAGCCATAGGCAAACAGGTACTGTATCATATCAAATGATATGAACTACCCTGCTGAAAAGGAACCGTAGCTGTATTGAACTCCAGGGAGGAGAACAACTTCAATGCATGGCAGGACGGAATGGTAAATGGCGGATAGCACGAGGAAAACAGACGTGAATCTAGTAAGGAAGATGGCGGACAACACGTGGCATTTTTTAAGTTATGCTTATGTGTACTGAATGCTGCAGCCTGAAGTTACCCTGCTGTTGATCGTGCGACAAACCATAAACCTGGCATGCCATCTTGCTGGAGGGAAATACAGCTTTTTCGATGGAATGGGAACCATGAAGACTCTGAGAACCCATATACCGGAGAAGCTACCCCGGCCATTTTGCCTAAACGAACAGCAAAATGACACAGATCGTTGCTTTCATTGCCTGGTTGAAACAGGGTTCTCATTTGGTAACGAAAACCCTTTTTGAAAAATCTCTATTACGAAACCTGACTTGATCAATTTTGAACACCACCGCTCAAAATTAACACACTTTTTTTACCAAACAGCGACTACACTTTTATATGTCGCAAAGACATATTAGTTAAACAAATTTGTTAGGGACTTACAATATGTACACTCTGTACTAGAAAATTGGTATAGTTAGGATGATAAAGAAAATTCTACGACTTTAATATTTGATTTAATTGCACAGGTGGCTTACACATTATTGGTATTTTTCTGTCCACTAGTAAAACTGGACTTGATTTGAAATAAGTATGGCTAGGGCGTTTCAAGGCTGTCAACATCCATGGGCTGGTTTTCCGGACTTTTTACTCTTTTTTTCACTACGAGAAACCCTCAACATGACGAGATGTGAAAACTATTTTTCACCCGTCATCATGTGGTGCCATTGCGCCTCTAGTACTTTTCACCTGAATGGCTGGATAGGGTTGAATGTGTGTTGGGTCTATTCCCACTCACCCAGGTCTTACATTCATGTCAATAGTCCTTCAATAGGGGCGCGACATGGCAACCGAATTGAATAGCACACTATGTGTGCATAAACGCCCGTGGGGATGTGGCACCATTCCTTACCCCACGGTAATAATCAAATAACTGTCTTTTGACAGATAAAACAGTGAAAAATGACCCTTTGTAGCCGATTCACTATAATTTAATTATCATCAAGGGCTATTGGACAGCTATTGCTAATATTTACAGGTTCTCTACAGGTTCCGTCATTGTGTCGGATCTTAATTATCCCATCACATATTTTGAGCTTTCGAGACCGATATCGTGCTAGATGGAACTTTCGCGAGTTCTATAGGTGTTCTTAAAAGCCACTTACAAAGGTTGGAGTGAATCTTCTTTCAAAAATATTACCTTAAAGATAGCCTTCCCACTCTCCATAATATTGGCAATTCTAGAATACACATTTACTTCAGACAATGGCATATATCAATTGACGCTATACACATAAGCACTATTCCTGACGTAAAATCTACTTGCCAGACATTATTAATAGGTTGATACACCTTTTCCGACATTAGAAATCAAGTAGTCGGTCCGTTACACATGCGATTGTATCCATTATACTCAACAGTTCTTCACATGGTGCTGTAGAGATGCTCACATTTAAAGAGATTTCCATCACCTTTTGAATTCTTTCATAATTGGTTGCTGAATTATGAATAAGTGTAGCATGCCCATATTCCCGACTGCATGCTTACAGGTCGATTTTCATTCCTTGTCTATTTAATTGGCTGTGATGAGTATTCAGCGATTATGAGTAGTTTCGTTTTCTGAACCCTGTAGTTGCAGTCTCTTGAGAAACGTTGCTAACAGAAATGAGTCAGAGAGACATATACCTTCAATAAAAAAATATTCAGCACACGCAATGAAGGTTACGTTAGAAGTGTCACAACTCCTGGAATGAAAAGGACCCAAATATGTTATAATTGTCTCATATCCTTAGATCCTTTAGATGACGATCACTCCGATAGAGGGGGATTTATATATATATCGCTAATTCCATATCATAGCTTAAATTGCGTACAGTCACACAGGTTATGCTCGGTCTATTTAACCAATGAAGCATTACCGAGTCAACGTGAAGACGGTTCATATTATATTTGAAGCAGCACAGGAGACTGGAGGAGGCTGGAAGAAATGGTTGTCGACTGTTCGCTGGAAAATGCATCGCTTTTATTTTACCAGCCTTAATTGTTGTTAAGGATCCGCTTTTCTAGTTAGTCAATTTTCTCCTCTGATCCTCAATTTTATTCGCATCTGTCTAGAAGATATGCCTCTGTGCCCAGAGAGAGAGAGAGAGAGAGAGAGAGAGAGAGAGAGAGAGAGAGAGAGAGAATTCACAATTTTCCCACATCATAATTTATTTCAAACCTAAATTAGATTAAGTTACATTGCACACAATTAGTAAACGTCCACTCTGAATTGATGGGTTATAATTGGGACTTTTAAATGCGATGCTCAAACTCAGATATAATGTAAAATTAATAACATCTTTAGTGGATGGTTAACAACTTCTTTTGATCATAGTTATTGTATATTTTTTTTAACAATGCTGTCAGTAGTAACTGTTTTGAGTTCTGTATGATATATTGATGCCGTTCACAAGAAGCAAATCTTGTGCCTCTCGTCCAGTCATTGCCCAAATTTGTTCAGATTTCTTGGAATAAAGTAAAGTGATAAACATTTAGAAGTTTCAATGATATGAATTCCACTGAGCATGATGTTAAATTCTTGGACTTCATTGTTCAATCTGAACTGGGATTGTACATGACTTGTTGGGAATGGCAATAACTCAAAATAGAAATCCATTTAATCTTGTCTTAATACATGTGTAACAAATATAGAAGATTCCTTGGAAATTATATTTTAATTGTCTAAATCAATAATCGATACAAAGAAGATTAATTATTTAAACGTCAACCAATCATAAACCACTTTGTCCTCATGTATGGTCTTCATGCACTGGCCTCTAATAGGTTACTATAATGTTGACCGACTCCCTCCAGAACGGAAAATATTACTCAGTAATGTTGACCAGCGCCCTCCGTCATTGAGTTGCACAGGATGTTAATGCTCAGTCGCAGCGGTAACGTATAGGCATTTACAACCACCTCTCCCCACTGTCTGCAGAAGATTTTGTGCCCAACGAAAACGTGTTAAGAAACAAAAAATTGCGTGAGCTGTACTTTATATATAAATGTTGTCTTGTATAATAAGGCATATTCAGAGCTGGTTAATTTACTCAGTTTTATTACAGACCTTTGGTCTTGACATGTTTTTCGCAGCTCCTCCTAACGATGTTCGAATAATCGGCGCTCTTTATGAAGAAGATGGCTTTCTGCTACAACTGACTAACGACAGCATAATTAGTATGAATACCAGAATAATGTACAGATGCGCAGCTAATATTGGAGATGATTTTAATGTTACAATTGTATGGGAAAGGGCATGGTCGATGGGAATATCCACTAATTTTATCACATACACTCCAACTGTATCCACTGATATTGTACAGGATCCAGTTACACCAACTAATTGTTCCTTTAGCCTGACTTCAAGTATGTACTACAACTTGACAAACGGGGATGATTACGGCATCACGTTCCGTTGCAAAGTGCGAGCTTACTTAGGTGGCCAATGGTATGAATCGATGTCAGCTCATTACAGGACATTTGCAGGTAAGGGATTCGTTTCTTTGTTCTAAGTGAGCAAAATTATTTATTTTATTTGAAATATCACTAGTTGTTTGGAATGTTGAACTGTTCTGTACATTATTAATATCTCATGAAAAAGGTACACTTATCTTGCAGTTTCGTGTTTAAATGGTCTTTGTTAGGCATTTGTATTTTATTGGAACATGTATACTTGTCAGTTTTAACAAAGACCAATTATCGAATACACATTATAATGTAATATTTTAAACTCTAATTACTCAATTATACAGTGCCTTGTAACAATGATCTAGTAATACAAAAAACTGAGCGCATTTTATTCTGATTTAGTCTGAATGGAAATGTTTCTGCATGTGTGCAAACTTCTTGGCGCTATTGTAGGCAACTAAAAATCCTAACGTAAGCCATCAAAAATGTGATAAAGGTGAGTTGTAGGGAATTGATCTTGCTGTGAACGTTAGGTTGGTGTGAAATAAATGGACATAATCATAGAACGATTAGGTGTGAATTCGTTTATTGATCGTGTTTTTTCATTCCATTTCCTGACTAGTTAAAATATGTAGATGTTGACGGTTCCGGGGATGTTTTTCGATAACAATGGCTTCATTGTTTGTTTGATTAGGATTTTAACGTAGCTTTAACAATTTTTCAGTCATATCTCTACGATGTCTGCAATGAATCAGTTTATAGTGATGTCTAGCACTGGGACATCATGCCGCAGACATGTAGCATGATGTCCCACCCGGTAACATTACCTTGACACCAGGCCGACCAGTCCTAACACTAACCTCTTAATGCTGAGCACCTAGCAAAGCAGTTGTTAGTACCAGTTTTGTAAGTCGTTAGGATGACTCGGCCGGGGATCGAACGCACGACCTCTCGCTTCCGCGACGGACGCTATAACCACTAGGACACCCGAGCGTAACCAGTGGCTTCAAAGGTGAAACTATAATTTTCTACTGTGGCCGTCGGTCACCATAGTCAAAGACGATACGATGCAAATGCATCATATGTCACAGTCTTGGTCACACTTTGAGGTATAACACCTTAGAAGGTCGTTGGTCCTGGCCATTCTATGAAATATAGTTCCAATCTTTATAATGAAATGATGAAATAAGAAAATTGTATGCGTCTAGTTTATTACTTAGTTGACGTGTTTACTGTTTTTGTCACACATTTCCCCCCCCCCCCCCCCCCCCCGATTTATAGCTGAAGATTCCTTCGTGTGTGTGGGGGGGGGGGGACGGAATAGCAGCGGTGGAGCATTAGACCAGTCTCGGTCAGATAACGTGGTGTTGTCATTGAGCAAGGCCCATTACGTCGGCAACAAATAACATAACTGTGATGCTGCGCCGTCAAGCACCAAACCACACCTCTATGTGGGTAATGCAGATTCAATCTAAAATTAATATAGGTTCGTATTAAACTAACCTAAGCACAAAACAAGATTCATAGGTATTGTTTTTTTATGTAATCTAAAATTCGCAGTATGGACAGGGAGGATGTGACAAACAATTTAGTTTTCCTTAAAGAGGATATGCATGTTGATCATGCACATTTATTCTAACTTGTTATTGTTTTTCTTAATACATTAACTAGTACAGCGTTGCTCATGATATTTTAGTTAACGTAAATAATGAGAACAGTTTACCTATTATTAGACTAACAAAGCATTTTACCTAATTTGTATAAAATTTACATAGATTATAATGTGTTAATGACAAATAATCCTGTAATATGAGTTTCATTAATAATCTGGAACTCAAAATATAATTTTAAGCTATTCCTAAGAAACGTTAAAAGATAGTATTTTTTCTCTCATTTCTGTGGAATAATTTATCATAAGTGAAGGCGTTTTGGAAGAACACATCTTACTTGCAACAAGGCTTTATGTACAACCTTTCTTATTCAGTGCTTACTCTAAGTAAATATAGTACAGTTACAAAACAATCCTCGATTGAAGGTAAGTAGAACTTTATCAACTTGTGACTAAACACATGAAACATGTACTGTATGGTGTTTTGAAAATATATATTTGGGCACATTTTGGCTAGTTGTTATTCTCTTCATTTGTAAATACGCAACAAAATTATTTCTCAAATGACATAGAAATAGTTACTTTAAACACATGATTTTTGTTCCATGAACTGCGTTTGATCTGCTTGATACCGTTTTGTGCTACTGATTCCAAATATGTATGAAATATAAATAAATTATGAAGAGAAAAAATAACTTTTCAAGGTATCCGATAAGACTGCCTATACGATTCGGACGATATCTAGAAAAGTGGCTGAACACCTGATATCTTATATTTAGTAATATATAACTGTTCTATTCAAGGTAACAGCGTTGGAAGCCATATTGTTATCACAATCATGCACTTATCACACACACGCACGCACGCACGCACGCACGCACGCACGCACGCACGCACGCACGTACGTACGTACGTACGTACGTACGTACGTACGTATGTATGTATGTATGTATGTATGTATGTATGTATGTATGTATGTATGTATGTATGTTCTCACAATTCGTGGACGCCATTTTACTTTTTAATTGTCTTAAATTTTGGGAAATAGATGTCTCAGGAAAGTTTATTTTCTGCGTTTGCCATGTTTCTTATATTTAAGTTAGGATGGTAATTAGCTTCTTTTCATAGATTAAATAATCCTTGAAAATGCCATAGTTTGCAATAATTTTTCCTTCATTTAAAGAGCAACAATAGCGGTGATTCATGCCGTGTTTGCCTTGATATTTGACATTCATCTGCTTTGTGCTTATGTTTGATCATTGCACATAGTTCTGTTACTTAGTTCATTCTTTTATGTCCAAGCTAGTGCCATTATATCTTAGTTCTTTAAAACAGTAATTATTTCTTTCTCAATTATGTCGATCTAATTTTCGTATAAACATAACAGTACCGTGCGACAATTTGCTAAAAGATGGGCATTTAGAACGTCGGAATATTTTGTTTTTATTTGTTATTTCTTTGAAGCTGTAACATATAATGACTGACATATACACCCATTTACTTTCTTTAAATTCGTCTGCCACGAACAACCGCAGATCTTTTCGTATAACATAACATTGATAAATGAACATTTTAGCCAAAGGTGTCGGATGTGGAGAGCAATTCTAAATCTGAACAAACAGAATAATTAAATGCTGTCGCCCTTTAGGTTACTCTCCAAGAATATGAGGCCCGACTTAAATATAGCCGACGGATGTAATTTTCTGTCATGTATTACAATCTTTGGATGGCTTCGTTATTTTAAGATGTTTACAAATCTATTGGAAACGCTCAACAAAAACAAAAAAGGATGACCATTGTCTGCAACTGGCGAGCTGGAAATGACTGTTATGACAGGGGCAAATGTTGTTAACATTTTGAAGTATGATTTGAAGATCAGAGAGGTTTGAGTACACTGAGTCAGGCAGTTGGTAAAATTTGATCAATATACTAAGAATGAAACAGTCAAACAGCCACTTGCCAAATATAAACAAGAGTGTGATTAGCTGTTCCTTATGAGATGATGTCTGTATGGATTGTGTTCTCAACCAGTGTGGATGTCCAATAAGATGATGTCTGTATGGAATTCGTTCTCAACCAGTCTTGTTGTCCAATAAGAAGATGTTTGTATGGAATTTGTTCTCAACCAGTCTGGTTGTCTAATAAGAAGATGTCTGTATTGAATTTGTTCCCAACCAGTCTTGTTGTCTAATAAGAAGATGTCTGTATGGAATTTGTTCTCAACCAGTCCGATTTTCCAATAAGAAGATGTCTATATGGAATTTGTTCTCAACTAGTCTGGTTGTCCAATAAGATGATGTCTGTATGGAATTTGTTCTCAACAAGTCTGGTTGTCCAATAAGATGATGCCTGTATGGAATTTGTTCTCAACTAGTCTGGTTGTCCAATAAAAATATTCGTGTCAGTTGGAGAGTTATACTGTGCATTTGATTGAATGATTCACGTTGTTTACTTTTGATACAAAGTTATCCAAAGTTTATCCTTCATGTTATTCCGCTTAATAAAATTGAAGGAGAGATATCAGACCGATTCATGTTCCGAAACAAAGTAGATGAACAAAACCCAGAAGCACAATTGCGAATCTTGAATCCTTCATCTAATCAATATAAAAAGAAACTCCAAGACACATCAACCATGCTAGCAGATAAATTTAACACAGGCGAGTAAAATACCCTACGTTTCATTGATCAACATAACAACATAACATAACATGCATCCTAATCAAGCTTGCATATAAAGGTTCTTCTCTTGTTGTCATGAATAGAGAAGATCATAAAAATGATAGAAATAGACAGTTAATTGACGCACTAGCTAGCACATCCAACCGAAACAAGTAAAGAAAAATTAATCTTACTGGATCACAGCAGTATAACATTGAAAACAAGAAAAGACTAGAACCACGCTCACAACATCATCATCAGCTGATAACCACTTTTTTTGACGAATCACTGAATTCCTTTTGAAATTACTCACTCGCCTTTCAATAAATACCACTAGTTTTTTTTTTGTAGTTCTTCGTGGTGTTATTATTGCTATGGTTTTAACTCGGAACATGAAAACAATGAATTTTCCGGAATATTTTTTGCGGTTATACAACGGTACAAAACAGCAAAAGTAGCCATAGCACCTGCCTTTGCACTTAGATGCAGGATTGTTTCCCACAACATCAGTCAATTATTTTTAAGATTTGGTTCATCTTGAATTTATTGTTTGTCTTGTTCTTTTGTTTTGTATTTGTTTTGGACAAATACTCAAGAGGTTGAGAGCACTTATTAAACCAAGTTTTGCTCTGTACTTTGTCGGTTTAATTTATATATATATATATATATATATATATATATATATATATATATATATATATATATATACACATACATATATATATATATATATATATATATATATATATATATATATATATATACATACATACATACATACATACATACATACATACATACATACATACATACATACATACATTGAAACAATTTCAGTCACATATTTGTACTGACTGGTTTTGATCTCCAACCAATTCGATAATTCCATGGGTTTTTGCCTTGTCGAAAACAATATGTAACGTACTTTTAAAACCTAGTTCAAGACAAAATAAGCGACAGGAAACGTAATTAGGTTATATTGTTGTTTTTATTATAGGATTTAACGTCATTTTTCAGCACAAGATAGGCCATACATGGCGGCTAGTATTAATGGTGGAGGAAGAACCCGGCAAAACCCCGGAAGAACAGCTGACCCACGAGAAGCTACTGACAAGCTTACTCACATACCCACATTGGCCGAGCCCGAGACTCGAACCCACGTAAGCAGAGGTGAGATGGCTGTGATCCATAACGGTGAACGCTTTAAACCCCTCGGCCATTCGAGGCCCAATTATTTTATAAATACTCTGAGATATGCAATAATTTTCAATGTGGAACTGGAACATCAGCCTGTTTCAGGCAAAGAGTAACCATACAATTGTTCAACAAAAGCAACAATTACAAGACTCAGTGAATGTGATTTCTGGGAAAAGGTGAACAATGTAACTGAATTAGAACGGTGAAATTAACGAGACATACTTAACTGAACAATTAAGTTCGTAAATTGAATGATTCTACTTCTACGTTTGCAAGTGTTAAGGCGTATGCTAAAGAAGAACAAACTGTTGTCATCCTACACTGATATGAGAATATATTGAGGTGATATACGCCCCAACATGGAAAAGAGGTGAGGGGCATACACAGGAGCTGTTGATTCAAACAGATGCTAAGATACAACTGTAATATCACGACGGACAACTAAAAGGACTGTACGCTGATATTAGGAACGAAACAAATAACAGTAAAACTATGTGGTACAAAACGAACATAGACAAATTTAAAATTAGTATGTCAGAATAAATTAAAATATATTGCTAACTGTAAAATGTGTACAAGTTGAACATGAAAAAAAAATCGTACGTTATGCAGAGACACTCTAAGAAATAATGTTACAGCAATAAGTACGACATTGAACATCTCCTCTCTTCACAAACATCAGAAGTGTTATAACTGTTGATAGACGAGGTTTCCAGCATGATTCTTCCATTCCAAGGAAATAATTATGTTTTATAAAATCAAAAATATCTTGATAAAGTTAGCCAATGTTATGGTTTAGAAAGCATGCAACATCATCATTTCGTTGAATTAATGGAGGCGTGATAGGTTGCTTGCATATTAATGCTGGGTAGATTGTTTCTTTCCTTAATGAACATGCTTTTGTCATCTTGTATATCATCCGTGAGAACACAATTCTTATTTTTGATCAAATATGTAAAATAAATTTTCAGAAGAGTAAGATGTTTGAGGTCTTTCTGAGAGAAACCAAGTTAAACGATTTTGCAATGTTAACTAATGCAGTTCCATCAACCATGAACTATGAAAATAAATATTTGTATACTTAATGATTAATACTTTCATTGGCGTTTCTAAATTGACGTTTTTCCCTTGAATATGTATTTAGTAGTATGAGTAGACCTGACAGTGGGGAAATATGTGCGTCTGACAGTGGGAAGATACTCGTATCTAACAGCATTGACAGACCTGACAGTGGGAACATACGCGTGTCTAACTGCATTGACATACCTGACGGTGGGAAGATACTCGTGTCTAACTGCATTGACAGACCTGACAGTGGGAAGATACTCGTATCTAATAGCATTGGCAGACCTGACAATAGGATGATACGCATGTCTAATACCATTGACAGACCCGACAATAGGAACATGATTACAATACTCTTTCACCTCTATATAATTTTGTTACGCACTTTGTCTTCCATTTTATCCTCTGTTATTTCTTGACGTATTGTCAAATAATGAATGGTTTTGACATTACCTTTACTTCTCACCTGTCTTTTTGAATTCTTAAGTTCTTTGTCAAGGTATTTCTGGTGACTTGCTTCAGCATGTCTATTTAATACAATACTTATTCGTCCTCTGATTCCACTCGAAGTCACTAGTAATATGGAAGTTGTTAGTTGAATGGATTGAATGACAATTTTAACACGTTATTTTTGTATACAGGGGAAATGAGAGCTTGCTTATCTTCCTAGGACACACAGATGCTCATTGACTCAGTACAAAATTATGTTGACAATAGCTTTCAAAAATACGCTTCAGAATACTTAACTTACCAGTGTGTCAACATCCAAAAAATAAAATATGCTAGTCAAATGCATGTTCTTTGACTTCCAGCTATGCTCTTGTCACTGGTTATCTCGTTCTGCAAGGATAGGTTAAGCTGTAAAAAGAAAGAGAATTCATTTCCAGGTCAGCACCTGTGCCTCATTAATTACAGTGTACTGTTACCAAAATGCATTCAGGCAATTTCACCATAATCATCTTTTTAAAATAATAAAGTTTTCTTTATATCACTACTAATAAGGCCTAAACCCAATGTGTGGCACCATCAAAAGAAAAGGAATAATAATATAAACTTTTTGGAGACTACATTTATGATTACTGACGTCAAAGTAATAATCGTGATATGAATCCTATTATAATATTTTCCCACCTTTTCCAACTAAGCTATCTCGGCACCCTAGCATAAACATTGCTCTATATCAAAACAATCTACATGTATCGTACATTCTCGAAGTCAAATGTTTTATAACATCAGAGTGAAATATGGAATTATTTTGGATGTATCTCGGATTAGACAGACGTCATGCTATGTCCAAGTTTTCAGATTACATATGATTCGGTCATGACAGCTTCTAATCCATAGATGCTATTCGCGCTGTGCACGAGTTCTGTCTCATATGTAATATAATAAACCATGAGTTTCTGACTTAGTTACCCTAGATTTATGTGGATTATTCTGATAATTTTTAGGAGGAAAATGCCTGTGTTAGAAAGATTCGTCCAACTTTTACTGATTTTAATTTTGTGGTTATCCCGTCACTTTTGCTTGCAAGTACTGAGCCCCACACCCTCTTGACTAAGTCTGGACTCCCTAATAGAGATGGATCTGATCCATTGATATAGGTATTTGTGCTATTTGTGCAGAGCAGACACTCTTGCATTCTTAAGTTTCATAGATTTTGTACTGGATCTTTCTTTCAATATAAGGATATGAAGTAAATGAAGTTAATATTACTAGGTCGTATATCTGAATCATTTCATTATCTTCTTCTCTCTTTCATAACACAAGTTAAGAAAGCAATGGTTAAGCCAGTGGTTAATATTCCGCAACACATAGCTTGGTTCCGTACCATATAAAATAATTAGTTGTCTTTGACGTAAGAAAATCTAAAATTGCTAAGTGTATTAAGAAGAGATTTTGATTTTCCTTTCCAGCAAGCACATCTGGTGGGAATAGACTGAGTGACTTTAAAGCAACATATGCAGGTGAGAAATTAATTGTTAATGCCAAGTACATATAATGTTGAATGTTTCTTCTGGCCACAAATCCTACTGCAAATCTTACCGATGTCAATTATTATGCATTCATGGTTCATTCTAGACTGCACTAAATGAATGTATTAGAAGTTTAATCTTTCCTTTTCTTGTTGTTCTAATTGGAGATGCAAGCAAATGAGATTTTGTATGCGAGTTATCAAACTGGGAGAGTTAGCACACTGTGAGAATATACAGACCTTTACCGTGCAACCATGAAATAAACATTGTATCAAAATAAGAACGTCTAAAGTATTTGCAGCTGTTATATATATATATATATATATATATATATATATATATATATATATATATATATATATATATATATATATATATATATATATATATATATATATATATATATATTGTATTTCATTGTGAAAAAAATAAAACAGTGAACGAACAATAAAGGCGACTGTATAAGGAACGAAATGAAGACCGTAATATTAATTGTAAGCATAAGACTTGTATCCAGCAATATTCGAGAGTTCGAGACATTTCTACTCTTTTCGTCTTCATAGAATCAAACTACCAGCATGTGTTTGTTTAAAAAAAATATATTTTTTCAATTCTAGGGCTTATCTTCTCTGTGTACCAGTCCATACATCGCCTGCTATACCTTTGAATCATCTTTCAAACAAGAAGGCTGGGAACGATGAGAAAAAGAGTTGAATATATGCTATCCTGAGATAGCTGCTAGTTCATTTCGTTCTTAATTTCCATATTTGATCATTTGTTCCTATTTCGCAATCAGAATAGTACATGCTTTCTAACAATATACATTCCTTGTAATGTAATAGATCTCTAATATGTGCCAAAGACTGATTTTTAATAAATACGCTATCACTAAATTTGACCTATGACCTTTCTATTTTTCATCTAGAATTTGTTACGCTATTTGTTGCAAGTACTGAACGAGACAGAGGGAGCATGTTTGAATGACTGTGTGTAAATGTTAAAGCGTGATAACTACTTTCATGAAAGCAAGATGCATGTGCGTGCTTCACTCTAATTAGCGAACTATCGATGTTGAAATTATTTTGTCTTCCGGTTAGCAGCAGAGAGGATGGACAAGCACTAATTGGTTCACACCCCGTTTCGCAAAATAAGGTTTCTTCGAAAATCCTAAAAACAAAATCGCGATTGACTCAGTAGCTAGTATGAGACAATCCTGTCAACGAAGTCAATAGACTGTAATTGACTTACCCAGCCTATCGATGATTGCGAAAAATCGCAAGAAACATAAGCGATCTTGTCGGTGCCGAGTATGAGACAGCACCCTCTTTGCTGCTATCATCTAAAAAATGTATCAAGACCTACCCGGTATCGTGCTCGTGGATCATGTAAGTTTATTGTTATACATCCATGCGGAGTTATCTGAGCCTGACTAAATACATTTTTAAACTTATTTATGTCCATATCAACGCTACACCAGGTCTGATGAATATTTCATAACGCGTGAGTGTCAATTCCGTTAAACACAGCAAGAATATTACAATCATCCCTGATCACTTTAGGAATTTGTATACCGATGGGCTACATAATATCACATCTGTATTTTTGTGTCTGCCTCGAGAAAATATTCTAGTTGGATGGGACTGGTTGTCCAGCATTACATCATCGTACTAAATTGTTAATAAACCCATGAATGGAATCAATATCTGGTGCTCCATCGATATCAGTGATAAATTCAACAACATCGTCTCCGTTTAACGATTTTGCATTTTCATTAAAATCCTTAAGTACATCATAGCACCGTTGATCATCAACTGACGGAGCGACTAAATAAAGCTTATCCCACTTGACCAACTCATTATCAAACTAAGGAACAGTTGCGTCTTATCACTTCCAGATGCACCGCTGATAAATAATACGAACATACTTTGGTAGCCCAGCATGATGTTTGAACGGCTCTTGTTTTTACTATGCACATTATTCAATACCAAATATGACTTAAACTATGCTATTCCTCTGTTACTTCACAATTCAACCGTGATGTTTATCAACAATTTGAATTCTGAATACTTATGTAAAGATCAAACACATACTTGCCACAGGAAAGAGTTTATTAAACTAGGGTACTTTTCAAAAACCGTATTGTTCCCTAAGTAAGGACAAAGGAGATATTATATTTACTGAAACAATATCCCGGGCCCTTAGTGTCAACCACGTGATAGGATATGACATACGAGCGTACTTAGTGGTATCGCAGAAGGAAAGTGCAAGACACAACATTCTCAGTCTGCGATTCCCAAACTAACCTGGTTCCTTTTCTTCCCTGACATTGAGTGAACTGTCCACTCGCCATTAGCAAAGATGCGTCGAGTCGACCATTCGAAATTCTCTTGAGTGGACCATTACGTATCATTGCCAGCGCTCTACTGCAGACTGACGCCAGATCTATCAGTGATTCATTCCAGTCCCCAATAATCTCTTTACAGCAGCGGTCTTCACTTTACCTGAAGAATAATCAAACTGGCAAAATGAAGGGGAAATTCTCGAGAATTCAGAATCCTTTCATTGATTCCAATCTACATGTAGGTACAAAATTGTATTGTTATCTTACCATGTTAGTTATGATTCTACATGTGCTGAAGTGATATCTACTTTGATCAAACACTCGTTTTTAATTGAGCAATGAACATTAGATTAAGTTAAAGAGTTAATAATCAAATTCGAAAAGTCTGAGTTCTGAGCGGCTAATTTCAGCCATTGCTGGTCCAGTAGCAATGCAAAGGAAACACAAATTCCCGTTTCAGTTGGAGTTTATTTTCATATTAGCAAAGTTAACACTTTAGCATAAGAAATAAAGAAAACTCAACAAACAATCTTATATAATATATTTGTACAAAATGTAATTTAATGTGTCTACGGGATTCAGGTCCAAATATCTAAGTTGGATTAATGAATGATACCGTACACATAGCATGTTACCGTGTCTAGTTTCTGCTTTTGGATTCTATTGATTATTCAAATTATGGGGATTAAATCTCTCAAAAGTTATGTAGAAGACGGTTCAACTTTAATATGTCCAACTAAGTGGTGCATTATTTAGTTAATTATATAAATATTAAGTTCCAAGTGTTTTTCTCGAGTCTTTAAATACCCTGGCTCTAGTTATATCGGATTTCTCATTGCAAGCAGAACGTAGATAAACTACTCTCCGGTATCACTGTTCATGGAAACAGAGATAATAATAAACATGAAATATTCGCAATTCCGCGACAGCCACCACAGCCAACACCACCACTACCATTATTTGAAATTAAAATATTACCCGCCACCCCCACCCCCACCCCAATCGCCAAGCACAGTTAAGACTGGGCAGAAATTGAGTTAAAAAGTGAAAATTACGAATCTTGAATCACGCACGTACAAATTAATCCAACTGAAGGCAAACAATATTTAAGCGTGTGTGTGTGTGTGTGTGTGTGTGTGAGAGAGAGAGAGAGAGAGAGAGAGAGAGAGAGAGAGAGAGAGAGAGAGAGAGAGTATGTGCACCAAATAAAACTGTAAATACTAGTTTTTATCGACTTGGTCGAATCTTAAATGCTTTCCTTATATCCAAGCATGCCAACTGTGATTCAATTATATATATATATATATATATATATATATATATATATATATATATATATATATATATATATATATATATATATATACTAGCCTTTGCAAGGATTTTGTAAACGTTGTAAAAATGGGCCCAACGCAGAGTCAGGATCGACTCTAGATATTTGAATGGTTGTTGTTTAACGCCATTTTTCAGCACACTATAGGCTGGCTATACATGGAGGACAGTATTAGTGGTGTAGAAAGAACCGGGAAAACCCGCAGAAAGAACCAAATACCCATGAGAAGCTACTGGCAAGCTTTCTCACATACCCACATTGGCCGAATCTGAGACTCGAACCCACGCGAACAGAAGTGAGATGGCAGTGATCCCTAACGGAGAGCGCTTTAGAACACACGGCCACTCGGGGCCCCCCGATTTTTGAATGGAAGTTTAACTTTGTATTTACCTTGTTGTGGGTCGAGTGATATTCCAAGACTATCATGTATCCCGCGGCTACTCATAGTCAATCTAAAGCAATACAGAGGAAGTTTTGAATGGGTTGTTTTGTCTACATTGCAGCCAGTCATTGATGATCAGGACCAGCCAGAAAAAAACACTGCGGTATAATCAATGAAAAGTAGCTGCACACGATCATGCCATATACTGGTAAAAACATTTTGGAATATAATGCAGTGCAACGGAAAATGAAAATATTGTATATTATCTACGCAAATTCAAATGTCTGAGGCAACAACATAGTATCGTGGTCAAGATTCAATTGAACAGTTCGGCTTCCCAGTGGATATGATACTGATTAACGATAGAATTCTCGAGATTCTTTATCATTCAACTCTGCATCTGCAATCGCGCCTTTTGCTTCACATCGAAAACGTTAGTGAAAACTGTCACATTACTGTCATGTGCATAGGAGCCGCAATAAAAAATTCCATACAATCTACAGTTACAAATTTACTCAAGTACAATATAATAAAATATTACTTTCCATGGTGCTACATAACCAAGCAGGATCTAATGGTCACTTAATAATGCATGGCTTAGTAATGGCTTGAACGCGCAAATAAGCGTAATCCCCAACAATATAGGAAAATATATGACGTTTAGGCTGAATTCGATGCCTTTCATTGACTCGTTGCATTTTCGTAATTCAGAAAGCGCATTTCATGGCATTACCCCTCGACGACTCTCTCTCTCTCTCTCTCTCTCTCTCTCTCTCATTAATTTTCTGACTGTGAAAAGGATTTTTTTTCAATAGCACATGTCACTATAGTACTTATGTACTTATTATTATGTATGCTAATATGGACAATGCTGGGTTGTTAAATCATGTATCATTATAAACTTCCAGATATATGTATAATGACAATGCAACACATTATTCATTTTTCTAACTGAAACCGAAACCGCCCGGGCTGTTATGTTACTTCCGTAGTTGATGAATACGATGCATGACAAATATTGAATACCGGCGCCATTTGAATTAAAACAATATTTCCTTATTGCAAACTCGTCTAAAACTATTCCAGCTACATATTTCGCTGCCTTTACTCATGTCCCCAATATTACCACCATCATCGTAATTATTATGGATCATGCTAATGTTTGCCATAAGCAGCAGAGTGGGTGAACAGACCAAGTTTTCAAGCCGAAATTATCCTTCCACGGAGATTTAATTTTTCAATTAAAGGGCTGTATGTGGTTTTCCATTTTACAAAATAGAGGGGGCGAATAAACCGAAACTATTGTAAGCAAGCCGAAACTATTTCAAACAAAATTATAAATAAAAACATTGGCAGACCTGACAGTGGGAACACACGAATTTAACAGCATTGCCAGATCTGAAAGTTGGAACATGCGTGCGTCTAATAATATTGGCAGACCTGACAGTGGGAAGATACGCGTGTCTAGCAGCATTGGCAGATCTGACAATAGGATGATGCGTGTGTCTAATAACATCGACAGACCTGACGATAGGATGATACGCGTGTCCAATAGCTTTGACTGACCTGACAATAGGATGATACGCGTGTCTAATAGCATTGACAGACATCACAATAGGATGATACGCGTGTCTAATAGCACTGACAGACCTCACAATATGATGATACGTGTGTCTAATAACATCGACAGACCTGACGATAGGATGATACGCGTGTCCAATAGCTTTGTCAGACCTAACAATAGGATGATACGCGTGTCTAATATCATTGACATATCTGACAATAGGATGATGCGCGTGTCTAATAGCATTGACAGACCTTACAATAGGATGATACGCACATCTAATAGCATTGACAGACCTGACAATAGGAACATGATTACAATACTCTTTCTCCTATATAATTTTGTTACGCACTTTCTCTTCCTATTCATAATATGTCATTTCCGGACGTATTGTCAAATAATGAATGCTAGTGACATTGCCTTTCCTTCTCACCTGTCTTGTTCATATCTTAAGTTCTTTGTCATACATTACTGGTGACTTACTTCAGCGTGTCTGTTTAATACAATATTTATTCCATCTCTAATTCCACTCGAAGTCATTAGTGATATGGAAGTTGTTAGTTGAATGGATTGAATGACAATTTTAACACGTTATTATAGTATACAGGGCAAATGAGAGCTTGATTATTCCTAGGACACACATATGCTGATTGGCTCAGTACACAATTATGTTGACAATAGCGTTCAAAAATACGCTTCAGAATACTTAATTTGCCATTGTGCCAACATCCAAATAAATAATATGCTAGTCAAACGTATGTTCTTTGACAGCCATATTCGTGTCACTCGTTATCTCGTACTGCAAGGATGGGTTAAACTGTAAAGAAAGAGAATTAATTTCCAGGTCAGCATCAGTGCCTCATTAATTATAGTGTACTGTTACCAAAGTGCATTCAGGCAATTTCACCATAATCATCTTTGTTAAATAATAAACAGTTTTCTTTTATATTCCTAATAAGGCCTAAACCCAATCCAAAGAGAAGGAAAGTACTATAAACTATAAGGAGACTTCACTTATGACTACTAACGTCAAAGTAATAGTGATATGAATCCTATTATAATATTTTCCCCCTTTTCCAAATAAGCTATCGCGGCACCCTAGCATAAACATTGCTCTATATCAAAACAATCATACATGTATCGTACATTCTCGAAGTCAAATGTTTTATAACATCAAAGTGAACTATGGAATTATTTTGGATGTATCTCGGATTAGACAGACGTCATGCTATGTCCAAGTGTTCAGATTACATATGATTCGGTCGTGACAACTTCTAATCCATATATGCTATTGGCGCTGTGCGCAATTACCGTCTCGCGTGTTATATAATAAACCATCCGGTTTTTTTTACTTAATTAACTTATTTTTATGTGGATTATTGTGATAGATTTTAGGAGGTAACAGCCTGTTTTAAATAGATTCTTCCAACTTTATTGATTTTAATTTTCTGTTTATCCCGTCACTTTGCTTGCAAGCACCGAGTCCCACACCCTCTTGACTAAGTCTGCATTCCCTTTTAGAGACGAATCTTATCCATTGATATAGGTATTTATTTATTTATTATTATTATTTATTTATTTATTTATTTATTTATTTATTATTATTATTTATTTATTTATTTATTTATTTATTTATTTATTTATTTATTTATTTATTTATTTATTTATTTATTTATTATTTATTTATTTATTTATTTATTATTATTATTTATTTATTTATTTATTTATTTATTTATTTATTTATTTATTTATTTATTTATTTATTATTATTTATTTATTTATTTATTTATTATTTATTTATTTATTTATTATTTATTTATTTGTGGGTAGCATACACTCTTGCATTCTTAAGTTTCATAGATTTTGTACTGGATCTTTCTTTCAATATATGGATATGAAGCAAATATTTGTGAATTTTCATATCCTACCCTGTCTATCACTGACTATAACCATGAGTTAATATTACTAGGTCGTAAATCTGAATCACTGTATTATCTTTTTCTCTCTTTCATAACACAAGTTAAGAAAGCAATGATTGAGCCAGTGGTTAATATTCTGCAACACAGAGGTTGGTTCCGTACCATGTAAAATAATTAGTTGTCTCTGACGTAAGACAGTCTAAAATTGTTAAGTGTATTTAGATAAGATTGATTTTCCTTTCCAGCATGCACATCTGGTGGGAATAGACTGAGTAACTTTAAAGCAACATGTGCAGATGAGAAATTAATTGTTAATGCCAAGTACATATAGTCTTGAATGTTTCTTCCGGCCACAAATCCAACCGCAAATCATACCGATGTCAATTATTTTGCATTCATGAATCATTCTAGACTGCACTAAATGAATGTATTCAAAGTTTAATCTTTCCTTTTTTGTTGTTATAAATGGAGATGCAAGCAAATGAGATTTTGTATGCGAGTTATCAAGCTGGGTAATTTAGCATGCTATGAAAATATGTAGACCATTACCGTACAACCATGAAATAAACATTGTATCAAATAAGAATGTTTTACGTATTTGCAGCTGTTTTAGATATATTCATAATATTGTATTTCATTGTAACAAAAAAAAAAAAAATAAAACGGCGAACTAACATTAAGGAAAGAAATGAAGACCGTAGTATTGATTGGAATCATAAGACAGCAATATTTGAAAGTTCGAGACATTTCTACTCTTTTCGTCTTCATAGAATCAAATTAGCAACATGTGTTGTTTTTAAAAATAATGATATTTTTCAGTTCTAGGGATTATCTTGTCTGTGTACCAGTCCGTAAATCGCCTGCTATGCCCTTGAATCCTCCTTCAAACAAGAAGCCTGGGGACGATGAGAATAATAGTCATATATGAAAATATGCTATCCTGAGATAGCTGCTAGTTCATGTCGCTTTTAATTTCCATATTTGATCACTTGTTCCTATTCGCTTTCGTAATCAGAATAGTACATGATTTCTAACAATATACATTCCTTGTACATGTAATAGATCTCTAATATGTGTCAAAGTCTGATTTTTAATAAATACGCTATCACTAAATTTGACCTATGAACTTTCTGTTTTTCATCTAGAATTTGTTACGCTATTTGTTGCAAGTACTGAACAAGACAGAGAGAGCATGTTTCAGAGTCTGTGTGTGAGAGTAAATTTTAAAGCGTAACAACAACTTTCATAAAACAAGATGCATGTGCGTGCTTCACTCTAATTAGTGAACTATCGATGTTGAAGTTATTTTGTCTCCGGATTAGCAGCAGAGAGGATGGACAAGCGCTAATTGCTTCACACTCTGTTTCGCAAAATCAGGCTTCTTCGAAAAATCGTAAAAAAAATCGCGATTGACTCAGTTTCTAGTATGAGACAACCCTGTCAACGAACTTATTAGACTCTAATTGACTTACCCAGACTATCGCTGATCTCGAAAAATCGCAAGAAACATACGCGATCGTGTCGATGCCGAGTATGAGACAGCACCCTCTCGGCTGATATCATCCGAAAACGGTATCAAGACCTACCCGGTATCGTGCTCCAGGATCATTTAAGTTTATTGTTATACATCCATGCGGTGTTAATTGAGCCTGACTAAATAAATTTCTTAACTCATTTATGTCCATATTAATGCTACACCAGGTCTGATGAATATTTCGTAACGTGTGAGTGTCAACTCCGTTAAACACAGCAAGAATATTACAATTATCCCGGATCACTAAAGGAATTTGTATACTTCATTAAAATCCGTAAGCACATCATAGCACAGTTGATCATCAACTGACGGAGCGACTAAATAAAACTTATCCCACCTGAGCCATTTCATTATAAAATTAAGTAACAGTTGCGTCTAAACACTTCCAGATGGACCGATTATAAATAATACGAACATACTTTGGTAGCGCATCATGATGTTTGACCGGCTCTTGTTTTCACTATGCACATTATTCAATCCCAAATATGACGTGAGCTATGCCATTCCTCTGCTACTTCACAATTCAACCGTGCTATTCATCAAGGCTGTAATGACCTATAAGAATCTGAATATTTATGTAAAGATCAAACACATACTTGCCACAGGAAAGAGTTTATTAAACTAGGGTACTTTTCAAAAACCGTATTGTTCCCTAAGTAAGGACAAATGAGATATTATATTTACTGAAACATTATCCCGGGACCTTGGTGTCAACCATGTGACTGGATATGACATACGAGCGTACTGAGTGGTATCGCAGAAGGAGAGTGCAAGACGAAAACGTTCTCAGTCTGCGATTCCCCAACTAACACGGTTCATTTTCTTCTCTGACATTAAGTGAACTGTCTACCCACCATTAGCAAAGATGTGTCGAGTCAGTCCATTCGAAATTCTCTTGAGTGGACCATTACGTATCATTGCCAGCGCTCTACTGCAAACTGACGCCAGATCTATCAGTGATTCATTCCAGTTCCCAATAATCTCTTTACAGCAGCGGTCTTCACTTTACCTGAAGAATAATCAAACTGGCTAAATGAAGGGGAAATTCTCGAGAATTCAGAATCCTTTCATTGATTCCAATCTACATGTAGGTTCAAAATTGTAATGTTATCTTACCATGTTAGTTATGATTCTACATGTGCTGAAGTGATATCTACTTTGATCAAACACTCGTTTTTAATTGAGCAATGAACATCAGATTAAGTTAAAGAGTTAATAATCAAATTCGAAAAGTGCGAGTTCTGAGCGGCTAATTTCAGTCATTGCTGGTCCAGTAGCAATGCGAAGGAAACACAAATTCCCGTTTCAGTTGGAGCTTGTTTTTCATATTAGCAAAGTTAATACTTTAGCATAAGAAATAAAGAAAACTCAACAAACAATCTTATATAATATATTTGTACAAAATGTAATTTAATGTGTCTACGGGATTCAGGTCCAAATAACTAAGTTGGATTAATGAATGATACCGTAAACATAGTATGTTACCGTGTCTAGCTTCGGCTTTGGGATTCTATTGATTATTCAAATTATGGGGGTTAAATCTCTCAAAAGTTATGCAGAAGACGTGTCAACTTTAATATGTCCAACTAAGTGGTGCATTATTTAGTTAATTATATAAATATTAAGTTCCAAGTGTCTGCATCGAGTCTTTAAATACAATGGCAATGTTGAGCTCTGGGTTTATCGGTTTTCTCATTGCAAGCAGAACGTAGATAAACTACTCTCCCGTATCGCTGTTAATGGAAAGAGATATAATAATAAACATTAAATATTCACAATTCCGCGACAGCCACCACTACCATTATTTGAAATTAAAATATTAACCCCCCCCCCAACAACAACAACAACAAGCACTGTTAAGACTGGGCAGAAATTGAGTTGAAAAGTGAAATTACGAATCGCTTATAATACGAGAATCTTGATTCACGTACGTACAAATTAATCCTACTGAAGGTAAACATATTTATGCGTGTGTGTGTATGTGTGTGTGTGTGTGTGTGTGTGAGAGAGAGAGAGAGAGAGAGAGAGAGAGAGAGAGAGAGAGAGTAAACATGTGTTCTTTATCGACTTTGTCAAATAAATTAAATCATGCATTAATTTAAATGATTTGCTTATATCTAGGCATGCCAACTCTTTCAAGTAAGGGAACACGATCAAGAGCAAACGACTACATGTATATATATTAATAATGAAAGCTTTTGCAAAGATTTTGTAAACGTTGTAAAAATTCGCCAGTGTTAGGATCGACTCTAGATATTTGAATAGTTGTTGTTTAACGCCATTTTCCAGCACACGAGAGGCTATATATGGCGGTCAGTATTGATGGTAGAGGAAGAACCCAGGAAAACCCTCGAAAAGAACCAACGACCCACGAGAAACTACTGGCAAGCTTTCTCACATACCCACAATGCCAAATCTGAGACTCGAACACACGCAGATAGAGATGAGATGGCAGTGATCCCTAACGGAGAGCGCTTTAGACCACTCGGCCACTCGGGGCCCCCTCGTTTTTGATTGTATCATTGGGTTCAAATATTTAAGAGTCTTTACACGCCAACATATTCAATATTGGAATTCATTCGGGAGTACGGTTATTAGAAGAGACAAGTAGTTGACTTTACAGATTTTCTTCTTTTACGATTCTCTGTAGCTCCTATTATGGGCTATTGGACAGCTATTGCTAATATTTTCAGGTTCTCCCCGATTTTTGAATGGAAGTTGAAATCTATATTTCCCTTGTCGCGGGTCGAGTGATATTCCAAGACTAGCATGTATACCGCGGCTACTCATAGTCAATGTAAAACAATACAAAGGAAGTTTTAAATGGGTTGTTTTGTCTACATTGCAGCCAGTCGTTGATAATCAGGAACAGCCAGAAAAAACAGTGGTTTATAATCAGTGAAAAGCCTGAGCACACGACCATGCCATATACTGGTAAAATATTCTGGAATGTAATGCAGTGCAACGGAAAATGAAAATATTGTATATTATCTATGCAAATTCAAATGTCTGAGCCAACAACATTGTATCGTGATCAAAACTCAATTTAACAGTTCGGCTTTCCAGTGGATATGATTATGATTAACGATAAAATTCTCGAGATTATTTATCATTCAATTCTGCACGTGCGATCGCGCCTTTTGCTTGACAACGAAAACGTTAGTGAAAACTGTCACATTACTATCATGTGCATAGGAGCCGCAATACAAAAACATCCATACAATCTACAGTTGTAAATTAACTCAAGTACAATATAATGAAATATTAATCTCCATGGTGCTACATAACCAAATAGGATGTGATTTCCACTTAATAATGCATGGAGTAGTAGTGGCATGAACGCGCAAATAATCCCAAACAATATAGGAAGATATATTACGTTTTGGCTGTATTCGATGCCTTTTATTGACTCGTTGCATTTTCTTAATTCAGAAAGCGCATTTCATGGCATTACCCAAGGAAGACTCTCTCTCTCTCTCTCTCTCTCTCTCTCTCTCTCTCTCTCTCTCTCTCTCATTAACTTTATGACTGTGAAAATGATTTTGTTTTCAATAGGACATGTCACTGTAGTACTTATTATTATGTATGTTAATATGGACAATGCTGGGTTGTTAAGTCATGTGTCATTATAAACTTCCCGAAATATGTATATTGACAATGCAGACATGGTTTCAATAACACATCATTCATTTTTCTGACGGAAACCGACCCCGCCCGGGCTGTAATGTTACTTCCGTATTGTTAAATACGATGCATGGCAAATATTGAATACCCGCGCCATTTGAATTAAAACAAAAAAATATTTCCTTATTGCAAACTCGTCTAAAATTATTCCAGCTACAGATTTCGCTCCTTTACTCATGTCCCCAATATTACCACGATCATCGTTACAAGTATGGATCATGATAATGTTTGCCATAAAATGGCCTATCATGTGTAAGGCACAGAAAACGGAATGGCTGTAAAGAATTTGGTTATGAAGTCTAACCTTGCTATATCAATATCTTTAACACCTATTCCCGATTGACATATAGTATCACTTGTCTCGCGAACGACGCCACTCCTACTCCTCACTGTTTGGAAACGGAAGTCAAACTGCACTACAAGAGGTGAGCAGATGGGTTGGTGTAGAGCTAACATTATACCCATTCATACCTACATGCATTTAGTTTGCAGGGAAATCTTGAATAAATGAAATCATCCTACCACATGGAACTTCCTTTAGAAATGAAAATGAACAGAGATGAACCAGAGTAATTAAAACAACTAGTTTTATTTATAGATAATTAGGTTATCTACGATTGTAATATGTATCCTACTTTGTCGAAATTCAAATAAATGGTGTACCTGACACATTTACTTGAATCTGAGTCCAGGACATTCACATTTTACCTTGGACATTTCTAAAAGTATTGACAACTTTGTGTGTTTCGTAGTGCTAGCTGACCTACAACATGATTCTATTACCTTACCTTATTCTAGAATGTTGTTTACATGAAATATTTCTCATTGATGCCTTCACATCTGACGCAAAATCAGTCCTAATTTTTAATCCAGTTTTTAAGTTGTTTTAATTTCTCTTTACTTGCTATTAATCACTAGAAATACATAGTGCTTAATACTATTCTTACACTAAAATAATAATTTAGAATTAATTCTAGTGAATTCATTCAAGAATATTGTGGATTATATTATTGTGCTACAGCAAATGACACTCCAGGCCATTTTCACATTAGCACATTCGAGACTAATTGCACATCGACACATTCAGTATTGGAATTTATTATGACAAGCACTGGGATTCAGTCGGAACTTCATACATTTTGACTTGCGATAGAACTTTTAGAACAGTTTCTGACTTAATTCATAACATTGTATGTTCTATTTAAATTTTCACATTGTATTGTAGGGAAATAAACTTTTTCCTGAATTTGACAAAACTTGCTGTTTATCGCTCGTTTGTGTTACTTAGTTTAAGACCACCGAGTTATATCACTAGTTTGTCAGTAGCTCAATCGTTGATATGTGGATATCACTGCACGGTACTAGTCTATCTTATGACGTTGATGAATTTGATGATGATAATTGTGTTGTCGTCAGAATCCAACCCAATTAAGCACATCATATCAAATTTTCGAACACAATTTCATTAGACATTGTAATGTAACCTTTTCTAAATTTATTATGTCTTTATTGTTTGTCTTGTTTGTCCTCTGTTTTGTAGTTGCCTTTGACAAAGATTAAACGGGAGTCAAAGGCTTTTGATCTAGTTTGTATATTTATCAGCATATGTATATGTTAATAAATATGTTTTTTCTACTTTTAATCTAGTTTGTATATTTATCGGCATATGTATATGTTAATAAATATGTTTTTCTACTTTTAATCTAGTTTGTATATTTATCGGCATATGTATATGTTAATAAATATGTTTTTCTACTTTCAATCTAGTTTGTATATTTATCGGCATATGTATATGTTAATAAATATGTTTTTCTACTTTTTTTCTAGTTTGTGTATTTATAGGCGTATGTATGTGTTAATAAATATGTTTTTCTACTTTGATCTAGTTTGTATATTTATCGGCATATGTATATGTTAATAAATATGTTTCTCTACTTTTAATCTAGTTTGTATATTTATCGGCATATGTATATGTTAATAAATATGTTTTTTTCTACTTTTGGACAGGAGGAAGAAATACGATTTGTGTTAGCTAATCCAAAGTAAAAATATAATTTTAAATGGAATTGAAAAAAATTAATTACTGTAATTTCTTTTTCGATTATGCTTTTTTACAGTACAAAAGAAGTTCGCCGTTGTTATTCCGCTTTCCTAATAATATGCATTGAGTGCTTCTTGTAAAATTTCTGTGACTTATAATGTACATATAATTCTGTAATTCCGTATTATAGTAATCAGTATTATCGTAATTCCGTATTATCGTAATCCTTATTATCGTAATTCCGTATTATCGTAATCCTTATTATCGTAATTCCGTATTATCGTAATTCCGTATTATCGTAATTCCCAATTATCTTAATTCCGTATTATCGTAATTCAGACCAAACACCCATAGCTGTATGGTTTAATTTACGCCTGCTAATCAGATACACAATAACTAACTTAGAAGTATTGCCCAGATCTAGTATATCGATATAAAGATATATTTTATTTCAATCCAATCGATAATTTAAATGAGCGATCTTCCTATATTTAATATATTACGTCTTTTGAGGACAAGCGTTACAAAAAGCGCATCAGATAATAGGTATTACACAATATTATACTTCAGTACTACACAAAACCCATTCTTAATATCCCGTGTGACTAAAATGTGTTCTGTAATTAAAAGTGTCTACAACTTACGTAACATACCTCATTGTTTTGAATGTTAAAACAAACCAGCATAAACATCCTTCCTACCTGGCTAATAAATCTAGATAGCAAGCGATTAACAGATTTGATTAAGATTCTTTTGACTAAGTTTATTTGTTGCTTTCATGGCATTTTACTTTCATTATAGTCACACTAATATTTTCTCGAGACATCATATACAAAACGAGTTTTCCCACTATTCGCATTTTGAAGCTATGTATATATTTGGCCGTTTCTGGGGCCCGCTGTAATAATGCAACGATGACAATCATCCACAAATGAATACAGTTTCTTTGGAAACGGTTATATATATATATATATATATATATATATATATATATATATATATATATATATATATATATATATATATATATATATATATATATAATCTGTATTTTCAACTTATCAGCGACATTCCTTCCTTTAAACACGGTGGTTAATATTCCGAATCATATAGCCAATTCCGTACCTTTTACAATAATTAGCTGTCTGTGATCTAATGTACTTAAATTTCCATTTTCAGATTGCACGTCTGGTGGAAACAGACTGAGTGACTTTAAATCAGCGTTGGCAGGTGAGCCAAAAATACCAGTGTTATATACACATATTTGCACTCGAATATTTCTCCATGCAACATGTTCTATGGAAATTTAGGCCTATGGCAGTTGTAATGATTTTATCTTTGTTTATACGTTACTCCACTTAATGAATGTACTCCAAATTTTGTCTGTTTTGTTGCCTTGTTACAGATGCACACAAAATACGGCATTATAAATGATTTCTCAATCAGTTGAAGTTTAGTGCATTCCGAGGATACAAAGACCCTTAAGTTACAAACATTGTATTAAGAAGCAAATGGCTAATATATTTGCAGTTGATATGCTGACGTCCATAATACATTATTCCAGTGTTAAAAAACAATATAGCTAATACAGAAGACTTACCATTTTTTGTATTACTGAGGTGCATACCACTTAAATCAATCAGTTTGAGACTTCGAAATGTTTCTACTGTTTCCGTCTTCATGGAAATTGCTATTTTTCTTTCAGTTCTAGGGATCATCGTGTCCATGTATCAGTTCATGAATCTCTGCTTAGGAGACCGAGTTTGATTTCAAATAAGAAACTGGGGGATAATGAAAGAGAGGAAATTTCGTATGTGCGCATATGAAACGTTTGCTATTCTGAGATTGTTGCTAGTTCATTTAACTTTTAATCTCTAACATACTATTTATAATCATCTGTATCCATTCGTTTTTACAATAACAGTAATAAATGTTTTCAAACAAAACATACAGTCCATATAATGCAATATATCTGTTAAATTTGTGTGTCATAAAGTTATTTAAAATAAATAAAGTACCACATAAGCTGACCGATGACTTTTGTTTTTGGTCTTGATGTTCGTAAGCTTTGACATCAGGCACTGAGCGCGCTCGCATCAGAGAGAGAGAGAGAGAGAGAGAGAGAGAGAGAGAGAGAGAGAGAGAGAGAGAGAGAGAGAGAGAGATTCTGTCTCAGACTTATAGTTGTATAATCGCAATGTACATAGTTCAATCACAAATCTTGATTGAGCGATTCATTGGCTATGGTATACAAAATTCAAGGATACTGTACATGAGGGCCTGGAGAACCTATGTCACTAAACATTTAGAGTATTCATGAGATGAAGAACCAACAAATTGCTACAAGAACATATTTATTAGACAGCATTAGTTTTGAAAGACCATATGTTTCCTTAACAAGGAAAAAGCATGTTCTGAATGCTGACACTGTATCCGGGACCTTCAGTATCAACCACGTGATACGATATTACATGCTAGCATTGATATCTCAAAGGGAGATTGCAAGACAGCGTACTCAGTCTTAGATTCCACAACCAACTTGCTCCCAATGCTTCCTTCGCCATTAGTAAATATGGTAGAACCGGCCCAACTGGCAATATCGTGAGTGAATGAAGACCTCTCTTTGGCTAGATAAGAGCCACAAATCCATTTCATTCTATATCGACATACTGATCGATACGGAGCAAAGTGGATAGACGAATTTTGGATACCGACGAGTGGAGGGCGGCTAAAGGGGCTCTTTTGCTATTGAAATCTGAGCAGGGGGATGCGATATTAAGTCTTTATAATGCTGAGAGTCATTGCACTTGGTATGGCGAGAAAAGGTTGAGGTCCTAAGGTTCTGACATCTATTGCTCATACAACTATTACAGTTATTTTTCTTGGAACATCTGCATAATCTGCAATAAATGTTTGTTATCTGAATATATATATATATATATATATATATATATATATATATATATATATATATATATATATATATATATATATATATATATATATATATATATATATATATATATATATATATATATATAAGGGCCCTCTAAGGAATATGGATGATTGATGAAACAATGTGTATAATCCCCATTGAAAGTTATTTGTACTTAAATGATACAAAATATGACACCCACTATTGCAAATGCGGGTACTGTATGCCGACATGACTTCTTAAAGTTTTTCTATGATCAAAATTATCGTGGGAAGTTTAATATTATGTTATTCGTTCATTTCCGATATTGTGGGTTTTTCTAACATGTTCAGTGCAGTCAATATCTCAATGGTCGTTCTCATTGCTGTCTAAGCGTGATTCATGCCGCAAATAGTATTCTCAAACACACCCGGCAGATTATATCACTCAAGCAATGATTATATCACTCAAGCAATGATTATATCACTCAAGCAATTCTTGAAACGAAACACAAAACGGATAATATTAACCGCATAATTTGAGTCAATTCATTCATTAGTTTTTAATGAATAGCCAGCTTGTCATCAGGTGACCCCAAAACAATGTCATATTGTTTACTTTTCAAACCAAACAATGTCATATTGTTTACTTTTCAAACCAAACGGAATTTGTGACCAGAAACAAAGAGACATACATCTTACCCCCCCCCCCCCATTCCCTTAAACAGCCCATTTTCAGAGACGCCTGCATACAGTATTTGTACAATAGTTGTACAAAATAGGAAAATTTAACAAAAGAAAATGTATAATCCCTATATGCATGTGTTAAAATGGAAGAAACTCTCAATGTTACGAACATTTAAGAATTATTCTGAGCTTATCGGAGCAAGTATGGTGAATTTGGGTAAACTATATAATGAAACACTGCCGTTATACAAATGTAAATGGAAACTATGTCGCGTCACGTAGCTGGTTGCACTTGTTAAAATCGCATACGTAACATATTTGCTTTGATAGTAAATGCTAAGAAGAGATAGGTGGAACCTATTTCAATATGTTTTTTGCAAAGCATCCTGTAATGTTATTTATTAGCGTTGTAACAATTCTAAGCTAAGACTAGTTCTCTTCTCTGGAGAAATGTAGTGGCCTACCTTACGTCAGGTCTATTTCAGACCCTAGAACTATTATGCAGTATCGAGTACACGATTATTTCCGGACCATAAATAGCTACCACACACACACGCACACACAAATAGCTACCACACACACACACACACACACACACACACACACACACACACACACACACACATTTATATATACGACAGCGGTTGAAAGTACAACGGATGCTTGAATCATTTGTATTGGCTGAACATTAAAAGTGATTTTTGGGAATATTGTAGCTTTTTGTCACACTTGTCAAAATATAAATTACTAAATCAGAAGATACACAAAGCCCTTCTGCAACTTTTATCTCTCTCTCTCTCTCTCTCTCTCTCTCTCTGTATGTATGTTTGCATGCATGTATGCATGCATATATGCATGCATATATATATATATATATATATATATATATATATATATATATATATATATATATATCGTAATGTCTGTTTTCTCTTTTGCATAAACACACAAACATATTGTTTCTTATTAAATGATTTTTAAGTGAAATCATAATGGAATGTGTTAATTTAAGATCAATAAACAAATTTATGTTCTTACACGAAATGTTACTTTAATTTTGTAACTTTTTCATACGTCTGCAACTTTAAAACAAATGTAGAACGTTTCTTTTTCAGTGGGTAAATAGAAATCTTGAGTTGTTTTGTTTGTACGTGAACGGTATCTTAGCTTTGTGTGTAAGTGGTTCTAGTTTGACGCAGCAATGTATCTCGACACAAATCTCTAGCATTAGATCTATCATTTTCCAAAGAATAAAAAGAACAGCACATTAAAAACAGGGTCTCAACTTTACAGTGATAGACTAATCAAACTATATCCCTCTCTAATCTGCGCTGACTAGCTCTAGAGTTAAAACACGCATTAAGAGGGAGGGGACCCGAGTGGTCGAGTGGTGTAAAGCGTTCTCCGTTACGGTCACTGCCATCTTACCTCTGTCGGCGTGAGTTCAAGTCTCAGATGCTGGTATTACAAAGTGTCGGTCTGGAATACAACCATATTTTGGGACTATTGTAAATTAATTTAGAGACGTTCTGGACAGGGTCATGATACATCACGACTGTTGATACATCAGCACATTCAGGTCTTGCAATTCATTCGGAATAATGTATAATTTGGGCTTGTGCTAGAACATTTAGGATAGTTTTGAATTTAATTCATAATTAAAGTTCCCTTTAAATTTTTATTTATTTATAACTGAGAATTAAATAATTTGTTCAGTTTTACAAAACGTATTGGATTTGAATTTTGTGTTATATAGCTTAAAACCTCAGAGTCCTAACAGAATGATGATAAGTATAGCTTAACATTTATTTTTTATGATATACTAGAGTAAGCAACTAACTACGAAACTGTAATTGTAACATAATACTGAAAATATTTAGCGTCATTGCGATTTTACAGTTTAGGTTAAGAGCACAGAATGCAGCCATTCCTCTATGCATAGCACCATGAAGATCCTCACGGTAAATTCCGACACAAAGTAGTCGAGGTTTGTTTCGAAATAAACACTGTGTTTAAACTCAGACACATGTGTTGTCTTTCCTGACTTTTAGTTTTGAACCGTTTCAACCAGCTGGAAGAATTCGTACCGTTTCTTTTACGACACCCACTTCCCACTGCTGCCATCCCTATCCACCCGAAAGAGTTCCTAGCGGCTGAAACCTCATTTGGTGCTTAGACTAAACAGCTGCCGGCCTCTACAAAAAGTTCAAAAGCGCAACAAATGCGATAGATGTAGTTGACGCCACATATATGGCTATGTCTCTGTCACGAAAGTGTCTATACTTAATGTGCATGTATCGGATATGAACTTGATGCATTTTGGTTTCGTTTCTCCTTACCTTGTTCCAAAAAATAGTTTATTACGCCTTTCATTATCTTAAAATGCTGAATTCGGATAACCCTTGGCATCACGAGCAAAGTGATTCTGTGGGAAAATTTAGAAGTTTACGCTTTCTGGCATTGGATTGCACCATAACTGGGATAATTATAGACTAGAGTTGAACAGCAATATCACAACACAAAAGGATTATATTATAAAGATGTCCACTGTACGCGTACATACTATTAATCTGTAGAGCTGTTTTACTCTTTGGATGGCTGGTTTTCGTAGTGTGATTTGGACTGGATGACTGGATTTGGTAGTGTGTTTTGACTGAATGACTGGATTTAGTAGTGTGTTGTGACTGCATGTCTGGATTTGGTAGTGTCCTTTGACTGGATGACTGGATTTTGTAGAGTGTGTGACTTGCTGACTGGATTTTTGTAATGTGTTTTGACTGGATGACTGGATTTGGTGGTATGATTTTGACCGGATGACTGGACTTGAAAGAGCTTTTAGCCAAAGAGTTGATATTTGTAATGCAGCTTAGAATGACTCCAACGGTTTTTAAATAACCTGTGTGCTACTGTCGGTGATGACGTTGGTTCAGAGGAAGATAGCTGTTATCTCGTGTTGAGGGACCAAAGCTTTGTGAGGTGTCAAAATACGAAACTGTCCAATGAGACCTTAATAAAGTATTAATCAATTACTCTTTCTTTTACTGGGTTGTGAATCAATCATTCAAATTACAAACTAGATGTTGATACAAATATTAAATCTTGTCGATTATAATTATAACAGTGAGAACTATATACACTTAAGTATGATGGAACAATCCAGAAATTAACACTGAGAAGCATTTGGCGGCAATACCGGACGTCCGATGTTAAAGTGGTCCATATGTGAATCATGGGAATGAATTAATGAGGCAAATAGGTTTATGAAGCAGAAGGGTTTATGAAGCAAAATAGCTGATGGGATCCAAATTGTCAAAACGGTATACAGGAAGAAACGAGAAGGGTAATGGTAACATATTTAGTTACATTTCAAATACTTGTTCTTTTCAGCACAGTTAAACATATCATAGATACATTTCTCCAACTTTTCTAACAATCTAGCACTCCACATATACAAATCATCACCAGTATTTCGTGTAGTGTTCACACACCAACTTTAATAATACATTTTTGGCCGCCATTTTTCGAATCGATTTACGAAAGGGAAATTGTGGGAAATGGTCTCGACTGTTTCAGTATGGCTAATTTACCGCCACATGGGGTTGTTATGTCAAGTATAACATATCATAACATGAAAAATAGCTTATACAACAAAACAAAAACAATAACTAGTAAACCTATAGGTGTTACTTGTGTGGGGTGGGGGTTAAGTGAGGCGGTATATATGTAGCATTGGAAACCACTCTATATACAAGCGTGGTTTAAAAGATTTACAGAAGTAAATGAACTCACCTCAGTTCACAGAAGAATCTGGACATTACCTAGTCTCCAAACTGACAAGTTTATCCAACCACTGCATATTTACGCAGTAAATATGTGATGCAATTCCGAATCAAATATGAAATTTGTTTTCATATTATGTACTCTACTGTTCCTAAACAAACATTGCACATACAAGGTTACAAATTCAGTAAGTAAATATAGTAATGTCTGCATCCAGTAAACCTTATTTCCTTATGAATATCGCCATAAGGTAATGGTTTATTGTTAAAGTGACTCTTGAGGTTACCTAAACATGTATCCTCAAATGTAAGGGGACAATCTGTGTTAAAAATGATTTAGTGTGCGTAAAAAGTTCTGTTTATTCAAGGGGACGCTTGTTCTTTGATTTCTAGTTTGCAATAAAATTGTAATCTACTTTTAAACGTTAATACTAGTTAAACTTTGTTTGGGACTAATCAAAGGCGCAACGTAGAACAAAGATATTTTGTTCTTCTTTCCATCTAAATAGTTCCAGTGAAATAAAAATTATGTGATAAAAAAGAATCTGAAATGGGTAATGATTTAATATTTATGAAACTCGTTTTAAAAATGCAGTAATAAGTCATTACCCATCATCCCACGTGGGATCCTCCATTTAACAAAATGTCAAAATGTGGTAAAATCTTTGCCGTTTCTATCGATCTATTGTGTTTACTTATTGTTATTGAATATGTGCATAGATAAACCGATAAACAATAAAGTTTTACAATATCTGCCTTTATTTTAAAAGTACGTTTTATGACGAGAACATCTGTCATGTGGATCATAAAAAATAATCCTTTATGTTGTTTATGATGCGAACAGAATATGTGAGTCTGGAATTCTAAATGTTAAATAATGCAAAATAACTCTTGGTAGAAAACATGACTTCAAATGCGGAACAATGTACTGAAATATAATTGAGTAGTACAGTCATTTCCGGTCCTTACTATTAAAATTATTCCTATAATCTTCTGTAAACTTAGGTGAGCCTGATATTAAGGTTAAAACAAAAGTCGTTACAAGCTTTTTAAATTATTGATGCCTGTCACGATTCTCTCTTTTTTTTTAACGAGATCGGATGTAATGTGATAAATCTCGTCTGTCTGTCCAGTCGTCGCGCTATCACGCTCTATTTGAGCACGCGTGTATTTCTTGACAAAGCGATGTATATAATTTTAATGCATCAAGGAAGAAAATCGTTTCCGCAACTTTCATATAACTAATTAAAATACTCTACGACCAAACTGAATCACATAGTGTAATCAAAGAAATCAAATTTCCTCGGTAAAGCGGGTTTTGTTTGTTGGAAAGGAGGCATTGTGTTCGTCAATGTAACGGCAAAATGCAATAAAATCCTGTGATGATGGATTTTCCTATACCAACTGTCAATTATGGCGTTGACACATTTGCAGGAAGAAAATTTCTTTATCTTTTTAGATTATCTATCAGGACCCTTTTAAGTACCAGTAATGTAAGAATACTGTATTTATGAACAAACAATGGTTTATTTGAGTAACGCCACAGGATATGATCAATACCCCAGCATCTTCTAAACACGCAAGATGCATCCGATTTGGCTTTTACAGTCTACATTAATAACATTATGTTGTACAAGATTTGTTTTGAGAAATGCATACACATATGAAAAGTCATGTTGGAACGTACCCAAGTGGCACAATAGTCCGATGAAAACATACAAGCTGACAAGTGATAGTTATTACAGAATGAAGCTGGCTTCCTGGAACATAGTAGCCTCATAACAATGAGTTAACGCTGTTCGAAAATAGCGTACCAAAAATCATCCAGTGGACGGAGATGGAGATTGTTACTGAACTTTGACTACCTGATATTTCTACCGACACTTAAATGGGGTCTTCCCGAGCACAGAACATGCATTGTCTGTTTTGATTCAGAAAGGCGGCACGCTGAATTGGAATCTTCATAGAAAATATACAGAGAGCATTCACAAAACGTTAACAGAGTCTTCATTGAACATTTACAGAAAGTCTTCATTGAACATTTACAGAGAGTCTTCATAGAACATTTACAGAGAGTCTTCATAGAACATTTACAGAGAGTCTTCATAGAACATTTACAGTTTTCATAGGACGCTTACAGAGAGTCTCATCGAACACCAACTTAGTTTTCATCGAACAATTATAGAGAGTTGTCATCGAGCGCTTATATAGTGTTCACAGAACACCAACATAGTTTTCATCAAACACTTACAGAGAGTCTTCATCAGACAATAACATAGAGTCTTCATCGGACAATAACATAGAGTCTTCATCAGACTATAACACAGAGTCTTCATCAGACAATAACATAGAGTCTTCATCGGACAATAACATAGAGTCTTCATCAGACTATAACATAGAGTCTTCATCGGACAATAACATAGAGTCTTCATCAGACAGTAACATAAAGTCTTCATCGGACAATAACATAAAGTCTTCATCGGACAATAACATAGAGTCTTCATCGGACAATAACATAGAGTCTTCATCAGACAATACCATAGAGTCTTCATCGGACAATAACATAGAGTCTTCATCAGACAATAACATAGAATCTTCATCAGACAATAACATAGAGTCCTCATCAGACAATAACATAGAGTCTTCATCAGACAATGACATAGAGTCTTCATCAGACAATAACATAGAGTCCTCATCAGAAAATAGCATAGAGACTTCATCAGACAATAACATAGAGTCTTTATCAGACAATTACATAGAGTCTTCACAGAACACTTACATATAGTGGTCATATAATAAATATTGAGAGTCTTCATCACACATTTAAAACAAACAAAAACAAAAACAAAACTAACAGTAAATCTTCATCTAACACTAGCAGAGATTCACCCTAGAACAATCACAGAATGCCTTCTTCAGACACTAACAGAGAGACCTTTATAGTACCCTTACAAAGAATCTTCATATTATATTTACAGGAGTTTTCGTCAATTAGTAACATATTCTTTATGAAATACGTACAGCCTTCATCGATCACTTACATTCTTTATAGAACTCTTATAGAAAGACTTCATCGAACTCTTACAGATTATTCATCAATCCCTAACTGAGTATTCATATAACACTTACAGTGAGTGTTCATAGAACACTAACACATGATCTTCATTAAACACGGAGTGTCATTTTTAAACACTTACAGAGATTCTTCGTTGAATACAAAGAGTCTAAATTGAACATTTGTATGGAGTCTTTATAGAACACACAGAGAATTAACAAAACACTAATGGAGTCTTATATAACACGGATAGAGAGTCTTCATCGAATGCTAAAATATTCTCCATATAACATTTACAGAGAGTTTTCATAGAGTACATACCGAAAGCATTCACGGAACACCAACAGTCTTCATCAAACACTTACATAGTCTTCATCAATCACTAACAGTCTTCATAGGACACTTACAGAGAGTCTTTATCGAACACTTATAGGGAGTATGTATTCATGGAATACTTACAGAGAATATCCATAGAACAGTTACAGAGACTTCATCGAACACATACTGAATCTTCATAAAACACCTTTATAGAGTATTCATGGAATCCTAACAGATGATCTTCATGGAATAATTACAGAGCGTCTTTATCGAAAACTTACAGAAAGTCTTTATTGTACACTTTGATAGTTTGTTTGTATGATTAGGATTTTTAACGTAGCTTTAACAATTTTTCAGTCATATCGCTACGATGTCTACAGTGAGGCAGTTTATAGTGATATCTAGCACTGAGGCATCATGCCGCAGACATGTAGCATTATGTCCCACCCTATCACATTATCCTGACACCAGAGCGACCAGTCCTAACACTAACATCTTAATGCTGAGCGCCAAGAGAGGCAGCTGATAGTACCATTGTTCTATGTCTTTGGTATGACTCACCCGGGCATCAAACCCACGACCTCCGCTTCTGCGGCGGACTGACTAACCACTAGGCCACTGGAGCGGTTGTACATTTAGAGAGAAAGAATTGAACTGAAAAATGAAATTCCTAGCAAATTTATGAATATATTGATTATCAAAGAATACCAGATTAGTATGCTCCTTATTCAAATTAATCTGCTGAACATGGCATGTTTCGAAGAGGTGAGATTTCCCAGATTTCATGTTTAAGGACTGATGGGAAGCAAATCACGGCAGTCGGAACATATTTTCTGATTATACATACAAATAATATTAATATCTTTTTCTTACAAGTTAGTATGTGATGTGTTCATACTTTAATGCTGTAATATTTATATGATATCTGAGAACTTTAATCCGTTTGACTTTTATGCAGTGATATTTATATGATGTCTGAGAACTTTAATCCGTATAACTTTTTTGCACTGATATTTAATATCTGAAAACTTTAATACGTTTGATTTTATGTTGTAATATTTATATGATATCCAAGAACTTTTATTCGTTTGCTTTTATGCAGTGATATTTATATGATATATGAGAACTTTAATCCGTTTGACGTTAATTCAATGATATTTATATGATATCTGAGAACTTTAATCAGCTTAAATTTTATGCAGTGATATTTATATGATATCTGAGAACATTAATCCGTTTTGAATAGTATGCAGTGATATTTGATATTTGAAAACTTTAATTCGTTTTGAATATTATAAGAGTATTTTCTATTATATAATGGTGTTTAATACGAATAATTTATGATCTTTTATTGCACAATGATGGAAGACTTATAGTATTTGTAGTTTTGCTATATACAAATCAGTTATCTCCTTTTGTTCACCAAGGTAAGTTATCTCTTTTTATAAGGTCGATGAGGACACTTCACAATGAGTAGGGGATTTGAGAGGATTCAGCAAGATTACAGAAGCTTTACTTCCTTAGAGAGAGAGAGCGGGCTGATGTTGGCAGAAGGGAGTCGAGCTTAACCATTGACATATACTGATTATGCTTTCGTGATTATAAAGCAATAACATTGGTTTTCACCAAATGTAACTTAATTTACTATAATAAATACTCGTATTAAGTCAGTAATATAGATCTAAAATAAGTATTATTCTTTCATTTGCAACAGTTTTCACAATGCCAATGTTATATACGGCGATTCGACCGTCAACTGATCATTACATACAATAAACGTTTTGTGTCCGATCCTTTTGTTCAGGATGTTTCGTTCTTTTTATTGGATCTTGTTTCGTACGAAACCGCGTTCGATTAGTCACAGTATTAGTTTAATATGTCTTTCGAATGAGTTATTACTTATAAAAACAAAAAAAGCTTATTCTTGTTGAATACAATAGACAGTACAATGATGATTTTTCCCCGGCCAAGTCACTCATGTAAGTGGTTAATGTACGTTTTTGTATAACGACTCTTATTACAGTTAGAATGTCAAACAATGAACTTCCCTGAACACATTACTGTAATGGTGTGTAGAAGTTAAGTGCTATTTGATAAATAAATAGTGTTAAAATATAGTTTGACAGTTAATATTGCGACTAAAGACCCAGCAGATTAAAAAAATCTGAAAGAGACAATTTTAAAGTGTGTTGTATAAATGAAACTTTAAAACATAAGTTGGCTAAATAAATACGTGCATACATATACCAATGTATTACCGATCACGTACCACTCCCTTCAAATAAAAATGAAACTATTTACTAAATCATTTATTTTCAGATTGACATATACAGCTTGTTCAAACAATTCCCCCTAATTTTCAGAAAACAATTAATATTTATTCAGATGTTTCTTCGTCTAGATTAACTCATAAATAATTAACCAAAATAATTTAAATCCTTTTGGTAACAGTTATTCCTAGAAATATTAACCTAATCTATCTATCTATCTATCTATCTATCTATCTATCTATCTATCTATCTATCTATCTATCTATCTATCTATCTATATATCTATCTATCTATCTATCTATCTATCTATCTATCTATCTATCTATCTATCTATCTATCTATCTATCTATCTATCTATCTATCTATCTATCCCTTAGTCTTGCCGACCGTTGGGGCACCACTGATGACCTGACAACCAGCTTCCTCCATTCCAATCTGTTCTCTGATACTCTCACTGTGTCACTCAGCTTCAGTCCTGTCCACTCTGAGATGTTATCCTCCCATCTTTTCCTCTGTCTTCCTCTCCTTTGCCCTCCCTGCACAGTACCTTGCATTATTGTCTTAGCAAGCCCTGTTGATCGTGTGACATGTCCATACCATTTCATTTTGCGCTTTTTCACAATGGTCAATAGCTCTTCATAGGGCCCAATGGCTTGCTTAATTCTGTTTCCCACTTCCTCATTCGTGACATGATCTCTATATGTAATGCCAAGCAACCTTCGAAAGCATCTCATTTCAATAGCTTGTATCTTCCTTTCGAGATCCGCTGTGAGGGTCCATGACTCACAGGCATATAGGAATACAGATGCAACCAAGGAGCGCATCAGTCTGATTTTTTGAGCTGACTAAGGTGTTTCTGTCTTTCCAAACTGTCTTCAGCCTTGCCATTGCTGTTATTGTTAGCGCAATCCTTGACAATATTTCTGATTTCGATCCCTCGATCCACGATGGCTCCTAAGTACTTGAATCTATTAACTGTTTGCAGTTTTTGGCCTCTAATCATGATGTCAGTGCTGATGCCACTGGTGTTGTTGGTCATCAATTCGGTCTTCTCTACACTGATTTCCATACCAAAAGCAGTAGCTGTCCTGTCCAGTTTTTCTACGAACTGAGCTAGCTCCTCCTCATTTCATGCAAGGCCACCGATGTCATCAGCAAAGCGCAGATTCGTTATTATTCTGCCTACAGTACTGACAATTCCTTCATGGTCTTCCAGTGCATATGTCATGATTCGTTCAAGGAAGACCAATCTCCTATTTGACCGTTGAAGAATACTGCGCTGGTGGCCTTGCTGTAAAGGCTTTCTATGACTTTGATCAAACGCCTTCTTAAAATCTATAAAAACATGATAAAGGTCTTGTTGGTGCTGGAGGTATTTCTCACATAGTATTCTCAGGTTGAAAATCTATTCAGTTGTGCATCTCCCTGGTCTGAAGCCTGCCTGTTCTTCAGCTATGATTACCTCTGCCCGCGGCTTCAGTCTGTTTAATATGATTTTTAGCATGACTTTCCTTGGGTGGCATATAAGACTAATCGCACGATAGTTCTGACATTGCTGCGAATTGCCTTTTGTCGGGAGAGTTACTATGAGTGAATGAATCCATGGTGTTGGCCATTCCCCTGTCTGCCAGATCTTGTTCCAGATTGTTAGTAGGGCGCTTATCATGGCTTCACCCCGTTCTTGGACTAGTTCTGCAGGAATATTGTCTACTCCTGCTGCCTTCCCTTTTTTCAATGCTTTCACTGCAGCCTCTACTTCTTCTCATAGGATGGGGTAGTTGTCAGTGTTGGTCACTGATGGGGTGTTGAGTATATCTGGGTCCCCTGTAGGTCTGTGGTTGTACAGGTCTGAGCAGTATTCTGTCCATCTCTTAAGAATGTCTTGTTCTTCTGTAAGACATTTTACATATATATATATTAAAGCTCATTAAAATTAATAGAAGAATACGATCTACACCCTTTTATAAAGTGATGTTTCTTCTATTTCTGACTCAAACTTATCGCTTTTCTCTCCACCTATTTCGACCTTTGACCCTTGGATCAATATATCTATTAAAAAAACCAGAATATTTGCAGTGCCAAGAGCTTTTAGTAGATTGAATTTTATGAAAGCGGTCGTTCTGACTAACCTCCGCGAAAACAACGAACTGCATCAGCTGCGCTATTTGAGAAAATTGTTTATGGACGCTTTCGAAATTGTCTGTGAGTCATTTACACAACTGACATCAAATGATTCTTTATCAAAAAAGAAGAAGCGATGAAACAGATTTCCTTTGTTTAAAGTTGATGACAAAGAGACAACACAGGATTTGTACAAGTACTATTGTTTTTGTTGATCTCGTTGTTGTTGATGGTGATATATTTTCTGTCATGTGTCTACTCACATTATTACTAATACGACGGTGGAACCAAAACGAAAACACGTCATATTATTTTTGGATTTATATTGATCCATATTGACGCTGTTATTTTATTTGTTATGGATTATTTGGATTTCTAATGATCAGCTTTTTAAAATATGATTTATCAATATTTAATAAAATGAAATGTGTTGTACCTACCACAACAAATTACCATGCTGAAGTTTCTTCACCTTACTTCAGAGAGAGAGAAAGCAATTAAGCTGATCCCGTGTATAAGTTGATATTATGAATTTTGAAGATGGTGGTATCGAAACAACTTAGAGAAAACTGAAAATTGCAAGATTGATGCGTTATTGTACCTGTAAAAAAATAATATTAATGCCATTCATTCAAGTAGATTGTAAAGCTTGAACATGAAGCACAAATTATATCGAGACTAATTATATAAGCAAACCTCTTTTGCATAAAACGACGTTTATACAGATTCGTATTTTTAAAAAAAAAATATCGAATCTAGGATAACAAATATCCTTCAATTTGAGACTTCAATTTCATCCTTAAATTAGCAAACATATTAACATATTTATGTTAACACTTGACAGGGTGCATATATTTTTGCCATCCCAAGGGCGGGACATATACGTTTAGGAATTGAAACTATTGTCTTGAGACCACGCACCACTCCAATAGATGATCCAAGGAGTTATTTTGGCCAGGCCGGTTGAGACCCAAATGTCTTTTTCCTACTCTCATATACAATCTAATGCCGGAGGTTTTACAAGGTGGTACTACTAATTGTTAAATTTAACATAACGTACATCATGGTAAAAAGTCTTTCTATTGAAATGGTCACAATGTCTGTTAATGTTATTCTAGTGGTAAGAGATCCGAGAAAACAGCTAAAAGTGTCGTATAAAGTGGTAAGCCCAAACGTAATATATTCAAAGCAAATTTTTTACTCCTTGATTACAAAACACACATTTTAGCCTAATAGAACTCTTCCACAAAGTTCAAACACACTATATAGAGCGCAGAATGTTACTACATCACCGTGGACTGAAGAACACAGTTGGTGTTGGGAATAATCTTGGATATCTTATATTTGTTGCAGGAAAGAAAAGATTTCTTAATCACAGATTCGTCTAATGGATTGATCAAAGATTGTTTTGTGATTGATCACATAAATGGTAGAAAAACTGATAATTCTTTAGATAATTTACAAGCTATCACACAAAGTCAGAATACCAAACGAGGAGGGACTCGAAAACACTCGAAAAATGCGAAACCCATAATTCATTTACTACAGAAAATAACGAAGAAAGAGTATTTCAATCAATAAATGAAGCCGGTAGGTATTTCGATATTTGTAGAGCCTCAGTACGATCTTTTGCAGAGAGTATCACCAGATCAGCGATTTCCAAAAGAATTGTACATAGGAATCAATTTACATATGACTGAATTCTGTTTTTTAATACCAAGAGGAATAACTCGTGGAGGCTTTTGTGTGTACTATAACTCCTTTGTTGTAGTCACGTACCTCAATAGGACTTTTGATGATTGATGGTTTTTTTCTGTGTGGTTTAATGTTTCACCAGGTAGAAGTTCCGTATAATGCAATCTCTTGTTGTCATCATTAAACTCTTCACATGATACACATATATCGTATTCAAAATTATGGATTTATAGATTTCGATCACTAGTGTATTGCATAAAGAGATGGAATCTCGCCCTGGTGCCCATAGTTCGAATCTCATGGGAGGCATTATTGTCGACGGTTCCGATCTGAAGGTTTTTCTATATAATTGGGAGCTTTAAGCCATTCGAAATTCAAACCGTGAAACAACCATACCCCACAAATCGTCACACGGTGTGAATGTGTTTTTACATTCAACCCGGGGTGATTTTGTTGGGGGTATGGTGGTTTCAGTTTGAATGTAGAACAGCCCCCGTGTGTGTGTCCTATTTGTATATCAAACCAAGCCTTATTGGATTTCACTAAACAGTTGTCGTACAGGTTAGGTAATCTGATAGGCTGTCGTCTTTCATTGGCTTTCGCTAAACAGTTGTCGTACAGGTTAGGTAATCTGATATATATATATATATATATATATATATATATATATATATATATATATATATATATATATATATATATATATATATATATATATATATATATATCATCATGTATGTGTGTGTGCCTTACCTACCTTCTCCAAAACAGAGATCAAAGGCTGTGTTGTCCTTAATTAAGTATGTGTGCCTTACATACCTTCTCCAAAACACAGGTCAAAGGCTGTGTTATCCTTAATTAAGTATGTATATATCAAAAATGAAAAAAGGATCAAAATTGACCCCTGTTTGTTTTATTTCATATTAAATACATATTATTTCATAAATGATTTTCGAAAATATGACTGTCATTATTAACGAGATTTCAAGTTTGAAAAAATCAAGGAATTCAATTGTCAAATAAATTAGATTGTAATCAAATTCTTTCTGTATTTCAAGATATTGATGATAGCTCTCGGAATAACATATGTGTTATCGAAATCCTATTCTTTTATAAAGAGAATTCAACATGCTAGTTATGACTCCCTTGCATTCTGTAACGACATCAATAAGTTCTTCCCGTTATTCACTGATGTCGAAAAGGTCAGAAGTAAATTGGGAAAACAATATGAAATCAAACGCACAATTAACTCGAAAATCAAAACAATAAAAGAGATTATCCGCCAAAATGAAAATTCCCCCTTGATTGCCTTAACACAGTAAACACGCCATACATACAGGTACGGAAATTCTATAGACAGGTATGCGCCTACTCACCTATAACAGAATTCAATATCACTGGTGACTTAATCACTGCGCGGAAGTATAACACAACAGAATTTCGGGGTGAGTTTTTTCACTTACAATTTAGATCGTATATTATATTTATAACGGTAGGTGAAGCCTGAACAACTAAATTAGCACGTGAACGATTATTTTTGAGTAAGAAATTTATTCCATTTCGTGATTCCATTCGAAATAAGCTATAAATGAGACAGCAATCTCAAAGTGATTTTGCAGCAGACACTGAACAACTATTCAAACCAGTAACCAATGCAACGGGAAAAGTCGTATCAACCACTGAAAAAGCCAAATGGGGAGATATTCCTGAGGAACAACGAGAGAAAAAAAGACCAGCTCTTCTTCCTGTACTTGATAAAATAGCAAAGAGATCTAAGCAAGCAAGAGAAACATTTTAAAACACTTCCTTTTGATATAATAACCGCTGTACAACTTCAGGAACAACAAGGTGATACTATTGAAGAAGAAGAAGAGGGTGATATTGAACAACAACAGGGTGATATTGAACAACAACAGGGTGATATTATTGAAAAAAAGAAGAAATTTCGAAAGGGAGAATATATCTACCTGAAGAAACATTTCCGGAAGAGGTGAAAAATAAATTAAAAAATTACATGGATTAGCTGATTTTGTTGTTAAAAAGTTTAAAAAGAGAGAAAGGGAAAAATCCTTAAAATATGGAGCTAAAACAAATCCATAAAAGAATGTAACACCTAGAAAAATAAAATATATTTGGCAAAACACGATGGAATTAGAATCTCAAGAGATGATAATAATTATAATTCGTATTTGAATAAAATAGAAAAAATAAGTAGTGGTCAACCACTACATGATCAAGACGAAGATGATGATGATGTACAGGGTGCAACTGGTTATAGTATTAGTGGGAATGGATTTTCTCAAAGTGGATATCAAAGGGGTTTTTCAGGTAGTGGTCTAGTTAGTTGTCCTAGCAATATTCTCGGGGATATATCACGATCAGAAGTTCTCGTAGGAGGGAAACGAGCCGGAAATAACTCACCAGAAGTAATTAATGAGGCAGCTGATATCTGCAGACGATTATTTGAGGGTGGCACTGTTGGTGATATTGTCGAGAGGGCATTTTTCAAACTACTAGCGTTAGTTCAGCGGCAAAGGAAACCAATGACAAAGGCACCGATAACTTCGTCATCAGTGACAAAGTCACTAGGACCACTACTATCTACGGAAATTATGCCTGCATGTATTAGCAAAATAATAAACAATGCGGTGGAGCAGAATATAGCATCACGGATAAATGATGGATATGACACTCAGGGAAATATTACTGTAAATATGATAGCGGGAAATGGTTTGAAATCGCGAGCGTAATCGCGATTTAGATCAAGAAATTTATAATATGTTGAAATCGGCTCGTGACACAGCGTTTTGATTTAGATGCCCAGTGCGCAAAGATGATTCAGTATGCGATTATCAGTATTATTCCTATCATGCAGTACAACCGGATCTTCGATCAAGAATCGAACATCAAGTCCATGATACCAGCAAATACTTTCTACCCGCTGAAGCATTTATCGCAGTAGAAGGATAACTCTTAACAAATGTTGGTGATACACCATATGCAGATGATGGAAATATCCGAGTTGGTTTTGTCATTAATGGTATCATGGCGCTATTTGAGAGTGCTAGATACATGACTGATGGAAGAGAAATCGAGTCTATAGAGCGTGAGGTTGATATTGCCACAACAATAGTTGGGTTAGCAAGAAACTCCGATGATTATACAAGATCAGCAGGTCCATCTATGATGTTCTCTAAGGATCTCACTGATTACGCTGAACACATTCAGTATACTAAATTACTGACACCGCAAGCTACTGCAGTTGATCCACAAACAGCTGGTTCTCTTGTACACAAAGCAAGACCAGCTGCGTCCTTTGATATTATAAAAGGCGTTAATTCCAATTACAACTTAGGGTTTGCAACACGCGTAGCAATGTTGCAAGGACTGCGTAGACAATTTTCATGCGCGATTCCAGTACATCATATTTTCGGATTTTGCAGAAATGTTAGAAAAGTTATCTATAGATCGAAGCATATAGTAGCACTCGTGAGAAAGGGTAGTGATAATGATGTAATCTGGCATGGTGCTGGTACTGCTGATGGTAAAGTCATTATATCAAAACTATCATTGTGATTGTAAGTAATGACTCCATCAATCACCGTGGAAGAAAAATTACTATCATTTTTGGACCGTGGAGGAAAATCATTGCTAAGCCGGCTAACAGTGACCACAGATACCATGTATTCTAATATTGATGGTACACTTACATGGCATCTGGCATCAAAACAAGGTGTTTCAGCTCCGCGTCATATATTTATTGCGTTACATGATAGGGAGCGATTGAATTCACAAACACGCAGCCATATGATATTTGATCAATTGGGTGTTAATGAAGTTTCATTGAGGATAAAAGGTCAACAAGAGCCATCCGAGGATATATTATTTGATTACAGAACCAACCAAATAGCACGCTCGTATCATCGTTTGTAGTCAATTATGGAACGCGATAAAAATGTGGATACTGGTCTGCAAATTTCACAGCTTGATTTTAAAAGTCGATATCCAATCTATTACTTCTCGCTCGCTTGAATTAACAAGACAATCCGTAGTTGACATACACTTCAGAGCTCGTTTAACTCGTCCAGTTGTAGGTGGTGTTGTCACTATCCCGAATTACAGAGCAGTTGCTGTCATTTTCAGTGACAAATCAATGCTACTCGAAGGTGATGGTGGACGAATGAAAGTAGTTGATGCACTAGTGGAAAATATGTAATGTAGCAATTAGATCAATCTATTGTTAAATTAAATGTCATATAGTCATGTGAGTGTTACGTTAACTCCTGGTCAAATTAAAAAATTTCAATCGGAATCAGTTAAAAAATGTGGAACCACAATATCGCTGAAGCACAATCAGATGTCTGGCGGTCAGAATAAACTTTACATAATAAATAAAATTTACAAATCGTCAAATAAAACACTTCAATGATGCCATCAAAGATAAAAAAAGGTGTTCAGATCACTCTCTCTGCAGCTGGGATTAAAAACATGATAAAATCAGGTGGTGTATTCCCACCTCTCGCTGCGATTCCAGCATTAATTGCAGCTGGTAAAGCCGCCGCATTAGGAGCTGCTGGAGCTCTTGGTGCAAAAGCAGTACATAGTATTGCTCAATCATGATCCACGTGCAAAAATTCCTATCTGGTATTCTACGCTACCAACACAGAAATTGAATGACCCACCAATATGTGGCATAGAAGTATTAAATGTCCTCAAAGCTATTTCATCATCGGGAAAACCACCCCATAAAACCGTACACGAATATACGAGTAATCGCTTTTTAGAGAGAAAGTATATAAAATAACATGATTGATATTTGGGGGAGATCTTTATCAAGCCTGAAAAAACCACCACGTAAATATCTGCAACCGGTGATGTAATAAAAATAATCGAAGATGAAATAGCTGAGATGTTAAATCTCGCAAGTGTTGATTCCAACGAAATAGTTGTATTTCAAGATCGTCAGAGTAAATTGAAAACGAGTAATGTTTCCCTTGATGATATTTTGACAAATAGACGCGACGCAGTAGAAGATACTATCGCGTTGTTTTCCGATCAGGGTCCTCATGTCAACTATTACGGACTTCCAACAAAAACTGAATGACCATATAACAAAACTGGAACAATTACAACAGAGTATAATTGATAATATCGAAACCCCGATAAATAATTTCTTTGGGATTCCACGTATTCGTCCCACATTGAAAATCTCAGGCGTTAAAAGCGCTATGTTTGAATTAGCAACACTCCAGTCTAGGTAAGGAGATTATGTTGAGAAGTTTTCAACTTTTCGTAAAAATCTCATTGAGAAATTCTTTGGGGGGATCTCATTAGATAAAGTCGACATAAAACCCAAAAATCCATCGATGAGATGAAAAACACCATCGAGGCAATCAAAGATGATTTACCGAGCATGATAGAAACACTTGAAAAAAAAACAAAGATTCCTCATGAGAAAACCAACAACGTAGTATACACGATCCAACATGGATCATTTACGTGGACACCATCCACTAACACCTTAAATATCACCGCGACCGTCAAAATTATTTATCGATTAACACTAGTGTCACCGACTCAAGTTAATATTTCATCAACGAGTTAATATGGGGTCAACAATATGATATCAACAATCATCGACAAAGGAACAACTTAACGATTCATAATATCATCCACTGAAAATAATTTGGTTAGGGATTCAATAACATGGTATGTGGAATTCGTAGCGGATTTAAGTAAACAACTAAATTGAATTCTGTTGTAATAAATAAAATGTCATCATTGGCAACGTCACAGCAATATCGCTATGATCAGGTCAGATAATTTCAAACTAAACTCAAAACACTGACTGAGGAGCATCAAGCAAAAATAAAAAAATATCGACGAAGAATCACCACAGTTGGTGTTACCGTGTACTCTGTATCAGGTGTAATCACCGGAGTTGGTATTATACTCTCCTCGTTGACAATGATTGCCCCGATAGCTGTTGAAATTTGTATATCAGCGGCGACTACAATCGCGGGAATTATTTCAATAATAAAAAAAATATCATCATGCAGCCAGCGGAAACTGCAGGATTACGTAGTTAAATTCCATGTTGTTGCAACCGCATACTCCCAATTATCCTCGATGATATCGTCATCACTCGATGACACAATAATATCCGATAATGAGTTTTCCGCGATGGTACGTGTTTATGATTCCGCGATGTCAAAATTAGAAAAACAACACGAGTATAATAACAATGACGACATCGCAAGAACTACTTCAACGAATAGCGGAAAATACCACACCGGTTAAAACCAGCATGATCTCAATAACCTCAACCAATCCTGAATTCAGTGTTAATTTCCCTACTGCGATTCCTGTGAAGGAAATAACACCAGCAAAATTACGAGTATACCATAGTTGGCCTAATATTAGATCAAAATCATTCGGTGGTCAACAACCAAATAATTCCTTGGTGTTTGCGAGTAAGAATAAACCCGATGGTACTCCAGACTGGAACGTTGTTTCGCTACCATCTGGGTCTTACCAAATTGAACAGATCAATAATGAATTTCAGCGTAGAATAAAATTCATTACTGGAAAAGAATCGAAAATCGCTATAGCAGTTCACGAGCCGACGTTCTCATCTGCGATTGAGATAAGCTCACCCGAGTATGTCGTAGATATCTATCAGAGTTCGATAAGAACAATACTGGGTTGGCCTGAAATCCCACCTCAGGCATCTTATCAAATACCCGAACCTAAAAAGTCTGATTATGTCACGGATATACAATCATATCATGAAATCAACCCATCGTATCGAAATTATTTACTTGATATAAATAATGCGAAATTAACAGATAGATTTACATTTCTTGATAACAAAACCATGCAATGGGAATTTGGTTTTGAGAAAACTCCTGATTCATCCATTGCAATTGTATTCACTCTAAATAATGTCATTGATTATTTGAAAGAGATTAATCGATTGCATAAAACACAATTAGAACGACTACGACAGAGTTTCCAAAAACATCTCTTTGATATAATGAGTTCACGCAGCGAGATCATAAAATATATTGAGACATTAAATCAGCTTGTATCTGACATGGAATATATCAACACACGAATAATTCAAGTAATAATTAATGACAAAAACGGAGATAAACAAAAATTCCTAACCCGTTACAATATCACAGAAGCTGATTTACCCAATTTCAAATTTCCTGGATATAACGCAAATAAACTAAAAAAAACAACCAATGATCTATTCGATGAGTATTTTCTACAAATACTCGCCGCATGAAAAAATAGCACAAACAATTATCCTCAAACATAATAATGACCCAGATGGTGATGGGCGACATATCGCTCCTCAAAACGTCAATATATCCTCGGGGATCGTAGTGAATCTAGTGTGTGATGTCATCGAAGGAAGTTATCAAATAAATCTCGAAAGATCAAATCAAGCTCAACAAGGATATATTTTATACTCATTTGCACCAACAGCTCCTCCACGGTTTTTGATCATTGAGGATTCAACTCATCCAGTCTATATGACATGTCATAATGATTCGTTAACGAGAATTAATTTCAAACTCACCGACCAATCCAATAATCTGATTGATCTGCAATTGAGGTTTTGCAAATTAGTCTGTTTTTGAAATCTTAAATTGCTAAAAATTTCAAGGATTTTCATTGTAATTTTTTTTTAACCCCATAGCAGTAGAGGGTGTGACAACGACTTTGCGTCTCCAAACGAAACTTTTTTTCCGATTTTGGAGGAAGCCTTGGTTTGCCAAAAAGACGCTTTTTTACGATTTGGAGGAAGCCTTGGTTTGCCAAATGGACGCCTCTATAAAGTTGTTGGATTCACCCCCTCTGCTGCTACATTTATCACAAGGAGTGGAGCAAATTTTCCTCCAATTGTGACTTGGAATGATTTAGAGATGTTAGGGTCCTTTGGTTGTTCAAGATTGCATTTGAGCCTCTTGTTCTTTGGCTTGTGAATTATCTTCAGCCTTACTCGGAAGTTTATAATCACGAGATCGTGATCACTCCCAGCATCATCACCTGGGAGTGTTCTTGTTTTTGTGCTATTGATGCCAGATCGGTCACATTTTGGAACCAGTATGTAGTCGATCTGGTTATGATTGGTTCCATTCGGTGACTACCATGTCCAGCATCGTGAACTTGAGCCGCCGTCTCCCTCTTGCATTGGCAAGCTCATTGTAATAAGGTCCACAATGATCATCCTAGTCTTTTAGATCATCTTTGCCAACTTTAGCATTCCAATCTCATTGGATGATGATGATGTTTATTTTACTGACCATGTTTATAATACCATGGAGTTGGATCTTAGACTTGGATAATTCTGATGCTAAAGCGAGATGCTTTCGGACGAATGGACATGATTCTGCTAGATATGGGACGGCAACCAAGCACTGATTCCTTGATGGATTTGTTTACAAGGAAACCTACTCCATTGTCAAACTTGTCAAACTCTCCACTATAGTAGAATGTATGCCCATCGTCAGTTTGGTGTTCTCCTAGGGCTTTTCCTCGAATGTGCCATGTGTAGTGTTCCATCTCATGTGTCAACACTTTGAGTATTCCAATTTGCGTTAGAGTTCTAATTTTCAAGGTGGCAATGGCGATACTGTCTCTCGCTTTGACTGTATGCAAAATACCAGTAGACACTTGTCACCTCCGTCCTGGTTGACGACGGCAGGCGTGGTCCTTGCTGACCCGGGCGTCGACCGATCCGGTATGGTAACTTCAGATTTGTCCAGCATTATCAGTATTCTTGGGCAAAAGTCATCTGTCGGAGCCCATCCCTCTCCAGACCAAGAAGCTGCCAGAATGGGACGTAGTACATTGTCTAGCTGCCATTGACTTGTCAGCAAATGCGAAATTTTATTACCTTTCCAACGGTACCAGGGAGAACACAGAATCATGGATAGTTTTGACAAAAAAAAACCTGCCCAAACTGACTGATGGGCAATGAAGTGCATTGCCCCACCTTATAAAAGTGCAGCGTGTTTATTTATCAGATATTGCAGCAATCACTTTGTCAAAATGAAAAAATGTCTAGCAGAAGGTAACATTTATTTCAAACGTTAAATCTGTCAACAAGCAATATGAGATGGTCATTGGATGTAATTTCATTTTTCATGCTAATTTACTGACCATCTTAGAAATTATAGAGAAAATATGGAAATATTCCTCTTATCATTGAGTTCTTTGATTTATTACTATTACAATTAATTTTTAAATTAAAAAAAAGAATAAAACAGCCATACAGTTGCACAACTTAGGAAGTTAGATATTTGCAATGTACAACACACCTTAATGTGTTTTTAAGTTAAAAGAACTAATCAACTGTCTAAGACAGTCATATTATATCAAAGCTGCTTTAGAAATATAGGAACAAAATGTAATTCACATATTCAAAATAACTCATTTTAGAACGAGAAAGGTGCGTTTGTAAACGATCAAATTGCTTTTTAATATAAACGCTACCGAGGCTTCTATATATTAAAATACGCATACAAGAATGCACAGTCGATAGGCACATTCATTTCGTAAATTATTTCACATTTCAAATAATTTTTCAAAACAGCTGAACGTAGGATTACAGCTTGAGTTGCTCGGATATATCGTTCGTACTAGGGCGAAATCCGACCGACTCGAGCTGACGGTCAGTATTACATGCTTAGAATGGACGTGATGTTTCCGAAATGAGTGCTTGAAATCCCGTATAACGATACCGTAAATATTCGGTATAAAGGTAGAGTACATATTATATATAACAATATCATACGTATTCGGTATAACAAAAGCATAGATAATCGGCATTACGATAGTGTACATGTTCGGTATATCGATATAATACATATTTGGCATAACGATAGCATATATATTCGATACAACGAATGTATGAGTATTCGGTATAAGGATAGAATACATATTCGATATTACGATAGCATACGCATTCTATGTAACGATAGCATACATATCGGTATATCGTGCTTTTAGTGTATCTCGCGGTAAGCGATCAAAGACGAGATACATGCTAGTTCAGTTGCTTAACTATTGTAACCAATTGTAACAGGATAGACCTGAATGGATGCCTCGATCAAATGACGAAAATACAATGCAATAAAATATAGAATTTTATCGAAATGATTAATACACACACACACACACACACATATATATGTATATATATATATATATATATATATATATATATATATATATATATATATATATATATATATATATATATATATATATATATATGCATGTGTGTGTGTGTGTGTCTGTGTGTGATTCTTTAACGCTCTAAAACATACGTCTCAATCAATTACTCTATCAAAACTTCCACAAATAAGAAGACAAAAGCAAATGGTTCAAATACAAAATAAAATTCAAATAATCACACATAATTTCGTAGAATGTAAGCGAGATTCAGATAACTCCTTGAAAGTTCTTACAATGAAAGTGAGATTCAAATAACCTCATGGAATGAAAATATGATTCAAATAATTTAATGTAATCAAAATGACCCAAAATTATACTCAGCTGAAGCAACAATCAATTGGAACAAACATATGATTCGGTCATTTGTAGAGACGAACGATTCATACATATTTGTTAAAACTTGCAATTGCGTCCACTGACAAACCACACAGTTATCCCGAATTATTGGGATGGCCCATATTTGTATCGGCAGCTCACACACTTCATTGATCTACCATGTACACAAGTTTACAAATTAGTGGTTTCATCTTTGTATGTCCTTGATGGTTACGGCCAGACAGCCTGTTAAACCCGCTCACATACGTACAAACAGCTGCATATCGATGCAGACAGATATTTAGAGCTTCAGACAGCCACAGACAACTATAAAGAAACTAAACTGGTCATACTATCAAGTATATAATTCAAATCTATAACAGTTTGTAACAAAACGTTCACAAAGCTTCAAGTCTGCGTAGTAGTGAAGGCAGTTCAAGATTCGACATCAAAAGCTGAAAATGCTTCACATATCAAATAAAATACAAATGTAACACTTCTCCCAATGGTTGGATAATAAAAATGGAGAACTGTCACACCTTGACAAGATTCAAAAACCAGAGTGTCAATTAAACACACTACACAAAAACAGGAGACTGAGTATTAACTAGTCAGGATGAAATACCGTGCTTTTAGTGTCTCTCGCCGCAAGCGATCTACGACGATTACATACTAGCCCAGTTGCTTAACGAGAAATAGAATTATTTACCATAGGTAACGTTGTTCGCATATACAATTAGAAATGGTTGAATTTCTCTAAGGCGTAACCGAGTTATCTCTTTCCTGATTCGGTGACTATACCTCTCCCCTAAGAGAAAAACGTGCGTTTGATTTAGCTTACACATAATTCATATAAATAACTACTGATGATGCTTTACAATATTTATACTGGTTATACAGTAAGTTGGATTTTCTATTTACATCCTACTCAAATAATCCGCACCTACGCTTTCGACCCTTCTGATTGCCTCAACTCGAAAACGGTAGGATTGAACTGTTAGCGTCCAACGCATCGGTCGAGCGTTAGCGACCTTAGCTTTATTTAAGTACAACAATGGTTAGTTGTCTGTTTCGGGAACGAAACCTCTCCCATAAAGATAGGCATGAAACTGAGCAATCCTCCATACTACAGCTAAAAATTCTTTCTCAATCACTGAGTATTTTTGTTCCCTAGACAATAACTTTCTACTGGCATAGGCTACAAGCAGTTTAATCCCCTCTTGCTCCTGATACAAAACTACTCCCAAAACAGTATCGGAAGCATCAGTTCTGATAATGAAGATCTACTGATATTAGGTAGATTTAATACACGTGCACTAGTAAATTTTGTCTTCAATGTATTGAATGCTTTCTCCTGAGATGGTCCCCATAACACTTTATTTGGTTGCCCTTTTTTTGCTAGATCTGATAATAGGCTCGCAATGGCAGAGAAATTAGGACTAAATTTCCTATAAAACCTACCAAGCCTAGAAAAGACCGAACCTGCGATTTGAAAGTTGTGATTCATAACCTGCATGGCTGCTACAATCACGGAACCATGCTAGACAACATCACGATCTTGACGGAATTTATGATCACCATTTGTGGTAGGTTGTGTTCGTCAACATTCCATAGCTATTGAATAGCGGCTTCAAATTATAGCTTCAACATTTTATCTGGTTAAACTCAGCAAAGAGGAGTTTTGCGTCACAGCACAGTAAACGAAGAACGATGTTGACCTTACCAAAATGGAGTCTAGTAACAAGAATATTATCGGTTGGGAGATGTAAGAAGACCTTGTATAACAAACTCAACAGAGTTGAAATACAATCGAACGAATGTATGTAAGGCCTCTAGCGGGATATAAAAAAAAACGCGATTTCTCCTTGAGGGCCTATGTGATTATGCTAGGTGACATGTTTTAATCGTCTCTACGATCATTTGATGGAGGCGTTCTTGAAGATGATTGGCACTTACAGAAGTCGACATGCACCTACTCGACAAGAAGGGCATCTGTGGGGGGGGGGCAGTTCGAGAGTGAGCCAGCGAAAACGAATAACCGGATGTGCCCAGAAGACTACAGTGTAAAGCACAACAACTGAAGAAACTGTCTTTGAACAAATGACTGCTATCAGCGGATCGTGATACAGTCTGCCAACTGGCAATTTTAAGTGGATAATTCCGTGAAAAATCGAACTAATAGAGTGTTAATTCACCGTTTCGAAACCCGGTCCAGGGAGTTTGCACATTGCTGAGAACAGTTTGTGAGACTTTGGTGCTCTAGCCATTCGTTTGATATCTGCCCATGTAGCTCAAGACGGTGAGGACCCTTTCACTTGATATTAGGTAACAGTTATGTTGTTTGAGCGAGAGGCTGTAAAAGCTACAATGCATGGACTCGTCGAGGATCTGAGGGTTAAAGTCTGGTATTCCGGACACTAGGTAATAATTTCGTTCAATTTGCTGACGTCCTGGTACGATTGAAATTACGTTTGTATTCAGCATGATATACTTGAAGGGATTCTGCGCCTTGTTGTGATAAATGGCTTCCTCTTTGGTGCCCGTTTTCTATCTTGGCATGAAAGAGCATTGCACCATCCGAGGTGACTCAGTTATTGAGTCCCGCCAACCATCATACCAACTGAAGCTGCCATTACGCTGTTGTGATGACATTATCAGCAGTGATTTAGATTTAATTATCATGTAATGTGTCTGAATGGTTAGTGCAGCCATGGTAATGGTGTTTGCTGCGTCTTTGAAGACAAGGCGGCCGAGTTTAGTCCGTCATTAACAAGCATTCGACAACCGTCTAATACGCAAAATCATGGCTGCCAAATACCGTCCCAGAAAGTAACTAAATTCTTTGGCTTACGGTGGAATAAACATCTTGCTTTACGCACATTGCTTTCTCGTTACGAACACGTTAGAACATGTGTCTAATAGCGACTGCTGGGGGTTGCGCAGCTTATCGTTCAGAGGAATACGGTGAAAGCAAAGTCAGCCGCGAAAGCTAGGCTAACCAATGGATTATAAAATGGCACTTGCACAGTCATTGCCGCGCTTGTTCGTACTCCGGTATCACGAGTTTCAGCGTTTTTCACTGTCACGCATTGTTTCATCATATTAGCAAGTCTATTACTGATACATGAGAGGAAGCAAGCACTGTCAACACCATTACATACGCAGTTAAGTGCCAGGGAAGAAGAGGCCTAGGAACTAACCAATCTTTGGAGTCACTCGAAACGGGAAGTAGTTCATGCGCAGATCGCGGTCAGGTAAAGAATGTGCTCATGTTGTGGAAACTACTACAACGGTCTTCTTAAGGGTTACAAATATACGCTACTCAGTTAAAAGAAATCCAAGAAAGAATTAATTCTTGGAGTCACTCGAAATAGATTAGTGCATGCGCAGATCGAAGTCAGGTATGAATGTGTTAATTTTTTGGCCAACTTCCCCAACAGTCCTTTTATGGACCACCATGTTTTCTTAGAAAAGATATGCTACTCAGTTATGGCAAGTTTCTTTATTTTGTGCCTGTAATTTGTCTGTTTGTTCGCAACCAGAACTTTAACCCTACCAATTGTATGATATGATTGTTTTGTACAGTATATGTACTATTACTATAAATTCTTGTGGGCATGTATAATAATATGCAATGGCATTTTCACTTATTTTATTTTACCCTTGTGTCGTTGCCCAACAAGTGTGTCGTGTTGATAATTCCAAGAGGTGTGTTTGATAGTTAGTAAATTCTTGGATAATAGATGACTCGTTGTTGTTGACACGAAGCGGCGTGTTTGAAAGTACATATAGGATGTTCGAGACAATACGATTGAGTGTTGGTCAGTCAAAGTGTTTGTTAGATCAATGAACGACATTCTTAACATGAATTTTTTTTCTTGACGACATAAAAGTCCCAAAGTTAAACCCAAGTACTAATGTTAAATTCTCATCGTTGCCAAACAGGCCCTTCGATTTAGCATGCAAATCAACCTTTACATCATATAAGGGTCAATATTATGTTAAAAACGTGTTTCTTCCTTGTCACCATACAGGCAGTATGGAAAACGTATAATTCTAATTGTCGTGATAGATGCCATATTTCAAAATGAAGGTTATATTGTTTATTGCTAATGTCGCCATAGAGGTACATTTTCAATCTATAACCGCATCATGCTAGACTACTATCCTGTCGTACTATTGGGAACGAAATAACTTGTCAATTTCTGTTTCATTTATTTGTTAACAACAGAGTTACATTTTTAGGTGCAAAGTCCACATGTCTTTCTACAGAAGCTTATGCTCAGATCATGATCGGCGCAAATAATCTCCTTAGCCAATTCACATGTGGAGTTTGGATCATCACCACAAACCTGAGCGGGCGCGGTAGTAGTGGCCACGTGCTTTGTGGTAGGTATCACGTGCTTGGTAGTACCTGCCGCTGAAAAGATAATTAATTTTAGTATTAATTAGTTTAGAATGCACATTCGATAATTACCACATGTTAGAAATTTCAGTCTCAATACATGACAGCATGGTAGATGTATGCCAACATTATCTCCTTTGTGATGTTATTAATGCAAACAGTTTTACTTTGTACCAGTTCTTCCCTCAGACATACATAATAACTGTAGAACATAACCGATGTGAATCAGTCACAGATAACTTTACATGAAACCTCAAGCTCAGAGCAAGACAATGTTTTTTAACTTTATATCAATATTTTAATTTAGAGGTATGGACTTTGATGTCTGAAACAAAGAATTCTTATTCTTATAATCTCCACACCAAGGCAGAGACGTTGAAACATTTTATGGTCATTTAAATTTTGAGAGCATGCGCTTATGCATTGATAATTACTTTCATATTTTATCAATATTGTATCACCAAAACTTTTTTACATCTTAGTCTTAGATAAAAAAAATCTTAAAGTTCAACTATTTAAAATTTTTAGTAACTTCGTTCCCCATATCCATTTTAAGAGTGAATTTCAACTGTGCAGTGTGCAAATTGTTCTAGCTGAAGTGTATCTTGAGAGTAGTTTTTGCAAGCGTTTCCGAAAACCACGCACACCACTCACATTTTAAAATGTGCGGAAGTAATGCAACGATGGAACAAGGAGCCTGCTCATCAACCAGTATTGTACAAAAGGTTTTTTGATATGATATAAATAATGACTTTCTTTGAACATAATTAACTGAAATAAATATTAAGAAAGAATCATATCTAACACATGTTGTTTTCAAAATGTTCAATACTTACCTAAAATAAGTTGAGGTACTGTGAAGCGATAGTTAGGAACTTTTTGAAGTATAACTTCCTTAATCGTCAAATATAATACGTTTTATTTAAGAATCTTTTCCCATTACTCTATAAACTCATTAAACTCATTCCATATGTTTTAGTCTTATTTCTTTCGTTATATAGAAGGTGACGAATTTGTTCTTTTGAGTTTTTTCTTTATAAAATTTGCGTCATCTTTAATCAGCATCATTCCATAGTAATATGGCGTTGTATACGGTTTCAGATGTTACCTGAGCGGACATATGTACTAGTTTCATCGCATGTTTACAAGAATTGGAAATTAGTTGCCTGCCTGCAATGTGATTCAAGCGAAAATACGAATTGGCCTCATACAAAACGCAATCCATGACACTTCCTGTCGGCTTAATGTATATTTGTTTCATTCATAATTGAAACATAAAGGTACAAAATATTAAACCTTTAGACCGTAGGTTCAAAGGGTTTTACATTATCTGTGGAGTTTCAAATGATCGAAGGTTTTCTCTGGTGAAACATCATGATCAAGATTTTTAACTGAGAACACACGCGCGTACATATACACAAAGTTTTTTCTCAACCGCTAGGGTGGTCGAGTAGTTAGAGCGTCCGCCTCAGATGCGGTAGGTCGCTGGTTTAAATCCTGGCCGAGTCATACCAAAGACTTATACAAATAGTACTAACAGCTACCTCGCTAGGCGCTCAACATTAAGAGATTAGTGTTTGTATTGGTCGGCCTGGTGTCAGGATGATGCTAGACATCACTGTAAGCTGTCACACTGCAGACCTCGTAGCGATATGACTGAAATATTGTTAAAGCAGCCATCCATTTAACGTATACACATTGTATCACAGTGTGGAACTCGATAATTGCATGAAGAATGTGTTCCAAGATCAGCAGACACTGGCAGTGTGTCTCCTCTGCTCGAGGTTCATTCTGCATACGATGAGTGTCCTGTACGCCATCGGCGGATCACTACCTCCATACTTAGTACTTATTGTTTAAATTTGAAGGGGGATATTAAAGGTTCAATTATAATGTCTAAAATATCTGCATGGTTACGTTATACAGTATTGCGAAATCGAATTTCAAATGGTCTTTTAGATTCCCGTTTTCCTATTTTAACGGTTCTCCAAAATTATTCCGACTACGTCTGCAAACTTACCGATATCATCATCTTCTTGTTTAAATTAATCTAACACATTTTATGTGGAGTTTCCGAAAAATTGTTCTAGCACTTTGGTAACGGGCAATTGATAAATATCTTTGCCATCATACACTGGTCAAGTCCCGATGAATTCTTGCCATTTTTAATCATGGTTTTACGCAATCGCTTCAAATCTATATTCCAATACAGCTGAAGAAGGCTTTGAGTCCTGAAATGAGAGACCTCTTTCTGCGCTCAAGCGCTTAAGCATGAACTATCTTGATATGCAATAAATTAATTTGCTTCTTCTTTATTGGACGAAATAATTACAGAACTTTTAAAAAAGGGCCTAATTAGTCGCGCATATTCACATCTTTTTCTAGGATTTGCATTTCTCACAATGTATACGATAGAAGTTTGAATCCCTTGTCTAATATGACTGACATTCAATCGATCCATATGTAGGTATATGACCGAAAACATTTAAAGGACCATCGTCAATTTGCATTGACTCTTTGACAATATCAATCCTTGAAATTTCAAGAACGAAATCATCTATTAGATACTTACTTGCAAGATAATATGAAATGTATGAATAGCAGGGACGTTTGCAAAATTCAGCAGTACACTAGGAAATTAAATTGTGCTAACCAAAGGGAATGAAATATTTTACTTTGCGTGTCATTTTTATATTAACATATATTGAAGTTCAAATCTCCCCAAAAGATAGCGACACAGGTGTAATGAGAGTAGTATGTCCAGGACACGGTAAGTATGAAGACTACACATGTATCGTATGAAGAATACACATGTATCGTATGAAGAATATACATGTATCGTATGAAGAATACACATGTATCGTATGAAGAATACACATGTATTTAATTCAATGCAATCTTAATCTGATGAGAACTATGCGATTATCACCAACCTCTTAAAGATGAACAACATTACAGTAATTCATATGACACAATATAGCCAAGCCGTTATTTCCATGTATTCTGCCGAATGGCAACCATAGGGGCTCGACGGTGGAAGTACACGAATAGTTGTCATGAATAGAGTATCAGAACTACATTTTCCCTGAATGTTTTATATGTTGATAGGCAACATTGTGGTGATATAGGTATTATTGGCAGAATGTATGCACAGTCAGAGAGGGTGCTGATTTATACAGCGTGAATCAATCGTCCAACACTTACAACAAACTCCGCACGATTTAGCACAAAACTGCCTCGCTAGTTGAGGATCTCCGCAAACAATTGACAGTGCGTCTCCATCGCACGTTGATGAGGGGTCGTCTTGGCAAACACTAGGAATGGTTGTAACAGGGGTCGGTGTCGTGGTCGTAATGTGTGTGGTGATGGTGACTACGTGGGATGCCGGTTTTGTCGCTGTAATAGATTTCAAGATAACATCAAGTTCATAAAGTTAATTATTAAAATGTGACCTGATGACGAAGACAAGTACTAACTGTTCATCAATATTGTTGCATTAAATACTCCTAATACCATCTAATACATTACTGAATATGAAAGCAGAAAAGTCCTCAAATTGTATATGTATTGGAAGTTTCTGTTTACAACCGAACTACGAAAATATATAATGGATTGCTGTAAATAACCTACGAGAAATAATACAAAAATAAATATGTAACAACTTATATTGAAATATAAATACAATATTATGTTACATTATATTATAGGGCATACAGAAAAGTTCACGAATCAAATACCAACACGTTTTACCGGACTTTATTCTCACCATGGATCATACAAAAACTCCATTACAAGATGAAACGTTTTAATTTCTGTTTATTCTGTGAACTGCAAATTTTTTTGTTGATTAGGGATATAACACGTTAAGTGTCAATATAATTATATTTAACATAGATTGAATTCTTAATTGAAATTTAAAGCATGTCAGCATTTCAGTAATCATGATTAGACGTAGAGCTTTTTAACCCATTTATAAATGATAATAAGCTACTCGTATATACGCCTGTATATCTCGTTTGTGATAATGATTGGGAAAAAATATAATTAACCCATATTTCCTCTTTTTATTGATAAGAATGAAAACAACGTAATGCAATAGGTATTCACACATCTAGTAGCCTAATGTAACAAACAAGATATTGGTAATCCAAACAAGCATTCAGTTTCCAAAATATAAATTTATTTAAATTTATTAAAAAATCAAAATGAAAAAATTGAAAGTAACGCATATGAATTCCTGGAATATTATTCTAAATTATACTATCGATTTTTCACTAATTCGGAAACTTTACAAAGGTATTCTCATTTGAGTTTCTAATGTGTGTATGTGCTAATCTGCTAGCACCACACAAACATCACAGTTCTAAATCCAAATATATTTACTTCAAGATAACCCCGTGAATGTGGAATATTGCCGAAGTCCTTGAAAGTTTCTCAAAATTCTACAGAATGATTAAAATATTCAAGTCAAAGAATAAATTCATTTAACCCGATAGATAGTCTGTCTAAATTAAATATTTTTCACTCTGCTAATCCAGTGAAGAAATATTATCAATAAATGACTATTTCGTCTCATTTGCTCGTACAGAACTGGCATATAATGAAAAAATAAAATACGTTGTGCGTGCATTCCCACGATATAGTCTTTATATATATATATATATATATATATATATATATATATATATATATATATATATATATATATATATATATATATAAGCACTAGGTCAACAGTCTAATTGGCTTTTAAATTCGTGAACAATTAAATAGTATTATTTTGAAATTCCCCAGTAATGTTATGACCTTCTAAAACATTAGAACAAAATTGCACTTACGGGGTGCAAGATGGGATACATGTACTCCTACCTCTATGCGATATTCATGTGATCTCCATTCGAATTAAAGCGCATCGTATTTAGTCTAAATACTATTTGACTTGACTTTATAGTCTTTGTTTATGAATGAGATTCTTGATAATTAGAACATTGATCTAATTGCCAAAAATGATCAATGTATCACAGATGCCGAAAAATTGAAACAGACATAAAAAATAAATCTTAGTATTTAGAGTTGACCTAAGCCAGTACCTTAGTGAAATTTAATACGCAGTTAGTGTTTAATAAATTTTTCGTCTGATACATTCGGAAGGAACATACCAAGACCACATTATTTTTGTGTGTACAAATATCTAATTTTATTGCACAATGCTATGACAACAAATAGAACATGGATTATTTTATTTATGTTCGAATAATTGCAGTGCCTACAAACTTGCATTTTATTAGTTTGAATGTGATCAGAACTGTAATTCACTAATTATGTTTGGAATCTGTTATACAATTGAGGGTTTTATAGAGGTATGAACATATTTGGATATTTTGTAGGACATTTTAGTTTGACACAAGTTTTGAAAGAACTAATTTTCGTATTCAAGGTGGCGCGTTTAATAATTTGTTTACAGTTTGCTTTGTTATTTTTGTGGTTGTTTCTTTAAAATATTTTTTGTATTTGGCATGCGGATTGTGTTTACATATACCAGTCAACAAAATGGATATAAAATCCAGTAATGAATAGTTCCTCCTTACGTGATCTTCAAGTCACATTGTCATAATAAACAACGCAAACGAGGCCTTTTTCACGTTTTCTGCATTATGTTTGTATGTTGATAGGCAACATTGTGGTGATATAGGTATTATTGGCAGATTGTATGCACAGTCAGAGAGGGTGCCGATTTATACATCATGAATCGTCCAACACTTACAACAAACTCCGCACGATTTAGCACAAAACTGCCTCGCTAGTTGAGGATCTCCGCAAACGATTGACAGTGCATCTCCATCGCACGTTGATGAGGGGTCGTCTTGGCAAACACTAGGAATGGTTGTAATAGGGGTCGGTGTCGTGGTCGTAATGTGTGTGGTGGTGGTGGCTACGTGGGATGCCGGTTTTGTCGCTGCAATAGATTTCAAGATAACATCAATTTCAAAAAGTGAATTAGTAAAATATGACCTGATGACGAAGACAAGTACTAACTGTCCATCAATGTTGAGTAAAATGTTACTAAATCCAACTAAAACAACATTACTGAATATGAAAGCAAAGAAGTCCTCAGATTGTAGGACTTGAAGTTTTCTGTTTCAACTGAACTACGAGAAGACATAATAGACTGCTGTGATAACCTATGATAAATGATACTAAAAAAAATGCAACAATTTATATTGAAATATAAGCACAGAGTATGGTATATTATAGAATTTGGCATACAGAAAAGTGCAATATTAAAAACCCCTAAACATTTTACAAGACTTTATTCTCCCCATTGAAACAGAAAGTAAGTGATTTATAGATCACATAAAAAACTCGGTAGGAAGATGAAACGATTTAATTTCTGTTTATTCTTTTAACTGCAAACATGATTGTTGGTGAGGGATATAACACGTAAAATGTCAATATATATTCATAATATATTCAGATTTAATTCTTAATTGAAACTCAAAGCATGTCAGCACTTCAATAATCATGATTACACGTTGATCTTATCTTCCTATTTTCAAATGCTAATAAGCTATACACACACACACACACACACACACACTCACACACACACACACACACACACACACACACACACACACACACATATATATATATATATATATATATATATATATATATATATATATATATATATATATATATATATATATATATATATTACGTATATTTGATTTAAATCATTTATTTATATTTGTCAAATTCGAATTTGTCATTTTTGGGTTTATAATTCATTAAATTGTTTTCTGGAAAATTAGATTGATCTATACTTTATCTGTAAACACAGGTGTTGACCTTGCTTGTTAACCTCATTTTCTGACCTTGCTTCAGATTGTAAACAAGCTTCTAAAATGATTGGTTGTTTTCCAAGGTCATCTTTTTATTTTTAGTTCTGGGGGGTGAGAAGTGGCTGATTCTTATCTGGATCTTTCCGTGCGTACGTGTTTAAATGATCGTACGTTTGTTCTATGACCTTCCAGAAAATCACGTGATCCCTTGTTTGCGTAAAAAACAGAGATATAAACCATGTTTTAGGAGAGAGCTATTCAGTAGTTAGTCTGGGCTTTGGAATATTAAGTTGTGTCTTCTTTTTGAGTTATTTTTAATTACCGTGTACGGGAAATTGTGTCAAATCGTTGGAGCAGGAGGAATTATTTTATTTATCTGGAAAAGAAGATGTGCTCATAGATTTTTATTTGGATTATTATAAAAAAAAGAACTGACTAAATCACGTGACATCGTCGTCCATATTGGATTACATCGTCAAGATTCAAACCGGAAACTATTAGGACATTTATTTATCAGGACTCTTGCAATTCCAATAGTGGATTATTTTTGTGAAGTCTATATTGGATTATTTTTGGACTTGATTTTCTAAAACCGTAAGTTTATTTATTTTCTCTTATGAAAATATTTGTACTTAATAAATCGATTGTTACATTTTACAAGCTTGTTAGTTTTCACTCTTTCTGTGTTGCTGCTTATTCGAGCCTAAGCACGTAACAATATATATATATATATATATAAATATATATAAATATATATATATATATATATATATGTGTGTGTGTGTGTGTGTGTGTGTGTGTGTGTTTGTGTATGTGTGTGTGCGTGCGTGCGTGCGCGTGTGTGTGTGTACCTGTATATCTCACTTGTGATAATGGTTGGGAAAGAATATCATTAACCCGTATGTCCTCTTTTTATTGATAAGAATGAAAACAATGTAATACAATAGGCATTGATATACGTCTAGTAGCCTAACGTAACAAACAAGATATTGGTAGTCCAAACAAGCATCCAGTTTCCCAAAAGTAAATTTATTTAAATTTATAAAAATGAAAGTGAAAGAATTGAAAATAACAACAATAACTTGTTGGATAAATTCCTAGAATATTATTCTAAATTATACTATCCATTTCTCACTAATTCGGAAACTTTACTAAGGTATTCTCATTTGAGTTTTTAATGTGTTTATGTGCTAATCTGCTAGCACCACTCAAACATCTCATTTCTAAATCGAAATATTTTACTTCAAGATAACCCCGTGAACGTGGAATATTGCCAAAGTCCTTGACAGTTTCACATAATTCAACAGAATGATTAAAATATTCAAGTCAATTAATACATTCACATAACCCAAGTGGTACTCTGATTAAAGTAAAGATTCTCCACTCTGCTGATTCAACGAAGAAATATTAGCAATAAATGACTATTTCTTCTCAGTTACTCTTACAGAATTGGCATAGAATGAAAACAAAAATGGAATCTGCTATTCAATTGAGGGTTTTATGAACATATTTGGATCTTTTGTAGGACATTTCAGTTTGACACAAGTTTTGAAAGCAGTCATTTTCGTATTCAGGAGTAGCGCGATTAATCATTTGTTGACATTTTGCTTTGTTGTTTTTTGTCGTATTTTTAAAAAAAAAAAATTTTTTTTTCATTTTCGGAATGCGGATTGTGTTTACATATACCAGTCAACAAAATGGATATAAAATCCAGTAATGAATAGTTCCTCCTTACGTGATCTTCAAGTCACATTGTCATAATAAACAACGCAAACGAGGCCTTTTTCATGTTTTCTGCATTATGTTTGTATGTTGATAGGCAACATTGTGGTGATATAGGTATTATTGGCAGATTGTATGCACAGTCAGAGAGGGTGCTGATTTATACAGCGTGAATCAATCGTCCAACACTTACAACAAACTCCGCACGATTTAGCACAAAACTGCCTCGCTAGTTGAGGATCTCCGCAAACGATTGACAGTGCGTCTCCGTCGCAAGTTGATGAGGGGTCGTCTTGGCAAACACTAGGAATGGTTGTAATAGGGGTCGGTGTCGTGGTCGTAATGTGTGTGGTGATGGTGGCTACGTGGGTTGCCGGTTTTGTCGCTGTAATAGATTTCAAGATAACATCAATTTCATAAAGTGAATTAGTAAAATATGACCTGATGACAAAGACAAGTACTAATTGTTGCATTATCCAACTTTTTCAAAACTGTTGCTTTACTTGCAAGAAATGATACTATAAGAAATGTGTAACAATTTATACCAAATATAAGCTCGATATTCTGGTATATTGTAGAGTAGGGTAGTGTAGGATTTATATATGAAGTGCATGTAACTCAAGCGAACAAATCTTTATTGTCACCACTGAAATCAAAAGTAAGAGATTTAGAGACAACATCAAAATCTCCGTTGTAACGTTACGGATTTTTCGTTGTGTTTACTCTTTGAATCGCAAATACACTTTTTGATGAGGGAAAGGGCACGTAAAGTATCATAATATAAAAAGATTTATTTTTCAGTTGCTATTATATGCTGAGCTATTATATCCGTTTTTGGTATGCTTGGCCAATCAGATAATTAACATATAGGTCGAAAGTTGATTATTATCAGACAGCGCCATGCTGGTGACATGCAATTAATAAAAATTGCGTCTTTGTCTTATTTTGACGTCACAACTGTACGTCTCGCTTGGCATAGTGGTTGGAAAAGCCGATACTTCTGTATTTGTCAGATTAATTCTATATTTCGGTACCTTCACGAGTTTGCGAAAGTATATTTATTATATAGATATTATTTAGTATTTAGGCATAGTAAATCTAAATTTATAGATGTTTAATCCATTCCTTCGTACGAAAAGCTGATACGAAATCAGGGGTAAAATGATCCACGTTTCTAAATCAAATTGTCATAAAAGAAGGTTACAGATTATAAGATATTTGAAACTCAGCAAACAAGTACGATTATCTCTACATGGCTAATTTAAAAGACTATAATTTCCCTGCCATTGTAATTATTAATAGTTGTACGATTGAGCTGGCAAGTGAATTTTGATGTTGAATCGCATTTCAGAAACACGGTGAACACCTTAATTGACAGGATGGTTAATTTATTTTGTCCCTCTCAACACCTACTAATCTTTTAGTTTTGAATAGACTTGGACATTATATAAAATGTGTGGATGCTCTTATTAACATCATGTTTATTTGAAGGAAAAGTACGAATCGAACAAATCAAACGCGTAAGTTAGGAGTACAAATGTAGCATGAATATTTACGGACACTTGCAATACTCGAATTTGCACAAGCTCACCCTTTCTCTTTCTTTCTTACTGTCTCTGAAGATGCATAGGCATTTGCAATATTCGAATTCCAATTTGCTCTTTCTCTCTCACACTTTCTCTGTATCAGAGTACGATCGTACAGCTAATCGTCGCGAGGATGCTTCATTAAAGTGAACAAAGGTAAGTAAGCATAATTATTTTTATCAGAAATATTCCCTGCATATAAACATCTTTTTATTACCCATTGCTGGAAACAAAGACTTCGTTCTGAACTCCTAAACTGTACCGCATTGAAAGCATTGAAAAAAACCAACACTGCATTGACCTGTAAACTATATCACATAAACTTCCATAACAAACAATCATACAATATAAAGACATATTCACGTGTTGATCTTAACAGTCGATTACTAATGGAACATATAAGAATGAACATTCTACTTTTACTATTAACAATCATTGTTTGTAATTATGGTGCGAGATAACAAGTTCTGATCAGGATAAGCCGGTGAAAAATGCTGCATCAGATCCATGTCTGCTTAATTTGAATTTGTATGCCTCTCTCAATTATCTTCATGGATGCCATAACACACCTATCATCATGGATGCCATTGTACACTTATCTTCATGGGTGCCTTAACACACCTATCTTATTGGGTGCCATAAGACACCTATCTTCATGGTGCCACTATACACCTATCTTCATGGTGCCACTATACACCTATCTTCACGGATGTCATTGCACACCTATCTTCATGGATATCACTGTACACCTATCTTCATCGATGTCAATACACATCTATCTTCATGGGTGTCACTACACACATAACTTCATCGATGTCACTATACACCTATCTTCATGGATGTCACTATACACCTATCTTCATGGATGCCATTGTACACCTATATTCATGGATGCCATTGTACACCTATATTCATGGATGTCACTACACACCTATCTTTATGAAGAACTTAAAAACACTTATCTTCATTGCTGCCACTATAAACCTATCTCCATGGAGCAATAACTCACTTATCTTCATTGCTGTCACTAGACACCTATCTTCACGGATGACATTGTACACCTGTCTTCATGGATGTCATTGTACACCTATCTTCATGGATGTCACTATACACCTATCTACAGAGAGCCATTACATACTTATCTTCATGGGTGCCACTATACACCTATATTCATGTCTGTCACTATACACCTATCTTCATGGATACATAACACACTTATCTTCATTGCTGCCACTATACACCTATTTTTATGGCTGCCACAATACACCTATCTTAATGGAGCCACAATACACGTATCTTCATTGCTGCCACTATACACCTATCTCCATGGAGCCATAACACATTTATCTTCCTTGCTGTCAATATACAGCTATCCTCATGGTGCCATAGCACACTTATCTTCATTCCTGTCACTACACACCTATCTTCATGGAGCCATAACACACTTATCTTCATTGCTGCCACTACACACCTATATTCATGTCTGTCACTATACACCTATCTTCATGGAGCCATAACACACTTATCTTCATTGCTGCCACTACACACCTATCTTCATGGGTGCCACTATACACCTATCTCCACGGAACCATAACACAATTATCTTTATTGATGTCATTATACACCTATTCTCATGGAGCCATAACACACTTATCTTCATTGCTGCCACTATACACTTATCTTCATGGATGTCACTATACACCTATCTTCATGGATGTCACTATACACCTATCGTCATGGATGCCATTGTACACCTATTTTCATGAATGTCACTATACACTTATATTCATGGTGAAATTATACAACTGTCTTCATGGTGCCACTATACACCTGTCTTCATGGATGTCACTATACTCCCATCTTTATGGATGTCACTAAACACCTATCTTCATCGATGTCACTATACACCTATCTTCATGGATGCCACAACACAACTATCTTAATGGATGTCACTATACACCTATCATGTTGGGTGCCACTATAAACCTATCTTCATCGATGTCACTATACACCTGTTTTCATGGATGCCACAACACACCTATCCTAATGGCTGTCGCTATACACCTATCTTCAATTATGCCTCAATACACTTATCTTCATGGTGCCACTATACACCTATCTTCATGGATGTCGCTATACACTTATCTTCATCGATGCCACTATACACCTATCTTCATGGTACCACTGCACACATATCTTCATCGATGCCACTATACACTTATCTTCATGGGTGCCACTATACACTTATCTTCATGGGTGCCACTATACACTTATCTTCATGGGTGCCATAACACACTTATCTTCATGGATGTCACTACACACCTATCTTCACGGGTGCCACTATACGCCTAACTTGATCGATGTCACTATACAATTATCATGTTGGGTGCTACTACGCACTCATCTTAATGAATGTCACTGTACACCTAACTTCATAGATGTCACTGTACACTTATCTTCATGGATGTCACTGTACACCTATCTTCATGGATGTCACTGCACACCTAACTTCATGGATGTCACTAAACACCTATCTTCTTGGATGTCATTACACACCTATCTTAATGGATTTCACTGTATTGATATCTTCATTGATGAAACGTCACACCTATCGTCATGGATGTCACTACACGCCTATCGTTATGGATGTCACTATACACCTATCTTCATGTTGTCACTAGACATATATCATGGATGTCACTATACATCTCTATTCATTGTGCCACTACACACTTATCTTCGTCGATGTCACTGTACACCTGTCTTCATGGATGTCACTATACACCAATAGTCTTGGCTACCACTACACATTTATCCTCAAGGAGGCTACATCACACGTATCTTCTTGGATGTCACTACACACCTATCTTCATGGATGCCAAAATGTTCATATCTTAGGGTAAAAACGGAATGCATCATGTGACTTACAACAAACTCCACAGGATTTCGGGCAGAACTGTTGCGCTAACTGGGAATCCCCACAAACGATCTGCAACGTGTCTCCATTACAAGTGGCTGTGGGGTCATCTTGGCAAACACTGCTAACAGTTGTGGTCGTGGGTGCTGTTATTCTGGCTATATAGAGAATACAAAATGAATAGTATGATACGCGACTGAATTAATCTTTAATTTAAACGCAAATTTAATTCAAATAAAATAAACATATAGTCTTTATTATATATGTTAGATACAAAAAATGAACTGAATTATTGTTTTTATACAGAATTTAGTGTATATCATTTATCTTAGTATACACATGATTTGCAGACAGCGATAATAAAACAAATTGTACATGTTCTCAAGAACCTTATATTCTTAAATTTATTTTGTACTATCGTGCTTTTCGCCTTGTTAATGAAAACCGGAAGTTAATACTTTTAAAAATTGTTGTTTAAAAGGATGTAATTACCACCTATGCTTACATTTAGAACAGTAAAATTTATGAAACGATCGCATTATCGTCTAAAGCTATCTTAAAGTCTTAAACTTTGAATTAGTTAAATAAATTATTATCCTATTTTTTTATTATAGTCGCACATATGACTGATTATTAATCTAATGCTTTGATTGGGAACAAAATGAATAAAAGATCTGTTAAAGAATACCCGTTAATGTTTTGTTACTAAAACATATTTTTTTGATACTGAGGCTCACATCCAACTCCACAAGAGTTTGGACAGAACTATTGAGCCAGTAGTAAGAACTGCGCATACAAATGCTAGACTGTCTGCCTCAACTTGTGATATTGGATCGCTTTGACAACTTCTGTGTTAGTAGCTGTGTCCTAAGTGACATTGTGGTTTGTGTTGTTTGGGTTGCTTTGAATACTGTAATGGTGGCGTGAATGAGGTCAAACATGAATTTATCTGTTATCTTTGATGTTATTAATGTCAGTAGGAATTTATTTTCAACTGCTTCGAATTGTTTATCCATTTTGAAGACGGTCAGGTGTAGATTTCTCGCACATCCTAAATTTGAAAGGTTGATGTTCACTAAAACGATTCTGGAGTTTGTACGAGTCTGGAGTTTGTACGAGTCTGGAGTTTGTATACATTCTTTCAATATGGAGAATATGAGATTTCAAAGCACTATTACTGAAATGATACCTTACCAATTTGCAGAAATACATTAAAAAATAATTTGTTTGTCAATAGGTACGGGATCACAACATTCATGAAATTTGTATGGTCAAATATCCAATAATGCCTTATCTAGGAGCGAGTGTCACACATTCTTTCGGATGGGAACGTCTCTTGAGTTCTTTCACGTTTAATATGTCAACTCTGTTACAAAATAGAATAATGAATACAGTTTCGTAAACGATGTTCGGATTGTCACTTAAATTTCAGCTTTTATTTGAAAAGACATTAATCTTACGTCCAACTTATATATTTGAACAACAAAACAATTAACAAACACTGGATTGATTTATGCGTACTTGTTATAGTAGACAGCCCATTCTGGTGATCTGGGCTGATTCTGTTACATCTGTCAGTCGAGCAGCAAACCAATTCTAGAGCACGCTTCCTGTTGACAAAACGCTTCCCAGAACCTGTTAGCTCGGTCAGGTGCAGACCTGTGCACACCTACAACAGATATATTACCTCTGTGTCTGAAAAGCGAGCACAATTATGCATTCTACAATACAGCGTACGTTTCCATTGCCTTATGGATTAAAATTAGCATATATTAGGAACATAATCTTTGCTTCTCATGGATAATAAGGACATATACGTCTTCAACATGGGCTACAAATAAAGGTAACCGTACATTCACTAAAAGGCATGCAATTTAAATATTGTTAAACCTTGGTTTTTCGGTTTGAAACTTTTTTCCTAACGAATTATGACATTCACTATAACGTCTGGAGCACGGAATACAGATGAAAACAAAACTATTTGTTTCTGTTGACAATAATCATAATTAAACATAGACATCAGAGATGTAAACTATGTAATGCGACTCTCGACGACTACCAGAATCGATGATGGACTTGTGTAGAATGTCATTAACAAAGCATATTCATGCTAATATAGACAATGTTATGAGCAAGACGACATAGCTACATAGACGGACGGACATCCATCCAGGCAGAAAGGTAGATATACCGATGTATGGGTGGTTTCATTCATACAGTCGTCAGTTAGTCTGTCAATAATTCGGTCATACATTCATAGGATGACGAATTAAAGGACTAGAGACCTAAATCAGTTAGTTCGTCATTCACAGCAGGAAGAATGCATCAGTCATTTTAAAAGAAAATGAATGCATTTCAAAAGAAGATGAATGCATAGATCAGAGGTCAGGAAATTGTGGGCACATGTTACTTACATCTTTAAGGACGCATCCAAGACGATATTTAAGCTTAAAGTCTGTCGTTAACACCTCACCGACCAAGCATTCCTAAAATGCAGAATTAAAACATTTGTATTGGACAGCATTTCAGGTTTTCTGATGCAGTATGGTCATACAGTAAACGGAAATACTATTCTTACATGATATGCTGATAATTAGTTATTGATTGCACGGCCACATTCGTCCACTCGGTGTACATGTTTTCATGGTCCTGTTCAACAAGTAGAAGGTAGCATAGGTAAAGATAATCAACAATACGCTGAGCTTATAATTTATGGTCGGAGAACTGATAATTCAATAACATGTAGTGTTTGTTTTATACGATGTAAAATATGCCTAATTCGATCTGAGTTTTCACTTGACCCAATCTTCATATGAGCAACAGTCAAGTATGTCTTTATAAGTACATTAATTTAAAAGGTGTACCTCATTTGTATCTTCTCAGAAAAACACAGTACTTGCATTAATACGTTAATCGACTCTCTTTGTGTAAAGCAGATTTGAACACGCGCAATATGTACTTTCAATATTGTAAAAGATATTGACAACTAATAAGCACGATTCGCCCGGTTTGCGTTTCATGATTGATTATCACAAACCTATTGTCCGTCAGATCTTTGCAAAGAAATAAAATCCAACGTTACGTGCACACACACACACACACACACACACACGTGTGTGTGCGTGTGTCGTAGAACGCTGGCTAGCAACGTTACTTGGATATATATCAGGCAGAAAGCTGGCTGGCTTGTAAACTGGTCAGCAGTTCATAAAGATTTTATGTAGGCCTCCTTTCGGAGACTACACTCGTTAACAAGGCATATATCTCTCGGAGTCCTACGAAAGTCTGCTCAGACAAGATAGTGTGCAATACATTCAGAGTTTAAAATGGATACATTAGATCACAGGACGACTGATTTGATCAAATGCAAAATTGTGCTAAGTATATGAAGTACATCCTGCTCGACAAGCTACTGATAACATTACATTTTAAAGCTCTTTAGCATATATAGCAAAGTTATTTTACAAATATATATTTTCCTTAATGATGTCTGATAATGTCATCGGGGTACGTTCTCTTCATACACGTATATATAATAAAATCTTGAAAGTTATTTTCATGTATATTTTCATGCAAATTATATTAGTCAAAATGTTTCTTTCCAGTCTAAAAATTCAACTTAATACAAATTTTGTGTTTGCCTTCTAACATATTTGTTGGGTTACTAATTTTAAATTAAATGTACCATAGATAGTCAGAAATATACAAATATACATTTGGTTTGTTGTCCATTTATTATTTCTATACAAATTTAGTTAGGACTGCATTAAGATTTTAAGCTAAATGCTCTCAGCGTTTTCGTTGCATACCAAATGTGGAACAACCAATGTTTTTGTTACAGTGTGGAACAATCAATGTTAATGTTGCAGTCTGGAGCAATCAATATTCTATTTACTGTATAGAACAATCACTGGTATTGTTCAGCGTGGAACAATCAGTGTTAATATTACAGTGTGGAACAATCAATGTTCATGTTACAGTGTGGAACAATCCATGTTCGTTTTACAGTGTGGAACAATCAATGTTCATGTTACATTGTAAAACAATCAATGTTCATGTAACAGCTTTGGGTTATCAATGTTAGTGTTATTGCGTCGAATAATGATACTTAGCCTTACAGTGTTGACCTGTGAATGTTCATGTTACAGTGTGGAACAATCAATGTTCATGTTACAGTGTGGAACAATCAATGTACATGTTACAGTGTGGAACAATCAATGTTCATGTTACAGTGTAAAACAATCAATGTTCGTTTTACAGTGTGGAACAATCAATGTTCATGTTACATTGTAAAACAATCAATGTTCATGTAACAGCTTTGGGTTATCAATGTTAGTGTTATTGCGTCGAATAATGATACTTAGCCTTACAGTGTTGACCTGTGAATGTTCATGTTACAGTGTGGAACAATCAATGTTCATGTTACAGTGTAAAACAACCAATGTTCGTTTTACAGTGTAGAACAATCAATGTTCATGTTACAGTGTGGAACAATCAATGTTCGTTTTACAGTGTGGAACAATCAATGTTCATGTTACATTGTAAAACAATCAATGTTCATGTAACAGCTTTGGGTTATCAATGTTAGTGTTATTGCGTCGAATAATGATACTTAGCCTTACAGTGTTGACCTTTGAATGTTCATGTTACATTGTGGAACAATCAATGTTCATGTTACAGTATGGAGCATTCAATGTTCATGTTACAGTGTGGAACCATCAATGTTCATGTTACAGTGTGGAACAATCAATGTTAATGTTACAGTGTGGAACAATCAATGTTAATGTTACAGTATAAAACAATCAATGTTCATGTTACAGTGTGGAACAATCAATGTTCATGTTACAGTGTAGAACAATCAATGTTCATGTTACAGTGTAAAACAATCAATGTTCATGTTACAGTGTGGAACAATCAATGTTAATGTTACAGTGTAAAACAATCAATGTTCATGTTACAGTGTGGAACAATCAGTGTTCATGTTACAGTGTGGAACACTCAATGTTCATGTAACAGTGTGGAACAATCAATCTTCATGTTACAGTGTAAAACAATCAATGTTAATGTTACAGTGTAAAACAATCAATGTTCATGTAACAGTGTGGAACAATCAATGTTCATGTTACAGTGTAAAACAATCAACGTTCATGTTACAGTGTGGAACAATCAATGTTCATGTTACAGTGTGGAACAATCAATGTTAATGTTACAGTGTAAAACAATCAATGTTCATGTAACAGTGTGGAACAATCAATGTTCATGTTACAGTGTGGAACAATCAATGTTCATGTAACAGTGTGGAACAATAAATGTTCATGTTACAGTGTGGAACAATAAATGTTCATGTTACAGTGTGGAACAATCAATGTTCATGTCACAGTGTAAAACAATCAATTTTAATGTTACAGTGTAAAACAATCAATGTTCATGTAACAGCTTTGGGTTATCCATGTTAGTGTTACTGCGTCGAATAATGATACTTAGCCTTACAGTGTTGACCTGTGAATGAGAGTGTTGCAAGTGTAGAGCCATAAATGCAGGTGTTAGAGTTTTAACATAGCAGTAATTGTGTTACAGGTATTACATCCAATGAAAATTAGTAAGAGGTGACTATACATACTTTTATTAGAACCATAAAAGAAAATATGAAAAATTATATTGCACCCGTCAAAAATAAAAATAAAAATTAAATAAAGAAAGAAGATGAATAGAACTTTTTCGAACTTGCCACTGATAATTTCTGAATTTAACCTGATCTATAACGCAGACAGTAACACAATGAAAAGCTCAGACAGTCCAATAAACAGATGGATGACCAAGTCGATGGTCATGCAAAGAAGCATTCGCTGACAAGTTCTGTGGGATGCATACACTCAACAAAACATATTTCTTGATCAGTTATCTGTTTCTGACGTCATCCCGCATATCATGTGACAAAATGCGAGTCAGTGGAATCTCATATCTCATTTAAGTGAATATACGAGCTTGATATAATTACTTTGGCAATGAGAAATTAGTGCGAATTAACCAATCACAACACAGCAAAAATCATTAATTAACCAATCATAACACAGTAAACTGTGAGCCATGTAATGCAAATAGCCAACAGTCAAGTTCATTGCTACAGGTGTTGAACAACAAGCCTTTATAGTCATTAACATTTAGGAAGTGTACCTCATTTGCTTGACACGTAGTAACATTGTGGCAATCAGTCGGATGGTCTACTTCATGACAACTGTAACAAGAGAGGGCTGCAATAATAATAACAATAATAACATGAAAAATGATGTCGAAGATTTATATGGTAGTACCGGTCATTATTATTATTATTATTATTATTATTATTATTATTATTATTAGAGGCATACATTTAAAATGAATAATAAGTTTGGGAAATTGTAAAGTCATTATTGATAGATAGGACACGAGAAAAAAAGGGTAGGAACTGGAAAGATTATTAGAGAGAGAGAGAGAGAGAGAGAGAGAGAGAGAGAGAGAGAGAGAGAGAGAGAGAGAGAGAGAGAGAGAGAGAGAGAATTCCAAACAGAAATATACATTGAAGTAGACGGATATTAACAGGAATGGAATCACGCAGCAGGTCCAGTATAAACTTCAGATTAGACGTTACACATGAGTTTGTGAATTTGGATGGACCTACACACAGGCAGTCATAAAAACAGATATACTTTACAATATGATTACACACTTGGCATTAAACAGATTTATCTAATTAGCTCTATCTCCATATGTATGTCTCTTTATTGTTGTTGTTGATGTTATTTAATGGTGGAAAAAGAACCCATGAAAAACCCCAAAGAACCATCGATACACGAATCTCTCTCTCTCTCTCTCTCTCTCTCTCTCTCTCTCTCTCTCTCTCTCTCTCTCTCTCTCTCTCTCTCTATATATATATATATATATATATATATATATATATATATATATATATTGTCGCAGAATAGAAACCAAGTAGTTTTTGGATTAATATAATAACTCAAACGCAATGTGTGAAAGATGGAAATTTTATAAACTTAATTAGTAAGGAAAAATATATCATGTATAAATACAATGATTCTCACACGCTCTCGTGATACGATTGTTCCAATCACTCTATACAAACATTACATTCACATTTTGAAATAAAACAAACAAAATTATGATATCAATCTGAAATAAGTATTCGAACAATCTCAAGGTATTCAAATATGTTTCAAATGTTTTCCACTGTCAGTGAGATTCACATCAATCTCCTAGAATACATCTAAGATTCAAAATAGTCTCATGTAAATGAAAATGTACAAAAGTGAAACAACAATTGGAACAAACATATGCTTCTTGACCCTTGTACAGTCGTACAATTCATACACTGATAAACCGCACAGTTTCACCGAGTCCTTGGGTTAGCCTACACTTGTATCAGCTGCTCGCACCCTTCACGGATCCACCACATGTACAGTCATATGTATACACACTTACAGACAGCATTCAGCATCCTTGAATTAGCTACAGTCGTGGCTCGACCACATGTACAGACATACGTACATACGTATTGACAGCTCTACTCGCCAGACCTATGACTTAAGAACACAATGGAAAACGTGCATTCCTCGACAAGATCCAAAAGACCATTGTGTCGGTTATAAATTGATCTTCCTTAAATCCATCGGATAGTGAGCAATATTCAGAGTAAAATATCCGTTCATATCATGATTATACTGTCCTTTGTCACAAGTATTTTCCGGCGAGATATATGTTAGTTTCGTCGCTTACTTGGAAAAACACTTGTTCACCCTAAATAACATTGTATGCATGTACAACGAAAAACATAAGCAAGTTATTTTTTTCCTAATTAAGTGACATATATATATATATATATATATATATATATATATATATATATATATATATATATATATATATATATATATATATATATATATATATATATAGATATATAGATAGATATATAGATAGATAGATAGGTACTCACGGCATTTGTTGCAATATTTGGGACAAATTGAAACGTAGATGGTAGGATCTTCACACATATTGGGTTTGTTCTGTTTCATCAACGCACATGTGTTTGGGCTTGCATCATGGCACTGCGACCTTGTTAAACCTGCGGAAATTATTTAATGAACATAAAGAATGATCTTTCATTTGCAAATTTATGTCGCAAAAAAGATTATTTCCTTTTTTAAAAAGATTCTGCAATATGTAAGTGTTATTTTCGAAGAAGTATGCATTTGCACATGGATGCATCTATCCATCCATGCCTACCTACCTACCTACCTAGCTACCTAGCTACCAACCTACATACCTACATACATACATACATACATACATACATACATACATACATACATACATACATACATACATACATACATACATACATACATACATACATACATACATTTCTCTTGGTATACAGACATACATTTTTCTTTATGTTGGTATCCGTTAGTCTAAAGAGACGATGGAAGTGCGCCCATGAGAGATGTCCAGGATGGTGATTGTGCATCATCCGTAGTGGCTATGTAGCCCAACTCGGGAGTGTTAAGGGCTTTCATGTCGCGCTTACAGACATTCTTAAAGCGGAGTCGTGGATGTCCGATAGATCGTTTGCAAGAGGCAAGCTCCGAATAAAAAAATGTCTTTAGGGATCAGTCCATCATTTATCCGACGTACATGGCCCAGCCATCTGATGCAACATTGGCCAAGGAGTGTGACCATGCTGGGAATATTGTCACGTTCAAGTACCTCGTTGTTTGTTACTCGATCATTCCAAGTAATACCGAGCATGCGTCAGAGATAGCACATTTGAAAGGCGCTCAGCCTTTCTCTTGTGAAGCGTACTTAGCCCAGGTTTCACTGGCTTAAAGGAGAGTGCTTAGCACAGGAAAGTGCTTAGCACGCTGGCGCGGTACGAGATCTTAGCGCCCAGGTTCAGCATATTATTGCACACTCTTTGCGAGAACCTGAAAATAGTTGTTGATGCCTTTCCAATAAGCTTGTTGAGCTCATGAACTTCGAGCGATATGTTGGTGGTGATGGTAGATCCGAGGTACGTGAACTGACTGGCTCCCTCAAGTTCGTAGTTGTTGATGATATTGCTCAGGGGAATTTGCTCTGAACCATCCGGTTTGTTTTCTTTAGACTGATTGTCAGCCCAGACTCACCGCATGCTTTCGCAAAGCGATCCTTCAGGTGCTGTAGCTCAGCATCTGAGTGGCCAGGGCAGCATCGTCTGCGAAGAGCATGTCACTTATGGTTGGTTCATGCACTGTGCTCTTTGCTTTAAGTCGTACCATGTTGAACCGTTTTTCCAAAGGTAAGATTAAGCAATACAGCGCAAAAGATGCCGAAGAGGGTTGGGCTAGCACGCATGCCTGTTTCACTCCAATGAAGAAATTTGAAGGGATCGGACATTGAGCCATCTTGCTGCACTGTGCCTTTCATACCATCGTTGGAGGACGTGATCATGCTTAACAGCTTTGGAGGAAATTAAATCTTCGACATGATTGTGAAAAGTCCGTCTCTGTTGACCAGATCTAACGCCTTGGTGAGGTCTATAATGACCATAAAGAGGTGTTTGTGTTGTGCTCTGCATTTCTCCTGCAGTTGCCGGACGTAAAAGATCCTGTCGATTCTGGACCTCTCTGCTCAGAACCCGCACTTCGACTCTGGATACACTTTGTAAGCACGCGTATGCAATCTGTTCAAGATGATAATTGTCAAGATTATACCCAGGTGAGTACTGCGACGATCTAGTGGATATAGACTCAAGCCAGTCCTTGTTCTTAAATTGCTTCTTACCAATGATTTGTGAGACTGTGCTGATGTGATCCAATCTCTATTTGGTACTGCCGTTGAGAGGTTCTAAATCAAACGTCTTAGAGACGGCATAAGTGAATTCCTCAGCCTTGCATGGATATGACGTCAATACGTGCTTTACCCTCCTTTCTAGAGCAGTGTATCTTCTTTGGCGGAAGCTTCATTTTCCAGCACACCAGCGAGTGGTCATTGTCTAAGTCAGCGCTGCTGGAGATGTGGTTAATACGCACACATTTCAAACATAAAAGTACATACATAAATAAATGAATACATACATACATACATACATACATGCATACATACATACATACATACATACATACATACATACATACATACATACATACATACATACATTCATACATACATACATACATACATACATACATACATACATACATACATACATACATACATACAGACAGACAGACAGACAGACAGACAGACAGACAGAAATCGCACATGGCAGCTTCTACGTTGAGAAAATGGACGATCACCTTCAGCGAATCATCGGAACCAAGTGCCACATCGTGGAACCATTTTAGTTACCATTGGAAGATTCATGACAAAGACATATATTGTCAGAAACGAAAGGAACACGGTAAACCCAACCCACTCGAATGGCATTAACTCAGTTGCCTTGAATTTAGTAAATTGACATAGCCAAAGAGTTCGACATTTTTGCCGAAGAGAAAGAGAATACAGAATGTGTGTACCCATATGGAATAGTTTACATGTCAAGTAGGTTGTCTTTTCTCTTTGTTAATTGCCATAACTTCCTGAGACCAGGGGTGGGTGGTGAGTAGGTATAAACAGGTTTCTTCCTAACGAATGAGAACATCAGGATTTCTGCCAAAATGATTCTTCAGAAATTTCGTCTTGAAAACATTTAGCTCATCGCAAAGATAGTCGCACTTTTTTTCCCAAACTGTAGTATAAGAACCCAATACATACACATTATTTTTTTAAATCATCATATTTATGAAAACATAGTAAATAAATAACACTACGGCTTGATCATGTGATAACCAGACGTAGGAAGCCGAACTTATATAGAAGAATGTATTCATACGTGCGCGAGAAAGCAAGTATTCTTGTTAAAATGGTAGGAATCTATTGTGTCAACGTTAGTTCGTCAATTGTTAGAATCTAGAATCAACATGTAATAAATATAGACTAAATGTTAATAATAAATGTTTACCTTACCAATATATATCCCAGTACAGAACAAAAATCCGAGAAGTTTCATTATATCAAATAACGCAATGCCAAACAGGGTTTAGCGGTCTTATCAAAATCAGCTTGACGACGTGACACGACTGACCTCTTGCGCCTGTTTAGAATTAGGATGTCTTATCTATTGAGTCATAAGCAACATAACTAGCAGATTGGCACTGAATGAAGTACGTGAGAGTGATTTGAAGTGAATGGGGGGTATTTGTTCCCAGTAGCGGCCTTAGCAAACGCGGGGCTTGTATTTAGTCATTTATGCAGAATTCCCTTTGATTTATGTGCAGCTACCCAGTGAGCACGGGATTAGGAAATACACTTTTATACAAGTTTTATATGATATTTAACTTAAAATTTTCTACCATCGCTATAAAATTAATTTGTCTTTAGAAATTTTGTAAAATTTACTGATGCGCGGGGCCCTTGTGAGCAAGAGGCCATATTGGGGTAAATCGGTCCGATTAGCGTAATGCCTGCCCTGTTTGTTCCAAGCGCAAACTCCCCCAAGGACATGACAACTATATTATTAAATAATACAACATAATGCATTGATTTGTAGATCGAATCTAAAAATAGTATTTTACGAAGAGAGAAACAGAAATACAAATTTATACTACAACACTGATGTTGACAATATCAAAGAATAATCTACGTTCTACCAACAAAGCTTCGTCACATAAAGCAGCTACACAGTTTCATAATTATGATATGAATATAACTTATAATAAACAGTGTTTGAGGCATATGCATTATGAGGTAATAATTCTTGTAGCTATTGAAAACTATAACTAACTTGTGGAAACAAATACAACCTGACAAATAAAATGCAATACAATGAACTGAAAATAAGTCTATCAGAACTATGTTTATTATTTCACAAACAAGTCATAGCAATCTCCCCTGACATTCAGTAACAAGAGTATGTTGTTTTCACGTGATGTAAGAAAACGTTTGTATTTCCATATCCGCCATTTTGAGTCCATAGCTCCGCAAACCGGAACTTAATAACATTGTTCTTCTGGAGATTGGTGATGTTACGCCCTACAATGCTGACGGTCCCACAGTAGTTTTCCAGCACTTCACTCATGATGCGCTCTAAGTAGATGTTGAAAATCGTGGGTGACAGGAGACAGCATTGACGTACTCCAATTGTTGTCTTGAACCAGTCCCTCACTGAACTTTGAGCAATTACTGTGCTGGTAGCCTTGGCGTACAGCTGCTTGATGGTGTTGGTCAACTTATGACCCATATTGTACTTCTTCATTGCGGCCCACAATGCCTCATACCACAGTCTGTCAAAAGACTTTTTGAAATCTATGAACACATGATAGATGTCTTGTTGATGTCGTGAGTACTTTTCACACAGAACCCTAAGATTGAATCCTTATCAACAGTTAAATCAGAATATTATCTTCAATATACATGATGACTAATGTTGACAATGGTTTGTTAGAGGCTCTAAATGGCGGCGCAAGGTGAGCTCGAGTTGCATTATGGGTATTTGAGTAGTCAATCGTGATGTCTGTGAAAACAACCGATACTGTTCAAATGAAAAGAATATCTAAATTTTAATGAAGGTAATACTTACATTTCAAGAGCTTCAGATGCTTAATTTTATTGTTGTGTTTTATTGAATTATTGAAATGCACTTGGGCTAGGAAACTAAAGCAGATGCTGGTAATGTTTTTTTATTCTCTAGAAGAAATATTTGAAGAATGTACAGCGTACGAAAAGACCAGAGAGGTTAATAATAAACTGGTGGACTAATTACTTGAAGACATACATATCCACAACTTTTCAAGTTATTCTGAAAAATAATAAACTCTTGCAACAATAAAATTGATTCAAATTTGGAAATATTTTACTGACCCCCCCCCCAAAAAAAAACAAAAAAAAACATGATTAATGTTTTACAGAAAAAAAGTTGACTGATATAATGATACTTATCACAGATCAATAATCGAAGTACCAGTTGAAGAAAATGAGGAGTAACAATTCTTTGAGTACTAACACATTAATTTTGGGAAAGGCAGTAGTTTATTATCTTGAAAATTGTAAAGGCATAGGTAAGTTGTTTTGTACAAGAGCTTTAACTATCTACTAAACAATATGATATGAAAAATTAGAAAGATTTTAAAAAAATTAGAACGAATGGAATATAAAACATATGTACATATAAAATGGAAGGGAGACAATAAATCGTTGAAAATTTAGAATCTGGAGAAAAACATTATTACGTAATACATTGCAACGATTTTACCTACGAATAAGAGAATCTGGATGTACATATCATGCTTATAGGGATTAGTCTGCATTTGCTAATGATGTCTATAAGATACCAGGCCATGATGCATTTATCTACATCCATTTAAGTACCTGGATTGAGTTACTTGTTCCTAATATCCTCAGTCTAGTCATGGACCAACATCTTCGGCAATGACTAACGAGATACTTGTAAAATTATTAATTCCATTATAACTTTGCTAGCTTTCAGGTATTTATTTCATTTCAAATGTTATTTTAACAGAACATTTTACAATAATAACATATAGATATAATTCAACTATTACATAAGTTGCCCTGTTGACGGCATTGGATGTATAGGTTATCACCGCCATGAGAAAGCAGATAGAATACTGCACTAAGCTCCACTCCCGCAAAATGGAAACAATGAACGCAATGCATGATCTACCATTAACAGGGGATAAGCGATCCATATATTTCTTGTGGCAGTTTTAAAGGGTGGAATTCCAGCCAAAATGTGAAACGTCAAGCCGACTTCCACCTGTCCACGAACTCCTCGTTTCTGCTGCAAAGGAAAGAACAATTCCATAGGACATTTTTGACTCGAGCTTAATTACATTGTGCACCAAAATAATGGTGTACGCGCTGAATGCAGCTAATATATTACTCAACAGTATAGGGAAGACATTAGGATCCATCACATTTCTGAAATTTAACCCGCCGATCGAGTTCTCTTAGAATTCTACTATAACCGTTTCAGATTAGATAGATATACAGTGGATATGATTATATGATTATATCCTTATGCAAAGTGCAAGAGAAATTCGAATTTATCAGAAACCACGCCAAGGCATTCTATACGCTCAGCAGAGAGAGAGAGAGAGAGAGAGAGAGAGAGAGAGAGAGAGAGAGAGAGAGAGAGACTTTATTCATTCGATTGATGACAACACGTTCCACACGATTTTGTTTAGCGTCGAACAGCTTCAAGACCAAGTGTGAAGTAAAAGGTTGTTGATCCATCAACCATCAGCATCTTCTTTTTCAGTCCTCCTTAACTATGACTTGGCCACTAAAATGGAAGGCGTTTGCCTGTTAATGAGGCCCGACAGAAGGTTATTCAACCTTGTCAGAATGAAAGCACTTTTTGCCACTGCAGAAAACCTGTCCCACAACATTATGTTCTTAATATGGCGACGATCATACCAATCGCAATACATTATATCATTACTGATCGGATTATGTCCATGTTTGAAATATTTATTATGATACTGATATGATTATGTCCGTCGCAATGAATACATCTGTATTCTTCCTATGTCGTTATGTGAATTGCTTTGCTGATATGATTATGTCAATCTTCTTACATCATTTTACTCGTACGATCTTGCCCGTTTCAATATGTCAGATTTATTATTGATATGATTACGTCAGCCTTCATACATCCTTTTACTCATAGAAGCATGCCCGTGTCAATATGTCAGATTTATTATTGATATGACTATGCCAATCTTCTTACATCATTTGTAAAATCTTACCCATTTTAATGCTTAAATCTTTATTACTGAAATGACTATGCCATTCTTAATACATTGACTATTTGTAGAATATAAATATCACTGAATCAAGTTTAAATTTAAAACGTATAAAAAAGATCGGAGATATACTTAATTTAAACTGCCTTAACGATTTTAATTGATAATATTAGTAATATGATTCTCTTTCTTCCAGAAAAGTCAGTACTATAGTCATATTTATTTTGATTAAAGCACTACCAGTGTGCACTAAGGTGAAGTTTATATTGATTAAAGCAACGGAACTACGTACTCAGGTCAATTTCATACTGATTGAAGTAATACCAGTGGGTAATAAGGTCAATTCTATATTGATGAAAATGCAGCCAGTGGGTAATACGGTCAATTTTATATTGATGAAAATGCAGCCAGTGGGTAATACGGTCAATGTCATATTGATGAAAATGCAACCAGTGGGTAATAAGATCAATTTTATATTGATGGAAGTGCAACCAGTGGGTAATATGGTCAATTTTATATTGATAAAAATGCAACCAGTGGATAATACGGTCAATGTCATATTGATGAAAATGCAGCCAGTGGGTAATACGGTCAATTTTATATTGATGGAAATGCAGCCAGTGGGTAATACGGTCAATGTCATATTGATGAAAATGTAACCAGTGGGTAATAAGGTCAATGTGATGTCGATTAAACCACTACCACTGGGGACTAAGGTCGATGTCCTATTGATTGAAGGTACTCAGGCCAATATCATATTGTTTGAAAAACTAACAGTGGATACTAAAATCTTTTACAAATTGATTAGAGCAGTAGTATAAATGTTATGATACAATGATTGCCTTAAGAATTCTACAAGAAACACGAATACTCTGTTCAAAACTAGGCAATGCAAAATCATATTCGATGTTGGTATAACTAAAAAAGAATGACTGTAGGATTTTATCTGGGGTGGAGTGGGTGGGAGTACTATACAACGCGCTCTCATTTACTGGCAGCAAATATTGTTATGTATATTTAATTTGTAGATGTGTTGGCTTTAAACCATTTAATACCTTCCTTTCGTGCATAGATTATAGAAAAGTCAATAGTGTCATTAAAGCAGATTCATTTCAAATGCCCAGAATGTTTAAATGCATTGAAAAGTTGGAAATGCGAAACATTATTAACTCGTAACTGTGAATTAGATATTTTATTTTTCAGTATGGTACAGTAACTCGGGGCTATACAATAGATAATATTTGTTTTTAAATATGGTACTGTAACTCGAGATTATTAACTAGATAATAGCTACTTTCAATATGGCACAGTAACTCAGGATTATAAACTAGATAACATTTTCTTTCAATATGTCACTATAACTCGGGACTATAAACTAGATAACATTTTTTTTAATATGGTACATTAAACCAAGATTGTAATTTGTTTGTCAATATGGTAGAGTAACTACAGAAACAATAACACACACGAGACAAGAGTTCACCTGGTAGGGCTTCGAACTCGTACTCCAACGCTCACATATAGAACCAGACTAGTCTTTGGTCGGCTGTCTCTGTATAAACGTGGAAAGGCATTTAGCTTATGTGGCTTTGATATAGCCATCATTGTTTAAAATTACTTTAAACAAACAAAAAGAGAATATAAAACAATTTCTAATTACAAATTCCAATAACAACAATATTGTGTATCGTCGTTGGTTCAATGAGACTTTGAAATATTAATCTAAACCTTTGTATTACTTGAATGTACGAGCAAAATATATGCATTATTTTAAAGAACTTATACCTTGGACATAAAACGTTCGTTGGGCACATCTAGCCGTAAGGCGGATGCAGGTTCAAGGCTTTCATTAGTACAACTTGAGTTATTAAGTGACAATGATGTATTCGTAGCGACTGAGTGTTGTATGTGACGAGGCATTAAGTGGCAACGATATGTTGATAATGACTAAGTGAAATATAGATGATACATTACGTGGCTATCACATGTTCCTAGAGACTGAGAGTAATATAGATGATACATTACGTGGCTATGACATGTTGTTAATGTCTTAGAGTAATATAAATGATACATTACGTGGGCTATGACATGTTGTTAATGTCTTAGAGTAATATAAATGATACATTACGTGGGCTATGACATGTTGTTAATGCCTTAGAGTAATATAGATGATACATTACGTGGCTATGACATGTTGTTAATGCCTTAGAGTAATATAAATGATACATTACGAGGCTATGACATGTTGTTAATGACAGAGTAATATAGATAAATCATTAAGTGGTTACGATATGTTGTTAATTGCGGAGCGTAATATAGATGAGACATGAGTCATTCATGTCTCCTAATCACTGAAACTGGTACAAAATGAGTCATTCAAGTGCTCCTAATGACTGAGAGTGGTCATTCATGTCTCCAAATCACTAAGAGTGGTAGAAAAATAAGTCATTCATGTGCGCCTAAGGACTTAGAGTGGTATAAAATGAGCTATGAAGTGATTATTATGTGTTCTATGAATGAAAGTGGTACTAGATGAATGACTAAGGCGTGCATATAGGTACAAACTTGCAGTATTGAACATTGATGATAAGTCGAAGTATTGAATAGCTGTAGGTATAATAAAACCAAACCTAGCAAATAATATAGTTTATTAGCAATAAATTATTTGGCATATTACAATTGAAGTCATTTGATTGATTAGGATTCAAATAATTTGATTTGTTAGGATTCAATTCGCTAAATTGATTACAATTAAAATAATTTAAATTATTAGGATACAAAGTGTTTGATTCATTAGCATTCATTTAAATGATCAAAATGCAAATCGTTAGCTTATTTAGGACTCAAATGATTGTATTTTTCATGATTAATCAAGGTGATATCATCTACCAGTATATAATTTTGAAAGGAAGAAGTTAAAATAATTGTATTAGTTAAAATATTGCAAATATACATACTTGAAATTATGATATAGGACATATTTTAGAAGTACATTTGATGATACCGACGTATTATTTCGTCATAATCATTATAAGACAATATTTTAGCTACTGAAGACAAGCACCATCCATGTTAATCGTTTCAGTTCTACGAAAGTACAAATTATTATTTTTGGGTCATTAAATTCAAGGCTTGCAGCGTGCACAAAATCTAAAAAACTGGCGCTACATGGATTGTTCAAGATGAATTTTTAAATACTATCGGGGAAGCTAAGACCCATTTGGAGAGACAAGGCTATCTGTCTGAAAACTAAAATCAGACTATTGAGAGTTCTAGTTATATCAATCATTTTGTATTCATGTGAGGCCTGGACCCTGACAGAAGAATTACTCACTTGCAATGAGATGCTACTGAACTATCAATATCATCTTTTACATAGACCACATCAGAAATGAAGAAGTGCGTTACACCATTAGGTACAAAGTAGGTCAATATGAAGACCTCAACACCACCGTCAACAACAGAAAGCTACAATGGTATGTCCATGTCACTAGAGCCAACAGTTTATCCGCATCAGTTCTGCAGGGCAGCGTCCAGGGTGGCAGAATGAGAGGTAGATCGAGAAAAACGTGGACTGACAACATCACATAATGTACCAGGAAAAGATTTGAGGAGACACAGGCATTGGCACATGATCGAGACAAGTGGAGGGAACTGGTCACATGTTCAGCAGCACAGCCCCTCGACGACCACACTAGGTCAAGAGACTGATGATGATGATGATCATGCTGCTGCTGCTGACGATGATGATAATCGGCGAATATGAACACCATTTGTTATATTCAATAATGTTTCTAATTTCATTCGGGAATTACTATAAAAGCCAAAGAAAAGTTCATGCAAGTGCATTTGAGACACAGTGTGGCAGCTTATCGGGCGTGTTCTTATACCTCAGGACACTAAGATAAGACACCATGTATAATATCCTTTATTTCTATTTCTGATCTTATTCCGAGACGAAACTCAATTTGAAAGAGGATGTCCACATATATTTATCTCTCATCCGTAATCTGTATCATTTTGGGCAAGTCCATTTTAATGAACATAAATCGTATATGTCCGTATGTTATTATTTCAATTATCTCAGTCCTTATTTTATCCATGTTAGTCATCTAAGTCCGTTTTTAATCAGCATTAGGGCAATAAGCTCGGAAGTAATGAGTACTAAATGATTGTTGTTTCAAAATATCAGGCTTTCGACTTGGACCTTATTTGGAAAGAGAAAGGATGTCTCTAATTTCTGACGAAAGTTTATACTCTTTATGTAATTAAACCACAGTAAAGCCGATTTAGAAATCAATCGATAAACTTTCATGATCATCATAAATGACTTCAGGCAATTAATCAACATCATTTGCATTATGGACATTTGAGATGATATTATATAAGAAGAAATAAGTACGCAAATTTACCCGTATTATCTTCTCGTTATCTTCTAATGCACGTATATGGTTTGACGTACACTACTAATACGAGGCACTGTGGCCCCCATTTGAAACATCTTAATTAGATCGCAATAATACTTACGCGTATGTCACTTACAGAAACTTCCTATCCAACGGAAAAAAATTAGATATGTAAAAAAATATTTACTACGCCTTTTCAGTATGTCCCCATTAAATCTCTGGAAGCATATTTCACGTCAATCAAAATTTGAGCTTTTGTAAAGGAATCGGCTTCGCGAAAAAATAATGCATTCAATTCTAAAGAATGAAAATGAAATAAATACATGTCCCACAAATCTGTTTCACACACATAATACATATAACATAGATGCCCACACATCAGATTTCTAATCTGTTGCAGTTTTGTTTAATCAAATTTAAAGTGAAGACACTGGAGAAGTGTTCTACTTAAATACATTATGGTACTTTATCTAGGTAACAGTATTTCTCTTTCTGTTGAGGAGACAACGCAGAGCCCAGACTACAACCACTTCCAGTACTGTGACAAATGCATTCCTTCAACCTGTTACTATCCCCCGGGTTGCAACAAGTATGGTCTAGATTTAATGTATATCAACACGTTACATATCAAATTTGGTGTATTATTACCAAACATGTTCCACAGAAATGTGACTGTTGGATATAAGTAGTGTAGGGGCTAAGAGCGACCTACCGGAATGGAAATAACAAATGAGAATGTATTTGGCTATGTTGAAAGTTAATATTAGTTAACATTACGAATGACACCATGGGGCACTAATTGAAATTCTAACATTTTATAACGGCAATATAAATTTAAAATGACGGGTTTCACTATAGTCATGTATGAAACTTTTAGTCACTATAGACATGTATGAAACTTTATTGGTATAAGGTCAAGTGAAAAATGTTCATGGTGGTTTGTATAGAGTCTTATGGAAATTCAGATTGGTTGGTGATACTATGGGTCCCTACGGAAATGTAGCATTATGGGTCGGTGTGGCATTTTATTATAATTTAACATCATCGAACACTATGGGGCCCTACGGAAATGTAACATTATGGGTCGGTGTGGCATTTTATTATAATTTAACATCATTGAACACTATGGGGCCCTACGGAAATGTAGGTCGGTGTGGCATTTTATTGTAATTTTACATCACTGAACACTATGGGGCCCTACGGAAATGTAGCATTATGGGTCGGTGTGGCATTTTATTATAATTTAACATCATTGAACACTATGGGGCCCTACGGAAATGTAACATTATGGGTCGGTGTGGCATTTTATTATAATTTAACATCATTGAACACTATGGGGCCCTACGGAAATGTAACATTATGGGTCGGTGTGGCATTTTATTGTAATTTTACATCACTGAACACTATGGGGCCCTACGGAAATGTAACATTATGGGTCGGTGTGGCATTTTATTATAATTTAACATCATTGAACACTATGGGGCCCTACAGAAATGTAACATTATGGGTCGGTGTGACATTTTATTATAATTTAACATCATTGAACGCTATGGGGCCCTACGGAAATGTAACATTATGGGTCGGTGTGGCATTTTATTATAATTTAACATCATTGAACGCTATGGGGCCCTACGGAAATGTAACATTATGGGTCGGTGTGGCATTTTATTGTAATTTTACATCACTGAACACTATGGAGACTTATGGAAAAGCGAAGGTAGGTTAAATATCACAAAACCGAATACAATTTACACCAGGCCCAATACCGAGCTACCATCTTACATTTCCATTTGGCCTTATGCCAGTCATTGGGTTAACAGTTCCCTAGAGGATTTAAGTTACATCTATAATGTTGACTTCACTTAGGACCCCGAACAATCCCATAATGCCAACATTTCTCAAGGTCCCATAGTGTCATCCCAAATATAAAATATCCAGAGGCTACAACACCCGTCGAAAGCGACCTATAAGTCCCGCCTATACTACTTACATCTACCTTATGTGTTTCCTACGTAATTTATTTGGGCAAACTACTTGCTCTTAGATTCTTTATTTTAAATTGTAACAAAATCTAGCTTTGCTGCAAATTTGCTAAGATTATGGATGTGATTCATATAGCTTGACACTAGATGTGACATAGAGAGGATTGGAGAGGTGTGTCTATCAATGACTCGACTTAACCATCAGATGTTTTGCTAGAAAACGTGGCATTAATATTAAATCCAGTTTTTATTTCAACAAAATAAACTAGCATGTAATGAACATTCTTAGATTGTCATGGCAACATTAGCTTTGAAAACAAGTTGAATCTTTTTTTACCTTCATTTAATGCAAGTACCATTTAACACTGCTACTGAAATAATACAAATCCAGAATAAATGTGACCTTTTGCATATCAACTATAACTATTTTGTGCTCTCGTAAAGATCCCTCTAGAGCAATCACATACGATTTGATGACTACGTTCAAAGATTGGGATACCGTGACCTACAAAGAACGTTTACTTCTAGTATCCCTAACTTTGTCATAATTTGTATGTTATTTAAATTTCTTTCAGACCACCCGTAACCTATAGACACACATCTGGATTAGGGAAAATATGTCTTGGGTAGTTTCACGTTGTTTCGACCTTTACCCGCTTAATAATAATAATAATAATAATAATAATAATAATAATAATAATAATAATAATAATAATAATAATATAACTACTACTACTACTACTACTACTACTACTAATAATAATAATAATAACTGATTATCCTGAACTGGAATTGCACAGAATAGAAGGTTATGTCAGTTTAGTTATGTAACTTTTGCTAAAAGTTACACGCCCCAAAATAAAGAACCATTCATATAATAGTTTTCACTGATCACATGAAATCTAGTGGTCAGTTTGGAATGAAAATCGACGGCAATCTTAGCTTAGGTGTTGACCGTCAGGTGTTGACACTGCTGGGTGTCTTACCAATAATTTTAACAATGATTTGTTACTGCTAAGTAAGAGAGAAGACCGTCACATAATATAAGAATGTCCCGAACTTACATTTCAAAATGGCAGCCTAATTGATATTTCCCATTAAAGGCTATACACTTTGCTCCTTATTATTATTATTATTATTATTATTATTATTATTATTATTATTATTATTAGAAGTAATAGTAGCAGTAGAAGTAATAATAGTAGTATTCATTTTCTCATGGTGTGAGAGGGAAAATACCATTTTACGTCTCTGATTATCTACATAATCATTACAGTCCTTATAAAAGTATCATACATTATATGAGACAGACGTACAGACAGACATAAAGCGATGGGAGAGAGAGAGAGTGTGTGAAGGGGGATGGCATATAGGGATGATAGAAGACTGAAAATAGGACGTCAATTCTTGTATTCTTTTTAGATATTATACGACAAGAAGGAATCAGCATTATGTCACGCGTTTATGAGGCCAAGGGTAATTCCTGTGTTATAGCTGAAAACAGTTGTGATGGTATGGAACATTTTCGAATAAACGCAGTAAAGTTTGGTCTGTGACAAATTTTAAGTATACAATTCTCTCTGGCTTTGTTGCCTCTGCTGCCTTGTACCAAAACATAATAATGTTACAATTATATCCTAGTAGACAAGTCTAGCACTTGTCGCCGTCTGAGAAAAAAAAGCCAAACTAAAAGAAATCTTGTGTATGAAATCGCTTATAACATCAACTGGAAAATATTAATTAAGACTTCAATTTGAAGATTACGTGAAACAAATTCAGATTTTCTTGCACTGTAAATTTTAAGCTTGTGCGTGATATGAAAACTGCCAATGTAGGGGAAGACTAAAAAAGCCATAATTGTAAAAAAAATTACTATATCACATTTTACAGTGCTTTCCTAAATGGGAACAGAGACAAATGTGATTTAAATAAAACTTATTATATAGGAAACTCAAATATGCCTAGTGAGTGTCCGTGTGTATTTGTGAATCACAGTGGGGAATTCTAAAGCAGAACATGTAAAATTAAGATTTATATTTAACTTATTACATAAGGAAACATAATATACTTTGTATGACTATCTTCCAATGTATGCATGCATACGTGTCGCTGCATTTTAATGTTGGCATACCTCTATGCTACGTTCATGTACTGTGGCTAAAACGTCTTTACCGACTGCATTTTTAAAAATTGTGCATGATTAAATGACATTGTTCACCAAAATGGCTGCTTATATGTGCTCGAGAAATCAGCCTGAATGTATCCAAAATGCTGAAACGGATGGTATAAATTAGAAATTCTTTACCGTTTCTCTTAAATGCGGGAAAATCGTATTAATATCTTTTGAAAAATGATATGATCACTATACACGCCTCACAGAAGCGTGACATTGCAGAACGATGGACTGAATATTGTACAAAACTCTACAACCATCCGTCCACAGGAGATCGAGAGGTGCTTTAAGTACCAAACTCCACAAATGATGATGATTTCCCCATTCTCAAAGAAGAGGTGGAGTTAGCAATAAGAGCACTGAAGAATGGGAAGACAGCTGGAGTAGATAACATCCAGCCTGAACTTATCAAGAATGGGGGTAGGGGTGGGAATCAGTGATAGGGCTACTAACAAATATCTGCAACAAGATCTGGAGGACAGGTGAATGGCCAACACAGTGGACCCAATCACACTCCACCAAAAGGTAATCTGCAGCTGTGCCAAAATTACAGAACTATCAGTTTGATCAACCATGCAAGTAAGGTGACGATGAAGATCATCTTGAAAAGACTTAAACCACCAGCAGAAGAAATAATCGGTGTGAAAGAACAGGCAGGGTTCCAGATTGGAAAAAGTACAACAGAAAAAATATTCAATCTCAGGGTTCTGTGTGAAAATTACTCGCAACATCAGCAAGATATCTACCATGTGTTTATAGATTTCCAAAATGGTTGTGACAGAGTGTGGCATGTGGCACTGTTGGCCACAATGAAAAAGTACAACATGGGTAAAAAGTTGACTAAAATCAAGCAGCTGTACGCTAAAGCTACCAACGCAATAATTGCTCAAGGTTCTGTGGGGGACTGGTTCAAGGGAATAGTAGGAATACGTCAATGCTGTTTCCTGTTTTATAGCGCAGCATTAGTAGAGCCCAGGAAAACCACTGTGAGACAGTCAGCATTGTAGGGCGTAACATCACCAACCTACGCTTTGCAGACAAGATTGATGGGATGGCAGGCAATGAAGACGAGCTTGCCACCTTATTGAAGAACCTGGATGAAACATCTTCCAGATCTGACATGGATATAAGCGTCGAGAAGACAAAGCTGATTTCAAATAGTGACAAACAAACCTCAGCCAAGATTAAAGTCAGAGAACAGGAACTGAAAACAGTGGGCAAGTTCAAATAAGGGGGATGAAAAGCATAATTATTGTCACGAGCAGCATAAACAACCGCACCTATGTCAAAGTTAAGACTCATCTGGAGAGACAAGAATATCTGTCTGAAAACTAAAATCAAACTATCGAGATCACTAGTCATTTCAGTTTGTTTGTATCCCTGTGAGGTCTGGATCCGTACAGCAGACTTAAAACGAAGAATCCAGGCACATGAAATGAGATGCTACATAACCATCCTTGGCATTTCATACACAAAGTAGGCCATTATGAAGACCTCCTCGCCATTCTATCCACAACAGTACTGCAGGGCAGCGTACAGGTTCATGTGGCGGAAGAAGAGGTAGATAGAGAAACAAATGGACTGAAAACATCACAGAATGTACCAAGAAAAGTTTTGCGGAGACGCAAGCATTGGCACATGATCGAGACAAGTGGATGTAACTAATCAGATGCTCAGCAGTACAGTGCCTCGACGACCACACTAGGTTAAGAGACTGGTGATGATGATCATTATGAAAATCAAACAGATAAAATAGATTAAGTTTGAGTACGTCGATAGAAGGTCTCCCGACTGTCATGCCACTATATGACTGACAACACAAACCGGATAGACTTTTTCACCGACATATTAATCCCAAGCCATAAGAAACCAATGTCCAGATGTGTTCAATGATTCTTTTAACCGAAACCGGTACACATGTATTAATATCTGCAAATAAAATAAGATGGAGTGGATATTACAAAGATTGTGTGAAACGATCCCGTGGTTTCTGCAAACAGTAAACTGCATCCTATCTAAGGGCAGATACGTGGAACCAGTTCTGGGCACCAAACAGTGTTGGGTGAAGACAACTAGATTTAATCGTCTGAGTAATTTTCAGAAGGCATACGAAACGAAAGGGACATAATCCCTACAAGAATTAAATTATATGCTAATAACTCATAAACGAAAAAAGCAGACACTAGCCAGCTTCATTTTATCATCACAATCTCGGTCCCTACAATTTAAATTAGTAGTCTGGACAATCATTTAATCTTCCCCATAAATATCATAGCGATATAAAGCAAACATCTGCATTGCTAACGTTAAACCCAAAAAAAAATGGCCAGATTTTAAGTATATTGGTAATTCGATATCTGTACAATGAGTTAATATATAAATAAACGACCAAATTCAGAACTACCTTGGAGGTAACTTTCTTATGTAAGATATCGTGCAGAGCAGTAGAGTGGAAAGAGGAGGAAGGGCAATGATCGGGTGTGGGGAGGGAGTGGTGGCTGGAGTGGTAATGGTTTGCATGACTGACTACAGCTAGTCCTAACAGAATAAATGGCTGAGAAAAGTTTAAGCCTTTTTCCGATGTCTGTTTGACTGATCGGTCTTGCTTTATTACACGTTATCTTTTCTAAAAGTATAGGAAAGTAAATATAAGTTTTGTGGACAATGCAAGTATTCAATATTATGACATAATGATCAACTTGTGTGTTGGGGTTTGAATTTTAATTGATTTGAAAGGTATTTTGTTGTTCCCTTTTAACTAATTAATTCAACGAAACATTGCTTATATTTCTGCTTGTTTGTTTTTCTTACAATATACTGTCAGACTCACTGGGTTTATATGTTCTATATATTTGTAACCAATAATACATGATTTCATCCAACCGCTCCGGTGGCTTATTGGTTAGAGAGTCCACCGCAGAAGTGGGAGGTCATGGATTCGATCCCCGGCCGAGTCGTACTTACAACAATGGTACTAACAGCAGCTGCCTCGCTTGGCGTTCAGCATTAAGAGATTAGTGTTCGAAATGGTCGGCCTGCTATGAGGAAAATGTGACTGGGTGGGACATCATGCTACATGTCTGCGTCATAATACCCCAGTGCTAGACATAACTTTAAAATGTCTCACTGCGGACATCGTAGCGATACGAATGAAAACTTGTTAAAGCTACTTTAAAAATCCTCATCAAATAAACAAACAAACAAACATGATTTGATTTAATTATTTGTAACGTTTATTCAGGGCTGTAAATTGTGCTGGTGATCTTTAGTTGGTGGCGTACTTGCGTAGTGTCTACTCTAGTAGTGTCTACTCTAAGATATTACAGAACGCAACATTGCATAGAATTTATACATAATGCTTACGTACATCTTGACAGTTATTATTAATTGATAATTTACTAAAGGTATTGACGAGATTCGGCTTTATCCCATTAGTCAGACCGTTCATGTGGTAGAAGAATTAAGTTAATTATGTCATTGAATGTAGTAGGTCACATGAATAGGTCTTGTGAAATAGCAGAATGAGTCGTAGGAGCGGTCACGTGGGGTATGTTGCGACATATAGTCGTCAAATAATCTTGAATGTATATATGAGGAGAAAACTGAGCAATCAGATTCATTCCTATTTGGGAGTGATTTTTATTTCATGTATTCCTCTTATAACATCAAGTTTGTAGATGTGTTTTATGTTAAACTATGCTAGTCATTGAAAGGAAAAAAAAACCATTAGATTGGTTATTAAGAGGAAATAGAAAGTGATCATGTGACTAATACTCTTCTGATGCTGTTGTTAATTATTCAAAGGTGTTCTGGACGAGAACATTTTGATACAGTCATGATCCTTGGTGGACCAATACATTTACGGTTCTGACATTTTACTGAAGTTTTCATTCATTTGATTTTTTTTTATAGAACTCTATAGTTTTTTTTAAATTCACTTCAAAATGCGTATGTTCCTCTCACGTTTTCATTTGCAACCTAGTTTAATTAATTTATTTGTTAAGATTTACAAAAACATTTCGGTTTGCTACTTTCTGTTACGCTAGAAGCGTAGCATGATAAACTAATGAATACTTATTACCAATTTCCTATTCGAAAATTCGCATCAAAAAGGTCTATATTGAATGTTGGGATAATTGTTTTATCCCTACTCGCAAACAATAGCATTTGATTATATTGTACCACAAAGGATCATACTGGTAGGTTCCACAGACTGGCCCATTGCTCTTGCGTTTCGCAATTAGGTCTAAGCCAAGCAAGTGAGGAGTCTCAATCCCTTTTTTTTCCCTGGAGTGTTTATATTTAATGATTTAAGCTTGATATCAACATAATGATATTCTAATTTATAGTTTTTAGCTAAACTATAAGAAAACATCCTCGATTTGTTTTTGTTTCATTTTTTTGTAATTTGGATATTGAATAGTCTGGTAAAGAAGAAAGATAAAAGTAGGATAAAATTAAATATCGATATGTTATATACTGAGGAAATGGATATATATTGTTTCAACGTATATTTACAATTACTCTGGAATTGAAATAGAACCGTACAAAACTTTAATTTATATTGCAGGACCCTGAATGAGTGTACGAATACAAATAATACAAACATAACGAATCGCCATCTGTAAAAGATATATCAACAACATTAACAATGAAATTTAATAATTGACCTTTTATATCAAAGTAATGTTATAAAATGAACTCTGTCAAGAATCATCTGAAATGGTTCCAAACTATAAATATGCAAAATATTGATCGAATATTAGGTTATGGATAAATCTTCGTAAGTAAAAGACGTTATGAGGTTCAGCTCAGTTATCCAGCATGTTGCCTGGTAGCATGACAGGAAGACGCAGTGCTTTGCCAACCCAATTAAATAAAAGGTACGACGTGTTAAGCAGTCGCCTCTGTTTAACTTGATTCAAAACATTTAAATGCAAAAGTGATTCTTTTAAACGCTAACAATTAATAATAATAATAATAATAATAATAATAATAATAATAATAATAATAATTAAAAGATGGCCACCGGTGACAAAAGAAGGACCTATTGGGATAGGGAATAGATGTCTCGGATAATTTCGCATAAATTGAATTGATTATTGATGCTTTAATTATTTAATAAAATAAATGAAATCACGTATTTATTTTTAATTTGGAGTAAGTCTGTCTTTCAATGCTTGTAATACGATAATTTGAATTATTACTGAGGGCAATCTGGAAAGATATGTATGACTTTTACAAACAGGAACATAGGTTTATGATTATGTTATGAGATTTACGTCAATTCTTGTCGCAGTATCGCGTTATTGGAAAACAAGATTGTACATCAGTGTAATCAACTATCCATATTATCATTACAACCAATTTGAAAGTCACTAATATTAGTTGACTGTCGGTACTATTACAAAGAACCTGAAAATCATATCTAAGTTTAATTTGGCATTAAAAAATGTTTGTGTTTCCAACGGCATGAAACAATTTTAAATTATATGCCATACTACTCACAGTCCTAATTTCGCAATAACACAGAGTATGTGGACACCCTTCTAGAAGGAGATTAAAAAGTCTCAATCTAACAGGTTGCGAGAGGGTTACTATATCCAAGTTTAAACTACAAAACGTACAGGAACATTTTGGTTTACACTCTACATTTTTACTTTAAAACTTACCACCTGAAATGCCATCATTTGTTTTTTCCCCTTCAAATCATATATATATATATATATATATATATATATATATATATATATATATATATATATATATATATATATAAACGTCTGTTAAGTGAAATGCAGCTGCACGTGCCACATGCAAGATAGCTGTAGATATATTCATGTGACGTAACATTTGTGACTAAGACTGACGATCACACGTTGGAGAAAGAGAACACTTCATTCTAGAACATATCAAAATTGAGTATGCTGTGTAATCCAGGTTCAATTAGTGTATTTTCCAAATACTATTATTAGAATAAGTTTACAGTCTCCATCATATCCTATAAACTTTAAAATTGTTTCATTATTTTGAAGTACTCTCAAATACATGGAACTAGATCGACGTTTAGAAGAAAGTTCTCTTCAGTTAATGAGCGGGAAGAGGTGCTGTATAGAGAGTACTTGTTGAAGATGCTTGATACACAGATAATTATATTATCTCAATCATTATTCGTATTCTTTTATCTAACATCCATACTAGAAGCTCTTACTAGCACAAGAAAATTAGCACTCCGTGGTCAATTAAGAACAATTATATTGCTAGCTTTACTGTAACTCTCTTGACAAGAACTCTCCCGGTATAGTCTGTTCAAATGTTCTTTCTTTCTCATCCAGTGTTTTAAATGATGTGCGTACAAAGTGTCAAATTTATACCAGTCCCTATATAACATAAGATTGTATATGTGTTACTCAGTCACCAAAACAAGACGTCCTCCACAAAATTATCATAGTAAGATCATCGTCGGGTATAAAGTAAAAAAAATAAGGGAACATCCATACATCTTAACAGAGTCAAAGATTGTTACGAGTTGTAGTTATTAAGCACAAATGCACAAATCAATCACATACAATGCTGCTAAATAAGAAATCGATACGATACAGCATTTGAAAGTTGCTTGAACGTATTGAATGAGACCATTCCTTTGACGAAGATACATGAATAGCCACAAGAAAAACATCCTTACATTCATCGAACCATGGTGATAAAGAAAATGAAAATCTCCATTAGTCCAAAAGAGAAAAGGAGCTCATCCAGAATGCATTTATCATAACTGATAGCTCCGTTGTTAACTAAAGTATTTGCTCCCATAGTAGGAGCAGTATATGGTCCAGAGACTGTTTTCAGATAAACAAGATAGATTATTCTATAAGGATATCAATACAGCAACAGTGCACACATGAAATGACACAAGTTTAACATAGGTTTCTTGCAGATAGTGGATATACCTCCGCCACCGGTTCGAATAGTGGACACCTGACTCGCGGCCTAATCCTAGCATCAACTAATATACTCACTTGCAGCAAGAGTTTCAAAATTAGATAGATTCCAGACATGTCGCTAACAGGAAAATCAACGGTACGGATACTTTTTGCAGCGCTTTGACATATTTAACTACGAAGCTCTAGACTGAACAACTAACCCAACTTTCATGGTTGTAAAGACTTCGATGATCGACGAAACAACAGCACCCGTGGTATGACACGATAGACGCTGATATTATCATGCTGGAGAACGAGACAGTAGATGAGTTAGACGATTACCATTTCTCATTAGCTACAATAGATGAAAAAGGTCTTTCAGTGAAAGTTACTCCAACATCAATTCGACAAGAAATGATAGTATGGATCATAACAGTATGTCAAAGTCCTCTTTATCAGAACCCTGTGTGTGTGTGTGTGTGTGTGTGTGTGTGTGTGTGTGTGTGTGTGTGTGTGTGATTAGGATTTTTAACGTAGCTTGAACAATTTTTCAGTCATATCGCTACGATGTCTGCAGTGAGGCATAGTTATGTCTAGCACTGGGGCATCGTGCATCATGATGTCCAACCCAGTCACATTATCCTGACACCAGGTCGACCAGTGCCAACACTAACCTCTTAATGCTGAGCGTCAAGCGAGGCAATTGGTAGTACCATTTTTGTAAGTCATTGGTATAACTCGGCCGGGGATTGAACCGACGACCTCCCGCTTCCGCGAAGAACGCTCTAACCACTAGGAAACCGGAGCGGTTCTATCAGAACTAGAAACGAAAGAAGTGAATAATGAAGAAAAACAGAACATAAGAACTAGCTATACTCTGTGTGGCATCATCAACCACTACTATGACACGAAAATATAACCAGCTCAAATATTAAAACCCTATAGTATCGAAAATTGGTTGATTTACTTACCAAAAGACCAAAGATGTGTTAGCATTTGCTATGATGCGACAAAAACTGCTGGCTCTAGAGGAACTGAAAAGTTGTATCTAACTGCAAACTGCACATATAAAAGTGTACGCCTAAACGACGTGCAACGATGATATCAAGAACAACGAGCTTACATTACACAGACCTTTCATAGTCTACCGTTAAATAAACCACATCATGGGCTAACCGTTGCATAAACACATTAATTTACATCCAGTTACGCAAAGCCAGGAATGGTCTTAACATTACACAAAACCCATTCAACCCAATTTTAAAGAAAGACGACTAAGGTAGCTTGCATCGATCACTGACAAGCAGGGCTGACCAATCGTTCTCACTTAGCTTCATGCCATTTAGGTTAAAAATATTGTTTTGTGTTCGATGAGTTTTCAAATATTTATGGGATATACCATGGACATAATAAAAGGTTCACGAATTTGCGCGAGCGGTGTTGAATAAAAGTTATTAGCATACACCGTTATGTAGATGGACAAATATATTATATTTCGCTATCAAACTTTTCAAAAAGAACTGAAGAATCGACTGACTCAAGTTTACACTAAGAATAGTCATGTAATCAAATTAATGTTGTCGAAATTTCAAAGTACATGTAGACAATGTACGTGGGAGCATTTACACATCAACACACACTCATGTAAAATAATGTGGTATCATTTCTTGGAAAAGCCTACAGTAATTCAAACCGTCTCATTGTTGGATGTCAAACCGGTAGTAGTCACAACGTAACTGAAATGGAACTGTCTGGTTGAGTTTCTTGATGTACCTTACAAATCAGAAAAGAATAACTGTCCTGTTGATCACAGAAGCTGCTTTCAGCCTACTCTGGTGTTAGTTAGATACGACAGATTTAGTTAGCATCGGAGATAGAAACGCACTTGTGACAAAGCACGTAGATGTGATCTGTTGCCGCGTGCAGTGTTACCGTGATGTATATATCTTAGTCTAAGTCAGTACATCTCGAAATATTATCTTCCGTTCAATCTTTGTAGCGTGCACAAAGATCAGCATTTGGGGTCATGTAATCCCTTATAGATATGGACTATGTCGTGTCTACAATTGGAAGACATTGATAATAGTTTTTTTTTTCCGCACAACTTTCTCTCTATGATATTTGGCAAAGTACAGACGCATATTGCAGAAAATACTATATATGAAGCTATTCTTAAAGCACACAGTATAAGCTAGCATCTAAATGTTCTTCTAAACAAGTTTCTACACTCGGTTCGAAACTTTGAGTCACATAATCCATAGATGATTGGGTTGGCTGTGTTATTAAATATAAAGATCCTCAAAAACAGTTGAAACACCGTCACTTCCCGGGCCGTAAGATTTTTAACAAATGTATCGTGGCTTGTTGCAATCTGAATTAGAACAAGATGCGGGTAGAAAGATAGACAAAACACCATGGTGATTAGAAACAACATAGAGGTTACACGAATTACCTCAATAAACCGCTTTCTCTGCTTTTCTTTTGTAACTCTTTTTGAAGCATCACATTTTGCGGAGTTATTATCATATGTCTTTCCATGTTTAGTGGCTTTAGAACTTAGATCAGTTTTCGGCCGATCGTTACCAGTTTCCAGATCAGGAACTTTTCCAACATCGTTTTTGTTACTTTTAGAATCTAGTCCAAGGCCAGTAATTTTCGTTGCATTTGTAATATGCGGCATTATTTTGCTACACTGATGAGACAATGGCTCATTGCTATGTGAAATCACAGCGACATTCGCCTGATATAAATCGTTATCTGTATTCTTACTGTGTGTCTGCTTGTCATCTTTATCGATCCGGTTCTTGCGATTTATGTTTTTGTCATTGTCATCGAGATATTCAAGTGAATACGAACTGGTGTTAGCAACGTCCGCTTCTGCATTATCTCGAACACGTACACTAAGCATGGAGTCAGAAAGGGCAAGATTTTTCTGAGACCAAAGCGTTCGTATGATAAAAGTATACAAAACACCCATCACAACTGTTATAACAACAGTTTCAACAAGAAGAAATATCATATATGCTTTCGAAAATATCGAATTGCGGTATTCGTCAGCGATAAAACAAGTTGTTCCAGATATATTTTTCACTCCAGTGTTTACTGTACTGTCCCCATATAACACTGCCGCTGGAATAGAAACTACAGCACTGAAACCTACTGTAAGGACACATAACAGAAAGGTCTGTCTGTGATTAATCTGTCTTTTAAAAGGACGGCATATTTTTCTGAAGCGTTCAACGGCAATTACAAGAAGTAAAATTGCAGATCCCTGGTTTACTAAGTAATGAAAGTATCGTGAGATTTTGCATATAGTAATTGACGTCATCAAATATGGCAAGCGTAGGCTGTACGTCATGTAGCTTCCACCGATTAAACAGCCTATTAAATCCAAAAATGCAAGGCACAAGATAAAATATCGGTGATTTGACCGCTGAAATTTTCTCCAATAAATGTACACGACAATAATATTTCCAAATAAACCTAGGATCATGCAGAACAAAACAAAGACTACAGCTGGAATGTTCAGTCCCCACAATTCTTCGTTTAGATGCTCTAATGACACAGTTTCATTTTGGCTGTGTTCATAGAAGTTGCTAACTGGACCAAACATTGTATGCTTTCATCTGTGACAATACCAACACTCGGTTGCCTCTCTTTTTAACCCTCCACTTCGGGATGTATATACACGATAAATTCCTTCCTGCAAAATTAAGTTTATATAGATCAATTCTTTATGACGATTCTCACACTTAATGCCAAGAAGAAATGAATGAGTCGGTGTGAAATTAAATTTTGTTTGGCTTTTAATCAGTGTGAGTTAGCTGTAAAATGAATACCCCAACAAAGTCAGACTATAATGTACATAAAAGGAAAGAATGTTTTGTGTATTATGTATTGGAATTTAACAGTAAAATAGAGTATTATAAAAACAACAAATATAGAATGTCAGTTGTCATTTAGTTTTAAAACTCTACAGAAATGGCAAAAAACAGTATGAGTCAAATTGTATATGGGGAGAGACATATGTGTGCATGTGTGTGTGTGTACGTGTTTTTTTTAAAATACAAATTAGAGGAAATAATGTTTATTTATCGCAAAAATCACAGTGGCTGTAAAATGCATTGATTATGATGCGAAAAGAGGCGATGAACCTGAAATTGTTGATAAGATGGTGAAAATGCTATACATGTATCTAAATTCTCTGATCCAATAAATGAAAACACACACACACACACACACACACACACACACACACACACACATACATACATACATACATACATACATACATACATACATACATACATACATACAAACTAAGATCGTGATGAGGTCACGACACTAAATTACAATATTAGCTCCCGCTCTTAAATTCTCGCTCACACAAAATACCCGCCATTTTGGCTAGCTCGATCGTTGTCGGAGCAAACATTGGTTCTCGTCTCAACATGACCAAGCTACTGGCTAGAAAATATTTTAGTTGGAACACGTACTGGTTCTCTCATGCACAACATACACCCGTTACTGGTGACTAAACCTTTGTCAGAGCAGACACAAGTTCTCTCCAGTACAAGACCGCATTATTGGCTGGCAAATATCTTTGTCGCATCAGGATGCAGTTATCTCCTGTACAAGACTGCGTTTTTGGCTGGAAAATATCTTTGCCGCATCAGGATTCAGTTCTCTCCTGTACAAGGCTGCGTTATTGGGTTGAACATATTTTGTCGCATCAGGATTTAGTTCTCTTATGAACGTGATACACCCTGTTAGTGGCTGACTAAATATTTCGAGAACAGAGACCAAGATTTGTAAAACGCGCCCAGCCGCGTTTTCAATTTCTGCATCGCATGCAGCCTTGCATGACAGAATTATTTTTCTTGTTTAAAAAATCAGTCCAATATAATCCAAAAACTCAAACTAATAAAAATATATCACCCATCAATTTTTAGATGAGCGATATTAATTTGAAATACACAACTTAATCCTTTTCTTGTCAGTGGTAGCCACGTACCAACGTTTATTTCAGACTGTCGCGTGCGTTCAAAAATTAATTTGTTTTTAAAGTCTCATGACCTAATCGAATTAGATCAGCAGTCGATGTTGACATCTGACATCACCATTAGCGTATTTAATTTCAACAGATCAAGAAAACCTAACTTTATGCTCTGTAACATTTTGCCTTTTAGACAATTGTGATAATACTATTAAATGTTTGCAGTTATAATTGGAGTCAAATACAAATGTTGTTTGAGAATTATTATAAAATTATCAGGCATGTACATACCTGTTTTTTGAATGGAGAAGACACTTTGTACTAACACGCCGTCGGCATATATTAGAAAAGCGTTTCAAATGTTATCCCTCAAGCATATGGTGGAGTCCAACTATTGATGAATGCACAACTTAAATCTCATTTTATGAGGAAAATCAGAAAATCCAGCTTGCAAGTCAGTCACTGCTACAAGTATACATTTATGATCACGTGCGGATGTGGATGTTACTGCGGGACAATATCACACCAACACTTCCCCGGAAATTCTCCCCGAAGTCAAGAGCCAACAATCAATCTTACAATGTAGTAATGACAAGTAACATTGTCAACAACATGACTCGGTTATGTTTTGATATATTATATTCTGCATTGCTGACACTGGAAATGCCTAGAATCAACAAAAAATGTACTAACATATTTGTTTTCTTTCATATTTATTTTCCACGAAAGGGGCTGCTTACGTGTTTTTGAAAAACGATTATTGAAGAAAACACTATGATAGCATGTTTTAGTCTGAAATTGATGAGAGTATGAATGTGATGTCAATTGCACGAATGTAACATACATCATGACAAATATTTCGTACTTGAGAAGATTACATTGATTTATATGTCCAACGGAAAAAAAGTAGCCAACCTTTGTTTCGAGTTTTAACTAATATAAATTTGATGCATGCGTGTTAGACGGAATTGAGTAGGTGTGGGGTCAAACCGAAAGGAAATAACACTGTGGTATAACAAGATGCTGTAAACTAAACGTATTGTTGCTATGGTATCCATTTCTCGTTCTAATACCAAATATAGTCCAATAAACCCCCCAACAAAACGGCGATATCTGCACTTGCATCATTCAGATATATCGTTGCAACACTATTTTCAGTAATAGTTTTGTTCAAACAGTATTTTAGTCGTCATAAAACAGTTGTAAAAAAATTTCTTTTGCATTTTATCCAACGGCAAATGTTTTATATTCCTAATGATGAAGTTCCATCCCCAAAACATAGCGTTGCACGATAATTTTATACCGCTTCAACTACACCGTTGGTTTAAACCCTTTTTATACATCGTACTACCAGGATGTGTAATGTACACGACGATCATTATATATGCACTTACGTCTCAATAGCCATCAGAATTAAGTCAAATCCCCGCAATAAATCTGTTCGGCATCTAATTCTCCAGATTACAGACAAGCGATCATATTGTTTGTTGTCATCGGCACACGTGTTTTCAAACCTTTCCAAGATGTCAGCTATGGCTTAACCGGCATAATGTAGCTGTTCCGTCGTTGTACTTTTTTCATGGTATGAATGTGATGTTAATTGCACGAATGTAGCATGCATCATGACAAATATCTCGTACTTGAGAAGATTATATTGATATACTTGTTGTCTATCTTAGTTTACATTATTGTATTATTATTTACATTGGCTGTTCAGTTCGTATGTGTTTCTTCATATCCTTGTTTTGGAAACGAGAACAATTAGCAAATGTATCAGCTGTTTTGTTCCACTGGTACAACGTCCTTTGTTCTCGAAAAATCCGCCGTTACGTGATCGCCAGTTAACCCGTCTTTGATATGATGGACCCTTATTAATTGCTTTAAATAATCACTCCTTGGCTCTCCACACTACTTTGTCCTCAAGACTAAACGAACTGGGACTACACTCATCTTTACTTAAATTTAAACGGAAGCTAAACAAAAAACGCTATTTCAAAGCTAGCCGGCGTAGAACGTGAAGAAGAATTCCAATTATTTTCGATTTCGCCCTTTACGGCTCAGCAATTTAAAATTTCGGCAAGGAATGTATAATGTACACCATTTCCAACTACCTTCTATCCAGTCGACCTTCCGGATCTATTTGCAAATTTCTTCCGTGACATGGTACAAACCATTAGAGATAAGCTTGACAACACAGTTTCAATTGAATCGACGTCATCATACACTTGCGATACAGAACAGCAGCGGCAACCGTTAATATCCTTTGAACCTGTTTCTATGGATTTAGTATATACAATCGTAATGAAGGGTAAACCAAAGTCATGTGAACTTCATCCACTACCAACATCACTGCTGCTTGAGTGCTTAGATCCAGTATTGCCTTCACTAACTGATATTATTATTCCTACTACGAAAACGAAGTCATTTGGACAACGTTCTTTTTCATACTAGGGCCTAGCAACGACCAGTCCATTGAAATTAGACACAAAGACACAGTGATGACTTTAAAAATGCTCGCAAAACTCACCTTTATCGACTGCAAGAACAAACTTAAAGACCTAATAATGTTTCCTACCTTAACTATTTTCAGCATGTTTTATGTTTTCCAATTTCATGGTGTTTGTTGTTGTTGTTGTAGCCATATCAATGTATATGTTGTAAAGCACTTAGAGTATCTAAAGATTAGACGCTGTACAAAATCCTCATTATTATTATTATTATTATTATTATTATTATTATTATTATTATTATTATTATTATGTTTTGTACTGATCCAGCAATCATCACGCACTCACTAACTACTACGCGTAAGACAGAATAATAATACAGACTTAACACTCGAGGACCTTCTTAAGGGAACATCATTAGTATATGGGGGCACTCTAGCGTCAAGGTAAACTCCAGTCAAAAACAGCTTCGGCTAATCAAGCGTCAAGGGGAATTTAACATGGTGGGCCTATCTAGCGTCAAGGGGAATTGAACATGGGAACTATTTGGGTCTATCTAGCGTCAAGGGAAATGGAACATGGGGAATATGTTTTGTATTTGTATAGGGGATTGTCTAGCGGCAAGGGGGAAAATGGAGGCAAAGAAAGCTAATATCTTTTAGAGGCATATGAGTGGCCCTGAAAAGGGCTGTTATGTATAATGTTAACAGTATCTTGTTAACAGAGAGGACATCTCGCAGATCTTCTTCTCTTCCTTAAACTTCTCCTCACTGTTGGGCCATAGAGGAGAACTCTCTTTAAACAACCTTGTCTTTCCACATATATCCTTCTGTTCCAAAAGGCTGTATCCGTCATATGAATGACAGTCCACGATGATCTGACATACATGGGTATATCAGTCCGAAACAGCATGGTAGAAACAAGGGTAGAAGATTCTACGTTGATCCACATCTTGTGATGAGAAACAGGTGAAGCGAATGCCGTGTACTGCGGTTATTTATAGGGGAAGAGCGGAACGAAACGGATTGAGTGTATCCACCAATCCAAACGTGCGTTACAAACGGCAGTCACAGTCATCCAATCGAAAGAGAGCAGTCTGTGACGTCACTTTTTCTATATAGAGGTACTATCGTCTATGCGCAGTCAATCGATGCGACAGAGTTGTCAATGATGTCGGACACTAAGAAGACGATGTATTGGGGTGAGACAGGAGTAGAGACAGCAGTGACTACTAAAGTCATGACAAATCTACATCCAGACGAAGTTGATTTTAACTGGGATATTGTGGATTTTTTAACATCACAAGAATTTATTCCGGAACCTTCGTTGCCTTTTGCTTCTTCTTATGTACACGTCGATGATTTTAAGCAGAGACAAAAGGAAGAATTGGAGCAATTTTTACAACAACAGAAAGTAGAAGAACAAGCTTTTCTTTCAACAGCAGGAAGAAGAAGCAAGAAGGAAACACCAGGAAGAAACAGTAGCAGCAACAGAGAAGAAAGAAGACCAAGGACAGAAAGAGAATAGTGAAAATCAAACAGTCACGACGGTACTTTTAGATATTTTAGCGGAGTTAAGGAGTCTGAAACAAATGTATCAGACTTCTTTATCACGACCGAAGAGAAAAAGACCTTCTCGACCTAAACAACCCAATCTCACTGTGATTACGTCTGCCATACCACTGTTAGTGATTTCTACTAAATCATTGACAGGAACCACGAGTCCCGAAGTAGGCCTTGGCCGTGGCAAAGGCTTAAGACAGCTCAAGATGATTTCGTCCCGTTTCTAAGTTTGTTTTGTTTTAAACAAACAAAACACCAACGGTCCTTTTCAGGGCCCCTCCAATTATTTCGAAAAGAAATACTATTTCAATTGCCTAAATCAATGAAAACTCAAAAGTCCTTTATTTTTTTTATAACCCATGATGTACGTATGAATGAATGAATGTGTGAGTGTAGGTTCTTATTCTATAAATTCAAAACCAAGAGACACTTACGTTTTTTCTCTCTGGTGTATTCTAGTACAAACGTTACAATTCAATATCACAACATAACATAACACAATACCACTTTAAAAAAGTTCACAGGTTTCTTCTCTTTCACTCTTTCTGTTTTTTCATTTTCTTTACTGACACAGGTTTTTCTTCTTCCTCTTCACTTTCGTTTCGTCTTCTTTTCTTGTTTTTGTGAACGTGTCGGGGTTCTTCCTTGGGGGAGGGTACCTGTTCCTCCTCCTCCTCTTGTTCAGAATTTCTTTCCCCCCTTCCTCCTGCTCCTGTTGTTTCTTAGGGCAGTTTGGAGACCAATGTACTTTCTCTTTACAATAATAACAGGTATCTTGACCTTTGTCTCTGTTAGTACCTTTTCTGTTTTTGTCACGATCTGTACATTCTGCAGCCCAGTGTCCTTTCTTCTTACAGATATAGCAAGTATCTTGACTTTTATCTCGAAAGGAGGGAGAGTAGTCCGTCGGCTTGTCTGAAGAAAACTTTCGTATGACCCCACGTAAAGCTCTGATGAGAAGTTCAACTTGTGTAGGTTCTTCCATCGTTCTCATCCTTCTGGTCAATGTGAGAGTGAAATGAATACTGACAGGTTAGACACTAACCCTTTATATATGCACGGATCGGACATGAATATATATGGGTTATGGTCTTTAAAATGTAGTCATTTGAGTTTTTGCAGACAAGATGAAAAGACCGCATCATGTTGTGGAGAAAGGAGAAGACAGTAAGAGACAGAAACGTAATGTATCGCCTAGCACAGTAGCTGAAGTCTTGGCTCATATTCATGCCAGTGATTTTGAAGATGACATGAGTGAGCCCGAATCCACACCCAGGCAATCGATGTCCAAGCAAAGTGCACTACCCTTAATAAAGCCTGAAAATTACTATCACATTCGAGAGACGGAAAAGCGTTCCTCTCGAAAATTTAGAACAACGGCTTAAACGTATGCCGTAAAGTTCAAAGATTTCAAGTCCAACGTACCTTTGGAGAATACAGAAGGGTTCATTACCGAGGTGTGGGATTCAGTGCTAACTGCACTGAAACAGCAATGTCAAGCCAAAGAAGACGATCGCTTGAGACTTTCTATTCATCACGATAATTTGAAGTCTCCCGTTTGGATCGAGTTTACTAGCCCATCACAATTAACACCTTCCAAAGTCATCGACAAAATTCAACATGTGCAACAATCCAACGACAGGTTTCACATCACCGATGGAAAAGCCATACTGTTCATGACCCACGTGTATCTTCCCCAGGGGACAGGACGCAAAAAAGTTTTATTGATCTACAACCTTCGCAACACCAAACTAAGCCTCGTCCGAATTAACAATCCTCAAGATCAGATGTATTTAGCCCGTGCTGTCGTCGTGGGACGAACGTATGCCAACAAGAACGACACGGCAGAATGGAAAAGAGCCTGGAAAACTATTCAACTATCGGACCGAGCCAAACAAAGAAGTGAAGCAGAACTCCTGTTACAGCAAGCGGGGATATCCAAAGACGTCCGTTGCGGCATTCCAGAAATGCAAAAATTGCAAGACGTCTTGGCTCCACGTTACACCTGGAAAGTACACCCTCAAGAAGTGCGTGGACCTCTTTTGTTTCGAGGCCACGACTTCAAAGACGGAAAATACATTCACGTCTATCATCACGATGAGCATTTTGATACCATTACCAGTATCACTGGATTCCTGGGATCCAGTTACTACTGTGAAAAATGTGACTATGGTTATAACAATCGAGAACAACACAAGCATTGTGGATCAAAATGTGAGGGATGTTTGGCCTCTAAACCTTGTCTGGACAAAGGAAAAGAAAGAGTGCATTGCTCTGTTTGTCAGCGAACTTTTGTCAGTCCTACCTGTTACCAACAACATTTGAAGATGCAAGGTTCACAGCAGATAAATGCTTGTCAACTCCTGAGATTGTGCACTACTTGTGGACAAGGCATACGTACCAATAGTGCCAAGTTTCACGTTTGTCGAGGTAAGAAACGATGTCACATTTGTCACCAAATCGTGGATTTGGATCACGAATGCTTCATTCAAAAATACCAACCCCAGCCAGAAGATACCCAGAAGAAAGGAAATTTTATCTTTTTTTATTTCGAATGCATGCAAGAGAGTGGTATTCACATTCCCAATTTCTGCGTGGCTCATCGAGCGTGCGAGCAGTGTATCCAAGAGCCTATCTTTAGTCATTGCCCTCACTGCAGCAAGATTCCTGGAGGACGTGAAAAAATCTTTCTAGGGCAAAACACACTAGCCGATTTTGCCCAATGGATCCTAAACCCCACCGACGAAACGTGGAGTCCAGAAGACATCGAACTTTACGGAGATTGTCATCACCATGCCACAGTCATGGCTCACAATTTCTCGGGATACGATGGGCAATTTCTGCTCTGATACTATGCAGAACAAAGTACCGAACGACCTCAAGTCACTTGGAACGGAGCCAAAATCATTTCTATGCAAGTAGGACAAGTACAATTTAAAGATTCAATGTGTTACTTGGCCATGCCTTTGAGTCGTATGCCTAAAACGTTTGGAATGATAGAAATGGCCAAAGGTTATTTTCCAAACGTTTTCAATACCGAAGCCAATCAACATGCCGTTCTACCCCATTTGCCTGAGGCTGACGACTAAGACCCCGATAACATGAGCACCGAACAACGAGAAGCTTTCCATGCTTGGTACCAGACTCACGCCTCGGACCCCTTTGACTTTCAAGAATAAACGTAAAAGTACTGTCGATCTGACGTGGACATTTTACGACGTTGCTGTGGAAAATTTCGAGAATTGTTCATGGAGTACGGAGGGATCAATCCTTTGAAAGAAGCTTGTACTATCGCCAAAGCATGTTCCTTAGTGTACCGAAAACGCTTTATGCCTGAAAATACTGTAGCTGTCATCAGTCCTCAAACGACGAACTTTGTCAAACGTCAATACTCGGTCAAAGCCCTACGCTGGCTCCATTATTTGTGCAACAATGAAGACAAATGGATCAAACACGCTCGCAATGGAGGAGGCAAAAAAACCATTGGAACGTATTCGGTAGATGGCTGGGACTTAGAAAACCCTCAGACCGTGTACGAGTTTAACGGATGCTTATTTTACGGATGTCCAATGTGTTACCCTCAACGATACACCAAAAATCAGTTTTTACAACGAACTATGGAAGACTTGCACCAGACTACGTGTCAGCGACGTTTGAAGTTAGAACAGCAAGGATACCAGTTAGTGGAAATGTGGGAACACGAGTACGGTCAGCGTTTGAAAACCGATCCCGAGTTTAAACGCATCGTAGAAAGTTACAAGTTGGTGGACCCCCAGAACCCCCGGGATAGTTTGTACGGAGGACGAACGAATGCCACCTGTTTGCTGTACCAAGCGGACGAAGAGAAAGGAAGAAGAAATCAAATACTTGGACGTGCGTTCGCTGTATCCTTACGTGAGCAAATATTGTCACTTTCCCGTAGGTCATCCAGAATTGATGACAGAACACATAGACTTGGACCACATACGTCAGTAGGAAGGATTGATCAAGTGCAAAGTCGTACCTCCCACAGACTTGTACCATCCCGTTTTACCTCACCATTGCCAAGGAAAACTGATGTTTCCTTTGTGTCGCACATGTACCGAAATGTGCAACCAAGATCAACATTGTCATCACAGCCAGGAAGAACGGGACTTAACAGGAACGTGGGTGAGCGTGGAATTGTTTAAAGCTCTGGACCTGGGATACCGACTGTTAGAAGTGTACGAAATTTATCACTTTACCAAGACACAACAATACCGCAAGGGCGATGAGACACAGAAAGGTATTTTTGCAGACTACGTGGATGCCTTTGTAAAACTAAAACAAGAAGCTAGTGGATATCCTTCCTGGTGTCACACTCCCGAAGACCAAAAGATATTCAAAGAAAAATATCGGGAGCAGGAAGGCATCACTTTAGACCACATCGAGAAAAACGAAGGAAGGCGGTCGTTTGCCAAAGTGATGCTCAATTGCTTGTGGGGTAAAATGGCACAACGACCGTCTTTACCCAAGACAGAGTATTTGTCCGAACCGTTTCGCTACTTCCAGATGATTCACGACAACACCAAAGTCATGAAACACGTGGACGTCATTCGTGAGAACTTGATCTTAGTCAATTACGAAGAAGAACTAGACTTTCTAGAAGCCGACAAATTTGGAAATGTCATCATTGCGGCTTACGTGACAGCCCACGCTCGCTTAAAATTGTACGAAGTGTTAGAACTGTTAGGAGATCGTGTGTTGTATTTTGACACGGACAGTTGCATCTACATTCACCGACCGAACCAGTGTAACCCTATCATTTAAACAGGCATCATTCAAGTTTGGGGATTGTAAAACAAATGTACCTTCCCTGAGTGTGAAAAGTACTGGATGGATAAGACCAATGCATTGCAACGGAAGTTGTCCGGAAGCAAACTGTAAGTGTCCTTGCGGTTACCATTGTAATTGCATTACAGAGTGCGATGCTATACCTTACGATTGCAGTGATGCCAGACGCTGTGACCTCAGCGATTCAGCAGGATATCGTGGGAACGATGCTATGACTACTACCCTTATATCTACCATGGAAAGTGATGCTGTGCGTGTCAAACCTGAGGGATGCGAAAGCGGTGCCACACGGTATCGTGGACCTGCATCGAACGGAAGTGAGGAGAGTCGAATGTTCGTTCCCTACGAGTTTGCCTGAATACTGTCACTTTAAAAGTCGATTCCAAACCTTCAAAGATAAATGGCCAAAATATCTGCCTGGACCAACTCCTGAAGAATTAGCCAGAGCCGAATTTTTCTACTTGGGCGAAGGGGATAAAGTCAATTGTTTAAGTTGTGGTGTATCCATTTACGAGTGGGAACAGAAAGATTCCGCTTACCTGGAACATGCTCGATGGTCTCCGAATTGTCAATACTTACCTTTAGTAGGACCTAGTGATTGGAAGTGACACTACTGCTTCATGTCGTGTAACAAACCTAGACCAGTATATAAGCCCTCTCTAAAACATAATATTCAAGGATTACCACACGAATTGCAAGAGAATATCTACATGGACGTTTGGCAGGGTCTTGCTAAAGAAAAATATCAATGGGTGACTGTAGAAGTTTTGTGTCGTGAAATTCACAAGAGGAAAGTGATAAAAATTAACCAACGTGTCAGATTTCTCTGGATCAAGGGTATTTTTTCCCACTGTTTCGAATTTGGTACGTTTACATCTGAAGATGTTTTGATCCTTCTTGACCGTTACCCTGAATGGCAGTGGGACGAAATTACACGTTATATTAATCACTTTCACTTTTGGAGCAGATTTGATTCTGTGCAGAATATACACTGATGGTTTTCGACAAAAAAAAGAAGTATAAAAGAGAACGACCATGCCACAACCTTTATCACTTGTGATCAAACAGATTCCGTGGAAGGATATCAATGAGAAGATTCACACGGTGAAGGATTACGAATACATATTGCAAGAACTGTACCCCATGAATGGGGGTCCACGTGTAGTGTGTGTTTTAGTGACTTGCTTTCTGGGATTGAGTTTACCTGTCGATTCCTTGTGGACACTTTACAAACACTACCTACAAAAAAAGACAGTATGGTGACTCCTTTAAGTGTCCATGAGAGACTCATTCTGTTAAAAGCCTTACGCTTTCATCTGGATACGTCTCGACCTCTACAGGAAAAAAAGATTCGTCAACTTTTACGTACGGAAGTGGTGTACGAAGATGTGTGTGTAGCTTGTGATTTACACCCTCATTGGACAGATGTACGTGACTGGAAAAGTTGGGATTTTGAGGTTGGGACAAACGAAGTATCCCATTATGCCCAAGCGTTGTGTTCGTAAAATACATCGTCGAGTGAAAAAAAGTCACTTTTAAACCTGTGTTAGTGACAGTACCAGAAGAAGAAGAAAAAGAATCTGTCACCGAGGACAATCCCTCTGTTCAAGACAGAACTGTCATGGACATTCCCCACCCCCCACAAAGACCCGTCCGAGATGACACCTATGTGACTGTACCCCATGTAGAGACTATAAGAACATTACAAACTACCTCTAGGACACCTTCGTTACCCAAACAATGTTGTACAGTGACTTGTTTATATGCCACTTTGATCGTGTTCATGTGTATTTTATTCCTGTATTTATCCATTTGGCTTTTATGTATATTTGTCTTTCGTGTTGCATTCAAATAAACGTGTCTTGAAAAAAGTATAAAAACCTCTTGTCTTGTCTGTTTTTGTGTCAATAGTGTCATACCCTACACGACTATGGCTAACTCTACTATTTCTACTACTCCTTCCTCCTCCACATTCAAAGTCATTGACGAACACTTAGATCATGCTAGTTGGGAAGCCTTGTATCTTCGTCATCCTTTTAACATGTTAATTGATGGACCGAGCGGTTCAGGCAAAACCGAATTTGTCAAACGTTTGATCAAACATAAACATCATTTGATCGATCGTCCACCTCAACGCATCGTGTGGTGTTACAAAGAGTGGCATTCGGCATACAGTCTCTTGCAAGAAAGTCAAGGTGATTCCATTGTGTTTGTGGAAGGTATTCCTAGAGAAGACGAGGGGATCTGACCCTAGTCAAACTCATTGGGTCATTTTTGACGACATGTTAGGAGAAGACGAAGAAGAAATTAAACTGTGGTTTACGCGTAAAGGGCATCATCGTAATGCCAGTGTCATTTACATTACACAAAATTTATTTCAACAAAGTAAAGCCCATCGTACCATTAGTCTCAATGCTCATTACGTGGTCTTGTTTAAAAGTCCTCGAGATAAATCACAAGTGCAAGTCTTAGCCAAACAGTTAGGAACACCTTGGCTGGCTCATGCGTACGATGATGCCACTCAAATGTCACACGCCTATTTACTCGTGGATTTAAAACCCACCACCCCCGATTATTTGCGATTTCGTACCGATTTGTTTCACGACTGGTGTCAAGACGGAGGACCTGTCGTGTACACGTCCTCGTCGTCGACATAACCATATGAACTACTAAAAAGTCTATAAAAACCTTGGTCACTTTGACCTTGTCTCATACATTGTCAACATGACGTCCCTTCAGTCTCATCTTCCCATCAAATTTATTCGTGCCTTGTACGGTATCAGTCGCGAAAAAAATCCACAAATACGTGCTCATGTCAAAGAAGTCTTACGATGGTTTAGGGTGACAGCACGTCAAATACTGCAAGGCATCATTCACATTCCACAAAAAACCAAACGCTTTTTCACAGAAACAAAGTAGCCTTGACGCAACTGGCCGATCCTCGCATCGACACTCAAACCAAAAAGCAAATCATATTGAAACCTGGAGGTAGTGGTTCTCTAGGAGGTGTCATCATTCGTTCCCTTTTAAAATGGGATCCCAATACTCCCAAACTTCACCCCAAGAAAAAAAAGCCAAACGAACCCCTAAGAAAATGAACAATGGTGCCAAGACCAAAACACAGAAAAAGAAAAGTCCACAGGAAAAAGAGGTCACCCGCAAAAAAGGCACTTCGGCCAGGACGCAACCTTCGTCAACCACGACCTGCAAGAGAAGATCTACAAGGACATTTGGCAGGGACCGCGTTGCCAGTAGCCTCAGGTGCTTCCACTTCTCCGTTGCGAGTGATGCCAGCCAAATCCAATTTGACACACGTTCTTCCTAATTTGATGAAACTTTGGAAATCTGCGTCTCCCAAAACGTCTCCTTCACCGGTGACACCCTCGTCCACATTAGCAGCAGTAGCAGCTGCTCACAAAGTACCAGCCCCCAAAGTCAAAGTCCAAGAAAGATCTGGCATGTTAAAGACGTTTACTGGATTTGTCCAAACAAGAACTGTCCCGATTGAGTCCGTTACGAACCCCTTCACGACGTGTGTTACCTGTCATGAAGTTGATACGACGCAAAGATAATCAGTGGCGTCGCATTCCAGTATAAAAATATGACTTGAGGACAGCAACCGGAATTAGTATTTTCTGTACCACTGCTGAACACACAAGGATGCCTCCTCAAAAACGTACACATCACATCCCTCGTCGTTCTACTGTCCAAAAAGAAAAAGGAAAAAGACAATCTCGTTATCCTACAAAACGCTTAAAAACCAAACATCGACGTCATCCCCTCCAAAGACGTAGTCTTTTAAAGAAAAAGAAGAGTCACCAGAAAGGAGGCAATTTTGGGAAACACATTGTTACCTTTTTGACGAAGCGGTAGTTCCCAAAAAAGTAGATAAAAGAGAGTGTGTACCAAGTCATTGACACCAGTGGTATTGTGAAACGAACAAGCAAAGATGTCACCTCGCAATAAACATTCTTATTCACTTCACAAGGGAAAGAAAAGGAAAGGACTACCTCCTCGTTTAGTCAAACACGGAGACGTGTTCTCCGTCTTATCTAAAGCCTCTCCATTCATGCGAAAACAAATCATTAATACGGCCTCCAAAGATGTCATCGATACCGTGTGCGAATGTTTTTTGAATGTCTTGAAAGGCACGATACCTTTGTCTCCACACCAGAAAAAAATGCTTAGCCAAACATCGACACGTTCTTCGTCAAATGGTTCAAAAGAAAATATCCATTCGTCAAAAGAAAAAGATGTTGGTGCAACGCGGATGACTTTTTTCCCTTTCTTTTTCCTATCTTAGGAGGATTAGCGAAAGCCGGCATGGGTTTATTGCCAGGATTGGTACAAGGGCTGGCACGAGGGATATCCCAAAGTTGATCCTTCCAGAAGATAAAACGGATCCATAGAGCACCAAGATCGCAGACGTAACCTTTGGAAGTCCATGGAAGGACGAAAACTGACTTTAGTTCCTTACAAACGATGGATGGAATACCATCGTTGGCAAGAACAACGTACCCCCCACTTACCATCCAATCCTGATTTAACCGAGATGTCCCAATTACAACACGAATTTCAATCTCTGATGCATCGCCACGATTTGTCCAAAACCGAAAAATCGCAAAAGTACGGTCAACTTTTGCAACGACTACAACTCTTTCATCGAAAAGCTGTGGAACAAACAGCTCTACCCACTCTGGCCGAGTTGAAGGCTCTAATGAATAGTGCGTCACCCTCACCATCTACAGAGGCTAAGACAGACGTCACCCCACCATTACCCAAGGAAGAAGAACCCCATGATCTCTTTCAAACACCCACTGCCACTCCCATTCCGAGTAAGATTTCCGCTTCCTTATTGACCCCTTCCCCCACTCCCCAGCGAGAACTCAAAACTTGGGTTAAAAAGATGATGGTCACTCCTCCTTCAACAGAAGTGAAAAAGAAAGAAAGGAAACCAGAAGTGAGAAAAGAAAAGAAGACCAAAGAAGCTATCCCATTACCTCCGCCACCACCAACAGTACCCTCGAGGTCGACTCCTGTGGCACCTCGGACACGTAACACCGTTTCCAAACAACCCCCATTTCGTCCCACCCAAAGCAGTATCCTCGAAGAGTGGGTAACTTATAAACAAAACCATGGAGAAAGTATTATCCAGCATTTACTACGATCCAGCTCACCCTGCAGATTACGGAGGCATTCAGAAATTGTATCGTGCTGCAAAAACTCGCCTGAAAAAGCTTCGTTTACCTGCAGTACAACGATGGTTACAAGAACAAGCGACGTACACTTTACACAAACCCATTCGACGAAAATTTCACAGAAGTCGCACTCAAGTGGAAGGCATCGCTCATCAATGGCAAGCCGATTTAGCCGATGTCTCTCATTTAGCCACCTACAATCGCGGCTACAAATATTTGTTTTGTGTCATCGACGTCTTTTCTAAATTTGCCTGGGTCGTACCATTGACATCCAAATCGAGCAGAGAGTTAGTACGAGCTTTGCAACTGGTGTTGAAACAATGTGGTCGTCACCCTCTTCGATGGCAAACCGACAAAGGCACCGAATTTCTGAACCAAGCTTTCCAACGAGAATTAAAGAAACGTGACATTCATTTTTTCACACCGAAAATCCTGAAACTAAAGCCAGTATCGTGGAACGTTTCAACGTACCTTGAAATAACGCATGTGGAAATATTTTACGCATCAACACACTCTCGAATACATCGACGTCTTACCGCACTTAGTCCATGCCTACAACCAATCTTACCATAGAAGTATTGGACGTGCCCCACAAGATGTGACACCTGACAACGAAGTGACTGTTTTTGAGCGTCTGTTTGGTACGTCCCGGACGATGGCTGTCCCCAAGAAAGGTAGATAAGTGTTAACCCCGGGAGATTGGGAACGAATTGGTAAAACCAAACGCATTTTCGACAAAGGCTACTTACCCAAATGGACCATCGAATTGTTTTGTGTTACTGGACGAGTGCGTGATCGTCATCCTGCCGTCTATAAATTGGAAGACATGAACGGAGAAGTATTAAAAGGAACGTTTTACTTGCCTGAGTTACAACGTGTCACCAAAAAAGAAGACGACGTGTACGACATTGAAAGCATTCTCGAACGAAGAACCCGTAAAGTAGGAAAACGTCGTGTCAAAGAAGTCAAAGTACGTTGGAAAGGATATCCTCCTAGTTTTGATTCTTGGATTGACGCTTCGTAAGTCATCGACTATAAAAAGAAATGACCATCATGCCCTTCAATACAGCTTCAGCGACCACAGTGAATACTCCTTCACCCAGTTCTTCTATGCAAGATTTACAAAAGCAACCCTTGTGGGTATGGTGTGGAGAACGTGTCCCTAAAACGCAAATCGTCTTTTTCTGTCAAATCTTTGTGGTGTATTGTGTCATCGGTGCAGCCATTGCTAATTTGAGTTTGCAACAAGGTGACAAACCATTGTGGACTATTTTACTCAGCAGTTGCATCGGTTATCTTCTTCCCAATCTTTCCCTGAAATACTCTTACAACGGGAACAACAGTAACAATATTGGGAGGCTTGCGTCCAACGTTAGTCATTCTCCTGACAGTTACCCTTCCAATCACAATCCTCTTTTAGACACTCCCTTAACCTCGAGTGACTCTTCGGACAGAAGAACATTGGAATTATGAACAACACTATTAACCAATTTTACTTAACGTTACCCAGTGACAGTTCCATGGAGGTGTTTCCTAAGAACATGTTGTGCTGTTACACGGCTAAATTACCTCAAGCCATGCATTTGGATGAAGATGCCCATTGGGAAGTGGCTTTAGTGGAAATGATACGCCCGACACAAATCAAAAACATCGTCGAAAATCAAAACACTTTTACAGTAGAAGTGTTTGACGAGCAATTGCAAGATGCCTAAGACGCACGAGCCATCACTGGCATTGACACAAAGAAATCAGATGGACCCAAAACTAAAACCGTGTCCACTCATGTGATCAGCATTTCTCCAGGCTATTATTTTAGTGGTCAACATTTAGTGACTACACTTGCTACCAGATTCAATCCCGTGTTTGGTAAAGCCATGGACAAACTACCCTCCAAAAAAAGTGTTACCTTTGAGTACTATCAAGTGGCTCGTCGTCTCATGATCAAATTTTCAGAGGATACAATGATAGGCATTACCTTTTGTCCTGAATTGTATGCTATTTTAGGTGGAGAAGAGAAATGAAAAAACACAACTAATAGACAGTAACTCGGATGTTGCGAAATATTTTAAATTCCCTGTAGAAATGAACCAAGGACTCAACTTGATGTTTGTTTACTCCGATGTGGTGTAGTACAACGTGGTAGGACACACCTCTGTACCGTTACTGCGTGTCATTCCTTTCAAAGTGGATTCTACCGTCGCCGCTGACGAGGAAGGTGGAAATACCTATCACATTCACCGTGAATTTGTACATCCTCATTATTTGCCTATCAGTAAGTCGTATTTCGACAGTGTCAACATTACTATAAAAGGAGAACTAGGACAAAATATTCCATTTACCAAAGGGAAAGTCACAGTGAAACTCCATTTTCAAAAACGATTCTCAAACAACTGAAAAAATGATGTATCCTGTGTACCAAGGAGTCACTCGACAACGAGGACATGGTTTAGGAGATATGTTTAAATCAGCCTTTCGTTCTGTGGTCCCTGTTTTGAAACCGATGGTGACACGAGGATTGCACGCCTTAAAAGATGCCGCATTGACTCACGGCAAACATTTTCTTCAAAATGTTCTTATTGACAAACAAAACCCCAAAGAAGCCTTTTTGAGAGCAGGCAAAAATGTCTTGCTTCAAACGGGTAAAGATATTTTGGGTCGACGAGAAAGTCCTATAAATGCCCTGAACGGTACCGAGTCAGGCATTCCTGCTTCTCTGACGACACAGCAAGGACAAGGTAGAAAGCGACGACGAAGGCACCCTTTCAAAAGTCTCCGTACCTCTAAAGTTAGAAAGACGAAGAAAAAAAGAACCGTTCGAGACTTAGACATTTTTGATTATTAAAAGTAAAAACACATAGAGACTGAGAGAAAAAAATGATGCACCAAGAATCTTGTGCCTGTTCCAAGTCGGAACTAGATCTCTTTGCCATGCCACCCACGATGATGACCATGCAAGAAGCCCAATGGGTTGAAGTTCATCCCGTCTCCTCCTTGAAGGATTCAGCTCCCATCGAGTTTGAAATCAAAGGAAAACCCAAAGATTACATCGATTTCAACAACAGTTACATGTATTTGAATGTGAAAGTGACCAAAACGGACGGCGCCTAGCTGCAAGCCGATACCCTAGTAGCTCCCGTCAACAATTTCATGCATTCCTTGTTCAGCGATGTAGATTTGTACATGAATAACAAACTGGTCAGCAGTAGCATGGATACTTACCCTTACCGAGTGTACCTCGAAAATCTCTTGGCGTACGGAAAAGAAGCCAAGAATACTCATTTAGATGCTTGCGTGGTATGGAAACCTGACACAGCAAATAAGTTTGACGACACAGCCTTGTCCGTAGCAGCCGACAATGATAATCCTGGCGATCCACACAATGTGGGTTTTAACGAGCGTCGAAAGAAAATTCACCCAGGACGTAGTTTATAACTGTTCGATCGTTTGTATTTGGACATGTGGTTTCAAGAGAAGTATTTGCTGAACGGGGTGGATATTCGCTTGAGACTAAATCGTAGCAGTGCTGCTTTCCATTTGATGGCTACTGAACATGATGGTAATCCTGCTCTCCACCACTGTAAACCCATTATCAAAGAAGCCAGGTTATACGTGCGTCGTGTGGAAGTGTTACCTAAAGTGGGAAATGATCTCAGTCACACTTTGAGCAGAACGACAGCCAAGTATCCGATACGACGCGTGGAAGTAAAATCTTTCACCATTGCTACTGGACTCCGATCTAAGATCGAAGATCATCTATTCCAAGGACAGTTAACCAAACGTTTATTCATCGGTATCGTCAGCAATGCAGCCTTCAACGGTACCTACAAATACAATCCTTTCCAGTTTAAGCACTGCAATGTATCCAAAATCGAAGTCAGTCGCAATGGCAAAACTTTGTGTACCAGACCTTTCGAACCCGACTTTGCCCAGAAGAATTACTTGAGGTCGTACTTGTCACTGTAAGAAGCCACAGGACAGTTAGGAACCAACACCAGTCACGGTATTTCCTACGACGATTATGCAGGAGGTTACACTTTGTGGGCTTTTGATTTCACTCCACACCAAGGCAGCGACGAGGGACATTTCCACCCTATAAAATCGGGGCAACTGCGTGTGGAACTTCAGTTTGCATGACCTCTTACCGAAACGGTGAATGTCATTCTGTATGCTGAAGTCGATAATATCATAGAAATCAACAGTTGAGAGAAGTCATTCTAGACTATTAGACACTATGGAAAACTCTTGTCCCTCTTTTAATAGTGGAGAATCCATGGAAATGGAATGGGAGGTTACAGAGAAAGCAGACATCCAAGACCAAAAAGAAGAAGTAGTGATCACGTAGTCCAGATGGCCAGAATAGGAGCAACAGTTAGTCACCTGTTTTGCCAAACACTTGGAAGATTAAATGAGGGGCATGATTAAAAAAGATTGTTATGGATGTCAAATCGATCATCCCAGTCAAATTCAAAACGATAAATGTATGATGATGAGTCAAGAAGAAAAATTGGACGATTATCTGAACGAAGCTTGGAGTCTGATCTCAGAAGAAGCCGTGTTACATCAGTGGTATAAAGGCTTACGTGATCATTCCTCTCCTCCATTGTTTGCTCGAGAAATTGATCGCATCGAAGCTCTCTTGGCACAGAGTAAGGAGACGAAGCAAACCAACAGTTACTTGACAGACCTTTTCAAGCAAAAAGTCTGGATCGAATTGATGACTTATCACCATCTGTGAAGAAAGGAAAAAAAAAAGGCTACACAACAAAAAATGGATACCTGGGAACTTTATTATCTTTTGAACCGTAGTTCGTACACTGCTTCTTGGAATCCTGTCGTGTGTGCTAAAGACGAACTACCTCATCGCAAACCTCAAGAGAATCAAGCTTATGTCATCAGCACAGATGACAATCATCTTCCAGGAACTCATTGGGTAGCTGTCTACTTTCCTCAAGAGGGTTGTGTGGAGTATTTTGATTCGTATGGATTACCCCCTTTCGAAGATGATATCATTGACTTTATGAGAAGAAATGCCCAGACGACACGATTCAATAATGTGAAATTACAAGGCACAGATTCTATGGAGTGTGGACAATATTGTGTCTATTATCTGCATCATCGCAGTCTTTGATATTCTTTAGAACATTTAGTGACTTATTTTGATCGTCATTCGTCTCGAAACGATGACAAAGTAGATCGATGGTTTTGTGACCATTATGGCTATCTGTTGTCTTTAGCTAGGAAACGTAGTGTACATCAATGGCCCAATGACTTCCAACAGTGAAAATCTCAATTTAATTCGCAACGTTGTCAACCATGTTAAAGATAATGTATTAGTGTTATGGAAGAAAAAAAATGTTTGTTATTTGAAAAAAATTTTTGTTATTTGATAAAAATTGTTTTGTAAGTTGTTTTGTTATTTGAATAAAAATGTTGTGTTTTGAAACCAATGCGTCTGTCGTTTGTTTTACATTTTTATTCATAAAGATGCTCTCTGACTTTTCTTTCTATCACTCACATCAAACTATCCCAACGTTTCCCAACCCTAAACCGTAGAGGGGTGTTTTCCATCACGTCCGCGCTTGAACCATATAAAGCAGGGGCAGTCTCCACACTAAATTTTTAAGGCTTATATATATGTACGCTTATGTACTAGTACCTTTTGGATGATAGGTCAATAAATAACAATTCTACGACTTAATTATTTGACATAATTACACAGATGGCTAACACATCATTGGATGTTAGATTGTCCATTATACAATTGGACTGAATTTGAAATAAGTACGGCTTCTTTCGTTTCAGGCGTGGACGGCGTGTGTGGCTTTGCTGTCTTCTCTTTGATTGCTTATGTGTGTGCCTCAACTGCTGCTCCTTTTCTGGTCCTTTTCCGCCTTTTCCTGTTCCGGACTTATGTCTGCAATCCAATTGGTTGAAGGGTGGGTGTGTGATGGTACTATTCCTACCCACCCATAAGGACTTAACATTTATCCCGATAGTTAAGCAGCAGAGAGGGTGAATCCTACAACGTTTTGAGACAAAATTTGATTGAAATCTTAAAACGAGCCGTCCTATAATCTCATTTCAACCAAAAGATGGCGAATCCTACAACGTTTTCAGACAAAAAAAATTGATTGAATCCTTAAAACGATCCGTAGGATTTCGTTGAAATCTACGAAATCTCATTTTAGCTAAAAAAATGAAAACGATTTTTTAATTAATTTTGGTCGCAACTTGTTGTCATCCACCCTCTCTGCTGCTTAGTGATTTCATCACTGGGTTAACGAAAAATAAGAAATGATTTTAACCGAATATTTGATCCAGTCCGATACGATATCGTGTCCGAGGATCATGTAGATTTATTGTTACGAATCCGTGCGGAGTCGACTGAGCATGACTAAAGAAATCTCGAAATTGATTGAAGTCCATATCAGAGCACCATGTCTGCCAAATATTTCTAAGAGTATGAGTATCAACTCCGTTGAATACAGACAATAAATTGCAGTTATCTCTGATAACTTTTGGAACCTGAGTGTAGCGTTGAGTGACATATATCACGTCAGTGTTTTTGTGACGCCCCCGGGAAAAGATCCTAGCAGGATTTTTTTGTTTATCCAACATTATATCGTCGTATACGACTAAATTGTTAATATCTCCATCAATATCATCAATACTCGGTGCTTCATCGATATCGGTTATAAAATCAATGGCGTTCTCACCGCTAATTTCTGATGCATTCTCGTTAAAATCTTTTAGCACTTCATAACATCGTTGATCATCTACGCTAGGGGCAATTAAATACAACTTATCCCATTTCATCCATCTCATTATTAAATTGAGCAACAATTGCGTTTTACCGGATCCAGATGGCCCGATTATAATCATCCGGATAGAGTTTGGTAGCGCTGCATGATGCTTAATTGGTTCTCTTCTTTTAGTCGCTGAAAAATCAATTATATCCATATTTCTATACATAAATTATGGATCTATATTGTGTGAAGTGCAAAACGCGTACTGGCACAGAAGATGTGACGACGGTTACAACTAAAAATAACCGATCAGCGCTTTCTGGTAAATGCATGCAATGTGGTACAAAGAAATTTAGATTTGTGTCAATGAAATCTGATTTAAAAAAAAACGAGGAGGTGATATCGCAGCCAAATTGGCAAAGCTCCCTGGAACCCCATGGGCAAAGTACCCCGGAGAAAAGCACCTTCCCGGATATAGCTACTGTGGACCGGGAACCAGACTTGATATCAGACTCAATAATCAAAATCAACCCAACCCCGGTGAAGAACCAATAAACGCCATTGATAAGGCCTGTCACCTTCATGATGTTGCTTATAAAAGCAGCAATTTGCAACACAGGCATCTAGCAGATGTGAAATTAATTCATGCGTTAAATGCTATTCCTGATAAATCCTTCAAAGAAAAATTGGCTTCATTTTTGATAAAATCGGCTATGAAAAGCAAATTGATGTTAGGTGCCGGTAATTAATAATATGGAATCAATTTATTATTCCCCAAGAGGATACTGGAGGGGTAAATCAGCAGTCCATAAACTCGCTAGCGCTGCAAAAGTGAAAAAAACCACTGCGGCTAATTGGTTATCCAAACAGGCACTATGGCAAATTTATCTACCACCGCCTAAACAAATTCAATTCTCGCATTTTGATGTGACCGCTCCTAATGAAGTTCATCAGGCTGATATATTATTTTTACCTCATGATCGTGGTTACAAATACGCGCTAACCGTAGTTGATATTGCAAGTCGATACAAAGAAGCAGAACCGTTAAAAACAAAATCAGCCACTGAAGTTGCTTCTGCATTTGAGAGGATTTATCGACGAGGTCCTCTGCACTGGCCAAATCTATTGCAGGTTGATCCTGGTAAGGAATTTCAGGGTGCAGTATTATCTACAATGAAACATCATAATGTCACCATACGACGAGGGCATACTGCGCTACATCGCGATCAGGCCATTGTAGAACGATTTAATCGGACTCTTGCTGAACGGTTATTTGGATATCAATACGCAAAAGAATTCATCCAAGAAAAAAGATCCCGTGAATGGGTTAAAAGATTACCATCTGTGATTACTGCACTGAATAACGAGATTACTAGAACAATCAACATGAAACCTATCAACGCGATTAAAAAGAAGTCAATACCCGTACAACCACAAAAAGATTTCAAAGAACCAATTCTTCATAGTAATGTCATTGTGAGGTACTTATACGAACCAGGAGAGCTTGAAGGGGGTAGAAAAAGGGCTACTGATCCTATTTGGAGCGTCACTACGCATAAGATATCTACTATAACACGATCAACTGGTAGACCTCCAGTCTATAAACTGGATTCAACTGCCCCTCAACGTGGATTTACTCGACAACAACTACAGGTAATTCCCGAGGATACTCAATTGCCACCGCATGGTCTTAACTAGCACCGTTGCGTCTATTGCACTCAAGACAAGTCAACATCACATTATTTCTGACATGACCGAGACTGTTATTTTTTCTGTCTACGGTGAATTGGCGAGGATCCTTATCCGAATACTGCCAACGCATTATACAATTGCAACTCGCGCAGTGATTATTCTGTTGTTTCTTCAAAGTGATTATTAATTCAGCATCAATATCAAATTCTCGTTGTTTTTTTTTGTCCTGTTGTTTGTAACCGGAGAGTTTTTTATTAATGATGCTAACATCAATATCATTTATTGTTGTGTCATTATCATCGAAAACAACTCTTCGAAGTTGATTTATTTTTCGTACTCTGGATACTGCGAGATAGACTAAATTCGACCATTCGATGTGATTATCCACCATCCAAACAATTGTATCCGATATAGTCAATCCCTGTGAAGAGTGTATCGTCGCTGCGTATCCTAGCGTCCACGGGGATTTATTAGCACGCAATGCATCTTCAACGACATTGATATCAACCAGCACAATATCATTTAACACGAGAATCTGCTTTTCACTCTGTCCTGGAATATCAACTTCAATATTCTGTTTTCGTGTATCCGATGGCCTATAACAAAGGGGCACTGGAAGAGTTGCAAATTTTTCTTTATGCAATTCAAATAACTTCATTTGAAGTGTGTCTCTGACTATTTTTCTACTTGCAATTATCAAATCATTTGGTTTCCATGTTTCCCAGAAATCATTCATTGGAGTTTCTGAAATCACTTCACGCGCTATTTCGCATTGGATTCTATCCGGTTGTAATCTAATTAGCGCTTTGAACTCGCGTAATCGTTCATCAAGTGATCTATAATCAGTGGTGATTTCTTCATAGTAGTCTACAAAACCCCTTAGCCATTCATGTGGAGATGCACCGACAAATGGTGGTGGTTGGCCGTGATCACCGCACATGACGACTTTTGTGTTTTTCTTTAACAACCACTCAAGAAATGTTTGTAATACATCTAATGACACTGTGCATATTTCATCCCAGATTATGATTTCAGGAATGAATTTATCACCCATTCGATCAGGAGTCCATTTGTCACCCTTCCATCGAAAGAAACTATGGTAGGTGCAGGCATTTACCCCTCGTTGTATCATCTCTCTGGCGAGTCTGTGAGTCGGTGTTAGCACAATCATGGTTGACCGACGAAATAATTCAATTGCACGAGTTGTCTTTCCTGACCCACCACAACCGTTTAAATAAACTGTCTTGTATCGACATATTGGATCAGATACCGGTGGTGCATTAGAAAATTCTGATTGATTTTCAGCGCGGTTACAACAAAGATATTTATCATCCATGGCAACGTCTGCGGATTCACAATACTCATGTAGCATCTCCCTTTTAAATCGCCAACGCCCCTACGCTTCCTCGGGATCTGTGAATTTAGCTACAGCTGATTTGTATTTATTGTGTATATACATCGAATCAGTGGCCACTCTAACCGCGGTATTAGGAAATCTATTTATCATCGAAAATAGATTAATAGAAGCATAGGCTAGCATTGAACTTCTCAAATGTGTGTACTGGGAATTATATCCATCACAGTAGGTAACAACCGTACCTAATTTCTCACCATTAGATAGAAAAGCATCCTTACGGGATACAAGTTTTCCCTGCTTCATTAAATCCGCTACAAGAAAATCGTATTCAGCGACATCTATGATCAACCGCGAAGAATATTTTGCGTTGTCGTACCGTCCACCTTGAGTGAATTTACCGATTATTCTTCGTCCGAGATCTTTTGCTTGTTCTTTTTTAATTTCAAATAACTTCTTAGACCAATTTATGATTTCTTCTTCATTGAAATCAGGGAATTGTTTTCGTAGTTCGTTGATTATACGATCTAGATCGGGTTGTGGTAGCCAAACTTCTTTCTGAGCTCGATAGCATATAATAGCATCGGAAACAATCAACGATATTAGCATACCACAATCAATCATATATCTCAATAGCACTATTGGCATCCAGGCCTTTTCAGATAGGTGTCTACCGAGCCAAACATAACTACACGGATGTAACCCTGTAGCTAATTCGAATGATATCACACGAGCGAATCCGGTTAAATCAAAATCAGGTAATGGTCCATTAATCGCAACACGAGTCATTTCATGTGTTGGGTGTCCAAATCGTTTGAAGTACTCAGCGCATTCCCCATACCCGAGAAAACTTCCGGGATAACACGCGGCTATATCAATTGAAATCATACCATCACGTGAGTATTTCGTATTCCACAATCCTCCATGACCAAATTCGACGCAACTCGATTTAACATCCTCAAGAAAATCACTTCGTGTTGGACGCCATGAGTTTTTTTCTCTTGCGAAGTGAGCTACCACTGATGGAATAGTAAAACTATCTGTGAGTAGTTTTTCATGGAAACTCTCCGGTGAAAAATCATTAGCGATTTTTCTCATTCTGTTATCTAATTCTTCAACGCGATATAATTCACCATTTGGTTTTACAAATTGATCGAATCCTTCATCACTTCTAAGTAACCACACTGACACAGGATCATCCTTACACAACGCATTAATAGCATCAAATAATCTCTCTTCATAGAAAACATCCCCGACGAACTCCTTAGGGATATATTTCACGGTTCGTTCTCGTGGAAATACTGTTACCGCAGGTGTCCACGCGTGTTTGTTATGATCAATAATCTGTATTGGTGCTCCATTTTTGTTATATTTCGGTTCGTATAAAACCTCTCCGGTTATCGTCATAACTGTTATTGGAAATCTTAATGATGTTTCTAACTTAGCTATATCAGAAATCTTTGCACCGTTCTGTTTCACTGTCAGTTCCCACTCGGTTATTTTTTTTCGTCTTAGATCAGTTAGTTTATTTCCTCGGGATGCATTTGTGAAGTGCTCCATTACCCGTGTTGCTACACAATTAAGCCCTGACGAATATTTCATAGGAGCTAGTTTTGCGATATCGGGTTTATCATTTAACGGATATAGCCCATAAACCATTGCTGTTACGGGATAAGATCTTTCGTAGTATGGTTTGTCAATGCCGGTTAGAATCCCTGGTTTGGAATCTCTACTCACAATGACAGCTTTTTTATTCTTGAGGATTGGTTCAAATTTATCCCTAATAATCCATTTGCCATCGACTTCAATAATGAATTTGATTCGGAAAAAATACCGTTTTTCCCCAACATGTGAAATTATCACTGCTGCTTTTTCATCATTCATTGTAGCGTCAACAACACCATCAATTCGAAATGTTGACCAACAATAGGATGCTCCATCACGCTTAAATTCATTGAAACAATCTCTGATTTTATTAATCATGGCTTTATCAAGAATTTTATTCTTGGGTGTATTAGAAACTATATCGAGATTGAATTGAGCATCTTTCCAGGATAATTTCTTGGACGCTTTTGAAATCCGAAGGATTTTGGGTTTATCGAGATTAAATTTGATACGTTTTTTGGGTCTATCGAGATTAAATCTAGGATTGATTTTCAATAATCTCTTAAACTCTTTCATGTTTCCGTCTCTTGGACGTTTGATACGTTTTTTGGGTCTATCGAGATTAAATCTAGGACTGATTTTCAATAATCTCTTAAACTCTTTCATGTTTCCGTCTCTTGGACGTTTGATACGTTTTTTGGGTCTATCGAGATTAAATCTAGGATTGATTTTCAATAATCTCTTAAACTCTTTCATGTTTCCGTCTCTTGGACGTTTGATACGTTTTTTGGGTCTATCGAGATTAAATCTAGGACTGATTTTCAATAATCTCTTAAACTCTTTATCAGCATTGAATTCAGCATTTTTCGAAGGCGTTTTCCTTAACTCCTTCATGCTATAATTAAAACAAGCATTTAAATGAAAGATTTTTATATAATGAATCACTGTAAGTGGCTTATGATTGGATCAGTAATCCCGTGTAACAAATCATGCAGAAGTGAGTTTTGTGGGTATCATATGCAAAGCTTTCGACGTGGAAGCCTTGGTCCGTTACCTTGTATTCTATGTGGGGTTGGGGTCAGGGGAAAATCGCAGTTGTGTTTGAATTGCGGTGGAAAGCGATACAGGGAGTTGAAGCGATATTATGATAAAAGAATAAAAAATAGACAATCAATCAGAAATTATGACCCTGACGCTGACACTGATAAAGTCAGTATTCTTGACGCTGACAAAGTCAGTATCAAGGATAAAATCATAAGAACTCCTCAAGACTACATCGAAAGATTTATCATTAAACCAAACAATGAATTAGACAAACAATAGTATTATGTATACGAATGAACCAAGAATTCAGACCACACCCTGTGATCACAAATTATGAAGCATCCAGTGATGGTGTTGTAAGAAACCGCAGACTGAAGAAACCAGTTGGTTCTGTGAATAATCAAGGGTATTTGATATTTACTGTTAGGGAGGGAAAAGAAACGAAAACTTATCTCAATCATCGTTTCACATTTGAGTGTTTTTATGGATTGATCGAGGATGATTCTGTCATTGATCATATCGATTCTAATCCGAAAAACAATTCTTTATCAAATCTGCAGGCTATCACACAGAGTGAGAATTCCAAACGAGGGGGGACTGGGAAATACTCGAAAAAAGCGAGACCTGTGAAATCTTTGAATACGATAACTAACGAAGAAAAAATATTTCAATCAATAACCAGCGCTGGTAGACACTTCGATATTTGTTCACCCTCAGTACAAAGAGTTGCAGAGGGGATTTGTCGATCGGCTATTTCAAAAAAGACCGAACAAAAAATTAAATTTAGTTATGTCTGATGCGTCATATTTTTCATTTAGAAATATGTCATTGCTATAGAATAATGAATTCTGAAAACATGAATAGCATCATATCCGAGATTTCAAAATTGAAAGGTTGGGATATTGAACTATCAGATGGGTTAAATCCTGATCAAATCATGTCTGATTTTCAGGATATAGAATACGGAGTTAACAACAATAAATACATGCTGCCAAAGAAGTATGCGCTCATCAAAAGAATTCAGAATTCTATTCGGGACTCTCTCGCATTCTCCAGTGACGTAAGTGTGTTCGCTCCGTTGTATACCATCGTAGAACGAATACGAAAAGAATTGGGGTACGAATACGAATTGAAAAAGGAGGTTAATTCTAAAGTTAGAAACCTACGAGCGTTAATTCAAGAAAATGAACAATTTTGATTGACTGACCATTTATCATTATTTGATTGACCGACCATTTATCATTATTTGATTGCCCGACCATAATCATTTTTTTTTAGCCGACCCTCAAGGGATGTCAAAAATCGATGGATGATCAATGGAAAAGTGGGGAAACTATCAGTATTATTTATTTATATATACAATTATGATACTTTCCCCATCATTGATAGAGCCGTTAAAACACTTCCATGGTGGTATCAAAAATCATCCGACATGTCAAAAAAGTGGGGAAACTATCAGTATTATTTATTTATATATACAATTATGATACTTTCCCCATCATTGATAGAGCTGTTAAAACACTTCCATGGTGGTATCAAAAATCATCCGACATGTCAAAAAAGTGGGGAAACTATCAGTATTATTTATTTATATATACAATTATGATACTTTCCCCATCATTGATAGAGCTGTTAAAACACTTCCATGACCATCCGATGGTGTTAGGTCGGGATTGAAAAATTGTTTGCAATTGAAAAATTGTTTCTGATTTCAAATAATGGTCAATGAAGCATTAACAACCCGATTGGCTCGTGAACGACTGGATGCAATTAAGAGATTTGTACCAATTCGCGACTCTGTACGGAATAAACTACAACAACGACAAAGTCTTCAGACTGATTTTGCTGCGGGGTCTGAAGAATTGTTTAAACCAGTAACCACAGCAACGAAGGAGATAGTGTCAACAATCTCTGAACAAGGAAAAAAACAAGAAGAGACTTTTCTCCCTGTGTTAGAAAAAATAGCAAAAAGAACTAAACAAACAAAAAAATCCTTGCAATCACTTCCTCAGGATATATCAACCGCTTCAGAACGAAAATTTAAAGGATTTCAGGAAGAACTAGTTAGTGGACTACCTAGATCAATTATATTTACCGAGAGCGCTAAACAACAAATTCTCAACGAGGATATAGACAATTTAGGTGAATTCGCTGCTAACAGCTATGATTCACAAGAGAAGTTTTTCACGGACAATTATTCGGATTATAGAATGTCACATAATGAATGGGCTGATATAGTGTATGAAATAAATACTGGGAGTTTAGATAGAAGGATGAAGGACTACAGAAACTTCAAAAGAAAATTTCAACTCCAAATAAGACGGCCATACGATGAAAAGAAATTTTCGGGGAGTGGTCTAGTTGGAAACGCTAGCGTTTCATGTCCTGGTAGTGTTCTCAGTGATATATCACGATTAGAGGTTCTTGTAGGAGGGTTCCGAGCCGGAAATAACTCACCGGAAATAATTAATGAAGCAGCTGATATCTGTAGACGATTATTTCAGGGTGGTATCATGGATATCAGCACATATCGAGATTTCATTGGAGAGTTAGTGGAAAGTGGGTATCATAGTGACTGAATCGATTAGATAAATAACAATTGAAAAATTGTTTCTGATTTAAAATAATGATCATACACTACAATCATGATAAACCAACCCCCGTCTACGTAGTTAATTCACGGTTTCCGGTTTATAGAGCATACTACGGAGATGGTTTAGGCAATACCATTGCAGGGTTATTTGCGAGAATGGCTCCAAAAGTGATGCCGTTGGCTAAACAATTATCAATGAAAGCAATTGATGTTATTCGTGATAAGGGTATTGGTGCTGTTGGAGATCTTCTTGCCGGAAAAGCGTTTTCAACTGCGAAGAATAAATTAACATCATTAGTGAGACGAAAAAAGAAACCGGTACCATTGCCATCTACAGCGGAAATGCCTGCGAGTGTTAGTAGAATTATAAATAACGCAGTAGATGAAAAATTAGCGTCGATGATAAATCAAGGGGATCAAAGCAATATTGCAAACATGATAGCAGGAAGTGGCTTTAAAAAACTACGACGATGAAATGGGAAATCGCGATTTAGACTCTGATAAATAGAATAAAATGTTCAAACAGTCACCTGATCCAGCGTTTGATATAGATGCCCCAGTTCGCAAGGATGATTCTGTACGCGATTATCAATATTACGCCTATCATGCAATAGACTCAAATAGTCGAGCAAGAATTGATCTTCAAGTCCATGATACCAGTAAATACTTTTTGCCCTGTGAAGCGTTTATTGAAGTAGAAGGAGAAATTGTAACAGCTGCTGATACTCCTGCTGTACCAGCACCGTATCCAGCTGGTACTCAAGTCGGTTTTGTCAATAATGGTATCATGGCGTTATTTGAGAGTGCAAAATATCTCATTGATGGAAAAGAAATCGAGTCGATAGATCGCGATGTTGATGTGGCTACAACAATAATCGGGTTAGCGAGATATTCTGATGATTATACAAGATCAGCAGGACCTTCTATGATGTTTGCAAAAGATGCTACAAATACCGCTGGAGGAAAACAATTTGTTGTAAGACGACCAAAAAAACGTGATGATAGTGATGTTGATGTCGAGGATATGATTATAAACAACGATGCTAATTTCAATCTAGGAGCTGCAACACGAAACTCAATGTTGGGAGTAGGGCGTAAATCATTTTCATGCGCGATTCCACTGCATCACATATTTGGATTCTGTAGAAACGTCAGAAAAGTTATTTATGGAGCGAAGCACACAGTATCGCTTGTACGAAAGAGTGATGATAATGACGCAATCTGGAGGATTCCAGCGGATGCTGCAACTCCCAATGCTGATGCCGGTAAAGTCAATTTAACAAAAATATCATTGTGGATGCCAGTGTTGACTCCAGCAATCACCGCAGAAGAACGATTACTATCATTTATGGACCAAGGAGGAAAGTCGTTGTTGAGTTGGCTAACAGTGAGTACAGATGTGAAGCAATCAAATATCAACGGGTTATTCACTTGGAACCTAGCATCAAAACAAGGCGTTTCTGCGCCACGTCATATATTTATTGCGTTACAGAATAACACACGAGTTGGCGATCAACGTTTCAGTCATATGATATTTGATCAATTAGGTGTGAAAGACGTCTCACTGAGAATAAACGGCCAACAGGAACCATCCGAGGATATACAACTTAATTACACAGAAAATCATATCGCACGAGTTTATCATCGTCTGTTGTCATTTATGGCACGCGACCAAAATGTGGATACTGGTTTGCAAATATCACAATACGACTTTAAAAATCTGTATCCGATCTATTACTTCTCACTGGAACATCTCGATTTGATGAGACAATCTGTCGTTGATATACACTTTAGAGCTAATGTGACTCGTGGTGTTATTGCTGATTATAGAGCGGTTGCTGTCATTCTCAGTGATAAATCAATGCTACTTGAAGGTGTTGGTGGAAGAATGAGAGTGGTAGATGCACCAGTGGAAAACATGTAATTGAAATTGTAAACGATTTAGAATCAATCAATTATGTATAATGTCATATAGTGTTATTAGTGTTGCGTTAACTCCCGGTCAATTAAAAAAATTGCAATCAGAATCGGCTAAGCGATGTGGAACCACAATCACGTTGAAACCCAACCAAATGACTGGTGGTGCAAATAAACTATCGCTGACAACTCGTCAGGTGAAACATTTCAATGATGCACTTGCAGCCAAAAAAGGTGTTCAGATTACTCTCTCTGCGGCTGCTATCAAAAATATGATTAAAACAGGCGGTATATTTCCGTTGTTAGCTGCGATACCAGCATTGATTGCAGCAGCAGCCCCAGCGGTGGCTAAAGCGGCAGCGTTAGGAGCCGTTGGTACTGCAGCAGGAATGGCACTAAAGAAGGCAACTGGGAAAGGATATAAAAAAAAGGGACGATCCGTTCACGGATTGGGTCTAAGACTACCAGGAACCCCGTATTCGTGGTACAGCGGAAAGGGTCTAAGACTAGGACCGGTTTATTAATTGAGGAACCTATGGTTCCCAAATCTTCGATGGTTCCCATGTCCAATTTTGATTTACTCGATGCTGCTAAAAAACTAGCGATTAAAAACTTCAGAGGTGTCTTTATGAAAGATCAATTACCTCATCAACCAAACAGCGTTGAAACCGGTATTATTAATCTCGATAACAGCACCGGACCTGGAACTCACTGGGTTGCATACGCTATTGATCCACGTGGGATTGTTTATTTCGATTCATATGGATTAGCCCCACCAAAAGAGTTTTTGCGTTATATAAAAACCCTTCCAATGAAGACTTGGTATTCTACGCTACCAACACAACAAATGAATGACCCACCAATATGTGGCAGCGAAGTATTAAATGTCCTTAACGCTATTTCTAACTCCTTGAGTAACCCAAGCGGAAAACCACCACATGTTGTCGTGAATGAATACACTAGTAATCGCTGGAGAAAATCGAAGATTTTTCAACGAAGTCGTCAACAAAGATTTTAGAGAGAGAAAGAGTTTTACAATAACATGATTGATATTTGGGGGAGATCTTTGAAACCCAAACCCGATGACACTGCACCCCCTGATTCTATCAAGGATATAAAAAAAATAATTGAAGATGAAATCGCTGAGACGTTGAACTTAACAAATGTTGATCCTAATGAAATAGTTGTATTTCAGGACAAACAGGGTAAATTGAAATCCAGTGATGTGTCATTGAATGATATTTTGATACGGCAGCGCGACGCCGCTGAAAACTCTATTGCGCTGTATTCCAACGACGGACGACTTAAACCAGGTGCACTTGTGTCTACGATCACAGACGCGATTGCCACCCACGACAAGATGATTATCACCAACAACCGCATGATTGCCGACAACGACAACAGGATTGCCGCCCACGACAATAAGATTGCTACCCATGAAAATGAGTTGGATAATTCTCTGTTAGAACTAGCAACACTTCAATCTAAAATTGAAGAAAACGGAAAACAGTTTACATCATTTCGTAGAAATATCATTGATAAATTTATTGGAACCCCGTTAGATAAAATTGAAATAAAACTCCCTGATATTAAAAAATCCATCGATGAGACGAAAAACTTCATCGAAGCCGTCAAAGGTGATTTTTCGAGGATGATAACAATCATTGAAAAAACAAAAATTCCTCATGAGAAAACCAACAACGTCGTGTACACAATCCAACACGGATCATTTGCGTGGACATCTACAGACAACAAATTAGATATCACTGCAACCGTTAAAGGTATTTATCGATTAACACTGGTGACAACGGCTCAATTTAATATTTCATCGTTGAGTTCATCCGGGGTTAATAATACGATTTCAACGATCATCGACAAGGATACAACTGAAAAGTTCACTATAACAGCTACTGATAAAAATTTGATTAGGGTTTCAGTAACCTGGTATGTGGAATTCGTAGCGGATTTAAGTAAATAACTAAATTGAAAGGATTTCACAATTGAAAACGCTAGCTTTTTTAAAATAACAACAATGACTTTGTCATCGACGCAATGTCGCTATGATCAGGTCAGAGAATTTCAGAATAGACTCAAAACCCTCACTGAGGAGTATCAAATAAAAATAAAAAAATACCGACGAAGAATCACCGCAATTGATATTATTATGTACTCGGTGTCAAGCGTTCTCACTGGCGCCGGAATAATACTTGCATCGGTTATAATGATTGCCCCGGTCGTAGTTCCAATTTGCATTTCTGCGGTGGCTACAATCGGGGGTATATCAACCGGGATAGCAAAAAAGATATCATCATGCAGCCAGAGTAAACTGCAGAATTACTTACTTCAATTTCATATTGCATCAACCGCATACTCGCAATTATCATTGATGATATCGTCGTCACTCGATAATACGATTATATCAGATAGTGAATTCTCAGCGATGGTCAGTATTTTTGATTCCGCGATATCGAAATTAGAGCAACAACATGAGTATAATAACAATGACAACATCGATGGAATTAGAAAACACGAACCCAAAAAACAAAATGATCTCAATAATATCAACCATACCAGATTGTGAGTTCTCAGTGATGGTCAGTATTTATGATTCCTCGATACCAAAATTAGAAATAAATCATGAATATAATAACAATGACAACACCGCAGGAATTACTTCAACGAGTAGTGGAGAACACGAACCCAGTACAAACAAGCATGATATCTATAACATCAACGAAACCCGAGTTTAGTGTGAATTTCCCCTCTCCGGTTCCGGTGAAGGAGATAGCTCTAGCAAAACTACGAGTGTATCACAGTTGGCCTAATATCAGATCAAAATCATTTGGTGGTCAACAACCCAATAATTCTTTAGTGTTTGCAAATGAGAATAAACCCGACGGAACCCCAGACTGGAAAGTTGTTTCGATACCAACAGGGTCATACCAAATCGAACAAATCAATAATGAATTAGCGCGTAGAATAAAATCGATTACTGGAAAAGAATCAAAAATCGCTATAACGGTTCATGAGCCGACGCTATCATCTGCCATTGAAATAAACTCAGAAGAATACGTCGTAGATATATATCAAAGCTCAATAAGAACCGTACTAGGATGGCCTGAATTACCACCAGTGGAAAAAACCGTTGATGTACCAGAACCACAAAAATCTGATTATATCACCGACAGAATAAAACCTGATAATCCAATAAAGAGTTATAAAGAGCACGAAAACACTTTAGATTTTTTTGGTTTCATATTCCCAAAAATGGCGGATGGTAGATCATTGCCAGAGTATCCTTTTGCTAACAAACCTGAAATCGTTAAAAATTTCACAGCGATGAATAATGATTTAGCGCTGTTGTTAATATCTCTTAAATCCGGTTCTCTCACCCGAGATGAATTTATCAGCGTCGTAGAAACATGCAATAAAATTATCGACGATATGGAAACATTTAACCTAAAAATTATTCAGGATATATTAGATGAAGATAACCCAGAATCGAGAAAAGAATTTGCATTAAACTATGAAATCCGCGTTGAAGATATCCCCACATTCAAACTACCAGGATATAACGTACCATTACTAAAAAAATTTCTCAGTGACACCATCGATGTTGGTTTTAAAATAATTCATGATGCATGGAAAAAAACAGCATCAGGGGAAATAAAACTCCTCAAACACAATAATGACCCAGATGGTGGCGGTAGGCATATCGCTCCGTTCAACGTAAATATATCCTCAGTGATTGCGCTCAATTTAGTGTGTGATGTTATTGAAGGAAGCTATCAAATTAATCTCGAACGATCAAATCAAGCTCAGCAAGGGTATATTCTTTATTCATTTGCCCCAACAACTCCTCCAGGATTTTTAATAATTGAGTCTCCGGTTAATCCAGTCTATATGCGATGCCATAATAATTCATTAACCAGAATTAATTTCAAACTCACCGACCAGTCCAATAATCTGATTGATTTACAAGAAGAGGTGTTAGTGATTAGTTTGTTTGTGAAATCCTAAATTGCTTTGCAATTTCAAAGGATTTTCGTCCTAAGGACTTTCATCATAAAGACTGGTTAAAATCATTTATTATTTTTTGTTAACCAGTGATGAAATCACTAAGCAGCAGAGAGGGTGGATGACAACAAGTTGCGACCAAAATTAATTAAAAAATCGTTTTCATTTTTTTAGCTAAAATGAGATTTCGTAGATTTCAACGAAATCCTACGGATCGTTTTAAGGATTCAATCAATTTTTTTTGTCTGAAAACGTTGTAGGATTCGCCATCTTTTGGTTGAAATGAGATTATAGGACGGCTCGTTTTAAGATTTCAATCAAATTTTGTCTCAAAACGTTGTAGGATTCACCCTCTCTGCTGCTAGTTACTTTTTAGTAATTTGGAATAACGTCCACTCTAGCAAGTGCACATATGTGCACATAACAAACATCCTGGGGGGGGGACGACCCCCTCCTTCGGGGAAAATAAATGTCTGGCGATATGCCAGATATAAAAGTAGCCCATATGACCCTTGTGGTCGGCGGTTACTTTAAAACGTTCAAAAATCATCATCACCAGTCTGGCCATCCATTGTTTGACTCATCCTCCTACGAAGATGTGCTCAAGACTAGCTAAACTGAACGAAGCTTACGTCACTCTGCATCGTATCAGACACAATCTGATGCCAAAGCCTGAAGAGATAGAGAATGTTAGAATGCTACAAGTAACGGAAGACCTCAAAGAAGAACTTTTCAGAGAGGAAATTCAAAAAGACAAAGAAGAATGGACTGAGAAGTATAGACTTCAGAAGCAGCAGAGAGAGCAGAGAGAACAGCAGCAGCAACAGCAGCAACAACAGCAACAGGACCCAGACAGAAGTTTTGTCGACTGCCGTGTGGACACGAAAGTGTTCTCTTTCTCTTTCCGAAGAAGCAGGCCCTATCCTGTTGCCAGACGAGGACGCAATCTTAGACGATAAAAGATTGTCATCCCTCCTCGTACACACACACACACACACACACACACACACACACACACAGAGCCCTTTTCAGTGCTACCCAATATTCTCGAAAAGAATTAATCATTCAATTTGCTCATGGTATGTGAGGAAATTAGAAAAAATAGAAGTGAGTCTATAATCACTGTCTCTTTTTACTTTTGTTTGAAGTGCGTCTATAAGCACAACGTATTTTTCAAAAAAACTTGTTAAATTTATAATTTTTGTGAGTAATGTAAAAAAGTGAGTGCGTGTTTTCTTTTAAGTCCGCGTGTTTTGGTGATGATAGGGATACTGACTGACTGAATTGGATGTTTTATAGTTGCCACCGCCCTCTAGGGGCATATGGGCAACTTTTATAGCCACCATATCGGTGGCCATTTAAGGTCCTTTGGGGAGGGTCGCTACTCCCCCCTCAGGATTTACAGTGCTTAAGCACTATATTTTAAATAGGGCGTTCTCCCGAATTACTAAAAAGTAACTATCGAGAGAAATGAAAGCCCATGGGGTGGGTAGGAATAGTACCTACACACACCCACCCCTAACAACCAATCGGAGCAAACAGTGGTAGCGAGGGAAAATGTTTTCTCATTTCGCTAGTAATTTGGTGAGTCGGACAGGGCAAAGGTGGAAAAGGTCCAGGTCCAGGAGGGCGTCGACACAGCAGCACACACCAGAGCACGCAAACAGCAAGACAGCACAGCAAAGGACGCAGTCCACACCTGAAACGGGAAGGTCATACTAAAGGTCAAATTCAGTCCAGTTGTACTAATGGACAAATTAACATCCAATAATGTGTTAGCCACCTGTGCAATTATTCAAATATATAAGTTGAAGAATTATTATTTAGAGTCCTATCATTCAAATAAAACTAGTACATAAGCGTACATATAATAAGTCCCTAACAAATTTAGAAAATTAAAAATGTCTAAGCGACATATAATAGTGTAGTCAATGGTAGGTAATTTTGGTATTGAATTTTGTTGGAGGATAATGTAAGTTTTTGGATCGTAGGGGGTGTTTTCCATCACGTCCGCGTGTTTTGGTGATGATAGGGATAATGTAAGTTTTTGGATCATAAGTTTTCCATCACGTCCGCGCTTGAACTATAAGAAAAGGACTTAACCTGCCAAAGGAAGAACTTAACATTACCCTAAAATAAATATATAAAATAAAATAGAAAAGGGGAAAGGAAGGGAAATTGGGGATAATATAAACATTGTAATGCGAGGAAAAAAGGAAGAAACGGGAGAAAGGGAAGAAGGAATAGGGGGAAAAAAAGAGAACATTACACTAAGTAGTGGCACAATGTAGGTACAGTAAAACCAGTCAACCGGCAAGTGGCAAGATAAGTGTGATGAGAACACCGGGATCAAATAGTGATAGCTCAAGGAAACATAACACCAACAAACCGACAAGAAAAAGTAAAAGGAAAGGGAAAAGAAGGATGGAAGAAGGAAAAAGAAAGAAAGAGGGAAGAAGGTAGTAGGAAGAAAGTGGGAAAGAGAAAAGGGAAAAGAAGAGAAAAAGAAGAAGGAAGAAATGAAATAGCACCAAACTCTAATTTTTTTTTTTTTTTTTTTTTAATTTTCTATTTTTTTTTTTTGAATTTTACATTTTGTTTTTTTTTTTTTAAATTTATTTTTATATACATATTTGTTAAATATTTTAAATTTTTAATTTGTTTTAATTTTTTTTAAAGTTTATTTTATTTTATTTTATTTTTCTCCCTAGGGTTCTAATTTGGTACGAGAACCCTTTTCAAACAATCTCTTTCTCGAAATCTAACTTGATCAATTTTGACCACCGCTCAAAATTAACAAGCTAAAATACCTAACAGTGACTACACTTATTTATGTCGCTAAGACATTTTAGCAATTAAATTTGTTAAGGACCTACAACATGTACACTATGTACTAGAAATATTTATTGTTAGGAAAGATGAAAAATTCTATGACTATATGCATTTGATATAATTGTACAGGTGGCTTACACAATATTGGTATTTGTTCTGCCTTCCTGCTTTGCCGTGACCCGACATTTTACTCTAAGGCGAGACTGCCATTTAACGCGGGTGCCGGGGAGACTGCGACAACACAGCCTAGTGTAGTCAAAGTTACCTTTGGTCCCGACCAATCAAATAGCCCGACCCTCGGGCATTAACTGGTCGCGAAAGCACATAGTTGCGCATGCGACCTTAATTAATATTAATTAACAATGCAACAAATGCCAATGATAGAAACAACATCAAGAAAGAAAGCGACAATGATGTGACAGAGATCAAAACTTCTAACGGATCAACAACAACCACAACAACAATAGGCATAGAAGTGATAACAGATGAAGATAACAAATCTAACTTTACCACACTACTTAAGTGCCTATCACCACTACCAACATCATCTTCAACAACGGCATCATCACAGGCCAAAACTACAACACACAAAGAAAAACACAAATTATCAACTTATACCTTGAACCAAATAGAAGCAACGGCATACCTCTCAAGTCAGATAACCGGCCCCGCGAAGAGTCCTATCATGAAAGACCTTACCTACAACATACCGAAGCGAAGAAAAGCGGGACAGAGAGTGACAATGACAAATCAACTAATAACACGAATCAAATAAAAGCACCCCAACTCACTCTCAATCAGGAGATAGAGGACCTAATGGACGTAATGGGATCAAATTATGCTATTAACGAACATCTGGAAGGAACGGACCTACTAGATATCATTGACAATGCATAAATATCAACGATTGCGACGGTTGCGACAGCATCAAGAAAAACAGCGACAATGAGGAAACAGATGAGGATAACAACTCCTCCTTTACCACACCACCTAAGTGCATATCTCCATTGTCGCTATCATCTCCAACAACGACACTCCCACAGGAAGATACCTCTCCATTCATAGAAAATTACAAACATTCAACTAATAACTCGAATCCAACAAAAACAACAAAAGCAACAACATATCACTCAAGTCATTTACCCGGCCACTCGAAGAACCTCACCATGGAAGACCTTATCTACGACTCACCGAAGAAAAGCGGGACAGAGAGCGACAGTGACACAAGTACCCTAATCTTAGAACACACCAGAAGGAAGAAGCAGACCAAAAACAAAAAGACATCAAACCCCTTCATAACAACCAACAAGGTAAAGACTCCACTAAATGGAACCTCGAAGTCAAAGAAAAACAAACAAATGAGAGTGGAAGCACCAAAAACAACGGAGAATCTACATAATATACAGGAAAAACCTAACCTCAATGACGAAACCCCGACACTACTACTACAACAACAGCAACAACAACAGCATGTAAGAAAAACCCCACAGGAAAAAACAGAAGAAAAAGTGAATACCAGACCAAGAGATCATCCAAACAATAATAACGAAAATAAATCAGTTAACACGCCTAGGACAAATAAATACCAGAGCAAAGATCACACAATATTTATCACCAGTGGCAACTCAAAACTATTTAATATCAGCAGTAGAAGCATAGCAAACACACTTTCCAAAGCCCACAATGGGAAATATCAAATTATAAGACCAAAGACAAACTACATTATAGTCAAATGTAGCACTTTGGCACAAGTAGCTAAATTTATGGAACTGGAAAAGATTGGTGAAGTCAACATCCAAGTGACTAGACACCAATCGTTAGGGAAAAAAACCAATAAAGTGAGCACAGCAACAGCAAGCATCCCAAAAATGAATGAACCTGAATACAAGCCAGAAGCCATAAGCTATACACAAAATAAAAAGGGAGAGGAAGGGATCAGTGACAATCAAGAACAGAAACCACCAAATAACAGTACTGGGATAAGGAAAATCATTCAATTACACCCCAAATATAACTCACTCACCAACAAAGAAATAACATAAGAACTAAAACACCAAGGAGCGATGATTTCAAAGGCATACAGAATGAAATCTAGCAATGAACACACCTCAAATAAAATCCTACTGGAATTCAAAACTAAAGCACCTCTACTTGTCCAATTTGATGGCTACATCCAAATTCTTATGGATTACACAAACAAAGTCAGATTCTGCAGCAAATGTAAAGCATGGGGACATTACACAAGGAGCTGCAAAAACAGAATAAGATGTGAAAAATGCGGTGGCAGCCACACTAATGATTGCACATTTATTGGACTCAAATGTGCTAACTGTAGAGGACCCCACAGCCCAAAAGACATAGAATGTAGCTACTACATCAAAGAGAAGGAAACAATAAAACTAATGGATGAGAAACGCCTAAGTTACCATGAGGCAAAACAGCAAATATCAACTAATAGATCAAAAAATATCAAACAACAGCATTTGAGTAAAAATGAAACAACTCAACAATCAACTCAACACAACCAAGAAGAAAGTAGGCAGACACCAGGAAGGAAATCAAATCCTAATCACCAGACCAAGAACAAAGCCGACATATACAGAATGATAACAGAGACTAGAGAAGAAGCTAAAATACAAGCATCAGGAAATCCAAACCATTCCATGGAAAATCAAAGAAAACTCAATAGCAGGATAATAAACACAAGCATTGCAAGCAACAAGGGCAACAATCTAAACAATGCAAGTATCACGGGAATCCACACAAACAATACAGATGATAGAGATAATTCCATAATAAACGAAAGTAACGGACTCAGTAACTTTCCGAAACATGGAATAGAAAATTTTCCTAGCATAACCATTCTCAAGTATATAAGGGACCTTATTGATGGGATACTAATAATCTCACATGATAATGTAATCCCCAGTATACCTTACTTCCAACTGCTAACTGAAGTACTAGACAAACTCCTTGAAAAAACGAATAGTTAACCTAATTTAATATATATACATATATATTATAAATAAGGACAACTATTTCAATGGGTATATCAACCAGATCAAAACTAGTAATTTGGCTTATTTTCCAACAAATCCGAATTACAAATTAAAATTCAAAATTCCAAAATTAAACCAGACATCCTTTGTATCCAAGAAACCTTCCTAAAACAGATTCCCAATACATCCCAAAATTCCCAGGTTACTCAATTCGTGAATTCATAAACAGAGAAAATGGGCAAAAAGGAGGGGGATTAGCAATTTTCGTTAACGACCTGTTACCAAACACATCTTTCGGAGAAAACTCACACAGCCTAAAAGACCCAAAAGTCCCATCAAGCCGAAATCCAGTTGAACACCAATCAGTCATCATTACAACAGGATTATTATCTTTCACAATATTTAATATCTAAGACCCAGGAAAATACCATCCAGCAACAGCAACAAACTACCAAAATTTAGGGTGTAATGGTGACTTCATCATCTGTGGAGATTTTAATGCCCACAATCAGATGTGGGGAGGAAACCATCGGGACAAAAGAGGAGCACTGATAGAAAAATGGATGCGGAAAAAGAACCTGGTACTGCTCAACGACGGCTCCAAAACCAGGATCTCCCCTGAAGATGGTGCCTTATCAGCGCTGGACTTGACAATATGTACCCCTGAACTAGCAACTAGGACAACCTGGGAAGTGGATACTGATTCTACTTTAGGGAGTGACCACTTCCCTATACAAATTACGATAAACTTAACATCACCTCTTGACACGAATGGCAAACTCACCAAATGGATCCTAAATAAAGCAGACTGGAGTAAATTCAGTAATCTACTCAAAGACGTAAATATGGCCAACACACATGACGACGACATCAACATCTTCAATGAAAACATCATGAACAATATTAAAAAGGCTGCAAATCTAAGCATACCAACCACTGGAAAGGAAAAGAAAGATCAAACTAAAAAACACGTACCGTGGTGGAATATTAACTGCAAGGAAGCATTAAAAGAGAAAAAGAAAGCCCTCAATAAATTTAGACGCAGTGGACAATCCACTGACTATTTGGAATACAAATCCAAGGAAAAATTAACAAAAAAAATAATAAAAGAAGCCAAACTAACATCATGGAGAAACTACTGCTCCACTCTTGAAATTAAAAATTGCAATGCCAAACAAATATGAAATAAAATTAAATCCATAAAAGGAACCGGAAATAACAGTGCACCCAACATCAAAGGCATAACATCAAATATAGATAAAGCCAACGCCATAGCAAAACACTTTGCCGGCATGAGTGGAAACAATAACCACACCAAAAAATTCCAACAACAAAGAGCAGAAGTAGAAGATAAATTTAAACACCTTTTTATAGACCAAGACAACAACATCTCACATCTAAATGAAAACTTTACCCTGGAAGAATGGAGAACAGCAATCCAAAACAAAAAATCAACATCACCAGGAGAGGACAATATAGGTTATGAGATATACAAAAACGATCCATATAACGTCGAAACCATAATACTTAATTTGATCAATCAATCATGGCAAACAGGAACCATACCAAACAAATGGAAACAAGCCATAGTCGTCCCAATTACAAAAATAGGGAAAGACCCAACTGAAATTACATCATATCGGCCAATCTCACTGACAGATACAATTTGTAAATTAATGGAAACCATGATTAATGATAGGCTGAAACATCATCTTGAGAGTAACAATCTCATCTCAAGTAATCAAAGTGGGTTCCGGAATAAAAGGTCTACTCTTGACCAATTAGTCCGATTGGAGTCAAATATCAAACTTGCCTTCAATGCTAAGAGGAAATGCGATAGGCATCTCATAGCAATCTTCCTCGATCTAGAAAAAGCGTTTGACCTGGTCTGGACAAACGGACTAATTGCCAAGCTAAATCATTATGGAATAAATGGCAACATGCATGCCTGGATAAAAAACTTTCTAACCAACATGCGCATCAGAGTAAGAGTAGAAGACCAATATTCCGACGAACTCACTTTAGATAATGGTATACCACAAGGGAGTGTCCTCAGCCCGACACTGTTTAACATCATGGTAAACGACATGGAAACATCAATCAATCTCAGTAAAGTAGACCTATCACAATTCGCAGATGATAGTGGTCTATGGAAAGCTGGAAATCCTCATAGCAATAAAATAATCTCTGAACTACAAACTAACCTTAACAACATTGGGAAGTGGGCAGACAAATGGGGATTTAAGCTCTCCAAAGGAAAAACTACAGGCGTAATCTTCTCTCCAAGACACAGATACAATATTAGTCCACCTACACTCTTTATACAAGGAGACCCAATAAAATTTGAAAAAAACAGTAAAATTCCTGGGAATGCTCTAAGATCAGAACCTCACCAGGAAACAACATATTAACGAACTAATTATTAGATGCAACAGGGACATAACCCTACTCAAAAACATTAAGGGACCAAAATGGGGAGCAGACCAGGACACTCTACTAATCATATATAGAGCCCTAATTAGATCCAAACTAGATTACGGGTGCCAATTGTATGCCACTGCAAATAACACACTTCTAAAGAAACTTGACAAAATACAATCACAAGCCCTTAAAATATGCACAAACAGCAGAAAACATACATCAATAGAAGAAATGCAAATACTTACAGGAGAATCACCACTATCGCTTAGGAGAGAAGAACTAACCCTACGATACGCAGCACGATTATCTATTCACCAAGCAAATCATCCAACTAGAATAACAATCAACAAATGTAACATCCCATTCAGCAGAAAACTAGTCCCCCGCCCTCCATCTGGAAAATCATACACATATTATGTAAAGAAATGGAAATTGATAAGCTCCAAGCGGAAATTATCACATTTCCAGACAAAACTCCATGGAACAACAGAAAAGAAAAGATCAACACTACAGCCCTAAACTTCGGGTCCAAAGAAAAAAACCCTCATGAAATGAGATCCAAAATCCTACAGAATCTGGAGGAAAATTACAAGGATTACACCAAGATATATACGGACGGATCAAAAGCCACCAGTCCATACAAAACATCAGCAGCAGTAGTAATACCATACCTACAAATTAAAACTGGTAGTAGGCTCCCAGATCTCTGTTCCGTATATACTACTGAATTCTGGGCTATTCTAGAAGCGCTTAAAATAATAGCTGACACTAAGATACAAAAAGCAATAATAATTAGTGACTCACTAAGCGTATTAAAATCCTTAGAAACAGGATAATCAAAGGGGAGGGAAAATTTCCTGAAAAAAGCCAAACTAGAAATTAGCAATCTCATTTCACAAAACTGTAACATCGAGTTCATGTGGGTCCCATCCCACATAGGATTACTCGGAAACAAACTAGCAGACATAACAGCAAAACAAAAACTGCAAGAAGACTACATCACCAATATAGAGTATGGGATAACAGAACTCTACAGTAGTAACAACAGAAAAATCTTAGCCAAATGGCAAAAAGAATGGGATAACTGTACAAAAGGACGTATCCTATACTCTATACAACCAATAGTCTCACGAAACAACAAAGCACACTCATTGACAACAAGCACAACCAGGGTATAGTCAACAGATTAAAAACAGGAAAAACCCTCCTAATTGGCAGTATGGGACAGTACTCTAAGAAAAACACAAGGAAAACAACATGCCCACACTGCCCGGAGAAGGAAGATCTCAGCCATGTCTTCAACATATGCCCCAAATACAAAGGACAAAGAAAACAACTTATACAAGAGCTAAAGCAAATCAAATCCCCAGCAACCTACCCAGAATTCCTTCAACAAAATAACCCAAATCCTAAACACAGTCTAGAAATTATCCTCAATTATCTTAGGGAAATTGACAAGACTGCTGACATCTAACACTGTATCCTACTCTGAATCTTACACACACAAAAGGAACAAAAAGACTAATTACGATTAGCTCAATCCTCCCACATGAACAAAACCCCCTCTCCGCGTCCGGATTCCGGACCAAATGATTGCGCAAATAGTTTCCCAATCATTAGCTGATAATTAAGCAGCACGAAACCGTGTATAAATGCGTGGAGGATGTGGCTTCATTCCGTTCCCCCGAACAAAATAAGTAGCACCAAACGGTGCACTAAACAGTCGTGCATGCCCGAACGGGCGAAAACGACTTTAATTCAACTAACAACAACAACAACAGTCTGGCTACCCATCATTCAGGCGGTGGACTCCGAGCAGGACGGACCGGTCTTCACACGGGAAATGCATGCTGATAGACGGCAGTGAGAAAAGGTGCCGATTAGGACTGTGGACCATGAATGCAGCCATACGAGCAACCTAGGTGTTCTGTTTTTCGTTCTGTTTTCGGATTGACATAATTTGATATATGAACATAAATTATTTACACCCCACTAGACCAGACTACAGCGGCTCTGTCTGAAGAGATATTCCACAAGACTTGGAGAACAAAGAAGTAATGGCGGGCGGCCACGTGGATTTCAAGATGGCGTCCTGTGATGTACCACAACAAATAACAACAATGGTGGTACACAATGGCAGCAGGGCTCCAATGGAGAAAGAAACGGATGGCACATAGCGTCACCTGAACTATTTCGCAATGTCACACAGAAATATTTCTTCAAGAAACTTGTGGGACTAAAAGGAAAACCGGCCGTGACATGAGAAACTCTGCCATGGCTAACCTACTGCAACGAGAACAGACGTCCCGGAGACAGATGTTATAGCTGTAATTGCCATATATTTCATTTGCCTGAATGCTGATAATAGGGTACTCAGTTGGTTACGAGTAACCCTCTTTGAATAACTTTCCGTGGCCCTAAAAAGATACATTTGGCCTTATTGGTACCTCCGCCAACAATTCATGACCAAAATATACCTAACAGTGACTACACTTATTATATGTCGCTCAGACATTCTAGTTTCCAAATTTGTTAGGGATCCTTTCTATGTACGCTAATGTACTAGTTTATTTTTGAGTGATAGGATATTAAATAATAATTCTTCAACCTAGTTATTAGGTTAATTGCACAGGTGACTAACACAATATTGAGTGTTAGGTTGTCCATTCTACAACTGGACTGAATTTGACCTTTTGTATGACCTTCTCGTTTCAGGTGTGGACAGCATGCGTGGCGTGCTGCTTGCTGTTTGCGTGCTCTGTGTATGTGTGCTGGCCAGCCATCCGAGACCTTTTCCGCCTTTTCCTCCACCGACTCACCAAAATTATTAGCGAAATGAGAAAACATTTTCCCTCGCTACCAGTGCTTCTGCACCATTCGATAGTTGATAGGGTGGGTGTGTGTGGGTATTATTCCTACCCACCTAACGGGCTTTCATTTCTTCCGATAGTTACTTTATAGTAATTCGGAAGAACGCCTACATTATGAAGTGCACTAGTTTGCACAATAAATGCCCGAGGGGAGGGAGTAGCGACCCCTCCCCGAGGGAAAACAAATGGTTACCGATATGGTAACTATAAAAATTGCCCAAATGTCCCTTCCTGGACGGAGGCAACTATAAAACTCCAATTAGTTAGTTAGTCAGTCTGGCTACCTATCGTTGACGTTTCAAGCCAAAGAAGATGAGTAGAGTACAAAACTTGAGAGAGCTTCAAATGCACCTGAAGAATGCTAGACGTCTCCTGGACGAGCTGGCAATGGAGGCCATAGCTGAACAGGCCAGGATTGAAAAAGAAGAGGAGGAAAAAAAAAGAAAAAAGAGGAGGAGAAGAGAAGACCGATCTTGCCTCACCGCATGATGGTTAAAGCCTGTCGGGTAAAACCTGAGGTGAGAACGCCTTCACCACCAGAATCAGCTCGTCAAGCACAGGCAGCTTCCTCTTCACTCCCAATCACAAGAGTGAATTGGGCGCAACAACCACAGTCTCAGCCGCAACAACCACAGTCTCATCCACGGTTGCGGAATAGAGGAAGACATGAAGGGACTTTCACTATCCCTCAGATTGGGATAGTGAAGCCACTCATTCTCCCTCTGTGCTCCCAGTCACAAGAGTGAATCGGGAGAACGATTGGAGTAGGAGATGTGTGTGCGGGGATAGACCTGGGAGATGTCAGCATTAGCCAGGTGAATTTTGAAGTTTAAAAAACAGCCCTTCTCAGGGCTGCCCAAATGTCTAGTAAAGAGACTGTTCAAATTGCCAATGGGTATGAGAGAGGAGTAGTGTGATTATAAACACTAACTCTTTACTGATATAATAGTGTGTGTGTTTGTGTGTGTGTGTGTGTGGTTAGTAAATGATGTGATTTTGGATAGTAAATGATATGGGTTGTTTTGGCTGCTTCCCGTGGGTGGTTAGTAAATGGTGTGATTTTGGATTGAAAATGATATAGTTTGATTTGGCTGATTCCCGTGTGTGGGTGGTTAGTAAATGGTGTGTGTGTGTGTGTGTGTGTGTGTGTGTGTGTGTGTGTGGATAGTAAATGATATGGTTTGTTTTGGCTGCTTCCCGTGTGTGGGTGGTTAGTAAATGGTGTGTGTTTGGATAGTAAATGATATGGTTTGTTTTGGCTGCTTCCCGTGTGTATGGTTAGTAAATGGTGTGATTTTGGATTGTAAATGATATGGTTTATGAATAGTATATAATATGAAAAGTGAGTGTAATGGTGTTTTCCTTCACGTCCGCGCTTAAGATATATATATATATATATATATATATATATATATATATATATATATATATATATATACTCAAGTGGCTGACGTTAGAATCTGTCTGTCTGTATGTATTGTCCTGTCGGTTTTCTCTGTTACATGTGAATAGACATTGAATTCTCGCAATATCGATTGGTATGAGAATTCCATTTGACTAACCAAACATCAAATCTCAAATATGACCATTTCGGTCCACACCCAACCAAAATTCATAACTTAAAACAACCTAACCTGAACAAAACAAATAGTCACTCTGACACCCTAGTATAGGTTTTTTGTTTTTTCTAGGGTGAATTTCCCTCTTAAGAAGGGATTTTTGCCGGTAGGATGGTGGAGAACTGTACAGTACACTCTGTACTTAATTAGGGGCATAGTGATAAATGTTAGGAAATTCTGTAACTTATAAATCTCGATATAATTGCACAGGTGGCTAACACATCATTGGTGTATAGGGCATCCACTAGCACAACTGGACTGAATTTGATACAAAACCAAGGGAGCATTCGGCAGGGTGTGGCGTCTGTGGCTGTTGCTGTCTTTGTCCTTGCGTGTTCGGTGTGTGTTGCTGCTTCGCGGGTTGTGTTCTCCGGGAGTGCCTTGGGGGCGTCTCGTGTTTCTTCGTTGGTGGGTCTGGGTGTGCGTTTGGCGCTATCTCTGCGTGTGAGACTACGGGGAGCCTGACTGGGACCTTTTCCGCCTTTGCCTCTTCCTGCATGTGCCGCGTCTAGAAGTTGATAGGGGAGGTGTGGATGTGCCTTACCTACCTACCCCAGGGCTTACATTTATACCTATAGTTACTAATTAGTAATTCGGTGTAACACCCAAATTGATAAGTGCATTAGTATGCATATAAATGCCTGAGTGGGGGGGGGGGGAGTAACGACCCTTTCCCAAGGGAAAATAAATGTCCAGCGATATGCTGGATATAAAAGTAACACAGATGACCCACAGTGGTCGGTTCTTACTATAAAAATCAAATTCAGTTCAATTCTGACGTTAGAACCATTCCACGGAATAACCATAGAAGATGGCGAAAGCATCAAGTTTATTCAACAATTTAAGACACAGCTATTTCTGGATATTAGACGGGGAATATGAAGTGGAAAAACTACATCATAAATGGAAGTAAACGAACAGTCTGGACTTTGTAAAAAGACTGAAAATAGCCAGGGAGCTCTTAGAAGGAATGCTAGAAGAAGAAGCCAAAAAGTTACGAGGCTGCATTAACCCACCCTATGTTAGAGTGGGGACATTGAAGCAAGTGATAGATTTTGTCGAAAACGTCAAGTGCTTTTTGGAAAATATCTTGACAGAGTACCCTCATGTCCAACATGGTTTGGACCCGCTCAAGAAAGCTGAAGAACTGATGAGAAAGGAGCTATTAGAAGAAGTGAAGAAGATAAAAGATAACTGGAGTAAGGAGAGAAAGGAGAGAAAGGACAATGAAAACCAAAAAACGAAAGAGGACTTTGAAAGAATAAATAACAATTGGATCAAGATACAAGAGAAGTTTAGAGCTATGGGACATCCTGACTGGATTCCCGAGGACGAAAAGAAGAAGAAAACGGGAATCATTGGTAATATCAAAAGGTGGTGGAACAACGGCATAAAATAAAATTAGAAAAAGTATCCAAAGACCCTTTTCAGGGCCACTCATATGCCTCGAAAAGATATTAGCTTTCTTTGCCTACATTTTCCCCCTTGCCGCTAGACAGTCCCTATGACAATTACAAATCATATTCCCCATGTTCCATTTCCCTTGACGCTAGATAGACCCAAAAAGTTCCCATGTTCAATTCCCCTTGACGCTAGATGAGCCCACCATGTTCAGTTTCCCTTGACGCTAGATAGGCCCAAATTGTTCCCATGTTCAATTCCCCTTGACGCTAGATAGGCCCACCATGTTAAATTCTCCTTGACGCTAGATTAGCCGAAGCTGTTTTTGACAGGATTTTCCCTTGACGATAGAGTGCCCCCATATACTACTAACATCTGTCCTTTAAATCGCACTAAGAACTCAGTTTCATGGCAACCAGGATATGCGGTCCTTGTATTGAATATTTTAAATAGCGTAAACAAACAAAACTTGGGAAAAGTGTGAGTTCAAATGTGAAACGATTAACATACAGAACAGAGGAGTGAGTATTACGGTCGTTTTTAATCCATGCCATGATGTTATTCCTGTCTTTTTCTGCCAACACTGACAAGCTGTATATTGAGGTTATTCAAAGAGTACTTTAAAATATAAACTTATCTACTGGCATTATCAAATTATACATATGTTTTCATTATTTCAATACTTTTCTTAAAGGCGTCAGAGTTAATGTGATATGTTCCGTCCGTCTGTCCTTCCGTTCTTCGCGCTTTCTATACATAACTATTCCTTCACGTGTATTAGTATCTTTAGCTACATAACTCATATGTACAAGAACGTAGACTGCATGAATAAAAATGTTTTGAGAGAGAGAGAGAGAGAGAGAGAGAGCTGTTAAATGTCAACTTAATTACGTCTATATGTCGATATACCTTATCACTATGAATGTACTTATGTCCAATAATAAAAGAAATCAAATAACACAACAGTGTAATCGATGAAATAATAATTACGTCACAATATTATGCAAATTATGTTTGCCTCTCAATTCGTAAGACAAGCTGTAAATACAATTCACAAATTTTCACCGCCCCTCTACAAGAGACATTCGTATAGAACTTTAAGAATGAAAGTTGAAACATTTCATTTCTCAATAAGTATATCTCAATCAAAACGGCGCAACTATTTTTATCACACTAAAGTAAACTACCTTAAGAGGGAGTGATACCCATATTATAATCCTAATAATTAATTAATTTGCAATAGTTAATGAACTATTTGACATACCGCTCCATGGGCCCTGTAATTAGAGCGTCCAACTCGGATGTGGGAAGTACAGGTTTCGAGTCATACTAAATACTTATTCAAATAGTACCAACAGCTGCCTTCCTCATCGACTCAGCATTAAGAGGATGTGTTAGGACTGGTCAGCCTGTTGTCAGGATATTGTGACTGGGTGGGACATCATGCTACATGTCTGCGGCATGATGCCCAAGTGCTTGATATCACTATAAACTGTCTCACTGCAGACATCGCAGCGCTATGACTGAAAAATTGTTAAAGCTACCTTAACAATCCAAATAACACACACACACACACACACACACACACTATTTGCCAACACAAGTGGTTGAACAATTACATTCTTTGACATTATAATTTCCAATTTTTAAACGGCACAACTAGTACGAATTTTGGTAGTCATCAACAAAGTTGTTGCTGTAGGGTTGAACGCCAATTTCACTGGACAACAAATTTTTACAAAAGTCATGTTACTGAAATAAAATTAGTCAATTCTTATCAATTTTTATGTGCTGAACACGAATATGACAGTCAAATTGCAAAATTGGCTCTAGTTTTTTTGTAATCTGCAAGAAATTAATGTTTACATAACGAAATGCATTCCAATAGTAAAAGGTCAACTGTAATAGCCTACCTATAAAAAATCAAGTCATTGACTACATCTTAGGTTTCTTCGCCTGTCTCTTGTACAGCTGTTCGGGGACATCTCTGAGGAGTGTCCAGCAGTAGTCAGCCAGCATTGTAGTGGACCATTTTCCCTGGTATCTTTGTTCCATTGTTGCGATATCTTGATGAAAACGTTCGCCGTGTTCATCACTAACAATACCACAGTTGCTAGGAAAGAAATCCAAATGGGAATGAAGGAAGTGAATCTTTAGAGACATATTGCAGCCAAGTTTCTTATACTTCATCAACATGTCTTCTACTAGTTCCTTATAGTTTTCTGCCCTAACATTTCCGAGGAAGTTTGTAGAAACTAGGCGAAAAGCATTCCATGCTTGTTTCGCGTCACCTTCCAGCAAGTTGTTGAACCGGTCATCTTTGAAAAGCTCTCGAATCTGAGGACCCACAAAAACTCCCTCTTTAATCTTTGCTTCGCTGAGTCGAGGGAATTTTTCATGCAGGTATCGGAATGCTGGCAAAGTCCGGTCAATGGCTTTCACGAAGTTCTTCATCAAACCTAGTTTGATGTGAAGGGGTGGTAGCAAGATTTTCTGAGCCTCAACCAGAGCTGGGTGTTGGATATTCTTCTCTCCAATGGCTACATTCTGCCTGTGAGTCCATTCCTTCCTCATGTAGTGCATTTCCCTTGCTCGGCTATCCCACTCGCATAAGAAACACATGTATTTATTATATCCTTGCTGCAGTCCCATTAAAAGGGCAACTACCTTCAAATCACCACAGAGGTGCCAGCTGTACTTGTTATACTCAATGAAATTCAGTAGCTGCCTTAAGTTATCGTATGTCTCTTTCATGTGGACAGCATACGCTACTGGAATAGATGGAAGAATGTTTCCATTGTGCAAAAGCACAGCCTTGAGACTCAGTTTCGAAGAGTCCACAAATAGTCTCCATTCTTGTGGGTCATGAGTGATTTTTAAAGCATTCATGAGGCCCTCAATATCGGAACAGAATATCAGATTACTTTCCTTTCTGAAGAAAGGCTCCAATTGCTGGTGGCGCTTTCGATATGCAGTAATTTTGACATCTTCTTCTAGAAGATTCCATTGTTGGAGTCTTGATCCTAGCAATTCTGCCTTGTTCTTTGATAAGTCCAAATCACGAATCAGGTCATTTAGTTCTTCCTGTGTTATTCTGTGTGGGGTTGATGATGCACCACAGTGAAAATCTGGATCACTGCATGCTGATGGACCAGGAGAAGAACAGGTCGACTCACCTTTGTCTTCGTCAGATGAATCAAGAGAATATTCTGCTGGAGGTTCTGGAATAGGAAGTCCCTCACCATGTGGAACTGGTCTCAATGCAGACGGAATGTTTGGGTAGACTATTCTCGACTTCTTTCGCTTCGTTATTCCGCCGGAAAGAGGAGGAACCAAGCAGAAGTAACAGTCATTTAGGTGGTTGCTTGGCTCTCTCCACACCATTGGGACTGCAAACGGCATTGATGACCTTTTGCAATTCAACCACTGTGAAAACTGTGTTGTACATGTAGCACAGCATATATGCGGAGCCCAAGGCTTGTCTTGGTCACCAACCTTGCATCCGAAGTAAAGATGATATGCCTTCTTCACTTCAGAATTGATACTTTTCTTCTGGTTGGCAAATGTCACTTCCCCACAAATATAGCAAAAATTGTCCGCGGTATTAACACACTTTCGAGGCATTACTGTTCTTTATTGTACGTAAATGGATAAAATAATAAGTTTTATGTAACAGTAGCTTGAACTGTCTCGCACAACGTCTAAAATATTTTAAATGCTGAACCTATCTGATTGGGCTTTATATAGTACACTGCTTACGTCAGCTTCAGCAGCCGCCTGGCATTAGTATAATAGGCCTACACATGTATAGTACACTGCTGACGTCAACTTACTTCAGCAGCCGCATGGCATTAGTATTGCATTGCATCAGAAAATGATGCAATCAACTGTGGATGATGTGAGCATGATGGTATTATGCAATGTTACATCATTATTCCGGATGTTGCTGCAGTCCTACTGGAGAAATTTACACAGTGAAACATAGAAAATGAGGTATATGAATATCTTCAAAACGAGAGCCAATAAAAAATTTTCACGGTTATATTCGTGTTCGGCACACCAAAATACTACAGATTAGGGCCTTTTCAAGTCAGTAATGATTTCACTGTTGACCAGTGTTTTCAGCACACGATAGGCTATACATGGCGGCCAGTATTGGTGGTGGAGGAAGAACCCGGGAAAGCCCCCGGAAAAAAACCACCGACCCACTAGAAGCTACTAGCAGACTTTCTCACATAACTACATTTGCCGGATCTTAGACTCGAACACACGCAGAAAGAGGTGAGATATCAGTAGTCCGTAACGGAGAGCGCTTTAGACCACTCGGCCTCTCAGAGCCCCTATCAACAAAGTAAAACGCCGTAAGAGCGAATGTCACTGCCGCTTGTAACGGACCCAATAATACGATTTAACACATGTCACTCAACTATTACACAGCAGAAATTACAATCGACTGTTGACCAGTTTATCAAATAGCCGGGTGTAAATCTTTGTATAATGAGAATGTCAGAGGAAAATTGGACCGGTCCAAGTACGGACATTAGAAATAAAATGACTGCATAACATTAGTTCATATCTTAATAACATGGACCTTTTTATCCACTTTTTATAATATGAAACTTTTTATCCACTTTTTATAACGTGGACCTGTTTATCCACTTTTTATAACATAGACCCTTTTATCTACATTTTACAACATGGATCTTTAAATCCACTTTTTATAACATGGACCTTTTATCTACTTTTTATAACATGGATCTTTTTATCCACTTTTTATCATATGGACTCTTTTTCTTCATTTTATAACATGGACCATTTTATCCACGTTTTACAACATGGACCTTTTTATCCACTTTTTATAACATGGACCTCTTTATCTACTTTTTATAACATGGACCTTTTATCCACTTTTTATAACATGGACATTTTTATCCACTTTTTATAACATGGACCTTTTTATGTACGTTTTACAACATGGATCTTTTCATCCACTTTTTATTACATGGACCATTTTATCCACATTTTATAACATGGACCTTTTAACCACTTTTTATCACATGGACCCTTTTTTACGGCAATTGGATTTAAATCATTTATTTTTTAATTGTTTAATCCAAATTTGTCATTTAGGGTTTAATATTCATTAATTGGGAGATTTTTTCTAGAAAATTCAGGCTGACCTAGACTCAGTTGTAAATAGGCTGACCTTGGCTTGTTTACCTCATTGTCTGACCTTGCTTCAGATTGATAAACAGGTCTTTAAAACTATTGGTTAATTTCAAGGACAACTTTTTTTTCAGTTAGGAAATATCTAGCGTACGTGATTTAGTGAAGGCAGATTCTTTCTGTGACCTTCCATGAACTTTTATTTCTAGAAAATCACGCGGTCACTTGTTTACTTAAGAAAACAAGTATAAGAACTGTTGTTTGGGATAGAACAATTCAGTAGAATCTCTGGGCTTTAAGATATTAGTTGTGTATTTTCTATTTGAGTTTAATTTTAATTATCTTGTTCTGGACTTTGTGTCACTTCATTGAAGAAAGAGGATTTATTATCTATTTGGAGGAGAAAACATGTGCTCATAATTCATTTGGATGATAATTAAACAATAACTGCATCACGTGACATTGTCAGCCATTTTGGATTACATCGTCAAGATTCGAACCTGGAACTATTAGAACATTTATTTATCAGGACTCTTACAGTACCATTAGTGGATTATTTTTGTGAATTCTATATTGGATTAATGTTGGATTTGATTCTCTAAAACTGTAAGTTTATTTACTTTATGAAAATAATTGTACTTAATAAATTCATTGTTCAATTTATACAAGCTTGTTAGTTTTCACTCTTTCTGTGTTGCTGCTTATTCGAGCCTAAGCACGTAACATAGAAATTGGGATCTCGTCTTGGGATTGAAATAAATTTGAATTTAAATTTGAATTTCCCCTAGTTTTTGAAAATTTTAAATCTTTAGTGAGATTGACACGCTTGTATTAAAATGACATCTAAGGTAGAAATATTTCTTTCTAATCCTACCCAGGAGCAAGTAGATCTTTTCAAAAAAGATGAGTTGGTTCAACTTGCCAAAAAAATACGATCTTTTTGAAGTGAAGGCGTCTTTAACGAAACAAGATATCAAAAAGATTTTGGTCCAGTATTTGGTAGAACAGGATGTTTTTGAACAAAGTGCTTTGATTCCAGTCAGTAAGTCTACACCAGACTCTGACATTAAACTGAAGGAATTAGAAATAAAATTCAAGATGGAGTTAGAGTTGAAGAAGCTGGGATTTCAGAGTGAGAGTGAATTAGAGTTAAAAACTGGAATTTCAGGAAAAGGAGAAAGAGAGACAGGAAAGAGAGAAAAAAAAGCAATTACAATATGATAGAGAGAAAGAGGAGAAAGAGAGGCAAATTGAATTACAAAAAGAGCAAATGCGAATTGAGAGAGAGAGAGGAGAAAGAAAAATAAATTGAATTACAAAAAAAGCAGATGCTGATTGATAGAGAAAAAGAGGAGAAAGAGAGAGGGAATTAGAGTTTAATAAGCTGGAATTTCAGGAAAGGGAGAAAGAAAGACAATTACAATTTGAAAAAGAGGAGAGAGAGAGACAGGAAAGGTTACAAGAAAAACAAATTGAACGAGAGAGAGAGAGAGAGAAGGAAGAAAGGGAATATCAGTGTTTGTTTGTTTACTTGAATTTTAACGGCGCACCAGCACTTTTAGGCTATTTAGCGCCATACAATACGTTAGATGTTCAAAAACAAGAAAGGTTTAACATCGACCAGCGATGTATATAAAAAAAAACAATAGTTAAATATAAAATGGTAAGATGTTGGTAACAGGAAAATATGAAGCTTCCCAATCAACGGGAGATGTAAATGGTGTTATGTTGGTGATAAGATGTTGTAAATAAAAGGTGATATTTGCATTAGATAAAAATATTCTACGTGATGGCATACAAGTTATAGTTTAATATAGAGATTTACTTCCTTTAGGAAATCTAAAATACAAGTGATTTGTATTGTATCAAAAAGTTCCTTCATGTCATGTACATTATAGTATTTAACACGCGTAGGTTGCAGGTCGGAACACTCGGTCATAAAGTGTTTAACAGTGAATGGCTCATTGCAAGAAACGCACTCTGGTGGATCTTCACCTTTCAGTATGTGGGAGTGGGTAATGTATGTATGACCGATTCTGATTCTTGCAATGACAACCTCCTCCCTACGGATAGCTCTGTAGGAAGGATTCCATTCTCCCAGGGTTGGTTTGATGGCATGAAGTTTGTTATTGACTGCATCATCCCATGACGCCTGCCACTTCTGACGTAGGTACTTTTTGATACAAGGTTTAAAATCAGTAAACGGTAATTTAAAATCCGATGGTTCTTGGGATAGAGCCATCTTAGCAGCCCGGTCTGCTTCTTCATTACCTCTAATACCAATATGGCTAGGTAGCCAACAGTATACTATGTTGTAGGACTTACTAAGCTCCGAGTTTTTGACGAGAATATCGACTAGTAATGGATTATCCAGTTTTCTATGGTGCAGCGACTGAAGTATTGACAGAGAGTCACAGAAAATAATGCTATTTAAAATGCGCATTTGTTCAATAAATTTCAGAGCAAGGTCTATTGCTCTGATTTCCGCTGAGAATATGGACGCATTGTTTGGCAAGCGCACTTTGGTTATGTGCTTGCCACTAACGAAGGCTGCAGCAGCCTTGTCATCAACTTTTGATCCATCAGTAAAAATTTTGGTGCAGTTTTTAAAATCGTTGAGGAGTTCATGATAAGAATTCTGGAAAACGGCAGGATTCGTCTCACATTTTCTCCCATTGTGCAACGTAAAAATCACTTTGGGTTGCTTAAGGAGCCAAGGTGGTGTTTCCGAGACAAACGTGTTCTGAACTGTAGGGAGATTAATTTTGATAGTGTCAAAACTGGATGATATTCTAATGCCAAATGAAGATATGGCATTTGGTTTGTTTTCGTACAAAGTTTTGTATTTTGGTTGAAAAACAGCCGAAAAAGCAGGGTTCAGAGGGTTTGATCTTAACCTAAGAGCGTACTGTATAGAAAGCATTTCTCTGCGGTGCGATAAGGGTGGTTCATTCGCTTCCGCGAGAAGGCTTTCGCATGGAGATGTCTTGAATGCTCCTGGAGCAAGTCTTATTCCCTGATGATGAATTGGGTCAAGCATTTTCAAATAAGACTTCCTAGCTGAACCATAAACAATGCATCCATAGTCTAGTATAGAACGGATAAATGTTCTATACAAATTGAGGAGGACTTTTTTATCAGCACCCCAGTCAGTGTGCGCAATTACTTTTAGTAAATTTAAAGCTTTTAAGCATTTAGCTTTCAAATTTTTGATGTGTGGTATAAAAGCCAGTTTTCTGTCGAAAATAATACCCAAAAACTTTGTTTCCTCAACAACTGGAATACGTGTTCCGTCCAGCGTGAGTTTAGGGTCATCATGATGTCTTCGCAATTGACAGAAATGCATGCATACTGTTTTCGATTTAGAAAATTTGAAACCGTTATTACTGGCCCAATTGTGGATCTTATTGATATTTTGTTGAAGTTGCCTTTCAATTGTATGCATGTGCTTTGAACGATAACAAATTAAAAAAATCGTCTACATATAAAGAACAGTCCACACCGGGAGTTAAGCACTTGGTGATGCTATTGATTTTTATATTAAAAAGCGTCACAGATAAAATACTGCCCTGGGGCACACCCATCTCTTGCTGGGTCATATCGGAGAGGGTAGAGCCCACGCGTACTTTGAATTCTCTGTCGGACAGAAAACTGGAGATGAAAGCGGGCAGACGGCCTTTTAGACCTAGATCGTGCAGGTCATTTAGTATCCCGTACTTCCATGTTGTATCATAGGCCTTTTCTAAATCAAAGAAGACTGCTACTAAATGTTCCTTCTTGATAAATGCATCTCGAATAAATGTTTCCAGTCTAACCAGATGATCGTTAGTACTACGACCAGAACGGAAGCCACTTTGGAAAGGAGAAATTAAATTGTTACTTTCCAAGTACCATACAAGCCGAGAATTAATCATTCGTTCCATTGTTTTGCAAATGCAGCTTGTCAATGCAATAGGCCGATAGCTGTTAGGATCTTCGTTATCTTTGCCTGGTTTGGGAATCGGTATCACTGTTGCTTCTTTCCAGCTCTTAGGTATATTACCAGAAATCCATAAATCGTTAAATATTTTAAGAAGCATTGTCAGAGAAGATTCTGGGAGGTGTTTCAAGAACTGGTAATGTACTTCGTCAGGCCCAGCGGATGTATCATGGGCCTTGTCTAATGCCTCCCTAAGCTCCAATAAAGAAAACAGCTGGTTATAATTTTCAGTGTTGTTCGATGTAAATTTTAAACGTGACTTTTCTTTTTGAGATTTTAATCTTCTAAAGCCATCTGAATAATTAGATGATGATGAGTTTTTCGAAAAACTATCGGCAAGAATATTTGCTATGTCACGTTTCGAACTGAAATTGATATTGTTTATTTTTAGGTGTCCAATAGAATTGTGTTTCCTTTTTCCATTTATTTTCCGAATAGTATCCCAAACTTGTTTCATTGAGGAACGAGAGTTTAAAGAAGAAATATATTTCTTCCAGGATGCACGCTTACATTCTTTGATTGTGCGTCGAGTTTTAGCCCGGGCAATACGATATTTATTTAAATTTTCGGGCATTGGACGAGTGTTGAATGTTTTTAATGCTTCTCGGCGTTGTCTAATGGCTTCTTTGCATTCCTTGGTTACGCAAGGTTTTTGCGATCTCTTACTGTTCGTTGAGGACTTGGGAATGGATTCATCTGCAATTGAAATTAGAACGGAGGTAAATTGCTGTATAGGATTAACAGCGTTGAATACTGTATCATTATTTAGTCTAGTTTTACATAATGCTTCAAACATAGCCCAATCGGCCTTCTTTATATTCCATTGTGGAATTGTATCATCAATTTTAGTGTTATTTTCAAGAGTGATTGGAAAGTGATCACTGCTGTGAAGGTCATCAGCGACCTTCCATTCATAGTCCAAAAGCAGTGAGGGAGAGCAAATTGTCAAATCTATGCATGTGTACGTATCCGTTCCTGGGTGTAAATATGTTGGTGAATTAGTGTTATATAGACACATATCGTGTCTAGAAATGAAATCTTCTATTTTATGGCCTCTGTCGTTTATGTGATTTGATCCCCATAAAATGTTATGGGCATTAAAATCCCCGAGTAAAACGAAGGGCGCGGGAAGTTGTTCAACAAGATTGTCTAATTCCTTTTGTACTAAGTTGGTGTTTGGTGGTAAGTAAATGGAACAAAAAGTAATCACTCGATGTAGAGTGACACTTACAGCAATGGCTTGTAAATTTGTGTTTAAAGGAATGACTCTGTGAGGGGCTCTATTGTTCACAGCAATAGAGACTCCTCCTGAGGCCCTGTCTGCGTTTTGAAAGTACGCATTAAACAGGGAAAAGTTTTTAAAAGTAATTTTATCTGTCTCTTTCAGGAATGTTTCCTGTAAACATAGTACAGCAGGATCGTGTTCATTTAAAAGCAGAAGAATATCATTGTAGTTAGCTTTAAGTCCTCGACAGTTCCATTGTATGATGGTGTTCTTCATTCTAATGTTATGCTGGAGATTCTGGAACTAGGTTAGACTATTCGCGAAAGAAGCATGTGTTGTTATTTGTCTGGAGGAAGTACGGGAGTATATTTAGTTTTATTAGGTTTGGAGCTACTTTGAGTACATGGAGCAGTTTCTTCTGCATCCATGCTCTCAATCTCTCCAAACCTGTTGTAGAGTTTAATGGGGTCATCTGACCCCTTTTGCGGTTTATTTGTTTGTGCTTTTTGTTTCTGTTTTGGTGATTTTGGTGGTAGATTGTTATTAAAAGTTGTCTGAGTTGATGTTGTGCTTTTCTGTGGCTTATAATTAGGGATATTGGTACTTGTGGTTGAATCGGGCTGATCCGTCTGTGTTTGGGCGTCATTCGTGCTTTTTGGATTGTGTTTTACGACTGTAGAGAAGGATGGGCCAGGAAGGGATGTTTTCGCCTGGACAAGTTTTCTGGCCTCTGGGTAGGGAATGTTCGAGGTAAACTTTACCCTCTGAATTTCCTTCTCCTGTTTCCATGTATCACAATCCTTGGAACTGGCGTGATGTTCCTTGCCACAGTTGACACAATGCGGAGTTGCTCTACAATCAGCTTCCTGATGAGAGTGGTCTCCACATCGGCCACATACCTTGGCTCTGGAACATCGATCCTCGTGATGGCCGTATTTTTTACATTTATAGCATCGAAGGGGGTTTGGAATGTAAATCTCGACCTTTACTTGTAAAAACCCAACCTTGACCATTTTGGGCACTGTCGGTTTATTAAAGGTGAGTACAAATGTATTGGTGTCCTGCAGGGTGTTATTACGTTTAATACGTATTCTTCGCACTGCAGTGACACCTTCATTTTTCATCCCTTCGATGATATCTGCGTCAGTGACTCCAGCCAAGTCACGACATCGCATTACCCCTTTGGACGAATTCAGTGTAGTGTGAGCGAATGAGGTTACTGGGATATCAAAGAATGTCTTCATTTTCATATTTTCTGTTTGTTTCTTTCGCTCACACTCTACAAGAAGACAGCCCGATTTTAGTTTTTTAACACTTTTTGGTGTGCCAATAGAGCCGGAGATTGTTTTCTCGATAACGAAAGGAGATAAACCTGAAAGCGGTTTTGCATCATCTTTTGACTGTATAACCATGAAGCGTGGAAATGATTCCACGCCGCATGGTTCTTCATCCGAATCAGACAATGGTTTGGTACGTTTATTGTTGGTTTTTTTTTTGTTGTATTTGCCATGATTGGGGTTTAAAATTTCAGCACCCATGCTCCCCACCCGCCACGGAGCCCAACGAGGGGACACTTTTCAAGTGCCAGGGATACATAGATGCCATACTCGTTAGATAAAATTACCTGGGATTGACCCATGAAGCTTCCTTCTAGGGTCGGTAAAATTACCTCCCGATTGACCCGTTGAGCCACCGCTATCTAGGAAGTCTTCTAAAACTTGTGGAAGTGAAAGCTAAAGGAAAAGAATGTAGGGGAAACGGTGGTATCAAGATAGATACAAGAAAAAAAGAGAAGATAAGTAATAAAAAAGGAAAAAAGACCTCCTAGTGCTCGGCGTGACCAGCCGATTTGTCGAGACCGGGCCCATCTCGACCACCCGTCTAAGAGAAGTAGAGGCCAAAGTAGTGTGTTGCAACTACCAGGATCCTTTCCTCCCCCGACACGGGACGCAACCCACGGCAAACAGGTTGCCTCTACTTAATCGCCTTTTACGACACGTGGCGAGGCACGTCGGGCCAATTCTACAACCCCGAACCCGCAGGGGGAGAATATCAGTGTAAAATGAACGAATTAGAGCTGGCAAGTGAGAATCACCATCATACTTCAAATCAAAATTTCGATTTAGCAAGGAATATTAGATTAGTGCCCCTTTCAAAGAAAAAGAAGTAGATAAATATTTCATTCTTTTTGAAAAAGTTGCAGAAAATTTAAAGTGGCCAAGAGAGAATTGGACTCAATTACTACAATGTGTAATTACTGGTAAGGCTAGTGAGATTTACACTTCACTGTCTGTTCAGCAAAGCAGTGATTATGACGTAGTTAAAGAATGTATTTTAAGAGGTTATGAGTTAGTCCCTGTAGCATATAGGCAAAAATTCAGAAATTACAGAAAAGGAGCTGGACAAACTCATGTCGAATTTGCTAGACAAAAAGAGCAGTTGTTTGATAGATGGTGTTTAGCCAAGAAAGTCGAGCAAGATTATCAAACTCTCAAGCAAATTATATTAATTGAAGAGTTCAAAAACTGTGTCCATAATGATGTTAAAACTTATCTTGATGAGCATCAGATTGAAACCTTGGAAAATGCTGCGCGAGCTGCTGACGAATATTCTTTGACACATAAAGTTCCTTTTGTTAACAAGACTTCTACTCAACAATTTAATGGCAGAAAAGTATTTCCGCCTAATTCAAGCCCTTCTAAAACTCAAACTAACACAACTTTCAAAAATCAGACTTCAGAGAAGTTTGATTCTAGATCCTTGTTTCCTCCGACGTGTAACTTTTGCAAGAAAAAAGGACACGTTATTTCTGATTGCTACAAATTAAAAAATAGGCAACATAATCAAGACAGACCTGTTCCAAATGCTCTTATTTACAAGAGGTCAGGGTCACAGTCATGTATTGAAAGCAATACATTTGTTGGGTCTAATAAATCCCAATCTGATTTTGATATGGAGAATTATAAACCATTCATATCGAAGGGTTCTATATCACTCTTGGGTGATTCAGCCAATCCCACCCCTATTAAAATTTTAAGGGACACAGAAACTTCTCAGAGTCTTTTATTGTCAGGTATTTTGCCATTTTCTGAGAAGTCTTCTTCTAATGAAAGTGTTCTTATTCAGGGAGCAGAGTGCGGCGTTGTTAATGTTCCTCTCCATTGTGTAAATTTGTCATCAGACTTTGTATCAGGACCTGTGACAATCGGAACGGTCTCGGTTTTACCTGTTGAGGGAATAGATTTATTGCTAGGCAACGACTTAGCTGGGTACAAGGTTGTGGTTAATTCATTTGTAACTGACAAGCCTAATTTGGATCAGAAAGTTGATCCAATTGAAAAAGAAATCCCTGATATATTTCAAGCTTGTACAGTTACTAGAGCTATGGCAAAGAAAGCTCTTGAGAATGAAGTTGAAACGGGCAGTATTCCCTTGGCTGACATATGTATAGGTCAGACTTTTGATGAGGTCACATTTACTTCTTGTTTAGATCAATCAGAAAGTAATGATCATAGTGATCCTCTTTTGACAACTCATTCTCTTTATTCTAACCAGGGTGATGATTTTGAGAATGATGTTACAGAAGGCAGCATTCCTTCAACTGACCCTTGTATAGGTCAAGTTTTTGATGAGGTCACTCTTATTTTTGGTTTAGATCAATCAGAAGGTATTGATCATAGTGATCCTCTTTTAACAACTCATTCTCTTAATCAGGGTGATAAACGACAGTCACTTGTATTCGAACAGGAAAAAGATCATGAGATCTCCTGTTTGGTTCAAAGGGTCATAAATCAGACTGAAGTCACTGAAGTTCCTGTCTGTTATTTCATTAAAAATGGAATTCTTATGAGAAAATGGAGACCTCCCGAGGTACCTGTTGGTGATGAGTGGTCAGTGAACTATCAAATAGTAGTTCCAGAACCTTACAGACAGGAAATACTTAATCTGGCCCATGAAACTCCTTTGGCTGGTCATTTAGGGATTAATAAAACGTATCACAAGATCTTAACTCACTTCTGTTGGCCAAAAATCAAAAGTGATGTTGCCAAATACTGTAGATCTTGTCATACTTGTCAAATGGTAGGAAAAACCAATCAGAAGATACGTAAGGCTCATCTGCAACCTATTCCTGCCTTTGATAAATCATTTGGTAGAATTATGGTAGATTGTGTAGATCCCTTACCTAAGACCAAGTCAGGTAACCAATACCTGTTGACCATAATGTGTGCGTCAACAAGGTTTCCAGAGACCAGAGATGATCATTTTTATAAGACGTTGAATTGGACTTTATTAAAACTACAGTAAAAACTTTGATAAAGTTTTTTACTCAGTATGACCTTCCCGAATCTATTCAGTTTGATCAAGGTTCAAACTTCATGTCTGGAATTTTCCAGCAAGTTATGAATGAATGCCCAATTCAGCAATTCAACTTAAAAATGAAACTATGGTTTGAAAGAACTACAAGGGAGAGAACTTTTGAGTCTGATAATGGAGTTGTGTTACTCTTGTTCATTCTTCTTACTTTTCTCCAAATTAGATATTACGGCCCTTACAAAGTTAAGAAGAAAATGAATTAGTTAAATTATAGTATTAGTGCTCCTGGAATCTAAATTAATTATAGGAGTACCAGTATATTGAAAGAGATAGCCATGTTAAATATGTAATTAATTTAGTGGTACCTGTCCCACATAGTGAAGAAATAGCATCAGGATTCAACTGATATTGGAGCGACGAATTGTTGAAATTCAAAAATTATGAAAAATCTAGACCAGAAACTTTTACATTTGCAAGTACAAGAAAGAAATGAACTGAAAGTTATTATTATTATATGAGCACTTATGTCCAGATATTCTTACAAGGACAAACACAATTTTCATGACTTTGAAATTGAAAATTCCAAACAGCATCCATGCTGGACGAGTCCACTCAAACAGGAATTCTTGAAAAAGGAAATTCAATATTTGCTGGAGAATGATTTTATCAAGCCCAGTAAAAGTGATTGGAGTTCACCATGCATACTTGTTTCAAAACCAAATAAAACTTTCCGTATGTGTACTGATAATAGGAAGGTGAACAGAGTGACAAAAACAGATTCATTCCCATTACCAAGAATTAATAATTGTATTGATAAATTGGGAATGCCAGGTATGTCACCAAATTTGGACCTTCTGAAAGGATTTTGGAAGATTCCACTATGGAAAGAGCAAAGGAAATGTCAATATTGTGACTCCAAATGGACTCGACCAATATAAAGAAAGTCCAATTCAACGTCTTATAAAAATGATCATCTCTGGTCTAGAAAATTGTGACGTCATCATCTACAACGACACCTAAAGAGAACATCTAGCAACAATTAGAAAAAATTTTGACAGACTCACTAATGCATGTCTGACTGTTAATTTATTTAAAAGTGAGTTCTGCCCTGCTAGAGTGGTTTTCTTAGGACATTTTGTGGGACATGGACAAGTTAAAAGGTTGAGGCTATTTCTTGATAATATAATTGCAGACGTTTCTCCTGTGTATAACAATTTATTATATTGTGTAATTTATACTAGTTCTTTTAACATCAGATGTAAAATGTTTGTGATAAAAAGAAAGTTTTATCATATAAACATTTCTTTTCATTTTATGGGGGAAGGGTGTTACGGCAATTGGATTTAAATCATTTATTTTTTAAGTGTTTAATCCAAATTTGTCATTTAGGGTTTAATATTCATTAATTTTGAGATTTTTTCTAGAAAATTCAGGCTGACCTAGACTCAGCTGTAAATAGGCTGACCTTGGCTTGTTTACCTCATTGTCTGACCTTACTTCAGATTGATAAACAGGCCTTTAAAACTATTGGTTAATTTCAAGGACAACTTTGTTTTTAGTTAGGAAATATCTAGCGTACGTGATTTAGTGAAGACAGATTCTTTCTGTGACCTTCCATGAACTTCTATTTCTAGAAAATCACGCGGTCACTTGTTTACTTAAGAAAACAAGTATAAGAACTGTTGTTTGGGATAGAACAATTCAGTAGAATCTCTGGGCTTTAAGATATTAGTTGTGTATTTTCTATTTGAGTTTAATTTTAATTATCTTGTTCTGGACTTTGTGTCACTTCATTGAAGAAAGAGGATTTATTATCTATTTGGAGGAGAAAACATGTGCTCATAATTCATTTGGATGATAATTAAACAAGAACTGCATCACGTGACATTGTCAGCCATTTTGGATTACATCGTCAAGATTCGAACCTGGAACTATTAGAACATTTATTTATCAGGACTCTTACAATTCCATTAGTGGATTATTTTTGTGAATTCTATATTGGATTAATGTTGGATTTGATTCTCTAAAACTGTAAGTTTATTTACTTTATGAAAATAATTGTACTTAATAAATTCATTGTTCAATTTATACAAGCTTGTTAGTTTTCACTCTTTCTGTGTTGCTGCTTATTCGAGCCTAAGCACGTAACACCTTTTATCCACTTTTTATAACATGGACCTTTTTATCTACGTTTTACAACATGGACCTTTTTATCCACTTTTTATAACATGGAACTTTTCATCCACTTTTTATAACATAGACTCTTTTATTCACTTTTTATAACATGGATCTTTTTATCCACTTTTTATAACATGGACTCTTTTATCCACTTTTTATAACATGGACTCTTTTATCCACTTATTATAATATGGACCTTTTTATCAACTTTTCACGAGGTACACTATGTGACTCATTCACTGTCTAATCATCCAAACACGTTCTCAAAGCAATCTGCGGTCTACATATAGCAGAGTGGCGACGCCGATCCTTTAGCTTTAAATAGCAGATTATGACATTTTCTTATAGCAATCACGTGATGTGATGTCATGGTCGTTTAACTCGACTCTTGAAATTTCTAATAGTGGGTTTCCGCTGAAGATGTCACTAAGAAAACAAGCTTAAGATGGCTGATGTCTAATGTAGGCATCAAAAAGTGCTTCCATGCGGGCTTTGTATAGGCGTCCAAACATGGATGTATGCAAATACGATAGCGTTTGCAAGAGAATGTGATCAGGGCCGACAAGTGTGTGTGTGTGTGTGTGTGTGTGTGTGTGTGTGAAAAAGGGGGGGGCACACCGGATATATTTTTAATTTTAAATAATAACAAAAAAGTTATAGGAGAGGCTCGTGTGTTTCTTACTCGAGGGACCGTGATCGCTTTATATGGCCCCGAATGTGGTCGAGATGTCCAAAAGTCCTTATATAAGGTGATGTTGTTATTGTTGTTGTTGATGAGGGTTTAACGCCATTTTTCAGCACACGATAGGCTTTACATGGCAGCCAGTATTAGTGGTGGAGGAATAACCCGTGAGAAAACCCCGAAAAGAACCACCGACCCACGAGAAGCTGCTGGCAAGCTTTCTCACATGCCCACATTGGCTGAATCTGAGCCTCGAACACACGCCGACAGACGTGAGATGGCAGCGATCCGTAACAAACAGCGCTTTAGACCACTCGGACACTCGGACATTCGGAGCCACTTATGTGATGTCAAGATTTATTTAAACCAGCCACAGGCCCGCACCTAGGAAATTCTGGGCCCCAGGCAGATGAGAGTTCGGGCCCCTTTCGTGTTTTAAATATGTGCGTATATGTGCCTATCTAGCTCAGGTCCCTGACAAGTGCCATGGTTACCCCTCCCCCCCCCCCCCCCCCAGGTGCGGGCCTGCGGCAGCCAGCATTTTGCGAATGAGTATGCACCGATAAACCGAAGCGCTAGATTGAAAGAGAGTAATGGATCAAACACAGACCGCAATTTCTCAAATTTCTTTCCTTCGTCTTTTTCTCCATACAAAGACGTTTTCCATGGGCTTTCTGGGGGTGAGGGTGGGGTTCTTAATCACAGGAATGTTCTTGGGTGATAGAAAGAAGTCTAAAATCGACGGTGACGAATAATTCCAGTGGCGTAACGCCACAGAATTGAGTGTAATGTCCATGTTTTATATATAAAAGAATATTTACGCAGATTCCGTTCTCGCGTACAACGTTGCCTGAGGGATTTTGATTTTTTTTTTTAGCTGTTTCAAAATGCTGAGTTCGGTATACTCAATACTGCACGAGTAAATTAGAAATTACCTTAAGATCTCACCATAAATATATTACGTATAAAGTCTGTATTATTACAACAATGAGAGTTGTCAGAATGCTGTCCAATTTACAGACGACTTCCTGATCAAACCAAAAGCATATAAGATAAACTGCCAATCATATTTGTATTTAAGTTCCAAACGTTGGTCATTGTTTGATTATTCGTTGAATATGACGTTCTAATTATTTCATGTTAGGAACAATATCATTTCCTTATATCAATTGTTTAACCCTTCTGGCATCATTTTCTTAAATATAAGTTGAATTTTTACGCGAACGATTTTTGTCAGATTCGTTTATTGTTAAAGTACATTATAAAAAATATTTCACTCACAAAATTTCTTTCGGTGTCTTCTGTAAAATCAAATCCCAAACCGACCTCAGCCTGTTTATTCTAAAACAGTTAAAGGAAAAGGGAACTTACAGTTAAAGTTGTGGTTATATTACTCATTTTGATACATATGATAAATTAAATAGTAGTTTGGGGTGACCCAGTTGCACTGAAAAAAATATACAGTACATTATAGGGTAAGAATTGCGTGAGTGTTCCGATATGCATATTTGTCGAGTGGAAACGAGGCCGAATAAACGTGACGTCACAGGATCTTAGCAGCTATCGGCTTAGCGTTATGTTGATCCACTAGTGCTTGAGAGTAGGCAGATTATTAGTCTTTATATTAGAGTTTATTTTCCAAGAATCTTCCAAAATGCCCCTCTGTGCAGCGTTTGGATGCAACAACAATTCGACTAGTACATTTTTCCGATTTCCGAAAGACAAAATCCGACGAACGGCTTGGATCTATTACTGTCGCCATGACCCCGTGAGAACTTTGAGCCGGTAACTCATAGACTTTGCAGTCTTCATTTTTCAAACGATCAGTATAAAAGTTGACCCAGAAAGATGTGCAGAATTGGGATATTTAAATGATAGTCGAGGCTGAGGCCGACAGCAGTACCAGATATTATTCTAACCCTACGACTGGGGTAAGATATACCGACAGATCCGAGTGGTTCACAACTGTCAAACCGAAACTAGCAAGAAGAGCCTATCACAAACTGCGGAATGCAGAGGTAAATAAATATGTTGTATGCACTCTAATTTCTATCAATGTCGTGAGCATAATGAAATTGAAGTATTTAAACAATAATACCTACATAAAATTGAGCTTTATTCATCTCAGATTCTCAAACATTATCACACCCCACCCCACCCCAAGTGCTGCAGAAATTGAATAATTGCGTATACTACTGTATATATTTCTGGAAAATATTTATCTCGGAAAGAGTTGTTCATGACACTAACGTTAGAGTAACACTAATGTGTATTTAAAATATAGTGGAATACATAATTTCATGTTTTTCACTACTGGTATCACCCTAGAAATATGAGCCTTAGGCTATGACATAGGATAAATACTTCTTTGTGCCTCCCCCTCAACTTCCTTTTCCCCTTTAGTGCGGCCATCATTGTAATTAATCAGTTGTTGTCATGTGACTACTCAAATGTTTCAAAGATACTGCAAATGCTTTTTCTTGTCAATAATAATTGTGTTTTTTTTCCTTCAGGTTCTACATCAAGCAATGCAAAGTTACAATGCAAATTATGTGCTTGATACACCTGCAAGTGCATGTGCCCTGGTTGAGTTCGATGATGCTGAACTCGGCATACAATTGTTTGTACCAATTCCTCAGGCCCAACCACAAAAAATAAAACAAAGTGTGAAGTTCAGGCTAAATTTGATCCCACAAGGACTCACAAAATTCAGGTTCGAGCTGCAAGATCAATAGCAATTCAGTCCAAGCTCCTAAAACCAAGAGAGGATTCAGATAATGAAAATGAACCAAGTAGTGAGGATGACATTGACCCTGATACACACCATGATTCAGAATATGAACCACATTCAGATACTGATGATGGAGAGGATAGTGACTTTAAAGATATGCATATGAACTTTAAGCTTGATAAGATATAAAACCAGAAGATCAGCAACATGTTTTGGTGTTCGAATCTACTTTGGCAGAATTGTTGAATGTATGTAGATCATGTTGTTTGCCCTCCCAGACATTATAGTCTGTACTTTGATAATACAGCTGTATTCAATTTTATCAAGTTGAACTATTTCAAGATAATGCATTAGATTAATTAAATCTTAGCACAAGTAATTGTTAGGTTACTGGGAAGTCGACTTGTTCTTTTGAAATTGTCAGAGATACGTATTTAGACTGCTCAGCAAATTTTAATATCCGCAAAGGCTAGCCAATGCAACCTGCCTTTTGTATCCTTGAAAGTGCTCCCTCATAGCGATACAAAAGCTATTGTTGGGCTGGTGCCTTGAGCATAAGTATAGTGTGCTTAATGGGTAATCCAGCACTGCAAGTAATTAGAAGAAATAAAGTAATATATAGTAAAATCTGAACTAGAAATAAAATAATTAAATACATGTGTAGTTCATGAAATAAATTTTTATTAAAGTTCATTATGTTGGGACACAGGTTAATATCAATCATTAAGAAAATATAAAAGTTCAAAATGAAAAATAAGTTTATTGATTTCATATCTTGGTGCATCTTGCCTGCACACACAGAGGCATACATGTTCATGAAAGGGGAATCTCGGTATCCGCCACCGCTCACAGCATCATACCATACAAACAATTTTCAAAAAGATGAACTCATCATAAAGCAAAAATCATGCTTTTTGAAATCCAATAATTTTTATGGTGCAGCATATTTGAAGCCAACATATTCCTCTAAGGAAAAAGATTCTTTTAGTTTTGACAAAACACAGGATGGAAGCACTTTATGGCTGTGTCTGCCTAGTCGATTCCAAATCCATTTGACAAAACGTAGATATGCTATATGCCTTTATGTTCTGAAAATAAATATAGAATACATGTAAGAGTAAATTCGAACAAGAGTCAAGATATTTCATCTTTCGTAAATTATGCTGAATTGTACTTTTAGTACTTAGGGTGAATTATGTTTGATATATTTATCTTGTTATCACATTATTAATCTTCTTTGAATACATATACATACATGTGAAATGACCCATATCATTATAAAATAGTTCTATTCCTTTGTTGTTTGTTTACTGTGTTCGTGAAGACTTTTTAAACCTAGTTGATAAACAAAAAATGTATAAATCATTGTCAACATAAGTATTTATTAGAATTTATACCAAACCTGCTATTCCTTTCTCAAAACAAGCAGTTTTATTTATCGAGGCTATATATTGTTAAAAAAGTTTAGATATCACCCCAAAGAAAAACAAGAAAAAAGGGTAGTCTTAAAAGAGAAAACTACATTTTCTTCTTAAAAAAAACTGCATTCTTTTCATAAGTTCAAGACCATCACAGCTTGATCATAATGGAATGCATCCTTCTGCAATAAATGTTGCCTCCATGAGTTGCAATATGAAAACACTTTGAAGAAAATCTTGCAAATTGTTTGTTTTGTAAAATGTATAGGAAAATCTTATATAAAAATATCAACAGGAATTTTGAAGAAATTTATGAAAGATTGGAAAAATTACTTGTGTAATTGGTTCATTACCATCCAAAGGTCCATGATGTTCCCGGTATTCAAACAGGGATACTTCCAGCATGTGTCTGTTTAAGCAGTTTGCAATGAAACTTTCATGGAGGGTTATACATGTCAGGTCACCCTTCTTTTTCTCAATCATCTCCACCTTTTGACAGCATAAGGGCTCAATTACCAAGTGAATCATTTGGCAATATCTACAATCACACCTGTAAGGAAAGAGCACAGCATAATTTTGGCCATTCAAGAATGTTTAAAAATCACTTTCAACATTTTGTAAGCATTCAAATGGAAAGATGTGGATTAGAAATAGCATGTTGATTTTGCATTTGAAATAAAGTTTGACAAAACAACATTCCTCAGTGCATGTATGTTGCCCTGCAAAGTTTAGAGTAAGCACTGTCAAGTCCATGTGATATTATGAGTCAAATTGTATTTAATAGATTAATATTCAGTGTAACTTGTGATAACATTGAACCTGGGATTATAATGTTTATAGATGGCAGAAGGAGTTAATCGTTGGTGTGTACTGACATTCATTTGCATAGTCCTGTATTCTGCATGGGCTTTTGTCCTTTATTTGAAAAAGAAAACATATATTTCACTGTGTGAAGGAGTAAATGTAGTTGAAGTTCAAAATAATGAACAACAAAAAAAAGTATGTGTGTTTACAGTGTACTGCATGTCACTATTCCACTAGAATAAGTGTTCTGCAACAATGCAGCAATTATAAATTTACAAAATATGTGGCTTTCATTGCTTTAAAAATTATGAAAACATTGCTAATTAATATTTTTAAAAATGTTTAACTTAGCAAGACATAAAGACAAAAATACAGCTTTACGAGCATCTGCTTTGATAACTCGCAGTATCGGTAATCTTTAAAAGTTTCAGGCAATCGAGGGACGATTATCGAAATTTGGGTGCACCAAAGCTTGCATATTTATACACAGGAGTTGGCAAAGTTTCAGTTTCAGTTAGTGAAATGTAACGTGCGTTCTGCTCATTTTTATATATACAGTATATGAAATGCCTGCTACAAGTATAAATCGGTACAAACCATTGTGTTTTCTCGAGTCGTCCTTCTTCATTCTGCAAACTATCCTCATCTTTCTGACAGTGACATTCGAAGAACATAACGCCGTTGTCATCACTACATTCTTCGTTGTTAAGTCTTCAAACGTGGCTCAAGCTGATACGGTAAATTGTTCACGCTTACAGAGAAGTATGGGAAATCGTTCTCGCAATTTTCCATGATGCAAATGGGAAAGAAATTATCTGAATCATGCTAGCAACCATTGGAGTATGCTATGTTTACTGTTAGCAATAGATCCTGTGACGTCACTACCGACCACGTGATACGTATCTCATTAACTCTCGGGCACTTGTGCGGATAGCCTAAATATTTCCTTTTAATTACTAAACGGAGCGAGAACGGTGTACGGGAATAAGATAAAGTATAATTTTGAACGACAGGCAATCAGATAATATAAAATCATCTTGTAGGTTCCCTATTCCTTTAACTGATAGGTGCGTCGGTTTGATTATATGCATAGAATAATGCATTCATTTTATTTTTAAAAAATGTGTCAAAATTTTAAATCTGTTCAAAGAAGATCTTTTTTGGTTGATACAAATCTCAGAATATAATCTTACATCGGTGGCTTTTATTTTTTTAAGGCAACATAAGCATTCTAAAATTGTGTGGACAAAATCTAAGACAGTAAGGAAAAGAGAATAAGATACTGCATTCTTTTTCAAGTTGTATTGGGGGTCCCGAGTCGCCGATTTTTCTAAAGCCCTCTCCGTTACGGATCGCTACCATCTCACCTCTGTCTGCGTGTGTTCGAGTCTCAGATTCGGCTACTGTGGGTATGTGAGAAAGCTTGCCAGCAGCTGCTCGTGGGTCGGTGGTTCTTTCCGGGGGTTTTCACAGGTTCTTCCTCCACCATTAATACTGGCCGCCATTAATAGCCTATCGTGTGCTGAAAAATGGCGCTAAACCCTACAACAACTACAACAACAAGTTGTATTCAATTAGTTTTTTCATCTTGCATGTATAATAAACAAGATAGATGTGTCAGCGAAACATTGCGTTAATGATCAGTAGTAAATCATTTTGACATCTTTCTGTGTGTGTGTGATAAGGATTTTTAACGTAGCTTTAACAATTTTTCAGTCATATCGCTACGATGTCTGCAGTGAGGCAGTTAATAGTGATGTCTAGCACTGGGACATCATGCCGCAGACATGTAGCATGATGCCCCCCTCCCCCCGTCACATTATCCTGACACCAGGCCGACCAGTTCTAACACTAACCTCTTAATGCTGAGCGCCAAGCAAGGCAGCTATTAGTACCATGTTTGTAAGTCTTTGGTATGATTTGAACCCGATACCTCCCGCATCCGAGTTGGACGCTCTAACCACTAGACCCATAGAGAGGTATGTAATATAGTTAATTGACTTATGCAAATGAATTAATTATTAGGAACCATACAATATGAGTATTACTCCCTCTTAAGGTAGTGTACAATAGACCAAACCCACATCCTCTCGCTTCTGCGGCGGACGCTCTAACCACTAGGCCACCGGAGCGGTTGACAGCTTTCTGTCGCTCATTCATAAATACTATCTACTCTTGTCAAATGCCTTCTGCGCTTACATTTTTTTTATTGATGTCTACCTTTTCTGTTCAATATGTGTAATCAATAAAGGATTGACAAGTATTTGTAATTATTGACAATCTATCCACACATCATAAATCACCACTCTCCACGCTGAAATGAGCTTTTCTCATTGCAAACGGATTCACATCAGATTTACACTGTCATACGTAAAGATTTGACAACGGCCTCTTAGGGACTTTTTCTGGTGACTAATGTTATTACATAATCGCTAATTTTATGAGTCAAGTCTTATAGCTTCGCGTTTGAAAGACTGGGCAATATAGCTGAAGATCATCAATGTTTGCAATCGAATTCATTCACTTTCAAATTTCTGAAAACTAAATTTCCATTTCGATTTAAAGGTCACCAGAACATGACCAGTATGTAGTCACTTTCAGATCATCAATTAAGACAGTGGAAATCAGATGGTAACATGAGTCTATGCGTAACAAAGGGGCAGTCTGGTGTATCTCACATCAGGCCATTTTGAAGCCTACTACCAACACCGAATAAACACGTTCCTTAAATATATACTGAAATAAATTTTATATTAGTCTTATTTAATACCATAACTACTGCACATCATATAGACATACACATAAATATCATTTATTTTTTTATCCGATATTTTCATTTGGATCAACCACCATAAAATATAGTTTAACTGATGATTACTACTTTCGTTTTCAGCCATATAGTTTGTTGTTGTAATTTTTTTGCATTTTATTTCTTCATAAGTACGTTACTACTATATTTGAAAAAAAAAAAGCACGGGTCGTAGTAAATAAGATATGGCATAGCAAGCCTTAAACAAAAACAACCCCGAATTACCACGAGAATCTCGTAATATCTGCTAATGTGGACAAGTTACGGTAAGCGTAAATATTCTAATAGCATTTACCTGAAAAACATGGCTGTACTTAGAATATTTTAACTACAGTCATCGTTATGCCTTTGATAAATAGTTTTCATTTGCTGCATTGTAAGGTATAGGGGGTTTCACGGTTACTAGCTCACCAGAGGGCGTATCGGTGCAGCTCACTTCCGGATAGTTCAATAATTAGAGATGGCAGACGTAGATCAAGAAAATTTGACAAACCGCTCAAATTTTGCAAACAGGATCGATATCTCACTATCTTAAAATGAAATTCTCTCAATATTTGATAAATTGTTATTACATCTTTAATTTTTTTTTCACTAACTTGCGCTGCAGCCAGCTTTTAAATAAATGTTTTCTGCCCGTTTTAGATCTTCATTATTTTTCCATTACTACAATATGTACTAGTTTGTGTTATTTGATTGTGCAAAAGTGTATCGCTGCGTAAAAGGTTCTTGCAATTTATCTCGCTTAAAGAATATTGAAAAGATGTTGTTTTTTTTACAGGTTTAATCATAGCAGTAAATTTATGTTGAACGACAACAAAAAAGTTCTAACTTTTTAAAGTTCTTTTATTATTGATTTAGACTGTTGCATTTCTATTAATGTTAATTAGATTTTAAATGAAATAACTTGACTTTCTTTCAAAATGCACAAATGTCGTCCGTGCTTGAACAGACAGGCGCACGTACGAGTCTCCTTGATGATTATTCTAATTTTATTTCCTGGAACGGATGGAAATTTTAGAGTATATAATGTGGAGAAATATATATATGTTAGACCCATTATGCATGTAAAGGACATTTGTGGTTCTCACCTATCTGTCTGTCTTTCTATATGTATGTCTATCACATTTCATCTGGTGCATTGGGTATGTATATCCTCGAATGAATGTGTTTGCATACGTATATTACATAAAATAGTTTTCATTTGCTGCATTGTAAGGTATAGGATCGGATTGTTGCCTCAACACACAGATTCTCTTTAGTGAGACTCCTTAACGAGAAGATATAAACTGTATCATTAAATGTCGATTATGATAATGGAATAGGTCATCAGAACATGAGCCATAATCGGTCGTTGTCAGATCTTCAGCAGGACAGTCAAGATCTAATTTTAAACATTTTAATCAGACTGGTCCGTGTTAAAACCCCGTCAACGAAGTATGGATGCTATTGGTAGTACAAGTGCCGGTCTTGTCAGCTGACACAACCCAAACGTTTCACCTAACCGATGCCACTAGAATTAGGAAAATGGCGCAGTTTGTTTCTGCATACCATGTCCTGCATATGTTATCATTGCAATAAACCATATTGTATCAGCTATCGCACGTCGCAGATCGACCTGTTTAGCTATTCGTGTTTCAAGCCGGAAACTGTAACATGTATATAGAAAAGTCGTTATTAACCTTTCAGGGGTCGACATTAGGTTAGCATTAGGTTAGCATTGTTACTCTCGCAATCAATAGAATGCATTATCCTCCCCCCCCAAAAAAAAAAAAAAAAAAACTGCCAAAACAAACAAAACAACACAAACTTGGATTGTAAATTGATAAATATTAAAGTTAATCTCAGCGGCCTACTCAAAACAGCATGGCCAACCAGTCTTATTAGGTCGCTACCCATGGGTTACGAAAAAATTGATACAGAGTGTTGTGTCGGGTCAGTAATTATTACTGTACAGCTACCTGGTTATATACTTTAACTAAATGTACCGTTATTTCATTGCAGGGATCCACGATCCATTTGTAAACGACCTTCATAAATCGGAAGGAGTAAGATGTTTTTATTCATCAAAATTAATTTCCGTATCGTTTTGGAAAACTAATTACATTTCACCTGCTGCTTATTAACTGATATTGGGTCAGAATCATAGCATAGAGTTTACAAATTTCAGGGCTACAACTAAAGAAGGTTATATCGGATACTTTACACTGGGTTATCTCCCTTATACCCCCACTATGTCAGCACTACATGTTTTCAAAGGTTAATTATAACTCTTTTGAACGTTGAGTCTAAATGTATATGATCATAACTATATAAGTTAAATTATGTTTTAACAATGTGTTTAAGACATGACAGTAGAAAAGTCCAGCAGTAAGAAGGTGCTCATATTTCATATTTTGGAATTTAAAAAAACAAAACAATGTAATTTTAAAATAGTGATGTCTCGTGTGCAGTGCAAAAATGTGATACTGATTAAGTGATGGTGCCCAATGCAAATTTTGTTGTTGTTGCCACAATGCGATAAATTCATTTAAGAAGGACGAGGTTCGATGGCATTATATGTTAAAAAAAATATTCATTACCTATCCACAACACACACACGTACTCACACACACACACACCCTAAGGACTGATATCTTGTAAAATATACATCCACGAGAGGCAATACTGAATAATGGACGAAGAGTCTAGAACGGGGACCGGCTTGTGTGTGAAACAATATCCATTACTGGGCATATGTAAATGAAATTGAGAACTTTTTTCATCGGACATAATGTAAGCCTTCCCAGCAAACATATGACGTTGAATAGACGTTGAAAAGACGTTGTACCATGACGTTGAATAACCGTTGAATTTTGGTTGTAAATAAAAGTTTTTTAGACGTCATTTTATGACGTTGATTCAACGTCATGTTACAAACCAAAATTCAACCCTTTTTCAACCAAAATCCAACCATTCTACAACCACTTTGCAACTAAAATTCAACCACTTTGCAACCAAAATTCAACCACTTTGCAACCAAAATTCAACCACTTTGCAACCAAAATACAACCACTTTGCAACCAAAATTCAACCACTTTGCAACCAAAATACAACTGGCGTGCAACTCAAATACAGACTGTGCAAATATTAGTTTCAAATATTTGCACTGGTATATTCAAACCTGTTCCTTTGAATTGACAAAACAAAGATAAAATTTCCATTCAAAATAAATTTATTCTATAAGCAAACACGTACATAATACAAGTCAGAAGATATTCAAAAGATAGTATAATTGTCAAATTTATACAACATAATATTCTTATGCTCTGAAAGAAACATGTTAGCAAGGCAAGAAACAGAAATCATTTTTAGCTGGAGGATCTTCCCTTACCAAAGTTACCATAAGCTGCGTCACGGGAAAAGGGACCTCAAGACGACAAGAAACCCATCGTTAAATTGTTGCTCGTGAAAATATTTTTAGGTTTATACCTTATTTGTTTTAAGAAGAAAGTGAAGATAAGATAAGATAAAATGATACATTTTTGGAAAGGTATTTCAAAGCTGTATACATATATAATAAAAATGATTATTTACCTAATGGCTAGAAAAAGATATAGCTATTTAAAGAAAAATAATATTTTTCCAATCTCCAATTTTTGAAAAAGGCTTACAGCTACAGGTACCCCCCTACACTCAAACTTTTTACTGCGTTTTATACACCTTTCCCAACTTGAGGGAACCCTGTCTCAGATTTTTGATATAGGTCTTTATTTATTTTTATGACAATTTAGGAGGGTATTCCCCTGTCACTTCACATAAAAAAGGCAATAAAATTAAACTAAAGACATATATCAAAAATCCTCAAGTAGGGAATCAATGGTGTATAAAATGCAGTAAAATTTTTGTGTGTAGGTTGTTTCCCGAAGCAGTTAGCTTTTTTTTTAAATTAGAGGTTGGGAAATAATATGTTTCTATAATGACCTACAGTCTTCGAAATTAGCATTTTCAATTTACCCGCCTGAAAATTGGTATATACATGGAAATCATATGAATAAAGAAGATAAAATGTCTATTTTTATTTGAAGTTTCATGCAGTAAAATCCCTTTAGTATTGTTGGAGTTATTCAAGGAAACTGTATTTTATAAAGGGAGGTAATTTGATAATATTGGAGGTAATATTGGAGGTAAGGCTCTTCCAGATAGTGGGTGTATCATGTCATATTATGGCAGGATGAATCATTTCAAAATCCCTTGATAATTGCAAAAAGTAATGAAACCTAGAGCAAATTGTAAGTTTAAGTCACAAATGACGCTTTCAACAAAGACCATGTCAAGCAAGATATTCATCAACATTTACATAGATCTATATACATCTATATACAAGCTTCACAACTAACATCTGCAATTAATCAGTATTTGTACTTTTTCTTGCGAAAGTATATAAGTCCCTTAATTCTCAAAACCAGTGCTCTGTAAATTAATTGCACTGTTTAATATAAAGCAAGTCCATGAATGTATGTCATCAGAATAAGATTTAGTCCCTCTGGCCGTCTCTAGATTTTCTTCCAGCCCCACCTCGTCTGTCCGGGGCATACTTGAGGACAGACGCAACAGCTAGCTTTACTTCTTGCTCTGATGCTGTCGGATTGGATTTCATGGTACTAGCTGAAAAGGTTCAAAATGAAAGAAACTACTTTATGCCATATTGGATATATTACGGGTCACAATTGTTAATTTGTTTTGAATGTTGAGAGATCATGGTGTTAACCTCAAAGAATACCTGAAATACTTGAAAAACAATTACTTGAACAACATTTCTATTTAAAAAATAAATGGCCTTACAATATGAACAAAATCTAAAATGTTACTAAAATACAAAACAATAAGTAACACAAGAGTGATGCACTGTGATTTGACACCAAGGTAGAACCACCAACCTTCTATAAGCGACTAAAAGCCAGCAGGAACCGATTAATGGCTTCCCACTTGAAGGACTGCAAGCCCAGAGCGAGGTTTGAACCTGCAGTAGTAAGGGGCAAGTGATCTCAATTCAGAGACTTTTAACCACAAGGTATGCTGGGGGCATTGTATGCTTTGGTCAACATAAAAAATAATCACTGAATAGGTAATAACATTACAGAAATAAAGAGAATCTACTTACCTTGAACAACATCAAATAAGGCAGTCGACTTAAACGCCCGCTTCCCATTGTTCCCATTCATATTGAAACCTGACATCACTTCGTTTGTCATCAACCTGAAAACAGTTGCAACAATCGATTTAGTATAAATATGTGGAATAACTTGCTTGATGACAATTTTACGTCTTGTCTAAATTGTGTGGTGTTATAACAGGATGGAAAGTGTGTGTTTGATAACAGAGCACAATAATTATTTATCTATACAAGCAGAAACCGTCAAAAACAATATCTTTATGAACCCAAACCACCAACATGATAACATCTATTATTTATAAAAAATAGTCATGTCATAAACAAAATATAATGTTCATACTTACTTGAGCAGAATCCTTTTTACTGTATCTCTTACAGAGGCACCACCAACCTTGGACATTGTTTGAACCTGTTATATTAAGTAGAAATAGAAGAATTTGATATTTATCCAGTGTGTCTATGTCATTTTTAGATGTTACACAAACACGGCAGAATCAGAAATGAGGATATATAAAACAATTTTCTAGCTTCCAAGTATAATAAATATCATACATTAGTCATCTACAATTTTGAAAATCGAGCGTCAGTCAATTTATGTCAGCATGACATTTTCGCCAACGTCTCAAATAAGCCATTTTTCTAAATTTAAAATGAACAAGCAAATTCGTTGAATTGATATCCCCCCCCAAATAAATATTGTTTATTGATGGGTTCAGAACTAATGGAAAAGTGCATTTGAAGGGCTGTGCCTTTTCTCACTAGTAGTGATCTATACACCTGTTAAGTTTCATGTTGAAATCTATTATAGTTTCTGAGATATAGCCCTGACAATTTACAACATACAAAAGGAACAAAGGGCAATAACTCTAAACTAGGAAAGTGTACGGTTAAGGTTCTTGCACTTTGCACTTCTCCTCAGCAAAATCTATACACCCATGAAGTGCGAAAGAGCTTGGGATGAATGGGCATTTTTGACGACAATTTCTTCCGATACATAATCTTTAATTTCTACCCAAAACACCACGGGGGAAAAGGGTTTGGGACAACTGTTGTACACAAATTTAAGATTTTCCCAAGAAATGGTCATTAATCAACGAGAAAATCGACTTGAAAAAGTGAACTTGACAAAAAGAAGCCGAAGCCGTTCGAAATTGTAAATGGGTCCGGTTAGCGGTACCAGTTATATAAGGAAAAAAATCGCTGTCATTACCTGAAATCGTAGTTTAATGTTGTTTCTTTTTTGATAATTGGAATTTCTCTTCTCAAACCGCCTTTCGAACCGAGCTCGCAAATTTAAATGGCCGACTGGTAGTTTCGCAGCATTAAAAATTGTATGTTTTTGTAGAAAATAAGCTATAAAACAGCAATTAAATGTAAATGGCAGAAAGATAATTTAAATCCTATTCATTCAACATTATATTATAGTCAAATGAGGTATAAAACAATCACTTAAAAAAATTCGAATATTACGTAAAGCGACACCTATCGGTAATATTAAAACTAGAACGCAAGGGACACAATCATGACAGATCTTGTTGCGCTATTTTTAGAACTCCCTACGAAGTTTCCGGGTTTAGGAGAGTGTTTAAAATACATTTTGGCACTTGATGAAATGATTCTAGACATTTCTTCAACATAGGTATTTTATGACCAAAATACAACGTCGTATAGACGTCTTTTCCAAACGTTGTTTAAACGTCGCCATTCTAACGTTGAATCAACGTTTTATTTTGGTTGCCGACGTCGCGACCCAAATTCAACCAATATTCGACATCTATTCAACGTCGGGTGTTTGCTGGGTTAGTTTTTCACACACACACACACACACACACACACACACACACACACAACACCCCTCTAAAAATCTCCAATGCGGAAATCATAAGTAATTAATTTAACCATTAAGAAGCTTCCTTCTTATCATTCAGTTCCAGTGTATTTTACATGCAGGCTAAAGTTAGCGTATTGACAAATCTGATACATACATGTCTTTTTAAAATAGATTATGTACTGTACTGGTCAGAGCTTAAAGAAATGTGTCTTATGCACAATCCCCGGGCTGATGACTTAAATAAACTCACTAGCCCTGACTGAAATTCCACAAACCCGAACAGTTCATACCTGTTAACTCTCAAACCGGAAGCAGAAAGAAAAAACTCCCAATTTTTGGGGTATTTCCTCACCTACATTCCTATCTCGTAATATCGCCTGATTTTTCGCAGTGAACTAACAATTATCACTCAATATGTCTGTCAAATTTCATTTCTCAGAAGAAGAAAAACCATACATAAATAGATATCAAGTGTGCAATCCTCACTTACGACTTGTCGTTTTGCTTGGGGCAAGGGGTAGGGTATCCTCTGGGCTGGCCGGTCATCCACCAGCTTTAACCCGAACTCGACAAGCGAAGTTCTCCCGGGTATTTCCGTAAGCACATCGGAATACCCGGGCAGCAACGGCTCAATCTCTTCCCGCTGTGCCGCAGTCAGCATGGGGTCACACTTCATGTCTGAGGGTGTCTCAGCCCTCGTTAACGGACAGGTCGGGACAGTGTTGGCGCCTTCCGTATCGACTTTGGCGTCCTCGGTGACTATCGACCTTCTCGGTGACGACGTATGGACCTCTCCAGGAAACTTGCTATTTGTTATGTTCTTGGGGCAACAGCAACAACACCTTGTCCTCTATTTAATACTGGCGTGGTTTTACGCGCTTGTTGTAATTCTTCTCCTGACGTGCATTCGCTCGCTTGAGGTTCTCATGTGCGAGTTTTAATACTTCGCCTTGCTTCTCTTTCGGCACGACAACTTTCTTAAAGTGTTCGCTGCCTTTTCTGGCGTTGCGATACGAGATTCCGTTCTTGTACGCGAACTTCACCGCGCCATTCGGAGTTTCTTTCTTTGTTCCTGCTACAGCGTGGATGTGCAACTGCACCAGAGTTGCGTCTTCCTGTTGCAGCTTCCTCGACTCGGCTGGAAGAAAGTTACTCACCGGTGACGATGTAACTTCCATCGGTTTCGCTTTCGTCTGCCGACTCTTGGACCTGGTATCCACAGCACTTACCGGTATCGGTGTGCAGGTTTCGGGGTTCGGTTGTGGCAACACATAACGACATCCCAGTATGACGTCATGTGATAGACCATCCAAGCACGCAGCTTCAATTTTCCCCTTCACGTACGGCGAATTGAGGTCAATGACAGCCACTGGCAAAGAGTCACGTGCGCTGTGCGCATACTGAACTTCGATTACCACCCCCCCACTTCTGTGTAATCCTCAGGCTTAACATATTTCCTGTCGACAAGGGCTGGGACGCTACACCGGTGTTATACAAGATGGTGTCACCTTCTCCGTTGACAGTTGCAGACGCGAGATTTGAGGGTTTGCAACTTACTCCCGGCTCGTAAGCCTTCCTAGCGACGGCATTCACCTGGGTCAGTCTCCCCTTGGGACAGTCCCTGGCTATATGCCCCGGGCGCTTGCAGTTGTAACACGTCGGCGGCCCTTGCCAACCTGCAAATCCCGCTTTCGGGGGTGAGTCCTGTCCAGGTCTATGGGTGGCATCCCTTCCTGTAGATCCCCCTCCGGCCTTCCCGTCGACCTGATGGCTGTGGACAGCTGGCTCTACTTCAAGCACCCGGCGCAACTCAATGGGTCGGGGTCTGTCCGCAACCCCGGAACCTCCACTTTACGAGTGCGCCTGTACGTATCGCTTCGCCATGCTAGCGATCTCTTCGAGCATCCGGTGCTCGCTCTCTCTCTCTCTCTCTCTCTCTCTCTCTCTCTCTCTCTCTCTCTGCTAGAAAGACTGTCATCTCGCGACGGTAAGTACTCAGGACATGTTCTTTAAGTGTAACCTCGCGTAGCCCGTCGTACGATCGATCGACTTCGGCCATCTTCATCCACTTTTCAAATACCCCTCGAACACGTTTGTGGAATTGAGAGTGGGTTTCCGTTGCCTTTTTCGTCGAGTCCCGAAAAAGTTTACGGTACGTTTCGGCGGTTAGCCGATAATGGCAAAGAAAGGCCTTCTTGAGCGCATTATAATCGTCAGCATTGTCTGCAGCGAAGCCGTGGTAGACTTCACCAGTTACGCCTTGCAAAAAGGCTGAAACATTAATCGCCCAATGTTGCTCAGGAAATTTATGAGCGTGAGCAAGTTTCTCAAACTGCACGAGAAAATCGTTGATAGACTCCTCCTTATCGTTGAACCGTGGCATGTTTATCTGGGCCATTCGGTGGTCGATGAAAGGTCGTCCAGTCCCTCCGGAACTCGTACTGACATCGTCCCCATCGATGTCCCTAGCTGCTAGCTTTACCTTCTCCATTTCGAGAGTGTGAGCAAGTCTCTCTCTCTCTCTCTCTCTCTCTCTCTCTCTCTCTCTCTCTCTCTCTCTCTCTCTCTCTCTCTCTCTCTCTCTCTCCGCTGCTTCCTTGGCCAGCACTTTCTCTGCTGCTTTTCCTGCCTTTCATTCCTTGATTCTTTCTTCAATAAATGCTGCCAGGCGATCTCCCTCGTATCCAAGATCTTCCGACTCCATGCACGGTACTCCTTGATCATTTGCCTTTCTGTAGCCATTTTGTTATACTAATAGGAAGTGATACCTTGTCTCGACCCTACTAACTATGGACAGATATTACAAGTTCCTAGCCAAATAATTACCTGTCGACAACAACTACGTTCGTTCAGAAAAGATATTTGCTCGATATTTGCTTCACAATTACTGCAGATAATTAAAGATCTACAAAGCATGCAAATATCAAATATAACAAACACAAGATGAGAAAATCATAAAAATTCAAAATACACAGGATAGAAAATAACTCAAAACTATTTCATACTGTTCACTAATACTCCTAACAAATAAACTTTAGGTCTTTAAAGTAATATTCATGCCTAATTCAAATACCGGACGAAGCGCCCACTGTAGCGGTTGCAAAGGTTGGGGTGGGGTACTTCCAATATATTAATTAAAATATTATGGAAGTTCCACCCTGGCTCGTGAAGTTATAAAGTTAAATTAATGACGAAATTGATGTACAGCTCTGAGCCCCCAGTCAGCACCGCCGACGGTTAAATTATATAGAACACGAAGATGAAATTCAAAATAATAACAATTTAATAAAGTAGATAATTTTAAATGACAAACTCAATCACTCGTCCTCCAAGTGACAGCCTACTTCATCTCGTGATTTTCAGTGTGAGTTCGATTTTCCCCTGGCCTTTGGTTCTACTCATCTCTTTATTTCGTTCCTCCCACACCTCCTGGACTTCACCTCTCCCGACTTCTCTCCTTTCTTCTCCTTTTTTCCGTCTCTCTGGGACCACTGTCACTGGTCTGTCCCTCGAAACTTCCTTTAGAAGCTACACTTAGAATCCTGTCCTAAGGCTTTTTCTCCGCCAATAACACATGGCTTATCTGAGCTGCCATCTTCTGGCAATCTCTCTAACGAACTATAACGAACTAAATCTTGCTGGCAGGTCTAAGGATATCTTACTGAGCCAAATTAGGGTCCTATCCCTATCTCGATTCTGATTGGGTAGCGCTGTGACACTGTCCAATCGACTAAGCGACCAATTCAACCTGGATGTCAGTCTGCGGATCAAGAAGATAAGGCACGTCCACTCCTTCGGGCAACTTCATTGATCTGCACAAGCGCTTCCACACGCTTCCCACCCTAGACACGGCAAACTTACGTAAGGGATAGTGTTATCCTGCGGTCATGTTTAACATTAAACAATGGATTGTCCGAATTATTTTGATTATACATGTTTCTATACTATTTTGGGTCGTTCAAAACGCCACATTGTCATTAAACCAGATTCAATTCAAATGCCCAGAATGTTTAAGTGCATTGAAAAGTTGGAAATGCGAAACATTATTAACTCCGAACTGTGAATTAGATATTTTTTTAAAATTTCAGTATGGTACAGTGACTCGGGGCTATACAATAGATATTATTTGTTTTTAAATATGGTACAGTAACTCAGGAGTATAAAATAGATAATATTTTCTTTCAATATGTCACTATAACTTGGGACTATAAACTAGATAACATTTATTTTTAATATGGTACATTAAACCAAAATTGTAATTTGTTTGTCAATATGGTACCGTAACTACAGAAACAATAACACACACGAGACAAGAGTTCACCTGGTAAGGGGGCTTCGAACTCGTACTCCAACGCTCACATATAGAACCAGACTAGTCTTTGGTCGACTGTCTCTGTATAAACGTGGAAAGGCATTTAGCTTATCTGGCTTTTATATAGCCATCATTGTTTAAAATTACTTTAAACAAACAAAAAGAGAATATAAAACAATTTCTAATTACAAATTCCAATAACAACAATATTGTATATCGTCGTTGGTTCAATGACACGTTGAAATATTAATCTAAACCTTTGTATTACTTGAATGTACGAGCAAAATATATGCATTATTTTTAAGAACGTCTACATTGGACATAAAACGTGCGTTGGGCACATCTAGCCGTAAGGCGGATGCAGGTTCAAGGCTTTCATTAGTACAACTTGAGTTATTAAGTGACAATGATGTATTCGTAGCGACTGAGTGTAGTATTTGACGAGGCATTAAGTGGCTACGATATGTTGATAATGACTAAATGTAATATAGATGAGACATTACGTGGCTATCACATGTTCCTAGTGACTGCGACTAATATAGATACGACATTACGTGGCTATGACATGTTGTTAATGCCTTAGAGTAATATAGATGATACATTAAGTGGCTATGACATGTTGTTAATGACCGAGTGTAATATAGATGAGACATTACGTGGCTATCACATGTTCCTAGTGACTGCGACTAATATAGATACGACATTACGTGGCTATGACATGTTGTTAATGCCTTAGAGTAATACAGATGATACATTACGTGGCTATGACATGTTGTTAATGACCGAGTGTAATATAGATGAGACATTACGTGGCTATCACATGTTCCTAGTGACTGCGATTAATATAGATACGACATTACGTGGCTATGACATGTTGTTAATGCCTTAGAGTAATATAGATGAGACATTACGTGGCTATGACATGTTCTTAATGCCTTAGAGTAATATAGATGATACATTACGTGGCTACGACATGTTGTTAATTGCGGAGTGTAATAAAGATGAGACATTACGTGGCTATGACATGTTGTTAATGCCTTAGAGTAACATAGATGAGAAATTACGTGGCTATGACATGTTCCTAGCAACTGAGAGTAATATTGAACAATCATTAGTGGCTATGACATGTTGTTAATGACTGAGTATACTATAGATGAGACATTACGTAGATATGACATGTTTTTAATGACCAAGTATAATATAGATCAGACATTACGTAGATATGACATTTTTTTAATGACTGAGTATACTATAGATGAGACATTACGTAGATATGACATGTTTTAATGACTGAGTATGCTATAGATGAGACATTACGTAGCTATGATATGTTTTTAATGACTGAGTATACTATAGATGAGACATTACGTAGATATGACATGTTTTAATGACTGAGTATACTATAGATGAGACATTACGTAGATATGACATGTTTTTAATGACTGAGTATACTATAGATGAGACATTACGTAGCTATGACATGTTTTTAATGACTGAGTATAATATAGATCAGACATTACGTGGCGACGATATTTTTGGCATTATGGGATGAGAGCAATAATGATGAGCTGATAAATGGTTATAATGTATTCGTAAGAATTGATAATGTTCTTAGTGTCAATAGTGAGTTACAAAAAGGCTTTGGTATATTGGTAATGATAGTTCAAGATGTGCTATTTCTACGTTTCGAAATATGAATTATTAGCTTAATGGTACTAGATGAGTATTCGAGTGCTTCTAATGACTGACAGTAGTACAACATCAGCTATTAGGTAACTATGGTATGTTCCTAATGACTGAGAGTGGTACAAAATGAGCCATTCATATGCTCCTAATGACTGAAAGTTTCAGCATGAGTCATTCATGTCTCCTAATCACTAAGAGTGGTAGAAAAATGAGTCATGTAAATCGTTTCTACGAAAGTACAAATTATTATTTTTGGGTCATTAAATTCAAGGCTTGCAGCGTGCACAAAACCTAAAAAGCTGGCGCTACATGGATTGTTCCAGATTATTTTTTAAATACTATCGTGGAAGCTAAGACCCATTTGGAGAGACAAGGCTATCTGTCTGAAAACTAAAATCAGACTATTGAGAGTTCTAGTTATATCAATCATTTTGTATTCATGTGAGGCCTGGACCCTGACAGAAGAATTACGCACTTGCAATGAGATGCTACTGAACTATCAATATCATCTTTTACATAGACCACATCAGAAATGAAGAAGTGCGTTACACCATTAGGTACAAAGTAGGTCAATATGAAGACATCCTCAGCACCGTCAACATGAGAAAGCTAAAATGGTATGTCCATGTCACTAGAGCCAACAGTTTATCCACATCAGTTCTGCAGGGCAGCGTCCAGGGTGACAGAATGAGAGGTAGACAGAGAAAACCGTGGATTGACAACATCACATAATGTACCGGGAAAATATTTGAGGAGACACAGGCATTGCTACATGATCGTGACAAGTGGAGGGAACTGGTCAGATGTTCAGCAACACAGCCCCTCGACGACCACACTAGGTCAAGAGACTGATGATGATGATGATCGGCGAATATGAACACCATTTGTTATATTCAATAATGTTTCTAATTTCATTCGGGAATTGCTATAAAAGCCAAAAGAAAAGTTCATGAAAGTGCATTTGAGACACAGTGTGGCAGCTTATCGGGCGTGTTCTTATACCTCAGGACACTAAGATAAGACACCATGTATAATATCCTTTATTTCTATTTCTGATCTTATTCCGAGACGAAACACAATTTGAAAGAGGATGTCCACATATATTTATCTCTCATCCGTAATCTGTATCATTTTGGGTAAGTCCGTTTTTAATCAACATAAATCCTATATGTCCGTATGTTATCATTTCAATTATCTCAGTCCTTATTTTATCCATGTTAGTCATCTAAGTCCGTTTTTAATCAGCATTAGTGCAATAAGTTTGGAATGAAAGAGTACTAAATGATTGTTGTTCAAAATATGAGGCTTCCGACTTGGACCTTATTTGGAAAGAGAAAGGATGTCTCTAATTGCTGACGAAAGTTTATACTCTTTATGTAATTAAACCACAGTAAAGCCAATTTAGAAATCAATCAATAATCTTTCATGATCATCATAAATTACTTCAGGCAATCAATCAACATCATTTGCATTATGAACATTTGAGATGATATTATAGAAGAAGAAATAAGTACGTAAATTATCTTCTCGTTATCTTCTAATGCACGTATATGGTTTGACGTACACTACTAATACGAAGCACTGTTGCCCCATTTGAAACATCTTAATTAGATCGCAATAATACTTACGCGAATGTCATGTACAGAAACTTACTATCCAACGGAAAAAATTAGATATGTAAAAAAATATTTACAATGCCTTTTCAGTATGTCTCCATTAAATCTCTGGAAGCATATTTCACTTCAATAAAAATTTGAGCTTTTGTAAAGGAATCGGCTTCGCGAAAAAATAATACATTCAATTCTAAAGAATGAAAATGAAATAAATACATGTCCCACAAATCTGTTTCACACACATAATACATATAACATAGATGCCCACACATCAGATTTCTAATCTGTTGCAGTTTTGTTTAATCAAATTTAAAGTGAAGACACTGGAGAAGTGTTCTACTTAAATACATTATGGTACTTTATCTAGGTAACAGTATTTCTCTTTCTGTTGAGGAGACTACGCAGAGCCCAGACTGCAACCACTTCCAGTACTGTGACAAATGCATTCCTTCAACCTGTTACTATCCCCCGGGTTGCAACAAGTATGGTCTAGATTTAATATATATCAACACGTTACATATCAAATTTGGTGTATTGTTACCAAACAAGTTCCACAGAAATGTGACTGTTGGATATAAGTAGTGTAGGGGCTAAGAGCGACCTACGGGAATGGACCTAACAAATGAGAATGTATTGGGCTATGTTGAAAGTTAATATTAGTTAACATTACGGATGACACCATGGGGCACTAATTGAAATTCTAACATTTTGTAACGGCAATGTAAATTTAAAATGACGGGTTTCATTATAGTCATGTATGAAACTTTTAGTCACTATAGTCATGTATGAAACTTTATTGGTATAAGGTCAAGTGAAAAATGTTCATGGTGGTTTGTATAGAGTCTTATGGAAATTCAGATGGGTTGGTGATACTATGGGTCCCTACGGAAATGTAGCATTATGGGTCGGTGTGGCATTCTACTATAATTTAACATCACTGAACACTATGGAGACTTATGGAAAAGCGAAGGTAGGTTAAATATCACAAAACCGAATACAATTTCCATCAGGCCTAATACCGAGCTACCATCTTACATTTCCATTTGGCCTTATGCCAGTCATTGGTTAACATTTCCCTAGAGGATTTAAGTTACATCTATAATGTTGACTTCACTTAGGACCCCGAACAATCCCATAATGCCAACATTTCTCAAGGTCCCATAGTGTCATCCCAAATATTAAATATCCAGAGGCTACAACACCCGTCCAAAGCGTCCTATAATTCCCGCCTATACTACTTACATCTACCATATGTGTTTCCTACGTAATTTATTTGGATAAACTACTTGCTCTTAGATTCTTTATTTTAAATTTTAACAAAATCTAGCTTTGCTGCAAAATTGCTAAGATTATGGATGTGATTCATATAGCTTGACACAAGATGTGACATAGAGAGGATTGGAGAGGTGTGTCTATCAATGACTTGACTTAACCATCAGATGTTTTGCTAGAAAACGTGGCATTAATATTAAATCCAGTTTTTTATTTCAGCAAAATAAACTAGCATGTAATGAACATTCTTAGATTGTCATGGCAACATTAGCTTTGAAAACAAGTTGAATCTTGTTTTACCTTCATTTAATGCAAGTACCATTTAACACTGCCACTGAAATAATACAAATCCAGAATAGATGTGGCCTTTTGCATATCTACTATGAATATGTTGTGCTCTCGTAAAGATCCCTCTAGAGCAATCACATACAATTTAATAACTACGTTCAAAGATTGGGATACCGTGACCTTCAAAGAACGCTTACTCTTAGTGTCCCTCATTTTGTCATAATTTGTATGTTATTTAAATTTCTTTCAGACCACCCGTAACCTATGGACACACATCTGGATTAGGGAAAAGATGTCTTGGGTAGTTTCACGTTGTTTCGATCTTTACCCGCTTTATAATAATAATAATAATAATAATAATAATAATAATAATAATAATAATAATAATAATAATGATAGTAAATAAATAAAAATTATAATAATATAAATAATATTATAAATACTACTACTACTACTACTACTACTACTACTAATAATAATAATAATAATAATAATAATAATAATAAAAACTGATTATCTTGAATTCGAATTACACATAATAGAAGATTATGTCAGTTTAGTTATGTAACTTTTGCTAAAAGTTACACGCACCAAAATATAGAACCTTTCACATCATAATTTTCACTGATCACATTAAATCTAGTGGTCAGCTTGAAATGAAAATCGACGGCAATCTTAGCTTAGGTGTTGACCGTCTGGTGCTCACACTGCTAGGTGTCAGGCGACGGAGGGCCTGAACAGACCTTAAGTTGTAGCCGTTAATTTTACCAAATACGGGTTTTATTACGTAATAAGTCTGTTTTTTCGATTACAAAATTTTCAGCGGTTTTACAGCCTCGTATTTACCAAATACGGGGTTTGTACGGACCTTAAGTTATAGTCTGGTTCCCTGACCGCTCTCCACTCCGTTACTCTTCATCATAACGAAGAGTAACGGAGTGGAGAGCGGTCAGGGAACCAGACTACTTAAGTTATAGCCCTCAATCGGACAAATACGGGGTTTTACTGCGAAAAAAGTCTATTTGCGTTAAATCTGACAAATGTGGGTTTAAAAAATCGCGGCGGTGTAGTTCAAAAATCTCCTGTCAATAATTAGCTAATCATGGTTGTATATAATGTCTAGCATCGAAGAGTCGCCGATAACTAGGGCACAGCGAGAACGATTAGCAGCAATACAAAAATTTCTTCCGATCAGAGATTCTTTCCGAGATAACCTACAAGCTCGACAACAAAAATTAGATTTTTTTACCGGTACCGAGGAATTATTTAAACCGATAACAACATCAACTGAAAAAATTGTTGCTGCTACTGAAAAAGTTGGTGCGGAAACTACGAGTGCCACTAAAAAAATCGAAGAAACTTTAAAAACTCTTCCTGGTGAAATAACAGCTGCTATTCCTCGTCCTGTTACTTCTCCTGTTCCTGTTAGACCACAATCAAGAATAATCCGACCCGATGAAATATTTACAAATGCAACAATAAATGAGATTAAAAACAAAGATAACACGAATGACCTAGCTCAGTACGCGGTTGACACATATAAAAAGCTGGAAAGATATATTAAAACCAGCTATGGTAAAAAAAATAGAGTTTGAACAGTGGTATAAAAAGACGTACCTGGTGAGGAATCCTGATAAAGTTATAACTTCGCGATCGGATATTCGCTTTGCTCGTTACGAAGATATGGTTCAGGAAATTATAACTGGTCTTCCTTCGTATGAAGATCTTATTTCTGAAAAAATTGATAGCGCAGCTGAACCTGTTCAGGAAATTGGTATAAAAACCGGTAGTGGATATCAACAAAATATACCGTGTTCGAGGAGTATATTCGACGATATATCACGGCTAGAAGTTCTCATTGGAGGAAAACGAGCCGGAAATAATTCTCCGGAGATTATCAACGAAGCCTCTGAGATTTGTCAACGATTATTTCAGGGTCGGTTTATCGATGTTGGTTTATATCGTAGGTTTATAAACGAGCTCATCGATGATTATAACAGCGATTAAACAAACACATATAACATACCATGATAACATATCGAAATCATAACCGGGCAAGACCAGTATATGTTATTAATTCGCTGTTACCAGTATAAAACAGTAATACGGTGACGGTGTTGATGATTTTGTTTCGGGGTTATTTACTAGAATTGCTCCAAAAATTGCTCCCGTGGCTAGGGAACTAGTGTCAAAATCTATTGGGACTATCGGACGTAAGATTCTCAGTGACGTAGCAAGTACTACCGTTGATACCGCGCGGAAAAAACTAAGGTCGTTGTTGAAAGAAAAAGAACCATCTCGTATTGATACACTTTCTTTGAAAACCCGATATTATCATCGACAACTCAAATGCCATCTCGAATTGGTGGAAAAATTAATAAACTTTCTCAGCGACGATTACTAGCAAGATCATAATTTAGATCCACGGATACAATATAATGTTCAAACACGAGGTCGATGAAGCGTTTGATATGGATGCTCCTGTGTTCAAAATGGACTCAATGCGTGATTATCAGTATTATTCGTATAGAGCTTCAAAATCCGATGAGAGGTCGCGAATTGAATTTAGATTCGAAGATACATCTAGATATTTTCTACCCAGTGAAGCTTTCATCGAGGTAGATGGGCAAATATTACGAGGGGGTCCTGATGGTGATACGGATAATCCTTACCCCGATCTCGCTACGACTCAAATCGGTTTTGTCAACAACGGCTTAATGGCGTTATTTAGATCCGCGCAGTATTTAATAAACGGTCGTAAAATGGAATCTATCGATGATAACGTTGATGTTGCAACTACTGTTATCGGACTAGCTAAATACTCCGATGATTTTATTAAATCCGCGGGATATTCAATGATGTTCGCTAAGGATACTATGGATCATCCAGATTATAATCCGTTCGTGGCTAGAATACCAAAGAAAGTGTCCGCTGCAAATAACGACGCCGATGTTGAATCTGTACTCGTTAATCAAAATCCTAATTATAATTCAGGGTTTGCGACAAGAAAGCGAGTATTGGATAGTCAAGGGCGATTCTCATGTGTGATTCCGTTGTCTCATATATTTGGATTTTGTAGAAATGTTCGAAAAGTCATCTACGGGTGTCGTCACACAGTAGCGCTGATGAGAAAATCCAACGATAATGATGCTCTTTGGCATGGAGATGGTGTCGTTGACGGTATTGTACAGCTATCAAAAATTGTTTTGTGGATGCCAGCGCTAACTCCGTCGTTGTCCGTCGAAGCTAAATTGTTGTCGTATATGGACCACGGAGGCAAAACACTATTTGTTGTGGTTGGATACTACAACAGCTTCTACGACACATAACGTAAAAGACTTTACTAGGCAGATCGCGTCATCGAAAAATGATAATGCACCACGAGAAGTTTTTGTTGTGTTACAAAATACACAGCGAGTGCAAGGGAATAATCTACAAACTCGTAACGGTATGGTATTTGATAATTTAAAAGTTAATCGTGCATAGTTACAGGATGGTAGTGATTCGGAACCGGTTGAACCAATCGCTATCGACTACGAAAATAATTCCATCGGGAGGTTGTATTAACGGTTATGGTCTTATATGGGTCGCGATCAGAATGTTGATACTGGTCTACAGATATCACAATTTGATTCTAAAACTTTGTATCCGATTTATTATTTTTCGTTACGTCATCTTGATTTATCTAGAAAAACCGTCGTTGATGTAAATTTTTTAGCTAATATAACAGAGCTTCCCACGGATGGTTATCGAGCAATTGCTGTTATTCTTTCCGATAAAACTATGATGATCGAGGGTGGTGGAGGAGTAATGAGACTAGTTGACGCACCGATCGAAAGTAACAATTAGATAAATTATATCCTAAATAAAATGACATATACTCAAGTCAGTGCCACACTAACTCCTGGTCAAATAGCGAAATTACAATCAAAAAGTTCTGCCAGCGGGGATAAAGATAAATTTAAAACGTGATCAAATTACAGGCGGACGAAATAAAATATCTTCGACAAAAACTCAACTTAATCATTTCAATAAAGCCAAATCTGCCGGTACAGGAACACAAGTAAGTTTTTCACCCGCGGAAATTTCTCATATGATCAAATCCGGTGGAATTATCCTGTTTCTTGTTCCGGCGTTAGCAGCGCTTGCAACAGGTGCACTTTCCGGTGCTGCTGGTTGGGGAGCAAAAAGATTCTAGATAAAACCGGAGCCGGATATAAAAAAAGCGGGGACATGGCCTAAGACTTCCGGAAGCAGATTTTCAAGAAAAAATCCGTCGACGTAGCGCAGCAACCTGTGGTTGAGGAATCTTTGATTCCAATGTCCAATTTTGACCTTATCAACGAGGTAAAAAAAACTTTCCGTGAAACATTTCAGAGGTGTATTCGTACGAGATCAACTTCCAAAACAACTAAAAATACCAGAAACCGGAATTATTAATCTTGATAACGCTAACGGACATGGAACACACTGGGTCGGATACGCGATATATCCCCGGTCAATTGTCTATTTTGACTCGTATGGGTTACCACCTCCGATAGAATTTATCAATTACGTATCCGAGATAAAGTTTCCGATATGGTATTCTACGCTACCCACACAAACACTAACAGATCCTCCGATATGTGGCCGAGAAGTTCTTAACTTGTTAACGGCTATCTCGACAAGTCCAACAAGTCCTCATAAAGTTGTCCATGAATATACAACGATGAACCACTTAAACAAAACCAATAATATATCATGGTAGATATTTGGGGGAGATCATTACCGAGACAACGCGATGATGAACGCGAATTAAAAAAATTTGATGAAAAATTAAGTTCTCAACTAAATCAACTTACACACGTACAAGAATCCATCACGGATATTCAAAGCACAAACACTAACTTCTTTGGAGATCCGCCGGTGACTATTCTGATATCGTAACAATAAAAACCACCATGGACTCGTTAACATCATTCAATGATCGCTTTCGCGAATATAACATGCAGATACAAGAATCCATCACGGATATTCAACGCACAAACATTAAATTCTTTGGAGATCCGCCGGTAACTATTCCTGATATCGCAACGATAAAAACCTCCATGGACGCGTTAACAACATAAGATGGAAATTATCGTGATCACGTAAAACAATTTGCCACATTTCGAAGAAATATCATCTCGTGTTTTTTTGGAGCTCCGCCGGTTATTAAACCATCGCTGAGTGATATAAAGAAATCTCTCGATGATATGAAAGCGTACGCGGATAAAACAAAAATACCTCACGACGGTGATAGAGTTAAAAACATCGTGGTCGCGGTTGATCAAGGATACCTAGATTGGGTTGTTGAACATATTATAATACCTTATCGAATTACCGTCAAAGGTATTTACCGGTTCACAGTGGTTTCCGAGTATGATTTTAATATCTCCTCGGTGACGATGACACGTAACGAGGATACATCACCAACGCTAAACACCGGCATTAATACGCTAATAAGTATTACCACCGAAGATACATTTCTGAATCACACAGTAATAAACCCGACCGACAGTAGCGTACTTAGGGCGTCATTGCAATACGTGATAGAATTTGTAAGTAATTGAAACACTAGTGTATTAAATAATATTGGCAGCTCAATACCGTTATGACACCGTCAAAGAATATCAAACAAAACTCGGTTGCCTCATCAACAACTATCGAGCGAAACAAATAAGTATCGACGGCGAATTACCGATATCGACGTTACCGTGTACTCGGTATCCGGTGTTATCACCGCGTCAGGTATTATTTTATCATCGGTGAACATGGTCGCTCTGATCGTAGTTCCTGTTGTAACCGCTGCGGTGTCAACGCTCGCGGGAGTAGTTTCAATAATAGCAAAAAAAAATATCATCGTGTTCTCAGCGAAAGTTACACGAGTACACGATTAAACTCTGTATTGCATCCGGTGCATATTCGCGGTTATCCGAGATGATCTCGTGGTCACTCGACGACACTATTATTTCCGATGATAAATTCTCGAAGATAACCCAGTTATATAACTCCGCGATGTCAAAATTAGAGCAACACAATAACAATAAAGACCACGGAGGCACTGTTGCTACAAATAGTTGAAAATACCACTCCCGTTGAAACATCGCTGAAATCAGTGACATAAAAAAACCCGAGTTCGCGATTGAGTTTTCGGATCCAATCCCCGTGAAGAGAATTGCACTAACTCAATAAAGATGTTATTATAGCTGGCCTAATATCCGATCAGAACCATTTAACGGTAAACCACCAAATAATTCTTTCGTGGTTGCGTGGAAAAAAAACCCGGTACCACGGAACCAGATTGGAAAACAATATCTCTTCGCCAGGGTGTTTACAAAATCAAAGATATCAACGACGAGATCATCCCCAACATAGAACTACTGACCGGGAGCAAGTTTGACAAACCCCCGTTGAAAATAACTCCACATGGCCCATTCCTGTCAACAACGATTACGATAAATTCCGTGGAATACCTCGTAGATATCTACAACAGCTCAATCAGAACCGTGTTACGTTGGCCGGAGTATCTGCCGGGGACCGTTTCCATCGCAGATATACCACGTGAACCACTCCGCGCCGACTACCATTCTCAACTACGTGGATACAAGGATAGTAATTTCGGATATCGAGAACCGCTTTTGATAATGAAGTCCGCGTCACAAGTTAGTTTAACATCAGATTCATCCCGGGGTATCTTCGTTTATAATTTCGAAACGGAATCAGATATTATCAAATACACGGAAACGGATTTCAAAAACTACTTCGCGGAGATCTCTCAGTGGTATAACGCTTATTTGGCTTGGTTAGAACAACAACCAACACAAAACACCTCAACGTTGAAGATTTTAAATCAACTCGTATACGACAACGACGATTTAAATTCTCAGATTCTAAGGGTTACTTCAAGCATACCTCCGCAGCAACTACAACCAATTTTAACTCATTTTGGTATCACCGATATAAAATCGTTGAAGGTCCCCGGGTATAACAAATTTGCGCTGAAACAATCCCTGGATGACATATATAACCAAGTTCACGCGGCATGGTTGAAAAATCTACCCGCGGTTCACCACCGATTATCTGAACCTGTCCGGGATGACTTTGTCACGAAAGAGATCGAGGATACCAAATTCGAGTACGGATTCGATTTTGATTTTCTGCGTCCACAGACCATCTACGACTCATATTCGTATAACGTCTACTCGGATACAGAAACTGGCGCAATTGGAAAATTTAGCTATCAAGAATTCGGCAATATAATATGGCGATTTAGTTTGGGGGTTCAGGGTGTAGTCGTGATCACATCAAAAACGCTACTGGGAATCTTCGACGCGATGACCAAACAATTTAATTCAATACTGAATCAACTCCGAGAAACATTTAAGCGATCATTACTTGCAGATCTGACTGCGCCTCGAGGTAAAATTATCGAGCTACAGCCACAGATGAATAAAATCATCAACGATATGAATTATCTCAATGATCGCTTACTCTCGTTGATCTACGAAGATAAATCTCCGCAGCGAGAAAAATTCAAAAATATATTTTCGGACGCCGACACGAACATAGTTTTCTATAAATTTCCGGGGTGGTGCGCTTACGATTTAAGGTCATCGCGGGATAAACTCATCGATGAATATTTTCCTGGGATTCACGAGTTATGGTTCAAGTTAAACCCGCGCGTGGAAATATTACGATTCAATAACTCCGTATACGGTAATAACAAGCACATATCCGTGAACAACGTTAAAATACCCGATGTGATTGCGATACATCTAATCACGGGTGTCATCCTGAACAGTATAGCGTTGACGCGGAATCATCGACGAAAGCTAATCGCGGATATATCCTATACACGTTTTCCCCGGATGTTTCCCCGGGAAATTTAATCGTGAAAACTTCGTCGCCGGTCACATACTTGAAAACAATCAGCGATACCATATCAAGAATCGGTTTTAGACTAGTTGATCAAGATTTTAATTTAATTGATTTATCAGGAGAACAGTTACAAATTACCATCGATGTGAAATCGTAGATTTTGATCGAAAGACTTTCATGTTAGTATTTCGCGCTCACGACACTTATAACGTAAATGCTCCCCGGATATTATACCCGGGAATCATGGCCGTGATTACAACGGAACATCAGCGACCACCCACGGTGAATCATGACTGACAATCATAACCCGGTAACGTTGATGACAATAATAACCCGGTAACGTTATATTGGAAAATTATAACCGCACCTCATGGTAATATTACCACGCACATTGACTCGTTAACGCTTCCAACGAAAATTATTTCCATGGTGGAGTACTCGAGTTAAACCGGCCGCGTAAACATTTACGGGATTTTATATCATAGCAATGATTTCTTTTATCATTACCGGGTTATGTTTCCGTGGTAATTCCCGGGTGTAATTACCGGGTCATAATCACAGCCATGATTCCTCGTTGGGGGTCGCTGATGTTTCGTTGTAATCACGGCCATGATTTCCCATGAGCGCGTTATGATTCCTTGTCATGATTGTCGATGAAATTACTTTTTTATGATTTTTTTAATATAATTTTTATAACATGCCCAACCGAGCAAAATATTTAACACAAGAAAATATCGCTGATATTATCCGACGACGTGGCGTGGATAGACCGGTTGATATCGCACGACAATACAATATTGGATTATCCCGACTATATAAAATTTGGACAGATGCTTCCGGGGATAAAAAATTTCCTGGAGAAGTTACTGGAACTCAATACGGCGCGAAGTTAACTAACGCGTTAAACAGTATTGGCATTCAACAACGTGCACTTCAGCGAGATCTTGCAGAGCAGCGACAACAGTATCAACAATTACAAGATCAAGTAAAAAATTTCAATGAAATGAATTCTCGAACCCGGCAAACACTACAAAGTCTCATGGCTGAACATGAGCACATGTTACAACAGCAAGCGCGGTTGAAATCGCTGATACAACAACAACAGGACCACAGCAAGCAAATAAACAAGCTCATCGAAGAAGCAAAAAAAAAACCAGGAAGTGATTGAAAAACAAACAGCACGAATCAACGACCTAAAAAAATAGTGCATGACAACAAGATCTTGCGGCATCAACAAGAAAATAACCGCGAACTGGAAAAAGCAATTTATGACGGTCAAACGTATCACGAATACATAGTAAAACACATGAATCAACAGCGAAATAAAAATTAGACATGGAATTCACGGTCGTATTCATGTGCAGCTTCGGTGATTCGCTGCTCATCGTTGAATATATTCCTGATTTCTTTTAATAATTGCCGGATCATTGATGATATCGTTACAAACTCTGGATCAAGATTTGCTGCAAAAGCACGATCACGTGCCCGTGAAATAACTTTCGCGATACGATATTCTGACCGATACGTTGAAAGATTTAATCGCCGTGCTGTAAGTATTTTTCGAAACTCGTTATCGAGCCACGCTGAATTGAGAAATTTATCATCGTGGAGGTGTTGCACACGATCGAGTTCGAGTCGTATCGCCGATATATTTTCGTGGTTAATATATATATTTATGTATTTACATGATTAATTAAAAATGATTAATCTGTTGAATCTATCGACGTCATCACGAGTTGAATTCTCGTTACGTAGTTGTTGTAACTGTTCGTGGATGTCATCGTAGATGTCATCGTGGATGTCATCGCGGGGAGTTTGTTGTTGATGTTCGATGTCATCATCATCATGTCATAGTAGCTTTCATCGCGGTAGTAAAAACGCGTATTTTGTTACAAGTATATCCTTGATGTAGTCCATGAATTCATCATATTTACGCGAGTTAAAATCATTCACGGATTGTTTTAGTTGCAGTTTGAGGTTTTCTTGGAATTCATTGTACGCGAGCTCGTCAAAATCATTCACGGATTGTTTTTTTAAGTAATTTCATGAGGGTATCATAGTAATATCCGCTCGTTGTTGTTATTTTTTTAATTATCGCGCTAAGAGTATCAAAGAATTCATCTTCGATGACGGTCTCGCTTACAATGATCCCATCGTCGACTAATCTTTGTTTTTCTAGTAGATCTTCCAGGATAAATAGTTTAGATAATAAATCTCTGATTGATTCATCATATAATTCATTGTGGTTATCAAACGCCGCCATATTGTAATAATATTCGCGTTTAGCCTCTTAGAAAGTTTTACCGGAAAAAATATCTTCAAGGGAGAGCGTTAAATGTTCAATATCCCTACGATAACAATTATTGGGTGCGACGATCGAGCGTACGATGTTAGTCATTATATGTATGGAAAATTATTAGTCTAATTTGACAGTTTTAAAATTGAAAACATCACAAATACGTAAATGAGATTCTGTAACCGAACTTACTCGAATACGTCGTTGCGATTACACCATCAGCGACTCGCCGTACCGATGCGACCGTAATCCCAAAATATTTACCCGCGGAGGACAGTGACGGAAATTCCTTGGTGGTATCATTGAATTTTGCAATTACAGGTTTCGGAGGATGTCGTTGTCGGTGATGATCCTTATTTAAACAGTTTTCGTGGGTGGTTACAATTCGCAAATTATCTACGAGGTTATCTAATTTATCTCGGTTTATATGATCTACTACAAAATCATCTCTGATCTCTCTGAGGAAAATTTCCACGATGAACCTGTGGGCAAGATAAGATTGCTGTTTGTGTCCATGAACCGTGATTTTTAAATACCCGTTATTGTTAATTACCCCAATAGGTTTCTGACGATGTTTATGTCGAATTATTCCATGCCGGGATGCTTCGTAGTTGGGGTAGCGTGGATGTGAAACGTATTCGTTGGTCATTATATATGTTACGAGTTGTTTTTTTTCGTTTAAATTAACTTTTCTTGCTATATAATCTTGTGGGGATTTTATCGTTGTGGTATTACCGCGATTATCAGAATACCGCTTCAGATCTCGGTATCTTCGCCCTCCACAGCGCTGACATAATTGAGTTTTTCCTCGCACACCAAAAAACGAATACAAGATTGTGATCCAAGACTTCCCCGTCGAATATTTTTTATGTGATTGCAACAATATTCTCGTCGGCACGGTTTTCCACACTTAGTTGTATCACCGATAAGTAACCAGTTACAACGCATTATATAAAATATTTTTGATTTAAATATTAGTTTTAATATACCATGAAAAAATTGTTCCATCATTACCCAGAATTTGAGACTAATACTCTACACAGGGTCAGATTTGACCTTGACGATAAAAAAAAATTTCCTACAAATTTATCACCGATTAAAAATAGTATCCGCGCGAGAGTAAAAGGGAGTTTTATGTAGACGCTGCCAGGTATGTATATTCAACGTTTCGTACACGTTCAAACAATGTACACGATGACATTAGAACGCGTCGCAAGAATATTATCGTTGATAGATTTCCGCGAGAGTGTCAGGTATACCATGCAAGTTAAATTTGTTAAACTCGCTACGAGGGAAACCAGCAGATATCCTCGCTGGAGAGTGTTTAATCACCGCGAACGAGTGTTTAATCATCGACGAAAATTAGTTATCGTTGATAACAAAACCAGGCCGCGGTTGTTAGTCGATGTAGATAGTCGATACTACAGCGTAGCGTACCCGGAAACAGTCATCGTGGTTGGATTATATAAAAAAAAAACGACCAGACGTTAATAAATTATCTCCGATGAAAATCTCAACACGGTTAAACTGTGTTGAATCGCGAATCAGAGAACTTTTCACGAACGCGCGACGCGAAACGGGTTAACAGAAAAATGATCCCGAGATATCACCGAGTGGGGAGAACTTGTCAGAGAAACAGGCGCGGTTATTAGTGATATTGCAGCGTTGGAGCGAAAATTAAAATTTCTGATCACGGTAAAAACACTCACCGGAGAGATTTTATATGATTCCGGACACTACCGATCAAAGGGATCCGAGGTGGAAATTTTCGATCATAATTGCCACGCTTGGAGTGGTTCTGTAAGAGTATTTCCACGGCATCGACAAATAAAATATTACGACGGAAACGTGATTGATGTCATCGCGAACAACAACGATCCAATATCGGTGTGGTTATTTAGCAGCGGCAACGATAATACATATGATCAATTTTTCTCCGTGGGTGGTGATTTATATCGGCGGGTAGAACTTCAATCCACGACGACAAATCTCACGTTGAAGTTTAACGGGAATCCCGAACAATTATTGAAACACTGTTTTACTTTACAATCGGTAGCTGAACACTATATTTACGAGAAAAATTCGTGGGAGCCAACACGGCGAGAGTTCATCGACGATATCAACGCGAGCTGTATAGAACTCGGTCACGGTGGACTTTGGAACACAAAGTATAATCTCGCGGATGTAAAGTCCGTTGATATGTCAGCGTGTTACTCCGGAAGTTTCCTCGGGTACGGAGAGTGTCAAGAATACTTTGAACGATTTGGACATCCCACGCATGACATGGTTAGAGTTGCGATTAACGGAGAATTACCCCGTGATGATTTCTGCGGGTTTGCCAGAATAAAATTTTTTAAACTCACCAAGGCTTTTTCAAACTCATCCGATTATTTATGTATGGGCGGGAAAACATTTCGCGAAAAAAAAATGGGCGCCGATACCACTGCTACGATATATGATCGACGACGGTAACATAGACTCGTTAACGGTATCTACCGCAATAATATCATATCGAGCACAAACTAATATTGGGCTTCCAACGGATTTTGGTGAATATTCCGCGAAGGATTTATCGAGAAAAATAATTGGAAAATTTACTCAAGGAGGAAAACATGGTAAACAAATACGAACAACGCGACTATTCTTCGATGACGCCGAAGCAAATTTTATCATCAACGACACGATAAACAGCGATAAGTATCCCAATCAGAGCACAGCTTGGTTATCCAACGGAGAACGACTTGGAACTATCATCGAATACTTTGACGGTGAATCTCCACAGTATACTCATTTACGATCTTTTATGCTCGGGTACGCCTTAATAAATTTATTTTCGATGATAAATAGATTTCGTAAAATCGCGTGTAGAGTCGCCACAGACTCGTTTTATTTTCACCGGGATTACCACGATGAGGTTTCGGAGTTTTTAAATGTTAATGAGTCATGGGGGACATGGCGTGAAAAACCAGACCACGTCTACGAGTACGAGGAATCCGCGGACGTTGACATCGTACACGAATATATCGAATACGCCGACGATGATATATCTGTGTACCCGTCGTTGTACGACAAAATAACGGTGTATAAAACTGTTTATTTGAATGGTCCTGGGGGATGCGGAAAGACAACTCGGGCAATTAGTGTATTTGGGGGATCTGACATGATAGTGTTAACTCCAACTCATCGCCTTGCTCGTGAAATGAGATCTATAGGTGTTAACGCGTGTACGTATCACAGCTATTTTAAATGGGACGGTAAGGGTACTTGGACCAAAGATCGCATGGGAACAAAAACCGTTAACAGGTTTACGATATGGGATGAAATTTGTGCGGTACCGCTAGCTGATTTACAAAAATTTATTGATTGCTTAACAACAAAGAACACCGCGGTGATTATGTGTGGGGATCACGGTCAACCTCCTCCTGTCAGGGGAGAATCGCCACATAACTGGTTGATAAACAGCGTTGACTTTTGTGAAACAATGACAGTGGATCGTCGTTCCCTTCATGAAGAATTAACCGAGTTAAAATCCGCGATAAGATTAAAATCAGATCGTTAACAGTGCTTGAAGTTCCGCGAAGTAATTGCCGAAACTCCCATGGAAGAGTTTTTATGGTGGTGGACTCCAGCCGATGTAGTTGTTGCTAGTACTAAAAAGATACGAGATCGCCTTCAACTGGAATTATTTAAAATCCACAAGGAGAAATTTCCGTTGAAATTAGTCCCGCTATGTTATAGACCCTCCGATACACGACGACAAAATATCCTTGTTGATATTCCCGGAGAACAAACTCGACAACAACTAGTGTTAAATGATAACATACACGTTAAATTATCCGTGGTTGAAAATGCAATCAGCGCTGTTAATTCTTCTTGGGTGTTAGGTTACGCGATTACCATTCACTGTTCACAGGGATTAACTATCTCGGACACTATCATGTGGATCGTTGACAATTTTATATCGTGGTCAAATTTGGTCTATCTTGCGGTATCACGAGTACAAAAAATAGATCAACTACGAAGGATTGTTATTTAAGAGTTCGCGGTGGTAACTGAGCATCTTCTGGAATAACCTGTAATTGTTCTCTGATAAAATTTCGTTGTGTGGCTGTTGGATCTAGTTTATAACGCGTTGGTTTATGATTTGACGACACCGTAGAATATATTTTATGAGTGTTGACGCTTCATATTGGATCGGTTGATCTTCTAATACCATCTTCAAGTTCACCGGGTTCGTGCAAATATCTCACAGTGACATTACCGGGTAATATATCTTCGCGGGGAACCAATACTGTTTTAACAGGTATATATTTTTTTGTTATCGCGGACGCGGGAGTGTTATATATCGCGCAAGTTACCTCGTTGTTGATTGATGAAATTACCTCAGGAAGTCGCTTTACCCACTCACGAGATATCGCTGAGGTAAATTCTTTCGCGTATTGATAATAAAAAAATTATCAGCGAGTGTTCTGTTAAATCGCTCAACAATCGCCTGATCACGATGAATCGCGGCGTGTCCACGTCGAATCCTAGTATTATGTTTGGTCATTAGCGCTGATACCTCACCGAGAAATTCCCGACCGGGATCAACCTGTAATTAATTTGGCCAGCGCAGAATGCTTCGGCGACCTCAGACGACAATTTTGTCGATAACGGCTCGGCTTCTCTGTATCTAATCGTGACATCAACTACCGTTAACGCGTATTTGTAAACACGTTTTTGTTTGTCATGTGGTAGATATAATATATCAGCCTGGTGAACCTCGTTCGGGATATTCACATCAAAATTTCCATGATGAACTTTTTTTGGACCAGGTAAATAAATTTGCCATATCGCTTGTTTAGCCAGCCAATCAGCGGCTGTTTTCCGAGAAACCTTAGCAGCGTTGGCAAGTTTATCGATGGCAGATTTACCTGTGTAATATCCTGTCGGACGATAATAAATTTTGTCCATGTTATATTGAAGCCCGAACAACAATTTGGTTTTCATGGCTGATTTTATAGCCAACGACGCTAACTTCTCACGGAATGTCTTTCCAGGGATGTTGTTTATTGCGTGAATTAAATTTATATCAGCGAGATGACGTTATTGTAAGTCACCGCCACGATATGATATGTCGTGGACGAGACAAGCTTCATCGATGGCATTTACTGGGTGTTCGCCGGGATTGGGCTGATCATCGTTGCGGAGACGGATATCTAATCTTGTTCCAAGACCACAATAACTATACCCGGGTAGGTGTTTTTCACCGGGATATTTCGCCCATGGAAATCCGGGTACGTTAGCTAATTTTGCAGCGATGTCACCGCCTGTTTTTTTTTAAAATCTAAATTTGCTTGTTCCACAAATTTTACACTTGCCGGTTTCCACGGCACGGTTATTTTTAGTTGTTGTAGTTGTTGCCGCAATAGTATCAGTACGTGTGCGGCATTTTACACAATATAAATTCATAATATTTTTATATTATATCTAATGGAAGTAATTGATTTTTCAGCGCAACGAGAGAAACAACCAATAAAACATCATTCGATGTTGCCAAATTCTATTAGAATGATAATTATTGGACCATCAGGGTCAGGTAAAACTCAGTTGTTGTTGACGTTGATAATGAAATATCTTAAATGGGATAGACTAGATTTAGTGGCCCCAAGTATAGATGATCAACACTGTTATCAAGTATTAAAAGATCAAAACGAGATTGAATCAAAAATTGTCGGCGAGGATGTTATCAAATTTATCACAGATATCAGCGACGCACCATCGTTAGACGACTTTGATGAACGCATTAATAATCTCGTTGTATACGATGATGTGATGTTGGAGCAACAAAAGAACCCCGCGCTGATATTTTCCCGCGGCAGGTATTAAAACAGATGTGATATATGTGACTCAAAAATACGCTCAAATTCCAAGTGTAATTCGCGAAAATTGTAATCTCGTATGTGTTTTTACCGGAACTGGCGCATATACACTCAGGAACATTTACCAATATTGGTGTGACGGCGACATGGACTTTAACAAATTCAGAAACTTCTTTAGTCACGCTCAGACCCCCCACGGATTTATAACAATAAATTTATCAGATCCGCGTAAACGATATCGTATCGGATTAGATCGCATATATCATTGACAGGAGATTTTTGAACTACACCTCCGCGATTTTTTAAACCCATACTTGTCAGATTAAACGCAAATAGACTTTTTTTTTCGCGGTAGAACCCCGTATTTGTCCGATTGAGGGCTATAACTTAAGGTCCGTACAAACCCCGTATTTGGTAAATACGAGGCTGTAAAACCGCTGCAAATTTTGTAATCGAGATATTAGACTTTTTACGTAATAAAACCCGTATTTGGTAAAATTAACGGCTACAACTGTCTGTTCAGGCCCCCCGCCGCCTGTCATACAAATAATTTTAACAATGATTTGTTACTGCTACGTTAGAGAGAAGACCGTCGCATAATATAAGAATGTCCCGAACTTACATTTCAAAATGGCAGCCTAATTGATATTTCCCATTAAAGGCTATACACTTTGCCCCTTAATATTATTATCATTATTATTATTATTAGAAGTAATAGTAGTAGTAGAAGTAATAATAGTAGTATTCATTTTCTCATGGTGTGAGAGGGAAAATACCATTTTACGTCTCTGATTATCTACATAATCATTACAGCCCTTATAAAAGTATCATTCATTATGAGACAGACTTACAGACAGACATAAAGCGATGGGAGAGAGAGAGTGTGTGAAGGGGGATGGCATATAGGGATGATAGAAGACTGAAAATAGGACGCAATTTCTTCTATTTTTTTTAGATATTATACGACAAGAAGGAATCAGTTATATGTCACTCGTTTGTGAGGCCAAGGGTAATTCCTGTGTTATAGCTGAAAACAGCTGTGATGGTATGGAACATTTTCGAATAAACGCAGTAAATTTTGGTCTGTGACAAATTTTAAGTATACAATTCTCTCTGGCTTTGTTGCCTTTGCTGGCTTGTACCAAAACATAATAATGTTACAATTATATCCCAGTAGACAAGTCTAACACTTGTCGCCGTCTGAGAAAAAAAAGCCAAACTAAAAGAAATCTTGTGTATGAAATCGCTTATAACATCAACTGGAAAATATTAATTAAGAGCTCAATTTGAAGATTACGTGAAACAAATCCAGATTTTCTTACACTGTAAATGTTAAGCTTTTGCGTTATATGAAAACTGCAAATGTAGGGGAAGACTAAAAAAGCCATAATTGTAAAATGCATTACTACATCACATTTTACAGTGCTTTCCTAAATTTGAACAGAGACAAATGTGATTTAAATAAAACTTATTTTATAGGAAACTCAAATATGCCTAGTGAGTGTCCGTGTGTATTTGTGAAACAGAGTGGGGAGTTCTAAAGCAGAACATATACAATTAAGATTTATATTTAACTTATTATATAGGGAAACATAATATAATTTGTATGACTATCTTCCAATGTATGCATGCATACGTGTCGCTGCATTTTGATGTTGGCATACCTCTATGCTACTTTCATATACTGTTGCTAAAATGTCTGTATAGACTGCATTTTTAAAAATTGTTCATGATTAAATGACACTGTTCACACTCCTCCAAAAGGCAATCTGTAGCTGTGCCAAAATTACAGAACTATCAGTTTGATCAACCATGCAAGTAAGGTGACGATGAAGATCATATGGAAAAGACTTAAACCACCAGCAGAAGAAATAATCGGTGTGAAAGAACAGGCAGGGTTCCAGATTGGAAAAAGTACAACAGAAAAAAATATTCAATCTCAGGGTTCTGTGTGAAACGTACTCGCAACATCAGCAATATATGTATCATGTGTTCCAAAAAGGTTTTGACAGAGTCTGGCATGTGGCATTGTTGGCCACAATGAAAAAGTACAACATGGGTCAAAAGTTGACTACAATCAAGCAGCTTTACGCCAAGGCTACCAACGCAATAATTGCTCAAGGTTCTGTGGGGGACTGGTTCAAGGGAATAGTTGGAATACGTCAATGCTGTTTCCTGTCTTAAAGTGCAGCATTAGTAGAGCCCCGGAAAACCACTGTGAGATAGCCAGCATTGTAGAGCGTAACATCACCAATCTACGCTTTGCAGATGACATTGATGGGCTGGCAGGCAATGAAGACGAGCTTGCCACGTTATTGATGAACCTGGATGAAACATCTTCCAGATTTGACATGGAAACAAGCGTCGAGAAGACAAAGCTGATTTCAAATAGTGACAAACAAACCTCAGCCAAGATTAAAGTCAGAGAGCAGGAACTGAAAAAAGTGGGCAAGTTCAAATAAGGGGGATGAAGAGCACAATTATTGTCACGAGCAGCATAAACAACCGCACCTATGTCAAAGTTAAGACTCATCTGGATAGACAAGAATATCTGTCTGAAAACTAAAATCAGACTATCGAGATCACTAGTAATTTCAGTTTGTTTGTATCCCTGTGAGGTCTGGATCCGTACAGCAGACTTAAAACGAAGAATCCAGGCACATGAAATGAGATGCTACATAACCATCCTTGGCATCTCATACATGGACCACACAGTAAATGAAGAAGTGCGTAACACCATGAGGCACAAAGTAGTCCATTATGAAGACCTCCTCGCCACTATCAGAAAGAGAAAGCTGAAATGGTATGGTCATGTCACTAGAGTCAACATTCTCTCCACAACAGTACTGCAGGGCAGCGTACAGGTTCATGTGGCGGAAGGAGAGGTAGATAGAGAAACAAATGGACTGAAAACATCACAGAATGTACCAAGAAAAGTTTTGCGGAGACACAAGCATTGGCACATGATCGAGACAAGTGGATGTAACTAATCAGATGCTCAGCAGTACAGTGCCTCGACGACCACACTAGGTTAAGAGACTGGTGATGATGATCACTATGAAAATCAAACAGATAAAATAGATTAAGTTTGAGTACGTCGATAGAAGGTCTCCCGACTGTGTCATGCCACTATATGACTGACAGCACCAACCGGATTGATTTTTTCACCGACATATTAATCCCAAGCCATAAGAAACCAATGTCCAGATGTGTTCAATGATTCTTTTAACCGAAACCGGTACACATGTATTAATGTCTGTAAATAAAATAAGATGGAGTGGACATTACAAAGATTGTGTGAAACGATCCCGTGGTTTCTACAAACAGTAAACTGTATCCTGTCTAAGGGCAGATACGTGGAACCAGTTCCGGTCACCAAACAGTGTTGGGTGAAGACAACTAAATTTAATCGTCTGAGTAATTTTCAGAAGGCATACGAAATGAAAAGGGACATAATCCTTGCAAGAATTAAATTAGATGCTAATAACTCATAAACGACAAAAGCAGACACTAGCCAGCTTCAATTTATCATCACAATCTCGGTCCCTACAATTTAAATTAGTAGTTTGGACATTCATTTAATCTTCCCCATAAATATCATAGCGATATAAAGCAGACATCTGCATTGCTAACGTTAAAAAAAAATGGCCAGATTTTAAGTATATTCGATATCTGTACAATGATTTAATATATAAATAAACGACCAAATTCAGAACTATCTTGGAGGTAACTTTCTTATGTAAGATATCGTGTAGAGGAGTAGAGTCGCAAGTGGAGGAAGGGCAATGATCGGGTGTGAGGAGGGAGTGGTCGTTGGAGTGGTAATGGTTTGCATGACTGACTACAGCTAGTCCTAACAGAATGAATGACTGAGAAAAGTTTAAGACTTTTTCCGATGTCTGTTTGACTGATCGGTCTTGCTTTGTTACACGTTATCTTTTCTAAACGTATAGGAAAGTAAATATAAGTTTTGTGCACAATGCAAGTATTCAATATTATGAAATAATGATCAACTTGTTTGTTGGGGTTTGAATTTTAATTGACTTAAAAGGTCTTTTGTTGTTCCCTTTTAACTAATTAATTCAACGAAACATTGGTTATATTTCTGCATGTTTTTTTTTTCTTACAATATACTGTCAAACTCACTGGGTTGATATGTCCATCTATATATTTGTAACCAATGATACATGATTTCATCCAACCGCTCTGGTGGCCTATTGGTTAGAGCGTCCGCCGCGGAAGTGGGAGGTCATGGATTCGATCCCCGGACGAGTCGTACTTACAAAAATGGTACTAACAGCAGCTGCATCGCTTGGCGTTCAGCATTAAGAGATTAGTGTTTGCACTGGTCGGCCTGCTATGAAAAAAATGTGACTGGGTGGGACATCATGCTACATGTCTGTGGCATGATACCCCAGTGCTAGCTAAACATAACTATAAACTGCCTCATTGCAGACATCGTAGCGATATGAATGAAAAATTGTTAAAGCTACTTTAAAAATCCTAATCAAATAAACAAACAAACAAACAAACATAATTTGATTTAATTATTTGTAACGTTTATTCATGGCTATAAATTGTGCTGGTAATCTTTAGTTGGTGGCGTACTTGCGTAGTGTCTACTCTATGATATTACAGAACGCAACATTGCATAGAATTTATACATAATGCTTACGTACATCTTGACAGTTATTAATAATTGATAATTTACTAAAGGTGTTGACGAGATTCGGCTTTATCCCATTAGTCAGACCGTTCATGTGGTAGAAGAATTAAGTTAATTATGTCATTGAATGTAGTAGGTCACATGAATAGGTCTTGTGAAATAGCAGAATGAGTCGTAAGAGCTGTCACGTGGGGTATATTGCGACATATAGTCGTCAAATAAACTTGAATGTATCTATGAGGAGAAAACTGAGCAATCAGATTCATTCCTATTTGGGAGTCATTTTTATTGCTTGTGTTCCTCTTATAACATCAAGTTTGTAGATGTGTTTAATGTTAAACTATGCTAGTCTTTGAAAGGAAAAAAAAACAACAACATTAGATTGGTTATTCAGAGGAAATAGAAATTGATCATGTGACTAATACTCTTCTGATGCTGTTATTAATTATTCAAAGGTGTTCTGGACGAGAACATTTTGATACAGTCATGATCCTTGGTGAACCAATACATTTACGGTTCTGACATTTTACTTAAATTTTCATTCATTTGATTTTTAATATAACTCTATAGTTTTTTTTAAATTCACTTCAAAATGCGTATGTTCCTCTCACGTTTTCATTTACAACCTAGTTTAATTAAATTATTTGTTAAGATTTACAAAAACGTTTGGGTTTGCTACTTTTTGTTACGCTAGAAGCGTAGCATGATAAACTAATGAATACTTACTACCAATTTCCTATTCAAAAATTCGCATCAAAAAGGTCTATATTGAATGTTGGGATAACTGTTTTATCCCTACTCGCAAACAATAGCATTTGATTATATTGTACCACAAAGGATCATACTGGTATGTTCCACAGACTGGCCCATTGCTCTTGCGTTTCGCAATTAGGTCTAAGCCAAGCAAGTGAGGAGTCTCAATCCCTTTTGGTTTTTTTTTCCTGGAGTGTTTATATTTAATGATTTAAGCTTGATATCAATATCATGATATTCTAATTTATAGTTTTAGGCTAAACTATTAGAAAACATCCTCGATTTGTTTTTGTTCAATTTTTTGGTAATTTGGATATTGAATAGTCTGGTGTTGAAGAAAGATAAAAGTCGGATAAAATTAAATATCGTTATATACTGAGGACATGGATATATATTGTTTCAACGTATATTTACATTTACTCTGGAATCGAAATAGAACCGTACAAAACTTTAATTTATATTGCAGGACCCTGAATGAGTATACGAATACAAATAATACAAACATAACGAATCGCCATCTGTAAAAGATATATCAACAATATTAACAATGAAATTTAATAATTGACCTTTTATATCAAAGTCATGTTATTAAATCTTGCCATTATTTTTACAAAATGTAGAATAATGCCTGCTCAATCAATCACGCCTGATTCCATGGAAACAGCAGCCACTACCCCGACAGCGACAACGCATATACTAGACTGTGACCATTTTCTGTACTGCGACCGATGCATCCCTCAGACCTGCCACTTTGATGCTGGGTGCAATAAGTATGACATTGTTTTCAAATTATATAAAATTAGTTTAGTCCAGAGGCGTAGCTTGGGGGGGGGGGGGGGGCAGGGGGTACATATGTCCCCGGGCGCCAAGGTACAGTGGCGCCAAAATGAGGCTTACAACGTTACATTATAATAAGTACACAAGGGTAATAAATCGGTCACAAAATCGCTGGGGCGCCAATGTTATAGTTCGTCCACGGGCGCAAAATATCATCGCTACGCCTCTGGTTTAGTCTAATCTATATCTGAGGTATAAAGTGTATACATTACAAAAATCTTACTTTATAAGTACTCTCTATAACTACCTGTATTGCGCGTGTCAAAGATTGCATGTTATTGATTACGAGTAGTGTGTGTGTGTTGTTTAATAATACTTAATCCAAAGAGATAAAGGTGAATAATGTTAGGAATAAATTAAGATTATTGGTACAGGGCTATGTAACCCCAACCGAAAAATTTATTCTAGTGTCTTCATTTGTCACCTATTCCAACCACTTGGAACAAATTAATTAGTTTTTGTGAAATAGACGGATGATATTCTTGAAATGTATTAGTGCAAGTTAGAATACTAATAAGATTAAAATGAACTCTGTCAAGAATCATCTGAAATGGTTCCAAACTGTAAATATGCAAAATATTGATCGAATATTAGGTTATGGATAAATCTTCGTAAGTAAAAGACGTTATGAGGTTCAACTCAGTTATCCAGCATGTTGCCTGGTAGCATGACAGGAAGACGCAGTGCTTTGCCAACCCAAGTAAATAAAAGGTACGAAGTATTAAGCAGTCGCCTATGTTTAACTTGATTCAAAACATTTATGTGCAAAAGTGATTCTTTTAAACGCTAACAATTAATAATAATAATAATAATAATAATAATAATAATAATAATAATAAAAGGATGTTTATAAATCATATTTTACTATTCCCAGGCCACCGGTGACAAAAGAAGGACCAATTGGGATAGGGAAAAGATGTCTCGGATAACTTCGCATAAATTGAATTGATTATTGATGCTTTTATTATTTAATAAAATAAGTGAAAACACGTATTTATTTTTAATTTGGAGTAAGTCTGTCTTTCAATGCTTGTAATACGATAATTTGAATTATTACTGAGGGCAATCTGGAAAGATATGTGTGACTATTACAAACAGAAACATAAGTTTATGATTATATCATGAGATTTACGTCAATTCTTGTCGCAGTATCGCGTTTTTGGAAAACAAGATTGTACATCAGTGTAATCAACTATCCATATTATCATTACAACCAATTTGAAAGTCACTAATATTAGTTGACTGTCGGTACTATTACAAAAAACCTGAAAATCATATCTAAGTTTATTTTGGCATTAAAAGTTTGTGTTTCCAACGGCATGAAACAATTTTAAATTATATGCTATATGCTATAATACTCACAGTCTTAATTTCGCAAAAACCCAGAGTATGTGGACACCCTTCTAGAAGGAGATTAAAAAGTCTCAATCTAACAGGACACGAGAGGGTTACTATATCCAAGTTTAATCTACAAAACGTACAAGAACATTTTGGTTTACACTCTACATTTTTACTTTAAAATTTACCACCTGAAATGCCATCATTTGTTTTTCCCCTTCAAATTATATATATATATATATATATATATATATATATATATATATATATATATATATATATATATATATATATATATATATGTCTGTTAAGTGAACTGCAGCTGCACGTGCCACATGCAAGATAGCTGTAGATATATTCATGTGACGTTACATTTGTGACTAAGACTGACGATCACATGTTGGAGAAAGAGAACACTTCATTCTGCAATATATCAAAATTGAGCATACTGTGTAATCCAGGTTCAATTAGTGTATTTTCCAAATACTATTATTAGAATAAGTTTACAGTCTCCATCATATCCTATAAACCTTAAAATTGTTTCATTATTTTGAAGTGATCTCAAATAGATGGAACTAGATCGACGTTTGGAAGAAAGTTCTCTTCAGTTAATGAGCGGGAAGAGGTGCTGTATAGAGAGTACTTGTTGAAGATGCTTGATACACAGATAACTATATTATCTCAATCATTATTCGTATTCTTTTATCTAACATCCATACTATAAGCTCTTACTAGCACAAGAAAATTAGCACTCCGTAGTCAATTAAGAACAATTATATTGCTAGCTTTAATGTAACTCTCTTGACAAGAACTCTCCTGGTATAGTCTGTTCAAATGTTCTTTCTTTCTCATCCAGTGTTTTAAATGATGTGCGTACAAAGTGTCAAATTTATACCAGTCCCTATATAACATAAGATTGTATATGTGTTACTCAGTCACCAAAACAAGACGTCCGGAGCGGTTCTATCAGAACTAGAAACGAAAGAAGTGAATAATGAAGAAAAACAGAACATAAGAACTAGCTATACTCTGTGTGGCATCATCAACCACTACCATGACACGAAAATATAACCAGCTCAAATATTAAAACCCTAGAGTATCGAAAATTGGTTGATTTACTTACCAATAGACCAAAGATGTGTTAGCATTTGCTATGATGCGACAAAAACTGCTGGCTCTAGAGGAACTGAAAAGTTGCATCTAAAACTACAAACTGCACATATGAAAGTGTACGCCTAAGCGACGTGCAACGATGATATCAAGAACAACGAGCTTACATTTACACAGACCTTTCATAGTCTACCGTTAAATAAACCACATCATGGGCTAACCGTTACATAAACACATTAATTTACATCCAGTTACGCAAACCCATGAATGGTCTTACAATTACACAAAACCCATTCAACCCAATTTTAAAGAAAGACGACTAAGGTAGCTTGCATCGATCACTGACAAGCAGGGCTGACCCATCGTTCTCACTTAGTTTCATGCAATTTAGGTTAGAAATATTGTTTTGTGTGCGATGAGGTTTCAAATAGTTTGGGATATACCATGGACATAACTAAAGGTTCCCGAATTTGCGCGAGCCGTGTTGAATCAAAGTTATTAGCATACACCGTTATGTAGATGGACAAATATATTATATTTCGCTATCAAACATTTTAAAAAGTACTGAAGAATCCACTGACTCAAGTTTGCACTAAGGATAGTCATGGAATCAAACTAATGTTGTCGAACTTTCAAAGCACATACGTGGGAGCATTTACACATCAACGCACACTCATGTCAAATAATGTGGTATCATTTGTTGGAAAAGCCTACAGTAATTCAAACCGTCTCATTGTTGGATGTCAAACCGGTACTAGTCAGAACATAACTGAAGTGGAACTGTTTGGTTAAGTTTCTTGATGTACCTTACAAATCAGAAAAGAATAAATGTCCTGTTGATCACAGAAGCTGCTTTCAGCCTACTCTGGTGTTAGTTAGATACGACAGATTAAGTTAGCATCGGAGATATAAACGCACTTGTGACAAAGCACGTAGATGTGATCTGTTGCCGCGTGCAGTGTTACCGTGATGTATATATATCTTAGTCTAAGTAAGTACATCTCGAAATATTATCTTTCGTTCAATATTTGTAGCGAGCACAAAGATCAGCATTTGGGGTCATGTAATCCCTTATAGATATGGACTATATCGTGTCTACAATCGGAAGACATTTCGACTCCTGGGCAGTTTAGTTTTCGGGAAGAAAAGTTAGGCAGAGTTGTTGTTTGGTTTCAGTGTTTGCTTTTGTGTTGGTTTTTTTTTCTTCGGATTTTATAGTTTCGGTATTTGTATTTAGTTTGCGTAGCTAGTGTTTAGTTTTCGGTTTTAGTAATAGGTGCTTGTGTTTGGGGGCGGGGTTATTCGGTGGATGAATACAAACATAGTTGCTTGGAGCTGTGGATTTTGTTGCCGGTGTTGCATGTATTGTTATGTTGGTTGTGTGATCGTATGCAAGGTAGTTGAAAAGGTACGAGAGATTTGGGAATGATGTTAGTGGTACGGTATTAATCATGTTTGGTCGCATGCGCGAAAAGTTAATATTTCTATACATGTGTGACCTGCATATTGGCTAGAAACCAAAAAAACATGAGGCCTGTATAGGCTAGGAAGGATGGCAAGGGCCATATATGGGGAAAACCCTGATTTGATACAAGTAATGCAGTGTGCCCTGGTTTGATACAAGTAATGCAGTGTGCCCTGGTTTGATACAAGTAATGCAGTGTGCCCTGGTTTGATACAAGTAATGCATTGTGCCCTGATTCATACAAGTAATGCAGTGTGGCCTGATTTCATAAAAGTAATGCAGTGTGGCCTGCTTTCATACAAGTAATGCAGTGTGACCTGATTTCATACAAGTAATGCAGTGTGCCCTGATTCATACAAGTAATGCAGTGGGCCCTGATTTCATAAAGGTAATGCAGTGTGGCCTGCTTTCGTACAAGTAATGCAGTGTGCCCTGATTTGATACAAGTAATGCAGTGTGCCATGATTTCATACAAGTAATGCAGTGTGCCCTGATTTGATACAAGTAATGCAGTGTGCCCTGATTCATACAAGTAATGCAGTGTGCCCTGATTCATACAAGTAATGCAGTGTGCCCTGATTTGATACAAGTAATGCAGTGTGCCATGATTTCATACAAGTAATGCAGTGTGCCCTGATTTGATACAAGTAATGCAGTGTGCCCTGATTCATACAAGTAATGCAGTGTGCCCTGATTCATACAAGTAATGCAGTGTGCCCTGATTTCATACAAGTAATGCAGTGTGTCCTGATTCATACAAGTAATGCAGTGTGCCCAGATTCATAAAAGTAATGCAGTGTGCCCTGATTTGATACAAGTAATGCAGTGTGGCCTGATTTCATACAAGTAATGCAGTGTGCCCTGATTCATACAAGTAATGCAGTGTGCCCTGATTTCATACAAGTAATGCAGTGGGCCCTGATTTCATAAAAGTAATGCAGTGTGGCCTGCTTTCGTACAAGTAATGCAGTGTGCCCTGATTTGATACAAGTAATGCAGTGTGGCCTGATTTCATACAAGTAATGCAGTGTGGCCTGCTTTCATACAAGTAATGCAGTGTGGCCTGCTTTCGTACAAGTAATGCAGTGTGCCCTGATTTGATACAAGTAATGCAGTGTGGCCTGATTTCATACAAGTAATGCAGTGTGGCCTGCTTTCATACAAGTAATGCATTGTGCCCTGATTCATACAAGTAATGCAGTGTGCCCTGATTCATACAAGTAATGCTGTGGGCCCTGATTTCATAAAAGTAATGCAGTGTGGCCTGCTTTCGTACAAGTAATGCAGTGTGCCCTGATTTGATACAAGTAATGCAGTCTGCCATGATTTCATACAAGTAATGCAGTGTGCCCTGATTCATACAAGTAATGCAGTGTGCCCTGATTTCATACAAGTAATGCAGTGTGGCCTGCTTTCATACAAGTAATGCATTGTGCCCTGATTCATACAAGTAATGCAGTGTGCCCTGATTCATACAAGTAATGCTGTGGGCCCTGATTTCATAAAAGATATGCAGTGTGGCCTGCTTTCGTACAAGTAATGCAGTGTGCCCTGATTTGATACAAGTAATGCATTTTGCCCTGATTCATACAAGTAATGCAGTGTGCCCTGATTCATACAAGTAATGCAGTGTGCCCTGATTTCATACAAGTAATGCAGTGTGTCCTGATTCATACAAGTAATGCAGTGTGCCCAGATTTGATACAAGTAATGCAGTGTGCCCTGATTCATAAAAGTAATGCAGTGTGCCCTGATTTGATACAAGTAATGCAGTGTGCCCTGATTCATAAAAGTAATGCAGTGTGCCATGATTTGATACAAGTAATGCAGTGTGCCCTGGTTTCATACAAGTAATGCAGTGTGCCCTGGTTTCATAGAAGTAATGCAGTGTGCCCTGATTCATACAAGTAATGCAGTGTGCCCTGATTTCATACAAGTAATGCAGTGTGCCCTGATTTCATAAAAGTAATGCAGTGTGGCCTGCTTTCATACAAGTAATGCAGTGTGCCCTGCTTTCATACAAGTAATGCAGTGTGCCCTGCTTTCATACAAGTAATGCAGTGTGTCCTGCTTTCATACAAGTAATGCAGTGTGCCCTGATTTCATACAAGTAATGCAGTGTGCCCTGATTTCATAAAAGTAATGCAGTGTGGCCTGCTTTCATACAAGTAATGCAGTGTGGCCTGCTTTCATACAAGTAATGCAGTGTGCCCTGCTTTCATACAAGTAATGCAGTGTGTCCTGCTTTCATACAAGTAATGCAGTGTGCCCTGATTCATACAAGTAATGCAGTGTGGCCTGATTTCATACAAGTAATGCAGTGTGCCCTGATTTCATAAAAGTAATGCAGTGGGCCCTGATTTCATAAAAGTAATGCAGTGTGTCCTGATTCATACAAGTAATGCAGTGTGCCCTGATTTCATAAAAGTAATGCAGTGTACCCTGATTTCATAAAAGTAAGGCAGTGTGCATTCAAAGGACGTTTGTGATGATGAAACGTATGTATTTCCTTGATATTTGTCTATGGTTTATCGGATTCATATATTTAAAAGAATGTATGGGAAGATAGGGTCTTTAGTTTAACGATTATGAATATTGATTTTTGAACTGTGTAGTTTACATTTTCAACAACGCATCTGGTTATATGAATCACGCCAACGTTTTTATTAAAAATATAGGGAATTTAAAACTTCATGAGTTGTATATGACAAAACCAATATCATCTATCCTAATGCGCAATATAATCTGGTGAATTTTTGTAAAGAGTCTTGCATGTCTTGCACGGTCTTGTTTATAGCACGTCTATGTATACCACACTTGTTTAATAACATCCCAGAAAGAAAACAAACTTCTTATTATCGAAGTCAGTTTTGTATTATGTCCCTTTTTTAAGTCTAGGGCTTCCTTCTTTGATTACATCCTTTTTAGTGTCATTTGATTGATCGTTTCCTAAGTATTTATGATATATAGTCTAATACGTGGTTATCAAGAACACTTAATTCATTTAATCGATATCCATTCAGCTTCAGCATTGTTACATCAAGGATCCCGTGCTCCGAAGAGTTGCTCGACAACCAGAACATGGGTTAAGGCGTATGTTCGTAGCATTATTTCGCCAGGGAATGCAGGCTTTGAAAAATCTTTACCTCTTACGAGGAAAAGAATATAGACAGAATGTGCCCGTCGAGCGACAGACTTCGAAACAGAGGTATATGATCCAAACTAGGAACACCGCTCTTTTGTATTAAGAGAAACGTCTATTTGAATTGAGATTGAACAACTCGGCAAATTGTTGTCACAAGCTGGAAACATCAGTCAGGCGTTGGCCTGAAACACGCAAAATATCCGTTCGACCATTTGAAATATAAAAAAAAAATTCAATATTAACTTCAATATTGTCTTCAAGATTGTTCATGGATTCCAATTACAGACTAAAATCCAAGTCTTCAAATACCAGTTAAACCTTGTTTCAATGGCGTCGTCTATGTCATTCATTAAAAACATTTTCAGCTTCATCACTGCAACATGTCCGTGTCACAAGTCATGTGAACCTAACTTCGCTATTTAAAATTACTAGAGGTTTGACCTGACCTCTTGCTCAAGGCAATATGACAATTGGGTAACAATCGAAACACTATTCTTTTTTGCGACCACTATGCAGGTGGTTAATGTTTTTAGGGTTTGATTCATACGAGAGCAATGGAATGACGAGGGACATTTCTGTCTCATAAAATCGTGATACATACCAGTGGAACTTGAGTTTGCTCTATCCCATAAAAATTCGATGAACGTGATCAACTTCACAAGCATTCGACAATACTCTTCAAATAAACAACTAGAGAGAACAGACAGTTGAAAAAAACAACATGGAAATAGACAAGCAAGAAGAAGAGGTTTATATGATACTATTTTTTTAATGACAACTTTCTCTCTATGATATTTGGCAAAGTACAGACGCGTATTGCAGAAAATACTATATATGAAGTTATTCTTAAAGCACACAGTATAAGCTAGCATCTAAATGCTCTTCTAAACAAGTTTCTACACTCGGTTCGAAACTTTGAGTCACATAATGCATAGATGATTGGGTTGGCTGTGTTATTAATGATAAAGATCCTCAAAAACAGTTGAAACACCGTCACTTCCGGGGCCGTAAGGTTTTCAAGAAATGTATCGTGGCTTGTTGCAAGTTGAAGTAGAACAAGATGCGGGTAGAAAGATAGACAAAACACCATGGTGATTAGAAACAACATAGAGGTTACACGAATTACCTCAATAGACCGCTTTCTCTGCTTTTCTTTTGTAATTCTTTTTGAAGCATTACATTTTGCGGAGTTATTATCACATGTCGTTCCATGTTTAGTGGCTTTAGAACTTAGATCAATTTTCGGCCGATCGTTACCAGTTTCCAGATCAGGAACTTTTCCAACATCGTTTTTGTGACTTTCAGAATCTAGTCCAAGGCTGGTTAATTTCGTTGCATTGGTAGTATGAGGCATTATTTTGCTACACTGATTAGACAATGGCTCATTGCTATGTGAAATCACAGCGACATTCGCCTGATATAAATCGTTATCTGTATTCTTACTGTGTGTCTGCTTGTCATCTTTATCGATCCGGTTCTTGCGATTTATGTTTTTGTCATTGTCATCGAGATATTCAAGTGAATACGAACTGTTGTTAGCAACGTCCGCTTCTGCATTATCTCGAACACGTACACTAAGCATGGAGTCAGAAAGGGCAAGATTTTTCTGAGACCAAAGCGTTCGTATGATAAAAGTATACAAAACACCCATCACAACTGTTATAACAACAGCTTCAAAAAGAAGAAATATCATATATGATTTCGAAAATATCGAATTGCGGTATTCGTCAGCGATAAAACAAGTTGTTCCAGATATATTTTTCACTCCAGTGTTTACTGTACTGTCCCCATATAACACTGCCGCTGGAATAGAAACTACAGCACTGAAACCTACTGTAAGGACACATAATAGAAAGGTCTGTCTGTGATTAATCTGTCTTTTAAAAGGACGGCATATTTTTATGAAGCGTTCAACGGCAATTACAAGAAGCAAAATTGCAGATCCCTCGTTCACTAAGTAATTAAAGTATCGTGAGATTTTGCATATAGTACTTGACGTCATCAAATATGGCAAGCGTAGGCTGTACGTCATGTAGCTTCCACCGATTAAACAGCCTATTAAATCCAAAAATGCAAGGCACAATATGAAATATCGGTGATTTGACCGGTGAAATTTTCTCCAATAAATGTACACGACAATAATATTTCCAAAGAAACCTAGGATCATACAGAACAAAACAAAAACTACAGCTGGAATGTTCAGTACCCACAATTCTTCGTTTAGATGCTCTAGTGACACAGTTTCATTTTGGCTGTGTTCATAGAAGTTGCTAACTGGACCAAACATTGTATACTTTCATCTGTGACAATACCAACACTCGGTTGCCTCCCTTTTTAACCCTCCACTTCGGGATGTATGTACACGATAAATTCCTTCCTGCAAAATTAAGTTTATATAGATCAATTTTTTATGACGATTCTCACACTTAATGCCAAGAAGAAATGAATGAGTCGGTGTGAAATTAAATTTTGTTTGGCTTTTAATCAGTTTGAGTTAGCTGTAAAATGAATACCCCAACAAAGTCAGACTATAATGTACATAAAAGGAAAGAATGTTTTGTGTATTATGTATTGGAATTTAACAGTAAAATAGAGTATTATAAAAACAACAAATATAGACTGTCAGTTGTCATTTAGTTTTCAAACTCTACAGAAATGGCAAAAAACAGTATGAGTCAAATTGTATATGGTGAGAGACACGTATGTGTGTACGTGTTTTTTTTAAAAATACAGATTAGAGTTAATGTTTACTTATCGCAAAAATCGCAGTAGTTGTGAAAAGAGGCGATGAAGCTGAAATTGTTGATAAGACGGTGAAAATGCTATACATGCATCTAAATTATCTGATCCAATAAACGAAAACACACACACACACACACACACACACACACACACACACACACACATACATACATACATACATACATACATACATACATACATACATACATACATACATACATAGATCGTGATGAGGTCACGACACTAAATTACAATATTAGTTCCTTCTCTTAAATTCTCGCTCACAAAAAATACCCGCCATTTTGGCTAGCTCGATCGTTGTCGGAGCAAACATTGGTTCTCGTCTGAACATGACCAACCTACTGGCTAGAAAATATCTTAGTTGGAACACGTACTGGTTCTTTCATGCACAACATACACCCGTTACTGGTGACTAAACCTTTGTCAGAGCAGACACAAGTTCTCTCCAGTACAAGACCGCATTATTGGCTGGCAAATATCTTTGTCGCATCAGGATGCAGTTCTCTCCTGTACAAGACTGCATTTTTGGCTGGAAAATATCTTTGTCGCATCAGGATTCAGTTCTCTCCTGTACAAGGCTGCGTTATTGGGTTGAACATATTTTGTCGCATCAGGATTCAGTTCTCTTATGAACGTGATACACCCTGTTAGTGGCTGACTAAATATTTCGAGAACAGAGACAAAGATTTGTAAAACGCGCCCAGCCGCCTTTACAATTTCTGCATCGCATGCAGCCTTGCATGGCAGAATTTATTTTTATTTTTTAAAAAATCCGTCTAATATAATCCAAAAACTCAAACTAATAAAAATATATCACCCATCAATTTTTAGATGTGCGATATTAATTTGAAATGCACAACTTAATCCTTTTCTTGTCATTGGTAACCACGTACCAACGTTTATTTCAGACTTTCGCGTGCATTCAAAATTAATTTGTTTTTAAATTCTCATGACTTAATCGAATTAGATCAGCAGTCGATGTTGACATCTGACATCACTATTAGCGTATTTAATTTCAACAGATCAAGAAAACCTAACCTTATGCTCTGTAACATTTTGCCTTTTAGACAATAGTGATTATAATATTAAATGTTTGCAGTTGTAATTGGAGTCAAATACAAATGTTGTTAGAGAATTATTATAAAATTATCATCAGGCATGTACATACCTGATTTTTTAATGGAGAAGACACTTTGTACTAACACGCCGTCGGCATATATTAGAAAGGTGTTCCAAATGTTATCCCTCAAGCATATGGTGGTGTCCAACTATTGATGAATGCACAACTAAAATCTAATTTCATGAGGAAAATCAGAAATTCCAGCTTGCAAGTCAGTCAGTGCTACAAGTATACAATTACGATCACGTGCGGATGTAGATGATACTGCGGGACAATATCACACCAACACTTCCCCGGAAATTCTCCACTAAGTCAAGAGCCAACAATCAATCTTACAATGTAGTAATGACAAGTAACAATGTAAACAACATGACTCGGTTATGTTTTGATATATTATATTCTGTATAAAGTAGCCAACCTTTGTTTCGAGTTTTAACTAATATAAATTTGATGCATGCGTGTTAGACGGAATTGAGTAGGGGTGGGGTCACACTGAAAGGAAATGATACTGTGGTATAACAAGAGGCTGTAAACTAAACGTAATGTTGCTATGGTATCCATTTATCGTTCTAATGTCAAATCAAGTAAAAAAAAATAACCACCCCAACAAAACGGCGACATTTGCACTTGCATCATTCAGATATATCGTTGCAACACTATTTTCAGTATTAGTTTTGTTCAAACAGTATTTTAGTCGTAGTAAAACAGTTGTAAAAATTAATTTCTTTTGCATTTTATCCAACGGCAAATGTTTTATATTCCTAATGATGAAGTTCCATCCCCAAAACTTAGCGTTGCACGATAATTTTATACCGCTTCAACTACACCCTTTTGATACACCGCACTACCAGGACGTGTAGTGTACACGACGATCATTATATATGCACTTAGTCTCAATAGCCATCAGAATTAAGTCAAATCCCGGCAACAAATCTGTTCGGCATCTAATTCTCCAGATTACAGACAAGCGATCATATTGTTTGCTGTTATCGGCACACGTGATGGCAAACCTTCCCAAGATGTCAGCTATGGTTTAACCGGCATAATGTAGCTGTTCCGTCGTTGTACTTTTTTCATGGTATATGTACTTGTTGTCTATCTTAGTTTACATTATTGTGTTTCGTCATACACTGGTTGTTCAGTTCGTATGTGTTTCTTCATCTCCTTGTTTGGAAACGAGAACAATTAAAAAATGTATCAGCTGTTTTGTTCTACTGGTACAATGTTAATGTGTGCAAGTTACGATAAGCGTAAAGATTCAAATATCATTTATCTGAAAAACATGACTGTACTTAGAATATTTTAACTACAGTCATCGTTATGCCTTTGATAAATAGTTTTTATTTCCTGCATTGTAAGGTATAGGATCGGATTGTTGCCTCAACACACACAGATTCTCTTTAGTGAGACTCCTTAACGAGAAGATATAAACGGTATCTGATTGGCTCATTAAATGTCGATTATGATAATGGAATAGGTCATCAGAACATGAGCCGTAATCGATCGTTGTCAGATCTTCAGCAAGATCTAATTTTAAACATTTTAATCAGACTGGTCCGTGTTAAAACCCCGTCAACGAAGTATGGATGCTATTGGTAGTACAAGTGCCGGTCTTGTCAGCTGGACGTTTCGCCCCATGGACGTTTCGGCCCAAGACATTTCGCCCCACTTCAATGGACATTTCGCCCCACTTCAATGGACATTTCGCCCCACCTGGTACATGAACGTTTCGCCCCATGGACGTTTCGGCCCATGGACATTTCGCCAAACGTCAATGGAAATATCGGACATTTATAGAAATTCGTCAGCATGACACCATTGTCTTCATTTTAATTTAGGGCCTACTGTTAAGATTTCATACCCCATAATCCTATCTTTCTCTCTTATATTTCAATTACATTTAGCGTGCTATTATATCAGACAATATTTTCCCATTTTTCTTCATTTATGCAATAAGACTGGTCAGAAAAATTAATCTATCATTTACAGTGATACTTTTCTATACTGCAGTACTTTTATTTCGCTCTTACACAAATTGATGAAGACCGCTTCGATGGCCAAGTGGTTAAAGCGTCCACTGCGGAAGAGGGAGGTCGTGGGTTCGATCCCCATACGAGTCGTACCAAAGTGTGCAGTGTGGCAGTTTATAGTGATTCTAGCATTGGGGCATCATGCCGCAGACATGTAGCATGATGCCCCACCCAGTCACATTATTTTGACACCAGACCGACCAGTCCTAATACTAATGCTGAGCGCCAAACGAGGCAGCTGTTAGTACCATTTTTATAAGCATTTGGTTATGACTCGGCCGTGAATAGAACCAACGACCTCCCGCAAGATAGGCGGACGCCCTAACCACTAGACACACAGGAGAAGTCCACCATAAATATGACGTTTTAAACACATTATATCCTATTTCTTGTTGTTTCTCTTCCACATAATAGCTTATTTATTTAAAAACGTTAAACTTTACTAATTTTTTTCATGATCGGATTAGTTTGCTGAATATATCTTGCGATTTATTGGCATTGTTACTATTTAATAATATTTTTAACAGAATATTATGGTAACAATTGCCTCGTTTCAAATGGTAAGCATTGCGGTATTTTGTTATCGTTAATCGATCGAATTCGGTATGCGTTTTTGCTTCAAGTTTGAAAATTTACACTTTACTCTTAGTTATCCCCAAAACAGTGTTTCATCGTCTTGTTCTTTTTCACGCTCGAATGATTCTTTACTTTTAGTCCTCGAGCTGAATGAGGGGCTAGCAATACAGATTTTAATTAACAATACAGAGATATAAAAACTGGTTTCAGACATTTATTTTCTAAATATTAAGTATGTATTTGTTTAAATCAACAAACATCACTAATCAAGATTATATCTCATGACAGGGTAGATGTGTCAAATTATGATGTGCAAACTTGTACTTCTAATTGGGTCATCACGTTCATCACTTTTTTTAAGGTAGTACATATGTTTAATTATTTTATTTAATTTTGAATTTCGGTAAAGTGAGATGTTTTATTTAGATTTTTTTTTACTGTGTCTCACTTTACTTTCTATATTTATCTTCATATAGTCCGACTGATCTTGAGTCGGGGTCTGTACATTTTTTTTTTTTGGCTGTACTTCTCCCGTCTCAAGTTTGGTCGTCATTTATTTTATAGTTTAGTTATTTAATCTTGAAATTCATTCGAAATGGTTTATTTTTCCATGAATTTGGGTTCTCTGTGCAGTACGGGAGCTGCACCGAGAAAGAGTATATAGGATGTTAGCATCCAAAAGTTAAATTATTTAACTATTCCTATTCTAAAATATGTATATTACTTAATGGGGCGTTTTTCCAAACTCTTCCACAGGCCTGTCTACTTCGCGTAGCGTCATGTGACATAGCCCTATGACGTCCTCATAATGTTTGTTTGTTTGATTAGGATTTTTAACGTAGCTTTATCAATTTTTCAGTCATATCGCTTCGATTTCTGCAGTGAGGCAGTTTATAGTGATGTCTAGCACTGAGACATCATGCCGCAGACATGTAGCATGATGTCTCACCTAGTCACATTATCCTGACACCAGGCCGACCAGTCCTAACACAAACCTCTTAATGCTGAGCGTCAAGCGAGGCAGCTGTTAGTACCATTTTTGTAAGTCTTTGGTATGACTCGGCCGGGGATCGAACCCGCTTCGGGGCGGACGCTCTAACCACTAGGCCACCGGAGCGGTCCTCATAATGTACTTTCCCCATTAAGTTTCCTATTCTATACAATCAATTTAACAATAAATACAGCTATAATTTGTTTAATAAATGTAATGGCCCATCACCTTTTTTAAATTTTGTTTTTGTTTTTTATTCCTTTATTTTTTTAAAATATATATTTTTTAAATTTAAAATTTTTTAATTTTAAAATTTTTAACATTAACTAAAAGAAGAAAAGTATTTTCCCCATTTCTTAATCGTAATTATTTGTCCACATCTAAACATCGTCTTTGTAATGTAGTCTTTAATCTGTCTAATTAAGTCTTTATTGAAATTTCCGTCTAAGAAAAGTATCTGTTGACTGTTATATTTGTCGATCTTAAAGATTTCCATAATGAGAGAGAGAGAGAGAGAGAGAGAGAGAGAGAGAGAGAGAGAGTGGAGTATGAAATGAAATGTCCATTGATGTGGGGCGAAATATCCATGGGCCGAAACGTCCATGGGGCGAAACGTCCATGTACCAGGTGGGGCGAAATGTCCATTGAAGTGGGACGAAATGTCCACTGAATTGGGGCGAAATGTCTTGGGTCGAAACGTCCATGGGGCGAAACGTCCAGGTACCTTGTCAGCTGACACGACCCAAACGTTTGACCTAACCGATGCCACTAGAATGGGGAAAATGGCGCAGTTTGTTTCTGCATACCATTTCCTGCAGATGTTATCATTGCAATAAACCATATTGTATTAACTATCGCACGTCGTAGTTCGATCTGTTTAGTTATTCGTGTTTCAAGCCGGAAACTGTGACATGTATAAAGAAAAGTCGTTATTAGCCTTTCAGGGGTCGACCCATATTAGGTTAGCATTGTTACTCTCGCAATCAATAGAATGCAATATCACCCCCACCACCACCAAAGAAAACAAACAAAAAACAAACAAAACAAAACAAACTTAGATTGTTAATTGATATATATTAAAGTTAATCTCAGCGGCCTACTCAAAACAGCATGGCCAACCAGTCTTATTAGGTCGCTACCCATGGGTTACGAAAAATTGATACAGAGGGTTGTGTCGGGTCAGTAATTATTACTGTACAGCTACCTGGTCATATACTTTAACTAAATGTACCGTTATTTCACTGCAGGGGTCCACAATCCATTTGTAAAAGACCTTCATAAATCGGAAGGAGTAAGATGTTTTTATTCATCAAAATTAATTTCCGTATCGTTTCGGAAAACTGTAATTACATTTCACCTGCTGCTTATTAACTGATATTGGGTCAGAATCATAGCATAGAGTTTACAAATTTCAGGGCTACAACTAAAGAAGGTTATATCGAATACTTTACACTGGGTTATCTCCCTTATACCCCACTGTGTCATGCTTTTAAAGGTTAATTATAACTCTTTAGAACGTTGAATCTGAATGTATATGATCATAACTATATATGCTAAATTTTGTTTTAACAATGTGTTTAAGACATGACAGTAGAAAAGTCCAGCAGTAAGAAGGTTCTCATATTTCATATTTTGGAATTTAAAAAAAACAAAACAATGTAATTTTAAAATAGTGATGTCTCGTGTGCTGTGCAAAAATGTGATAATGATTAAGTGATGGTGCCCAATGCAAATTTTGTTGTTGTTGCCACAATGCGATAAATTCATTTAAGAAGGATGAGGTTCGATGGTATTATATGTTAAAAAAAAAATATTCATTACCTATCCACAACACACACACGTACTCACACACACACACCCTAAGGACTGATATCTTGTAAAATATACATCCATAAGAGGTAATACTGAATTATGGACGAAGAGACTAGAACGGGGACCGGCTTGTGTGTGAAACAATATCCATTACCGGGCATGTGTAAAGAAAATTGAGAACGGTTTTCATCAGACGTAATTTAAGCCTTAGTTTTTCACACACACACACACACACACACACACACACACACACAAAACACCCCACAAAAAATCTTCAAAGCGGAAATCATAAGTAATTAATTTAACCATTAAGAAGCTTCCTTCTTATCATTCAGTTCCAGTGTATTTTACATGCAGGCTAAAGTTAGCGTATTGACAAATCTGATACATACATGTCTTTTTAAAATAGATTATGTACTGTACTGGTCAGTGCTGAAAGAAATCTGTTTTAAGCACAAGCCCCTGGCTGATGACTTAAAAAATCTCCTTAACCCTATCTCCTATCTCGTAATATCGCCTGATTTTTCGCAGTGAACTAACACTTATGTCAATATGTCTGTCAAATTTCATTTCTCAGCAGAAGATGAATCATACATAAATAGATATTAAGTGTGCAATCCACAGATGCCATATTCTATTTTATCACTTTGTAAAGGTTACGTTGCTTTACGTTTGGGGTGGGGTGTTCTAAATTTATTTAAATTAATACAGAAGATCCACCCTGGCTCTTTTTTGTCAGAAATTGAAGTAATGATAGAGAGATGCAAAGCTCTGAGCTCTGAGCGGTGCCGACAGTTAAATCAAGGAATACACAAATTGTGAAATCTAAATAACAACAATTTAATATAATTCAAACAGCAGTCTCTCAAATACAATTCAGCTTAAACCCTATCATTCGACCAAGTGACGGCCTATTTCATCCTTTGAATTTGTGTGAAATGTTTTCTTCTGTCCTGAGTTCTACTCATCTGTAAGTTACTTCTTCTCTTGTCCTTTGCCTCTCTCAGTACTCCCATCGACCTCTCCCTCTGTTCTTCCTTCTCTCCTTTGCCTCCCAGAGACTCGGACCAACTGCTGGGGTAATTCCCTCTGGTCCCTAAAACTTCTTTCTAACTTCTCTTTTGTCTACCAGAGACTCGGACCGCTGCACTGAGTAACTCCCTCTGGTCCCTAGAAGCTTCTAAAGAATACATGACATACATGGACATTAGCAAAGCATATTCCTTTTGCTATGTAACTCACACTAACATTATTGTCAGATAGGCCATTATCGTTTTTTGGTCACGCATTCGTACCCATCGAAATAAATACATACCCTGCTAAGTATGTATATATATATATATATATATATATATATATATATATATATATATATATATATATATATATATATATATATATATATATATATATATATATATATATATATATATATATATATATATATATATATATTCTCATTCGTATTATACAAAACAATAGCATATAATCAGACTCATTTCTGAACATTGCACTTCTACAATTGTACACATATGCACATATCCATGCGCTGATATATCCTTACACATGATACTCCTTCAAAGTATAAACAAATAGGCAAATCCCTATAACTAATGTTGAACACTGCAACCATTATACAAAGTTTATAATTCAAGTCAACATTTGCAAATCAATAATATTAAATGAATAAATGCATGAGGTTACTAATTCTACACATCACATTGTTCATATCTAAAAATACGCATGTATATCAAACAATACGAATGAATCAAACTACAATGGTAATTCTACTTACTAATATATATATATATATATATATATATATATATATATATTGTAATAATTAAAGTACACTTACTTTGCAGCAATATTTTACAACAATCGAGCAAATAATAACTAATCTGTTTCGACGCCCCTATTTGTTCACAGATAAAGAATCCCGCCAATAACGAATGGTCTCGGATTAGTTTTATTTGCATTACTTCCCGCAAAATAATTGTAATACTACTAACATTTTGGTTCTCAAGATGATATATTTAAATGTGAGGTTCTAACGTGTGTCACGCCTTGCTCAATTCCGATTGGAGGATGGTTCATAATGATCAGACGTCGCCCCTCCCAACCGTCTGTCAAGGATGTTTGCGATATAAGTTGACGATTCCTTGATCCAAACAAGAAATCATCACTTACCTGTGAACAATGTTACGTAACTGGCCTTGGCATAAATAACCCGCGTGTCTCTTGTTTATGGCTATGTCAATCAGCTGGCTGGACTACTTCATACATTTTGACGGCGAGAAATTATAGCCTTAGGGTCTAACATATCCATGTTGAAATCTGGTTTGATTCTACAACGTGACAAACTATGTGAATATTGTAGACGAAATAATTAATATCACACGACAATTTTTGTCTTCATTAAATATAATAAAATTAAACATTATTCACGAAAATTTCAGATGTTGTAACCAATGCAACATTACTGTAGTAAAACAATTCTCACCAATTAGTTTAAAACCCATGAATGATCACAATGAATGGTGCGTAATTTTCTCTGCAAACATCTTTATTTCCGCCAAAGAACTCGACCAGTAAACACCTGACAATCCCCTACAATATATGTAAAGTTACATTACCATTATTAAATTAAAAGAAGAAATAAAACAAAATATACGACGTAGTATATGTGCCCCCAAGAACTAATTCAGAATAAATATTGTATCCAGTAAACAGTGTTATATGTCTTAAAACTTAAACGAAAGGAAATAATGTGAGATATACAATGTGGGAAAACAGTTGCCACATACCTGTACAGTATCATTTGACTGCAGATTTGAAATGTTTGAATGAAGTCTTTGGCGTCGAAGTTACAACAAAATTGGGCATTGTTTACTTGCCAATCAATTTCTGGTCCTTACATACAAACTCTTCGAATTATGTCAGAGGGCCAGTCCTTTTCACAAGATAAGTGCAATGATAAGGATTAATTGTTAATTTGTTACACTGCCATTATGTTTGCGTACTTAATTTCAACCTCTAGCTATTTCGCAAACCAGAATATGAAGAAAGGGTCTTGTCCAGGGGAATAATAAAGCGTATCACAGGGAGAAATGGCGCGTCCCATCGGCGCTTGCGGATTGGGGCAAGTGGGCGGGGTCAATAGTCACCTCCCCCCTATTTGTATTGTCAGCCAGTTAATGTGAAGCTTTGATTTTATATCTGACCTCTTTTCTTTTAATCGCTGCTATTTAAACTGCCAAAGGGATAGTTACAATCATTAGAGATTACCGTTTATACATTCTACGTGTAACATACATAGACTGAAAGGTTTTGTGTTTTTTCTAAAAGTTATTTTTTTGTTTTTGTTTTTGTTTTTACGATTACTGAAAATAGTGTTTTCTTGAAACACGACCATGTCAGGGGTCAGGAATCTTATTTTTATTTAAAGCAAAACGTCCATTTTATTAAAGTTATATCTCAATTTCACATAGGACAGTGGTGACTTGATTTAGAATGTGATCTTGAAATTACATTTACTCATTTCATTAGCACGATCAGGTTTCGGGCTGTCATATTTTTATTAGCACTGATGGCGTAGATAAAAGATCTGTTAATTGATTGTTGCCTTTTGTTGTCACTTACTCGGCCTTCTGCCTATTTTCGTAACTCATACGTTCGACACATTTCCAAGGATTTAAAATATCCAATGGTATGTCTGGGACAGTTTCAACTTTTAGTCTAGGCCTAGCATTTGCGTATCCTAGAGCTGGCATTTTTCAAGATCCCGCTCGTAACAATCTTTTGAGAAATGTAATGTGCACGGAGTGCCGTAATGTGTTGAAATGAAATAGACTCGCTTGTACTAATGTATCCATACTTTCCTTGTGTCTTTATAGTTTGGAAAAGAGAAGAAAAAAATGTTGTCCACAGCATTTTCTTAATGTGCTTTTTAAACCCATAAGCAATGCAAAACGGCCAGTCGGGATGCTAGAGTTGCTACTATGATGTCACATGATGTGAATAACCGAATAGGTGCGGAAATGTTGCATACGAGGTCACGGAAATTCAGCTCCTAAAACATATGCCAATATTTAAATACTGGGATTGCAGTCGCATATGATACTTCAGAATAAGGTTTAATTTTATAGTGCTGTTATTATTATTCTGCATTTCCATTGGTTTATGGTCTCCTTTAGGGTTTTTCTAGATGATCGACGATGCTGTAAATGCCCGGATTGGATAATTAATAATATGAAATATGACATTAAGGTTTGCAATAACTGAGCAGAGGTGTAAAATAGAATAACACGAGCAAACGTGAGCAAAATGTATACGTTTAAAAATTATACAAATAAAATGAAATCGAACACGTGGATGATTCACTTTCTCTCATCAATAAATTTATAAAATTCTGTGAATTTCAGTTAGCCGTTTTGGTACTGATACATCAATTTCATCATATGATCCAGTGACTGTTCAAACTCAGATTGAAGGCATGACAACATCATCTGATGCCTCCGTCCTCTTCCATTCCAATCGCTGGTGGTGATCTGTCAGCTTTCCATCTGTTACCCTCTCTCTCTCTCTCTCTCTCTCTCTCTCTCTCTCTCTCTCTCTCTCTCTCTCCTATTAACTTCTTCGGGTGAACAACCTTTCGGCTGCAGGCAGTCTGCACTCGCTTTCATCTGTTCCTAAATCTTAAGCAAGCCGGTCCTAATTCAAATTCAAGAAACAGTTTTATATTGACCTATAAATCTTTTCAGCAACCGCAACAAGTTGAAATAATCTGGTTTTTTAAAAAAAATTCAAAGGTTTCCTGGAAAAATAGTGATGTAAAAATTTGTAAACACAATTGTTTTCATATTTTATTTGTTTGTTTTGTCTATGTTTTAAATTTGCCTTTTGAAAAAGACTCATTAAGAGTCGAAAGCGCTCGGGCTAGTTGGATACTTGTTTTGCACTGTTCATTCTCAGTTTATTGTATTAATCTTAATCAATTCATGATACACGTGATCCCTGGCTAGATCTATTGCACTTGACAGGTCTGTTATTCGCCATCTACATGATGAAGGGATAACAAGAAAGGATATATTTTTACATTGTCAAATACCATGCCACTACAGCTGTGCATGGACAAATATCATGCCACTACAGCGTTTCATTGTCAAATACCATGCTAATACAGCTTTTTATTGACAAATACCAGAACAAATACCGCTTTGCGCTGTCTAATACCATGCCAACATAGTTGTACTTTGTCCAGTACTATGCCTAAACAGCTTTACATTGTCAAGTACCATACCAATGTAGTTTTTTTTTCATTGTCAATTACACAAACCAATACAGTTTAACGTTGTCAAATACCGTACCAACATAGTTTTACATTATCAAATACCGTACCAACATAGTTTTACATTATCAAATACCGTACCAACATAGTTTTACATTATCAAATACCGTACCAACATAGTTTTACATTATCAAATACCGTACCAACATAGTTTTACATTATCAAATACCGTACCAATAGAGTTATTCTTTGTCACATACCCTACCAACACGTACATCTTTACATTGTCAAATACCGTACCAACATAGTTTTACATTATCAAATACCGTACCAACATAGTTTTACATTATCAAATACCGTACCAACATAGTTTTACATTATCAAATACCGTACCAACATAGTTTTACATTATCAAATACCGTACCAATAGAGTTATTCTTTGTCACATACCCTACCAACACGTACATCTTTACATTGTCAAATACCGTACCAACATAGTTTTACATTATCAAATACCGTACCAATACAGTTAGTCACCGTCAACTACCATACCAATAGAGTTATTCTTTGTCACATACCCTACCAACACGTACAGCTTTACATTGTCAAATACCGTACCAACATAGTTTTACATTGTGACGATGAAGTAAGTGAACGAAATAAGTAATTCGACAGCCCTAGTTCTAAAGTCAAATACACTGGGTAACATTTTACGCAGCAATTAAACCAATCGACAAATGTTCTTCATATATTATACAAATTTAATTTCATGATTAATTTTTTTAACTCTACAAAATTATGAAGCATTCGATGATCTTTTCCTATCATATTCGATTACTGTATCATGTTATTGATTATTAAGGTGTGGGAGTTCTTGTTATAATTGGAAGAACTAGTCCGTCTCATTTGACTATCTGATATAAGAACCAAACAGTTCAATGGCAATGAGGGGTGATGTTTCTGAGGCTGCTACTACTACTAAAACTCTAACAACTATTACTATTACAGCATAAACATCTTCTACTACAGCTACGACTACTACAATCTAATGAATGGGGTAATTTCTTTGTTTAGCTATGAATTTAGGGTATAATTAACACTTAAACAAATTTTCTAGAGAGCAGCTTTCATAAAGGTTGCATCAAAATAAGATAATCATTACATTCAAAATACGTTTTGGATTCGCAATGTTCAATAGAATTCTATGCGACAATATAGAACTGCACTAGGCACACTTTTGAGTGTACGCAGGTCTTTGTGGATATAATTAAGAGAATTTAGTTTTTCATCTTTTCACATAAAATTATGGAGGCCATGCTTTTACTAACCATAACACTTTACCTAGATGTAAATTCGTTTTAAATTGTATTTTTAATAGAAATGTGAACATAAGCGTTCCTTTCAATAATTCATTATCTTCTCTAAGAAGGGCCTGGAATGAAATATTAGGATCAACGAACATTTGTTATGTGTTTAAATGTCTGTCTTTTCTGACACTTATACCTCCTTGTTCGGTATGAATTTCTATATATTTGTTATTAATTTTCTGTCGATTTATTAATTCCAATTCTGCGATTGAAAAGTTAACGAGAAATAGATCTAACTTTTATCGCAAATGCAATGTATCTCATGGTCAATGAGCATCAGCATAGTGGCTTGTTGTTTGTCAGTTTGTTTAACCATGACTCCTTGTTTACAAACTTGACGAGTATCTGATAAATTCATTCCGATCATATGGACATATCATATGTCGCACAAAGGATTATAATTGCACTGACAATAATTACGTCCCCTCCCTCGGTATTTGAATCGGATCTCTACACAAACAGGTGCGTGGCATATACTTTAACAATCGGATGATTATACTTGGGGATAGCAGTTGCAAGACAGTAAAAAGCTGTGGAGCCTCGACTAGCTGCGATTCAAAATACTTCAAGTGTCTTGCATATAATGCGTATTCATCTCGTCAAATACCTTTATAATACAGTTCTGCCATCAATTTAAGAATACAGTATTGATGCTGTCATTGATTTCTTGTCAATAGCTTTTTAAATACTAATTCTAGTTCTGAGAAACGTTAAAATATTTTGAATTATTACTGACAAAGAAGTTTTGATTTGTTTCTTAAACTAATTTAAATGAACCAGTGCCATCTGTATTTGAGCTATAAATCGCTGAAAGCGTAAATCGATTTCATTCAATTAATAATAATTTATAATAAATAATCACACTCGATGTATTTTAAAGTAAGTGGGATGGGGCAGGATAACACATTATTTGGGAGCAGTTCAGGGTATTTTATCTTCTGCCATGAAAACTTTGTGAGTTTGAAGTTCCTCGGGTCAGTATTTAAACAAACCGAACCCCATCACTACGTTTAGCCCACCAGCTGACACGGCATGCCTAGATGGAGTCACAGCAAAGCAGAAGCAGCTACATATAGCCAGCAGTGGGATCGGTGCTTCAGCTTGGTCCGGTGTGCGGCTTACGAAAGCCTTAGGTACTACCTATTCCCACAATATATACACCCCAATATAGCCAGAAACATATGTATGTATGTATGTATGTATGTATGTATGTATGTATGTATGTATGTATGTATGTATGTATGTATGTATGTAGGTAGGTAGGTAGGTAGGTAGGTAGGTAGGTAGGTGGGTTAATGGTTCAAATGATTAACGAAGAACTCTCGAAAGCAGATGGATGAGGGAAACGGTGATAATTACGTAAATCGGTGATTTTTACAGCTATCACAATATCTTCACTTACCGTCTTTAGGTATTAACATGTTAATGTTAGTACTGGTTGGCCTGTTGTCAGGATAATGTGACTGGGTGGGACATCATGCTACATGTATGCGGCGTGCTGCCCAGGTGCTAAACATTACTATAAACAAGAATAATGAGAAAATTACATATATTAGTTTCATTATTTGGTAATTTTAAATCTGACTTAAATGTCATTTACGTTCATTTTAAGTTAATAGGATATATTCGAAGTGCTAGTTTATTTTCCTTATGTTTCTGTATCTTTTTTTGCTGATAAAGTATCAAATATTATATGATGCTGAATTGAAGAAATTGAATGTCAGTTGGAATGAATAATGCATGACGTTGGTTCTTGTTATTTCCTATGGGTATTTGTATCTTAGACTTTATTCTTCCTGAAGTAGTTAAAGTGTGCAAAACATTTTGTTGATAACCCTGGAGTGTGCAATGATGAAGCAGGATGCATGCGTGTTTGGTTACTTTATATATGTCGCAAATCTATGAGATTTAAAACAAGCATAAAAAACTACCGTACATAGACATGATGTTTGTCGTAACTGATGAGTGTACGTTTTCTTAAAGTATACTCATGTGTCTAGAATACGCCCTGTCTGTAAACTTAATTCATTTGCTGATTGGTTAATCTGATTGGTTGATTGGTTAATCTGATTGGTTAATCTAAACGTCTACGATGTTTACATTTATGCTCAAGTCAGTTTGAAATGATGGCAGGTGACTATCAAATTAATAATTTCCGTTGTTTTATGGACCAAGTTGAAATGGCATTTCCGACTGTGAATCAACTATAGTATATTAGGTTCGCTTCTTGGTGTAAGCAACTATTCCTTGTTCCATTAGGTTAAATATTGTTTATATCAGAGGTATAAAAATACATGCATTCCTAATGGAAATAGTTCGATGCATATAAAATGGCGTATTAACATTGTCCGATAATAACTCGAAGGAAACAGTAAACAAAAATAAGATTTATGATGTCTGTTTCGTATATTTCAAAGCACGAGAGAGAGAGAGAGAGAGAGAGAGAGAGAGAGAGAGAGAGAGAGAGAGAGAGAGAGAGAGAGAGAGAGAGAGAGAGAGAGAGAGAGAGGGGGAGAGAGAGAACTTTACACAAGAGTATTGTTGACCATTATACTTCCAGTCACAATGAGTGACCCTTTGGAAACACGTAAAGCATGTTTTGCACTCTTAAATACAATCTCAAAAGAAGGCCTATACGTCACAATAATTGAACAACCCAACTACAGCAGATCTCAAAATGGTGTTGCAATTATATCTTCTGCTTTTAATTCCTGTTTAGGTTTTACGATGATTCACTCCTTAATGTTTTTTATATTATGCATTTTAAGCGAAAAGTTTTGATGATGTACCACGGATGGCTCACGTACTTTGAGATGAAGTCTGATAAACAGTTTTATAAATCATTTGCTTCCCTCTGTGAAAATATATCCCCCAGAGAAACACAAAATATATGAAAGGGTAAAACATGAAATAAATAGCCCAGAGAGGAAACTTCCGCTAATGGTATGTAATGTACAGGGGCAGACTAGACTAAACTTAATAGCTATTTCTAAGTATTTCATTTTAAATGCATTTAAATACAATAAATGACCGAATGCTAATGCATAAAATACACAAAAAGTGCGCTAAGCCCATGGGTATGTAACATATCTATTAAGTCAAAATTGAATGCAAATTAAAAGATTCAATGGATATCAAATTGTCAGGAATAATCAATGAAATGGTATTAGAGATTTATTTAAAGACTATGATATGATTATAAAAGAGCTCATCGGCTCGGTAATAGCAATGACACCTTGACGCAATATACGTTGAACTAAGGTGTGTTATTTGCATGAAGCAAACATTTTCTGAAGTTTTAAATATGCGTGTTATGCAAATAACAGCTAGACTTGCATCTCACAAAAATTAATAGAAATTAATCTATGCAATGACATTACATGCAACTATTCAGATTATGCAAATCAAATATGCAGTCACGTGACATCCACTATATATATATATATATATATATATATATATATATATATATATATATATATACACACACTGGTAGATACTACGCCGATAAACAGGGACTGTGTACAACAAACTATGTTTAATAATTTTAACTGTTGTACATTCATCGCATGCTTTATGTACATGTATATTTTTTATACATCTTTACCGGTTATATATCAACATCATTTATTTCATGTTTGCATTTGTTTTAAACCACTCCAATGGCCTAGTGGTTAGAGCGTCCACCGCGGAAGCGGGAGGTCGTGGGTTCGAACCTCGAATTGAGTCAAAGACTTACGAAACTGGAACTCAACGCTACATTGCTAAATCACTCAGCATTAATATGTTAGTGTTAGGAGTAGTCTGCCTTGACTCAGGATTATGTGACTGGTTGGGCCATCATGCCTTCTCCATGATTCCCCCAGTGATACATATGGATGTAGTTCTAGTCTATTTTTAGAACATTTTTTTCCTCTCTCATTTAGGTGGTGATAGAAGAGTTATATTCATGCATTTTTTGGTAAGGATTTAAAGGTAATTGTTTATTATTGAGAATATGAGCTGAGAGAGTGGTTGTCTGTTTGTATTTTGGCGACAGTGCACATGGAGTAATAAGGCCTTGGTGATGATCCGTAAGTAAAATATGTGTTCTGTTTACATGCTGTTCTGTTTACAGCGCAGCCGCTCCGAAAAATGCCAATCAACCCCTGACAAGAACTTCACCGTGAAGTCATCTTTGGATGTATTGTAGATTAACATATGATTTGTATCGATTGTCACAAAGTTGAAAGGTCAGTACTGATAAATATATGTATAGAATATATATTAAAATTAAGTGTGGTGTATGTCCATATCACAATAGACTGCCACACTGCAGACATCGTAGTGATATGACTGAACAATTGTTAAGGCTACTTTAAAAATTTTAATCATACACACACACACACACACACACGAGCGCTCGCGCGCATTTGTTAGAAGGGTTTATTTTCCAACTATTTTGTGCAATTTTTCATAATTACTGTTTTAGAATTTTATTGTTAAGTGGTATAAAAATAACACAAACGCCGAAAAATACTTAATTAATTGTTCAGTTGTACAATATACCCATTATTTGGTGCCGATGAACTTTATAACATGCATGCATACATGGAACATTCCAAAATGTTCGCATGTATGTTGCATAGGATATGTTTTAAAAATGAATTTCCACACTGGTTATACTGGCTATTTAAAACAATATTGTCTATCTTAGGTACCATTAAAACAGATTTAATTCATTTAATCTTTGCATATGATTGGTGAGAGTAACATGGATTTAAGAGCATTAGGTTCGACCTTTCTTTAGAGGTACAAGTGGTCAGAAGACTGCTATCTCCGTTTGGTCACATTCACTAATTTTTACTTCCTGGATTTCACGGGATGATATTTGTGTTGAACATTATATATATATATATATATATATATATATATATATATATATATATATATATATATATATATATATATATATATATATATATATATGCAGTTTTGGAAGATGATGGTATTGTCTAGTTTAGAAAAACTCGGTTTCCTTATAATATCTGCTAAATATGGTGTACTTAAGACTAATTCAGACTGATTTTTTGAGCGCATGGGAGATGTCATGTTGGTTAGCTGTGTACGTAAGTCATGTACAGCTTCAATAAATACAATAGGTTCAGCATTACATTGAAATAACACAGAGGTATGCCAACATTCTCTTCATTGTGCATACTGCAGACTGCAAAATCTTCACATGAAACCTGTCTCTTTTTCAGTAGTTCCTAAATACGTTCTCGGAGTTACATACTGATTTTAGGATAAAATATTACTTACTTGTGAACCTAATATTCGCTTGCAATGCGATCAGTTGAAAACCCAGGACGTGTCATATTGGACAAGGTTAAAAGTCAGGTGGAGAGAACGAGTTCCAAGTAAACAGAAGAAAGGAGCCATGGCCAACCAGGAAGTTGTTTGATAGATCAGTTCTTGTTGGTGTTCGTGCTACATCTAATGGGTTATGTGAAGAGTATGCGTCAAATATGTTTCATAGTTTTCAATGGGTTATGTGAAGAGTATGCGTCAAATATATTTCATAGTTTTCAATGGGTTATGTGAAGAGTATGCGTCAAATATATTTCATAGTTTTCAATGGGTAATGTGAAGAGGATCTGGTAAATATATTGCATAGTTTTCAGTGGATTATGTGAAGAGGATCTGGCAAATAGATTTCATAGTTTTCACTGGGTTATGTTAAAAGGATCTGGCAGATAGATTGCATAGTGTTCAATGGCTTATGTGAAGAAGATCTGGGAAATAGATTTCATAGTTTAACTGCTTTGTGTTGCATTATTCTTAGGACGCAGATGAGATTTTTAAATAATAAGCTAGTACCATTACTTTCGATATGGCGACGGAAAGACGTAGTATCAGAAAACATGCATAGTTCCTTCAAGCGTTATTCTAGATTGCTCTGAAATTTGGATGGAGATCCCTGAGTCACAGCAATCGAAATTGTTAATCTATTCAAAGTATAAATCTCACATAATGTGGACTATTTTGTTTTGTGTAATGGTGTTATTAGAGTTTTATCTGACTGATATCCAAGACATGTTTCGGACTAGAAAATCCCAGAACTGTCTGGTTGTCACGGAATTGTAAAACCCCTTTTTGTTTATTTATTAAATTATTGTACTTGAGTTTCATTTGTGGCGTACAACGATACCCGAGGGTGATTAATGTATATTGTGTCGTATATCAACATACTGAGTTCGGTTCATCCTATGCCGCAGGTGCGAAGTGCCTTTGATGAGATGAACCGAATGCCTTTGATGAACAGACAATATCTGTGTATAAATACCTCACCGCATGTAAAGCTCTTTACATTACGAAACGTCTTGTAAGTTTGCGATCTACTATAAGGATTCGCACATCTCCAGCTATAGAAGTAGGTAATTAGAAATAATTTCTCGTATATACGACAATACTAATGTACTATCACGTCAATTTCTGCACAACTTGTAGCTTTGTTTTACACAAAATAATTCAAACGTTTAAATTCTTGTATACGACTTAGTGAAGGATTTTGTATTAGTACTATTAGGCTACATTTATAAGAAACGTTTAGTACAGTAGGATAATTATCAAGCAGGGTTAGGTTTTTTTCTGAACTTGTTGTTTAGTAATTATTATGCCGGTAATTTAATCGATATAACTGCCCGTGTCATATAAATAGTGCACGTTATTGTATATGTTTTCAGCTGCCTAGTGTCTGGAAATTTCCAGGATGTCTGGTGTTGTACGGTGCTGTCGAGTGTCTGGAATGTCCAGTATCTGGACTGTCCCAGAAGTAGAGCTGTCCAGTGCCTGGAATGTCCAGCATCCAGAGTGTCCGGTGGTATTCGGTGATGTCCAGTATCTGGAGTGTCCGGTGTTGTCCACGGTGATTAGAAGGACCCGAGCGTTCCCAGTATCAGAGGAATCGAGGTCTACGTGGTTAAAGCTGTAAAGCCATGCACAGGAATTGTTGCAGCTGTAAAGCTGAATTTAGCAGCCGTGGAGCTGAAATAAAGTGTTCTGACAACAGAGTGTGTCTCCTTGCATGTAATATTGTAGCCCTGGGCTAATTTTGGGGTTCGTAAAGCCCAATGTATCTTTAGAGACTGTAAATGTAGGTTATATATCTGTCCTTTGTTCATTTGCATCATTACACAATGAGTGAATTCATTTTACTACACGAGTAGAATTCTACATTGTTTGCTAGCTGAGTAAACTATATCCATCTTTCCATTGTTTAGTCATTGTGAATCATTCACGCCTTGTGTTTGTCCTTTTGTAGAGTAATTTGTTTGTATTTTTCCATTACAGTTGTGCGTTATTATGTTAATAATCCAATATTTGGGTTAAATATAATCGCAAGCCATTCATTATTAAACATTGCATTTATCAAAAGTGTTCTGTTGTGAATCCGAAACATCTCAACTGTTTATCTTGTTACACTAGAGTCGTGGACCTCTGTTATCCAGATGACGCAATAATATATGAGTGGTCTAAAGAGCTGTCCGTTACGGATCACTGCCATCTCACCTCTGTGTGTTCGAGTCTCAGATTCAGCCAATGTGGATGTGTAAGAAAGCTTGCCAGTAGTATATCGTGGGTAGGTGGTTCTTTCCGGGGTATTCAGGGTTCTTTCTCCACCATTAATACTGGCCGCCATGTATAGCCTATCTTGTGCTGAAAAAATGGCGTTAAACTATAAAAAAAACAAACAAACAATAATATATGATAAGCGCGTTGTTAGAAAGGGACCTGACAACCTTAAAGAAATCATCCTTGTTATTCCTCATTTTATGATGCAAAATAGATCGGTTACATAGAACTAGGTAGATGAGACAGGTCGTATAGCCAGTCTGAGAATACACGTGCAAAGAAAGGTACCAAATACAAACGTTTCCAAAATCCTAAATGGGGTGATGCCAATTAATTGCAAATTAACAGCAACATATTTATTTCTAATGGCTTTTGTTTCGACCACATTACTGAGAAATATATAATTACAGTAAATTGGAACTGGAAATATTAGTCTGATATTTATATTTAATCAAGGTCTTAACATTATAATTAATGAAAACAGGGATGCAAGCAAACGAACATCAGGGTCTAAGAAACTTCACAATGGTAGGCCAGTAGAAAATTTACAATGATAGGTCAGTAGACAACTTGTAAACAGCCCAGCTTACCAAAGGATTTTCAAATGAAAATGTTAGCTTCTCAACTTTCTTTGAAACGTAAACAATTGGTCTGCATTGTGATATAATGTGGCCCTATTTTGAAACTGATTAAGGAGTCACGATATTCAGATATTTTGGACAATGGTCTATGTGAATGTTTGAAATCTAAGTAGCTTAAACATCGACAGTATGGTCATCCCTCTTGTCTCCATTCCCTTTTTAAAATTGTCATATGTACTGACTGACAACTCTCTCTCTCTCTCTCTCTCTCTCTCTCTCTCTCTCTCTCTCTCTCTCATTGAAGTTGTTTCCAACTGTACATGCAATGTATATGTATTGATCGTAACGTCTTCATTACATGTAAACGTCTGTAAAATAACACTTTTATCTTGCCCAGAAAAAAGAAACATTTAAACTTGGTTTAGGGTTTCGAACTTTGAGTTTCCTCCAATTTACATACACTAATATAGTTCTAAAATAATACATGTTCTTGTGCACTTCGTGAGAGCGACTGCACGATGTATGAATAGACTACACGATTTATGAATCGAGACTGAATGATTTATGAATCACTATTTACAAATATTAGTGCACCAATCATATAGATTTTCTCTCACTCTCTTCCACCAGCCGTTGGTTTAGATTTTGTTTCCTAGTCAATATATGACGAGGAAGTACAATCGAATATATTGTTATATGTGCGACAAATTAGAAACAAATCTGACCAACTAATCGCTGACTATGGCAAGTAGTTTAGTATGTGTTTGACCACTATGGTACAATGTAAGGAACATATAGAAGCAGAAATGTTAAAAACCTTAACACAATTTAATTATGAAAGTAATAAACAAAAATGTGAAGGAACTTACGGCATTCCAGAATTAATATTATAATCCAAACAAAGAACTTTTTATTTCCATTGAACAGTCCAAACAAAAACTTTCTTCCTCTCTACTATATATCTGAGTACAACATACAAGACGCATGCAGACTTACAACAGGAACACAAAAATTGAAGATTAAAGAAATTAAATTGAATCTAACCATATTTACGGCTTATTACAACCGTATTTCACAGCATAAACACGTGACGAATCTTACCACACATTTTGCCTTTGACGCTTCCTCCATAACGTCTTTTCCTGTCAATCCAAGACCAAGCATTTGTGCTCATTGCTCGGCTGTGAAGGCGGATAGTAATACTAGCAGAGGTCTAGCAGAAGTCTACAAATCCGAATTTCGCACAATTCACAGAAGCTGCCTGTCTTCCGGTCAATGTCATTTTGAGAAGCTTTACTCCAGGAGTACTAGAATGCATCCATCATCTACTTTTGCAAGTGAACATGCAACAGATGATCTTGTAACAGCCATCAGGTTATTTTCATGGTATATATGGCCAGCAAAACCATCGCCAAAACTCTGCTGAATAGCTGTGTGTATCATATTGATCGAACAATCTTCCCTGAGAGCTAGTGTGGTTTTAAGAAAGGACGGAGACCATAACATGATTTTTTTTTGCCGGTCGTCCACTCAAGAGAAAGTGACTGGAACATAAATCCAACCATTCATCGACTTGAGAAGAGACTTTAACACAGCCTGCTGTGGAGACATTTGAATGATTGTGAACAATTTCGATACCAATATAAATTAATCATGATTTTTTTGAGATTCCAAGATAACATTCTTGCTCGTGTCGTGGACGACGGTGAATGATCGGTCAGACACACCATATACTGGACTTTAGGTAAGTGTTTCAACTGGAGTAGCAACCGGCGAAGACGAAGTTACAGAATGTAATTGTTCGTGATCTCCTATTTGCTGACGACAGGTTCTTGAATGCCAAATCTGAGACTGACAGACAACAATATAATGCCGATTTATTTTCATTTTGTGAATTTCGATCCCACAATCAGAATGAAAAAGAGAGAATAGAGATAATTCACCATCTTTATCCAGGGACGCGGTACTCAAACACCATCGTCATCCTCAATGGCCAAACATTCTAGGCAGTGGAGAATTTCAAATACAGTTCAAACAGATGACAAAACCACGCCAGAAAAAATTGGGCAAGTTGGACTTTTGTCAGATTGGCGCAAATGTGAGGATGCGCAGAGGCATCAATCTATAAGTAAACGTTAAATTCTACAGTGTGATTGTGTTGCCAACCATGCTGCATGTTTGCAAAACATTACCGGTGTACAGCCATCAAGAGCTGAATAATGTTTACATGTGCTGCCTGAGGAAACTAAGTATACGATGACAAGATAGAGTCAGAGTCGCTGAGTACCTCAAATGGGCAATCATTCGAAGGATTCTCACTGATTAAAACACAGTTGAGATGTGCAGACCATGTCAGCTGGATGTCAGAAGAGCGACTACAAAATATGTTATACAACGAACTATAGGAGGAAAAACGATCTCAAAGTATCAGAAGGAAGGCTTAAGCGATTCTCATATGATCGCTCCATCTGGCTCAGTGTCATCCATTCTGGAGCTACAGACTTTGAACAAAGATCTAAGATGACCTGCAAAGGGGGGGGGGGGACAGAATTTATGTCCATCGTTATTTCGGTATAGTGCATATCTGGCTTATATATTACTGTTGTTTCTTCTTCCCCATTACATTGACTTAGAACATTGCGTTATTGTATCCAGCAAAGCATTTCACAATAGTATCCAGTGATGTTTAGTTTCCTTCTTAAGCGTGACACGTGTCAGTTCTGAGGATTTTAATTCTATCTTCTATTAATATTTTTACAAACAATATCTGGGTCAGGAGAATTATCTAAAATCTTCAATAGCAAGCACATAAAAAGGTAAACATTACGTTTGCTTTTTTGTTTGTTAACTGTAAATTAGAAGATACTGGCGTTATATATATATATATATATATATATATATATATATATATATATATATATATATATATATATATATATATATATATATATATATATATATATATATATATATTGTTACGTGCTTAGGCTCGATTAAGCAGCAACACAGAAAGAGTGAAAACTAACAAGTTTGTAAAACTTTAACAATAAATGTATTAAGTACAAATGTTTTCATAAGAGGACATAAATAAACTTACGGTTTTAGAGAATAGAGTCCAAAAATAATCCAATATAGAATACACAATAATAATCCACTAATTGAATTGCAAGAATCCTGATAAATATGTGTCCTAATAGTTCCAGGTTCGAATCTTGACGATGTAATACAATATGGCTGAAGATATCACATGATGCAGTTCTTGTTTCTCTAACAATCCAAATAAAAATCTATGAGCACATATTCTTTTCCAGATAAATAAAATAATTCCTCTTGCGCCAACGAATTGACACAATTTCCAATATAACTCAAAACACAACTATTAATTTAAAGCCCAGAGATTCTATTGAATTGTTCTCTCACAAACAATAATTTAAACACCTGTTTTTATGTAAACAAGGAATCACGTGATTTTCCAGAAAGTCACAGAAAGAACGTACGATCATAAAAACACGTGCACATGAAAATCAGTCACTTCTCATCCGCAAAGAACTAAAAATAAAAATATATCCTTGGAATTAGCCAATCGTTTTAAAAGCTTGTTGACACTCTCTGAAACAGGGTCAGAAATGAGGTCAACCCCCGTTGTTTACAAATAGAGTCTAGGTCAACCTGAATTTTTCAGAATAGATATCTCCCAATTAATGAATTTTAATCCCAAAAATGACAAAGTTTAATTTGACCATTATAAATAAATGATTTAAATCAAATAGACGTAACACCTTCCCCCGTAAAATAAAAAGAAAGGTTTATATTATAACTTTCTTTTTATCACAATCCAATTTACATCTGAGGTTAAAAGAACTCATATAAATTACACAGAGTATATATTGTTAAACACGGGAAAGAGCGTCTGCAATTATATTATCTAGAAACAGCCTCAACCTTTTAACTTGTCCATGTCCCACAAAATGTCATAAGAAAGTCACACTAGCACGGCAGAACACAATTTTAGATAAATTAATTGTCAAACATGCATCAGTGAGTCTGTCAAAGAATTTTCGAATTGTTGCTAGATGTTCTATCCAGGTGTCGTTATAGATGATGACGTCACAATTTTCTAGACCAGAGATGATCATTTTCATGAGACGTTGAAATGGATTTTCTTTATATTGGTAGAGTCCATCTGGAGTCACAAATGCCGAGATTTCCTTTGCTCTTTCCGTTAGTGGAATCTGCCAAATTCCTTTCAGAAGGTCAAATTTGGTGACATACTTGGCATTCCCGATTTTATCAATACAATCGTCAATTCTTGGTAATCGGAATGAATCTGTTTTTGACACACTGTTCACCTTCTTATAATCAGTGCACATACGGAAAGTTTTATCTGGTTTTGGAACAAGTATGCATGGTTAACTCCAATCACTTTTACTGGAATCGATAAAATCATTCTCCAGCTAATATTGAATTTCTTTTTTTAAGTATTCCTGTTTGAGTGGATTCATCCTGTATGGATGTTGTTTAACAGGTTTGGAATTTTCAATTTCAACTTCATGAAAAATTTTGTTTGTCCTTGTAGGAATATCTGGAAATAGGTGCTCATATTCAATTAATAATTGTTTAAATTCATTTCTTTCTTGCACTTGCAACTGTGAAAGTTTCTGGTCAAGATTTTTCATAATTTCTGAATTACAAAGATTCGTCATTTCAATATCAGCCATCATTTCAATATTAGCAGAATCTGATGATATTCCTTCACTGAGTGGGACAGATACAACTAAATTAATTACATGTTTAACATGGCTATCTCTTTCAATATACTGATACTCCTATAATTTATTTAGATCCCAGGAGCACTAATACTATAATTTAACTAATTCATTTTCTTCTTAATTTTGTAAGGGCCGTAATATCTAATCTGAAGAAAAGTAAGAAGAATGAAGAAGAGTAACACAACTCCATTATCAGCCTCAAACGTTCTCTGCCTTGTAGTTCTTTCAAACCATAGTTTCATTTTTATCTTGAATTGATGAATGCCCTATTCATTCAAATCTTTCTGGAACATTCATCAACATAATTCTCAAGAGCTTTCTTTGTCATAGCTCTGGTAACTGTACAAGCTTGAAATATCTCAGGGAATTCTTTTTCAATTGGATCAACTTTCTGATCCAAATTAGCTTGTCAGTTACAAGTGGATTAACCACAACCTTGTCTCCAGCTAAGTCGTTGCCTAGCAATAAATCGATGCCCTCAACGGGTAAAACCGAGACTGTTCCGATTGACAGTTATGTTAGTTTGAGTTTTAGAAGGGCTTGAATTAGGCGGAATTACGTTTCTGCCAGAAAATTGTTGAGTAGAAGTCTTGTTAACAAAAGGAACTTTATATGTCAAAGAATATTCATCAGCAGCTCGAGCAGCATTTTCCAAGGTTTCAATCTTATGCTCGTCAAGATAAGCTTTAACATCACTATGGACACAGTTTTTGAACTCTTCAATTAATATCATTTGCTTGAAATTGTGATAATCTTGTTCGACTTTCTTGGCTAAGCACCATCTATCAAACAACTGCTCATTTTCTCTAACAAATTTGACATGAGTTTGTCCAGCTTCTTTTCTGTAATTTCCGAATTTTTGCCTATAAGCTTCAGGCACTAACTCATAACCCCTTAGAATGCATTCTTTGACCACATCATAGTCACCACTTAGGTGAGCAGACAGTGAAGTGTAAATCTCACTAGCCTTACTAGAGAGTACACATTGCAATAACTGAGTCCAATGCTCCCTTGGCCACTTTAAATTTTCTGCAACTTTTTCAAAACGAAGGAAGTATTTGTCTGAAAGGGGGTACTAATCTAATATTCCTTGCTCAATAAAAATTTAAGTTTGGATTTGAGGTATGTTGGTGCTTTTCACTTGCCAGCTCCGTTTCCTTCAATTTACATTGATATTCCCTTTCTTCCTTCTCTCTCTCTCTCTCTCTCTCTCTCTCTCTCTCTCTCTCTCTCTCTCTCTCTCTCTCTCTTTTTATCAATTTGTTTTTCTTGTATCTGAATGCGTATCTGCTCTTTTTGTAATTCAATTTGTTTCTCTTTCTCCCATTCCTGAAATTCTAGTTTCTTAAACTCTAATTCCCTCTCTCTCTCCTCTTTTTATTATTGTAATTGTCTTTCTTTCTCCCTTTCCTCTCTCTCTCTCTCTCTCTCTCTCTCTCTCTCTCTCTCTCTCTCCTCTTTTTCAGATTGTAATTGTCTTCTTTCTTTCTCCCTTTCCTGAAATTCCAGCTTCTTGAACTCTAATTCCATCTTTAATTTTAATTCTAATTCCTTTAGTTTAATGTCAGAGTCTGATGTAGACTTACTGACCGAAATCAAAGCATTTTGTTCCCACATATCCTTTTCCACCAAATACTGGACCAAAATCTTTTTGATATCTTGTTTCGTTAAAGAAGCCTTGCTTTCAGAAAAATCAAATTTTCTGGCAAGTTGAATCAACTCATCTTTTTTGAAAAGATCTAATTGCTCCTGGGTAGGATTAGAAAGAAATATTTCTACTTTGGTTGTCATTTTAGTACAAGCCTGTCAGTCTCACTAAAGATTTAAATTTTTCAAAACCTAGAGGAATTCAAATTTAAAACAAAAGGTTTCTGAAACAATTCTAGCCAAATTCCAATTTATCTCAATCTCGAGACGAGATCCCAATTTCTATGTTACGTGCTTAGGCTCGAATAAGCAGCAACACAGAAAGAGTGAAAACTATCAAGCTTGTAAAACTTTAACAATAAATATATTAAGTACAAATGTTTTCATAAGATGACATAAATAAACTTACGGTTTTAGAGAATCAAGTCCAAAAATAATCCAATATAGAATAAACAATAATGATCCACTAATAGAATTGCAAGAGTCCTGATAAATAAATGTCCTAATAGTTCCAGGTTCAAATCTTGACGATGTAATCCGAATATGGCTGACGATGTCACGTGATGCAGTTCTTGTTTTATAATAATCCAAAAAAAATCTATGAGCATATATTCTTTTCCAGATAAATAAAATAATTCCTCTTGCTCCAAAGAATTGACACAATTTCCAATATAACTCAAAACACGACTATTAATTTAAAGCCCAGAGATTCTACTGAATTGTTCTCTCCCAAACAATAATTTAAATACCTGTTTTTACGTAAACAAGGGATCACGTGATTTTCCAGAAGGTCACGGAAAGAACGTACGATCATAAAAACACGTACACATGAAAATCAGTCACTTCTCACCCCCAAAGAACTAAAAGTGAAAAGATGTCCTTGGATTTAGCCAATCGTTTTAGAAGCTTGTTGACACTCTCTGAAACAGGGTCAGAAATGAGGTCAACCCCCGTTGTTTACAAATAGAGTCTAGGTCAACCTGAATTTTCCGAAATTGATATCTCCCAATTTAATTTTTTTAAAATTTTAAATAATCGATTTAACAAGGAGTTACATACAAACATAGAACCTAATCAGCGGACCTAATTTTTAACACTTACCAAATGACTATCGAGCTTAGTGTTGTATGGAGTCTATCGCGTCTTATATACTCCATCTCTTATTTGTAGTATTTTCTATTTTGTTTTCCCTTTCGTTTAATATACATGATATTTTTATATCCAATGCTGAAATGAATCGATTGCCAATTTCAGAACAGATAATTGATTGGTCTTCCATATAATGTAATGTTTTAGTGAATTCAATGTCAGTTTCCAATGACCTTAAAATTTTTGAACGATTTCTAGTCTGGACAAAGCATGCACTCAATCGGGATAAAACAGATGGATATTTCAACAGATGTACATTTTTTTCTCTCACAGGAAACCGATTCTATATGTACGCTTTTCGAGCACTAATAAATTATTATTTTTTTTAGAAGCATTCACAAGTAAAAGTATTTCACAATATCCCACATTGTGATTTATATGAAGAACACTTGTTAAAAAGAACTGAATAAATTGTTGTACATGTAATTTCATTCTCACCAAGGCATACTAAAGTGATGGTACGAAATATAATGTTAGTTAATCACCGATTGTTATATGATTTTGAGTTACATCGCATGCTATGATTACGATACAGTGATGCTCTTTAATAATATTGTCAGGGAAAGTGATTTTATCGAATAATAATTATATACTTAAAAAGGACATTTCCTTACATTCACTTTGTAGGAGAGCATAAAGTCTATGCATTCCATCTGTTTTAGGATAAATGGGATATGTGCTTTGTAGCCTACTTCTACGTTGAAATGATTGAATATTATGTTCATTTCATGTGCTCTGGTTAAAAGCTTTGAGTTTTAGCACACAACTACGAATCTATACAATCAATTAATACGCTTATACAGTATGCATTCCTGTTCAAATCATCATGTTTGATTTATCTTGTTCTAACGACATCGATTTATAGTTCTGATAAATACGATGGAGTTTCGTTGGCGCCTTCTTGAATTGAACTTCCACAACTCATCCGAAGTTTACAATTTCGCTAGAGTTATTATCGAAGTACTGACAATCAAAATTTTATTTTGGGCCGCCAGCGAATAATTTATGAAGTCTTTTAATTTGATTTGCTTATAAAATAGGTTTTATTTAATAAAGCGTACATAATTATACAAGGCCTCGATTTCACAAACACAAATCTTAATTTAAGTCAGGATTTAATATCTTTGATTGGTCATTATTTATACGTCAATCATACATTTTAACCAATCCGATCGTGGTATTCTAAACCTAAATTATAGTCCAGATTTAAGATGTGTTGGTAAAATTAAGGTGATTATAGATAACAAACGACAGGATTGACATGAAACATCATTTTAAATGATTGAATATGAAAAGTAAACATTTTCAAAGAACAATATTACAAAATATCTTTTATTTGTTGTTGCGTTACGTTTCAAGATTGAAAGTATGAAAAAAAAATTGTAAATTATTTAACAACGTTTTTCCAGGAAGGTATATTATTCAAAGTAAATCTCAAGCTTTATCATTTCACTCTGATCAAAGTTTCAAATTCCAATTGCTGGTACTACATCCAAAAAACAGAAAATCAACAATAGCACAATAACCGATACGCTTCTATTGTTTTCTGAATAATAAAGACCTCTATAAATGTTTCTTTCTTAAAATCCAGTTTATTCGCACAGTTTTTTTAATAAATACAAAAATTAGAAATTCCAAAATCTACGAAAAAATATTTTCAGCAAACAACAGCAAATACTTTCTTATTTTACTTTCTATCAAAAGGCATCAATTGAACTAGTCAAAGAGGAATTCACTACTTTCAATTGAACTAGTCAAAGAGGAATACACTACTTTCTATAGGCAGGCCTTTTATATTTTAATGTATGTGAGATATACAGAGATAAATAATAGCATCTATATTAACATGAAAGTACATATTGTTCTCTGCCAGATGTAACTACGCTCATGAGAGAGAGAGGTGGGGGAATAATAAAATAGGTAGGTGATCCAGAATAGCATAATTTTTTATAACCAAAAGAAAATAAGACAAACAAAATTATATACTAGTATATATATATATATATATATATATATATATATATATATATATATATATATATATATATATATATATATATATATATATATACATACATTGTGCATCCTCGAACAAGCAAGATTTATGATACAAATGAAACAGAGAATTGTGAATCATTTTTTAATACTTCTATAGTTCTAAGGAAAATAATCTTTGTTAATAAAATGTATCACCTAGCTGAGGATGGTACTTAATGAAAGATTTATAGCTCGGATGAAAACAACCAATTTACAAGTTAACGGTCTATTATAAGATATTGTTATGAATGTTTTTGAAGTAGTAATTGTGTTGCGGAAGCCCAACAAAATATGGCAAGCATAACAAATTAGTTGTGTCAGCGATATTCTATAGCTATGATGAATGATCATGAATACAGTTGTAGTTAATCATCTTAGCGAAAGGCAGTGGTGTGACAATAATGGTTTCTAACACTACAGATCAATATATTTTCCTTCTACGGGGTTTAAAATCAATCTTTCGCCTAGTGAACTGCTAATCAATTGCTCTTTCTTTTACTGGGTTGTGAATCAATCATTCAAATTAATAGCTAGATGTTGATGCAAATATTAAATCTTGTCGAGTATAAAATTATCACAGCGAGAACTATATTCACGTAAGTATGATGGAACAATTGGATTTCATCAAGCACGAATGGCGGTGTAGAAAAATTATGTAATCGCAAAATTCACTACGACAGATAGGAAAAAATGTTACTTGATAAATTAGCATGATTTCGTAAGAAACATTATCAGAATTTTCTTATCAAATTGTGCACTCTTACTCCCGTTCCTCATCAGTTAATAGTGTGAACGTGAAAACTACCGTTCAGGCACCAAAGCTTGGTAAACGTACATTTGTATTCTTTTCAAACTGCATGCTTACAATTTATGAGACACAAATTCTATTATCTACCACCACTATTTGCATTATCTCTGATACTGCAGTATTTTGGAATACAGATACGTTTTTAAGATGTTTTGTATGATTGTTATAATGCACAAAGATCTCAGACATAGACTTCCGATTGTTTCCATTAAATACAAAAGATTAGAAACAAACCCAGACAGTCTTCTAATGTGTTTTTGTTTATCACAATAATACATCACGTTGTATTTAACAGGTTATGAAATTCGAACGGATAGACATACTAAATCTTTTCAAAGCATCTTTCTTCAATCAGCTCTGCTTCCCTAATGTAATACGTGCTAACTATAGTTTCTTTTGTCAGTGATGAAGGTAGGAATGCTTCAATAATTTACTGGGTTTTAAGTATAAATTGAACAATATTTATATACTTCTTTTATCGTTTTGCGCCACAATATTATTTGTAAAATATACAATGTATTGTAAAATTGGACAGATAGCTGTTCTTACTAGGAAATAAGATTATTTGTCCAATACGTTCAGTATATTGTTGGATCTCGTTTAACGATAGCCCTACCTCTACCTGTGTTACAAATTACAATCTTCGAATGAAAGACCTACAGTGTAAACGGCAGCAGTACGTAGCATCCATGCCTGCATTTCTATTGTGTGATACACGCCACCATGAATTTATAACTGCAGACTTTAAATGAAAATATATGTGCTAAAGAGTATTTCTAAAAACCACGAGTTTCGGCACGACATGCAGGGGATGGTAAGATTAAACGTTAAATCCAAATATTAAATCTTTAATCTTAATTTAGCAAAATAAACCTGGCAATAATCATCATTCATTAAGATCGGAGTCATTTACCAAACAAACCAATGGACAACTGGAGTGACAAACTTTACCAGCCTTGGGATAAGCATTAATATGCTTGCTACCTCCCACAATGCTTCAAGTGTTATTACGATGAGTAAAGCAGTTACATTTGGGCTCAGTACTTCCGATGAAGCAATTCCCGCTTGATTAGCGATTTCAAAATAAAGTCAGGTGATCATCTTTTTGTACATGTCCGCATAAAAGGTATGTATCGACTGGACATAGCTTTATTGTTAGTGAGGTCTAACAGTAAATATTGGAAGACATCTTTGTACAGATTCGTGAATCCATGCATAATTTAAATGAATGATAGAAAGGCATCATGAAAAGAGAAATATAAATTGTACTTTGGCTATCTTTTAAATATAAGTTGTACTTTGGCTATCTTTTGCACATTGGTAGACCCTAATTATGAAGAAACAGAACTATCTTTTCGCACATTAACGAGACGTACTACATATATTCCCCTCTATCTAAACCCCAAACAATCATAGACAACCTACAAGGAGTAACTATCATTCACGTCAGCAGCGAAAAGTTCACACCACGTTAATATCGTTCATTATTGTCTTCATAGAAATAATAAATTTAAGAATAGATGAAAAATTATGCAATCATTAACTTAATATTTCGTATGTACTGACTACATTTGATCTTTAAGAAAATTGAAAATAATAATACTTGCAATCCCAATTATGAAATTTTCCTGATCATGGAACAAATATTACACAATATTTGTTTATATTCTCTTATGTACATGTTTATTAGTGAAATGTTCGTAGACGTGTCCATGTTGCTGTTCTGACTCATAAGAGAAAAACACATTGCCTTACAAATCAATAGCTAGAAACAGGGACGTAATTTGCATGTGATGTAAAACTGTTGTAGCCTGAATACGAAAATTAACAAGCCCGTCATGTTTTGGCCCACTCCTCACCCCCAACCAGTCCCGAATCACGTTTGGACCCACTTACGTCCGAAAAAATTGAAATGACGTCCCTGGATAGATATTTGCATGATCTAATAGTTTGTCCGATGAGGCTTATTTATTTGTCGGCATGGCTTAAAACAACAATTCAACGGAAGCGATAATGAGTTTCTATCCGAAGTAACTGTCCATTGATCTAATATTGTTTCGCAGTAACTTTCCTGAGATCCAATATTTGGTTCACGTGACTTCCTTTGATAAGAAAAGCATTAGTCTGGACAAGGTTAATGTCATTATATTACCTCATAACGGTGACGTGTCATCATCAGCAGGCAGTTATTAATATTACAACAGCAGGTTTTTACTTGCTATCAAGAACACAATAACAAATAAATAAATAAAATAATAACAATAATAATACAATTATTAAAGATCATAAAAAAATTAATAACAATAATAATAATAATAATAATAATAATAATAATAATAATAATAATAATAATAAATTATTAATAATCATAAAAAATTAATAATAATAATAATAATAATAATAATAATAATAATAATGACTTGGTATCGCACCTATTCTTTAGAAGCTCTAGACGATTTACAACATATATTGTATTATCATATAGGGTTTGATAGAGATTTTGAGCAGAATCAGTAACAATTACTTGATATGTACTGCTTGGGTTTGTAGGGGTCATTTCAGCATTTTCTTTAGTAGGACTGTTTGAATTTGTTGAGGTCATTTGAGCATTTATAGTTGCATGAAATAGTACTGGAGAAGAATCTTGAGCAGACAATGGTACTTTTGAACATACATTGGAAAGAACGTTACTCATTTGTTATTTATGTTGAGTGCTTGGCCTTGTACATAGTTTCAATGATAGTTCATTGGAGTGGTCAGACAGATACATAATGTACTTAGCAGGAACGTTGGCGTCTGTCATTGCATTCAAAGCTGTGGCACAAAGAGAGTGAGCAGTTTATCTTGCAGATATATGGGAAGTTTTGCATATGTCAGGCATATAACTGCTTAATTGTCTCTGTACAACACATCTTGTGGTGTACCATATTTGACAAACTTGGGGATTTTCAACAGCATTTTTATCAATGACAGTGTGACAAAACAGAGATTCAGCTCTTGGATTAATGCGTGTGAGATAGTATTTTACTGACCTGACTGGGCAGTTTTGACCACCAGCTGCATACATTCTCTTGTCAGAATTTGCCTACTTAGCATTTAAGTCTCCATAATGATTTGTTTGCATAGTTTGATGGGTCAAAATGACATATTCAGCCCCTGTTTCATCCAATCTGATTTCAAGACTGGTGGGCATCATTTGGTTGTGGAATTCTAATCCAAGTTTAACATAGTAGATAGAGAGATATAACCCAACCCTCTATCTGAGTGTGATAGGATTATCTTGCATCAGAAACTGATCGATTGCATACATGTCTGATGGAGGAATAATTGGTTTGTGTTGAGTTGATTTTGATAAGCCATTCTTTGTGTTCAACTTTAGTTTTCCATTTAACGTGTCATTTGATTTTTTAAACTCAGGGTCCGTAACATAATTAATTGAATGACCACATTCAACCTGAATATAGCAATTAATATTAGCCATGCCATTTTAAAAAGTGTTTTTATGGTATTTATTAGCTTGGGCTTCAGGAAGCATCCTCTTTCAATTTGTGTTGACCTTAGGGGTTGCTTTGGCATAAAATATGGTTAACATTTGGGCCAAATGTGCAGACTCAGATGACTTCAGATCTATCTCTATATTCTTCTCTTTGCATCATTCAGAAATTCATGTTGTTCAGCTTGGTAGTAACTATTTTATAACATTTGATATATTTAGATCTTTGGGAACAATCATTCATGCATATCTCCTTTCCAAAATTTGTATTTATATAACAAATTTGTTACATTTTTTATGCCGTCACAAATATTAATTTTAAGATAAACTACATTTTATTCAATTAAAAGCAAGTTAAGTCTCTTTTTAATAAAAATGGCAGGAATGATTTTTGTCTCCCTTTTTGCATACAAAAAACAGTATATCGCCTTTTCATAATATATAATTTAAGAAAATAACAGATAAGAACAAATTAAGTATCAAGCAATATTACTTATGCTTATATTAATGAACAGTCCATTATACTGGTCATTGTTATTATTATAGTTAATTTATTATGATTATTGAATGAATGAATAAATCTACCTGTACAAGTTTTGTAACCCCATTTAGTGTTTTTCATGGTAGATTTTGAGTACCGCTGTTCTGGTATGTTTAAGAGATTTTCCTTATTAACTGATTTGAAGCGTTTTTAGTTTGTGGTAATCTAGATCAACAAATTGTTCTCCGACTTTTTTTTATTTTGACTTGAGGCAGAGTCAAAATATATTTTAAAAAAGGCGGAGAAAGGTTTGTTGGTCTAGTGGTAATCCTGGTGATCAACATGGAATTGGACTTGTGTTGGTTCATTCAAACTAAATGATAACTTAGTTTGTAATACTTAATCCACTTCAAAAGGCTTGTAAAATATAGATGGGTCAAAATTCTCAATATCATCATGTGTGAAATCTGTCTGATAAGGCAAAGTTAGCGAAAAATCTCCAAATTCTGACATTTTAGTTTCAGTGTTGGATAGCATAATACCGGTGACCTTGACCTAGCGCACTTCAAACTTTTTTATCCGTAGTTTTCACATATTTCAACAAAGAAAGAATGATATTCATAAAAGATGTGAAATACATGTTGCTTTAATCTTTCAGATTAAATTAATTCAATTATTGTTAAAATCAATTGTAAAATTGTTCATTTCCTTTAATGTTTACTTCGTGTCTGCCTTCACTGCAGTGTTTATCGTCTGCTGTACAAGTGACTCTATTTATAGACGTGGATATTCTTAGAAAAGTAGTTCTCCTTACAGTTCACACTGAAATGAAACGCAATTCATTTTGATCACGTGGTAACATTCTGAGCAATGGAAATATTACTTTCCTCTACAAGCTACATGGATTGCAATATAATGATATGACTACAAAAGAAACAAACAAACACCATGAAATTAGAAAACACAATAACAGGCTGAAAATGTTTTAGGTAGAAAACATTATTAGGTCTTTAAGTTTGTTCTTGCCGTAAAAAATGTGAGTTTTTAGAGCACTCTTGAAAGTGACCACTGTGTCTTTGTCTCTAAGTTCAGTGTGCAATTCGTTTCACCTTGTTGAGCCCTTGTATGCAAAAGAATGTTGTCCATATGACTTCGTTTTCATAGAATAAAGAGTATACGATTGTCAGAAGAGGAGCGTAAGTATATTGATGGTGTATACACATGGTCAGGCCAGATACTTATGTTGGACTGGGGTCGGTCAATGAAGCTAAACACAGAGAGCATATGTTGTGTTTGATTCTCGATCAAATTCATAGCCAGTGTAGGGTACAGAGCAGAGGAGAGGTGTGCTCTGATCCTGGTACTCTAAGAGTGATCCGAGCAGCTGTGATTTGAACGTTTTGAAGTTTCTGGAGTAGATATTGAGACGCACCAGACATAAATGAGTTACAGTAGTCCAGTCTTGAAAGTAATAATGAAACTGATGCGTCACAGCTCAAGATATGCAGCCTTGTATATGTCCATGACATGTTGGTGCAATGTGTGAGTACTGTACAGTGTAACATATATGTTTCGTTCTGACTGTGAATTGTATGTTGGTATATTTATTGTTTGAGGTAAAGGATGTGAATGAGAAATTCTTTGGGTTGTGATCAGAATGACCTCAGTTTCATCATCATTCATCTGCATTTTGTTACATGCCATCAATGATTTAACATCAGAAATGCACCTCTCTACTCCTTGAATGGTATCAATGAACTTCAGTTGGGCAACTAGATTTGTATATTTTGGTGTCATCCGCGTACAATTGGTGAGACACTGGATGATGATCTATGACACTTTAGAGCGGCTGAGGGTACAGAATGAAGTGAACATGTCCAAGAACAAACAAATGTGGAACATAAATTAACTGGGCTGGGGTGTATTCCATTTGCAGATGCAATTGTGTCCTGTTGACCAAGTAGGACTTGCACCACAGCAAGGTTGTATTGTGAATGCCAAATACGTGCTGGAGACGGTGAAGTAATATGTCATGGTCTATTGTGTCAAATGCTGTACACAAATAAAGGAGGGTGAGAATTGTAATCTTTCTACTATCCAAAGCAGTGATAATGCAGATCGCCTCATGCCGAATAAAGCAATTTAATAATTTGTGACGGAAAGACAGGGTTCAATATTCATAATCTGATGTTAAGTAGACCACTGTGACGTAGATAGCCGAGTTCCTAGTGCAAGTAATCACAAAAATCTAAGAATGCCTTAACACGGGGCGCTATAACAAAATGCGCATACTCTAAATTGATTACAATAATGATAATAATGTTGTTGATGATGATGGGGGTAATTCAATACATATCTGGGCAAATAAAGAATTTACTTTTACCTACAATTATCATGGACAATAACAGCAGCAGAAACATAATAATGATAAATAAATAAATGTAGTATAACCTATCTTAAGGGAACAATCAAAAGACACAATAAATGCGGCATATGAAGACAGTTGGCTCCTATAACAGATGAAGATCACCTGTTTGGAACTAAAATTTTTGGCCTCTTAATAAAGGTTCTTTCATTTTAAAGGTCAAATAAATAAATAAATAAATAAATAAATAAATAAATAAATAAATAAATAAATAAATAACTGACTAGCTCGTCTTACTCAAAATACGGTTGGTTTGTCGCAGCGTGTAAGTAAAATGAAATGGAGAACTTTTATTATGGATACGCAATACTGGTGCTATTAAGTAACTAGGCGTAAACAGCTGCAAATAATAATGATACCATAATGGGTTCTAATTAGAATTTGATCTAGTAAAATTGAAGCTTATTTTGGTTTTAAATTATAAATATCTTTAAGGAATTGACCTCTAGCAAACCTACTAAAGTACATGTCTGATTCATGGTCAGTTATTGGTCAGTTTTATAGAATATTGAATAGAAGTAGTGGTTCGACAGTGAACAGTAAACTCTCAAACTTATTAGATGGGTTCAAATTCATCTGAATTTTCAACAGCTGTAACCAAACACGCCATTGTCATAGGTTGCAAAAGGTTGACAAGTCAAATCAATTTAATCACATCACAATTAAGTCAATATTGGATATGTACACATTATTGGCCCACCGGTAGGTCAATAAAATCATTGGTGTTACTGATCAATCAGATACTGTCTTAACCGATACAGCATAAATCCATGTCAATGAAGGGATATACATTTATATTGCGCCCTATTAAACCCTTCCTTGTGCTAATTAAAGGGTTCATGTTGTAAATATGTGTCGTCCGAAGTATCCAGTACGTTTTGACCACTTCTAAACACTAATTAGAACATCTTTTTTCATTCCTGAATTTCTTAGCATTCATTTGAAGTCACTGTTTCTTCCTCAGTTCTGAAGTCTCTAAAAAGTTGGCCTACATGAAAGCACGTTTTAGATATTACATGATTAACGACCAACCACTGTTGTAAAATAGTTGGTTTGTTTCGTGGAGCTAGAACAGGGAAGGCTCTTTTAAGGAAGTAATTTTAACCGATTTATCATCCCTCTATCACTACCGACAAGGTAGCAAAATATATGCACCACATGTAGTATATGCTAAAATGTTAGATCTCAGTTTTGTTTCTTAGGTAACAGTCATAACATCACCGATACGTACAAACGTTTTAACTTAAATCCATAAAGAGGCATTGTTTCAGATAAAAATGAAAGTAATCATCCCTGCTGAGGGTGATCTTGATGGATAATATAGATTTATCACAGCAAGACATACATGAATATGTTTGAAACTTCAAAGGGAGAACATAATTAGAAATATAACGAGAAGCGATATACAGAAAACAACTTTGGTCTTTTGCGTATAAAGGTATCTTAGATCTTAATTGAAAAATATTGAACGCTGAACTGAAATTACAGTAAATATATATACTCATTAGAAGGTAATATATAGGTACAACAACTGCAATACTTGACTTTTAAAATTTCAGTAGAAAAGTGAAAATGAATTCTGCCTTTTTGCTTTTATCCTTTTCTCTAAAACATAACACAAACCAGGACAAATTGGATTTAACCTATTTTTCTAATTTTTGTTGTATATATTGGAGAAACGACTAACAGCGAAAAACCAACCTCTTTCATACAAAAATGTGAAACAATACTTGCTTTCCTTCTTCCGTAAATATGCCTCGTCCCCGCCACTAAACCACTAAGTTGTATACACTATATAACATACCACATTAATTGTTTCCAATGTATAATATAGATCATAAAATGGTCTACGATATATATCACACAAAGTAGTCTACAATGAATAATATACCACACAAAGTGGTCTACAATGAATAATATACCACACAAAGTGGTCTACAGTGAATAATATACCACACAAAGCGGTCTCCAGTGAATAATATACCACACAAAGCGGTCTACATTAGACAATATATCAGATAAAGGGTTTACAATAAACAAATTACGGCACAGAAAACGGTCTACAATATATAATATACCACATAAACTGGTCTACAATATGTAATACAGCTCATAAACTGTCTACAATATATAAAATACCATATAACGCGATGAATATTATATAGAATACCGGATAAAGCGGTCTACAGTATATAAAATACAACATAAAGGGGTCAACAATATAAATTATACCACATACAATGAAATACAATATATAACAATATATACATACAAAGTTGTCAACAATATAAATTATACCACATACAATGATCTACAATATATAACAATATATACATACAAAGTTGTCAACAATATAAATTATACCACATACAATGATCTACAATATATAACAATATATACATACAAAGTTATCAACAATATAAATTATACCACATACAATGATCTACAATATATAACAATATATACATACAAAGTTGTCAACAATATATAATATACCACATAAATGGTCCACAATATATAACGCATAGTGCGGCCTACAATATAGAATATACAACATAAAATAGTATACAATTTATGACTAATGTGTTCTACAATATATAATATACCACATTCAAATGGTCTGCAAAAAATAAAACATCAATTGATATACATTATATAACAGACCACATGAAATGGTGGACAATATCTAACACCTAGTGTGGTCCACTATAAACAATATACAATATTAAATGGTCTACAGTATGTAATATCACACATAAAATGTTATACAACATAAAACATAAATTGGTCTAAAATAAATATACCACATAAAATGGTCTACAATATATAACACATAAAGAAGACTGCAACAAATAAAATACCACATAAAATGTAAATTGGCCTACAATATATAATATACCACATGAAATGGTCTACAATATATAACACATAAAGAAAACTGCAAGCAATAATATACCACATGAAATGGTCTACAATATACAACACATACAATTGTCTACAATATATAACACATAAAGTGATCTACAGTATATAATACATACATTGGTTTACAATATACAATACATAAACTGATCTACAATAAATATATTATACCGCATAAAATGGTCTACAGTATATATCACATTAAATGTTATACAATATATAATACATAAATTGGCCTACAATATATAATATACCAAATGAAATTGTTTACAATATATCATACATAAAATTTTATACAATATATAACACAGAAGGTTGTCTCCAATATATAACACGTAACGTGGTCTACAATATATAAAATACCACATAAATTTGTTTACAATATATAACACCTAAAGTGGTCTACAATATATAATACATAAATTGTCATAGAATATAAAATATACCACATGAAATTGTTTACAATATATCATACATAAAATTGTCTACAATATATAACACATAAGGTTGTCTACAATACATAACACATAAAGTGGTCTAAAATATATAAAATACCACATACAATTGTCTACAACATATAACACATAAGGTTGTCTACAATATATAATATACCACGTAAAATTGTTTACTATATATAACACATAACGTGGTCTACAATATATAATATACCACATAAAATTGTCTACACAACCGCTTAGGTGGCCTAGTGGTTAGAGCGTCCGCCATGAGCAGGAGGTCTTACAAAAATGATACTAACAGCTGCCTCTTTTGACGCTGAGAATTAAGAGGTTAGTGTTAGGACAGATCGACCTGGTGTCAGGATAATGTAACTGGGTGGGACATAATGCTACATGTCTGCGGCATGATGTCCCAGTGCTAGACATCACTAACTGCCTCACAGCAGACATCGAAGTTGTATGACTGAAAAATTGTTAAAGCTACTTTAAAAATCCTAATCAAACAAAGAAACAAACACAATTGTCTACAATATATAACACATAAGGTTGTCTATACAATATAAAACATAAAGTGGTCTACAACAGATAATATACCACGTAAAGTGGTCTACAATATGTAACACAAAGTGATCTACAATACATAACACATAAAGTGGTGTACAATACATAACACATAAAGTGGTCTACAATATATAACATATAAAGTGGTCTACAATACATACTATACTACCTGAAATTGTTTACAATATATAAAACCTAAAATTGTCTACAATATATAACACAAAGTGGTCTACAATATATAACACATAAAATGATCTACAATATATAATATACCACCTAAAATTGTTTACAATATATAACACATAACGTGGTCTACAATACATAATACATCAAATATTGCTGTCCTTAAGATTACTAATAGGATAACTCCTCTTGTTAGATTTTTAAGGAAATCTACAGAAACCTGTAACAGACGGTTACATAATTCAAAAGTAGACGGACTACAAAAACCTATAACAGACGGTTACCTAATTCGACAGTAGACGGACTACAGAAACCTATAACAGACGGTAACATAATTCGACAGTAGACGGACTACAGAAACCTATAACAGACGGTTAGATAATTGGACAGTAGACGGACTACATAAACCTATAACAGACGGACTACAGAAACCTATAATAGACCGGTTACATAATTCGACAGTAGACGGACTACAGAAACCTATAACAGACGGTAACATAATTCGACAGTAGACGGACTACAGAAACCTATAAGAGACGGTTAGATAATTGTTCAGTAGACGGACTACATAAACCTATAACAGACCGACTACAGAAACCTATAATAGACCGGTTACATAATTCGACAGTAGACGGACTACAGAAACCTATAATAGACGGTTACATAACTGGACAGTAGACGGACTATAGAAACCTATAACAGACGGTTACATAATTGGACAGTAGACGGACTACAGAAACCTATAATAGACCGGTTACATAACTGGACAGTAGACGGACTACAGAAACCTATAACAGACGGTTACATAACTGGACAGTAGACGGACTATAGAAACCTATAACAGACGGTTACATAATTCGACAGTAGACGGACTACAGAAACCTATAACAGACGGACTACAGAAACCTATAACAGACGGACTACAGAAACCTATAATAGACCGGTTACATCATTCGACAGTAGACGGACTAAAAAAACATATACAAGTATACCATATACCAGTATTCAACAGTAGACGGACAAAATACAACTATAATATACGGTTGCATAATTCGACAGTAGACGAACTACATAAAACTATAACAGACCGGTTACATAAATCGATAGTAGACGGACTACATAAATATTTTAATAGACGGGCTACGGTAATCCATGATAAACGGGCTACAGGAATCTATACAATACGAGTTTCATAAATCGATGATAGACGGGCTATATAACTTAAAAATGACGGTTTACAGAAATCTAAAACATATGAACTACAGCAATCTTTAACGGACGGGTTAGAAAAATCGATAATAGATTGCCTACTGAAAGGCATGTGAAAATAATTGTGAAATTGCAAAATTTAAACATGATGTAATATTGATAACACTTGAAAATTGAATAAACTTGCACGAACGATAGTAGCGAAACGAAACATTCATTCATTGTTTATAATCGATTTTAAGATTTAACGAATCCATTTAAATATTACCTTTATTTCTTGTAATTGTTATGTAAATTTAATTGTATATCGTGTTTCGTCCTTTTTCTATGATTGGGTCCTATGTGTCTTTAATTTGTATTATATGATTGACCCTTGTCCACAACTGAAGGTACGAGTTTAACTACCTGACTAAACTCTCATTTTATGTACTAAATAGTAAATAACTAAACATTGTCTATGGTTTTATTTTATATATTAAGATCATTATTACTTGGAGGCAAATAGGTTTACAGAAGTTTAGCTCAAGGTCCAGTTTATTTTGGAAATTATGAATATTCTAGAAGCAGGTTGTTTACGAATTTGATGGGAAAATGGCCCTCATCCTGGTTATGTTGTTATGTCTAAGATTTTATATAAATGTTTACTTTCAGAATTACCCATTCGTATGATGAACGTAGCCAATGTCTGTCAAGTGGTCATTCCTCATAAACGTATTGACGTAATGAGTGTTTTAGCAGAGCATAAATGTGTTTTGATGTCCAGTAAATCACCTATTATCTTATATACATTTTTATCTAATCTGAATGACATTGCAATGTCTTTCTCTCATAATATATTTATTCAAAATGAGTTTTTAATAGTCAACAATGTTTAGACTCTGAAAGCAAGCAAAATGGAGAATGATGTGGAAAATCTACCCTAGATATGCTTAAATGATATTAGATATGTTTAAATATTTATGGATATATTTAAATATTATTGAGCGCACAACGGATCTACACTATGGAAGCCAGAGCTATGAAAGACAAGAAAATTGATTCTGCAGTATTTAAAATGTAAATATTGTTACTATCATTTACTACTACTACTACTACTACTACTACTACTACTACTACTACTACTACTACTGATATATATATATATATATATATATATATATATATATATATATATATATATATATATATATATATATGGTCAATTAACTATTAAAAGCTTCGAAAGATTCTGACAGCTCATACAGAATGAAACCACTAGCTATATTTAATACTAATTTAAGTTGAGAAGTGTCTTATTTCAATATAATTTGCTTTTCTAAAGAATCTCTAGAGATCCAGAGGACGATACATGTGTGTGTGTGTGTGTGTGTGTGTGTGTGTGTGTGTGTGTGTGTGTGTGTGTGTGTGTGTAGGATTTTTAACGTAGTTATAACAATTTTTCAGTCATATCGCTACGATGTCTGCAATGAGGCAGTTTATAGTGATATCTAGCACTGGGGCATCATTCCGCTGACATGTAATATGATGTCCCACCCAGTTACATTATCCTGACAACAGGCCGACCAGTCCTAACACTAACCTCTTAATGTTGAGCACCAAGCGAGGCAGCTGGTAGTACCATTTTTGTAAGTCTTTGGTCCGACTCAGCTGGGGATGGAACACACGACCTCCCGCTTCCGTGACGGACGCTCTAACCTCTAGGCCACCGGAGCGGTCAATAAATTTGTAAATGTTAGTTTGGTTTGCAATAATAGATGACTTTATTTTTATTTACTTTTAGTATTTTTTTATTTAAGAAACTGAACTGAGGGGTTAAACAAATTCAACACTTCTCAACCATTATTTAACATTACTACTAGTTGTAGTAGTTGTTGTAGTTGTCATTGTATCCCAATCAATACCTTTTACATCAATATATCTTTTGAACGATATCAAAACCCAAAATCACTCTTGTAATTTCCGAAACATTGAAGCATCGTAATCATCAGGATGAGATGACAGCTGTATAAAATGAACACTTGAAATTACTTTGTTTGAGAAAAATCGAAGAAAACAAGGTATAACCTTATCTAGAAATATTGTATTACTGGCACATCATATGAAATTTAAAACGCAAGAAAAATTATTAGTTTATGATTTATTTCTAAATTTCTGTTAATACCGCATACAATATTAGATTCCGTGGGTTATTAATGTCAGTACGTGGGCTTGAATTAAATCCATCTCTTAACTACGTTCTACAATAGAATATTTCAGGACATTCAATTATTTTCTTATCTGAAAGCGTTCCGTTCTAGCGCAGTAGCTTTTGATGTTTCTATCTATCAGTGTCTGGAGAAGGTTAAAAAAGTTGTCCCCGGATCGCCTTCAACTTGAAATTTGTCTATAATGCTGGCGGATGTTTGCTTGCAATAAGCCTGAAAGGTTATTACTGGATTAAATTGTCAAAGACTGCAATTATTCTTGTGCACACGTATAATACATCAAACGGAATTAGTTGCCTATGTCTCAGAAGTTTATTAGAAAATACTTCTTCACTCGTATGGATGTATGTATGTATGCATGCATGCATGCATGCATGCATGCATGCATGCATGCATGCATGTATGTATGTATGTATGTATGTATGTATGTATGTATGTATGTATGTATGTATGTATGTATGTATGTATGCATGCATGCATGCATGCATGCATGCATGCATGCATGCATGTATGTATGTATGTATGTATGTATGTATGTATGTAAATAATTGCTGTCAGAAAAAAGGAATTGCTTGCTTGTCCTTTTGAAAGGAATGTACTAGTATCAATTCTACATGGGTAATTCCAAACTCATGTACATCATTACCGTATTTCCAACCACATACATTTTGTAATCTCCCAAACCATAGAAACAATACTACTTATCATCCTCCCAAACACATACAGTAACATTAGCCATCTCCAGGCATTGATTTGTGATCTGTTGTAGTAACAATACTACACAGCTCTCCTACTATCCTCCAATCCCATGTAGTAATATTACACCTTTTACAACACTGATGTGTCACCTCCAAATCTTGCAGTAGTAACAATACTATATAACCATCCCCCAATACCCATGTGGTAACATTACCCTATTTCAAAGCACTGATTTGTGATCTCTGGAACCAGATGCAGTAACAATACTACAACTGATGTAGTAACATTGCTACATAGCTTTACCCCATAACTCATATATTAACATTACCCTATATCCAGGCACTGCTTTTGAAATCTCCAAAACCTAATGTAGTAACAATACCTAGGTATCAACCCCAAACCCATATAGTAATGTTACCCTATAACTAGGCACTGGTTACTTTGTGATCTACAAAACCTGATGTAGTAACGCTACTATATTGTCTATCACCTAACCCATGTACCAGTACTATCATTGCTCTTTCTTGCAAAGTAACTGGTGACTTTATAATCTTCAAACATGTTGTAATGATAAGACTACATCGATCCCTAAACACTTGTAGTAAAATTACCCTACTTCCAAGTGACAGTGTTAAACTGATTTTTAAACACCAAAACTAGATGTAGTAATAATAATACACATCTATCATCCTGAAACATGAAGCAATATACTCAGTGTCGAGACAGCATTGTTAAACTGCTTTTGCGATAACCAAAACCTGATGTAGTTACAAATTTAGCTATCGCTTAAACCCTTGTAGTAATATTACATGATTTCCAGGTGACAGTCAAAATATCATTTGCGATCACCAAAATCTGCTTTAGTAATGATACTATATTGCTATCTCCCAAACCCAAGTAGTAATATTATTCTATTTCTAGGTGACAGTGTAAAACTTATTTTGTGATCACCAAGACCTGATAAAGTAACAGTACAACCTTGCTAATTATCAAACCCTAGTAAAACAAATTAGTCTATTCCCAGGGAACAGAGTTACAATGAATTTGTGATCTCTAAATCCTGCTGTAGTAAGAATACTACATAATGGTAAGCAATACAAATCATGTAGTAATATTTCCCTTCTGTAGTAAGAATACTACATAATGGTAAGTAATACAAATCATGTAGTAATATTTCCCTGCTGTAGTAAGAATACTACACAATGGTAAGCAATACAAATCATGTATTAATATTTCCCTGCTGTAGTAAGAATACTACATAATGGTAAGTAATACAAATCATGAGTAATATTTCCCTGCTGTAGTAAGAATAGTACATAATGGTAAGCAATACAAATCATGTAGTAATATTTCCCTGCTGTAGTAAGAATACTACATAATGGTAAGTAATACAAATCATGTAGTAATATTTCCCTGCTGTAGTAAGAATACTACATAATGGTAAGCAATACAAATCATGTAGTAATATTTCCCTGCTGTAGTAAGAATTCTACATAATGGTAAGCAATACAAATCATGTAGTAATATTTCCCTGCTGTAGTAAGAATACTACATAATGGTAAGTAATACAAATCATGTAGTAATATTTCCCTGCTGTAGTAAGAATACTACATAATGGTAAGCAATACAAATCATGTAGTAATATTTCCCTGCTGTAGTAAGAATACTACATAATGGTAAGCAATACAAATCATGTAGTAATATTTCCCTGCTGTAGTAAGAATACTACACAATGGTAAGTAATACAAATCATGTAGTAATATTTCCCTGCTGTAGTAAGAATACTACATAATGGTAAGCAATACAAATCATGAGTAATATTTCCCTGATGTAGTAAGAATACTGCATAATGGTAAGCAATACAAATCATGTAGTAATATTTCCCTGCTGTAGTAAGAATACTACACAATGGTAAGTAATACAAATCATGTAGTAATATTTCCCTGATGTAGTAAGAATACTAAGCAATGGTAAGTAATACAAATCATGTAGTAATATTTCCCTGATGTAGTAAGAATACTATATAATGGTAAGCAATACAAATAATGTAGTAATATTTCCCTATTTTAATGTGAAAGTGTACCACTCATTTTGTGACCTCCAAAATCATGATCAAGTAACAACACTACTTTGGTAATCACACAACCCATGTAGTAATGTTAACACTGTTTCCAAGGTAACAGTGTATCACTGATTATGTGAATTTCAAACCTGAATAAATACTACATTGCCTCAAATCTATGACCCTATAATTTTCCAGGCTAGAGCGGAAAACTGATTTTGTTTTCTTGAAAACCTGATGGAGTAATTTTGTTACAAGGATGATGTTTAATGATATACATTAATGAATTTTGTAAATATTGTAACATTATGATATTGTTATTTCTGAAACCATCTTGTAGTGGTATCTCTTGATATGATGCTTCACTTTGTTAATATCAAACAGTAATATTACCTTATTTCCAAAGTAATAGTTCAGTACAATTATTTTGATCTTCAAACCAGAGGTTGTTACTACATGAATTACCACAAGTCCAAAATTTACTGCTTTACCATATTTTTGTTAATGAAGCATTTCTACATTATTTCAAAATTCTTTTGTAATAGTGCTATTTTCAGCAAAATATACAAGATATTTAAAATCTGGGTTTTCACCTTATGTGATGCTGAAACAATGAACCCCAACTTGTCCCTTGCCCCCAAACAATGAACCCCATCTTGTCCCTTATCCCTAAACAACACAAATGTGCCACAACAAATAATTAAAGCTTATTTTTAACAATGCTTCTCAAAATGAAGTATCTGTTATGGAGAAAGGTTATTTATACATCAATATTATGTCAAGGAATAAATTTACACCACTTTCAACAAACTTCTCTCTGGTTGATCTTCATGACATAATAACACTTTTCATTCATGATAGTGTTCAATTCATTAGAGATAAGCTTGACAACACAATTTTAATTGAGTCATTATCACCATACAGTTGTGACAGAATATACACAGCAACCTTTAACAGCATTTGAAACAATCTATATAATGAGTCGTATCTATAATATACTAAGCACTTCAAATATTGCGATAAACTACTTCAGTTAGATACACAAATTAATGATGCTGAACTTATTTTTTTAAACATTATATTTTTGTCTTTACATTTTATAAATATTATATTGATTAGTATATAATATTCTAAATACTTCATGTACTGCATATTCAATTACATGGAATATTAATTCTCTGGATTGTTTTGGGTATATATATATATATATATATATATATATATATATATATATATATATATATATAAAAATGTACTAAGCACTACAAATACTGGGACAAAACAGCTTACCAGTAATTAGATGCAAATATCAATTTGGGGAAACATTTTTTTTAGACCAATGGAGGAGAGGAGGGAAGTGCAGTGCTGGTGTCATCAATGAATAACAGGGACAATCACCTGACCAGAAAACATACCTTTATTTCTTGGGCTTGCAATGAAGAGCACTCCAAATTCTTGTAATGAAGAGTGCCCCAAAGTCATGTGAACACAATCAGACTCTGACATCACTGATGTTTGTATGTTTAGGATTGAACATTTTCATCACTAACTGTTGCTATCAATACCTCTCTCTCGTCCAGTAAATTTTTAACATTTTTCAAACCTCTGTTAAAAATTGATACATGAATCAAATGATTTAAAGAACCACTAACCTGTTTCTAATATCTCAATCATTTTAAAAATTCGCCAGAAAAGTTATTTTATCCCCCAAATATCTCATTTGAATTATCATATTCAATTATGATATTATTATTATGCATAATTGACTTGGAGAGTACTTGAGATCAATGTATTATTGTCATTTTGAAGACTTTTAGACCAAGCCTGTCAATGTTTGCAAAAGGTTATTTTTAAAATATTCTTGCCAGGTTAATGTTATATATGTTCTATCCCAATTTATGTCTTATCTGAATGCCACCCGTCTTTTTTAGCAATGTACACTCTGCATATTGCTCTCACCATCGTACTGAAACTTCACCTCTGAGAGTAGTGAATGGCATTGTCTCATCCTTAACTTGACTTGTCTGCAGCACAAAAGACTATGACATATTACTTCACCATCTCCAGCATTTATTTACTATGGCTGAAGTCCTAATTAGTCAGCAGGACACAATTTGTGTTCATAAATGGAAAACATTCAAGCCCAGTAGATCTATATTTTGGTATTCCACAAGACTATCTTTTCTCACCCCTGTTCTCTTCATTCTATACACTCATTCACTCTCAACTGTCATGAAGTGACATCTGGCATCACATCATTTGTAATCCGATGACTGCTCATAACTGTCAAAAATATACAAATAAACAAAATCAATATACCTGCCCAAATGAAGTTGAGGCTACTGTTCAAGGCAATCACCACACAAAAACATTCTCATTCACATCCTTTACCTCAAACAATAAGCGTCAGCAACACCAATATTAAATTCATGCAGTCAGTATTAAACCTAGATGTCACTATTGACAGTACAGTCTTATTACACCAACATGCAATGATCATAAAGATGGCTCTATTCACCGTTTTTGTTCTGCTGATGCCACTAAATCACTTTTGTTTTCCTTATTACTTTCAAGAATTTGTAATTCATTTATTTATGCTTCATCACAGCATCAACTTCAGAAACTTGATGTAGTTCAAAACATGTCTGTTCAGATCATCCTCATAATACAAAAATGCTGAGCATGCTCTGTAGCCTTCCCATGCTACCCATTCAATCCAGAAATCAAAACAAAAATCTGTTGACCATGCTATATTTCATTTACTAGCTCCAGTCCTGAACACAACTGCTTCAATTAGCTGTCATTGTAGGAGTTGCCGATAATCCAAATGCATCAACATCATCTTAATTGGTCATGTTATCATTTTGCAAAGTGCCATTCATCTGCCACTGATTTATCTAAAGCTCATGATGTTCTGAGAGATCTTTTTGCAAAAAACTTCACAAAGTGTCAATAGATGATATCCCCAGAACATCAATACTTATGAAGATGTCATCCTGCCACACATACTATTGTTCATTAATGATGTTTCAAAAATACTATTACTCTCAATTTCATTACTGTTTTACATGAAATTTCCCAATTCATCAATGTCAAAGTCTGTCTCACTGGCCATTTCAGTGTTCCATGGCTATTCAATTGATGACTTACTTCAAGCAGCTTATAAATAACACTTATATTATTTAAAGCCATGTGTTTACTTTTATTGCTAGATATAAGTAGTTAGAAGGCAAAGAATCCTCACTGCATCACTTCTAGTATAATTAATCTATGACTCTAGACATGATTATACAACTAGGATGCAATATGGATCCAATTCAGACAACAGTTGCTGTCATTTAGTTTGATACCTATTTACATCAGATCTCAGGTTAATTTATAATTTTAGTTCTGCAAAATACATCCAATATTTTGCTGTCTCAAGCAAAATCACTGCTCTGCCACACTCTGTAAAGGCTAGGACAACTGTTAACCTTTCACAACAGATACTCATCTCTCTGTTTGAAGTGATTATGAAATGAAATATGGTTACCAAATTGTCTCCTTAAAGTAAACAGGCTTTTTGTTATGTTTTCCTTTGTTTTTGAATCACTAAAATATTTTGGATGTACTATGAATAAAAGTATATTATTTAATAGTGTTATACTTATTAAAAAGCATATAGGAACTATTAGACTTATTTATTAAATAATTATTAGTGGAGGTAAGCATTTTTACTTCTATCTGAGTATTGGAAAATTAGGTCTTCATTGTAAATTCATGGTCTTGTTGACATCTTAAAATGATGTATGTTGGGTCATAGATTGTCATATTATTGCTGTTTACTTCAAAATTTCAGTCTGAATGCTGAACTCAGTTTTCAACTTGAGAGGATTTATTTCTTTAAATTATTCACTGGAATTATAAAGTGCTCAATATTTTGAGATTATTTTAAATTTATTCAAGGACACTTATATTATATCAATGTGATACATCATGACTTTTCACACATTAGTACATTTGAGGCTATTAGACAATCAGCAATTGGAATTTATTCAGAACACCATTGTAATTCATTTGGGACTCCATACATTTGAACATGTTATAGACATTTTAGGATTATTTTGGATTTAATTCACAATATAACTTCACTTTGTATTTACACAATTATATTTTCACTTTGTATTTAAGTAAAAGAATTACTTGCTGTATTTAAAAAAATTTGTTGGTGTTTGCTATTTGTATTAATAACATTAAGACCATAGTGTCACAACAACATACAAAGCAAATTTAGAAATCTTCACCTGAATTAGATGCTTCCAAGCTGGACTGTTTATGACAGTGCCTTTGATCTTGTAATTAAGTTCAGGTAAAGATATACACCTACCACATTGTGTTTACTTCTAGTTGAATTTGATTTCAATGAGTTGAGAAGTAATTAAAGCAGATTGCAACAAAACAATCATCCCTTACAAATTTCCTTCAACTCAGTTGTAACTAATGAAAGAAGTCTCTTTTCAGGTTTGAACAAACTCTTGACAGTTGTTCAGAAGGACTGATTTAACTCAATTTAAAATTTTATATGAACCAACTCCTAATAGTTGGGACATAAGGTTTAGCCATTATGCAGATATACAGACAATCTTCAGTTATATCTAGAGATTTGTGAAATATTATTAAGACATGCACTTATCCATTTATCTACATGCAGTATCAGATAATCCATATTATCATTAAAATGCTCACCAAAACCCATAGTTTTACTTTGTGGGATTTTTGACATTGTTGGACGGCTGTAACATTTCAAAGTCTATAATTAGTTTATTTTATTAAATTAGAAATCATTCATATTGATACTTCAATGAGGAAATATTAAAATCTCTCTCTCTCTCTTGCTCTCTCCCTCTCATTTAATAATGATTATATATATATATATATATATATATATATATATATATATATATATATATATATATATGAATTTAGTACTATCAAATTTATGTTGGCTAATAACAATATTAAAAGAAGAAAAATTTCATTTTGTTTTAACTTCACAGTGTGATTGTAAACATTTTTTTATAAACAGCTTTTGAAAATGATAATTGAGTTTGACAAAGTCAGTGGCTTTCTAGAATAAATACATATTATGGTAAAAGCATGTTTTAGTGAATAAAGTGGCTCTGTTTGTTTCCAATAAATTGGATGTAAGTTTTAAGTTAATAATTAATATGATTCCAAGAATACAATGTTTTATCCAACTAATGTAATCCATTAATTTTTAGTATTTTAGCTGAACTTTATTTGAGTTTCTGTCCTTTGACTTTAATCTTAGTTGAGATTTGTTTGCCACTATTTGTCATCAGTTTTGTCTGTTTGGTGCTTATCTCCATCTCAAATCGGGAAGATATTTCATCCACGTTCTTCACTAAAATAAGTTTTAAATAATTTTTTAAGTCTTTTTAACTCACCTTGATAAAATATTATTTTTCTAAAAAGTATATGTGTGTATGATGTTGATTAATAATGTTGATTTAAAGTTTTTTCACTCATATGGCTATGATATCTGCAGTATGGCAGTTTATAGTGATGTCTGGCACTGGGCCTCATGCTGCAGACATGTAGCATGATGTCCCACCCAGTCACATTCTCCTGACACCAGGATAACCAGTCCTAACACTAACCTCTTAATGCTTAGCACTATATCAAGGCAGCTGTTAGTACCATTTTTTTTATTAGTCTTTGATATGACTCAATCGAGGTTCAAACCCATGACTGCCCTCATCCAAGGCAGGTGCTCTTACCACTAGACAACCAAAGCAGTCCTTCTAATAAGTATTATTTTCAAAAGGGAAAGAAATGTGTAAATGAAATGGAACAAAATTCTCTCAAAGGCAATAGCACCATTTATGCTGACAATTTTGGTCAGGAATTCAAGTTAAGATCATTTTTTTTCTTTAAACTGCTGAATGTCGAAACAGTCTCTGATATTCTACAGAGATAACAGGATTTTCAATTTAACTGTGATTTTGACCATATTGGAAAATAGATTGGCATCATTATCTATTAGGACCAACAAGATTGTATTAGAACTCTTTTGATTGAAATGATATGAATTTCTATTTTCAAGATGGCTGCCATGGTCCTATAAGAATGGATATGCAAGTAGTAATAATACTTAATAATAAATACAAAGGTTATGTCCTATAAGAATGGATATGCAAGTAGTAATGATACTTAATAATAAATGGAAAGGTTATGTCCTATAAGAATGGATATGCATGTAGTAATGATACTTAACAAAAAATACAAAGGTTATGTCCTATAAAAATGGATATGCAAGTAGTAATGATACTTAATAAAAAATACAAAGGTTATGTCCTATAAAAATGGATATGCAAGTAGTAATGATACTTAATAATAAATGGAAAGGTTATGTCCTATAAAAATGGATATGCAAGTAGTAATGATACTTAATAAAAAATACAAAGGTTATGTCCTATAAAAATGGATATGCAAGTAGTAATAATACTTAATAAAAAATACAAAGGTTATGTCCTATAAGAATGGATATGCAAGTAGTAATGATACTTAATAATAAATGGAAAGGTTATGTCCTATAAGAATGGATATGCAAGTAGTAATGATACTTAACAAAAAATACAAAGGTTATGTCCTATAAAAATGGATATGCAAGTAGTAATGATACTTAACAAAAAATACAAAGTTAATGTCCTATAAAAATGGATATGCAAGTAGTAATGATACTTAACAAAAAATACAAAGGTTATGTCCTATAAAAATGGATATGCAAGTAGTAATGATACTTAATAATAAATGGAAAGGTTATGTCCTAAAAGAAGGGATATGCAAGTAGTAATGATACTTAATAAAAAATACAAAGTTAATGTCCTATAAAAATGGATACGCAAGTAGTAATGATACTTAACAAAAAATACAAAGGTTATGTCCTATAAAAATGGATATGCAAGTAGTAATGATACTTAACAAAAAATACAAAGGTTATGTCCTATAAGAATGGATATGCAAGTAGTAATGATACTTAATAAAAAATACAAAGGTTATATCCTATAAAAATGGATATGCAAGTAGTAATAATACTGAATAAAAAATACAAAGGTAATGTCCAATAAGAATGGATATGCAAGTAGTAATGATACTTAATAATAAATGGAAAGGTTTTGTCCTATAAGAAGGGATATGCAAGTAGTAATGATACTTAATAAAAATACAAAGGTAATGTCCTATAAAAATGGATATGCAAGTAGTAATGATATTTAACAAAAAATACAAAGGTTATGTCCTATAAAAATGGATATGCAAGTAGTAATAATACTGAATAAAAAATACAAAGGTAATGTCCTATAAGAAGGGATATGCAAGTAGTAATGATACTTAATAATAAATGCAAAGGTAATGTCTAATAAGAAAGGATATGTAAGTAGTAATTATACTTAATAAATACAAAGTTAATGTACAATAACAAAGACAACATTGAATTTTCTTTTATATTCTGGAGTCAGTGTTAAGCATAGCTGTAATAATCTTACTTAATCATGTTTTTTAAAGAAAGAAAATGAATGATATACTGTTATTATGGAAACAGTAATGTTACTATATGGGTTGGGGGATAGCAGAAGATTTATACAGAATTGTTACTACATAAGGTCTTCGAGATCACAAAGTCAGACCCTGGAAATTGGATAATCTTTCTTTTACAATGTGTAAATGGGTTGGTGGGTTTGCTACCTAGTATTGTTGTTACATCAGGTTTTGTAGCTCGAAATATCAATTCTTGGAAATAGGGTAATAGTAATACATGGTTTGGGGGGTAGCTGTTTAGTATTGTTACTACATTAGGTTTTGGAAATCACAAAAGCAGTGCTTGGAAAGAGGGCTATGTTACTATATCAGTTTTGAGGGATGCCTCTCATGGCTATGTAGTAATGTTACTACAACTAGTTTTGGAGGTCACAAATCAGTGCCTGGACATATGGTAATGTTACTACACGTGTTCAGAAGATAACATCAAAGCTATGTAGTATTGTTACTACATTAGGTTTTGGAGATCACACAATCATTGCTGGGAAATATTGTGATGTTACTACATGGGCTTGGGGGATCGCATTAGAGCTATGTAGTATTGTTACTACATTATTTGTAATACTCTTACAAGATCGGATTTTGGAGATCACTAAATCAGTGCCTGCATATATAGATAATAATGTTACTACATGGTTTTGGGAATTAACAATGTAGTCTTGTTACTATAGTATAATTCCGGTAAAGAGCACAAGCAAGCAATTCCGATTTGACAGCCATATATAAGAGGAAATTTCGTTTCATGAATCTTGTCTTTTTGGTAATTTGAGAAATATGAATCGACAAATTAATACGTTCTTCTCCACAAAGTAATCAGTCATAAAATAGTCGGAAACCATATACGAACATTGTTTTTTAATTAAAACTAATTGTATATACAATAAAAAAACAACAACATGAAATCAGACAATAAATCGGTATGTTACCTATAGTGTACCTAAAATATACCGACAACATACCATATAAATTAAAATTTTGCGTTGGTTAGCTTGAAATGAGCAGTGCTGTGGGAAGCTAATCATGTTTTTCTCGAGAGTAAGTCGAGTGTCGTGCCGCATGGTCAGAGCTACAAAATGTATAGTCGCCTTACATTTCTGAACAGTAGACTAGAATCGGTAAGAATTTTAGTCTAAGATAAACGTGCGATACAGCAATACATTATGGATTTAGTTCATTGATTTTGCCATTACGTGATTTCTTAACGAATCCTGGAATTTTTAACGCAGTCACAGACATGCACTGCCGTAATGTGTGGCAAATGGATTTTCGTTACAGTTTCTAAGTGTCTGTTTGCATCAAATTTTCGGCCGTACTATTTCGGCCGGTAAAACACGTTATTTATTGTACAGTTGATGAATCCTCTCGATGGTTGCCTGGGGTAATGTTAAAATACTGAGGTTTTCAAACTCTTCATCGCACAAAGGCTATGTTCAACATTACTTAAGGAGAGATGCTAGTGGCTTGATTAGATATGTGGCAACTCATTAGGGTATGAATATTAGACATGATAGTCGTATGGAATTAAACTTAAAGCTGCAAATCTAATTTATCAAGCCACATAGAATAAATCGACGTCTTTAACACTATCGTAAAATATTTTAATCAGGTTAATGTAATTTTCAAAACAAAATCAATATCTTGTTTATACAAATATGTCACAAATCCAGGTTTAATTCTAGAAGTTTGCATTTCAATAGCATGACTCAGTACCTGATACTGCACATTTCTCACACGGGAAACACTTGATGTCAATTATTTTAGAATGAAAATGCAAATGTTACATACAATGTTTTAAAGATGAAGGTTGTTTGAAAAAGCATCTCCAATTATTAATATGTAGCAGTTAAGTAAGCAGTGTTCCCAATAGTGCAAAAAATGGTCTAGTTTTTCCAGCTGCGAGATTTGTACATTTCGTTTCACGCGCAGCAATCGCAAAAAGGATCAACAAAACTCTTACTAAATTAATAAAGATACCATTATTCTTTATATTCTAGTTTTTAGCCAATGACAGAGTTTTAGATTGGATGAGAGGTCTACACCTTCTTCTGAGATTGTTGCGTTATAGTGTTTAATGTTGAGAAGTTTGTAAATCTAAAACGTAAATAATCAAAATACAAAAGTTGACGTATAATACAAAATTGGTTAGAAATTTAAAAATACAGAATGAATTAAATATAAGCCAGTTGAAAAAACAAAATCTGATACAACACACACACACACACACACACACAAGCTCAGATATAAATATACAAAACTCTTTGCTCAGAGTGTTCTAATGTCTGGGAAAATATAAGTAGATAATAACATTTTAAAATGTTTGCCTTGGAGCAGAGATGATAACCTGGTGAACGTTTATTTGACATCTTCAAGAAAGGCGGAAAAGTATCTTGTGGGAAGAATGAGCCTTCAGGAAATTGCTCAATACGGTAACCACCATTGTATCAAAATCTACTTTTAATGATGATATTGATACAACCTGTTCCGTATTCATGATGTTCTAATCTGTAACTGTATACATTTATATGATAAGCCTAACACTAACTTTCCGCCCACCCATTAAGATATGCGTTCATCATGCCAATGTGAATCCAAACGTAGCTCCTATAAGCGTTGACACGACACATGGAGATAACTCTGACTACATACATACATACATACATACATACATACATACATACATACATACATACATACATACATACATACATACATACATACATACATACGTACGTACGTACGTACGCATGTACGTACAGACGTACGTACATACTTTAACTTATCTTACATTTTGATTTATAAATTAGTTGAATTATTTACAACGTTGTACAAAGATTGTTAGTCTTTCTTCTGTATGCTACGTAGTTTAAGATCACATAATCTTTACAGTCTCATTGTACTACAAATATTACCATGTCCGATTGATTGATGATAATGCTACACATATCACCATGTCAGATTGAGGATTGTACTACAAAATATCATCATGAAGACTGACGATTGTACTACAAATATAAGCATGTTAGACCGATGGCTGTACTAAAACTATCAGCATGTTAGATCGAGGGTTGTACTACAAATATCAGCATGAAGACCGAGGATTGGACTACAAATATGCGCATGTCGGACCGAGGATCGTACTACAACTATCAGCATGTCAGACCGAGTATTCTGCTACAAATATCATCACGAAGACCAATGATCGTATTGTAGCTATCAGCATGTCAGAACGAGGATTGAACGACAAATATCAGCATGTTAGACCGAGGATTGTACTACAAATATCCACATATCCGACTGAGGATTGTACTACAAATATGAGCATGTCATACCGATGACTGTACTACAAATATCAGCATGTCATACCGATGACTGTACTACAAATATCATCACCTCAGAAAGGTGTTATCGTACTCTTATTAATGTTAATCGTGCCAATGATTAAAGTGCTTCAGTTTTTCAAAGCACTTAGTTTTGGATGTGACACTATATCCTGTAACATAACCTCTATTATGTAACATTAGTTCCAGTATGCGACACTAGGTCTAGTATGCAACATTAGTTCTAGCATGTGACTAAATCTAGCGTGTAACAATAGCTCTAGTATACAACGCTAGTTCTAGTATGCAACAATAGTATGTAACATTAGTTCTATTTGTGATACTAATTTCTTGTATATGATATTAAGTATAGAATGTCTAGTATGTAACACATGTATGTAACACTAGTTCAAGCATGTAACACTAGTTCTAGCATGTGATACTAAATTTAGCATGTAACAATAACTATAGTGTGTAACTCTAGTTCTAGTATGCAACAATAGTGTGTAACTCTAGTTCTAACATGTGACTAATTCAAGTACATGACACTATGATTGGTATGTAACACTAGTTATAACATGTCACAATAGTTCTAGTAACACTAATTCTACACCTTCTTTCTGATCGTTGTCTTTGTTTATATAAATTATTTGTTTGGTGCTTCAAGCATGCCCTGTTAGATCAGAGTGCTCTATTTTAAGTAACGTATTTTCAATATAATAATTACAGATTAATTTGTAAGCACGGAATTACAAGAAAGAAAACTTATCATACGCATCTTGTCATTCATATTATTGGCTCCGAAATGTCTTGACTATTATGGAATATTCATCAATAATGCATTCTATAATAGTTGCTGTCGAACAAACCAGCATCCTTTCAGAAATGTTTTAGACTTTTCCAGCTTTACCAAAGGTCAACCAGTATCTAGTGTGTTTTATTTAATATTTAATTTGCATGATATGGTAATGAAGACTTGATGATCAATTTTCACTATTGGAAAGGTTATATTCACAAGTATGCAATTCTAATGCGTCAAAAAAGAAATTAGTCTGTTGTTAATACCAAAATAATTCCATTAACGATTACCCAAAAATTTCATGTAATAATCCATTATGTGCAATTGAAAGCAATATAATAGTTTCATGTCATTGAAGCTGACATGACAAAAAGGATACCTTCCACCCAATCAATAGATCAATTACATTAAGGAAACACATATCTGTTTAAATAAGATACGTTTTCCTGTTAATAATATTTTTCTTGCCATAGGAAGTCTTAAACTCAAATCACCACGAAGGCCACATAAGGACTAGTACATTGGTCCAAAGGCTGCATCACTGAAACCATTTCTGATGGTCAAATCGGTTCATATAAAAGGTAGCCAGTTGAAATGTTGGATACAAGATGTAAAGGGTGCAACAATATCATGGTCATATAAGGTATATCTCAAGTCCAAATGTATGAAGTTACCGTCCAAATGCATGAAGATGCAATTGAATTGCAATGGTATTTCAAATAAAGTTTTTTTTATAAAAAATGAATGTGTTGAAGCGCTTGTAGTCTCGAACCTGCTAATGTGCTAACGACCTGGAGTACAGCAATGCGCTAATCGTCTATGTAATAAAATAATATAATCCAAAATCTTCTTGTCTAAAATCACTATAATTTCAAATTAAATCTTTACTTAATGTATAGCACTGAGCACTTTGTAATCCCATTGAATAATAATTTGAATTAATAAATCAAGCCAAGTGAAAACTAAACAAAAAATTAAATTTATTTGGCTCAGATTTAAGACCAGAATGTTTATTTTTTTTTAAGTATACAACCTTATATAAAACGCTAAGACACAATAATAGAGTCAGAATATAGGTCAGTCCCCTTTCCAGAACGTTCAAAGTTGTCAGCAAGTTTAGTAATCACCAGGTGAAAATCTATGCTGTATTATCTTAGACAAATATAACCGTCTCACTGCTAACGGAATCTGTTGCAATAACTATTTTTATATATACCAAATGGCAGCTAACAGGTTTCTTGATTATCCATAGTAAATGGTCTTTAAAACCCAGTACTATGATGTTTGATCGGGAGGAATATTTTCTGTACATGCATCTTTCAGTTTGAAGTTTCATCTCTCCTAATAGCCATAGCATGATAAAGAGACCTACAGGGGCAGTCATGAAAAATGTAATCAATAATGGCAGATTACGGATGAGGAAGAAACATGCACAAAAATGAAATAGTCATTGAAGCAGAAAGCTATCTCACCTGTATTAATCTTTCAGTTTTCCCAATCCAAAATTATAATATTAGAAAATGGGAAACGGATCAGTAAGGTAATTAGGATTATGAACAGAAAATTATTTTGAATACCGGTGAATTGATTTGTGAAACGTTGTCCTATGCTACTAATCAAGTCTATATCTTAAGATGTTGTTTATACAAGGGCATTCTCTCTATGTTCGTTTCAGCATTTTCGTACAGTTAGTTGTCATTCTCTCGTGTAATTGCAACTGTCACATAAATCACATTGCCTACATTAGTAGTGCGGACAGCATTTATTTTAATATTTTAATAGTTATCATTAATACAAGTTTAAAATTTCTTTTCATACGTGTGCACGGACTTAATTTCTCTAGCGTCGCAAATTTATGTACACTGACCTTACATCTTTTACCAAGATGTACATACCTTTTAATTATATCGGGATATATTTTGTGTCTATCCTCTCTTTCTCAATAGTAATTCACCTTCAGTATATCACATATGAACTTCACCGATGCAATAATAGGGTCAGAACATCGAATGGACGAAGATCATCAGTTAAATGAAGTGTGTTTTGTTAAAATATCACTCGCATCATTCATGTTCCCTATGCAATTAAGTGATATGGATTTCTTAAAATTATTTGGACTAGGTTGTGTGGCATTAGGCAAGCAACGTTCGGTGCAATTGTCTCGACATGACATATACACAGTCATACATGGTGGACACATACTTACTAAATACACACATATGCATAAATTCACACGTAAGAACCGAAAGTGATATCTGTGCAAACTACTGCTCTGCGTAATTAGGTGTTTGTATAGAGCATGCACTATGATTTAACTATTGAAAGAAACATGCCCAAAGAAAGTTACATCATAGGACGACCCGCCTACAGGCAGCATATTTTCAAATCGCATCGTATATTTGTTAAATAGTTTTCAGAGTACATACATACATACATACATACATACATACATACATACATACATACATACATACATACATACATACATACATACATACATACATACATACATACATACATACATACATACATACATACATACACACACATACATACATGCTATTGTGTATATTTAATTTGCATGCTTTGTTAATTATTTGTTTTGTAAAATTATACGTTAAACATTACAACACTTGTTGGCTTTCGCTCTTTTCTGATACTTGGCTTAAAACCATGAGTCGTAAGACTATTAAAGGTGAAAGAGTGAGTTCCAATTAAGTATTCCGAAAACAGAACTAGCATCCATTTCCTTGTATACGTTTTGAAATGTTCCGCCGAAATACGTTACGATCGCAAAATATTACGACAGCAGTTATCAAATTGCTGTGATTTCAATATTGTTTGCTCTTTGTATTATATATCTACATAGCAACCCAACAAGAAAAGGTTCCCAAGTCATGTTGCGTCATTGTAGTTTTACAGAAGTTACATTTTGAATTTCCATACAATATTTATATCAGTGTAAAGCGAACCCTACTCACTGCTGTAGCTTACTATAATTAATGATAGTCTCCCTCCGGACCCAACTCTGATAATCCTACTTGGACAATTGATATTTTTGGTTTCAGGCCAATTACAGTATGTGCATTTCTCTTATGACAGCAATGTTCATTAATATAAGATATTTTACCTTGTGATTAATTGCCAAGATTACATACGTTTCTGGAAAGAGCTTATAATTGTTTGTCAATTTAAACACGACCAACAAAATGTAATTCAGCTGCAAAGATGGCGAATGAAGATTGCAAGATTGCTTTTGTTCAAGTATCATATATTTAAGGAAATACGCTCTTTTAAGAATTTTAAACAATTTTCGAAATATTAAATTTGCTGCTTCGTATTGCAAAATACAATATTTCTATTTGGAGTTTTGGTGATTAACGACCTTGTTAATGTTAATTTACCTAGCTATGTTATTCTCCACTAGCTTTTTATATAAACAATGTTTAGTTCAGAATAACTTATTCCATGTCAAAACACCAATCTTAGTGGAAACAAACTGAATTTAGTTGAGAAGGTTTGATTTATTATTTAAATTTTTCAAGTAGAATTATAATTTGCTTTTTGACTAAGTTACTTTCTTGGATTTATTCGAAATTATTCAAGGACATTTCGGATTATTTCATTGTGATGCATCGAAATCATTGATACATTTTCACATTCGAGGCTATAAGTTACATCAGTACATACAACAGCGGAATTCATTCGGAACACCACTGGAGTTCGTTTGGATACTCTTTACTTTTGGACTTGCAATAGAGCTGTAAGGACTATTTGGAATTTATTTTACGATACTGTAAGTTCCTTTTTAAAGTTTCATTTTGTCTTCTAGGCAAAAAAGACTATTTGATGAATATTACAAAACATGCTGGTTTTCGCTCTATTCTGTTAATTAATTTACCACCATAGAGTAGTATCTAAATGTAGAGCTTATATAATGGAAGACAAACTCAAAGAATGTAGAGATTGTGTAATGGAAGACAAACTCAAAGAATGTAGAGATTGTGTAATGGAAGACCAACTCAAAGAATGTAGAGATTGTGTAATGGAAGACAAACTCAAAGAATGTAGAGCTTATGTAATGGAAGACAAACTCAAAGAATGTAGAGATTGTATAATGGAAGACAAACTCAAAGAATATAGAGATTGTGTAATGGAAGACAAACTCAAAGAATGTAGAGATTGTGTAATGGAATACAACTCAAAGAATGTAGAGATTGTGTAATGGAAGACAAACTCAAAGAATGTAGAGCTTAGAAGTAATATAAATAGTATGATAAAACAGCACATGAACGGTTTTTATTTCATAAGACAGCCATTTCACGCATTACGGATCTTCAACCTCCCAATTATTATTGTTAACTTTGAAATCTTTATTTATTAGTATTATTAATATTCATTTTTTTGTTTTACATCGTAGGTAACTGTACATCTGACTATGGCACAATTAGCACCTGTATTGAATGTATATTCAACTCAATATCTTATAAACTTTGGTCCAATGGCTCCAATCGTATTTCATAATCTCTTAAGGATACGTCCTGTTATCTGCTAACAAGCGTGACAATCACAAGTATCTGATTATTCCAGCTGTTGTTTCCATAATCAAAAGCTTTCTCCGAAAACTAACGAAACATATTCCCATAACTGCTTCAAATTGTGACACATTTGAAACTGGTGACTGTTAGAACAATATTTTAATCTGAAACAGAACGTGATTTCGGATATCTTACCAATTTAACAAGAAAGCTCTCCAAAGCTAATGTAACAACATGTATTGATACATATTGGAATAAATGCTGTACGTACTAGGAAGCCATGAACTATGGTGATAAAAGCTACTATTCCTTCTATCACTATCTTAGGAAACAAAAATCAATTAACTAGTTCAATTAACTTTCGGTTGCTAGTGTATTAATAATCTTAATGTGACCCAGTTGTTTTTATAACTTATTAATATTAGATCATGGAACAAAACATTTTGCTGAGTGGCAAATTAAATTTTGCGTTCCTTCATACTAGCTTGCAAGAATGTTTCTATAATTATATGACGCAATGTTATTACCAGAGACTAAACTTTCAAGCTGAAAATTCATGAAAATAAAATGTCAACCTCAATCTAATCACCTTTCTAAGAATATTTACTTTTGGAAACAAATTAGCAAGGGGGATTCGAGCAAACATTTCCAAAGAAGATTTAATTTCATTCATCAGTTTCCTTTAATACGTGATTGCTGCACGAATGTGCTGTAAGTGAAGCAAACCTTTTATAAATCGAAAGTGCATTTGACTGCATGCATATTTAAATCAGATCAGATAAAAATAAATACATGTATCTCGGCTTCTTCTCCCCATACATATCAGACGTCGCCTCTGGTACTGTCTAGTTATGCAAGGTATAGGACAAAACAAAAGATGTAACTTTTCAAATTGTTTGTTTCATTGGTACAAATTTTATTATTCGTATCGAAGCCTTGATTATAAAATACTTTGTAGTATATATAATCCTGCTTGTATAAAGGATCCGTTGAAAATTAGTTTCCGTTGAATGCAGATAAAGAGTGGGTGAAAATCAAAACACAAAATAAATATCGGTGGAGGTCAACTAGTGAAAACAATAAGTAATATCGGTAGAGGACGACTAGTGAAAACAATCAGCAATATCGGTAGAGGACGACTAGTGAAACAATCAACAATATCAATAGAGGACGACCAGTGAAAACAATCAGCAATATCGGTAGAGGACGACTAGTGAAAACAATCAGCAATGTGGGTAGAGGACGACTAGCAAACACAAACAGCAATATCGGTAGAGGACGATTAGTGAAAACAATGATCAATGTCGGTAAAGGACGACTAGTGAAAACAATCAGCAATGTCGGTAGAGGATAACTAGACGATTAGTGAGAACAAGTAGAGGACGATTAGTGAAAACAATCAGCAATATCGGTAGAGGAAGTATGTGAAACTATAAGCAAAATCGATAGACGATATCGGTATAGGACGACTAGTGAAATTATTACTTAATATTGCTTGAGGACGATTCTAGTCTTACACATATCATATTAATTATAAACTATCAAATCCTTAAAATATGCGATCATTTAAAAACAATTCACAGAAAAACGAGATGATGGTATAATCTCAATACAGCAGTTACGAGATTTGTAAAAACAAAAATACAATTTGTTCTCCTTATTTATACGTAGCAAATAAATGATCAACCAATCCCAACTTGATTGATGACATTTGTAATTGTACGTAGTGCACATTTTTTTAAAACATCAATATGCGACTCAAAGAGTAGCGTTAGATGTGTTCTTTCTAGTATTTAACTAGAATGGCTAAAGGTTTATTCATTGTATAGCCTGTTTATATTTCTGAAGAGTACACCAACCCCTGTATAACTCATTGGTATTTTCCAGGAGAACACCAAACTCATTATGATATTTTATAGCCCATTGGTGTTTTTCAGAACGCCAAACTCATTATGATATCTGATAGCCCATTGGTGTTTTTCAGAACACCAAAATCATTATAACATTTTATAGCATACATATATTGCTTTGAAATACACCAACATTAATAGCACTTTCATTTTATTAGCGCATTGGATCTTAAGGGAAGATTTATCGCATCTTACTAAATTCCCAATTAATTTTGTTATTTTCTGTCACGAGCTTGTAAATGTCAAATTCGACGAAATTAATTTATTTACAAAATTGTCAATTAAGGTTCCGCATATTAGATTCCGGATATATTCAATCGATAGGAGTTAAAGTCAATCGATGCGGAATAAAGTCAATCCATATGGTATTTAAACGATGTTTGGTTTTAAAGATAACCGGCTATTGGGCCTTTCTGAAATGACCTTAAGTAATCTAAAGACACTAATTACATTCTAGATGAATGCGCGTTACAGATGGTTAAAAGACATTAGGTTTTGTTTTAAATTTCAGATGATACTGACTGAGTATAATATAGATGGCATTGAGTGTTGTTGCAACAATATGATGAAAACAAAAACCACAAAACAAACAACAGAAAACAAAAAAGCAATAGGCAACAATTAAAACAATTCATTTCTGGAAATAAATCTGTACGTTTGTTTTGTTCAGAGTAGTAAGTTGCAAACTAAGGGCTAGGACCCAGTCATTTGATTTTTATTTCAGAATATGATATAATCGCAGTTAAAGATGACTAAAATCATTTATTATAAAGAGCATGATTTAAGTAATTAAAATTATCGTAAATTGAATTGAATACCGACAGATTGGATGAGGTTGAACTGAAATTAGGAAATGAGAAACAAACTCCTAAAATCATACAACATATAAGATAAAATATAGTAATATAGGGATTAATAGATAAAGATATTGGTTGTTATGTTTAAAGTCTCTCTGGTACTGGTTGTAGTAGCTGTAATGGATATTTCGTTGTGCGAGCAAAAAGCTGGTTGCCAACAATCTCTGACACGCAATTTAACAATCAGTCATTTTTTGGCTCCTCTTGTTTTGTTAAATTGAATCATTTTTCATCTAAATCAATATTTGGAACTATTACACTTCTTGATTTCAGATGTCTAGTTTGAGTTATAGATAGCAAAATTGTTTTGATTAGTTCTGGTAAAACGCCTTTTTTATTTGGCTTCTGAAACACACTGGTTTAAATCGTTTTCTGTTCTCAGTGAACAACGTACCATAAATCTTTATATTGTCATTAAAACATACCATATGTCATTATGCCATACCGTATGTCATTATACCATACCATATGTCATTATACCATACCATATGTCATTATACCATACCGTATGTCATTATACCATACCATATATCATTACACCATACCATATGTCATTATACCATACCATACGTCATTATGCCATACCGTATGTCATTATACCATACCGAATGTCATTATACCATGTCATTATACCATACCGTATGTCATTATACCATACCATATGTCATTATACCATACCATAAGTCATTATTCCATACCATATGTCATTATACCATACCATATGTCATTATACCATACCATATGTCATTATACCATACCATATGTCATTATACCATACCGTATGTCATTATACCATACCATATATCATTATGCCATACCGTATGTCATTATACCATACCATATGTCATTATACCATACCATATGTTATTATACCATACCGTATGTCATTATACCATACCGAATGTCATTATACCATGTCATTATACCATACCGTATGTCATTATACCATACCATATGTCATTATACCATATGTCATTATACCATACCATATATCATTATACCATACCGTATGTCATTATACCATACCGAATGTCATTATACCATGTCATTATACCATACCGTATGCCATTATACCATACCATATGTCATTATACCATACCATAAGTCATTATGCCATACCATATGTAATTATACCATAGCATATGTCATTATACCATACCATCATACCATATGTCATTATACCATACTATATGTCATTATACCATACCATATGTCATTATACCATATGTCATTATACCATACCATATGTCATTATACCATACCGTATGTCATTATACCATACCGAATGTCATTATACCATGTCATTATACCATACCGTATGTCATTATACCATACCATATGTCATTATACCATACCATATGTCACTATACCATACCATATGTCATTATACCATACCATATGTCATTATACCATACCGTATGTCATTATACCACACCATATGTCATTATACCATACCGTAAGTCATTATACCATACCATATGTCGTTATACCATACCATATGTCATCATACCACACCATATGTCATTATACCATACCGTATGTCATTATAGCATACCATATATTATTATACCATACCGTATGTCATTATACCATATGTCATTATACCATACCGTATGTCATTATACCATACCATATGTCTGCATTTAGGATGAGTAATACATTTATGGCCTGTAATTCAATGTTTTGAAATAAGTCTCTCATTATTAATGAATTTCACATACTTAAAATTCAGTGAGTTATTAAGACTCCACATTTCCTAGAAGACATCATTACTACGGTCATACGAATCATGATTTAGGACATCAATACCTGCTTAATGTATGAAGTAAATGGCAAAATACGTTTGATAAACCTTTAATGGAACAACAACAAGAAAACAATCAATGAAAAAGGTTATGTATGGGAACTCTTTGAATCAGTAAAGATGTGAAATTTATTATCAATTGTTTCTAAGAGCAGCAGCACCGATATACAGCCAAAATGCTTCTGCTATAAATGTAGTCAAACTTTGCTAATTCTGGGTCACAGAGAACGAAAATGATGCTTAAAATTGTTGACTGACTTTAGTTTTAAAATATTTTACTGAATCGTCATCATCATCATTCGTCTTTTGACCTAGTGTGGTCGACGAGGCGCTGTGCTGCTGAACATCTAAACAGTTATCGCCACTTGTCACGATCAAATGCTGATGTTTGTGTCCAAGCAAAACTATTCTCATTCTGTGATGTTATCAGTTTACTGTTTTCTCTGTCTACCTCTCCTTATGCCACCCTGGACGCTGTCCTGCAGGACTGTTGTTGATAGACTGTTGGCTCTAGTGATATGGCCATACAGTTTCAGCTTTCTCTGTTTTATTGTGGTGAGGAGGTCTTCATATTAGCCTTTTTTTCGCGTGATGGTGTTACCTACTTCTTCATTTGTGATATGGACCATGTAAGAGATGTCAAGGATGGTTATGTCGCATCTCATTTCAATTGTATGGATTTGGCGTTGTAATTCTGCTGTCAGGGTTTAGGCCTTACATGACTATAAAAATATTGAGATCACTAGAGTTCTCAATAGTGTGATTTTAGTTTTCAGACAGATATTCTTGTCTCTCCAGATAGGTCTTAGCCTTGACATAGATGCCTTAGTTTGTGTTGTACGTGATAACATTTTTACACATTATCCCTCTTCGATGATAATGGAACCATGATAATTGAACTGGTTCAGTTTCCAGTTCCTGTCCTCTGACCTTAATCTTGGATAAGATTTGTTTGCCACTCTTTGGCATCAGCTTTGTCTTCGCAGCGCTTATATCCATGTCAAATCTGGAAGACGTTTCATCCAGGTTCTTGACTCAGCGATGGAAAGTTCGTCTTCCATACCTTCCAGCCCATCAATGTCGTCTGCAATGCGGAGGTTGAAGTTACGCCCTTCAATGCTGACGGTCCCACAGTGGTGTCCCAGGGCTTCACTCATGACGCGCTCTAAGTAAATCTTGAAAAGCGTGGAGACGGCTTTGACATACACAAATGTTGTCTTGAACTAGTCCCCCACAGAACCTTGATCAATTACTGCACGGGTAGCCTTGGCGTATAACTGCTTGATGGTATTGGTCAACGTTTGACCCCATGTTGTACGTCTTCATTGTGGCCCACAATGCCTCATGCTACAATCTGTCAAAGGTCTTGATGTCTTGTTGATGCTGCGAGTACTTTTCACTCAGAACCCTGAGAATGAATATTTGTTCTGTTGTGCATCTTCAACTCCGGAACCCTGCTTGTTCTTCAGAGATTATTTTTTCTGCTTGTGATTTCAGTCTATTTAAGATGCTCTTAAGTTACACTTTACTTGCATGGCTGATTAAACTGACAGTTCTGTTATTTTGGGACAGCTGGAGCTTGCCTTATTTGGGGAGTGTTATAATCAGTGACTGGGTTAACGGTGTAGGACGTTCACCTGTCTGTCAGATCTTGTTGCAGATTTCTTTATTTGCTCTATCACTGATTCTCCCCGTTCTGAATAAGTTCAGTTGGGATGTTGTCAACTCTATCTGCCTTTACATTCTGCAGTAATCGTATTGCTGACTCCACCTCATCTTTAAGAATGGGGACATCATCATCATTGAGGAGTTTTGAACTCCAAGCCTCTCTGGGTCTCCTGTGGACTGATGGTTGTTGGTTTAGAGTTCGTTGCAATACTCCCTCCATATTTCTGCAATGTCGCTCGATTCTGTGAGGCATTTTCTATTTTCATCTTGAATGGTACTGAATGTTGGCTGCTTCTGTCTGATAAGGTCCTTCACAATTTGGAATGTCTTTTCGCTGTTATTTGTTATCAAACTGCTCTATATTTCTGTGCAATTTAGTCTGATCCCATCTTCTTTTAATGTCTTCAAGTTTTTTTTTCTTCTGATAGTTTTGTTTATTCGGTCATCAGACAAAATTCAGAATCTCTTCTGTAACGGAGGATTTTGTTTTCTTTGGGCAATCGAGGCCAATGATGTCCTTGATAGCTGCTGTTATGACTGTGTTGAAAGTGTCTGTCATCACTTTAACATCAACATCCATCACAAAGAGTCGCGCAAAGGACCTCCAATTGTAGAGTGGAATGCCTTGCATATGTTAGGGTCATCCAGTTGTTCAAGGTGGATATTGAGCTTTATGTTCTCTGGCTTGTTAATTAACTTCAGCCTTACTCGGAAGTTCATAATCACGAGGTCCTCATCACTCCATACATACCTGAATGTCCTTGTTTTCGCTTTATTGATGCCGGATCAATAACGGGTTTGAGCCAGTATGTAGTCGATCTATTTATGATGGGTTCCATTTGATGCGTGCCATGTCCAGCATCGTGACGCTTCATGTTGGCCCAGGATTTTGGCTTGCAGCGAGTTGTTGAAGCTTGCGAACTCGAGCGGCCGTCTCCCTCTTTCATTAGTAAGCTTATTCCAAGAAGATCCCATGATAATCAGCCCAGTTTATTAGAGCATCTTTGCCAACTTTGGCGAGTCTCCTTGCATAATGAGGATGTATCTTTCACTGACCATATTTATATTACTCTGGAGTTTGTTGTAAACTCCTCTATTCCTGCATCATCATGATTGGTAGTTGGAGCATTGATTTATTGATAATTGTGATGTTAAAGGGAGATTCTGGTAGATATAGAACAGCATTCAAGCACATATCCCTTGATGGTTTTGTCTACAAGGAAACCTACTCCATTTATGGACTTGTCAAACTCTCCACTATAGTATACTATATGTCCATTGTAAGTTTGGTGTTCTCCTAGGGCTTTCCATCTGACTTAACGAAGTCAAAGAATGTGCCATGTGTAGTCTTCCAATTGTCTCCAGAGTTCTAATGTTCCATGTGGAGATGGCGATACTGTCTCTCACTCTGATGATTTTATGCAAAGTACCAGTAGCACACTCATCACTTCCGTCCTGGTGGACAACGACAGCCGCTGTTATTGTTGACCCGGGCAACGACCGATCTGGTTTGGTAAGTTCAGATTTGTTCAGCATTATCAGTGTGTCTTTGAGCAAAAATAGTCTGGCTGAGCCCATCCCTCTGCAGACCAAGGAGTTGCCAGACGGGGATGTAGTACATCTTCTAGGTGCCTTAGGGTCTCCACTCCGGAGTTTCTTATAGGGTCTTCTAACTTAGCTCTTCGCTAACCAAAGCCGACTTGTAAGTCAGCATGAGACTTATCGATGGGAGGGGGCCTCCGTTTCCCGAACAAATAAATAATCTGTAACTGCCAATGACTTGGGAATTGCAGATGACAAGTGAGTTATAAAGAGACGTGATTTCAATTTAAACCAGAAATGACTTAAAATATATATATCTGACTGGCTCCAGGAGTGAATCTTTGACCGGGATTAGGAAATACTTGCAGTTTAGGAAAAACAATGAATTATACAATCTGACGCTGGTATTAGTCATATAAAAGATAAATTGCATCTTCTTATTCCTTAATATCAAGGATGATATATTCACAACTAAGCGTACACTACTCTGGACAAATTGCCCTCTATCATCTCTAAAAATCATACAGTGCCTCTGTTGTATTTATGAGTGTTTGATTTTGCAATAGGGCACCTTTCGGTTGTGCCTAATTGAGCATATATTCCTCGTTTTTGTATGAACAATAACACAAGGTGCAATGAATGAGCTTGTCAGGGATTTGGAAATATCCAAGAGTAAGGTAGAAGGTTTGAGCTCCAGACTACAGCAATGGCGTCTCCTGGCAGGTGATGATAGGGTTTCCATCTTATGTGACGTCCAAATGATCTTGTCGCATTGAGTTTCTTTGGAAGGTGATCTCGTAGTCTGCAACAACATCGATGGTGTGATGGCAGCCCTCAAAAGCATTCTTGATCTGAGTGAGTGAGGCGTTTTAATTGATTCTCGAATCTGTTTTGCTGCTCGACGGCAATGCTATACCATAATTTCCATCTGGCCATGTTGCCCATAGGAAGGAAACCTAGAGAACCATGAAACTACTTTGAGGTGCATAAACTATTCCCAACATCAGTGGCATTTTAGTGGCGATTTCAAGGTTCTTGCTCTTTTGCTTGGTCTGCTGTTTTCTTTGCAAATGGGATAGACCTGCAAGAGATTCCCACTAAATCAAGAGAGATTTTCCAATTGGTCAGTCATTGGAGTTTGGGATGAAAAATTAACACTTTTTGAATCAATGGAGACATTGTTTCCACCCTTGCACATAATGATGGGTCTGATGAAGAACATTGTCAAGGCCATGGACAAAACAGAAGCAGCTTTCAAGTCACTTAGTGGAACATTTCCAAGGTTAAACGAAGCTAAGATAGGGGAAGGTGTCTTTGTTGGTCCTCAGATTTGTGAACTTCTCTGAGATTATTTATTTGATTGCGCACTCAAAGACAAGGAAAATACGTCATGGAAAGCTTTTAGGTTTGGGGCAACAAAATTTCTTGGAAACAACAAGGAAGACAGGGCAAACAACAACAAACAGTTGGTGGAAAACTTCATCAAGGCAAAAAAAGCCTTCGTAGCGACATGTTAGTAATGATTACTGTTTTGCGCTCCCATCTAGGTTGTTTTTCACCGAACTACTGATCAGTGAGCCACGAGAAATAAAAGCGATCTCACCAAGACATTGGAACACTGGAAAAAAGCTATCTGGGCAAATGGAACCCATGTGTGCTTGCAGACTATTTATGGATAGTGACTAGACATGATTCATTTAATGAATATAAGACTTAAGCCAAGAAGAGCCGAGTAGATATTGAATAAGGAGTAAACTGTATGTTGTAAATGCATAATTGTTTTTGCCTTTTGGGTTTATACTTGTTTTACATAATAGTTTGTCTTTTCGTTCATACTAATGTTTAAATATATATATATATATATATATATATATATATATATATATATATATATATATATATATATATATATATCCCTTTTTCTGTTTTTATAGTGTTACATAAATAGACAGGTAAAATATTATCATATATTTCAGTCAGAAACACATGAAAAGACCTAGGTTTACTATGACCATATTCTCAATGAATAGTCACTGCACAGAAACACAATTACTGAAGTATTTCAGTAGTGGAAGTACATCGTTCATGTAAGCTGGTCAAGGGAAGTTAATATGATATAGACTTTATAATTTAGATGGATAGTTTATCTGAATTATGCATTTGTGATTCCTGTTGATTTTACACTTATCATTGTCAGGCTCTTTAACAGCTTATTAAAAGATTACTGAGACTGTATTGGGTATTATGCGTACAAGTAATCCGTACACTCATAGTACGTTTATTTTATTACTTTTTGTAATATGTAATTTAAACCTAGCCATAAAGATATGATGATGAAAGCCTTAGCTGTAATTTAGGTTTGAGCGTAATAAATGTTGTGATGGAAGACGCAATGTGTAAATAATTATATTTCAAACGTAGATGGTATAATTTATTTACATGACTCCATTATGATTTACAACACTATGGTACGTGGAGTCTATACATTTAATTATTTATTTTAAATATAGTCACTTTTAACATTATCTGTGCAAATGGATAATGATTTTACAGTACTGATATATCAAATTTCACTAACCACCTTGTACAAACATCACTAGTTCAAACTACACACCATTCAAAAAAACAACACATGTTCGCATACTTTATTTTCAATCGAAATGTTGGCGTTAAGTACATGCGTACTTAATACCTCCATATTAACCAGTGCACATTGTCATCTATAATAACATATTTGTTGACATAATTTAGGGCGACGATGTAAAATATTTAAAATAAATGAGAGAATACAATAAAGCGAAACTTATCATCTATCTAATTTTACATCAGATAAAAATGTTGTTCATTGTTATTTCAAAAAATCTAAATGCTATAAATAATAATGTACATTAGTAAATGAGAAGCCTGTGTTTTACTGAATATATTTTATTTTGCAATTTTTATACTTTATAAGTGTGATACTTATATTTCTAATAAGTATTTTCATATTGCTCCCCAGCCTATTCTTGTCTTTGAATTATTTGTGTTGCTGAAATAGCTATCTGCATTGATGATAACGAAACGATAAGTGTTCATATTACTCCCCATTCTTTGACGTCGGTCCATTAGAAGTAATTATTTAATAAAACCAGAATGTTTTAAAACCACATCAGCGTTGAGATCTTAATTGATGGTAACTATTTCTTGCGAAACGTTCGTCAAACTCTCACGCAAGAGTTAATAATACAATGAAACAAATACATTAATTGATTTTTCATTTAATACTATGAACGATATATTAAACATGTCTTATTTTGAATAACGCCATTGTAGACACCTGTATGAAATGGACCAGAAGAGAGAGTTTTACAAATTAAATGTAGTAAATATTTCTCCGATGAACTAGAATTTGTTAGAAAATGTATATCTTTCCATACAGTTCTATTCTAGGGGACACACATGATGAGTGTGTCAGATCAACATATTCATTAACTGAATATAAATTACCGAATACACTAAAATAAAATATCATCATATCAAAGAGAGTTCGTTAGACCGTAAATCACTTATCGACTTGTTCCATCACCTAAGGTAGCGCAGTTAATATAGTCACACATAAATAAGAAATATATAGTTAATATAGTCACACATAAATAAGAAATAAATAGTTAATATAGTCACTAGGGCATAACCGACTTTTGATCCGGAAATCGGATTCCACCGGATAGTATGAACTTCCGATTAATCGGAGTCGGACAAGGCAGGAACGACCGATTCGGATAATAAAAATAATAAAGTTGAATTTTAAAGCACCGTGTCTAACACTGCGTGTCATTCAATAGTGCGTTAATAAAGTTAAATAAGAAGTCAGAAAAGTCCCATATGGTCAACACAACCACGCTGTGAGACAATCTATTTGAACTGGCGGGTGAAAACCGGAAATGAAGCCTGATATGGTAAAGTACTAAGTAACATGCTAGACACGGCAAAACCAGATACCAGAAACCCAGAAACGGAAGATGAAATCTTTTAGAAAACAAAATACGGATTTAGCATTTCCGATTAATCGAATCGTATCCGGAATCGGAAAAATTTCATGCCCAAAATCCGGAATCGGAAATCGGTAGAAAAATGCTAATCGGTTATGCCCTAATAGCCACACATAAATAAGAAATAAATAGTTAATATAGTCACACATAAATAAGAAATAAATAGTTAATATAGTCACAATAAATAAGAAATATATAGTTAATATAGTCACACATAAATAAGAAATATATAGTTAATATAGTCACTCATAAATAAGAAATATATAGTTAATATAGTCACACATGAATAAGAAATATACAGTTAATATAGTCACACATAAATAAGAAATATATAGTTAATATAGTCACACATAAATAAGAAACATATAGTTAATATAGTCACACATAAATAAGAAATATATAGTTAATATAGTCACACATAAATAAGTTTCCCATGAATATAGATATGACATCACTAATTGCGTCTTTCTAAAGTTACAAAATATTGCCCTGCGATAGAGCCTTAGTTCTGTTTTGATCCACGCCTGGTAGAAGTAATTATAGCATGTCAAAAAGACATATCGGCCTTATTAGAAACAACATTTCCATTGTCCGCAGAAAATCGATGTAGAATGTCGGTTATATAAATAAACGTTGTTTAGATTCATTCAAATATGCCATGGAAAAATTTGACCATTGTGATTTGTTAAAGGCAATAGGGCTAGTAATTATCGTATGGTTTCATATGGATACCTCTAATCAATGTTCGAAACAATGGCTAAAAGTCACACATCATGATCATTATTATGCAGATTTGCATACAGTTTTTTTGAAATTATACAGTGTAATACTCATTTTATTCGAAGAACTTTTGACCTCAATAAACCATCTTAAAGCGACATGTGAACATATTCCATTCGACAAACGTGTTTCATTTTTAGTTCTAATAATTACTCATATACTTGTTTGATATATTTTACTTTTCCAATAAAAAATTTAATTACCTTGTCTTACCTATGACTATCTATCTATCTATCTATCTATCTATCTATCTATCTATCTATCTATCTATCTATCTATCTATCTATCTATCTATCTATCTATCTATCTATCTATCCCTTAGTCTTGCCTTTTTGTTGGGGCACGACTGATGACCTAACAACCAGCTTCCTCCATTCCAGTCTGTTCTCTGATACTCTCACTGTGTCACTCAACTTCAGTCCTGTCCACTCTGAGATGTTATCCTCCCATCTTTTCCTCTGTTTTCCTCTCCTTTGCCCTCCCTGCACAGTACCTTGTATGATTATCTTACCAAGCCCTGTTGATCGTGTGACATGTCCATACCATTTCATTTTGCGCTTCTTCACAATGGTCAATATCTCTTCATAGGGCCCAATGGCTTGCTTAATTCTGTTTCCCACTTCCTCATTCGTGACATGATCTCTATATGTAATGCCAAGCAACCTTCGAAAGCATCTCATTTCAACAGCTTGTATCCTCCTTTCGAGATCCGCTGTGAGCGTCCATGACTCACATACATATAGGAATACAGATGCAACCAAGGAGTGCATCAGTCTGATTTTTGAGCTGACTGAGGTGTTTCTGTCTTTCCAAACTGTCTTCAGCCTTGCCATTGCTGTTATTGTCAGGGCAATACTGGACAATATTTCTGGTTTCGATCCATCGTCTGCCACGATGGCTCCTAAGTACGTGAATCTGTTAACTATTTCCAGTTTTTGGCCACTAATCATGATGTCAGTGCTGATGCCACTGGTGTTGTTGGTCATCAATTTGGTCTTCTCTGCACTGATTTCCATACCAAAAGCAGTAGCTGTCCTGTCCAGTTTTTCCACCAACTGAGCTAGCTCCTCCTCATTTCCTGCAAGGTCATCGATGTCGTCAGCAAAACGCAGATTCGTTATTATTCTGCCTCCAATACTGACAATTTCTTCATGGTCTTCCAGTGCATCTGTCATGATTCTTTCAAGGAAGATGTTGAAGAGAGTAGGTGAAAGCAAGCAGTCCTGACTGACTCCCACATTTGTCCTAAACCAATCTCCTATTTGACCTTTGAAGCATACTGCGCTGGTGGCTTTGCAGTAAAGGCTTTATATGACTTTGATCAGGTTAGCATTGATGTTGTACAGCTTCATGGTGGACCAAAGGGCTGCATGCCATACCCTGTCAAACGTTTTCTTAAAATCTATAAAGACATGATAAATTTCTTGTTGGTACTGGAGGTATTTCACACATAGTATTCTCATGTTGAAAATCTGTTCAGTTGTGCTTCGCCATGGTCTGAAGCCTGCCTGTTATTCAGCTATGATTTCCTCTGGCCGCGGCTTCAGTCTTTTTAATATGATTTTTAGCATGACTTTGCTTGGGTGGCATATAAGACTAATCGTACGATAGTTCTGACATTGCTGCAAATTGCCTTTGTTTTGGAAGAGTTACTATGAGTGACTGAGTCCATGGTGTTGGCCATTCCCCTGTCTGCCAGATCTTGTTGCAGATTGTTAGTGGGGCGCTTATCATGGATTCACCCCCTTCTTGGACTAGTTCTGCAGGGATGTTGTCTACTCCTGCTGCCTAACCTTTCTTCAATGATTTCACTGCAGCCTCTACTTCTTCTCGGAGGATGGGGTAGTTGTCAGTGTTGGTCACTGATGGGGTGTTGAGTATGTCTGGGTCCCTTGCAGGTCTGTGGTTGTTCAGGTCTGAGCAGTATTCTGTCCATCTCTTAAGAATGTATTGTTCTTCTGTTCTACGCTTTCTTGCCGCCAACGACAAACAAAGCATTAAACCTACTTCGAAGGGAAGAGAGACTAGATCACGCAATCGTACCATGACTATGTCAAAGGATATCTTACGTCTTGTTTATCATCAAATTCGTTTTATTCTTTATTTAATTGACATTTGATTTATTATTTAGTTTTTTATTTATAAGGATATGTCTCTTTATATATTTTTCAGCGTTATGCGGCAAAATATGTCTTCTTTAATATTTTGGGTGACTTGTATCATAAAAACTGTTGTATGTGACATTATACATTTCATGTTATCAGCTAATCAAAAAGTCAAACATAATTCCAAAGTTATGTAGTTTAGTTTATTTGCTTATCTTATAGCCCAGTAATGTCATATTGCATAAAGTAATGACATCAATGATAAAGATGACGATGAAGGGTATATAGTGAGGGACGATTCATTTAAATTCAAGTATAAAGATTGATTATGTTTGATTATTAGCTGTAAAGTGCTTACTGAAAACTGCCAAGGCAGCAAATAACTTAAAATAAAATGGCTCATTTTGGGCAACAACCGACTGTCTTCAAAACCATCAAACATTTATATTTGTCAGTTAACAGTATAATCCTTTTCTTGTTGTCATCAAAAGCGGACATCATTATATGTATCTTATCGATCAGACTGTAGTAATGAACATCTTACGAGATTCTTAGTGGCTTACATTATCACACTGATTAATCTAAGACAATTATATCAAAAAAAGAAAGATGAAATGCAGGAAAATAATTCTAGACTGCCCTTAGATTACTGTTCCAGGTTCTCAAGATCACTTTTACAGAATACACATTCCGCAGATTATTATATCAGCAACACCGTTAGAAAGAACATATTCTGCAGGCTATTATATCAGTATTATATTATCGTCAGAGAACACACACTCTACAAAATAACAAAATATCACTTTTAAAGAACACACGTTTTGCTGACTATTTTATCACATTAAACAGCTTATATAGTTGCTACTCTCAACTATTCTTTGAATGATATCATATTATTGTTTCTTATTTTATTTTTATTCCACGGTCAGCACAAAGTAGTTTATCATGCAATTCAAATACAAATATAAAACAGCATTTTATTCCACCAGACTTAAACTTGATTCAAAACTTTAAAACAATTGTTTGTCAAATATATAGAGACACACACGCAAACGCTGTAATCGTTTAATGATATAACGATTGTGTTGGCTAATTTAACTGTGTACCATGTTTAAACTTTCATTCAATAAACAATGTAAATTTAAAATACATTTCGTGCTCCGCTTTAGTTTTGTAACAGACTTCATTTCCCGCACATATTATGATTTTCCTCTGCTGAGTACACAATTTTAATCACTTGATAATTTGCTTTAGAATATATATGTAAACTTGAAAATCACCGTTAAATGACATATCGTTTTCAAATGTACTCAGGATGTTCCTCTCCTTTTAATACTTATATTCTATCCTTCTCCAACCACAATTATTCTTGAAAGGAATGCTATACTGAATTTGTTTCCTATAATTTCTAATCTTATCTTTTTCTTCTGACAAATACGTTTATTTTATTTTATATCATATCATTTTAATATATTCAACAAAGAATGTCAGGTTTACGGTTTAAAATATAAAAGATTCAAGAAGGTTTATTTTGTAATAAAAGCGTTTGTGCTACTCTCAGTTAGTGATACGTTCCGTGTATAATACGTCTCATAGCAATGACGTTATACTTCCACGTTATCAGACCGAAATGCCACAGAAAAGATGTCAGGAAACTTGTTGAATTATGTGGCTTGTTATAAACATTAAACGTTGCTAATTTACTTTGTTTAATATTTAACGTCACGATTCCGCATACGTTTGGAATGTGGGGCAACACTCCAATATGCATGTCAGTATTATAATGATAATGGACAGAATCGTAGTACAATGACGTTAGTCTTTTTATCTTCGTATTGTCATTGCAATAAAATATTGTTAGTAAAGCAACCCCATCCCCGAGAGATCTATACTTATGTTATAGTTGCCTAAAAGATCAACGCCTGTTTTGTAGTATGTTCTTTAATTTTTAATCGACATAATTAATAAAGTAGGAAATCACACTGGAAGACGCTCAAAGTTACAATGAGTGCCTTAGTACTATTTTAAAATTTTAATAAGTTCGTTAGAATCTATATCTAAAACTTGAAAATCACCCTTAAATAACATATCGATCTCAAATGTACTCAGGCTCCACTCTTTTCAATATTTCAGTTATTTCCTCCTCCAACAACATTTGAATTATAAAGAAAAGCTATATTGTAAGGACGCAGTAATTATAAAATGTGTTGATAACGTACATGATGATACTATTTTTATCAACGGAGGATGGGGGCTTATCACTTGGCTTAACATTATACAAGAGGGAAACATATTTTAAAACTTGACTGTGTTCATGATATATGGATGATGAAATACACGGTCGACAGAAACTCTAATAATCCCTCCGTCTGATCAGATCAAGAACACGGCATCAAAATCTCATCAACATTGTCATTCCACTCGGAATGCTCCCGATATTGGTAATGAGACTGTTTGTGTCACACAAATCAATATGATCTATATGACAATAGAAATGACACATACATATTGAAATAGCAGATGCTTTCTCGTCAATGCCTCTAGTACTAACCATAGAAAAACAGCAATTTTACTTGTACTAATACAGATGATCTAAGATGCGACAAACGTCTAATCAGATTTGCTCGTTTGCAATCATAGAGCTCCCCTGGGATGAAAAATACACCGGAATTGTAATATAGGTACACAATATTTGTGGCTCCGTTAACCAATTTCCTTAGACGATTTCCTTAGTTCTACCAAACACGTTCAAGAAATGTCAGTAACGTTTTAAATTACTGTTCAATAAGATTATTGCAGATAGAAATATTGCATTATTACATAATATTATACTGGGCTTCGAGAAAACAAATTATATTTCATACGCAGTAATCTGTTATCCTATTATTGGTTCTTTATTGTATGGCAATGAAGAATTATCTGCTGAGAAATGAATTTCCTTACAAATTCCCATCGGAAATACAACGCGTTATACAGGGGGTATTAGTTATTTCATATATTATTCTGAAATCATATTATGTCACACAATCTTCATGGCCATTACCAGAGCAATATAAAATAATCGGAAGAAGCTGGTTTTGGGATTTTCATAAATCATTGAAAACAGTTACAACACAGCTAACTCACCACCGTCAACCAAAATCGCATGGAATATGTAGATTACAGCGACAAACGGGATTTGAAATGACATATATCGATTATCAGACATCGACAAGAAGATTAAATACCGGAAAAGGAAGTATAGTTACAGGACGCAAATAGGCCTAACTTCGGCATCCACTGAACTTAACCCAGATATATAATTATTAATAAGCACTGTTAACCTTTTTACATTGACATGTTGTAATTGTCTTTGTTACTCGATGATAATATTCTACTTATTGGGATTGGGATACAAATATATGCAAAATACTTACACACTGCCTCCTCCCTTTAATCTATTCTAGGTGGCGATCTTATTGGAAAGATTTGGTGGTAAAAGGACAATTAAAAAGGCGGTTTGCTGCATAGTTATACCTTCTCTTCGTTTTGCTTTCGAAACGTGACGGAGTTATAATGTGGTTATGTACACTAGCAGTGTATTTAGAAATCTAAATTTAGAAATCTAAATACATTAAAAACAAACTTTATCCTGCTGTAAAATGTATGTCAGCAACATTGAAATCCTAATTTTAGTGTGTATACGTGATTTGTAATATTTTCTGTCTACTTTTGATTCCTCATTTTGGTGTGTAAATTTGATTTGTAACATTTGGTGTGTATATTTGATTCCTGTTATTGTTGTGTATACTTGTATACTTGATTTGTAATTTTCGTGTGTATACTTGATTACTTATTTTGGTGTGTACATTTAATTTGTAATATTTGGTATGTATATTTGATTCCAATTATTGATGTGTATCATTGATTTGTAAGTCTACGAGTGTAATAATTCATTCATATTATTGGTGTGTGTATTTGATTCCTAATATTTATGTGTATATTTCATTCCTAATATTGGTGTATATATTTGATTTCTAATATTGGTGTATATATTTTATTCCTAATATTGGTGTATATATTTGATTCCTAATATTAGTGTATATATTCGATTCCTAATATTGGTGTATATATTTGATTCCTAATATTGGTGTATATATTCTATTCCTAATATTGGTGTATATATTTGATTCCTAATATTGGTGTGTATATTTGATTCCTAATATTGGTGTGTATATTTTATTCCGAATATTGGTGTGCATATTTGATTCCTAATATTGGTGTATATATGTGATTCCTAATATTGGTGTATATATTTGATTCCTAATATTGGCGTGTACATTTAATTTATAATATTGGTCTAAATATGTAATTTACATACGTAGCTAGTGTTTAAACATCCATAAATGTTTACGTAAGTTAAATATTTAAGAATAGATCATACATGTATGCTATTTTTGTCTCAAGATTTGAGGACAGTCAGTGTGATTTTACTGTAGCATATCTTAAATTAAAATTGCAACATTCTCCAGATTATTATATTTTGTATACAGACACTTAAACTACTACTGCTACTACTACTACTACTACTACTATTGCTACTACTACTACTACTGCTGCTGCTACTACTACTACTACTACTAATACTACTACTACTACTACTACTACTGCTACTACTACTACTACTACTAATAATAAGAAGAAGAAGAAGAAGAAGAAGAAGAAGAAGAAGAAGAAGAAGAAGAAGAAGAAAAAAAAGAAAAAGAAGAATGATGAGAACGATAATAAGGTCATGGTTGGCTTAGAGCAGCACAAAACAATAATAATACTATTCTAAATTTCATGTATAATTTATATAGTGGTTGATAATGAGGCAGTTGTTGGGGAAGTAAGATGGATTCTGTATTGTCCGTAATTTCAGAATCGGTTCAGATGAATTGTTTATCCTACAGCAATAAAGAAAGTAATCTCTTTCTCCCAAACGCTTGTTTTAAACAATCAAGACAATGATACGCCTAAGAAAATTAACATAAAATAAAATAACAATCTGAGCACAAGGGAAATTAGCATTACGGCTGCCAAGTTGTGAATGGCACCTGGCTACAAAGATGTATTAGTACATTTTATATTTGTGACCAAATTATTTTATAAAACTTATGTACATTGTTTACACTGGTAGGGTACTCAGGGCACAAGGCGACATGTAATGACACAACAGGCCTAACATAGGGTGGAGGAATGGAGCTCAGTCTGGGAACAAAGACCAATGAAGTTGAAAAAAATAGCAACTAATAAACTTGCTGACCAGCACGAGAAACAATTGACCAGAAACTAAATCTACTGATCAATACTTAGACTAACGTACTAGCACCTGCACAAACTAAGAGATGTTTAATAGTAGGATATGTAGATAAATAGAAACCAAGCCACTTTGATCGAAATTAAAACCCTTATAACCCAATAGCTTACAAACCCGTGTAAACGAAACAAAACAAACCCACCGTTATAACCTCTATAACCATACAGTCAACATGGAGTTTAAGTAATGGATAAGGTATAGGGATTGTACTTGAACACATACCTATGGTAAACCACCCAGAAAAGACAGGTAAGGTTTGCGTTGAAGAATAAGCTTGAGAACAATAGCGAAATTTTGCAAACGTTAAAACAAAGATGGCAATAGCTTAAGTGTTGTGTTTATTTCCGAGATATCTGCAAGGTTTGCACATGGCTGCAAAAACTAGTTATACATATTTGCTCTTCATCGTCGGAATGTGTCCATAGAGCAAGACTATTTTTGATGCACACTTGCCGTCTACTATACAAAACATCGTTTTTATGGACCAATGTATGTAATCATTGTGCTGGCCATTGATCACATGTCCGGTTTAAGCAAAATAGTGAATATACTAGTGGAATGTCAAGGTTTCCCTTGTTTAGGATGGAATGGGGTGCTCCCAATTTATTTAAATTATTTCAGAAGACCCACCAAGGCTCGTTTGTATCAGAAATTGAAGTAGTGATTGAGAGATGCAAATTTCCGAGCCTCCAGTCAACTGTGCCGAAAGTTAAATTAATGAATACACAGAATGTGAAATTCAAAAAACAATTTAATATAATTCAATAACACTCATCTCTCAAATAAAATTAAAATTAAAACACTATCACTGGTCTTTCACTCGACCACGTGACGGTCTATTTCATCATCTGACTTAATCTGATAGATTTTCCTTCTGTCCAGTGTTCCTACTCATCTGTACGATCTTTATCTGAACTGGTATTCTAACTCCCTTCAGACCGCCTAACGTCTGCCTCTGTTCTTCCTTTTTTCTTTTATTTTGTCTCCCAGAGACTCGGACCAACTGCACTGGGGTAATTCTCTCTGGTCCCTAAAAGCTTCCTGTATTAACACACAAGGACATTAGCATAGCATATTCCCCCAGCTACGTAAACTCACACTAAACATTACAATCATCAGATAAGCCATAACTGACTATAGTCACGAATTCGTGCTCATCGAACTCTACAAAGTGTATACAGATATCCACATATCCATGCGCTGATATATCCTTACACGTGATACTCATACAAAGTGTACACAAATAGACAAAACCCTATTAACTAATGTTGCACGCTGCAACCATTATACAAAGTTTATAATTCAATTCAACATTTGTAAATCTAGAATATCAAATGAATAAATGCATGAGGTTACTACGAATTAACCAAATAGCGAATTACAATTTTAATTCTTTACATAAACATTGCTCATATCTCAAAATATGCATGTATATCAAACACTACGAATGAATCACCCTACAAATAGTAATTATACTTACTAAAGTATACATACTGCAATAATCAAAGTACACGTACTTTGCAGTAATATATTACAACAATCGAGCAAATAGTAACTACCCTTTACTAAAGCTACTTGTAATTCCCAGAAGATACATGTTCCCCAAATTCCGAATGACGTCGGAGTAGCTTATCTTCCCTTAATTCACGCAAGCTGGTCTTAATGACTACTAAGGTTTAGTTTCTCAAAATAATAGATTTCAACTTACTATTCTAATGTCGGCAACACCTTGCTCATTTCCTAGTGGATGTTGATTCATAAAATCAGACACTACCCCCTCCCAACAGTCTGTATAGGGTGGATTTACGATGTTCCTATGATCCGAAACAGAATTATATCACCTGCGAGACCTGTGATCGAAATTATTATGTAACTGGCTTGCCCAAAAGACGGCGAGTTACGAATGTTATGGCCATGTCAATTAACTAGATTGACACCATTGTTTGCCGAATTAACCTTCATACATATTGTCGATGCGAAATTATAGCCTCAGGGTCTAACATATAGATGTTAAAATCTGGTTACTCCTTACAACGTGACATGAAACATTCTACATTAAAATTCTTTTTATCAGTTGCCCCGAGTGGCCGAGTTGTCTAAAGTGCGCTTCGTTACGGATCACTGCCATCTCACCTCTGAGCAGCCATCTATAGCCTATCATGTGCTGAAAATGGCGTTAAACACTACAACAACAACCCATTCGTGTTGTGTCCTTTATCTGACAATGACATAGTTTTTATTTACACACACACACACACACACGCACACACACACATACACACACACACACACACACACACACATATATATATATATATATATATATATATATATATATATATATATATATATATATATATATATATATATATATATATATATATATATATATATATATATATATATACTTTATAGTCGACGACCGAATCGAAAAGGATTTAGAGGTCTCCACATTCACAACGCGTTAGACATATTTCAGTCGGGCGTGTACTCTTTCAAACATTTGAACGGTAGAATGTGTTGTGATATTAACTCTGTACACACACATGATGAGCTCAAAACAAAGGCTTTACGTGGAGGTACTCATTCAGAGTTTATTTATATGTCTAGATTGGCGGAACTACTTCTGCCGTAGTGACTAGTAATATTTCTGAATGTTATCTACTATTCCAAATAATGACATAAATTTGTATTTGGCATCGTGCGATTTATTATCATGGCATATATTGCTGCAGGCCCCACCTCCATCGCCTTCAGCATTACTACCATAACTGTCAGAATATGATGGGTTAAAAACTTAAAGATAGGGATGAGCTAGTCACATTTTTACAGCGCCAACACGCAAACTATTGAAATCTGGTTAATCCTTGCAACGTGACATGGAACATTCTACATTAACATTATTTTCATCAGTTGCCCCGAGTGGCCGAGTTGTCGTTGCGGATCACTCATCGCACCTGTCTGAGTGGGTTCGAGTCTCAGATTCGGCCAATATGGGTATGTAAGAAAGCCAGCCAGTAGCTTCTCGAGGGTCGGTGTTTCTTAACCTGGTGTTAGAATTAAAAATTCGATGACAGCGACTACTTAGACTACAATTACCAACGAAACAGTTACAGCGGCAACATCAGTCACAACTACAACAGCAGTTGGACGTAGTAGTAGAAATTGTCTTATATTGTTGAAATTGATGTTGTTAATTCTAAAAATCATAACAGCCATATCACAACGATCCAGTTCTTTAAGAATAGAGATGCTACTCATTATTGTCAAAACCAAGTGTATAACGATCAGCATTATATGAAACAATTCATACAAAAAAGTTGTGCTAGTCAAGAATTTCAAAGGCATGTCAATAAATTAACCGATAACACATTTTGTTATTAAGTCTCAAAGTTTTATCATCAGAGTTGCATTCAGAGACATGACGACGAAGCAGATGAATTACAGGGTACTCAGAACAAAAAGAGTAAAGGGACCATCCTGCAGATGCATACTTAATTTGTGTCTACCTAAATATTCTCAAGATATAATATCATAATTAAAGATAAGCAAGCGAAACAGAAAACTAAACGCGAAGAGAAAAAGAACGAAGAAGACGTCGAAATCCGCTAGTTCACAAAAAACCATTCTCTCACAAGAAGATATAATACTCCTTTAACTTCAAGGAAAATATAAACGGAGACTCGAATGCACAAATACTAACGCAAATATCAATCTTTAGGTACAGTAGCGAAATCTGCTACATACTCTTTCACTTTTGTCCGTTACTGATGATTTCAATTAGACCAAACATGTTTTACGATCAGATAAATAACTTAAAACCAATTTAAAAATGAACTCCTCCTACTCCTCTGTCTTCGATTTCTGATGTGGTTGTTCTGTTGCTGCACAAAAAGTGAACCCCTAAAGACAAAAGTGCAAAGATGGCTCTATCCCAAGAACCATCGGATTTTAAATTACCGTTTACTGATTTTAAACCTTGTATCAAAAGGTACCTACGTCAGAAGTGGCAGGCGACATGGGATGATGCAGTCAATAATAAACTTCATGCCATCAAACCAACCCCTGGGAGAATGGACTCCTTCCTACAGAACTATCCGTAGTAAGGAGGTTGTCATTGCAAGAATCAGAATCAGTCATATATACATTACCCACTCCTACATACTAAAAGGTGAAGATCCACCAGAGTGCGTTTCTTGCAATGAGCCATTCACTCTTAAACACTTTATGACCGAGTGTTCCGACCTGCTACCTACGCGTGTTAAATACTATAATGTACATGACATGAAGGAACTTTTTGATACAATACAAATCACTTGTATTTTAGATTTCCTAAAGGAAGTAAATCTCTATTTTAAACTATAACTTGTATGCCATCACCTAGAATATTTTTATCTAATGCAAATATCACCTATTATTTACAACATCTTATCATCAACATACAACATTTACATCTCCCGTTGATTGGGAAGCTTCATATTTTCCTGTCACCAACATCTTACCATTTTATATTTAACTATTATGGTTTTTTTATATCGCTGGTCGATGTTAAACCTTTTTTATTTTTGAACATCTAACCTATTGTATGGCGCTCAATAGCCTAAAAGTGCTGGTGCGCCGATAAAATTCAAGCAAACAAACAAACAAGCAACATAGATAAGGAATGTTACACAATGTACCGGATTGGGCTAAAGAAGACCTAGAAATGTTTAGGTAGCTGACAACATCTCATAGTCCAATGGAACCCAAGTTCAAACTAATACATCACTGGACACGATCACTGGACACAACCTGCAGTATTAGGGATTAGATATTAAACTTCTGTCACTTAACATTCGCTTAGAGTTCAAACACACTGCCATTGTCGACGTTGACTTTTTCACAAGCACGCTAGTCTTATAGATTTAAACAATGTCATTAAAACCAACGAAAGACACACTGCATCAGCTATTATGACGACAGACACAGCCACGCCGATGGAAGGAAAAAACAAAGAATACAACGTCAAAGCGTTTCAAAGCTTATCTGCTGAAGCTAACATGTTGACAGCTACACCAAAGTTTCGTTGCACCGAAATGTTGATATCAGTGGAAAAGGTAAAGAAGAAAAAGCACCATTTAGGCATAACTTCTAAACACGGGGATACAAAATAATGATCGAAGAAACAAACATCTCTAGTTGGTTGATTTATCACAACAATATCACATTTTAGTTAGTATTTACTAGAATAGTGCCCGTCATGAATGACTTTTGAGGAATTCCATACATGAATTGTGCAGCCAAACCCAAAACAAAATCTTTACGTCTGCGAAATATAAGAAAATGGCTATCGACATGCAGGCTATATGGACACGTTGACGGTCAATTCCAAGATGTGACACAATGCATCGTGAATGGTGCTATTTGCTGAATGCTACTTTTTCAATACCCAACGATCCCAAGCTCTGTTTCCATGATGTGCATTACACTCCTTGTGTAATCCTAGATTTATGATTGAAAGACATTTTCGATTTGTTTGGCTTGTTCGATACTAATCTGAAATAAGAACCCAATTTGCTGTTTGTGTGTTTTATGTTATGAGTAGAACATGATCGGATGCACAGCCGCCTTGTTGCTCTGTTTCTCGAAGCCATTCCTTTCAAACCGGATTCTACAATAGCTCCTTCTATGACCAAAACAACACTTGTTACATTTACTGAAAATATGGCCCCCTATTCATCGTCCTTTCAGTGCTCTGACAGTGTAAATATGTTTATTAAATGAGGTTTCAACAAAGTAAAAATTACATGAGACTGAGAGTAGCACGTATCAATTTAAATCACTATCCTATCCTAAGGGTTGATTCATTCTCTTTTTCCCTACTAAGACAGCATAAAAGGACGTCAATAAGTATTCCAAAAAAGAAGGGAAGAACCGACAAAGATTTTTACAAATTTGGTTGCCAAACCTGATGCACCGACATTGTGGAGAACATGGCGAAACGTACCTTGACATGGTGATGTACTGGCCGTCCCTGCTACGATGTTGACGATGCAATAATATCCTAGAGTTCGATTCCATCCTGCATGTCTCTGACCATTTCTGATCCCATCGAATTCGAAATCAGAATAAAAGTGAGATAACATTTATCTGAAGTGAAAACCATGTGCCGATTCCTTCAAATACTTTATGGATCAGAAATAAAAGTGGATTTGTACTTGATAATCCCCCTATTTAACGAAAAGAAACGAAGAACATACAACTTGATGCATAAACATGTTTACAACGTACATTGTGAGATTATGAGAAAAATGACAACTCACATAAGGTAGGATATACAACCTCTGCGTGGTTTACAAAGGAAGCAACAGCCTGACATGTTGCATAGGAACCATTGAATCTAAACTTTGCCTAGACTAATAACCTGAGAATTTTTTTATTTCATTTTAAGGGCGAATCGATTGTTTGTAGGGATTCAATTTCACTTAAAAAAAGCTAGTGATGTAAAACATTTCGGCTCTATAAAATCAAACACACTCGGTATGGAACGTGAATTGTTGCATGAGTCGGTAACAAACTGACATTGATTCTGTATGAAGAATTAAATATATTACCTTTAAATTCAAATATATGTGAAATGCAATAATAGATGTTTAGAAACTTAGATACATGTACCAAGGACATGCACATAGATGCTTTTACTGTGTTTCAGCCAGACCAGTACGTACATCAGTCAAATACATCACATCAAAGTGAATAAGTTTAAGAAAGATTAGAATCACGATCTCATGAAAAGAGAACAACGCTTGATCTGCTTTGCATTGCTTACCACATGGCTAGAAAAAATTACACCCCTAACCAGAGAGTATTGTTACGGTTGTCAAATCGATCATCCCAGTAAAAAGACAAACAATATAACTGATGTTCAATGATGAGTCCAGAGAAAATTTGTTGGAATAAGCATGCACACTCATTCAAGGCAATTTTGAATGACTGGTAGAAGACTCGAGTGATCATTCAACACGTCTTTTGACAACTTCGGACACTAATCTTATCTAAGCTCTCTAACATTAAAATATTATGACTTCATCTCTTCAACTTCCTTGACCTCTGGTCTTAAAGATACATTTAAGTGTGAAAACATTATTTTATCATTACCTGTGAGATAAAAGAAAATGATTATATATATATATATATATATATATATATATATATATATATATATATATATATATATATATATATATATATGAATTTCATTATTTCCTGATCCCACTTCGTAAAAATGTTATGCTATATTGGTGAATATATGTGAGTGTTGGTCAGTGGAGTAGGGTATTTTGTTCGGGGATATAAGTACTCGTCAATACTATTTTGTATCGATGAACAAGTAAAGTGAATCAGTGAATGTTTGTGTTTTCAAGTAGAGGTGAGTGCTGGCAAGTAAGACAGGGATTTGTTCACTATGCGTTATCATTTTTAAATACCATTTTCCTCCTTTTGTCCTCAGATTGCCCCTCCCCACCTCACCTTCCTCATTTTAAGCATACTCATATTTGTAATATTATTCCTCTCTTTAAGACCAAATGTCAGTGAAGTTTAGCCTATATTAAATTCACCTTGTTCCGAGTGTCTGTACCCAGTGTTCTTTACGAAACATGGCTGCTGCAATGTTAAATTTCCGTGTTTCCAGAGGGTTCAATGTTTGCCGTCAACGTTCTGCCATGTACTACGATAAGACCAATCTGTTCTGTATTACTATCATATAGCAAGGCTCCATGTGAAAGCCTTGATTGTTACGATTATACATTGTTAAACCAATCGCCCTTTTAAATACAGCTACATAATGCTATCAAACCAAGAGCAGTACAATCAAATATTAGTAAGAATAAGTGTTCATTCTCTCTTCATATGCATCTCATCGATTTGAATACAAGTCTAAGTAGCAATTTAACCCTATGAGTATAGTTCACAATTCGTCCCTAATCGATATATTTCGCCATATACCCATGTGACATTCGTTGCAATATTCATTAATCCAATTAAAATATTTTCTTAAACTGTAAGAATATTCTCAAATACAAATTAAATAAGGTCTATTCAAAAAGGAATCTACAGTCATAAACCTAATATGAGACACACAATATAGGCATAAATAACATGAAGGTTGGAAAGTTGTTTCTTATCATAACATAATACCTAAAATATGGTATATATTTTCATAACTTAGTGTTGACAAAAAGGCGCTATGGTTAATTGCTAATTGCCTCTGCTTACAATATAATACATTTAACCATCCTAGTCAAATTGTCAGTGACCTTCAGAGTGAAACTGATGTCTAAACATTCTCCATCAGCATTCAAATTCTGACGCAATGAATGTTCATCCTTTAATATAATGAATAGCGTAGAGTTTTCATTACAAGGATAATTACCTCAAAGGACGTGCTTGTTCGAGGCTTGAAAATTGAAGACAAAATAGGATCTAAAGTTAAGAACCATTGGTATTTACAAAATAGAGAAAAATATACATATTTCTTGATTTACATTAGATGTCCCTGCAAACTATGAGATGCTAACATCTGGTTGCGTACTACTTGCTAATCCATCTGAATGATCAGAAAGCGTTACATTAATAATATTCCTAGAGTATTTTGTAACTGTCACCAAGATAAATCGAATTAACATGAAGCATAATATTAGTCCACAAACATTTCGAATAATTGTATTACATGAATAATAAAGTTTGTATATATTATTAATTTAGTCTGCCATATATTCTCTGAAGACTGACTAGCGGCAATTAGAGTAATACACGTATTCAGACTGACACTAAATCAATGTCAAAACATAAACAATATCTATCTATCTATCTAACTATCTATCTATCCATCCATCCATCCATCCATCTTGCTGTCTGTCTGACTTTCTGCCTCTCTGCCTGCCTGTCCATCTGTCTGTCTGTCTATCGTTATATATAATTATCACTGTGTTTTATAGAGTGCATGTAATGAGAATATTAAGAGTCCAACGAATGTTAATGATGCCACATTACCTTAACAATGGAAGTGTATTGATATATATATATATATATTATATATATATATATATATATATATATATATATATATATATATATATATATATATATATATATATATATATATGTATATATATATATATATATATATATATATATATATATAATGCTTTCAATTGACTGGTTATGTATTTGTTTACTGAATTATGCCAAAGGAAAAGCAATTTAAAACGACACACCTGTGCAGTGACAAAATTCTCTTGTTAAGATGATACATTTGTACCAAATTGGGTTCATACATATATCGGTATGTGCACGGCTGTTCCATCCCAGTCTGAGAGATATTAAACAATGAGCATATTTCGATGATTTCACATATTACTATCCTTTACCAGTATTCAAAAGCATTGTAAGACAACTATTACACTGTAAGATAATGATTGCAAAAGATATTGAGCCAGATTTTTCAACGAACAGTTTACTAACCTGTAAATATAAATACTTGTCTAATGCGAATTATCTCAAGAGCTACACGTGCTGCATATTTTCTGATAATTTCGTTTGAGCGGTTTCAGATCTACTATGCATCAGAATGTACATTAGCCCATGTTCATGAATAATGCAGGTGAATTGTTCAGTAAGAAGTAGTGTATATTTTATCCCTAAATCTAAGTGATACTCTAAAACCGAATGATATGATACTCATCCCGAAGACAATCTTTGTACAATTGGCTTATACAACCTTACACACCTACGGACCTGTATTTCATTCTAGCAATCGATACAGAGCACTTCCAAACAATTAAATGTCAACATTATCAAGATATACTTTAATTACTAGTGAAGCAACTAATGCATCGAAACATGCTCCATTATAATTCCGTAACATTTTCACCTAAGTTTGAATACATTTAGCAACAGATCTCTTTTGTCAGAAAGTCTCTAGAAATAAATTAATTTAGACATTGCGTGATTGACCCAAATTTTTTCTTAATTGCTGACATTGCTAAATCAACCTGTATCATACTGCATCTCATGGTCTTTCCATAATTATTAGCTAGAATCTTAAATCAGCGAGGAAGACCTTTTCACTATGTCAATGGAAGTCAGTCGTTGTCAAGTGAAGTGCTTTTTAATGCGCAAATACCAGAACTATATTGTCTCTAATCAACAAAATAAGCAGATGGTCACGAAATCCTAATTTCACACTTGAATGATTTCGCTTGGTTTAAATTTGCACGATTCATTAGTGCAATTTTGTGAGTCGTGTACTGGCACAGGAAACTACTGAACATAAAACACAGTCCAAGTACCTAATATAAATAATTATTCATGTCAAATTACTAAGCATGTAAACGGAAACGAGTTATGTTAGGAAACAGGGAGTGTCATTTTGAAAACCTATCAATTCTGTAAAAATCATTTTGAATTTTATAACGTTTGTTCTTAATAATTGATTAATTACTTGATTTGAGAACTTTCTTCCCTCCACCAACTTCACATAAGAATACAATTGATCATTTAATCTAACAATGTGGGAAATAAGAGATAAATATAAAATCTCAAATGCCCGAGGTTTGTACATTAATATAATATATAATAATATATTATATAAAATAAAGAACCTTTTGCAAATTCACAAAAAATAGAAAACATTTTTCACGTTTCTTTTTGCTGCTAATAATGTGCCGTAAAACTGTAAATGCACTCTTTTGTATTATCAGTAGGTTTACAGCTTCTCAAGTTCAAAACTGGCGATAGGAAGTTATCAAAAACATTATTTATATTATTAGTCTTCAAAGAGGTGACGTTGCTAATATCTCGTTGCAATGCCAATACAGTTTTAAGGTCTATGCCAGCTAACATGTCGTGTGCCTTATTAAAGTTTCTACAGATCTAAAGCAAGTGCAATGCATGTAGATGTGTTTATGTTTTAAAGCTTCATGTCACCATACACAAATTTTCTTAATATCCTCACTATTTGCAATGTCCCTATATGTTTATCTATTGCATCGTTCATATAAAAGTCTTAACCATGTCGAAGGCATGTGGGAGAACTCGAAAATATAACAATATTATATGCATAACGTGCGACGAAAAGTTCAGCATCCCAATGTGAGTGTGATCTATAACAATGTGTAATATCCAATGTGAGTGTGATCTATAACACTGTGAGTGTGAACTATAACAATGTGAGTGTGATCTATAACAATGTGAGTGTGATCTATAACAATGTGTAATATACACGAGTGTGGGTACCATCTCATACATTAAGTTTAAATTTCTCGTCTTGAATGTTTAAAGCGCTATAAATAAGAAAGGTGACAGATACTTGCCGTGTGTTACTCCAGTGATACGTATATACTCATTATTTGGCCATATTGCTCTGCCTATCTTGGATTTAATTCTATCCTACATAGATTTAAAATACTCAAAATATTTCCTTTAAAAACTAATTTAAAAAGTGTATGCCGTACATGAACTCTTTCAACATCAAATCAAAAGACTAAACCAAATTGACAAAACACTAAATAATTATTTTGTGTTGAAGAATTATTGGTGAAGTAAGTCGTTATCAAATAAGACCATTATTGATGGTACATGTACTGGTATATTTTCTTAATCCTACCAGGGCATTGATAAACACGCGCGAGTTGAAGGCTCGTTGATTTAATTAAATATGGATTATCAGAATGTTCGATCAATTAAATATGGATTATCAAAATGATCGATCAATCAAATATGGATTATCAGAATAATCGATCAGCCCATTGATTTAATTAAATATGGATTATCAGAATAATCGATCCGTCCGTACAATGCAGTAAAGATAGACCTCTGTCATTGTCGATGACGTTCATTTTTTGTATGGTATTAACTGGAATCACCATGCTCTCAGACCACTCGTCATAAAAATCCATTTTGCAATACTATTTGAAAAGCTCAGTAGTATCTTAAATAAGAATTTTTTGCCTTAAAATAGAAACTCATTGATAACTGCATTGAACCACACATCACGTTTATTTCTGTACAGCTTCAACAATTTCGAACAATTTAATAAATTCACTGAACATAATTTAAGTCCTATTGAAAATGTTTCTTACTGAACTAGAAAATATGATCGTTTGTTATACCATTGTGGTCCATGCAGTACGGAAACATAATATATGCAAAAAATTAAACTGTTAATCAATAGAATAAAAGAGCTTAAACATCGTTACTTAAGATAAACGTTATATGACATAAATGTAATAAAGTACAGCTATGATAAAGGCCAAGTAAGATTATAATTTTATTTCACAAAACATTTGATATGATTATGATAAATATAAAACTGGATTTAACACAAAGAGATTCAAAAAATAAAAAATGTTGTACAATATGCAGATGTTTTGAGATCTAATACCAAACATTGCATGTTTCCCTCGTACATATTTTAAAGCATTATAATCTTTACAGTAAGAAAGCCTAACATGTCTAATCCAATATATTATTGTTACACGCACAGGGGTATTCACTTGACCGAGCGGTGTCAAAACCCTGGCGCGAGTCACGCTGGAAGTCATGTGTTTTCCCCAAATTTCCAAAGACTTCCATACAACTTGATTTGTAAAATGGAAAGAGAGACGTGTCTGCTATATTTAATAACCTTTGCTCTAATCAATTGGCGACCCAGAGGAGACAACTTGGCCAAGAGTCCATTAATCGCACCTTAGCATGGTTTCTTCTTTATCATCCTATTTCCGTACCGCAAGCCCGTCATGCCATAGAAATTCCACTAGTATTCCCTTACTAACTGGGAAATATTTAACTGCGCGACCCTTGGCCAGTCAATCCACAGAATTTCCGGCGTATCACGCTCATATACATACGCCCATTTTCCACTATGGCCACATAAACGGTACCTACCAAGTTCCAACTTATTGATTCCATTATATTCCCCCCATAAATACTGCCATTTCAATCACATCACTTTTATACACCGCGGAATTTTAATATGGACTATGTTACAGTCATTCGGCTTGTACCCAAATTCACTACTAACGACCCCAGCATGATTCAAATTCACTAACACTCGGCTCTGTGATGTTTGCTCCTACTAACTGGCTAACTATTTCGGGCTAGTAATGTTTCCATGGCACCGAAAATCAAATACTCGCACAAATTAAAAACGGGATGCTGTCAAATACACATACTCCAAATTTATTACATTATTATCTCGACAACTCAAGAATTACTATTGCATTTGTAATTAGACTGCGTAAATGCAATACCGAGGTTAACAAACATGTTTTCATAGACAATTTTGCAACCTATAATTTCTTTATAATCATTAAGCAAATCATTGTTGAATGAATATTTACCGTCCACTTTTATGTTTTTCCTACACGAACGAACAATTTGCAAATAGTGAATTTTAAACTCAAAAATAAAACGTTCCAGTCTGCAGTCTTATTACAATCGTCTTATCAATTCATTTAATCAAATCATAGCAAAATGTGATTTAATTACATTATAATAAGCAAAAGCAAACATTATCAACATACATGTACCTGTCAATATGATTGACAAAATTCAAGCAATAAAGTTCCATTTAAATTTGGTTTAACAGCGTCCTGTGAAACATTTGGTGGTATGTATATATATATATATATATATATATATATATATATATATATATATATATATATATATATATATATCCAACACAACCATCTGGCAGCACATGTACATAAAAAATGTGTTGTGAGTGGAAACACAATCGTCATAAACAGATGTTAAAATACACTTTACTGCAAATACAGGGTAATGTCAATGTTTTAACAACATATTAATAATTTTGCTTCAGAAAGAAGAAGGCTATCAAAGTAGTATTTTTCTGCTATAGATATGTCAAACTTCTCAATATAGAAACAACATGATAAAGAAGATATTTTCTTCCATGGATATATCGAAATAAATAGAAACACATAAATATACATACAACTATGATGAAGCCCAAGAATGAGCAACTGAATTTGACATCATTTCCTACAATATTATTCCTAATAAATATATTTATATCTCTGAATCTCTCGTACTCAGTATTTGTCTTAATTGACGATTACAATATATAAATGTAATGTTGTTCCCGGTTTCATTCACTATTACTATCCTACTATGATTTTTTTAAACACAATTATGTGATGTACATTTATTTACTACTTTCATACAAACGACGTGAGAATTAGGCAGTAACAATATCAATTTTATTTCTTCTTTCTTTCATAACAATGAACATTTTCTGCGTCTGACACACGATTTGCAGCGACATACTACTAAGTTGTATGTACTTGTTTTCATATAGTCTGTTGATACGAAAAGGAGATGACATCCGACCACTACTGTGCGAACTACTATCACCTTTATACACAATGTTGTACATGATCAATTTAATACCACTTCTTCGGTGACTGACAGAGATTGCGACCTTGCCTATGCACACTACCATTCAATATTATTATATGGTTGTTACGATTTTGATGTAAGAATCATTTTGTGCAGAAACCCTAGTTGGAATATGCGTGCTGCATCTGTTCGAAATATTATTTGTCTCCTGGTGCAGGTACTGCATAGCAAGCACTACAATACAGTGATTGAACGGTACCACATAGCATGCAATATACAAGTGATATAACGTTGCCAAATAACATGCAATAAACTGAAGCGATAGAACTGTACCACATAGCATGCAATAAATTGAAGTGATATAACGGTACCACATAGCATGCAATAGACAAGTGATATAACGTTGCCAAAAAACATGCAATAAACTGAAGCGATAGAACGGTACCACATAGCATGCAATAGACTGAAGTAATAGAACGGTACCACATAGGATGCAATAGACTGAAGTGATAGAAGGGTACCACATCGCACGCAATAGTCTGAAGTGATATAACGTTACCAAATTACACGCACTAAACTGAAGTGATAGAACGGTACCACATAGTATGCAATAGACTGAAGTGATATAACGTTGATTTTGGATTGGCTTACATGTGCACATCTGTAGGAATATGGGATGAAGCAAAGGTACACCTTTCAGAGTATACGCTATAATTTACCACATTATTGATGCTGTTGACGTTGATGCATTTACCACATTATTGATGCTGTTGACGTTGATGCATTATTGGCTACCATAATTGGGTTTATCACTCTGTTGTAAATGACCTTTATAAGCTGAATATGAAGAAGTCGATCTTTAGGTATTGTTTTTTTGCCTAACCGATATCATTACCGTCAAGCACGGAAACGTGATTCTCAATTTGTACGCTAAACTCAACAGCAAGGGGAAAATTTACAAATGTTTCATATTATAGCATTTAAATCTGTCCTACCATGCACTTTCAGTTATATAAAAAAAATCACTCATTTTGTCTTGTGACAGATGAGGAATACAAAATTTATATTCGATAAAGAAACATGCTTGAAACAAGATGGATTAATTATATTAATGGTAGTTCTCATGTTCACGCCTTGAAAATATATTCCTTAACTATCAAATAAACGCCGTTTTAACACGTCTGGACTGTTTCCTGACAAGTAAATTCTTGGACTTGAAATTTATAAAGCACATTTCTTTCTTCTTTACTTTAATAGAAATATTCCGGAACTATTGTGGATTCTATTCATTAGTTATCTTATATTATTAGCTTAAACATTGCTCGTTATATTTTACAACACTTGCCGGTTTTGCTTCGTTCCATTATTTACTTTTATCAGTATTTGTTCCGTAAAAAGCCGTAGTGTATAATGGTTTTCTGTTTAGAGAAGTTAAGTAATGTAATGCTCTTATTTCAAATATTACGAATTTATATATATCTCTCAAACTTGTGAATAAAGTACAGCATTTGCGTCAAAGCATTAATTACTCTTTAAACATTGACTTTGTTGAATGTGTCTAATAGTTAAATTTATCTCCGATTTCATTAAACCTTCAACAAGCCTACTCCAGTAGTCTTCACTATCTCAAGAGCTGGGACTGTAGCACATCATTCTATTGTTTCCACGTCTGCACTGCTGACTTGTACAAATCAGCTTTGAAGTGAAATTGCAGACTTGCCACGTCGGCTCCATGAGCATGTTTTGTATACTAGTACTTGATTAAGTTTTCAATATTATCAGCTTTCCAACAATTGGCCAATGCTGCTGCAAGGTTATAAACCAACCCTGTATCATGCAACCATATGATATTTAACTCACTATCTTCAGTTGTTTAATAAATAATTCATTGTGTGTCGAAGCGTTTCACTGATAGCAGTTTTCATCGATAAAAACTCATATCTCAGCAAGGCCAAAAATGAACACATACTGTGAGCATATTCCAGAAACGTGAGATGAACAATAATTCCCTAGCACTGTCGGCGATAAATGCATACTCTTGACCAAATAGCTTGAGGCCATCAGGTAGGGCACGATTAGCAGTTACGGTTTTCATACACTTTCTTTGTCCTATCCCTTTCAATGCACTATTGGAGTCACATACATTCAAGGCATAAACAGACAGCAGTGCTAGGAAAATGTCGCATCGATCGAAGATCATGAGCAAACATTTATATTGGGATGTAGCGAGTCTTCAGTGCAAATCCCCTCAGGAACAATAGTTTTTGCACATCTAGCAGAAATATATATCTTGTGCACATGGAAGATTCAGTAGAGTCAATGCTCAACAACACAGTAAGTTTTATATCCAATAACTGGTTAGGCGAAGGAGTAGCTCATGGATGCTACCTTTGCTCGTGCTTTTTAATTCTGCCAAGTCTGGTTCGTTTTCCACGTCCCATTGATGGCCATGGCAAAATCTGTCACCATCCTCTGCGATGAATTGGACATTTGGAAAATGTACCAATCGCATGAATTTCTCAGAAAGATCCTAAAAGATAGTACACTCACTTATATCAGTGCATACCTTGCATATAAACATCAAGAGCTCGAGAAGTATGAAAGTTCGGTCACTTTTATTTGGTACTTCAGGCCAACTATGGCCTTGGTTTCGGAAAGATACATCCAATCAACATAGACAAAGGGACAGCTATAGCTCGTACTTAAGGCGGTCACATTCTAGGCATTACATGTTATCATGGAGGACATATGTTCGCCCATGTGTCAATTCTCTGAAACGTTTGTTTTATGGGACAAGTATTGAGCGGCTTGCCCTATATATCGTTAAAGTACATTTGAACAACGGGGGATTATAAAAGCAAAATAGTGTTTGAAATCTTTGATAAAACCATTTCCATTGCGTGAACAGTTACAATCCATCACTGATGCTGACACCATAGGAAATACATAACATCTTTGTTGATTAGAATTTGATGATACACAGTCCATTGTGTTTGCAGACATGTTTGTATATATTAGTGAAACATCTGCATGGGAATCATTCTGAGCGCAATGAGCTGTCTGTCAATGGATCTGTCATTTTTATCATGTTTCATTAAAGACACTATTCCATCCTCTTTCTTTCTAACATGTATCGTACAGCAATGTTTAAGTCACCCATCTCAGGGCACTTTTAAAGTCCTTGCCCATCAACCAATCTTTGATTATCGTATTCATCCAAGAATCACTTGGAGCTAAATCAGGGTAATATCGAGGAAGTGGCAAAAGTATTGGATGCTGTTCTCCTACAGGAAGTCCGTAACGGCGGGAGATTTATGCCACAATGCATAGTCATGATGTGGATGGATACATTGGACACCGGCGTGAATGAGTGGTACGGTACAATTTCATATCATTTGGCTATCCTTTAGAGCTATACCAATGTCCAGTGGCACTAGCCGAGTCATGCACATGTACTTGGACGACCGGGCATTTTGCATCGAAAACTTACTTGCATCCCGACTACTTTGAGTGATTTGTGAATTATACTCTCTAGTTTCTTTGATATGTATGTATGTATGTATGTATGTATGTATGTATGTATGTATGTATGTATGTATGTATGTATGTATGTATGTATGTATGTATGTATGTATGTATGTATGTATTGTTACGTCTATTGGATTTAATTTTATTTATTTTTAATTATTAAATCCAAATTTGTCATTTAGGGTTTATTATTATTTAAATGGGAAATTTTTCTAGAAAATTCACTTGACCTGGACTTTCCTGGTAAACAGGCTGACCTTGGCTTGGTTACCTCAATATCTGACCTTGCTTTAGTCATCGTAAACAAGTCTTCAATTCTATTGGTTGGTTTCGGGGACAGCATTTTATTAGTGGCTGATTTATTCTTCTAGTTCATTCTTTAAGCATGTGACTTGGTGAAGGTAGTTCTTTCCATGACCTTCCAGACTCACATGATTCCTCTTGTTTACTTCAGAAAAACAATATATATAGCTGTGTTTTAGAAGCTAACTTGAGTAGTAGAATCTTTGGGCTGTAAGTTATTAGTTGTGTTATTTTCATGTTTGAGTGTTATATTGTTCTGGACTGTCAATTCGTTGGAAAAGAAGAATTATTCTATTTATCTGGAAAAGGACATATGTTTCATAATTTCATTTGGATGATCAAAAACAAGAACTGTACCACGTGACATTGTCAGCCATTTTGGATTATTACATCGTCAAGATTCGAACCTGGAACTATTAGAACATTTATTTATCAGGACTTGCAATTCTATTAGTGGATTATTTTGTGAATTCTATATTTGTTGGATTTGATTCTCTAAAACTGTAAGTTCAATTGTTTTATTTAAATAATTGTACTTAATAAAATCATTATTAAAGTTATACAAGCTTGTTAGTTTTCACTCTTTCTGTGTTGCTGCTTATTCGAGCCTAAGTACGTAACATAGAAATTGGTGGCTATCGTCTCGGGATTGAGATTTGAGATAAATTTGAATTTAAATTTGAATTTCCCCTAGTTTTTGAGAATTTTAAATTTTTAGTGAGGCTAACACGCTTGTATCAAAATGACATCTAAGGTAGAAATATTTCTTTCTAATCCTACCCAGGAGCAATTAGATCTTTTCAAAAAAGACGAGTTGGTTCAACTTGCCAGAAAATACGATCTTTCTGAAGTGAAGGCTTCTTTAACGAAACAAGATATCAAAAAGATTTTGGTCCAGTATTTGGTAGAACAGGATGTTTTGGAACAAAGTGCTTTGATTCCGGTTAGTAAGTCTGCATCAGACTCTGACATAAAATTAAAGGAATTAGAATTAAAATTCAAGATGGAATTAGAGTTGAAGAAGCTAGAATTTCAGGAAAGGGAGAGAGAAAAGCAATTACAATATGAGAGAGAGGAGAAAGAGAAACAAATAGAATTACAAAAAGAGCAAATGCGAATTGAGAGAGAGGAGAAAGAGAAACAAATTGAATTACAAAAAGAGCAAATGCGGATTGATAGAGAGAGAGAGAGGAAAAAGAGAGACAATTACAATCTGAAAAGAAGAGAGAGAGAGACAAGAAAGGGAGAAAGAAAGACAATTACAATCTGAATTAGAGTGTAAGAAACTGGAATTTCAGGAAAGGGATAAAGAAAGACAATTACAATTTGAAAAAGAGGAGAGAGAGAGACAGGAAAGGGAGAAGGAAAAACAATTACAATATGAAATTAGAATGAAAGAAATGGAGCTGGCAAGTGGGAATCATCATCATACTTCAAATCAAAATTTTGATTTAGCAAGGAATATTAGATTAGTGCCCCCTTTCAAAGAAAAAGAAGTAGACAAATATTTTATTCTTTTTGAAAAAGTTGCAGAAAATTTAAAGTGGCCAAGAGAGAATTGGACTCAGTTACTACAATGTGTAATTACTGGTAAGGCTAGTGAGATTTACACTTCACTGTCTGTTCAGCAAAGTGGTGATTATGACGTAGTTAAAGAATGCATTTTAAGAGGTTATGAGTTAGTTCCTGAAGCTTATAGGCAAACATTTAGAAATTACAGAAAAGAAGCTGGACAAACTCATGTCGAATTTGCTAGACAAAAAGAGCAGTTGTTTGATAGATGGTGTTCAGCCAAGAAAGTCGAGCAAGATTATCAAAATCTCAAGCAAATTATATTAATTGAAGAGTTCAAAAACTGTGTCCATAATGATGTTAAAACTTATCTTGATGAGCATCAGATTGAAACCTTAGAAAATGCTGCTCGAGCTGCTGACGAATATTCTTTGACACATAAAGTTCCTTTTGTTAACAAGACTTCTACTCAACAATTTAATGGCAGAAAAGTATTTCCGCCTAATTCAAGCCCTTCTAAAACTCAAACTAACACAACTTTCAAAAATCAGACTTCAGAGAAGTTTGATTCTAGATCCTTGTCTCTTCCGACGTGTAACTTTTGCAAGAAAAAAGGACACGTTATTTCTGATTGCTACAAATTGAAAAATAGGCAACAGAATCAAGATAGACCAGTTCCAAATGCTCTTATTTACAAGAGGTCAAGGTCACAGTCATGTATTGAAAGCAATACATTTGTTGGGTCTAATAAATCCCAGTCTGATTTTGATATGGAGAATTATGAACCATTCATATTGAAGGGTTCTGTATCACTTTTGGGTGATTCAGCCAATCCCACCCCTATTAAAATTTTAAGGGACACATGAGCCTCTCAGAGTCTTTTATTATCAGGTACTTTGCCTTTATCTGAGAAGTCTTCTTCTAATGAAAGTGTTCTTATTCAGGGGTTAGAGTGCTGCTTTGTTAATGTTCCTCTCCATTGTGTAAATTTGTGATCAGATTTAGTGTCAGGACCTGTGACAATCGGAACAGTCTCGGTTTTACCTGTTGAGGGAATAGATTTATTGCTAGGCAACGACTTAGCTGGAGACAAGGTTGTGGTTAATCCACTTGTAACTGACAAGCCTAATTTGGATCAGAAAGTTGATCCAATTGAAAAAGAAATCCCTGATATATTTCAAGCTTGTACAGTTACTAGAGCTATGGTAAAGAAAGCTCTTGAGAATGAAGTTGAAAAGGGCAGTATTCCCTTCGTTGACACATGCATGGGTCAGGCTTATGTTGTTGAGGGCAGTAATCCCTTATCTGATATCTGCGTGGGTCAGGCTTATGTTGAAAAAGCCAGTATACCTTCAACTGACGCTTGTAAAGGTCAGGTTTTTGATGAGGTCACTTTTACTCTTGGTTTAGATCAATCAGAAAGTATTGATTATAGTGATCCTCTTTTGACAACTCATTCTCTTTATTCTAATCAGGGTGGTGATTTTGAGAGTGATGTTACAGGAGGCAGCATTCCTTCAACTGGCACTTGTATAGGTCTGGGTTTTGATGAGATCACTTTTACTATTGGTTTAGATCAATCAGAAGGTATTGATCATAGTGATCCTCTTTTAATAACTCATTCTCTTAATCAGGGTGATAAACGACAGTCACTTGTCGTTGAACAGGAAAAAGATCCTGAGATCTCCTGTTTGTTTCAAAGGGTCATAAATGAGACTGAAGTTACTGAAGTTCCTGTCTGTTATTTCATTAAAAATGGAATTCTTATGAGAAAATGGAGACCTCCCGAGGTACCTGCTGGTGATGAATGGTCAGTGAACTATCAAATAGTAGTTCCAAAACCTTACAGACAGGAAATACTTAATCTGGCCCATGAAACTCCTTTGGCTGGTCATTTAGGGATTAATAAAATGTATCACAAGATCTTGACTCATTTCTATTGGCCAGAAATCAAAAGTGATGTTGTCAAATATTGTAGATCTTGTCATGCTTGTCAAACGGTAGGAAAACCCAATCAGAAGATACGTAAGGCTCATCTGCAACCTATTCCTACGTTTGATGAAACATTCAATGGAATTATGGTAGATTGTGTGGATTTTTTACCTAAGACCAAGTCAAGTAATCAATTAAAGTTAAAAATGAAGCTAAGGTTTGAAAGAAATACAAGGGAGAGAACTTTTGAGTCTGATAATGGAGTTGTGTTACTCTTATTCATTCTTCTTACTTTACTTCAAATTAGATATTACGGCCCTTACAAAGTTAAGAAGAAAATGAATTAGTTAAATTATAGTATTAGTGCTCCTGGGATCTAAATTAATTATAGGAGTACCAGTGTATTGAAAGAGATAGCCATGTTAAATATGTAATTAATTTAATTGTACCAGTCCTATTTAGTGAAGGAATATCGTCGGATTCTGCTGACATTGGAGCGACGAATTGTTGGAATTCAGAAATTATAAACAAATCTAGACCAGAAACTTTCACATTTGTAAGTGCAAGAAAGAAATGAACTGAAAGTTATTATTATATGAGCACTTATGTCCAGATATTCTTACAAGGACAAACAAAATTTTCATGACGTTGAGATTGAGAATTCCATGCAGAATGAGTCCACTCAAACAGGAATATTTGAAAAAGGAAATTCAATATTTGCTGTAGAATGATTTTATCAAGCCCAGTAAAAGTGATTGGAGTTCACTATGCATACTTGTTCCTAAACCAGATAAAACTCTCCGTATGTGCACCGATTATAGGAAGGTGAACAGAGTGATAAAAACAGATTCATTCCCATTAACAAGAATTGACTATTCTATTGATAAAATTGGGAATGCCAAGTACGTCACCAAATTCTGACCTTCTGAAAGGATTTTGGCAGATCCCACTACGGAGAGAGCAAAGGAAAACTCAACATTGCGACTCCAAAAGGACTCTAGCAATATAAAGAAAGTCCATTTCAACGTCTCATAAAAATGTTCATCTCTGGTCTAGAGATTTGTGACGTCATCATCTACGACACCTGGAGAGAACATCTAGCAACAATTCGATAATTCTTTGACAGACTCACTAATACGTGTCTGACTGTTAATTTATTTAAAAGTGAGTTCTGCCTTGCTAGAGTGTTTTTTTTTAGGACATTTAGTGGGACATGGACAAGTTAAAAGGTTGAGGCTATTTCTTGATAATGTAATTGTAGACACTCTTTCCCGTGTATAATAAATTATATTGTGTAATTTATAACCTCAGATGTAAATTGGTTTGTGATAAAAAAGAAAGTTTTATCATATAAACCTTTCTTTTTATTTTATGGGGGAAGGTGTTACGTCTATTGGATTTAATTTTATTTATTTTTAATTATTAAATCCAAATTTGTCATTTAGGGTTTATTATTATTTAAATGGGAAATTTTTCTAGAAAATTCACTTGACCTGGACTTTTCTGGTAAACAGGCTGACCTTGGCTTGGTTACCTCAATATCTGACCTTGCTTTAGACATTGTCAACAAGTCTTCAATTCTATTGGTTGGTTTCGGGGACAGCATTTTATTAGTGGCTGATTTATTCTTCTAGTTCATTCTTTAAGCATGTGACTTGGTGAAGGTAGTTCTTTCCATGACCTTCCAGACTCACATGATTCCTCTTGTTTACTTCAGAAAAACAATATATATAGCTGTGTTTTAGAAGCTAACTTGAGTAGTAGAATCTTTGGGCTGTAAGTTATTAGTTGTGTTATTTTCATGTTTAAGTGTTATATTGTTCTGGACTGTGTCAATTCGTTGGAAAAGAAGAATTATTCTATTTATCTGGAAAAGGACATATGTTTCAAAATTTCATTTGGATGATTAAAAACAAGAACTGTACCACGTGACATTGTCAGCCATTTTGGATTATTACATCGTCAAGATTCGAACCTGGAACTATTAGAACATTTATTTATCAGGACTTGCAATTCTATTAGTGGATTATTTTGTGAATTCTATATTTGTTGGATTTGATTCTCTAAAACTGTAAGTTCAATTGTTTTATTTAAATAATTGTACTTAATAAAATCATTGTTAAAGTTATACAAGCTTGTTAGTTTTCACTCTTTCTGTGTTGCTGCTTATTCGAGCCTAAGTACGTAACAGTACGGACGTACGTACGTACGTACATACATACATACATACATACATACATACATACATACATACATACATACATACATACATACATACATACATACATACATACATACATACATACATACATACATACATACATACATATATGTTTACGCATTTCTTATTCGTCGAGTAGATTTTCAACCCTTTTGCTATAATAATGACCCATTTTGTACGAATCTTTCTGTCTGTCCAAGGATTTATAAATATAAAAATCAGCCAAATGGTTAATGTTTTTGAAAATAGAAATGTGTTTGGACATCTGCATCGGTCACTCCATTCGTTCAGTTGTTCAAAGCTGCTACTTCTCATTCACCAACTGCAGACCATCGGCTTCCAAATGTTAAGATATATGTGGATCCTCATCAGTCTTTAAAACGACAAATCACTTCAAAATCGTAGTATATGACATACAATTAGACCCGTAAACGTTATCCAAGGTGACCTTGATATCGGTTGTAGAGTACTTTATCCATGTTGGCCTTGTTATCGGGTTTAGAGTGCACTAAAATGGCTCATAGTTTTCAGGAAGTTAGCTACTCGGTTATTGCAGTGGCAGATGCTTTATCGGCTCGAGAAACGGACGAACCCGCCCTTATACGAGTCTAATGCTGTCTTGCAGGTCGGCTTTGTTTAGCCATAGGCTAAGGAAGTAAACCCAAAAAGAAAATCTGCAATGGAAACCCTAAAGCAGTTGGACGATGTACTACATCCTCTTTTGGCAGATAATATGTCTGGAGCGGGAAGAGCTCCGCAAGACGACTTTTGCCCAAGACACTGATAATGCTGGACAAATCTGATGTCATACCGGATCTGTCGTCGCCTGAGTCGATAAGGACCGCGCCTGCGGTTGTCCACCAGGACGGAGGTGACAAGTGTGCTTCTGGTACTTTGCATCAATTCAGAGCGAAACATAACATTGCCATCTCAACCTGGAACATTATAACTCTGACGCAAATTGGAAGACTCCAAGAGCTGACACATGAGATGGAACACTACACATGGCACATTCTGGGAATCTGTGAAGCAAGATGAATTGCCCTAGGAGAACACCAAACTAACGATGGGCATATGTTCTACGATAGTGGAGACTTGGACAGTCCATTCATGGTGTAGGTTCCCTTGCAATCAAAGCCATCAAGGGATCTGCGCTTGAATATAGCCCCATATCGTTCAGAATCATCTCAATTAGTCTGAAAGCATCTCCCTTGAGCATCGAAATTATCCATGTCTATGCACCATCTACCGATCATGATGATGCAGAAATGGAGGAGTTTTACAACAAACTAAGAGGGATTATAAACATGGTAAGTAAAACAGACATCCTCATCATCTAAGGAAATTGGACCACCAAAGTTTGCAAAGATGCTCTAAAAGACTGGGATGATCATTGTGGACTTTCTTGCAATGAGCTTACCTATCAAATAGGGAGACGGCCGCTCGAATTCGCAAGTTACAATAACTTTGTACTAGCCAACACCCTAGCCAAAATAAAGCTTCACGCTGCTAGAAACGGCACGCACCAAATGGAATCTATCATTATCAGATCGATTGCATACTGGTTCAAACCCGTTACCGATCTGGCATCAATAGAGCAAAAACAGACTGTTCACAGCAGCTGATGTTGAGAGTGATCATTACCTCGTCCATTTGAGTTTCCAAGTAAGTCTGACAAAAATTAACAAGCCAAAGAAAATCAAGCTCAGCTTAAACCTTGAACAACTGAAGGTGCCTAACATCTGCAAGTCATTCCAAGCTACAATTGGAGTAATATATGCCACACACTTTCTGATAGATGTTGATGTTAAAGTGATGACAGACACTTTCAACACTGTCACGACAACAGCTGCCAAGGCAACACCGTGGGTTACAGAAGATATTCTTAATCTGTGTGATGCCCGAAGAGACCAAAAACATCAGACACACAACAGGGGCAATGGTGTATCAAAACATAAATAAGAATATCAGAACAAACTTGAAGCCTGCAAAATAAGATTGCATTGGACAAAGGTGCACTAAAATAGAGAGCATTCTGATAAAGAATAAAAGCAAAAACGCATTTACAATTGTGAAAGATCTCACGAGACAGAAGCAGCCAAGAATCAGTACCAGTCAAGACAACCTGAGTATTGTAAAGAACTTTACAACCATCCGTCCACAGGAGACCCAGAGGTGCTTGAATTTCCAAACTCCTCAAATGATGATGACTGCATCATTCGCAAAGAAGAGGTGGAGTCAGCAATAAGAGCACTGAAGAATGGGACGGCAGCTGGAGTAGACAACATCTCTGCTCAACTTATCAAGAATGGTGGGGAGTCAATGATAGAGCTACTAACAAAAATCTGCAACAAGATATGGCAGACATGCGAATGGCCATCACAGTGGACCCAGTCACTGATTATAACACTCTCCAAAAAGACATTCTCCAGCTGTGCCAAAATTACAGAACTATCAGTTGAATCAGCCATACTAGTAAGGTGATGCTTAAGATCATCTTGAAAAGACTGAGCCCACAAACAGAGAAAATAATCGCTGAAGAACAGCAGAGCATCGGAGTGGAAGAAGCACAACAGAACAAATATTCAATCTTAGGGTTTGCGTGAAAAGTACTCGCAACATTAACAAGACATCTATCATGTGTTCATAGATTTCAAAAATGGTTTTGACAGAGTGTGGCATGAGGCATTGACAATGACAAAGTAAAACTTGATTGACAAATGCCATCAATCAACTGTACGCCAAGTCTACCAGTACAGTAATTGCGCAAGGTTCTGTGGGGTATAGGTTCAACACAACAGTTGAAGTACGTCAAGGCTGTCTCCAGTTACCCACGCTTTTCAACATCTACTTACAGCGCATCATGAGCGAAGCCCTGGAAAACCACTGTGGGACAGTCAGCATTGGACGGTGAAACATCACCAACCTATGCTTTACAGACGACATTGATGGATTGTCTGGCAGTGAAGACGGGTTTGCCACTTTAGTGAAGAACCTGGATGAAACATCTTCCAGGTTTGACATGCACATAAGCTCCGAGAAAACAAAGCTGATGACAAATAGTGTCCAACAAATGTCAACCAAGGTTAAAGTCAAAGGATAAAACTGGAAACAGTGGGTCAGCTCAAATACCTTGGTTCCATAATCACCGACAAGGATCAATAGCAGAAAGTTGGTCACGAGCACCAAAACCAACGGCAGCTATGTCAAAGCTAAGACTCATCTTGAGAGACAAGAGTATCTGTCTGAAATCTAAAATCAGACTATTGATAGCAGTAGTCACTCCATCTTTCTGTATTCATGTGAGGCCAGGACCCTGACCGCAGAGTTACAACGAAGAATCCAGGCACTTGAAATGAGATCCGACAGAACCATCCTTGTCATCTCTTAAATGGACCACATCACAAATGAAAAAGTGCATGACACCATCAGGCACAAAGTAGGACTCAATAAAGACCTCCTCACCACCGTCAGAAAGACAAAGCTAAAATAGTATGGTCAGGTCATTAGAGCCATCAGTATATATGTGACCCAGGACTCGTGTCGTGGACTAGTGTGCGTGTTTGTCATGAGGGAGTGCGCGAGTGAGTGAGTAAGCGAGCGATCAACGTGCATGATTCCCGTGCTTCACGAGTATTAAAATCAATTCCCGATATTACTAACAAAAGGCTCCTGGCATTTCTACTCTAGGTCTTGTGACAGACAACGTCTCGAGCAGTGTCAGTCGTGAAGATGAAGAGCAACTGGCTTTCACGCAAGTCAAACACCAGGGATTGAATATAATTTGGAAAAAGATTATACCCTTCGAGTCTGCTAACGTATCATTTGTGTTTTTATGTGATAAAATTATAAATGCCGGTGCGTGTACTGTGTATTGCGCATTGTATTTGCATCGGTTAAATTCTGTATTGTATTTGTCTTGTATTCTAAGTATGCGCATTGTATCGTTTTATGTTTATTTCGTACCATTTCATCTCACAATAAATCCCACAATCGACGAGCGAGTGTTATCATTTCAACCCTAAATGAGACAAAACTCATATATCCATAACAGTACTGCATGGCAGCGTTCAGTGTGGCAGAAGGAGAGGTAGACAAAGGGAACAATGGACTGACAACATCATATAATGTACCAGGAAACGTTGTTGCGAAGACACATGCATTGGCACATGATCGAGACAAGTGGAGATAACTGGTCAGATATTCAGCAGCACAGTGCCTCAACGACCACACTAGGTTGAGACTGATGATGATGATGAAGTTACTTAGTAATTGTTTTTCCTTATCGGACATATAGTGTTTTTGCCATTTCCCCATGTTACATCACACGCATATATCTTCAGCCATATAATTGCTGCACGTGAATCTGTTTTTCTTTAAGTAACAACATTATTTTGTATATCGATCGGAATTAAATTTATTGACACGTTTAAAGACACATAAAGGTATTAACATAATAATCATAACCTCTTGAAAACGCCTCTTATTGTAGATCAAATGGTGATATTTTATATTTTTTGACATAAAATTATTAACATTTTTGGAAGTGCTAGAGCAAAGAACATGACGCACAATCCATATTTATTTCAAAATGGGTGTTTTCCGCCTTTTAAAATTGACATATGTCGTTCCGATAATACCATTACTGTATATCACTCAACAACACATAACTACTATTTAATTTTGGTCACTGTTTCAAATGGAATAATACATTGCAGGTTATCAGCTTCTTTAGGAATTTCACACAGTTTCAAATATGACAACTATCGCTTGTACAAAATATATTGAAAAGTCATTGTATATAAATTGTATGCAATTGAGACATATATATTCGCGATATATTTATGGAGACATAATATTGCCCTCTAAACTGGATTTTTTCTAGATAAGTGAAACAATCGATTAGTAGGAAACGCACAGTATATGTGAAGAAAAAAAAACGTTTTGCATCACAAGATTTAAACATTGCACTCAAGAAGCGTATCCCACAAAAAGGTTTTCATATTTTTGTTTGTTTATTTGTTTAATTAGGATTTTTAATGTAGCCTTCACACAATTTCAGCCATATCGCTACGATGTATGCAGTGAGGCAGTTTATAATGATGTCTAGCATTGGGGCGTCGTGCCGCATACACGTATCATGATTTCACACCCAGTCACATTATCCTGACACCAGGTCGACCAGTCCTAACACTAACCTCATAATGCTGAGCGTCAAGCGAGGCAGCTGTTAATACCATTTTTGTTATTCTTTGGTATGACTCGGCCAGCGTTCGAAGCCACGACCTGCCGCTTCCGCGGCGGACGCTCTAACCACTAAGCCACCAGAGCGGTTCGGTTCATATTTTAATTGGGCTGGTGTGTTGTGGTAGAACAAAATAAATATCGTTGTCTCAGATCGCTCAAGTGCGAGAAACACAATTAACGATTGACGGAATTGTCAGGCAGAAATAAATCACTGTCGAAAAGCCATACTCACATATCGAACAATCATGAGGCATTCCATAATATCTTCACAGTTACATCATGTGAATGTATAATCAGCTTTGTCTTTCTTGACATCATTATTATTCCTGAGCTAAAGGTCATTACTGTGTGCATTCATCTTCGCACTGTGTCATATATGAATATTAAGTTAAGCAAACCACTGATAAGAGATACTAAATCATAGCACTATGTTAAAGAATTGGTTCCAAGTACCTAGCAGGGCCATTATTGAATATTGCCAAGCACTGATTAATGCTGTAAAAATCAATTTCACAAAGTTAAGTTTTAAGCCTATGTGCGTTCTTAATTTGATTAAAGTCGCTATAATAATTAAAACCTATCTTACGAAGTCCCCAGTGCAATACGTACCTACGTTTTAAAACATTTATGAAAGTAACAACTATCCCACTAAGGAACAACAGTGATAATAATTTTGTAAGTTAGACGGATATAGATTAAAAAAAATAGCATACCATTACAAAATCAGCCATGTGATAGGAATTTCGATTCAAAATATTTTATTAAAGTTCATTTTTCTATTTCAAAACACCATTATACGAAGCAGAATAAGATATGTCACACGAACTGACGTGATAGTCAAAGTGTCTTTTAAATGCCGTATGTTATACTCTTGCACTAAACCAAAACGACAACCCGTATTAGGTACAAACTATTCAGACAGCTCGTTTCATGGAGAGAATATTCAGACAGCCCGTATCAGAGAGAAACTATTCAGACAGCCCATATTTTGTTAGAAACTATTCAGACAACCCGTATCAGGTAGACACTATTCAGACAACCCGTATCAGGTATAAACTATTTAGACAACCAGTATCAGGGAGAGACTATTCAGACAGCCCGTATCAGGAAGAAACTATTCAGACAACCCATATTATATAAAAACTTTTCAGACAACCCGTATCACTGAGAAACTGATCATAACTGCAATGAACTAATGGGTATTATCTAAATTTATAGATGCGTGAATCAGAACAAAAGTAACGTTATCTGGAGGGACGTCGCCTATTTACTTGGATCAAAAAACTGTGATATTCTTTGCGTTATCATCCTGTCTCCCTCACAAACCAATACATTAAAATAAAATGCTTATATCTGCACGCCGTTTCAAAAGTTGTTGACTTATGAATAATTCTCTTCCTAGCTATATGCTTGTTACAAAATCCACTTAGTTCGTACAAATCAATCACTTTAGCGTTTGCTAATCCGGTGTTTTGAGCAAAGGAATAAATATTGTAATGCTTACATGAGTGACGTAAAGACTTTGAAAACGGGGATAGTTCCGAGTGACGAAGAAACTTTCAAAACGTGATAGTGATTCTCAGATAGTATACATGAACTATGTCAAATAAATAATGTCGTTTATTGAGCCTACTATAGATTCGGAGTTGAAAGTGGATTTCTGTTTGGTACAAATTGTCTGATATCACCATTTGGAATAGTTAGAGTATTTCTTTTTCCAACCTTGGAATAGCTGAATCCAGTTGTTTGTGTCCCGCTGTCATTTGCTACGTGTATGGTGAACACTTTTGTAAAAATCAGTCTAACTCATGTACATTTTATCTCTCCTACCTGGCAGGTGTGGTTAGTATCCGCATCAAAAGGTTAAAGACCATGACACGTAATATTGTATTACTTGTATAAAATCATTCTCTAACTTACTAACATTAATCAGAAGTGTATACAACATACTCCAATTGTAAATATATGCCAGGAAGCTGCCATTATCTGCAGCAGGTGCTGTGTTGTTAATTTTTGTTCTTTTGATTTTCTAGTGAATATTATTTGCATTTAATATGGTTAGGTTGAATTCATATTCCCTACATCATATGTACATTAGTTAATGTTTGTTTTCTAACTCTCTTAAGTTTACGTTTAGGTAGTTTTACTGTAGCTTCAAGTTGTCTTCTATTCATGCCCTAGACGTTTCTTGAATTGTATACATGTTAGTTGCTCTTAATTAAATTGTTCTGTCATATACTGCTATATGACGTCCAGTGAATTTTACACTCATTTTGTACAATGTGCTTTAGGTCCTGGTTTTGTGTGGTCTAACATCAATTATCTATAAATGATAGGCTAGATATGGCAGTCTGAATAGCTGCTGGAGAATGATCTCGGGAAGACCTTCGGTCTCACTGGACAGTTTTATTTTGGCAAATTTTTGTCCGACAATGACCCATAGCAGAAAAATGATAATACTATTACATTAAAGACACAGATAAAAATGAACTAAGGATTTTTGTTGAAATGCCTGTAAGATTCTAACTGAGGAATTAAAGTTAATTCCACATGCAACTAGTGGCTTTTATACTGAATCAACACTGCCCCAACTCCTCTTTTTTACAGTCATGTTTTATTACAGAAAAGGGGTACATTGAATATTTTCCTGTGACAAGAGAGCTAAAAGAATCAGTATGTGCCTTATACATGAATAAAGTTCACTAGTACTGTAACAAATTAGCATATTTTTCATCACCCCTCAACCATCTAGATTTTTAGATATTTACCTCTGTAGCAGACGCATTTAAATACGCAAGCCAAGTCCGCGGCTCATTTGAAGCCCAAGTTACGCATTTGATCTCCTGTGCTAGTCTAACTGTGACAGGCAGTCACCAATAAGTCAACCAGTTTCCAAGCCTAACACAAAGTAAATCTAAACCACATTACAGATTTAGTTTATGTGTGAACTGAAAAATGCTAGGATGGTGATAATTAGGCCCATGCCTTCTACCTTAAATATGCGAAACTATCCAGCGAGACCTTCGGAAGCAGAACCGACCCACATAAAGTTCCTGGAAGCTTTCGCACATTTCGACGTTGTTTGAGTCGAGACTCGAAATCATGCGGACTGATGTATGAGGTGTGAAGGATCTGTGAAGGCGAGCTCCTTAAGCCATTCGGTCACTGGGGCCCTTGAAGGGTACTTGAACAGTTATGGGTATTTGTTCGTGTTTTGTTTAATCTATCAAACATTGAATTTTGGTCGATAAACAAAACAAAAGATGATCTTCAGCTATCCACTGATTACGTCAGACATATGCAGATGCATGCGTGTGATGAAACGACAGTGACGTAAACCTTTCGGAAAACTTAAAACAATTATGTTATAGAGCAATTAACATACTTACAATCCGAGTGTGCTTCGGCTAATCTGTGACAGGTATCAATGCCGACATGATACAAGTATACTAATACAACTAAATGTCATTTCCTTTCATCTGAGGAGTCTTATTCGTTTTAATGATTGTTGAAATCCACGAAATAAGACGCACGATCTTAAAATCCGTTGTTTGTGGTACCTTTGCCTGACTCAGCATGTGAATGCAAAGGTGTTTGTGGGTGTGAATGTATATGCACTAACGTATGAGTGCAAATATATACGTGAGTTATTATATATGTGAACGTATATGTATGGTGGTATATGTGTGAATGTAGGATGGCATGTGTGTATGTGAAGAAAAACGTAGGCTCTCATGATTGTCTGAGCGTGAATGCATATGCATGTTTGTATGTGTGCAAATGTAGATGTATGGTTGTAATGTACGATTATACGTGGGTGAATGTATACGCATGGTAATATGTATGTGAATATGAATATATATATATATGTGGTTTTATGTGTGAATACATATGCGTAGTTATGTGTGTGGATATATATATATATATATATATATATATATATATATATATATATATATATATATATATATATATATATATATATATGTAAAAAATAGTGGTAGATGTGTGAATCAATGATTATGGTTGCATGTATGCGAATGTGTGAATATGTATGTATGATTGATGTTGTTGTTGTTGTTGTTGTAGTGTTTAACGCTATTTCTCAGCACACGATAGGCTATACATGGAGGCCAGTATTAGTGGTGGTGGAAGAACCCGGGAAACTCCCAGAAAGAACCACCGACCCACGAGAAGCTACTGGCAAGCTTTCTCACATACCCACATTGGCCAAATCTGAGACTCGAACCTACGCAGAGAGAGGTGAGATGTCCGTGATCCATAACGGCGAGCGCTATAGACCACTCGGCCACTCGTCGCCCCGTATGTATGATTGTATGTATGCGAATCTACACATGGTTGTGTATGTGTGGGCGTATACGTATGGTTGTATATGGTTGAATGGATACGTATGGTTGTATATGTGTGAATGTATACGTATACTTGTATATGTGTGAATGGATACGTATGGTTGCATATATATGAATCAATACTATAGTTATTTGTTTGTTTGTTTGTATGTTTAGGATTTTTAACGTAGCTTTAACAATTTTGAAATCATATCGCTACGATGTCTGCAGTGAGGCAGTTTATAGTGCTGTCTAGCGCTGGGGCATCATGCCGCAGACATGTAGCATGATGTCCAACCCAGTCACATTATCCTGACACCAGGCCGACCAGTCCGAACACTAACCTCTTAATGCTGAGCGTCAAGAGAGGCAGCTGTTGGTATCACTTTTGTAAGTCTTTGATATGACTCTGCCGGGATAGAACCCACGACCTGCCGCTTCCGCGGCGGACCCTCTAAGCACTAAGCCACCGGAGGGGTTCTATACGTATGGTTGTAAGTGCATGCATGGACGCTTATCGTTGTTATTGTGTGAATGGATACATATGACTGTATATGTGCAGATGTATGCGCATGGTTATATATGTACGAATGTTTACGCATTCTTGGATGTATGATAATCGATATGTATGGTTGTATGTGTGTGAATGTATATTTATGGCTGCATATGTAAACATAGTCGCATATGCGTGAATGGATACATATGATGGTATATGTGCAAATGTATGCGTATGGTTATATATGTACGAATGTTTACGCATTCTTGGATGTATGATAATCGATATGTATGTTTGTATGTGTGTGAATGTATATTTATGGCTGTATATGTAAACATAGTCGCATATGCGTGAATGGATACATATGATTGTATATTTGCTGAAGTTGATTATTATCGTAGTATTTATAATTGGTGAAGGAAAACTGCAATCAGCTCATGCGTCTTGCTATGTTTATTGATTTAATTTATCTGTTTTTTAATTTAATTGTTTGCTTGTTAGTTTGAAATTTGGTGGTCCATTACAAGCTATTGCAGTGTAACTTTATTTACAGTATTTGATATTATCCACGGACATAGTTTAGTTCTGACCTGTTTTTTTTTTATTGTTGTTGACGTGAACAGTTAATACTAGAGGCATTGTATCTAATGCTGACCTATTTAATGACCTTGATTCAGAACCAGTGATAGCTTTTTGTAAACAACTTTTTACTTCTTTTTAACTCTTGTCCAGAGTACGATTTATCAAGTAGAGTCAAAACCATTCTTGGAGTAAGTAACAAATAGCATGTTTTTGTTACAAAGTGTTGTAGTCCAGAAGGATGAACTCTTGACCTGCATCCAGGCATCTGTTGTGTATTGTAGTTAGATTTATTATTGATGTTTTGAGAAAGAATACTCAATCCTACCTTCAAACTGGAGACGTCCAGGTGTTTTATGTTGTGTCCAGTTTGCGCTGATTATTGTATTTTCTTCACAGTATTTTAAAGAAAAGTGATTATCTTACAATACATGTGCTATAAATTAATTCGTGGCCAAGAACATTTTTGCACCTTTGTTCAGGAGGATTACAAAACGGGAACAATATTTTATGTTATTCAACAAAAGCCTATTGACTACTTCACAGAATAAATCGTCTTCAGTTTTGGATATCATCAGGATTCGAACTCCGATTTGTTTGGACATCTTAAAAAGAGGACTTATATTTTTTAGTTCTTGGAATAATTTGAATTTGATTCGTAAAACCTTCAGTTCGTTTTCTCATTTTTGCCTTGTTTTTCTAGGAAAAAAATTAATTGTTAACTTTTACAAGGTGTGTTGTCTTCTCTTGTTGCTGTTACGTTCGTCAGAACCTAAACACATAACGGTCTTATTAGGTAACGGCAATACAATTTGTAAACTTCAACAAATAATTTATTTCAGTAGAATACACAGTGAAAATGAACAAATCAGCTTACGGATTTGCGAATTAAATCCTAAAAGATCCAATGATTATGGACACAAGGCCTAATAATTTAAAGTCCTGAATAAAATTCATTATATGTCCAGAATGATTAAAAAAAACTGACGGCGACGATATGTCTGTGGCTGCTTGAAAATGTGTTGAAGGGCCAATATTTTGTTGTTGAATTAAAGTAATACGATTCCAGGTTTGAATTCAATAGTATTTCCAGTGAAAGTCTCTATCCAAGAATTGTATCAGAACTTTTTTGTATTTCAGATAAATTAATCACTTGAATTCAATAATTTAAAAATATGTGCCAGGACAAACATGCAATATTGGATACAACATATAATACAATGTAAAAGTGCTATGTCTTAAAACTCTACACCAAACATCCTCTAAGCTACACTATTATATAGTTCTAAACTCAACCTAAGATCAAAATTAGCATTTTCTATCGAAAATATTACATAATGGAATATAACCTTCTATAATGTTCCTGATGATTACATAATAGTCAAATACACTAAGGAAATTCTAAAACCTAGATTCAAACCCAAATATTTTAAACCCTTACACTTAGAAAATAATTTAGGTATGTATTAGTTGTTTGCATGGAATAAAATTAAAGAATCAATTCTGGCCAAGCAGAAAGGAATTCAATTTTGGACAAGATCAGGTCCAACATACAATTTTACTTTACAACTACATGTAATGAAATAATAATGAAATACTAATAAACAATGTTTATGAGATAAACATAACTAAGTATTTTCCTTAATCTGGGTTTTCGTTCTGACAAGAAAAAAATATTTTCTTTAGTTATAAAAAGAGCCACCGAAAAGCAAGTCATGTAATTATGCCGAATTTCAGTGGTTCGTGAAGTAATAGGATTTGAGAGCACAATTGGAAAAACTATAGTATTGGATACAAGGAATTTAATGCCAAGCTATGTTTATTCGTCAACAATAATGTTGGGTGAAATTTCCAAACGACTTCAATATCTTATAACTGAATATGTAACTTCGAATGATCAAATCAGAGCCTCCACCAACAAAAGTGACTTGTACGTATTGATTACATTTACAGGTGAATATAATATGATACAGATATTGCCGAATTGTCCAATGTAGGTCGTCTGAGTGAATGAAAACATTGTAAAATAAAATAATATGACAGCTTCGACAATAATTTCTAAGTATATGCCGCAATTCAAACCATACAAAGCCTTGTTAGATCTACTGTTAAATTAATTAATGTAAATGATTGATTCAATTTGAAAGCTTTTGTTTCATGTAGCTACGATCTTAGAATATATATAAAAGTATACTTTCTGTAAAGTTTAAGTATTTAGGATGTTATTTAATTCACACAAATAATAAAACATTACCGACTAAAGCACTGTATTGATGTCAGCACTGAACCGGCGTTAGCACTGTACTGACGTCAGCACTGAACCGGCGTTAGCACTATACCGACATCACCACTGTGTCTTCGCAAGTACAAAAGCTTATAATATAAAATTTGTAAACTATTAGTATTTATAAAGCGTTGTGTTTTACTAGATGGTGCAGTCTTTGTGCTAATGGCCCGTACAAACTAAAAACACTAAGGTTCTCAGACACTAAATTACTTGAAACCTTGAAATTAGGATACCTTTCCTTAAGAATAATTATCTACTTAATTGGCATTCATAAGTGAGATAATATAAACTGTTAGGATTGTAAAATGACCCTGTCTGCTCTATTATAGATGCTGCATAGCCGTAACATGTACGAATAATTATTGTGTAAGTGTAATACCCTCATTTTAAAGAGGTACATAAAGTGTGGAAATGTAGCTACACAGAATACCGTATGCACAAACAGGACATTCAAACTGCTGTAAAAGGGCAGAATTGCATATTGTTGATATAAATGTAGATAACCCCTTCCTTAAAGAAGCTTCACATTTAGTCAGCTAGTTTAATTTCATGTTGCAATTCATGTAACATAACCTTTTTGAAACGAAACACACTGTGACGATATAATAACAATGACTAATTCATTCGTTGCTTCCTAATTTAATAAAAGCACTTGTCGTCCAGACAATTTGCTAAGCATTCACTTATTTGCCAGACAATAAATTGAACTTCCACTGACATTAATAGTATGGCATGGCTTCACGGTACATCTCAACATAACAATAAACGAAGGGTCTAAATCTCTGTATAATAAGGTTTGAGACCCAAACAGTAAATTTGGTCGTAGATTTTTATAGATCTGTAAAGGAAACATACCTTAAAATATAGACTGTAGCCATACATCTTTCAATGACGCATGGGATTCCTCATTACATCATGATAAATCCCGTATTCTGAATTATAACGATACAGACATTTGTTTATTAGGAATCTACGTGTGGATATCATACTGCTAACCTGTTTATACCCAAGTTACTCCTTTACAATATTATGGTATATTTGTTACTCCTTTACAATATTATGGTATATTTGTTACTCCTTTACAATATTATGGTATATTTGTTACTCCTTTCAATATTATGGTATATTTGTTACTCCTATTTCAATATTATGGTATATTTGTTACTCCTTTTTCAATATTATGGTATATTTGTTACTCCTTTTTCAATATTATGGTATATTTGTTACTCCTTTACAATATTATGGTATATTTGTTACTCCTTTTACAATATTATGGTATATTTGTTACTCCTTTTCAATATTATGGTATATTTGTTACTCCTTTTCAATATTATGGTATATTTATTACTCCTTTTCAATATTATGGTATATTTGTATCCTGCTATAATGTAATGAGTGTGTTACTTCCGTTCCATGAGTACGCAATTTCTTCGACTCATATTTTTTTCCATCCTGCCTTACCAATCACTTCACTGTAGTGAATTTAAACTTTGTTTTTGATAGATTAACTGGATCATATCTTCAACGTCATACTGTAGAGTGTATACGGATTAAGCTTTCTCTATATAAATACAAATTCTTCTTTTTTTACGTTTACCTGTCCTCTAACTTGTCTGCTAAGTGTATTGCCCTCATAATGGAATTGAATATGACATTGTCCATGCCTCTAAAGACCGTATCGTAATAGATAGTTGATATTAGTGCATATCTGTTCAATGTGTTGAAATTGATTTGTTCTTATAACCGTAATCATCTTCCTAATAAAAAAACCGAGCCAACACCTGCACGGATTGATGACATGCAGTACTTATTATACCCAGTCCATATATTATTCGTTTCTTAGCTTTGAGTGGTAATGATACAGTCTACTAGTCGCGAAATTCTTTCATCAAAATCAAACTAAGCTGTTTGTTAAATTACATATTGACCATTAATTATGTCTAATAACGATTGATCCGTTCCTGGAAATATCAGAAGGGTTAGAGAACGTATGCCATTCCATACGGACAATGAGTGAAAAGCTTTGTTTCGCAAGTTATCATCCTTACTTAATAACCATGTTCCACGAGTCCATAGGGGTTTAGCCACAATCACAACCAGAATGGTACACTGTTGTATTTATGAGAAAAATACTATTTCTAGAGTTGCCTGCTTTGTATGTTTCTGAACGTACTTTTGTCGCAAGGTCTACGGACTTTTGTACACCACTATGGTTGTCAATTTATCCAAAAAAAAGCGTATTTCTCTTGTTTCACAAATAGATAATTATATTATTTCAACATAACTAAGAAAACGAAAGAATCCAAGGCATATAAACACGAATAAAGGACTTACGCGTTCCTGCTAACACTGTTGCAATTAATAAGCGATGAGTCGAATTTTCGATTTCAGTCGTGTAATCGCTTAACTTTCCAAAGGCACAGCCAATGTTATAATTCCTTCCTGGCTTTGAATAGAGTATTTTTGCCCTGAGGCTGCAAAGGATGTTTGAGAGTAGACTTAAGCCTAAATTCTCTAAACATTACTCGAACTCTATACATGGAATCAGTTTAAGGTACTCTTGAAATGAAGTGTGTTCTCACTGCGAGTAACTAAGTTTGTTTGGATGGCGTCTTTATTCGGAAACAATTACAACTGCTCTTTGCTTTGTTATTATTTGTTATAAATTTGTTATGGAAAATTCATTTAATTGTTTTAAAAAAGACACAGAAAGACATTCAACATGTGTGAACCATATTCAGATTTGCCCATAGCTTTTCAAACTTTGAAACCTTGTTGTTTTGACCAAAACTGTTTTCCTTTGTAATTAACAACATATTGCAAACTATCATATTTCTTGGCAGCAGCAACCTATCCTATGTACGTCCTATTGCAAATGTGACTGTCATTAAAGAGCGGCAATCGCATTTACCCTGATACTATGATGTGAAAGGCTTCACAATACGGTGTCTTCGACTATTTTTTTATGGATACGTAATAAGCATCAGAGTTAAAGAGACAACCATTTTCTAATTCTCTAACATATATGACTGGCCTAATAATAGCACTATGCGTAATGGAATGAATACAACAAATATAACTGGTCTAATTATAACACATTATGTTTAAGGAAGCAGAGTTGTAACTCAAATGAGTTCTGACATTGAAATGGGATGAAATATTTAGTACATCAATCAGTCTGCTCCAGTCGTTATCTCCAGCAAGGTATGTGGACCACTAATGACGTTTTCTAACAATGGCATATAATTGAAATGTACTATGACAGCTTGTGGTCTTTTGGTTTCTTAGCAATACATTTTGAACCAAGATTATTGTCAAAATATTTCCTGATGCAATGCATTCAGACGTAGTAAGGAAAACAACTTGCTGTGCTCGCTAAGTGTACAAAATCTATATCCTTGTTCGATTTATAAACCTTAAAGACATTAGCTGATAGTAGACATTGTAATGGTATAATATTTACAGATAAAATATACGATATGTAAAAGAGACTATAGTTTAGATATTTAACTTTTGTTGTCTAGAACTCACATGGATCTTAAAAATTACAGCTTGGAATTCAGGATCTTGAAATTCTGTACAAATAGTAGTACAATATATTGTAGAATGTAAAAAAATTATACTGTCTGTGCACAGCTGTTCAAAGTATTTATAACGCTGTTTTTCTGTAATCGATATGGCTTGTAAATAGTTACGGAACATAACAAATCTACCACATAATATATAATGTCATGAGAAATCAACATATTGGTGTTATGTTTGTTATACATCTTTGCATCTGTTGCAGTAAGACAACTATTTTACTTTACCAATTTAAATCATAGTCATTTTAAGGGACTTTGGGTGTGTATTACGAAAACTGATCAAACCTGTATTATTTGGGGTATAGCATGCTTTAAAAGCGAATCATTTTAAGGATGTTAAAGATGTCAAAATATTAAGTTTATGCACATAGAGATTTATAAATTTGAAATAAACATCAGCATTTGTACCGGTACTGATCTCCGAATGAGTACGATGAATGAGTACGATAGATGACAATGTTTGAAACATGTATCTTTGATAATGATTGAAGTGAAGTAAACAGGGATTCCGATGAAAAAAACTATTGCACATTTAACAAAGTTTAGCTGGTGTTCCAAAGACTAGGTGCGTCGATAATTGAAAATTCTCTAGCAGATTTAATGATCATGCTGTATGACCATAAACAAACAGGAAATTTATCCTATCACAATGAATTGAAAAAATACGTTGCCTCCCTGATCACTGTTTCGTCGTTTTGTAGACAAACTGCGAGAATCAACTAAACAGAGATATGATCAAGTGATTAAATACGATCACCGACGCTGAAATTTATGAACTCTGACATGTATCTGGAGAACTTAGTTTTAAATAGTAAATATTATCTGAACCGTTTGGTAGCGGACTACATGTAATCTACCGTAACATAGTTTAATTTTTATATATTTTATAGTTAGGAGATTCACTAAGGCCATGCTGTCGTGGAACCAATCGCACGAAAATACTTGAGGTTGTATTGTATCTAAGCATGTCGATGTACAAATATTTATCTATGTTCACTGACTGATGCAAGCACGAAATTCGGCATTTGCAATTCACTTGACCTCAGATTGTCTGGATGTATTATTAACCATGACAAGAGCAGTTATCGCAAAAAATATCTCAGTCTCGTCACAATATAGGTGAGATTAGTCATGAAGTTCTCCACTTTACGGAAGCATTATTTAGTTAGCGGTAGAGGTCTATGAAAATGCAAACCGTATTCTGTCTTGCTATCGTTCTATATGATCGAAGTGTTTTATATAGTGCGTGCTTTTTAATTCATTTCAAATTTTATGGACATTCCGATGCATGGTACAATAAAACCATATTTTCAGAATGGTCCAAGTTACGTATTTTTATAGCTGAACACAATTTAAATTCAGTTATATAATCTATGCATCTAATTAGGATACCCTTCAAGATGTTATAATCAGTGCGAATATACTTGCTAGCGACCGATTGAAGCAGGAACGTAGTTTATTTTATAACAATAATCTCGTAGAGTTGTTCTGCTAGAAATCTGTTCTGATAAGTCAGATTCATTCATATTAAGCTGCATTATAAAGAAATAGTTCACTCACGTAAGTGTGTAAAGAGGTTTCTCTAGAACCAATCGCACGATCCTGTTACACGGCGTCGTAGTTAAAATGATGGAATAGTCTCTAGCACCATGTGTCTCGAACAACTAAAGCAAAAGGTTCTGCTAACACCATATTTATTGGATAGTCGTAGTAGAAAAGATCACTAAGACCATATGTTACTGAAAGCGATAGTAATGCGGTTTACTAAAGTCATGTATCTTGACTAGCTGTAGGAAGGAAGTTGGCAAAGGTGTTGTGTCTGGGATAGCCCTAGTAAGGAGGTCCCCATAAAGTGTGTCTCAAATAACCACGGACAAGTGATTTACGAAGTGTGTGTTTCGGATGGTCATATAAGCGGCATTTGCAATGATATGTGTCTTGGATAACCACATGCATGAAATTTGATAAAGTAGTATGTTTTAGACAGCCATACAAAAGAGGTATGTTATTGTTAATAGTGATGGGGAAACCGGGAAAAATACCGGCCTAAGGGACGCTACTTGCAAGCTTTCTCGCGTACCGGTGCTATCCGAGCCAGCGACTCGAACCCAAGCTTACATTGGTGAGATGAACACGATCCGTATCGCGGAGAGCTCTAGACCACTCAGCCACTCGGGACCATCTCAAAATGCACTCATCGGATCATGCATCGAGTTTAATTTTGTGAAACATATTTGAGTTGTAGTATTTAATTGATTTGGAATCAAGTTATCTTTATATTATTTTGTTAAGGAGTTAAAGAAAATTAGCAGTACAGTGCTCAGAATGAGACGTGCACTTTTTGGTGTATATTAAAATGCCTTGTAGAAGATATATGCTGTATAAACTTTTCCCAATATTGCATGTACAACCTTCGTTGTTGATTTAAGACTTTGCCTTTTTCAGCCTTTTGGTGAATAATGCGTATCTTTAGAGATTTATATCCCAGAACGGAACGATGTCAATCTACTTTCCTTGGCATGACAATTAGTTGACAATGACATCTACGCTAATGTATATCGCGACATTACAGTTAAGAAGTTCGATATTATCTCCAATAACTCGTCAACCGTTGTAATAGGTAACATCTATTTCACAGTGCTACGTTTAGAAACTATAATATTTGTTCGACTGTTTATTCATATTGACAAAATAAACATATAGATTTTGTCTGTCATTTTACTTCACTTCCTTCCTAGACACCATCAGTTTCACATAATATTTTACAATCTTATGGAGCAATTAGACAAGGAGAGAAGATGTAAATGTTTTGACTCAACCACAAAAAGGGGGTAAATAAAAGTCAAAAGACACAAAATTCACAATGTAAAGACAATTTGAACAATGCTTTTAGCTGACATTTGCAAACGCAGCTAAAAAGCGAACACAGGCAGTTCTGATATGAAGCAGATGGCCATGTTATTTGAGGGATATGATGTCGCAAGTGAGAATATATAGAGAAATGAAAACTTTGATATTTTTGTGCATTTTCCATGAGACTGTTGTTCTATCTGCATATACGAATTCTTTTGAGATTTATATACACCGTGGTCATAAACCTTCAATTATACCAAATGGTATTTGATTTTATTGATATATTCGGTGTGTCAGAAGAATCAGTATCTTCTATTGTCGATATGATGCTTCGCTTTATTGCTGCAATTATGTTATAACAACAACTCTGACCATCCCAAATATTGTTGTTCGTGAAACAATACACGCTGTGACACTTTAATATCGATGTCTAATAAACTCAGTGTGTAGCCTTAATTTTATAGAGTCATGTACCAGGAAACTTAGCAGCCTTTCACTCGATGGCTAGACAAATGAATAAAGCCTCTGATTGACATCCATGGAAAAACAGCGCATTAGACTGTGCTTCTATATATACAGATTAAACACTAAGCTTGTCTAAAATATTGAGACAAATCGAGATTGCAATTGTTCGCATTTCCTTAAATATATTGTCGCATTTCCCTAAATATAATGAATTTTATTAGGATAACGTTTTATCTAAATTGAGCAGCAGAACGAGGAGGCATATCCCTTTTTAACATTCAATCTAATATGACGTTTCCAGCTGGACAACAAAATAGTGGATTAGTAATGGATGCATGTCCCAGTTTGTGCATTGGTAATTCCAAAAGGTACAGATATGGTTTATTGTATCATCTGCATGGAGGAACGAGCAAACCGATCATGATGAATGAGCAAAACCTATAATTTCTCAGATGCTACAAACCATTGATCTGATTCTCGGTTTATTTACAACAACCGAATATATTCAAGACCATACAACTGGAGGTGTTGTAAATAGCAAACGTAAAAAGGAAACTGGTCATATTAAACATTTTTACATGGCTTTTTACCTCAAATGTTAAAGCTAATTTGAATAAAACAAGCTATCGTCCTTAACAACAGCCAGAAACACATTGAATTGGCATAATCAGTCACATGATTATCTTCAGATCAGTTGTGCACAAGAAAGAAAATCAGAGATAACTATTTATAGGATACATTGGCCTTTCAGTCTTAATCAGGACTTGTAAAAGGATTTAAGATTTTCAGATGCGAGATATACGTATCATATATAGGCATTGCTTAATATTTCGACAATCCTGTACTGTTTAATAGAATGGTTAATGAAAGCACGGCAATTTCTTCTTGTTTAAAATGTCGAATAAGGAAAGCTGTGTACTCATACTTATTTACAGCAAAATCTGAAGAGAGAGAGAGAGAGAGAGAGAGAGAGAGGGGGGGGGTTGGATACGGTATAAATCATTTACATTGTCAGGATCTTTTGCTATATTCTTATAATAATGTCTTATTTAATGCTTGTTTAAGAAGTGTACAATATCATAATTCAGTTATATTATGATTTGTGAACAAACACAATCAGCATATATAGTTTTGTTGAGATCGAAATTGCAGCACTGTAAGATTCCATTTCCTGTGCAAACAGCGTAAACCACGGGCGAAACACGAAAACTGAAGCATAATAGAAATGACTAGCATAGTCGCACCGCTAATCTTCATTCAAGTTTGCGGTAACAATATTGGATGTATTACTTTAATATCATGACATTCACCTTGCTTTTGCATGCAGTATATTTGGTAGTAATGGTTGATATTTGTCTCTAAAGAGGCGTTGCCGGAATGGGGGAAATTCGTCATTTTAACTGACGAGATTCATATAATTTTACTTACCGATTTGCAATATATACATTTGAGTTTATGATAAATATATGTAGTCTTTTAAATGATGGTCAGAAAGAAACAAGTTAGTTGTCGTGTGTAAGCTAATCAGATTATGAGGTCTCTCTTCGGTCATTGTCTACAGATGACAAGGTTTCAACCACATAAACGCTTAACCTATTGAAACAATACAATTAAGCAGATTTGTGTATTAGTAGGTGATATGGACATGCGATGAAAACGTGGATATGTTAGCTATTGCGGAGAAGCTAAGTCAGGGGTGGTTTGGCATAAAAGGCTGGTGAATTCTCCGAGCAAGACTAAATACAATGGACAGCAAATAGTATCGTGTGTAGATGTGTACACTAGCGACTTGATACAGTTGCGTGCCATATCAATGCCAATGATTTTTTCAGGTCAAATATGCTCTGTGGTTGTTTTGACATACTGATCTTACAGAGTTTGTCTAAGAAAAGATAAGGTATCACAGTAATTTGTTTTAAAGTTTATTTTCTCACATCTCCATATTTTGTGGAATTTAGTCATTTTGTAAATTTTAAGATGTGTGTGTGTGATTTGTAATTTTAATGTAGCTTTAACAATAATTCAGTCATATGGCTGAAGGTTATAGTGATGTCTTGCATTGGGGCATCATGTTTGGATCATGTAGTATCATGTACCAACCAGTCACATTATCCGGCCACCAGACCGACTAGTTCGAATACTAGCCTCTTAATGCTGAGCGCCAAGCGAAACAGCAGTTCGTACTATTTGTATGTGACTTCCGGCATCAGATGTGGACACTCTAACCGCTTAAGTCACCTGAGCTGTCAGATGTTAAGGTGTACAGTAGACTAAACGAAACTGAGTATTCTTAAAGATGCAAACGATTAACAGGTAAAACAATAGGGATGCAAGTAATAAACTGAGTAAAGTATATGTTGTTATACTGAGACACACCCAGTAGAAGTATGTATTAGCCCGCCATATGGCAGTTTAATGGATATCGTGTAACAAAACGTCTGCTCAGGTATCCAAAATAATGCATACGTTGTCAATGACCTTTATCCAACTGGTGTCACTTGTTAATATAACAAATCGAACAGTATCTACTACGGTAATATTCGAACCAATGTTAAATGTTATTAATTTGCAAAGACTTATATCACAACATACAGCATATCATCTGCATATTCAGCACATTTGCGATGCGAACGTGACACAAGCAGAAAAGTAAAAACAGTCATTTTAGTTAATGTTGTATATGAGACAAGTGGCATGTTCGAGTTTGTTGAAAAACTGAGAATATCGATGATGCCAATATAAGAGAAAGAACAGTCCAATAAACGTTGTTTTATTTGGGAGAGGATGGCAGGTCTGTGGAGATTTTAATATATTGGGCAGTCAATGTCACGATGCTCATTATTTTCAAATCAATGAGCACATGCACAGGTTGGTCTCTCATTCAAGCATCTTCTTATTCGTGGCCAGCAAGCGTATTTTACTTATCACGAAGGAGTCCAGTGTGTCCGAATGATGAAATGATCCTGTGTGTACATATCACTTACATATCGCACCTCCGTCCACGTACGTTTGGTGTTTGGCTCCACCTAGATTCTTTTTTCACAAGATATACTGGCCGCCAAACTTAGCGCTTAAATATATAAGCAGACATCTCGTAACTGCTGATAAAGTTGACCGTGGTTGAGACCACCAAATGTATCGGCATACTATACAAATGTAGGATTTTGAGCAGCATTCTCCCTGAATGATTTGTTTTAAGAGCGAAGGAAAGAAATGATGAATATTAAGAATACTGCAATGCTTTTTTGCGGCTGAGACTAGTTGTTTTTAAAACACGGTGGGCCCCTGGAATTTAATATTTCAAATTAAAATGGTGTATATGATATTTAGTTTAGTACTGAGTATACAAGGGTTGCAAGGTCTGGGCCTGACGTCCCGCTTGCCAAAGGGAAATGAAGCGTCTCTCATAGCCTCTCTTTTCCAGGTGTATTGATCGCTGCAGGACCATTGTCTCGCTCTGATGGACAGGAGGTTTCTTGCATATGGCCTCTAATACACTATTGTGTTCAGCACCTTCACGCGGGGCCCCTTGTTTTCACAGAGCCTGTTGTGTGGCGCGACCGAGTGCTCGGCGGTATAACTGGGTAGGCAGACTGGGCTCATAAGTTTTGGCAGGTAGCCAGTCTAAAAGAAGGGAAACTCTGACTTCAAACCCGGGTATATGAAGCTCGTTAGCCTTGTCAACGTAATTTGTCTAGGAGAAGGAAACTCTGATTCAAAACCAATCAAGTCCAATCCAATGGCTCCACTGCCTTGTGGATATCTTCGGGAAAATGAAAGGCTACGGGAGTAAACCCAGACAGAAAATTCGGAGTGGAGCCCCCAAGGCGGCTGGATGTCGACTACGACTTCCTTCCAGCAGCTCCTGCATCCAAACTGGTGCCAAATGTCATGCTCAGCATTCCTTGGGACACCACCAGCAAGGACGAGAGGGAGATCCTGACGTCTGGGCAACCCAGGATATCCATATTCCATGTCCAGGCTTACGCCCTGGAAAGGTCACTCCAGTCTCGCTACTGAGTGAGGAAACAACACGAAAGCTGACAGTTTAGGGGTTATGAGTCCCACTCGATTGGCGCAGGGAAGGGGCGCCACGGGTCAGCTTTGACGATGGGAGGGATCATCGCGTAAAACTGGCCAACTACCGACCGCCTCAAGCCGGGCAGCCCCCGGTCAATAAGGTGTTGACCCTTCATCGTTTGCCTGCTTAAGTGGGTGTCTGGAGCTCAGTGTGTTACTCAACATGACAAGCAGACGGGAAATTCCACACCAGACAAAGGAAAAAAGAAACCAATAAAGAAGACTCCAGCTCTTCGACTTGCAAGCTGGAATGTGCGTACTATGTGTACAGGCATCTCCGAAGACCTCAGAGAAGTGGACGACACCAGGAAAACGGCCATGATTGATAGAGAATTCACCAGGCTAAATATCAGCATAGCTGCCCTCCAGGTAATTAGGCTGGCCTCTACTGGCTCCCTCAGAGAGGAAAACTAAACCTTCTTCTGGAATGGTCGAGAACTTGAGGAGCCTGTCAGCATGGAGTAGGCTTCGCCATCAAAAACAATCTTCTGGCCTTAGTTGAACCTCCCACAGGGGGCACTGAGCGTCTCTTGTCCATCCGCCTCACCACTGCTGAAGGTCCTGTCAACATCATCAGTGTCTACGCCCCCACCCGCTAGTCTACAGAAACATAAAGGATCAGTTCTATGGGCAGTTGGACGAAGAGATCAAAGGATGCCCCAAGCAAGAACCACTATTTCTCCTCGGCGACTTCAATGACATAGTAGGTGAGGATCACGAGATATGGCCTACCTGCATCGGATATCATGGTACTGGAAAGACAAACGAAAATGGCCAGAGACTGCTGGAGTTGTGCATCTACCATGGCCTCTGCATAACAAATACCGTTTTCAAGGGTAAGCCAAAACACAAAGTGTCATGGAAACACCCCAGATTCCATCAATGGCAACTCAACCAAGGTGCAGGAGTATGTGTTCACCATGGACAAAGCTCTTCAGGACCTGCCAGAGCACGACGCCAAAGCCAAGTGGAACGCCATGAAGGGTGCCATCTACAAAATAGCCCTGTCCACGTCTGGCAAAAATGAACGATCCAGTCAGGACTGGTCCAACGCACACCTATCAAGGATGGAACCACAAATCAATGAGAAGCGAAAACCCTTTTTAGCCCACAAAAAATGCCCTAATAAACGGACGCTTACAGCTCTTAAAAGTGCCCGAAGTAACACCCAACACATCGCTAGACAGTGGGCGAACGAGTACTGGCAACAACTGTGTGAAGGAATCCAGCGCAGTGCCGAGTCCGGAAACATCCAAGGTATGTACAGTGGCATCAAGAAAGCTCTAGGCCGAACAGTGAAAGGGGTCGCTCCCCTGAAATATCTGATGGGATAGTAGATCACAGACCGTGGGCAACAGATGGACAGATGGGTGGAGCTCTACTCAGAGCTATAATCACGATAAACGTTAGTCACCGAAGCAGCCCTCAGCAGCATAAAGAATCTTCCCACCATAGAGGAGCGCGACCAAGTGCCAACCTTAGAAGAGCTCAGCAAAGCAATTGACTCCCTCCCAAATGACAAAACACCAGGTAGTGACAGCATCCCGCCCGAAGCTTTCAAACGTTGGAAACCAACACTGCTTCAACCACTGCACAAACTACTTTGCCTCTGCTGGGAGGAAGGAGCTGACCCCAAGACATGCGTGATGCCACAATTGTGACCGTTTGCAAAAATAAGGGCGACCGCAGTGACTGTAATAATTACAGAGGGATCTCGCTTCTGAGCATCGTTGATAAAGCGTATGCCCACATCATACTTAACAGGCTACAGTTACTGGCAGACCGTGTGTACCCAGAATCCCAGTGCGGCTTCAGAGCAGGCAGGTCGACAACAGACATGATCTTCTCCTTGCGACAACTCCAAGGGAAGAGCAGAGAGAAAGGTCAACCACTCTACATGATGTTCATCGACCTCACCAAGGGCTTTGACTTAGTCAGCATCAAGGGCATTTTTGAAGTTCTCAGTAAGATCGTTTGCCCCCAAAACTCTGCAGCATGATAATCTCTTTCCATGCAGATATGAATGGAACAGTCCTGTATGCTGTATCTTCATCTACCTCCTTCCCAGTTAACAGCGGCGTGAAGCAGTGCTGCGCTCTGGCACCAACCCTATTCGGGATATTCTTCTTCTTGTTTCTGGCCTACGCCTTTGACTCATCCACTTATGGCATATATCTACACATCAGGTCCGATTAGAGGCTATTCAACCAGGCACGACTGCGCTCGAAGACGACAGTGAGGGCTGTGCTCATCAGGGAGATGCTTTTCGCAGATGACGCGGCTCTTGTGACACACACTGAGGAAGCCCTCCAGAGACTTGGATATCGTTTTGCGGATGCCTTCATGCAGTTTGGACTCACCATCAGCGTGGAAAAGACAAAGGTCAGCGCGCAAGATACCACCATTGCCCCTACAATCAAAATCAACGGTGTTACCTTGGAAGCAGTCAACAACTTTACCTACCTGGGGTCATCCATCAGTAACACTCTCTCGCTTGATAAGGAGCTGGACAGAAGGCATGTAAAGGCAAACATCATCATGTCACGACTGACGAAGAGGGTGTGGGAAAACAACGCGCTGACAGAGCACACCAAAGTCCAAGTTTACCAGGCTTGCATTCTCAGCACCCTTCTATATGGAAGTGAGATCTGGAGTACCTACATGAGGCAATAACGCCGGCTTAACAAATTCCATATAAGTTGCCTTAAACGCATCCTGAAAATCAACTGGCAAGACCGTGTCCCTCACAATGAAATCCTGCAGCGTGCAAATACACCCAGCATGTTCTCCCTGCTGAGTAAACGTCGCCTTCGATGGCTGGGACAGCTCAGACGCATGGAGGATGGGAGTCGTCTGCCAAAGGACATCCTATATGGACAGCCGGCCACTGGCACGAGAAGAGTCGGCCGACCCTCACTCTGTTTCAAGGATACGTGCAAGAGGAACATGAAGGCATGCGACATCGAACCTCATGGCTGCGAAGTGCTGGCAGAAGACCGAGGCACCTGGAGACTGACAGTAAGTAAGGGTATATCAGTCGCTGATACGAGGAGAGGCCAGTTGGCGGCAGAGAAACGTGTAAGAAAGGGCCACGTGGCAGCAACCACATTAACCCAGGCTTCTTAGTATGTCTGCACAAACTGCAAAAGGGACTGCCACTCGATCATGGGCCTGCACAGCCACAACAGACGATGCCAACAACCCAGAGACAGACGACACCCCAACGGCGCTATCCGTATGGTCTCCCGAGACAAAGTCGCCAATGATGATGACTAGGTATACGTTGCCAGCATTTTCAACAGACAGGAAGGATATTTTGAATCGTATGACACCTCTTCGAATGAATACAACAAATATAATTTAATGCGTCACACCCATACCCTTACCATGGAAAACTAAACTAGCACAGGTTAAATGAATAAAATATAGTTACAGAAGCCTGAAAAATCGGGAAGCGCTAATTAATAAGACTGTCACGTTTTGTTAAGAGCGCCTGACACGTAATGAAAATGAAACGTGACTGTGACGGTATTACAATACATCTGAGGATAAGTAAGTCTTTTTGGAATTATAATGTAATTTGAATGTTCTTGAATTCCATCAAATGGCCAACGGGATTGCAAAACGAATGAATACTTAAATGTACTAATAAATTGACTTCTGGCAATACAACAAAGACTATTTTGCAAAATGAATATAATATTGCAGGCAGAATTGGGTCAGATTTCAAATTAAATCCATACTGCCTTATACACAACCATTATGACAATGAAATCAATTACCAATCGTACTTGTACCAAATAACCAACTTTATCATTAAAAATACTGCGAAAATCTAAAACTGACGTGGAGTGTCTATCTGGGAAGGCAAAGAAGTCGTTGGTAGCAGTAGGAGAAACTATGTCTGAGACCTGTTACCCATTTACTGAGTCATTGTTGCCATACATAAGGGTTGGTTTTAGACAAATGTAATAAAAAAAAAAGACAATTTAAATGAATCTAGCAAACTTTTGAATTATTGAGCGATAATTGACCATCTCCCTTTCCCTTTTATTTCAACTACACCATCACCCCCAACCAACTTTTGTTTTGAGGCCACGTATCTTTCATGTATAATCACTTTTAAGAAAAGCCAGGTTACTGATTGTACAGCTCGTATGATTCGTCTAGCCACTAAACACAAATGTGCAGACCACCAATCTTTGAATTAAAAAAAATATGCCCCAAAAAAAGACAGAACCTATTCCCCCAATTCTAGTAACAACATAACTGAGATGAAAATATTTATTAAAACAAACATACCTTATTGACACATGTTATGATAGGACCATTAAACCTATATAATAATTGAAAACAAAACCAGTTTTTAAGATATCTATAATACAACCTTACGTCCTGTTACTTTTGAAAATATTAGTTTTGGAGGCAAATTAATCCTGATCGCAATGTAGTTTTTAAGTTCTATAAGAAAACATATTTGTAACATATGCACTCTTATGAGACCGGATGCTCAGTATACTTTTAAATTGTACAAGCAGACCGAAAATGTTTTCCATAGAGAAGAGCTTATACTAGTCAGATGTATTTGACTTGGAACCATATTGTAATCATATTGTAAAGTGTAATCATCAACACGTCTGATAATATTAAGTGTCGTTTCAGACTACTCCCGGACAAAGAAAGTAGAAACAAAAATGAGTGGATAATATAGACGATGCCTTTATCGCCATACTTATTGCCAAAACAAAATATGTATCACGATCCATTCACTCGGGTAATTTAACTAACAGAGTGAACATAATCAAACACTTAATACTAATGGAAGAATTTTACCTAAATTAAAACCAGAAAATGATTGATGGATGTAATGCATCAAATCGAAAATGTAGTCATCATCAACTGAACGGACAGAAAACACCTAACACTATAAACAAGTCTTTAATCGTACGTACCTTTATAAAGAGTGTTTCAATGTGGTTGAATCAGTAAAAAGCGGAATGGATACTGACACCTTAACGTTTGGCACGTTACACTGTTTCATCAATTGTATAATTTACCCTTATTTAAATTCGGTTAATTCGCAGATAAGCCTTATATGAGGTTTCTTTAAGTTTAAAGTAAGTTTATTTTCATACATCCATTTCGTAACACATTGTAAATAATGAATATTTATAAAAGGTTGACATATTTTTTTTTATTAAAGATATATATTTCGCAGTTTTCGTTAACATTGCTCTTTCTTGCTCCATCAATTCGGAAACTACTAGTATTGCAGGAATGCAAAGATGACACAAGTTAATTGAATTCTGTGAGTTTGAACTAACTACGTTATTTATCTGGCAAATACTGATCAATCATATGAACAAAGTCATTCATGACTAATTGCGAATACCTTTACGCATTATCAATGTTCAACTTATTCTGATGTATATAAAAACTTATTTTAATTCCTAGTTCATGATTTTTGTCTAAATCCTGTAATTTTTATTCATGCCTGTAGATTGTGCAGATTGGATTTAGTTAGATTTTGTCTCCGTGACAGGATCTCTTACGAGCGTGAAATGCATATGTCTATTATACATAGATGCTTACCGTTGTATTGACAATTATTAACAACAATCTTGATTAAAAGACCTAATGATGGCTTTGGGAAAATGTCTCACTGGATGAATGGGGTTGGACAGTTCATGAATAATTCAGCAACTTCCCTTTGGTTGGACTAGGTAATATGAATAGGCATGTTCGGAATAAATTGTGTAGTAAGATCAATCACGTGTGGTATGTTGCAAAATATAGTCGTAATGGCAGATGCCTATAAAGAGTGAAGTGACCAATATGTTTGCAAAAAGTGTTTATTATGTTTTACTTACATATTATTCGATAGGAAAACTATTTGCATCGACTGTTCAGTGGAAATACCAAGTGCTCATTATGTTTCTGCTATATTATTATTATTCTGATAATATCGTGAAGTATTCAAAGGGTCCCTGAATGGGAAATGTTGACAACGCCACAATTCTTGGTGGGCAGTACCTTTTGATTTAAAATGCAAACTGAAACTTTCATTCATTTTGACTTTTATAGAACTTGATCAGGATTAATTTGGATTCAGTTCATGGCAATGTATGTTCCTCTTTAAAGTTATATTTACAAAGAAGAATATAAATATCGAAAATAGGTTTAATCGATTGAATATACTCAGTATTGATGAAATATGTACCTGAATCTTAATTATATTTATGATTTTAAATTGCTTTGTGTATTTGTTTAACACTAAAAAATATTATCTCATTTATAGTAGTACATGCTGCATTAAATAAATTTGTTTGTTTTTGAGTCTAGTAATGGGTCTAACTTATAACGTTTTATTAGTTAATTGTTAACTTTACTCTTGTGTCTGATATTGAATTTGCTCGTTTTCTTTCTCTTTTCCATTCGATTTCGCTGTTTTTATTCTGCCTCGGATTATAAAGGACATATAGATCGGTGCAATTTTTATGCTAAACGGCGCTTTGCATTTCTTACTAAACATGTATTGTGTCTGTTTTAACTTCCTCAGATATGAAAATCCTATCGTTTCCCAGATGATACATAAAATGCATTGGAAAACAAATCTCACATTATATCAAACACTTACTGGAGGGCTGAATCAACACCAATGTAATCATTTTTGTTACATCCTGCTAAAGTCTGATCGTATGTGTTGCGACCCTATGGTCATAAACATAAGTAATAGAAAAAGAAGCAAAACCATCTAGTGCTATAAAAAAAACTTAACAAACAATTTAAATATTGAAGAAATAAATGAAAACATGTTAGAGGGACCTATAGTTAAATTAATTGAAAGTAGTACTTATACTGGTCAATAAAAGTCCTGAACAAACGAAAAGTCTCATTAAATTCAAAACCGAAATGTACTAGTCCCCCCAAGAACCTATACGTCGTCAAAATTGTGTTGTCCAGAATTCTCTCGAAAAATTTATATCATTTTCAGAATAATGTTAAAGTCCAAGAATGAGCACATTCTATCACCATTGAACAGTCCAAAGAAATGTTTTTCCTCTCAAAAAATATTTAAGTACAAAATATAATACGCCTGCATACTTTCATCACGAAGATGAAAAGTGTGAATGACTCGAGAACTCGATATGAAACTAAATGTTTAATTTTCTATTTATATACACCGTATAGTACGAGTGTAGTTCGCAATAGATCCCGCGTGACAACATACGCTATATAATTTCAACAAACCAACTATATTGACATGATCTCACACAAGGAATGGAAATCCACCGAACTGTTATGGAAACATTGATACCACATGAGTCACTTAGGAAATACGTCATAGGCGTCATTTTAAGTCTTGTTATTCCGATTTGTATTACTAATTGTCAACAAGTACATAACATCTATTTATAGATCCTGCGTAATTTGTCCTTCTAACAGAGCCAAATTAACCACACAGTTTAAATAAAATATTCGAGATAGTTTCCATTTTCTTTTCATAAACATATTGTTATCATTAGAAAGTACAAACAACCCTGGCTATCGGATATGTACATCATATAATAATGGTTCCAAAATTAATCAAATCTAAAATTAGAGATACACTCAAAGCATTCGACTGCTAACATGGCATAGTCAATAACCGATACACATTTTGTGTACTATATTGACCTATATCACTGTCGGTTGTCATATTTTCGTTCACGATGAGTGGGTTGAATGGTTTGGATATTTCAATCATTCTACGGTAATACATAATTATACCCGCTGATGTTCAAAAGCCTGATTATATTACGGGCAAAGCTGATTTACGATTTAAACTGTCACTTTTTGAAAGCATGCAACTCATCATGCTAATCTAGTAAATCCGTAATATTTGTTGTGCGTGCATTAAGTCACGCATCAAGTGCTGTTGCATTTTCATTCAAATCAATAACTGTTATCAAGGATATAAAATGGTGGTGAATACACCTTTGATATATTAAATTATGTTTTGAGACAGCGTAACTCAAAAAACATATTCACTATCAGTCTGAACAAAAGCAACAAACCTGACAATGAATGCATTTTATAAAACCTATTTTTCACCAAACAATTTTTTTGGTTTAGTAAGCGTGTATATGTGATACAAAATCTCGAAGTTTTATTACGTCGAAATCAATCACGTATCAAGAATCGCCAAAACAAGCTTACAAGTTTAAACATATTAACATATGTTGCAAGGCACACGAATTCAAAAGGCGATTACTTGTTTCAGTAATACATTAATGACTTCAACATAGCTTGTTACACGTACAAAGGTATTGGAAACGTTCTCCCCATGGTATTACACTGTTGACTTATACTGTCTCTGAATAGAATAGTTCCATGATGTCGACAACTATGAGTGTTTGTTTTCGTTGCGATAGAATCAAATGAATTACCTGGATAAACTGGTTAGTAATCAACCATGATAACCTCAAATATCTTGCTTCACTGATTCTTTGTTTAGCTTCTCAGGACGCGTTAGTCTCAGATATGAACTGTCCATTAGCACTTATTCTTCAATCTCTTTCACACGCTCAGGACTTCCTCCCTCTGCTCGCAGAGCGTATACCGTGCAACAATAACCCGAGAAGCTGGCCATATTACACAATCATAGGCACTCGTGCAATGTACACTTTCGAATGCGATTTGATTGTGGTTACCAAGCTCATTTTTTAATCAATCCACATAGTAACTGGTCGGTTTTGTCGCATTCTCTTTCATAAAGAACTGAAAAGAAGGATTATTTCTCATAATCAATGTACTATCAACTTGTTCCTTCGATTTCCTCTTCTCTATTTGTAGTTTAGTCAGAGAACTATTAGGTTTCTAAATGTTCCAATTCCTTTTGAACTATGGACTCAAAATTGTTATTATATTCCACTGAAATTATAATTTTGGTCAGTCTCGGAATTTATTGTTACGGTGTACTTTATATATGTATAATGTACTTAGGACATACAGTGACAGCTGCAAGGTGAATTTGTTTGCATTAGCACCAGCGTCATTCACATGACTAATGGTTAGAGCGTCCGCCGCGGAAGCGGGAGGTCATGAGATCGATTCCCGATTGAGTCAAACCAAAGACTTAAAAACAATGGTACTAACGTTTGCCTCGCTTGGCGCTCAGCATTAAGAGGTTAGTGTTAGGACTGATCGGTCTAGTGTCAAGATAATGTGCCTGGGTGGGATATCATGCTACATGTCTGCGGCATGACGCCCCAGTGCTAGATATCACTATAAACTGTCTCACTGCAGACATCGTAGCGATATGACTGAAAAATTTATTAAAGCTACGTTAAAAATCCTAATCAAACGAAGAAACAAAGAGGCATATTGAGAGAATATTTTCATATATGTTTGCCTTAATTTATTCGCATATTGTATTCGTTTCAATAATACATGAAGATGTAAATGCTTTGAGCATACAGCTGACCAAAGTGGACGCTCTCATTAGCCTCGGTTAGTCAGACAGTTTACTAACTTCAGCAACTATAGCAGCGTAGTCAATGTCCTTTTGTGAAGGTGCAATGAATTAAAACATATAGAAAGTAATAAAGTTATTAGCTCAAACCTAAAATAAAAGAAGTACATCAAGGTATAAACATCAAAAGTTATATTAACTACCAGTTATACAATCAATAAGGCAAGCGTCTTACCTCTTTTCTTCTCTTATGCTTCTAAATTCTTCCTTTTATATAACCCCATTGACAACATCTCATAACTGAGTTTAATATTACGAAGGTATTATAGGCCCCTGAAAAATGCGATACCGCTGTGGTTAAAGTATAACCACTAACACGCGCCCCTAACTATGGTCCCAATTAGAGTGTATGAGGTAGTCTCAAAACCAAGACTATCAGGTCCAGCGACACAATGTTGCAACTAAAAACCTCATCATATATGATTAGGTTATGACCCCAAATTAGATTTTATAAGGTAGTCTCAAACCCAAGACTATCAGGCCAAGCAACACAAGGTTGCAACCAAAATATGCTAATTTAAAAAATGACCTCAAATTCATACACTATAAAGATAGTTAACCCCAAAACTATCAGGCCTTGCAGTAACTTTATAACATCATGCATTAACTAACAATGCAAATAGTTGTCATGTGGGGTTATATATTCTACACAAAACAGCACAAAGAATTCCAAATTGATAGGGAAAAATACGGAAGCAAATTGACGAGGGAGCAAGGATGTTTAGAGTGAGAATCCAAAACAAGACACCCAAGATGTGTACAGGGAATCATCAAGTGAGTACAGGGTCAAACAAGACACTCAAGAAGTATACAGGGACCAACCACAGGAGCAGAGGGATAATCGGTCACTAACAAGTGTTCATGGGATTATCCGGGGGAAAAAAGTCCTTTTTAGGGCTATTGTGTTTCGTTGTTTTAATAGGGTCTTCCGCTTGGTTACGGAAACCCTCCTTGAAAAGCTCTATCCAAAAAGCCTAACTTGATCATGTTCGGACCCACCGCTCAAAATTAACAATCTAATCCTCTCTGACAGTGTCTACCTTTCAAATGACGTTTAGTCATATCAGCAAAAGAAATTGTTAGGGACATATAATATGTACACTTTTGTACTAGAAGATTGGCATAGATAGGAACGTAATTTAATTCTTCGACTCTACCATTTGATGAATTGCATCGGTGGCTTACACAATTTTGGCATAGGGAAATCCACTAGATAAACTGGAATGAATTTGGAATAAGCGACGTACTTTCGATTGGTTGATAGGTGGAGTGCCTGATGGGTCTATTCCCACTCATCCAGGTCTAACATTCATATCATTAGCCCCTTTTTAGGGGTATGATATGACGACCAAATTAAAGAGCGCACTCAGTGCGCATAAACGCCAGGAACATGCACCATTTCATCTTCCTGGATAAATTAAATCACTGCCATCTAAATAAATGGCAGTGCAAAATAGTGAACATATGACCCTAGTGGCCGGTTTCACTTTAACTCTAACTATTCATTCATTCAGTTATTGGCTCCTTTTCTTAATTTAGCTGTGAAGTCCAGGATGTAAAGGTGACTAAATGGAGCTAGCAGTTTTGTCATAAGTGCACGTCGGAAGTAAAAGATGTATACTCTATAACTTACAGTACACCTATGAATTAGGCAACAAAATAAACCGAATTTGCAGTTCCTGTAATTATACCTAAGATAAAATAGGATTTATTTAAACAGCCGTGATCAACAGTGAAGAGAACCTGGGAAATTCGTTGGGTTATACGTACGAAACGTTTTAGTTATTATTGTGTTGTTTCAAATCTAATAAATTATATTCAAATTAGAATTTGTCTAAAAACACAATGCCTGATCAAATCACGTACATAAATTATATGTAGATATTAACGCGACATATTTACATTTAATGTGAACAAAACATAAAAATATTTATAACATTTATTAAATTACATAATCAGATTAGAAACAAATTTTCAACCGGAATCTAAATCGATATTAATTTAGGTTTTATAATAGTGCATGCATTGTCGCGATTCATAAGAATAACTGATTCAATCAACAGACAGTTATGACCTTTCTAAAGGAAATTAAAATCAACTGTACTCAAGGTAAAAATATATTAGACAATAAGACTAAGATTAATTCTGTTGATCGAGGTGCTCAAAGAAGACACAAAAGAACATAACTAAACTATTTAAAATATTTACTGCCGGAAAGGAATTAAGATTACGAAATAATTTTAAAAAGTAAAACATAATATCAGACATTAATTTAGATGATTTCATTAAAATGCTAGTTTAGCACAGTTTCACAAGTAAAGACCTATGTAAAGCCAAGATTTGATAAACGTCAATAATAACTAAAATGTACTAAATATGAATTGCAATGTGGATTTGAGGAAATGTATTCATTTCTTTTTAAAGCACATGACTAACAAGAAAACGTGTTGTCAAGAGCAATACCAACATGTCACATTGTGCATTCGTCTCAAAGTCACAAAATGGATTTAGTATCTTTCCATATAGTACAAATTGACCAGAATGTATCAATCTGAACAAAATAGAAACTGTTAGAATAAAATAACGAATATGAATATAATTGTGTATACAGAATTAAATACTACTACTACTACTACTACTACTACTACTACTACTACTAATAATAATAATAATAATAATAACAATAAGGATTTTGTATAGCGCCTAATCTTTAGAAGCTCTAAGCTCTTTACAAAATGTATAATGATATAACTTCCACAATTAACCAAACAAACACCATGTTGGTGCAATGTGAGAGTACTGTCCAGAGTAACGCCTAGGTTTTGTACTGACTGTGTGAATTTAATGTTGGTGTTGCTGATATTGATTGGTTGTGGTAAAGGACGTGAATGAGAAAGTCTTTGTGTTGTGATCAGAATAGCCCCAGCTGTGTCATCATTCAACTGCAGCTTGTTACATGTCATCTATGATTTCACATCAGAAATGCACCTCTCTACTCCTCATCATCTTGAAGTGAACAGGTCCAAGAACAGACCTTAGTGAAACTCTAAAACATTATTCAATTGGCCTGGAGTGTATTTCATTTGCAGATACAATTTGTGTCCTATTGACTTAGCAGAACTCAAACCACAGCATGTGAATGCCAAATACATGCTGGAGACGGTGGAGTAATATAGGATGGTAAATTGTGTCAAATGCTGCAGACAAATCAAATAGAGTGAGGACTGTAATATTTCCGCTATCACAAACAGAGAGAATGTCGTTAAAAACTTTCAGAATAGTAGTTTCAGTACTGTGGCATGGGCGATATGCAAACTGTACATTGCTAAAAACGACTGGTTGAATTCAGATTATATACGATCTGGGTTAGAAGAGCTTCTCTATGATTTTTGTTATATGAAATTGAGATTATAATCTGGGCTGTGGATCTATAAATAGCTATGGTCTGATGTTGGATTCTTCAGCAGAGGTTTTACAATGGCAGTTGTGACAAAATATGAGAATTCCAAAGATGAGGGAGGTATTAATAGCATCAGTTAGTGAAGGCAATATTGAATCAAAGCACTCAGGCAGCAGCAATGTTGAAATTTCATCTAGTTTACATGACTTAGTTGTACTTTTTATCACGATTGTACGTACCAAATCCATACAGAAAGGCTCAAATGCTGCTAATAGTTGCCGCTGAAATTCTGTTGCCAAGCTTATCTCTAATGTTTTGTTCCTTGTCACGGAAGAAATTTGCAAACAGGTTCGGAAGGCGACAAGAGTGAAAGTAGTTATAAATTGTGTACATTGTTCCTTGACATTAGCTTGGTAGTAATCCCGAAGAACTCTTTATAGTTTTAGTTTAAAAAAAATGTTTCAAATAAACAATTAAATTGATGAATTGGAAAATATACTTTAAGCACAATGTATTTTAAAGAATAAAAGTAAATAAATAATGAAATTTTGGAATAAAATATAGGGAAAAAAATATTGATTGATCGATGTAGCTTACACCACATTTACGAAAATACATCGTTTTGCATATAATATATATATATATATATATATATATATATATATATATATATATATATATATATATATATATATATATATATATATATATATATATATATATATATATATATATATATATATATATAGATTGGTGGACAAATTAACTATTCGTTAATGATGTTTATGTTTCTTCTAAATTCGGAGAATATTTGCTAAATAATAATTGACATTTTAACTAACCCTTAATGATTTTGAATTAAATCGTTTAATAATTTTACAATATTTTAAAGTACTTTTTATCAAAAGAGGGCGCATAAATAAAAACATTCTTGTTTTGTGGTTTTAATCCCGATTCCTTTAAATTGTTAAACACTTCTAGGATCTAAAATAGCTCCTGATATGATAATTAACTTGCCAACATAACAGCGGGGCTAATTAAAACAGGAGGATAATAGATGGCAAACAGGAGAATAAGCAAGCGTACAGATCCGAGATAGGAAATAGGCAGATATGACAATACTTCAGAACAATCAGTCTGACCAGTCACCCGAGCAGTGTGATGATGAGAAAATTATTGCTGAACATTATCTCAGACCTGGTTTGGGTTGTTGAGGACCTGTATGAGAAAGCCACCAACGCTGTCATCATCAAGACAGCAAAGGAGAATGGAGGACTAGAACATGGAAAGATGGATATAATTGGTGGTAAAGTAATTTGTGGTGCCCCAACGGTCTGTTGGGTTAAGGGATTGATGATGATGACGATCTTGTAAGTTAAAACGGAATAATAGTTTTTAAAATAAATTAAATGATTGAAAACGATAATATAGAACATTTAAATTACTTTTTAGGATGCAATACTAAGTATCCCGAAAGGAGGGGGAAGGTATAAGGGAGGACAGAGGACGGGAGGGAGTTGAGACGGGTGTTGTAGAGAGATGTCATATGGGGAGTATTTTATCATCATTTGTATTTTACCAATAAAAGCCTCATAGACATGTTTTCAGAATGTCAGAATTAGGTCCCAATACATGTATACATACATACATTTTGTAATGTTCCAACGATAAACTTTGAGGCGTTTTAAAATGTTATGTAATGTATCAACAAAAATATTGGACCAGATCAGAAAGTTATATCTTATGTTTTCTTCTTCGTTCTTTTCCTTTGGGATTAGGCGACATCTTAGAATTGTTTGACTTCTGAGATTGAGAGCTACATTGGATTGTTTGGAACTTCTGGGATTGTCGATAAGGTTTAAATACACGATTACAACCTCCATAGCAAATTTAAAGTACAAATAATTCGCTGCGATTTTTACAATGCATTGTCTATGATTACTCAAGAAATACAGCGCTTGGCAAATTATCTGGGAATACACTGGCCGACTAACTGGAGGTGGTAAAAAGCAAAGAACAAATATATATATATAAGTATATAAAGCACACAATGTTAGTGCTACTTCTTAAGTTTATTATGTTTGAGGGGGATGCATTTTTGGGTGGATGTTGTTATAAGATCGGTGGCTGAGCTTTCGGGTTTAATGGCCAGAGCAGAGTAAAATATTTATTCCAGTAAAATTTTGAAGACCAGTGTTCTCAGTTATTTAGTAGAATTTCGAGGGTCATAAACCCAAATTTTTAGTAACAGTATGAAAACAGTTTTTTTCAAAGTGGTTGGCCTGGTCCTGTTTAAAAATAAAAGTGCGAGGGATGGACATGTGCATGTTTATACCACTTAAGTGTGTTTGCACAAAATTATTTCGTTAGTTGACTTGAGATCCATACAAACTAGGTGCTAGTAATACTTTGATGAAAGTTACTTTTATAAGACGTGTTTTTGTGTAATTTTGTAATAAATCTGATAAATGCTTTAAAATAGCTTTAAGCATGTGAACATTTGGATAAAAAGCCATTTCAAAATATGTTTGTATATATCTATATCATATCTACCACCTAGCATGGTCATGATATAAATTGTCATGATATCAATGATTATATGATGAAAACAATGTTATCTTTTAAATGCACACATATTCAATGCATGATGATTACACTGCTGACGTTTACCACACATATCCTAATAAACACCAAAAGTCAAACCTTGAGACTTTGTCAAGTAACTCTATCCATTCCAACAACTCGCGAAGTCAATAATAATAATAATAATAATAATAATAATAATAATAATAATAATAATAAGTAGTAGTAGTAGTAGTAGTAGTAGTAGAAGCAGTAATAGTAGTCATATCAGCAGTATTAGTCGTAGTTGCATTATTAACTCTGTTAACTTGAATTATGATGAACCATAAATCAAATAACCTTTTAATATAAAATTAGATTCTTCAAGTCACATAATATTCCCATTTTTGCACTCAATGCTTTTTCTGAATTAACCAATTTTAAAACAAAGATCAATAATAGTGTGCATATAAACAGGAAGAAGGCACGGAAGGGAAAGAAAATAGACGAGGACAGTGTAATGAATCGTTTGAATGAGTAAACCATTGTCTATTGCGTTGACAATAAACACGTAGCCACTATCTGTTTTAATAAAGTTGATGACCTTGCCCACGTTTATCCCTAAAATGAATTTTTAATTAAAAAATTTAAAATTGTTGATGCTCAGCTTGATCTTGTATTGAAGCGTGAGATAAATTTTACGGACTTTTGGCTGGTAAGTCATACGGTTATAATTCATAATTTCAATCATAAAATAGTAACTTTCAATTATCAAATGAGCTTTAAAGTTATTTGCGGTTGGATTTTATCAGAGGCTTATACATCCCACGTCCTTCTCTGAGTACGCGTGTAAGAATAATACCAATTGTATGCTTATTAATTCTGCAAGACATACACACAAATTATTTGATAAATTGATATCAAACTTTGCAGAGAGATTTTCAAGTCGCAATGTTTAAACATATTTGTTCTATACGATTATGTTAGACACATAACACAAGAGTCATCGTTTATTGTAGGTTTGGAATTAAACTATTAATGGTAACGTTAGCAACAGATTTACACGAATTAAATGTGCGATATATAAATACATACATTAATTTCCTCATCAAGGTCGTACCTGTTATAAAACTACAACGTATCAGGGATTAAATCCAGCACCGGAATTAGAGTTATTTTTTCATTGAAAAAGTGCGAAGTTCTAGTAATAAAGAATCAAGCCTTTACGCGTGATCGTGTACAAGCCAGTATTCTCAAAGAATAAATTATATCCCTTAAATCAGAATCTTTCAATTGATGATTTATTTAATCTATATTAGGGCGGACCGATACAAGGAAATCCCAGTCAAGGGAGTAACATTATTTGTCTCTCCACGAGGATTGCCTGAGTGAGGAGACATATAATGTAACCGCCGCCACTGGGATTTCATTGTTTCAGTTCGAACCCAACGTTTATTATTTTTCTCACCCAATAGTTTCCTTTAAAGTAAAAATAACTCTTCACTAATATTAACGTCCCAATGTTCACATGCAGCGCATGAATACAAATATGTTAGTGAGGGCTATGGTATGACGGTTGCATCCGAAATATACAGTTTATACACCAGAGCAAATAATAAAATAATAACAACAACATAAAGCATATAATGACACTGCCCTGAATATGTATTGAGATAGGATTGCATACAGCATAATATTGTCCATGTTGTGTGGAGTGAACACGGCATACTATCAAAAGCTCGACACGTATGCGTACTTGTCTTTTTCTCTCAAAACGTTTTTGTATGGTGTCTTCTCAAAGATGACTGACCTTAATTTACTATGTTTATGCTATATATTTTATGTTGCTTGATTTTAGAACAACTACGTCAGGTTCGGCAGAAGACAACAAGAGTTGTTTGTTTTTAACGAAAGTAGTTTTGAGCGCGTGGACACTTTGACTGAGACGGCTGGGCTGAGATGACTAGACTGAGGTAAGAAAAGCAAGGTTAGAAAAACTGCTAGATTTCTCCATCGCATGGGTGACATAATTTTAGTTAGTGTCAAGCAAGCCTCTCTCAGACCAAGACTGTTATAAACTTCCTGTGCATCAGTGTTTTTAAGCAAATTACTCCAAAAGAACATATATTTGTTAGAGAACAATTTCTTATCCCAGGGATGGAATTTTCCTATCACGCGATGCGTGAATACAGTTTTCTTATTTACATTCTTGAACTAATAATAAAGGTAACAAAAAGGAATTCTCAACTTGACAACAACACAGCACATTGATACAAATATTGCAACAACATATATGTATGTACCTTTTAATAAATTTCCATTCATAGTTTCGTTAGGTTTCAAAATTAACTTTTTCTTTATGGGAAATCGGTGTTGGGAAGATATTTCGCAAATGCAGTAATTTGTCACCTGCTTGGGACAGGCGTCTATTGTATTGTACGGTATCCAAGGAACGTTTCGTAGCGTGAATTAGATCTGTAGATTTTCCGAACAATGGAAGAGAGGGTAGGGTTATTTAAAAGTATCAAATGGATCAAGTTATAAATGAGGAATTACTATTAATAATACTGCATTGTTGCCGTTAGTTTTTTTTAAATGTGCAAAACAAATGTTTACTTCCTTGCCCTGACGGAGTAAGAAATAGTGTAAATGTCCATTTTGTTTGCTATGACCTTCTTGGTCATTTTTCGCACATTTGTTAACTAGACCCAGACAGGCGGTGGTTCAGACTTCCGTCTGATATTCAGCCTTTAAAACCTATATAGACATGAAATTATCGTGAAATAAACGGAAGCATCAAAAGCTGATTGATTTCGAACATGGACAATTTCACGCAATACTTTGGAAGAGAATTAGGCATGTAATTATTAGTCGTGCATTAATAGCAAATATAGACCAGCTAAATGCTCTAACTATGGCGTGTATTGCTTTATAAATTTCTAAACTACATTAATTCGTTTTCTTCATGTATTGTATATGCGCATTTTTGTAAAAATGTAGCTCTTGCTTCATTTATGATTAGGGTTCGTACAGATATACAAATGCCAAGACAACCGATCAGTACATGTATGCCAACACAACATATCAGTACATGCATGCCCAGACAACCAATCAGTACATGTATGCCAACACTATGAATCAGTTCATTCATTCCAACAGAACCTCAGCACATATATGCGAACTCAACCTGATCTACACACATTAGCATGTATAGTCAGAAATGGGATCATTGTTTCCATCCCAGTCCCTGAATGCGATAAAGGGATGAAGTCCTCTAAATGAATTCATGGTGGAGCCAACAGGCCCAGGCAAGACGTACTAAGTTATTAATAATCAAGGAGGAATGTTCACGAAATAAACTGGAGAAGGTCCCCAAAGAATCAAGGGATAGGGACGTACAATGCAGGGACAAGAGATGGAACAGAGAAGCAAGGGGTAGGGAAGTACAATGCAGGGACAATAGGTGGAACAAAGAAGAGCAACATATAAATGACCATGGCCTAGCTTCTTCGCCGTAGAGGAAAAGACTTCAAGATTTCATAATATACCTATTCAGCTACCAGGATCTATTTCATTTGCGTACGGATGAACCACATTGTGTAAAACAAGACAATTTATAGTGTACTCAACTCGTATGGGGGACAGGCATGAGACTGAATAGGCGTACTAAAATGATGCTACAACAACAACAAAATAAAGGAATAGTGGCAATGGAGTCAACAACGAAGAAGGAACAGTAAGAGAAAAATTCTCACCTAAATCAGCTCGGGAGAAATAATTGCTCAAAAAACGTCCCAATATTCAGTTGAAGGAATCACTGTGCATTCCACCATCACATACAGAAAATCTAACAAGTCAGTCACAAGGAAAGGGCAAAGAAAGTTACAACCGGCTGTGCAACAAACAGCATCAGTGGTTAACCGCTCCGGTGGCCTAGTGGTTAGAGCGTCCGCCCCGGAAGCGGGAGGTCGTCGGTTCGATCCCCGGCCGAGTCATACCAAAGACTTACAAAAATGGTACTAACAGCTGCCTCGCTTGACGCTCAGCATTAAGAGGTTAGTGTTAGGAGTGGTCTGCCTGGTGTCAGGATAATGTGACTGGGTGAGACATCATGCTACATGTCTGCGGCATGATGTCTCAGTGCTAGACATCACTATAAACTGACTCACTGCAGACATCGTAGCGATATGACTGAAAAATTGTTAAAGCTACGTTAAAAAATCCTAATCAAACAAAAAGCATCAGTGGTCGATTATATATTTGATCAAAATCTAGGACTGGGGCCAACTCTGCTAGATGACCATACGGTAGCACATTATTACACAAAGTCGTTGAAAAACCTCCTGAATATTTCCGATAACATATATTGTGAGAGTGGATTGAAAAAAACCATTATAACTAAATATGCATTACTTATGCAACATAGGTAATATCAGTACGCTAGGAAGAGAATTCTTCAAATGATTAGTTCACATTCTGGCATTGACGATCAACGAAATATATAAAGTCCACAACATCCAAGCCTCATCCATCTAGCATTGTTAACGGTGATAGTATATAATCTTTGAAGGCTTCTTTACACAGAGGATAACCCATAGAGGGACTCAACAGAAGGTCATGCCATCTGAACACTTGAGGCCGTTTTTGTTCTCACCTAAAGAGGCTCAACCTAAGCCCTTTCAATGGCTACTAATCAAATGCCTCTTTTATTAAGGGAAATAATACTTAAATGTATACAAATATGACAATTGGGCAAATGTTCAAACATTTGTAATTCTAATGTGTCAAACCAGGAGTACAACACTGAAGGGATAACTGGCCTATTATTATTTATCCCTTTTCGTAACAAGGATGTAGCTATGTAATGTAAATTCGAAAATAGAACACAGTAGGAAAATGTATAACTGATTAGTTTGATTTTAAACCACATATGGCTTACACATCCACCTCGCACTTGGGTACAACCGCCGTGTAGTACCAACGGGAAATCCAGCCGACCTTCTCCGGCTCGATGGACAGTAGCTGAGATAATAATGCAAAGAAAAGTCCAAGACCAATGTTTGCACGCTGGACTGAGTGTTGACTATTTTTCTCATACGAGACGTATTATTAAGAAGCATGTGATGCATACACTAGCGGGTATGGGAGTGTGGATCTTTCCCTCCCGTACAATAAAAAAGCCTGCTGTGCAGACATAACAAATCTCACTAGAACTAATGGTATACTCTGGGATATGTCTCTATGTCATTACAAATATGCGAATGCAACCTGTCAGTGTCCCAAATCAATCCATCAATAGATATATGTAAAATGAAAGTATAGAAATATACTTGAAATCGGTATAATAATCATATCGGTAAATCGTTTATTAAGTATCAACACTCATTATATAAACGTTTTAAAACAAAAAACCAAAGCTAATTTCAATGAGCAATTCGTTCCACGATGCTGCGCTCTGGTATGCAAAAGAACCTGGCCATATGACTTCATTTTCATAGTGGTAATAATGAGTATTGAATTGTCAGAAGAGGAACAAAAGTAACTTGTTGGTGTGAACACATGGGTGAGGCCAGATAGGTATGTTGGACTGGAGTCCATCATTAAACCGTAGCACTGAGAACAAATGTTGTGTTTGATTCTGGATCGAATGGTTAGCCAGTATAGGGTACTGAGCAGCGGGGAGGTGTGTTCTGAACGTGGTACTGTAGAGATGATCCGAGCAGCTGTATTTTGAACATTTTAAATTTCTGGAGTAGATATTGAGACGAACCAGACATAATTGAGTTACAATAGTCTAGTCTTGAAAGTAATAATGAACAAACAAGTGTTTTAGTAGCATCAGCTGAAAGAGTTTTGCGAATGGAGCTGATGCTTTGCATATGTTTACGACATGTTGGTGCAATGTTTGATCACTGTCTAGAGTAACAACTAGGTTTCATACTGACTGTGTGAATTTAATGTTGGTGTTGCTGATATTTGTTTTAGGCTAAATATAGTAAAAATGTATGGTTGTATCTGAGAAACATACTACATTATGGATTTGTCTTTCCTGCCCAGTATGCATGCATTTAGAAATAAAATTGTATCCAATGGTGTAGTACTAAATACGAAGTTAGAGAACACACCAAAAAATGAGGTAACGCATGTTTCTTAGATGCGTTAGATAGGGACGGGCGGAATAAAGTAAGGGAAAACGTAAGAAAAGTAAAATACGCCGTTCCTATGCAATACAGCAGCATTACACTCCTGATGTTATATGTATCTAGTCATGACCAAAGGTCACGTGAAGATGAAGCGTAAATGACTTCATTTCATGATATTGGGGTCTCACTCAAGACTCGCTTAATATGTGTTGATTAATTTGGTCAAAACGTACAAATGATAAAGATCGCAAAAGAAGACTAATAACTCAGGTGTCACTTTCGTGTCATGGTACTGTTACGTATATTTGATATGTCATTTATATTTATTTTTATCTTTGTTTGTTTGATTTAAATTTTGCATTTTAAGTTTTAAGATTCGTTCATTGAAGGGTGTGTGTGTGACCTGTATCTTACAGGATAAACACCAGGTGTTGACCTCATTTCTGACCCGGTTTCAGAGTTGTAAACAAGATTTTAAAATGATTGGTTGGTTCCAAAGACAAAATGGAGTAAAGTATAAACATCTTTCTAATTTAGATGTGTCATACGCTGTTTACGTGATTTCTTGAACGTAAAATTGTTCTGAGAGATTCTAGAAGGTCGTGACCCCTTTCTTGTTTACGTAAAAACAAGCTATATAAATTATGTTTTGAAGCGAGCTATTCAGTAGAAGAATTGGACTGTTAAAATATTAAGTTGTGTCTTTTTGAGTTATTGTGTTCATTCGTTTGGATCAAGAGGAATTATTTTGTTATTTATCTGGAAAAGAATTGTGCTCCTAGAGATTTGTATTAACAAGAACTGACTTTATCAAGTGACATCGTCTTCCATATTGGATACTTCGCTGGAATTCGAACATAGAACTATATGGACATTTTATTACCAGGAATTTTGAAATTTCTCTAGTGGATTATATTTTGAATTATTTTTGGATTAATTTTGGAATTGATTCTGAAACCGTACGTTTATGGTTCTTTTCTAGAAAATATTTGTACTCAATAAATTGTTTATTAAGTTTTTACAAGCTTGTTATTTTCACTCTTTCTATGTTACTGTTTTTTCGAGCCTAAGCACGTAAAATAGAAATTGGTGAGCTCTTCCGAAATTGAGATAAATTGGAATTTGGCTAGAATTTTTTTCAGAAAACTTTTCTTTAATTTTGAATTTCCCTATTCTTTGAAATTTTTTAAAATCTTTAGTGAGATTGACAGACTTGTATTAAAATAACATCTAAAATAGAAATATTTCTTTCTAATCCTACCCAGGAGCAGTGAGACCTTTTCAAAAAGATGAGTTGATTCAGCTTGCCAGAAAATATAATCTTTCTGAAGTAAAGGATTCTTTAACGAAACAAGATATCGAAAAGATTTACGTCTAATATTTGGTAGAAAAGAATGTTTTAGAAAAAGTGCTTTGATTTCGGTCAGTAAGTCTGCATCAGACTCTGACATTAAAATGAAGAAATTAGAATTAAAATTCAAGATGGAATTAGAGTTGAAGAGGCTGGAATTTCAGAAAAGGGAGAGAGAGAGACAGGAAAGGGAGAAAGAAAGATAATTACAATATGATAAAGAGGAGAAAGCAAGACAATTACAATATAAAAAAGAGCAGATGCACACTCGGTTACAAGAAAAACAAATTGAGAGAGAGAGAGAGAGAGAGAGAGAGAGAGAGAGAGAGAGAGAGAGAGAGAGAAGAAAGGGAATATCAATGTAGAATGAAAGAAATAGAGCTGGCAAGTGAAAAAAAACCTCATACATCAAATCCAAATTTAAGTTTTGATTTAACAAGGAATATTGGATTAGTGTTCCTTTTCAGAGAAAAAGAAGTAGACAAATACTTCATTCATTTTGAAAACGTTGCAGAAAATTTAAAGTGGCCAAGGGAGCATTGGACTCAGTTATTGCAAAGTGTACTCACTGGTAAGGCTAGTGAGATTTACACTTCACTGTCTGTTCACCAAAGTGGTGACAATGATGTAGTTAAAGAATGCATTCTAAGGGGTTATGAGTTAGTCCATGAAGCTTATCGGCAAAAATTCAGAAATTACAGAAAAGATGCTGGAAAAACTCATGTCGAATTTGCTAGAGAAAAAGAGCAGTTGTTTGATAGATGGTGCTTAGCCAAGAAAGTCGAACAAGATTATCAAAATCTCAAGCAAATGATATTAATTGAAGAGTTCAAAAACTGTCCATAGTGACGTTAAGTCTTATCTCGATGAGCATAGGATTGAAACCTTGGAGAATGCTGCTTGAGCTGCTGACGAATATTCTTTGACACATAAAGTTAATTTTGAAAACAAGACTTCTTTTCAACAGTCTTCTGGCAGAAAAGTAGTTCAGCCTAAGAGAAGCCCTTTTAAAACTCAAACTGGCACAACGTTTAAAAATCAAACTTCAGAGAAGCTTGATTCTAGATCCTTGTCTCTTCGACGTGTACCTATTGCAAGAAAAAAGGACACGTTATTTCTGATTGCTACAAACTGATAAATAGGCATCCGAATCAAGACAGACCTGTTCCAAATGCTCTTATTTCTAAGAGATCGAGGTCACGGTCATGTATTGAAAGCAATACAATTGATGGATCTAATAAATCCCAGTCTGATTTTATTATGGAGAATTATCAACCATTCATATCGAAGGGTTCTATATCACTCTTGGGTGAATCATCCAATCCCACCACTATTAAAATTTCAAGCGACTCAGAAGCTTCTCAGAGTCTTTTATTGTCAGTTACTTTGCCTTTTTCTGAGAAGTCTTCTTCTAATGAAAGTGTTCTTATTCAGGGAGTAGAGTACGGCTTTGTTAATGTTCCTCTCCATTGTGTAAATTTGTCATCAGACTTAGTGTCAGGAACTGTAACAGTCGGAACAATCTCGGTTTTACCCGTTGAGGGCATTAATTTATTGCTAGGCAACGACTTAGCTGGAGACAAAGTTGTGGTTAATCCACTTGTAACTGACAAGCCTTATTTGGATCAGAAAGTTGATCCAATTGAAAAAGAATTCCCTGATATATTTAAAGCTTGTGCAGTTACCAGAGCTATGGCAAAGAAAGCGCTTGAGAATGATTTTGATGAAGCAGTATTCATTTAGCTGACATGTGTATAGGTTAGGCTTTTGATGAGGTCACTTTTACTCCTTGTTTGGATCAATCAGAAGGTATTGATCATAGTGGATCCTCTTTTAACAACTCATTCTCTTTATTCTAATCAGGGTGATAAACGACAGTCACTTGTCATAGAACAGGAAAAAGATCCTGAGATCTCCTGTTTGTTTCAAAGGGCCATACGTGAGACTGAAGCCACTGAAGTTCCTGTCTGTTATTTCATTAACAATGGAATTCTCAAGAGAAAATGGAGACTTCCCGAGGTACCTGCTGGTGATGAGTTGTCTGTAAACTATCAAATAGTAGTTCCAAAACTTTACAGACAGGAAATACTTAATCTGGCCCATGAAACTCCTTTGGCTGGTCATTTAGGAATTAATAAAACTTATCACAAGATCTTGACTCACTTCTATTGGCCAAAAATCAAAAGTGATGTTGTCAAATACTGTAGATCTTGTCATACTTGTCAAATGGTAGGAAAACCCAATCAGAAGATACCTAAGGCTCATCTACAACCTATTCCTGCCTTTGACGAACCATTTAGTATAATTATGGTAGATTGTGTAGGTCCCTTACCAATGACCAAGTCAGGTAACCAATACCTGTTGACCATTATGTGTGCGTCAACAAGGTTTCCAGAAGCAATTCCGTTGAGGAATATAAAATCTAAAACAATAGTAAAAGCTTTGATAACGTTTTTTACTCAGTATGACCTTCCCAAATCTGTTCAGTCTAATCAAGGTTCAAACTTCATGTCTGGAATTTTCCAACAAGTTATGTATGAATTGGGCATTCAGCAATTCAAATCTTCTGCCTATCACCCTGAGAGCCAAGGGGCATTAGAAAGATTCCATCGGACTTTGCAAAATATGATCCGATCATATTGTTTTGATACGAATAAAGATTGGGATGAAGGCATTCATTTACTATTATTTGCTGTTAGAGAATCAGTTCAAGAATCTTTAGGCTTCAGTCCCTTTGAACTGGTTTTTGGACACACTGTGCGTGGACCATTGAAGTTATTGAATGAGAAACTTCTCTCTAATGAAGATACTGAGATCATTCTTCTTGATTATGTTTCCGATTTTAGATACACGTTGTCAAACGCTTGTGAGGTTGCAAGAGCAAATCTTCACTCTGCTCAATCTAAAATGAAATCACGATATGATAAAAAATCGAAGGAAAGGAGTTTTCAGCCTGGTGATAGAGTCCTGGCTCTCTTACTAATGCCACAAAATCCTCTTCAGGCCAAATATTATGGTCCCTACACAGTTGACAGGAAAATTAATAACTTAAGTTGCATCATAAATACTCCTGGGAGGCGCAAACAAAAACAACTCTGCCATATAAACATGCTCAAAGAGTATATTGAAAGAGATAGCCATGTTAAACTTGTAATTAATTTAGTTGTACCTGTCCCGCTCAGTGAAGAAATATCATCAGATTCTATTGATATTGGAATAGACGAATCTTTGTAATTCGGAAATTATGAAAGATCTAGACCAGAAACTTTCACATTTACAAGTGCCAGAAAGAAATGATCTGAAACAGTTATTATTTGAATATGAGCACTTATTTCCAGATATTCCTACAAGAACAAACAAACTTTTTCATGACGTTGAAATTGCAAATTCCAAACCTGTTAAACAGCATCCATACAGGATGAATCCACTCAAACAGGAATACTTAAAAATGAAAATTCAATATTTGCTGGAGAATGATTTTATTGAGCCCAGTAAAAGTGATTGGAGTTCACCATGCATACTTGTTCCAAAACCAGATAAAACTTTCCGTATGTGCACTGATTATAGGAAGGTGAACAGTGTGACAAAAACAGATTCATTCCCATTACCAAAATTGACGATTGTATTGATAAAATCGGAATGCGAAGTATGTCACCAAATTTGACCTTCTGAAAGGATTTTGTCAGATTCTACTAACGGAAAGAGCAAAGGAAATCTCGGCATTTGTGACTCCAGATGGACTTTACCAAGATAAAGTAATGCCATTCGGGATGAAAGGGTCACCAAGTACATTTCAACGTCTCATGAATATGATCACCTCTGGTCTAGAAAATTGTGATGCCTATATAGATGACCTCATCATCTACAATGACACCTGGATAGAACGATTCGAAAATTCTTTGACAGACTCAATGATGCATGTTTGATAGTTAATTTATCTAAAAGTGAGTTCAGCCGTGCTAGTCTGACTTTTTAGGTCATATCGTGCGACATGGACAAGTAAGATAATTTAATAGCAGACGCTTTTTCCCGTGTATAACAATATCTTATATCATATACAGTGTGTAATTTATACGAGTTTTTTTAAACCTCAGGTGTAAATTGGTTTGTGGTAAAAAGGTTTTATCATATAAACCTTTCTTTTTATTTTATGGGGGAAGGTGTTACGTATATTTGATATAAGTCATTTATATTTATTTTTATTTTTGTTTGTTTGATTTAAATTTTGCATTATAAGTTTTAAGATTCGTTCATTGAAGGGGGGGGGTGACCTGTACCTTACAGGATAAACACCAGGTGCTGACCTCATTTCTGACCTGGTTTCAGAGTTGTAAACAAGATTTTAAAATGATTGGTTGGTTCCAAGGACAAAATGGAGTAAAGTATAAACATCTTTCTAATTTAGTTGGGTCATTCGCTTTTTACGTGATTTCTTGAACGTAAAATTGTTCTAAGATATTCAAGAAGGTCGTGACCCCTTTCTTGTTTACGTAAAAACAAGCTATATAAATTATGTTTTGAAGCGAGCTATTCAGTAGAAGAATTGGGCTGTTAGAATATTAAGTTGTGTCTTTTTGAGTTATTGTGTTAATTCGTTTGGATCAGGAGGAATTATTTTGTTATTTATCTGGAAAAGAATTGTGCTCCTAGAGATTTTTTATTAACAAGAACTGACTTTATCAAGTGACATCGTCTTCTATATTGGATACTTCGCTGGAATTCGAACATAGAACTATTTGGACATTTTATTACCAGGACTTTTGCAATTTGTCTAGTGGATAATATTTTAAATTATTTTGGATTAATTTTGGAATCGATTCTTAAAACCGTAAGTTTATTTTTCTTTTCTGAAAAAATATTTGTACTCAATAAATTGTTTATTAAGTTTTACAAGCTTGTTATTTTCACTCTTTCTATGTTACTGTTTTTTCGAGCCTAAGCACGTAAAAGTACAAAATCAACCCCAACTACTAGCCCAACCCACAGGTAAGAGACCTAACGTTAATTTTGTACACATCTCCAATTTAGCCTTCATAATGTCAATCCTCGGTTTAATCTCTTAGAATGCTCACTCCGACAAAACATTATTCATAACGTTAGACTCTCAAAGCCTTGAAAACGTTAAACAAAAGACCACATCCTCCCACACAAGCTCTACAGTATGAGATGAAATATAACATAAAACCTGTCGTGTAGATCTACATGCGTGTCCTCAATAGCATTGCAATATTGTAGATCCATGTCAAAAGCAATGCAGAGGACCACTGACGCTAAAGTATATTATATATAAAGTTCTGTAGATGTTAATGTGTCTCCACCTCCAAGCAGTAATTGCTATGAATAAAACAACATTTTAAAAGTTCTTTTCCCTCACAAATACAGACCATTTGTATCCAAGATTTATCACCTCTTTTTAAGATGTCGTCATGGGGCAGGCACGACATTATGACCGCACACACATCCGCAGACGATCCCCAAGCAAATCTAAGATTTAAATATACTATCTTGAATGGTGTACACTGAGTTGTGCGCCATAAGAAACGTATTCAACCATACCCAGAGAAGTAGAACCATGTAATTCCCGTAAATTCTCCAGCATACTGTCGAGATTAACACGCTGTTATTTCATGTACTTTAATCTGCACATGAAAAGACGAATTTAAATATGCAGCTAACACGTGTCAAATAGCCTATTTCTATATCCAGAGTAACACGTGTCAAATAGCCTATTTCTATATCCAGAGTAACACGTGTCAAATAGCCTATTCCTATATCCAGAGTAGCACGTGTCAAATAGCCTATTCCTATATCCAGAGACTTGATCCTAGTGACATAGAGTTTTAGATAGGTACGACATGCTAGGGATTACGATGATGTGATTTGAAAACACTCTAGTATGTTTCCTTTTCTACAACTCTGTTCATAACCTAAGTAACAGAAAGAAGAAAAACCATCATGAATTTTGTAAAGGGTTAGATTTCATTTAATGATCAACGTTGTGAAAACAACGTGAGAGAAAATTAACGTATTATGAAGAGAATACAAACTTATTCTGAAATAGTTATATTAAAATCAAATGGATTGAAAAATTCAGAATCGGACGTATACTTAGATTGCCAAGAATTGAGACGTTGTCAAAAGGGCGTTGTCCAGAACTCCTTTTGATAATTCAGAATAATTCCTGAATAATATTTTTTTCCAATGAGCACTTAATGTTTATACTGACGTAATAAACAAATGTTATTCTTAATTCACTCAGCATTCTAATTACGTTCTGAATCTTTTTTTTTATAAAATTAAAACAATATGGGGGTCGAATGAAATTCTGCAATCCGATAAGCTTAAAAGCTTTTCTCGGGAGTTCAAAAGAACAGAATGAAAATGGAATTTAATCATCAATTGCATATCTCACATCTACAGAGCTTTGAGTGGTCTCCAGCAGACAATGTAAACATTAGCATGCCGAGATACAATAACACTAAAGCCATCAAGGCGCGGATTGTAGGCGACTTTGCTAATAATATTTGCGTTTTTGTTTTGTTTGTTTTGTTTTTGTTTGAGTGGTGGTGGGGTGGGCTGGACGTTGTTTTAGTTTCTCTTCGTATTTTATTTTGTTTCCCTTCTCACATACATATATAATTACTTTGTTAGAGCATACAATTCGTATAGACAAATTAGTATCATTACTATAATGATACCAAAACAGAGGTACCATAATGATACGTGTTTTTTGCAATAAATAATTTTTCTACAAATCATATGTACAGTTATTATTTTTGTACTTCCGCTGAATACAGATTTTACTGGGTGAAAAAAACATGTTAGTGTCAGCCTATATCAGAAGCTTGCTTAATGCATTAGTAATTACGTTGATTAGCCAATGCATTTGATGTGCCTAATTTTCCTATATACTCATTCACCTGTACAATGCATTTAATGCATTTCAATCGAACCTACTTCAAAATGCAACGCATACCCATTAACATGGGAAGTGCACAACGGAAGAGATATGCTTTTCCTATTTTCAATGACACGGGTCAGGAAAGGCCTCCTGTGTTTATTGGAAGATATCTGTCATGGAAACTGTATACGGTCATTGGATAAACACAAAATATCAATTATGCTAGTAAAGTATTAATTATAGGTAAAAGTAGTCTTTTTTTTTTTTTTGGGTCGTAAGGATGAATTAACAGATGCGCCAAAACTAATACTATTAACGATTCAAACATAGGCAGCATACACTATATTGACTTCAATCCGGAATTTTTCAGTAACCACTATAGCAGCGACCCCGTTTTGCAATAAGCATGTATTATTAATACTGAACCATCGTCTCGCCAGTCTCGTTATTCTAAATAAGATGGTACACATATATCACATGCACACATTCGAGTGATTATGAGCTAAATGTAAACGCTTAATCAAAGCCAGAGATGAATATTAAATATAAGTCACAATTATATTCTTGTCACTGTCAGTGTTAAATACTGGCAGAGGTGCGCATGCTTATCAATGTAAAAATTCTAGCATTAACATTGTCCGGGAAATGAATGTCATATAGACTCAAGGTCCCCCTCCCCCTCTTTAAAAGTAGAATATATGAATTGATCTACCGGTAATTCATTTTTGGAAATAAGTAGTCTTCAATGTACATACCCTCATCATGTTCCGGGATCGATGATTTACTAGTACGTGCACATCATTCAAAGACCCGTACTCATAATCATGTGCTAAACAAAAATAAACTACCCTAAAGAAATATGTGAAACGGACTCATTCTGTACATATATGGTAGAACTGTATACGATTATCTACTTTGAGCCTAGAACCTAGAAGGAAAACGCAAATATAACCAAAAGCTAGTACTGAGTGAAAAATGGGTCACAGTGGCCACAGTTTGGGATTGTACTATTAATCAAGATGCATGTTCCCTATTGCCATGATTAAAGCCATAACATTATGAATACAGAATTCATAAGCTTCATGTGGTCATGTGCTAACGCAAAATCAACCTGAGACAGTTACATCTATAATGTATTCTTCTAGCCTGAAAATAACGAGTGAAATAAAATTAATACACCTGACTGATCGCACGTCAGTAAATAATGAAATCTATGATCAAAGTGTAGGACTCGTCATGGTATTGTTGGTGTTGTTATAGGGTTTAACGTCATTTTCAGCACACCTTAGGCTATACATGGCTGCCAGTAATAATGGTGGAGGAAGAACCCGGGAATATCCCCGGAAAGAACTACCGATCCACGAGAAGCTACTGGCAAGCTTTCTCACATACCCACATTGGCTGAATCTGAGACTCGAACTCACGCAGACAGAGGTGAGATGGCAGTGATCTGTAATGGAGAGCTTTAGGTCTTGGTATTTTACATGGGGATAAATAATAGTTTAGTCAAGAGCTACAGTGAAAAATACCTACGCTAGTATAATACACAAAGAAAGTATCTTAATCCATGAGTGTTGTTCAAATGGCGATGCATAGTGTCATTTGGTTTGATCATCCATATATAAAAAGATATTAAGAAATAATATTAGAAGAAAAAAAAATTAAAGGAAAGTCGGAATTATGAGGAATTCACATACAAAGCTACATCATTCAATCAAGATTATATACATATCGCATGCACAAATAACGTGATATAAGGCTCTCATGTGTCATAGGTTAATGGTGAGGTTGCATTATTCGTCAAGGTACATTGCGCCACCAACTGTCATGATTTCGTGTATAACATTGCGTAATTATGGTTATTAACACCAACTGTCATGATTTCTTGTATAACATTGCATAATTATGGTCATTAACATCAACTGTCATGATTTCGTGTATAACATTGCGTAATTGTGGTTCGTAAAACCTCTGATAAACGGATACAATAAAAAAAATTAGCCTAGAATGTGCAAATAATCGGCATGTGTATATAATGTTACCTGCCTCATCCCTCCACCCTCGGCATGGGAGAGGGGGGCACGTGCTTTGTAATTCACTTTTGCCAGTTGCCCAAGACCTAGCAAGAATCAATTTCTACGAAGCAATGAAACTTAAATAGGTATGATTTTAGTGATGCGAAAGCCGACCCAAACGCCTATTCCAGAAACGGGTTGTACAAAAGCTCTGGTCTACAAAATATATGAAGGAAAACATGGATGAAACAAAATAATGTGAAGGTTAAATAGGTCGTAGATGTGAAATAATATACATCCTGAAAATTGAAGCAACACGTTACTGTCATACCATCATGACTTTCACACCAGCATTTTTGTCTGAAATGTGATGACCTTTAATTAAAGTCTCCACGCGTCATAAAATTATACAGATATCATTTTGTTTAGAAAATCAATAATAACACTACATCTTACATGGCGAAAAGAATATAAGCTAAATTGTAGCAATTAATTTGTTCTGCCATGTGCTAATATCACTCTCGACAACGGAAGAATTTAATGGATTTAGTTATCTTAAATGACAACCAAATAACAACGTATGACACCATAACAAGTTCAGGAAGACATATTTATTGTTTATGCCAAGTTACGCTGGCGAACAGCTAAAAGATGACCAGTCAATCAGGAATACATAACATAGGAAAACCATTTAGCCCTATCTATCTATCTATTTTCTATCTATCTATTTTTTCTATCTATCTATCTAACTATCTATCTATCTATCTATCTATCTATCTATCTATCTATCTATCTATCTATCTATTTTTTCTATTTATCTATCTATCTATCTATTTATCTATCTATCTATCTATCTATCTATCTATCTATCTATCTATCTATCTATCTATCTATCTATCTATCTATCTATCTATCTATCAGCCCTATCTATCTATCTATTGATGTCTTGTCACAAAGATATTAGAGCCACACAATATGCAGTAACAGTGTGCGATTAGGATTATGTGTTTTAACGTAACTTGGAACACATTTTCAGTCATGTCGATACAATGTCTGCTGTGTGGCAGTTTATATTGATGTCTAGCACTGGCGCAGCCATTTTGCATGATCTCCCACACCGTCACATTATCATGATACCAGGCAGACCAGTCCTAACACTTGACTTAAATCTGCCCGCTTAACGAGGCAGCTATTAGCACCATTTTTGGAAGTTCTTTCTATGCTGTAATCTATGACCTCCCGCTTCCGAAGCTGACGCTTTAACCACTAGGCCACAGGAGCGGTTTTGCAATGAAATTAGCATTATATTCTCGGCTGAATGTAATCGATTGCATTTTTGTGCTGATATTGAGAATTGTACTCCATAATTCAGTTCAGTCAATGCCAGCTATTTTTGAATTTTTCTTTTAAAACATTAAACATGGGAGTTGATCGATATTCAGGGACCAATAATTTAATTTATCAGGAGGTTCAGTTTAGAGATTGTGCGGGTTGAATGCGGGAATGTTTTTTTTTTTCAGTCAGGCTACTTTTCTTTTCTAACATGGATACTGTGTTCAATTAATGTTACTAATAATGAGGGAATGATTTTCTTATTTTAATCAGGGTAAGAATATATTTAAAGTTAATAACGGCCGGATTTTGTCTTCAAAATAGTACCATTCTATGAAAAAGAATAGTATTTTTAGCCTCATTAGAGGACATGCCAGAGTAGCACAGGAATAAAAGAATGTTTAGAGTATACGTAACACAGCTTGTAAAGGCTTCACTGATGAAGAGTAGAAGTGGATTTAAGATAAATGAAGAAAGCTGATGATTTTGTTTAGCGAACGATGGATCAACTTAAAGATCAAAGATATTGTCCGAAGCAATAATCTATATAAGAACAGATTTTGCAAATAAATACCTTGCAGTTTAACACTGAAATGATTACTACTGCATACATTTTAAAAACCTTTACTTTGCTTTTTTGTTAGATTAGAAATTTATTTTAAAAACAAATAAATTAATCTTGTGTTTGGCCTACTAAGGCTGAAAATTGGTTTTAAAGACTGTCAGACATGAGGTACGTAAGGCTTTCCTCATCTATGGATAGATCTTGTCGACACGTAATATATCGAGTGACAAATCACACTTGTAATCTACGGCTTCACACTAACAAATCACACTGGTAATCTACGGCTGTCACACTAACAAATCACACTGGTAATCTACGGCTGTCACACTAACAAATCACACTGGTAATCTACGGCTGTCACACTAATATATGTGGTAAGAAAATTTACTGCACTCGCCCTCCGGAAGAAAATGTTTAAAAAATAGTAATGTATTCTTCTAAAGCATTTCTTTGGGTACAGATTTAGAGTAGTGGATAAACAAGTAAAGGTTTCATTTAATTGGGTCTTGGGTGTCATCTCAAATTGTTTATAACTGAAACAATTGAAAGTTTTCGTTATCAAATCTCTCTCTCTTTCTGTCTCTAAGAAATCAAAATATTAAAAGAACAAGCTATCTTACAGTTTTTCTATATTGGAAACATACTAATTCGAAGTTCACACAAAGTAAAAGTTCAATATTAATAAAATGAGGCATTATAACAGTTTCAGCGCAGACTATGGAAACTAACTAATGCACACACATAGATGGAAAAAAATAAATCTCACACGACATGCAACTGTTAAAGAAATTTTTTGTGGTTTTTGTACGGTATCTTACAGCCGCATCCTTCACATTAGTAGGCATTTAAAGTCATTAATAATCGATCGTTTGCAGTTAATTGCCTTGAGAAGCCCTTCTTGTTCTTGTATCATCCTAAATAAAATTATTTTCCATAATTGTGATTCGTTTAGCTATATTGTACTCTCAGATATTTCCTCTTGTGAGATCTGGGTTTTAGGCACGCTAACTTATTCTTGGAATCATCAGCTTCTCGTGTAAACTCAGCAGTTGTTCCAATATGTATATCTTATTCCCGAGCGCAATTATAAACTCCACAACAACACTGAATGTTTGATTTCGATTATCTGTGCATACTCAAGTATTTGACTACTTTGTAAGTCATACATTTATGATTTAATATGGGCTTCAGTTGCCTCAGATTGTATGGAATTTTGTATTTTTTCATATTCTGCAGTAGCGTTCCTTTGAGAGGATTAGGAAGGAAACGAAACAAGATAACTTAGGAAAACACTAAATTAAATACTTTATTGGACTTTGTTTTTCTTAAGCTTGGATTACCAATTTCAATATTAGTTGCTAGCTTGAAGACGTTTACATATATTATTTGTGAAAGACAGATGTTGATCGCAAACGTAATCACGTTAGAAATTTAGCAACTGCAAATATTATATGACAAATATGTTTATAAGGTCAAAATAACTTAACAGAACTTAATAATAGCGTGAAATTAATTTATATTAATGTGCAATAACTTTAAAATAACTTGCAACAAAATAAAGGTCACTTAGAAATTACTTCAAAAAAATAAATGACTCTAAAAGAATAATTTCGTTGAAAAAAAAAGGAAGATGGTGTGAGTAAACTTTACAATAGGTTAAAGATAACTTAATTTTGAAAAGCAAAAACAGCAAAAAAGAAAAAATATGTTACAGCAACTGAGAAACTGAAGATGGAACATACTAACATACTAGCCTTAGTAGGCTAGAACATATAATACTTGACGGATAGTGTAGCTGTTCTTTTATGAATAGGCGTGTACCATACTAACCGGGTGGGATTTCCGGATTCACAACAAAACACGTTTGACGATATAAATACGATTTTAATAAATGGATGGCTTGAATGAACATTTAATTATGAATATTTGCGTGCATATATAATCCAAATATTGGAATAATTCATATTAGAACGCACAAATAATAATAAAAAATATAAATAAAATACTTTACAAAATACAAAGACAAGGGGTGAATGATTCACAGTGATTTCACAATAAAAAAGTGGATATAGTTTACGCAGCTAGCAAACAATGTACAATTTTACTCAATGACAAAATGAATTCACTCGGATAGTACCAAAAAGGTACAGATATGCAACTTGTCTTTAATGTCCCGAAAGCTACAATGGGTTTTCCGAACGCCATAATTAGCACACGGCTAATATATGTAAAGAGATACACTCCGTCATCAGTACACTTTATTTCAGCTCCATGGCTGATGCAGTTCAGTTTCACAGCTGCTACGGTGAATTTCTGCGGTTGGCTTTACAGCTTCCACCACATCGATCACGACCACTCCGATTACTTTTAACGTTAAGGTCATTCTGGTCACACAATAGACATCCTAGACACACCAAACCCTCTGGACTCTGCAGATACTCTGGACGGCTCTACACAGCTCTATACAATACAGCTCTGCACAACCTAGCTCTAAACACTCCGGACACTCCGAACAGCTGAAAACATATTAAATACCGTATACTATACATAACATGGGCATACAAACGTAATAACGTTACACACGGTAAGATATAATTGCAAAACATGCATGTTCAGCAATAAACCTAACACTTTCTCAAAAAGAATGCTATTGTACTACACATTTCTTTAAAATGTAGCTTTAATATTACTAATATAAATCCTTTCTAAGTCGCAAACAAGAATATAAATATGTGCATGGTACTGCGTAAACCAAAGCTACATAGCAAACATACAAAAATAAACGTGGTAGTACAAAAGTTATATCTTAGATACAATAAATTAATAAGCGTACATACCTCTACAGCTGAAGGTGTGCAAGTCCTTATAGCAGACCTCTGACTGACAAGAGTGTCTGTGATGTGAAGAGCTTTTCCTAAGGTGAGGTATTTATGTACAGATATCGTATGTGCACTGGATGCCTTCGGTTCGTCCCATCAAAAGCACTTCGCATAGGATGAACCGGCATAGGATGGATCGAACTCACTATTTCGAAATACAACACAGTATACATTAATTACCATCGGGTATTGTTGTACACAAAAACGAAACTCGAGTACATATATTTGATAAATAAAAGGGTGTATACAATTCCGTGACAATGTGTTTTATACTTAAGGTATTCATAACAGGTTAAACATATACAAAGGATCAATCGCGTAGGAACGAACTTAAAAATGGCACAACGTATCAAACGAAATAAATCGAGTTTTAGAAATGTTTCAGCGAAGCCATATTAGCTTAAAATAATTATAATAATAAATGAGACGAGAAACAAACACAATAGTTACTAATATTTACTGACATGTCCAGGTAGTATTTAAATGGAAGTATACTGAAAGCAAAAACCTTGCACCAATACTATTTCAAAGACTTTTCATTTAAACTGGGCCACTCTTAAAGCATAAATGCATCTTTAAACTAACAGATTTTTATAACTCAGTATTACTAATAAAACAACATAACATGCCAATTATTGTAACATCCACACATAAAATGTAGTGCTTAGTCTTCTGTGCCATATAAACAGATACGTTTCCAACATTAAACGTTTCAGAGCATTTATATACTGTACATCGCAGAAACACAAGGCATAATAACCTTTGAAGAGTTCGGAAAAAACAATTTTCAAATTGAGTATTGCAGCAAACATGTTCCAAAACTTCATTATATTACGAAAATATATTATTTAGGAGTATTTAGCCTTCTCCATATGTTCGGGTGCTTTTATAACAATGTTTTCTTGCTCAAATTCATAAGACTGTGGATAACACTGTCTCCAAAGATATAAAAACACGAAGAGACCATGTTAATAAACATTAACATCTGTGAAACAGAATATCACATACAAATTTACCAACCCCTCAGAGCTGCAATTACAACTAGATGATAACAGGAGTTCGAATGATAAGATGATTTACTGAGATATAAAACATTAGTTTAACTTCTTTCCAAGCTTTCCGAAATTTTAGAGAGGAAATGAAGACAGGGTTTTCAAAATATACAGAAATTACCATAACAACCTGGAATCAAGATATGTGTTTAAATCTCGCACGTAAAGAATTGCACTTAGAAATCAACGGTATGTAATCAAGCGTTCTCTAAAAATTAAAATAGACCACTTATAATACTTTCAGATCACAATAAAAAATTTAAACAATTAATAGTAAGAGAATGGAGTCGAATTTAAAACGTTCAAACAAGTAAATGCTTGATTATGCATGATATCATATTGTTAACCATAACATTATTTTACAAAGTATAAGCTAAGAAATCGGATTTCCATACAAGTTGTATTCTCGTTCATTTTAAACCTACAAAGTACGATCATTTGAGCTTCAAGAGATTAACAAAACACCTTGTCATTATTGCGAAAATTTAGATAATGTAAAAGTAATAGGCTGACCCAAACGCTGTACCTCGATAGTAGGCGTTATGGAATATCATTTTCTGTAAAATAAAAAAAAATATAATTTAAAACAAAACTGTCAACCTTTATATTTTTTGTAGTGTCATGAATATTTAACTTGTTTTGTTTATCTGTTTTACTCATTGATTGTATGACTTGAGATTTAATAATCACAGTACTGTAAGTGCTGCATAAAGTTTAACTTTGTATTCTAGAGAAATAAACTATTTATTAAACTTTACGCAACTTGTCGCCCCTTTTGTGCATTTTTTAAAAAACATTGAGTCGTAAAAGTAGTCCGTGGCTAAATTATGATACATTTCTAATGAAAATTATTAAGTACCAGTATACTATAAAACTTACAAGAAAGTAAAATAATACGACTAAAATACCTGCTTCAAAATTAAAAATGTAACCCCAGAATCGTATTCTAGTATTATGATTATCGTGCTAGTTGTTCGGTTGCATAATCATGTGCTCATGAAAATTTTGTTCTGAATAAAACAGCAAGCACTCTTCATACCTTGTGTCCCCAGATATATTTGATAATGCTTTATTCCACGATAACAATCCCAGTTATATTTGATAATGCTTTATTCCATGATACAATCCCAGTTATATTTGATAATGCTTTATTCCATGATAACAATCCCAGTTATATTTGATAATGCTTTATTCCACGATAACAATCCCAGTTATATTTGATAATGCTTTATTCCACGATAACAATCCCACTCATATTTGATAATGCTTTATTCCACGATAACAATCCCAGAGAAAATATAATTATTTTTTCCTTTACAGTTTGATTCAAAGATCTAAATTGAAGTTTAGTTCTTTTTCTGTTTTTCTAAATGACATTGAAAGTATTTTCACTGCTTCTTAGACTGAATGTCTAAATAATACCTTAAGTTTGAAATCTTGTTACATATTATATATTTATTGCACATTAATTCAACTAGTTTATATCTGTATCGATGTTATGTTTGTCTGGGCTGTACGAAAGTAATATAATTGATTATAATATATAAACACATTACATTCTTTACTTCGCACATTAATGCTGAGTTTCTTTGCATATTTAAACTAGTCTGGTAAATCTATCTACTTCCTTATATAGAACAAGGTTACCGATATGGAAAGGAAAACTATTATCGTACTACAACCCAATGCGTCACTAAATTTGTCACATCGTCGATATTTCCATTTGGCATATTAAACGATACTTCAACTTTGATTTTTATTTTAATTATGCTGCTTATGTTCTTAGTTCCTGTTCTGCGATACCAACATAAGCCCAGGAGGAGACCTTTACTGAAATTACATTTCTTATTTTGCCATCGTTTTCCATAAGCATGGTGAAGCTTTTCTAAAATCGATAAAGGACATTAAATATGTATGTTTCCTATCCAAATTAAAATATATATTCTTTTATATTTTTGTTAAACAAATATTGTAGTTTTCCTGCAAAACCTTACCTTAATAAAAATCAATCATTCTTCTTTTTTCAGTCTGAAAACAAATTGACGGCTTCAATGTCTTCGTGCAGAATTTGATGTTATTGTACAAACATATCTTGAGCTGAGACTCATCAGCTCCATTCGCAAATATCTTTCAGCTGATGTCACTAAAACACTTGTGTTCATTAGTGCTTTCAAGACTGGCCTATAGTAACTCAGTTATGTCTGGTTCGTCTCAATATCTACTCCAGAAACTTCAAAAAGTTCCAAACACAGCTGCTCGGATCATCTTTAGAGTACCACGATCATATCACATCTCCCCGCTGCTCAGAACCCTAAAATGGCTATCCATTCGATCCAAAATCAAACAAAAAATTTGATCTCCATGCTACGTTTCACTGACGGACACCAGTCCAGCAAACTTATCTGGCCTCACCCATGTGTATACACCAGCAAGATACTTACGCTCATCTTCTGACAATCGTATACTCATTATCCCCACTATGAAAGAAACGTCATATGGACAACGTTCGTTTGCATACCAGGGCCAAACAACGTAGAATGAATTGCCCATTGAAATTAGACACAAAGACATTGTGATCCGTCCCTTTCAAAAGTTCTCTTAAAACTCACCTTTTCCACAGCTAGAACAAACTTAAAGACCTAATACTGTTTCCTAACTTAAATATTTTCAGCAATTTGTATGTTTTCCGATTTCATTGTGTTTGTTTTTGTTTTCTGTAGTCATATCATTATAACTGTAAGGCGCTTAGAGCTTCCATATATTAGGCGTTATATAAAGTCCTCAATAATAATAATAATAATAATAATAATAATAATAATAATAATAATAATAGTATTATTATTATTAGTAGTAGTAGTAGTAGTAGTAGTAGTAGTAGTAGTAGTAGTATTAGTAGTAGTAGTAGTAGTAGTAGTAGCAGTAGTAGTAGTAGTAGTAGTAGTAGTAGTAGTAGTAGTAGTAGTAGTAGTAGTAGTAGTAGTAGTAAGGAAAGTATGTGCTATTTACAAAGTAATATTTTCATTCAGTCAAGCATTCCAGGAAAAGACTGTCTTTTCTTAAAGTGGAATCTAGTTAGGATAAAACAGTAAAACTCATTTTAGACATTTTCTACATTTGCAGGTATAACCGCTCTGGTAGCCTAGTTGTTAGAACGTCCGGTGCGAAGGCGTCAGGTCGTGGGTTCGATCCTCGGCAGAGTCATACCAAAGACTTACAAAAATGGTACTAACAACTGTCTCGCTTGGCGCTCAGCATTAAGAGATTAGTGTTAGGACTGGATGGCCTGGTGTCAGGATAATGTGACTGGGTGGGACATCATGCTATATGATACATGGCTGCGGCATGAATAGCATCATGCTATATGATACATGACTGCAGCATGATGCCCCAGTGCTAGACATCACTAACAACTGCCTTGCTGCTGACATAGAAGCGATATGACTATAAAAAAAATTTGAAGCTACGTTAAAAATGATAATCAAACAAACAAACAACCATTTGCAGGAAATGTTTGTTTTGGTTGCATTCTCTAGTAAGGTTTAATAATATTTCCACAATCTTCATATCGTATCTAGCAAGTATTTCGGCATTTTATTTCATCAAGTCCTAATTTGATAGCACATATAACAAAAATATTATGGATTTTCATGGACCAGAATTTTAGCTTGCAAATGAAAACAAATTGCATTTACTGAACAAAATAAACTTTGTTTAATAATAATAAATACAGATCATCACATGAAATCAATCATGTCAGATTAGCTTGTCAATATTACTCCACGTATAAGTACCACCAACATGTTTGCATTATATTAACGAGCACATTGCCTGGATTATATTGGTGGCAGTCTGCATCATTGTTGATTTTAACACTTTGGATATGATGGATTGGTTAATAGATCTAGGCCAAGGTTTCATCTGTAGTCAGCCTGAATTTCCCTTAGAAAGGAAACTATCCTTAAAGTGTATGCATCTCTATGTGACAACATTTATAGTTATAAGAATAATTTTAAGACACCATCGTTGTCATCACTATTTTCCTTATCACCTCTCGTTAATAATAACAATCAAATCTGATAATATTACAGGGTAAAACAAATACCCATCCCAGACTTATGGCAATAACACATCCTTTAATCTCATTTGCATTTATGTTTCCAATGAACTAAATCGATGTCGGTGTCCAACACACAATTTGCCAAAAGATCTTAGTCGCTGGTCGTGTTCTGTACATTGTCGATTAAGACACTTAATTTGTATACTATTTTTATATTATTTTGATTAGATCTGAAAAAAATAAATAAAACAGAAATGGGAGATTCTGTACGTCTATCACGTGTCGGGGCACTTGTAATTTTGTATTTATTTGATGCAGATTCCGCAAGCATTGACTTCAGTGATTGCATATTTATTTTGAACAAAATTCATCTGCATATCCCTTCCAGCTTTAACCACTAAAATTCAAGTATCCATCCATCAGTAAATTTCCTGTTCGATTTCGTTGTATCGATTTTGGTGCTTTTGAAATTGAGAGATAATGTTCGCTGAGATATTTAGACCAATCTTAAACCAGAGACACACGATATATTTTATGCCACTTGAATAATATAACCCTACTAATGTAACCGATTTAATCCTGTCCAAATTAGTTTTTAATTATGCCTAGTATTGACTCTGATCCACATCAACAAATTAAAGCGCCGAAGCAGAACGTATCCTTTGGAACGAATCAAAGAAATATGGTTGTATGGTAATTGAGCTCATTAGTAACCCAACCATAATCGATTGATGTCTGTAATCCTTTCAAACTTGTTCAATTATTAATGCGAACGCATAGTATATAATTCACCTCAAACAGCTTTGGACTCTGAAACCAAATGACCCTGCCAAAAGAATCTAAGGGGTGTTAATTGTTTTATCCTCCTTGAAATTAACTGAAATGCCTTGCCATGAAAGTTTCCATTTATGAAAATCACAAGCAATATTACATTAAACTGCGTGCACTGAAAACAAAGTGCGAGAAAATGGAACAAATTTTGTTTTTTTCATTAATTATTTTGTAAACACTGAATATTTCAGTAAGTGAGCGGAGGGACGGGATATATCTCTCAAGTTTGGAAAACATCCTCCTTTCTGGGATGTATGCTTAATAAATTAAATTATACAAGATTGATTTGTGATTATGGATAAAGTCTATATAAGGTACTTGGGTCAGCTAAGTAACAGGTAGAAAGTGAAAGCCAATCCTCGCATATGTTAGAAATTAGTCTAATATATATGCGAGTATTCAGAATCGTCGCTCTTAACGTCAGGCTTGTAAACGAAGGGCTGAGGGAACCAAGTCAAATGTCCACCTGAAATGTTTTACATATTTAACCTCAAAATTTAAAGCTAGCCGCATACAAACATTCTCGAGAAACAAGCTCCCTGTTTTAGTATAATAACGTCGGAGATCAAGTCCCGGGTATCCAAATAATTACATGCAAACTGTTCAAGTATAATTATTCGTGACGTATAACCTGGAGTAAACAAAACTATTTCGACAACCGCTCCGTTGGTATAGTGTCTATATAGAGCGTCCGCCGCGGGAGCGGTAGGTCGTGGGTTCAATCCCTGGCAGAGTCATACCAAAGACTTAAAAAATGATACTAACTGCTGCCTCGCTTGGCACTCAGCATTAAGGTTATTTTTGGGACTGGTCGGCCTGGTGTCAGGATAATGTCACTGGATGGGGCATCATGCTACATGTCTGCGGCATGATGCCCCAGTGCTAGAGATCACTATAAACTGCCTCTCGGCAGACATCGTAGCGATATGACTAAACAATTATTAAAGCTACGTTAAAAATCCTAGACAAACAAACAAAATCTCGATGGCGGAGAGTAAGAATAAAACATCTGCAAATAAATATAGCGTCTTCCATGTGGGCAAGTGGTTTGAACCTATCCACACTAACAGGCTTTAAGAAACAACATGATCATTTTGCAAAAGGAAAACATTTTGTGTACATTGAAAGCACCGTGGATTGGATAATAACAAAGGATAGTGCATACAAGCTGGCTTTTTACTGTATTGCCTGTGGTTTTTCATATACTCTTAAATAATGGAGGCGGTTTCGCATTTGATTTTGAATTTAGCAGTGGCTGGGATTTACACAATTTCTGGATGTTACCTAGTTTCGAGTGAAAATGGTTTAGTGAGCCACTGGGTTTTACCAAATGTTGGTTGTTCCTGAGTCATGGTTTTCCATAGAATTTTTGGTGTAGTGAACAATAATTTTTCACTAATATTGGCTGTGAGAACAAAAACTGATTAAAACCGAATATTGAAGGTTAAATGAGCAAGAAATTGCCCATGTCTTTTTAATTTAAGAAAACAATGGATGCGTAATCACATACTCGTTGAAAATCAATTCCAAGTAAATAAAAGATGTTTAACGGCTTTAAAATGTCTAGAACAAAAACAAAATAAACCATTCTTGGAACAGTATCAAGTTAATCAGAAGTACATACATTTGAAATGCAAAGAAAGCAATGTTATAGCATTTCCTCCGATGCTTCACTTGTTTTCTCTTAAACTATTGATTTATAAAGATACATTGTTTTCTTTCACAAAACTATACTAGATAAATTCACCCAAACATGTTATTCCACTCTTCTGCTTTTAAAAGAAATCAATAAGTAATTAACAACTAGACGTTTTACTGGCTTCAAGAAACAACACTTAGCTGACAGACGTATCCGGACAAGACCGAAAGTAAAGTTTTAAATCATCAGGTGTTCAATTAAATCGTAAGTGATGATTATAAAACCTAGCTGGGTTGTTTCTAGTATATGTCGTCTTTCTAATGAGAGTCCTGATTATGGTACATATATTTTGTTCTAAATGTCCGATATAATGCACACGGTCACGCAATATAGTAGTAAAGTTCATAATATAAAGATGCACAATCTGTATTATGGACCCTTGGGCAATCATTAGTTTTTAAGGGTTTTGATAATTCCAAGAGATTAGCTTTCGTGTATCGGTAATCTTGTCTTCTGTTCATATAGACTGCTTACGAAAAGGGGAAGACATAATGACCAAACAATGTCCAAGGTCCTACCTGTCAAATTAACAAACAGTCAACTATAAGTAAATCATGGCCAGTTAATATTAATATTGCATATATATAATAACAACAACACCAGTAATACCATTAATAATATATATATATATATATATATATATATATATATATATATATATATATATATATAGAGAGAGAGAGAGAGAGAGAGAGAGAGAGAGAGAGAGAGAGATTAGCTCATATACTTCATCTTCCATGTAAATAATGGAAAAGCAATTACATCACGCACAAGTCCATCAATGTTTCATACTGTAGTAAATTACATAATGATTCAGAATTCAGTATTAATTAAAAAAACTTCAAAAGACATATAATGTGGCTATGTCTTTGCAATACTTGTAAATGAATTTTAAAACTATCAGCCATCCAACGAAACACACACACACACACACACACACACACACACACACACACACGCACGCGTCTTTTTACAATTGGTCCTATACACTGTACTGCTCTGGTGGACTAGTGGTTCGATCATTTTTCTAGAATGTGCGAGGTTGCGGGTTCCAACCCAGGCCAAGTCATATCAACAACGTATACAAATGGTACTAACAGCTGCCTCGTTAGGCGCTCAGCATTACGAAGTTAGTGTTATGACTGGTCGGTCCCGTAGCAGGATATTGTCACTGGGTAGGCCATCGTGTTACATGTGTGTTACATGATGCCTCAGTGCTGACAACACTATAAACTGTCACACTGCAGACATCATATCCATATGACTGCAGCTACATTAAAAATCCAAACCACACACAAACACAATCACATGCACAGAAAAAGTTATGCACATCTAGTAGATTATTTTCTTGACCTGGTTCCAATGTAGGTGCAGCATTATGCTAAACAAATCTAAGCTGATGATGATACAATGATATCCATCTTTGTTGTGTAAATGTATTATTATGCAATCAGAGGTTTCTCTATGATCAAATTGCAGAAGTCTGTGACATCCAGAACTGCTCAAAAGTTTCTGTTACAAGAACTAAGCAACAGAAAAGAGCAAATGCCATCAAGTGTTGTAAAATTCAATATCAAATTTACTTGCCTAAATTTTAAAGTGAAAGGTGGAAATAAATTACAGTATTGTGAATTAAATCCCACATAATTATATAGTTATTTCCCAATTTAAAAAGAATAGAGTGTTTCAAATGAGTTCAAGTTGTGTTCTGAATGAATTCCAATCTATTGTGCTGGTCTACCAATAGCCATGAATAATGTTGTTATGCTAAAAACTGATTTATTCACAATGGTATGATCCGCAGCGTCTTTACATGAATCACAGTAATTCCAAATATTTAATTAGTCATAAATCTTATGAGGACCTTGTAATTCTAATGAATTATTCAAATAACTGAATCCTCTCAATTGAATGCAATAATTGAACATAAGAAAGTGACTCTGTGCACTACAGATGTTTAAGACAGGAATAATAGTTTTATTATTCGCTAACTTTATATAAAAAACTAAGACACAATTTCCAAACTAGAATGCAGGTCAAATATTCATTTCCAGCACATTCCTCTTGTCAACAAGGTCCGGTTCTTTAACAACCAATTAATCAAAAATCGGGTTAACCAAAACTGCTTAAAGGGAAACCATTGACCTTAAATCAAATTTATCAAATTCATCAAGATTCAATTTTACACCATGAAAGGTCTAAAGACCCTAACCATCTTTTCTCAAATGAAATTACTTCATCCCAAAGGAAAAAGCCCGGCGTGGACAAAATTAGCCATTTGTCTACCCAATGACCCATACAATTTGTAATCAAAGACATAAATTCTTAATATGTGTATACCCAATGATCCATACAATTTGTAATCAAAGACATAAATTCTTAATATGTGTATACCCAATGACCCATACAATTTGTAATCAAAGACATAAATGCTTAATATGTATATACCCAATGAACCATACAATTTGTAATCAAAGACATAAATTTTTAATATGTGTATACCCAATTTGTAATCTAAGACAAAAATGCTTAATATGTGTATACATAACAATACTTAGAGCTGCCCATCTTGACATAAACTGAACTTAATACCAGCTCAAGTTTTGAAGGAACTCTCAGTGCTCATGTCAAAATAAACACCTTGTGCAATTAGCATCCAATATTGATCCCTGTTTATGTTAAAGTGAAATATGGTACCTTAACATTAATGCTGTTTGAATAAATGCATATTCCTATAATTGTTTTTTTTAAAAATATTTTATTACATTTTATGAAAATCATATTACGTTTGAACAATTATTAAGGATTTTAAGTTCTAATCTCGGAGGGGGTTGTAGTTGCCATAGCCAGGATGTACTGATGGAATATTCCAGTTCTTGATAATGAGGTTGATCGGATGAGTGCCAAAAGACCTGCCTGCTATAGGCAGTTCATACTATGGCATTATGCTATTGGACAGTACCCTGGCTTCTTCTCTAGATTCACATAAAGACTGACACTTTCTTGTGTATAATAATTTGTAAATAAATGAATGCATGTGACATTTCTCTGTGTTGTTGCAACGATAATGCTTTCATTTTTTAAAACCCTGATATATTGTGGCACTATATATAATGAAGGCAACTAGGTCTGAAACAATTATTATAGAAAGTGTTAAGCAATTGAAGAATACTATGTTATCCCTTGTTCGCAACCGCTGTGTTTGCAGAATATAATGTAAAGTATAAGCTGAGGAAGCAGACAAATGCTCATATTGCATGTAGCTAATATTAAATTAAAAGATCTGCACAAGCACTTACGTTGATGGCAGTTCGTGAGGTGCCAGGTGTCTACTGATTATCCTAGGATCGTCCTCATTGAATTCTTTCATCCATCTCATATCCTACTTGTCCCAAGTAGAGAGATAATGTCTTTCCGTTTACAATCACTGATATGGGGAGTTGTTATTCGCATTGCAAGGAAAGACGGACCATCTGCTACTTTTTCTTGTCATAGCAATGATGATACCTGTTTGAAAACTTGTGTTAGAAATAACTTCATTCTAACTTATAATGACCTTTCATTCAATATTAGTGCAAGATTACTTCAGTATAATACGTTACGAACACATTTCAAGTAGGTTTCGTCCTTTAGATAATACAACTACAAGGTTGGGTGATGTATCTACAAGGACCAATATTCTACATTACCCTGACATTTCAACTAGGTTGCGTCTTTTCGACAACACACCTACAAGGTTGGGTGATGTATCTACAAGAACCAATATTCTACATTCTACAATACAACGAAGTTTCAAGTTTACATACCTTAGAAAACTAACTATAAAAGGTTGGGTGATTTATAAACAATGACCAATATTCTACACTACCCTGACATTCCAAGTAGGTTGCATCCCTTAGACAATACACCTACAAGGTTTATGTGATGTATTAACAATGACTAATATTGTACATTACACTGACATTTCAAGTAGCCATTGTCTTTTTGACAACACACCTACAAGGTTGGGTGGTGTATAAACAAGGACCAATATTCGACATTGATCTGATATTTCATGTAGGTTACATCCCTTAGACAACACACCTACAAAGTTGGGTGAAGTATAAACAAGGACCAATATTATACATTACACTGACATTTCAAGTAGGCTGCGTCCTTTAGACATCACACCTACAAGTGTGGGTGATGTATAAACATGTGACCAATATTCTACATTACAATGACATTTCAAATTGGTAATGTCCGTTAGACAACACACCATCAAGGTTGGGTGAACAAGGACCAAATACATATGAACAAAAATAAGAAATTTAGGTTTATGAAATGTAACTTCTTTTTCATAAAAAAATATTATATCATATAGAGTTGCAAACATGTACATGTATTGGTTCAAAATACAATGACAGAAATTGTTCATAGCTACAGGCAATCTTAAATGAAAAAGAAATAAGGTTTGTGATGTCTTTGGACCATTGTAAGAAAAAATAATTCCTTTGGTAACCTTGAAAAAGGCAGATAAAATAAAGAAAAAAGTACACGAACAGCCGTTATCAAAACAAAAACAATCGGTAAATTCAAAAGGTTTTATCACCGGCATAATTTCCAATCTATAATCCTCATTTGCTCAGTTTACCAATAGTGGGGAATAAATAATAAATCTGATTATAAAGGGGTCAACAAATGAGTCAGATAGTCTTGTCTTTTCTATGGGTCTAGTAACTATTTCTGGGTAAGTTCACATTTCTTAAAGCAAATGCATACACCACATGATTAGAATTTCCTGCTTGTAGAAGCCGAACAGTTTTTCCCACCCCATAATACCAAATGCTTCAGTAAATCGAAAACAGAAATCGTATGCATGAATTTACAATCTCTCTTTCCGGTAAATAATACTCCCTTCCTGGTAATCCTAGATATGTACATAATCAGTTTCTTGTGAAATGTATTTTGATGAGAAATATGAATTAGATCTGCATGGAGATGACTGATTAGACAGAAAGCAAATTCTGTCTGATATGTAATTTTAAGGTGCTTTTAAAAAATATCAAATCCATGTTCGAATTAGAGCATTGATAATCACCTGTGAATGAATAAATCATTTTATATACTTTCAGATACCTATGTGATTTTTTAAAAAACAGACATAATAATTTTCATATTTTGTATTCCTTCAAAATTCAGTCCCTAGAATTACCGTAACAAAGGAAACTACCGGAACAAAATTGACATTACTTAAGAAAGGTCGAACTTAAACATTAGTAGTATTGTCAATGTATAGGAAATATATATATACCGGTATATAATATAATATAATATAATATAATATAATATAATATAATATAATATAATATAATATAATATAATATAATATAATATAATATAATATAATATAATATAAATTGTTTTTATAAAATATATATATATATATATATATATATAGAGAGAGAGAGAGAGAGAGAGAGAGAGAGAGAGAGAGAGAGAGAGAGATTTAAAATCTAACAGATGCTTAGATGCTTTCTACATATGTTGTGGTTAACATTGAAAGTAATCATCTTTATACTATTTATTAATATTATTAATTGCTCACATACTACCCGTGATGAGCTTTAGTTTCAACAGATACTCTAATGTCATTTTAAGTACTAAATTTGTCACATGCATAACGTCAACATTTTATGTTGATAGTCTTAGCTTCATTCAACTAAGCCATTTCAAAACTCATTGTGACCTTTTCTTCACTAAATAACAAACTTGGTGGCTTACACAAACAAAGACGTGTATGCTCTACTGTCATATATACTCATTAATACAACTCTCTCCTGCCCAACCAACCACCCTCTCTGTTTGTCTGTCTAACACACACATCTACTTTTAAGGACTATTTGTTCTTCTCTGTAACCATGCATTAGGTTATTCAGATTATTATTTTGCATTTCTGGGTTTCGTAAATTACAATCAGGCGTAAATAAATAACTCTGTGTAATGTATTGGTAAATTCTGCCATTTATCAGTCCTATCTGAATTAAGTCATGACATGAATTGCATTTGAAATAGGTAAAAGGATAATCAGTTTATATAAAATCATGTTTTATCAAAGTTAACTATTATTACTAAACTACAAGTTATAATTTCCGCATATACAGCTATGTTTTCATTGTGTGTTTCATAAAGGTTCATTCACAACTTTTTTTGAATACATTACTACAAATATCTGCTCGCCGGAAGAGCGTTAGTTACATCATGGGTAGATTACAGGAATTAATAAATCAAGGGACATAACAATTGTTCAAATGAACAGGCCTATATGCTCAAGACTAATTATTTTAAAATCTTGAGATGGAAATATAACCAAGACCTCTGTCATAAAAAATTTTGAATTATTCAAGTAAATATGATAAGGACATCTATATGTTGCTTGATATCTTAACAAAACTCTCTTTCAGTAAGAATCTATCATATTACAGAAATCAAACACTAAGTGCCGTTGCTAAGGAGACACCATGGAAGCTTACCTAAGGGTTGTGTGAGGTATCAGACTTGCGGCCCTTTTAATTTTTTTAATTTACATTCTGTGATAAAATTATTCAGAACTTAGTTGTTAATGTTGAAAAATGTATAATATTACACTGTACTCTAAGAAATTAATGTACATGCAATAATTTCTCTGCATAATGAACACGCATTCCTTCAAAAGAACACATATGAACAATGATATAAAAATCACCACAAGGAAACAACTGTTATGGTCCTATGGTCACTGTCTTAAGTAACAGAAAAGAAGCAAAACCAACACATTTTGTAAAACTGAACACAATTTAATTATCAAACATATACATGAAAAATGTGAGAGGAAATTACAGTATTATGAAGTGAATCCAAACATGTTCTTATAAAGGTCTATTAAAGTCCTAAACAAATGAAAAGTCCCTTATACATTTTAATACCGGAAATGTACTGGTCCTCCAAGGCCCAAAATGTTGTCAAGAAGGCATTCCCCAGAATTCCTTTGGATAGTTTACGACAGTTCCAGAATACGGTAATATTTTAGTCCATATAATGAGTATTCTCTATTTTCATTGAACTGTCCAAGTAAATATTGATCCTCTCAAAAGAAGTACAACATAAAACACATCTGCAGATTTACAACAGAAGCATAATAAGTTTAAATGACATCAAAAAGTCGGATTGCTTATTTTTATACACCTTATATTGCTACTATACTTCACAAGAAAACTCCTGTGACACAACTGATTGTACGAGGAATGAGCATATACTCACGTAACATAGCACAACCAATGATAAGTCATATAATTGATTCTTCAGAGATTGATATCCCATCAATTACTGAGAAACAGGTGTCATTTTAAGTATTATTATTTTGATTATTTTTACTAATTGTCAACACGACTGCTCGTGTCGCCTAGTAGTATGAGTGACCGCTTCAAATGCAGGTTGCAGGTTTGAACCTGTCCAAGTTGTACTAGACATTACAAACAGGCTCCCTCGCTAGGCCATTAAAATACAAATCACACACACACACACACACACACACACACACACACACACACACACACACACACACTATCGACACATACACAAACATCTATTTATAAATCCTACGTAACACTATACTCAAGTCACGTAGGCCAGACTGAACTATATGTATTCTGTACACATTACAGCCATGAAGAAGAATTATAAAAAAAGATAAAACTATGTACCACAAGTTACAACTAATACAGATATACACAGATTACTAGATTGTAAGAAGCTATTAAAATTTTACCAGTATATTTAATTATACTTATCCATTGTCATCTAAATCACTATTACCTGGTAACATTTCTATACCAGAGACATGTGGTTGACTGCAAACATACCGGACATTTTTCTTTCTACAGATATAATAATATCAGTTATATTAACATGGCAAGTTGTATTGGTATTTTTTAAATTCAATTTTCATATGCGCATTTATTATTAGCTGAGTGGATGGATAAGAAGAGGCTGTTAACAGTGACTGCATATGAAACATAGTTATAAATGGAAAAATGCATAGAAAAAGTATGTTGGGATGTGAAACACAATTTCTAAATATAGTCATCATTGGTCCTTTAAATATTCATTAACAGTTACACATGTGGGAAGTAGAGGGTGGAGAAAAATAGCTGTGAATACCACATTAGCAGTACAAAATACCAGAATGTTTTTATCTCACAATTTTTTTTTAGTAAACGAGAGAAAGCTAACATCATGGTATTTGGTTTCTTCTTATAAAAAAAGTATATAATGGAGAATCTGCCTACTCCCGCAGTAGATAATATATATTTAATCCATATAGACTACCTACTCCCACAGTTGATCATATATATTTAATCCATATAGACTACCTACTCCCACAGTATATCATATTTATTTAATCCATATAGACTACCTACTCCCACAGTATATCATATTTATTTAATCCATATAGACTACCTACTCCCACAGTTGATCATATATATTTAATCCATATAGACTACCTAATCCCACAGTAGATCATATTTATTCAATCCATATATATTGCCTACGCCCACAGTAAATCATATTTATTTAATCCATGTATATTACCTACTCCCACAGTAGATCTTATTTATTTAATCCATGTATATTACCTACTCCCACATTAGATTATATTTATTTAATCCATATAGAATACCTACTCCCACAGTAAATCATATTTATTTAATCCATATATATTACCTACTCCCACAGTAGATCATATTTATTTAATCCATATATATTACCTACTCCCACAGTAAATCATATTTATTTAATCCATATATATTACCTACTCCCACAGTAAATCATATTTATTTAATCCATATATATTACCTACTCCCACCGTAAATTGTATTTATTTAATCCATGTATATTACCTACTCCCACATTAGATTATATTTATTTAATCCATATATATTCTTTATCTTTATCAGCACTGCATTTGTATACATTATTGTTTTCAGTGGAATGTAAGTTGCTGCAACCAGATTAAATGAATTAAAAAGTTACAAGAAAATTGTAAGTATTACTTCCAAATTGAATAACTTGAGATACTCAGTATCTTTCTCTCTGTGTATTAAAAAAGAACTTGTCCAGGAGTTGATAATGTATAATTTAAATCTGTTTCTCACTTTTGTATTACTCAAGTCAACACTTAAAACGGATTTTATTTTACTTAATTTAAGAAAGAGTTCATTATGGTAACAAATCTCACATTTTCTGACATACCGGTAAGTGAAACTACACTGATTGCATCATGGGGCCCAGAGTGGCCGAGTGGTTTAAAGCGCTCTCCATTATGGATTGCTGCCATCTCAACTCTGTCTGTGTGGGTTCAAGTGTCAGATTCAGCCAATGTGGGTATATGATAAAGCTTGCCAGTATCTTCTTATGGGTCGGTGTTTCTTTCCACAGCTCTTCTTCCACCATAATTACTGTCGGCCATGTATAGCCTATTGTTTGCTGCAAAATAGCATTAAACCCTACAACAACAACAAGCCTGATCGCATCTCAAAACTTAAAATAAAATATAACCATGGCCTTGCACTCTGATAGTTCTATAACGTCGTTTTCTATCATGACTAGAGATCCTTCCATAATTGTTGTCATTTTGATGCTATATAATCATAAACACAGAGATGAAATATTTACAGTATAAGTTTTGCAATCAGATCTAAAAAAAAAACTATGAACAGTTCAACATCAAACATGTATTATTTGTTCTTCATATTTACATGTAATTTAAAGAATCAGTCTCATGAAGGTAGTGTACTTGTATAACAAAAAACTGGGCATGCTGTTAAGATACTTCTCTCCACCCCTCATAACACAATCACTGAGTGACATATTGATCAGCCTATCATAGATAGCTTTAAAATTTTACAAAGTAAATCAAAATCCTTGTCCAATGATGATAATAATGGAAATAATAATAATAATAAAAATAATAATGATAATAATATAAATAATAATAATAATAAAAATAATAATGATAATAATAGAAATAATAATAATAATAGAAATAATAATAATAATAATTTTTGTAAAATGTGCTTTCACACATATCAACAATACAAATGACAAGTGGATAACACTTTAAAATGAAGACATTGGTCTACCTGTTCAACAAAAACTTTGGTGTTTCAGTGACGAATTACAGTTCAAAATATTCCATTAATGCTCTACATCAAACAAACTGGTTCACATGATGAACCCTTGATAGGCTCCATTTGGTTTCTCTGAAAACACTTCAAAGTTTTTTTCTTAACGAGACAATGGCTGGTGACCATTAGGCATTTATTCCCTCGTCATATGCCATTTTTATTTACAACATCTGTTTAAATAATAACCATGTGACATAACCTGCCCAAGAGACGAAGATGATGTAGCCTTCTATGTGGTCCCATGCCATTCCATAGCAGTTCGTGACCTACAAGTTTCAATTAAAAGCATTTTCTCTTCTTTATTTAACAGCTGATTGAATCTTCACAAACCATAAGGTTTTTGTGCATTATTTCAGCTTATAATTTGATCAACATAAGTGTCATTCATCTTCAGTTTGAATTAATAAACAGGCATTGTGAATGTTGGTCATCTTCATTGAGCATTAGTCAACAGATAATTTGAATGTCCTTTGTCATCAGTCAGCATTAACCAACAGGTAACTTGTATGTCAGTTGTCTTCAGTCAGCATTAATCAACAGACAACTAAAACAAAGTGTTGGTTTTCTTCATTCATCATTAGTGAACTGACAATTTGAATGTTGGTTGTTTTTGGTCAGCATTAGTCAACAAGACAACCCAAGTATCAGTCCTCTCTAGTCAGCATTTGTTAACAGACAACCTGAGTATGTATCAGTCTGCTCTAGTCAGCATTTGTCAACAGGCAACTGTGTGTTGGTCATCAAGTGCTGGTTGAACAAGATTCCACTACATGTAATATCTGCTGAAAATATTTGAATATTTAAGAACAGAAATCATGAGCATGTATGTGTTTCTAATAGATAATGGAATTTAGTATTTTATTACTTTATCTTCATATAATGTACATTGTTATACTCTCCTTAAGAGAACTCAAGGGAAAATAGTCCTTGACTCAAGAGTCACCAGCTATAAATAAAGCATTATTATTATCATAAGAAAAGTATACTGTCTGACAGAAGATGAACAAATCAAAGCTAACTGTTTCGAAAAGGAGTTTCATACAATTTGATCTTTCATTTATGCAAAGTTTCAAAAAACTTACAAGGAATCTATGTACTCTATCAATCTCAAAGACAGTTTATAATTTGATTGTCTGAAAATGTTATGACTACATTCATTGTTTTTCAAATCATATAAATGAACAAGTCATTTATAACAAGCTGCATCTTATTACCAATATTCTCTAAAATCACAAGGATTATATATTTTTAAAAATATTTTGTGAACTTTAAAATGATTTTAAATTCAAGAGAATGGAAAGACAAGTTATTCACAAGTACGGTTCTAAAGAACCATATGGTTATGTCTGTAGATTTGACTATAATGGGGAAACCAATTCTCCCCATCCTGTTTTTCAACTAAATGTGCCATCTGCGAACTCACAGACACATCTTAAAGTGCCTAACCATTACCTTCCTGAAAACATTTATAACACAGGCACACTATTAAACTCAGGCACACTATTAAACTCAGGCACATTAAACTCAGGCACACTATTAAACTCAGGCACATTAAACTCAGGCACACTATTAAACTCAGGTACACTATTAAACTCAGGCACACTTTTAAACACAGGCACACTATTAAACACAGGCACACTATTAAACTCAGGCACACTATTAAACACAGGCACACTATTAAACACAGGCACACTATTAAACACAGGCACACTATTAAACTCAGGCACACTATTATTTCATAATAGGTTCTAACAGATACAATACTAGGATTTTTGTATGTCTACGGGCAATGTATTTTTTGAAAATTAAAGGAATGAATACACTGGAAGTTTTGCAGAGATTTATTAACTCATTATACTGATACTGAAACATTAAGACAAGCGCTGAACTTTAATTGAGAATATATTAATAGTATAAGTGTTACATAGTTATATGAAAAATACAATACAAAGCATAATAAATAACCATAACTCCCTATATTGTGACACCTAATGGAATCACATCCTTCTTAAAGCATGAAAAGAAGAACATTATATCGACATTTACGATCAGTTTATGTACAAACCACACTGAGAAGTCTTTTCCAAATGTCAACATCTTACATAAATGCCATACTCGACCTACTCAATGACATAGTAACAGTGTTACCTTTCATCTAGTGCAGTGCTGTCACTTATGACAGTAATTTGCATGCCAGAATCTATATTGGATAAAGCAGAATGAAAGCTGGCTTTATCATCATGATCGAAAGAAAATAGTATTAAGTCAAACTTCTTATAAAATGATAAAGAATTATGAGAAAAAAATCTAGATGAAACTGGATAAAATGTGTACAAAAATCAAATTTAATTCAGATCTTGTAACATGATGTTTAGCAATGAATATGACTAAGATCCTGCCATAAGCTATGTTTATTTTCTCAAACTGAAAAATGTTGTAAATTTGGAGCAGTGTATAGGATGCTTAATCAATTATCTTAAGCAATTAAATCCAGAACTATCCTTTCCACAATGAGTCAGTGAGAATAAATTCAATTTTAATAATCAAAAGAACTTTCCGAATACCTTCAGAAGAATTTAACTTTGATGAAGGGTTAATTTATATTTACTATATGAAGTAATAATAAAGGAAAAAGATGGCAGCTATGTGCAAATTTAATGATGTATTCAATTATTTTCCCCGCTATTATCCAGATGTGCAGTTTTGGGTTGCTTGAGCTCAACTATGCAGTCTGTAGAAGGATAAGGTGGTAGGTTCAACTCGTACTTCTGTTCTAGTGAGCGTGGGACAAACCGCCCGCCCAAATAGTGGTACTTGCCATCAAACAGCTTAGCACAAAGCTTGGGGGCCGTGAGGGAGATGAGCAATTCAGGTTTAAGTCCATCTGGATCCCCATTTTCTACGTCCCAACCTAGAGAAGAACAACAAACTCAAGAATATTTCTGACCAAGCATTTCATGGCTTTGAAAAGAACATTTTAATGATTAAAATGAAGTTTTACTAATTTACGCATTGACTCAGTCACTCACTTAACTAGGGTATGAAGTAATATTAGTAATAGTGATCATTTGAAGAAGTTAAATTGAAATACCATTTCTATTGCTGGAAAGGAAGTCATTAAATGGATGAGAAAATCTCAAAAATGAATATATGGAAAGTCAGACAACATAATCTTTTGTTTGCTGTAGAATGTTGTTCTGCCTACCTGATGGTACATCAATACTGCAAATAGGAGCTTCCACTTTCTTTAAAGTCTCCAAGACTGGTGCAAACTCTGGTCGTACTGGGCCTTTAAAACTGAATCCAAAAAGAGCATCCACAACAAGGTTGTATGAATCTGTTATGAGATGGGCCTCAGAAGGAAAGAAGGACAAGAATGGCATGTCCATCCTCTCACACTGCAACCTCAGGTTCTGAAACAGGGGCTTGTTTGGAACCTTGGGATAGAAGACTGTCGGCTTATATCCCTGAAATTATGCAATGCCATTCCATAAACATGAAATTGTGAAATCATAAAAGATGTCAGTTTGTCTTAAAGCACAAATTCTTGACGTAGTGTTCATTTTAGCTATAACTGAACAAAATACATCTTTTATGTCTCACACAATTTCTGATAATTGAATACAACAATATGATGTAATAGTCATCTGACATTAAGCTGCATTTAAATAGCAAGTTGTATCTCAAAAGAAATTGTCTCGACTAAATAAAAATAAATAATTTATGGGCAATGTACTCTCTAAGATACATAATTATTTATGTAATGGATGTCTTTCCTCACCAAAACAATACCATTAGAGAGCTTTGTGATTTATCTTGTTATCAAATCGATGGTGTTAAAAGTAACCACACACATTGAGTCACCTACAAACAAAAACTGCCACATAGAATAAAACACTAATGCTTACTGATCACCATATGTTTTATTTTTTATTAATCGAAAACCTAGTTGTAGAAATGGTATAAAAGAAACACATTTAGAATTATAAATCGATGAATAATGTGTTTACAAAAGAAATATAAAGTAAGTCAATTATACTTCCATAAGATATGACAGAAAATGTCACCAACTGTCTAAAAACTATGAAAAAGCCCCATTACAGCACAGAAAAAAAAAATGTTATCAGCTGATACAAAACTAAAAACAAAAATTTGGGGTCACCATTGTGGTATTAATTGTGGCACAGTCTCAGCTGTAACAAACAGCTAATGATGTCTGTTTTTGGAAAAGACTGGAAAGATGAGAATATTAACTTACAAACAATTTTAGATGTCTTGCACAAACGAGTCCATCTCCTCCATTATTTCCCGGCCCGCAGCATACTAACAGAGCACCGTTATCCTTTTTCATGTTCTCAAGTGGGTAACACTAGAATAATAATAATAATAACAATAATAATAATAATAATAATAAAAATAATAATAATAATAACAATGATGATGATGATGACAATAATAATGATAATAATATACAAATATAATATGAATTAAAAGATAATATGAATGCAAAGAAGGAAGTGAGGGAAGGATAGCTTGCATGGTTGATAACTGTGTACTTGATACATGTATAGCAAAAAGTTTGAGTGGGTAGTCAATTTGAAAAATTTGTATGAATTTTTTGTAATTGCCTATAACAATATATATCTTTCGTTGAACAATTTGGAATAATAATCCAATATCAGTTGAACAGAGTCTATTGCATTACAAGCTGTAATAGGGCATACATACTTGATACCACTGATAAATATGAGTCTTCCATATTTCTCAAGTCAAAGAGTTCATATTCATATGTGTCATAAAATTAGTTATGCAACTATTATTACCAGACATGTTATGTTACAATAAGAGATTGAAACAGACTGGCAGAACATATTTTTCTTGGATTCACCCTTCTTTATTCAATGCACAGGAAACAAAACCTCAAAACTCATCTAAATACAAGGTGACTACAATGTATTAATAGTTCAGAAACAATATTTTTTCTCTTCAGATGACTAAGGATTATATTGTAGAACTTATGTGGCTTTTCCAATCTCTTTCCATATCAGAAATAGCTGTCAACTCTCTATTTCACATCTTCAAGCTATGTTTCAGGTTTCAATGTCGAGCAATTCAAATGATATATATGTTTTGTAAAGTCTCTTCTTAAAGTGTGGATACTTTACATCAAAGCAAGTAGTTTTTTTTAAATATTAATAATTACCTTGGCAATAGCAACAGCCGAGCTGTATCCGGCTAATTCCATAAGCTGGTCAATACTGAAGGCATATTCGGTGAAAAGCTCCTCGTCTATTTTCTGAGCTTCCTCTTGACTGTGAATAAAGATCAGAAAGAGATCATGATTTCATTTATCCAGTGAATATTGTGGGATAAATTAATATCTTCCCAATCATGAGCAATATTACAACCCTACACAGCTATTATTATTTTCAATCAAAGAAAAGAAATCAACAAATATAGGATTCGGTGTAACGCAGAATTTTAACATGTTCAGCATGGTTTCAGATGTAGTAATAGACCATGCATGTATTAGCATTATAAGGACAAAAATCCCAATCAGATAAAATATTATTTATGTCACTCAGTTCATAGCTGAGATACAAGGACAAAAGCTTTAAACTAAATCTCAAAACAACTTTTTCTAAATACTTTAACGCTGATCGTGATCACGGCTGTGAGCAGATGGTCATACGCATGGAGAATTATACCAAGCTTCCACAAAGATGGGTTAGACAATCATCATGCTTCATATCTGAAATCGTAATTCTTAATTTTTTTCTAAATAGTAACTGATTAACGAAGGCGTTCTTTTATGAACAGAGAGTAAAAAGCTAACATACGGAGCTCACGAACTCCAAAGGCAACCTTTGTGTCAAATTTAGCCATGGGAGGTACACCTAATTTGAACGTCATATTCAGGAATCACCGATTCTTTAAATAGGTCACTCAATACAGAACGGCACTTTCATATAATTATTTAAACCTATGCATAATGATAATAAATCTCTTTTGAAATAAAGGAAAAATTTCATTTTTAGAAAAAAGGTAAAAATAACAAGTTTAAATTTATTCAGAATCTTGTACAGAAAGGTTTTTTTTACCTATGGTTTTCTCCCATGTATACTACTGTCTATAATCGTACGTACACAACATGTTATCCAATGCATGGTGAGGCTGTATTTTCCTACATGTTGATTTCAAATGCAGAAGTGAACTTTGAAATATCTGTTTTGGTATGGACGTATCTGAGCAGAAGACAAATGACACCGGGTTACAACATAGCCATACTTCCTATTTCCTAAAGTTGTCAAAATAAAATGACTTTGATTTTAAGAACTTTGCTAAAATCGATTATGCCATCCAATCGAGTTAAGTACGAATGTACTTAAATCTGTCTGATGTATCTTGTTTCCGTCTAAATATCTAACAGCTGCTGTATATACTGTATGTAAATGGGACATCATGGGATATATTTCTATGTACTCAATACAAAGGAAAATGACAGAGTGGTGCAAAAGTAGAATATGAATGGACAGATTGATATTAATACAAAATATGGATAATAATAAGTGCACACATTCTCCATATTAGAGTCAATACCAAAACATAATACTCGTACAAGTCTCTTAAACAAAGTTGTATATTTTTGTCCATATCATTGATGCAAACTATCGTAAGTTATTACTTAAATGAGGATCCTTATTTTCTTTCTTTCTGAAATGTGTCAAAAATTAAAAAAAAAACATGAGGCCCAAGAGTGGCAGATATCTTCTATCTAAAATACGCATAAAATAATCCTAAATATATATGTATTAAAAAGTAACTTCTTTGGATTAAAGGCCACTAATGTATGGGAGAGTGCCATGCTAAATATAGGATCGCACCAGAAAATGAGGTATCCATCGTTTCGATAGAGATTTAGGCCTGGTTTTGTCACTAGTGTTTAAATAAAGTGAAGTAATTCTCCTTCCAAAACCTTTAGTAACAAGGCACGTTGTTGATAACATGTCTAAACTTGATGGAACATTCCACTAAGAAGACATTGAAGAAACCATTCTACCATCGGTTCCTCAGTTTGTGAACACAATTGAACACGGTAATGATATAAAAGCATAAATTTGATGTATGGATATGAAAAAGCTTTTTAATTACAAAGAAGGTGCAGAAACACAAATACCGTTCCAAACTCCTATCAACGTAAATGTCTCTATTTGAAAAGACAAGACAAAGCCAGCTTGTAGAAATATTTAGTTATAATGGAGGCTACAATTACAATGACAGAGAGGCTTGACATTTCAGCACAGCTAAATCGGGTATTTTGTCCACCTGCTTTAGTATAAGTGTTATTTATATCTGCCTTGCACAATATTTATCATAATCCAACTGGAACAACTGGAACCATGTCATCTCATGGCACCATGGTTTCCATTTTCCATGAACAAAGTTCCAACAATGAAGGTGTGACACATAAACCATCCCAAAGACAGAAAAGAATGGATGCAGTTTCAGAGCCTACATACCCTTTCAGAACATTTTAACCATCTTGCTTCATCAAGAATAACCTAAATCATCCTCCATCCCAAACTTCATTTTATTCTACTGTCATGTACTATGTTACAAATACAAACTCTTACAACAGATAATAAATTGTTTGAAGAGACAAACATCGCTGACAATATGGACAATGCCATTCATATATCATGGTCACGTAAACATTCATCTAAAAAAAATGTGAAGTCAGCTTTGCAATAGTATTGCCTCTCCTCCAAGATATTGCACATTCTGCTATCACGATAAAGAATGTGATGAAAAAAGAGATATTGTGTACAAAAGCATTTCTGAATCCAGGACTGATCAGCCAATTCATGCACAAAGGTTTTATGGTTATGTAGATCTCTAAGGTAAATTGGAATTCTGCTCAAGGCAGCAAATAGATAAGTATATGCTGAGGCAAGATTTTGCTATCCTGGTAGTCATTCTTGTCATCTTCAAGCATAATAATAACACACCAAGCTTATCCAACAATTTGCATGCACTTTTTAAAACGCATGAAGGCAGCTGCATACTCAAAGACATACTCAGTTTTGATGACATATACAACTGGGTCCACAATCCATTGCTCACACCTTACAGTGAAAATGGAGTCTGACACTTTTCAAGCTGGTACCGTAACAGAAAGAAAGGCATATGGCACTTTGCAGTGAGCACTATTGGAAATGAACACTGACAATTTTGCCAACAGCAATGTGAAACATTCACTGAGGTTTCCGATTGGAACTTTGAAACATGATATTCCTCGTGTATCACCATCCACATGTGACAAAGGAATTTTAGGAAACTTTGTTGCCCATATGTATGATAGGGAATTGTTATCATCATTGATCAGACTTACAAGCACGAAATTTCAGTCATCGATGGTGACGATGTAACTACTTGCATGACCGTGAATCCGTGGGTACTTAAACAGCTGATGATGGCTGGTTCTGAGCTTTTGCAGACCAGTCACTTAGCACTGAGTATGAAGCAGCACCAGGAGCTAAAGTAAGAACAGAGAGCAGATATAATGAAGAAACAGGAATGATTCGACGATTATTTGTTGAAATATTGTGAAACTTTATCACTGTAATGTGGACCATGAGAAGGAAATTCAGGTGAAAAGGTCACATTAGATACCAAGGATATTGCCCATCATATTTTTACTGATGCGATTGGAACACACTTAAAAAGAGCCATGGAGCAGTGTGTCATTCTTGGAGCGCTTAAAAGTGTATATGAAAAAAGCATGTTCTAAAGACCATCAAGACGAACAAGTTTACATTCTTCAAACAGTAACCATTTCTATTTCCCCATGACACTGAAGGAAGGCTGTCATCCTTTCAGTCAATTGTTCATCTGCTACGAAAGACAGTGTTGCTTAAATTCATCCAGCATATCCAGCAATTCACCAAATCCTTTATTGCCATTTTAAGTGACAATGAAAAACTCACGCCTATCAAAAATTGCAGTAAAATGACATTCTTTAAGATTAGATTACAACAGCAAAATAATGGGCCAGGTGCATCATCATTATTGATAGCTCATAATTACTGAAAAGCAACAAAAAGTGAAGAGTATCCAAGGATTTACAACCTTTCCATAGTAGAGGCACACTGCACCATACTGACCAAATAGGAGCAGTGATATTCGGTATAGTAACGGGAAAAATAAGATTCCAGTATAATAGCTAAGCTTCCAGAGAGATGCTAACAAGAAAAAGCACTTCTGTATCCTTGCTGACAAAATACTCATTCATGCCACAAACTCGGTGATCGTCACAAAGGGGGAAAATGCCATCATCAATTAAATCATCAGCCTGGACAAGTTGTCTCCTTGTTCGCACGAAGAAGTGAATACCCGTATTTTTGTGCATATCAAACATAGAGATGGAAGATAAAAGATACTTAAATTCAATGCAAGAAACTTATACATCTTTGTCGTAGCAATATATGTTTGTTTTCTCCAAAGGCTCTAGACATGTAGAAACTACGGATAACTTTTGGTCAAGGATTAAATCTCAAATGAGTTCCAATACATAACATCATTTCTGCAATAGACGCTGATCAGTCAAATGGAATACTTTTACCATGCCATCATTGGGTGTGACACTGTGTCTGCATTCCGCGCAAAAGAAGTCTGCATGACAGACATGAATGATACTCCATGTGAACATATTTCAAGTGTCTTGCAAAAAGTAGGAAATGCCCACCAAAGATTTAAGATGAAAACCTTGAAACCGTGGAGATGTTGGTTGCATCACTGCATGACAGGTCCAGCATAGTTGTAAATTTAAACTACTGAAGACTTTACCATTTTCCGAAGGTGATAATTCATATGGAAAGATCACTCTGACTTAAGCTGCCCTCCCACAACATTCCAAATACCATAAAATTAGAAAACGAAAAATAATTTGAAAATATTTAAGGTAGGAAACATTATTAGGTCTTTAAGTTTGTTCTTGCAGTCGAAAAATGTGAGTTTCAAGAGCCCTCTTGAAAAGGATATCTGTACCTTAATGTCTCTTTTCAATGGGCAATTCATTTCAAGTCGCTGGGCCCTGGCATGCAAAAGAGAGTATGTGTGTAGGTGTTAAAATAATCGTATCAAACTTTTGAAATGATTCGATCGCAAGAGTTGTTTTACCAGAACCTCCTGGCCCACTAAGATAAACTGTTTTATGTCTAGTCACAGGATCATACACTGACGAAGCAGACGATAGCTTTAATATGTGATTATTTTTGTAATATATTGCCTTGATTTCAACGTTCACGGATTCAGAATTATAGAGTATTTTCTTGTTTATTCTCCATTCACCCAATGATGCTTGAGTACCAATATTCAACTTTTGCAACACTCCTGGATATTTTCTTTCGATATAGAATGAGTCCGTAGCAACTCTAACAGCAAGCTCAGGAAATCTGTTTATCATCGAAAAGAAATTTATCGAAACATGTGCGAGCATCGAAGATCTTAAATGGTTATTTTGCGATGACTCGCCATCAGTGTAACTCACAATTGTTCCTTATTTGGTTCCTTCAGAAAGGTAAACATTACTTTGACATATAAGTTTGCCTCTCTTTGTTGTATCTGCAATAATAAATCAAAATCAGCTTCATCTATAATTTGTCTTGTACAATGTCGTTTATGATCAAATGATCCTCCTTGGGTAAATTTACCAATTATATTTTCTGCTAAGATCTTTTGCGGTTCAATTATAAAAATCTTTTAAATCAGGATTTTCATCATCAGATTATTTCATTTGCTGTGGGAACCTAATTTTTTGTGAGCTATCAATATAATTGCTTCATTTACGGTATGAGTTATTGGTAATTTCTCGTCAATAATATACTGTAACATTACATTTGGTGAACCAATTTCTTCTGAAAAATGTCTACCAAACTAGATATAACAAATTGGATGATGATCTTTAGCAAACTCAAATGGCTCGATACAGGCGAATCAAGTCAAGTCAAAATCCGGTAAAGGTCCGTTTATCGCAACTCTGGTCAGCTCATGCGTTGGATGTCAAAATCTTTAAAAACATTCAGAACATTCTCCCATTCCAAGAAAACTTCCTGGATAAACGCTGCCATATCAACCGAGATAACATCTTTATAATAGTGTTTAGTATTCCACAATCCACCGTGTCCATAATTTATTCAGTTTATATACGCTTGTTCACATAACGGTTTGTCAATACCAGTCAACACTTCTGGTCTGGAATGTCTACTCAATAAAGCATTTAGTTTCACTAAAGAAGGAGAGGGACAAGTTTGTCACGGATAATCCAAGTATTAGTGTCTGTTTCTGCTCATACAATACATTTCATTTTGAAGAAAATATCTTTTACCGTCGAGATAATGATTGATCATCGCCGTTCATTGTAGAATCGACAACATCATCGACACATCGGTGTCGCGCATGATTTTGACTCGCCATCGTCGCTAAATTCTATCTAGGCAACGCGAATAGTGTCGATCAGATTATTCGTCCGTTTCGTCGGATCAAACAGAGCTCGCCTCGGTGAGTCAGGGGTAATTCTGTCAAGGTCAAATTTAGATTCAGAAGGTTTAATCTTAATCTTAGATACTATCTCTAATTCCTCTATATTATAATTAAAACAAATATTTAAATTAAATATTATATTAAATAATGATTCAAACAAATAATACTTGTAGATGAATAATGACTGGGTCTGCAAATCCTCGTAACAATGCCAGTGTAAATGAATTCTGTGGACTTCATTTACAAAGCATACGTGTGGCATTCTAGAACCAAAACTGTGTTTAAAATGTGGTGTTTGTCGGAGTTAGAGAAACATGGTTGGGTGTACAATATGGTGGTATACAATAAAGAGAGCTGAAATGATATTATGATATTTAAATAATGTCGATAGTTGCAAAGTTATAAAAAGCGTCGAATACTATCTAGATAGATTTTTAAAAAAAAATGATTTTGTGAAATAATATATAATATGAAGCGAAAGGAGATTGTGAAGCATTCAATCATCAAGAATTACGAAGCATCTCAGGATGATATAATCAGGCAATTTCGACTTAAAAGACCAGTTCGTTAACTTAATAGTTTTGGTTAGCTCAGATGCATTACAGGGAAGAGCTATATGTACCTGTCATAAAGTTTGTCTACAAATGTCTCAATGGATTAATTGAAGACGGTTGTGTGTGTGTGTGTGTGTGTGATTTGGATTTTTAACGTAGCTTTAACGCGTTTTCAGCGATATCACAGTGATTTCTAGCATTGTGGCATCATGCCGCAGACATGTATCATCATGTCCCACCCAGCCACATTATCCTGACACCAGGCCGACTAGCAATAACACTAACCTCTTAATGCTGACAGCTAAGGGAGGCAGCTCTTAGTACCATTTTTGTCTTTTTTGTGATCGATCATATTGATTAAGACAAATAACTCGGTTACGAGCTGTCACACAGAGTAAGAATCGTAAGCTTGGAAATACTGAGAGATGGAAAATAATTGGAAAAAATATCAGTTGTATCTACAAATATCGAGACAGGAGAAATAATATTTCAATCAATAACCACAGCTGCCAACTATTTTGGCATTTATCCTGCTTCTGTGCAACAGGTCGCAGACAATATAACAAAATCGGCATTTTCGAATAAATATGAAAAAAGAATAGGATTTCATTATTATTAAGATAGATAACTGTCACGCAAGCCTTTCTCCGGAAGGGAGTGATTAAAAAAAGAGTTAAATTGCTTGTTTTCTGCGTACTTGATATCAGTATTTTTTGTCATCGTAACTATTTATTAACCATCTGTGTGATAATTAATATCAGTGAACTAATACAATTTCATAAATATTTTAATTGATAGAAGGATATTTAAATACCTTTTGACTTTATTGATAAAACAATTCTGAAAAAAGTAGTCACACACATCATCTGTACACAAAGCTAATCAATATCTTTGTTTTTCATAGACATATTTCTGCCCTTGACATACTAGGTATGTGTATATACAATTATTCACTACGATATTTTGAAAATAAAACCTTGGTTATTTGTAATAGGAATCTAGCACATGCAATATTAAAACATATGGCGGATTGCTAAAGCACACAACTCTAATATTTGATGTTTGGAGTTCGACACCCACCCGTGACTGACATACTGTCCATGGTGTGTTATTTCGCTATTTTTCATTTAAAACGTGTGGAGGGATCCATCCCCAATCTCGAACTTCGACAGAAAACAGTACACCCCATCATTTCACCACTTGGTGGGTGCTCTTTTGCTCTTTCCCACAGTTGACTATGTGTGTGTATGTGTAGGTACATAAATCTGTTGAATAGGGAAAAGAAACTCTCCCCCTAGGATACGTTAGTCAAGATTATATGTATTGTGTCGTCCTTAAGATAAGTTAATTAAGATTATATGTATCTTCCGAATCTGCTAGAACATTATTTGGTAATCTAGGGATTCACATAGGGTTGTGCCGTCCTTAGGATAACTTAATTAAGAGTATATGTACCTTCTGAACCTGCTAGAATATTGTTTGGCATCTAAAGGTTAACATGAAGGTTGTACCGTCTAAAAATAAATGACAATATGTATATGTTGTAAAATATTTTATTATGTATATGTATATATATATATATATATATATATATATATATATATATATATATATATATATATATATACACACACACAAAAGTGTTTTGAAAATATTAATATTATTTCTACAAAAAATTAAAACATGACTTTTATAAACATTCAACCTGATCCTGAAAAAAATATTTACCATTTGGCGATTTTTAACCATTTCAGCTTCGAAAACGTGATTGTGGTTATATATTACCAGCCGAATATCGTTCGATTAAGATTGTCCAGCATGTTACATTACAATCTTTGACAAAAATTAAATATACAGACGTTGTTAAATTTGTCTAGTTTTCACTCGCGATAAAACATTAGATCATGATTATCTCACTAATACGAAACAATGAAGTTTATCAATACACGTGTAAGACAACTGAAAAAAATTATATCATATCGTGAAAATAAATAGATATAAAAATGTAGCAAAAGTGATGAATATTTTGTCTTGACTTTGTAAAAGAAATATTGATTCTGCTTTGACTTTGTAAAAAATAATTTATTATTATATTTTTTACAACTGTTTTTCAGTAGGATTTTTATTATTTTGAGTACCATTTACCCTATCAAATAAAAAAGTCGAATTTTCATTATTTTCAGTAACAATATACCGATCAATTTAATGACACTGTTTGATCATCTGAAAAATTTGGGAAATATTACCATCAATTTGATGAAATTGTTTGCAAATCTGATTTAAGTTAGATAACATACCCATTAATCTTAAGAATTTGATATTTTTAATCCGATAAAATTCAATACAGGAATGTGCATAATTCAGAATCTGATCTGCGTCGCATATAATCATAATAATATGTTCTCGCCGCAGTTCTTTTAACTGTTCCTGTGTCAACAAACAATTGTCATCAGTAATAATTATATCAATACTGGGGGCAGTGTAAACATTGTTATGACGGCATTTTCAGGTACTTCATTATTGTGTATAAAAAGCCTCGTGTGTTGGTACATTATATACTATTTCTTTGATTAATTGTAAATCGCTAACTTTTATTAGAAATCGTTAAGATTTTACGGAGATATTTATTGACTAATTTCTATTGATTAAATCAAGAAGGTGCCGGCCTGGTCAGTAAGTTTGAAATATATTCTTGATATTAACGGATTACGACATCGTAGATAAAACGAATTACTGGGCTCTTGTGCAATCAAATATCCAAGAGGTACTTGAAGTGTAATTGTATATAGAAAATATCCTTGCTGATCTTCAATTGATTCATCAAGATTTGCTTGATAGCTACCATCAATTTCATCATGTACAAGAGCGATAGTTGACGTTCTATTTACAATTCCTGATAAAATATGACTACCTCCACGGTATGGATCATTTTTATGTTTGAGAATACCTGCTGGTCCATCTATTTTTCTCTATGACTAAACGATTTTGTAGAAAGTTCCCATTAATAAGATCGTTAAGTGATTTTTATGTTTGAGAATACCTGCTGGTCCATCTATTTTTCTCTATGACTAAACGATTTTGTAGAAAGTTCCCATTAATAAGATCGTTAAGTGATTTTTATGGTTCAGTTATTATATACGCTGGTATTACAAACGTTTGTAATTATTCTTCAGATTTTTCGTAAAATGTATTTTATTATACCAATTATTTTAATAGTTAATTTGTCATCTTTTCTTGCGTTATCAACCATTGTTAATGGCTGTAAATATTTGCACCAACTATTGCTGTTTCAATAATAATTGTATTACCGTAAGGAATATCCGATTCATCTTGATGTTCTATAGTTTGAATGATTTGTTGTTTTAAGCGCCAGAATAATGTTGCATAATACTTAAAAGTAATTTTTGTACTTCACCAAATACACGAATGAATTCAGGTCAGATTTTTTTTATATCAACACATAATTTTGTATTCATCAATAAAAATAAATATCTTTAACACGAATACTGACATTGTATAAAAAATATAATAATTTAGGAAGCTTCTTACTATCCGAGAAAACAAAATAACGGTCTGCGTCCTTATCAGATGACCACACACACACACACACACACACACACACACACATATATATATATATATATATATATATATATATATATATATATATATATATATATATAATCTTCGATATCCTGGAAGCTTAATAAATATTGTTTGTCTATCAAGAATTCATCTCGGTTCGGCTCTGGTGGGCCTTGCTATTTTGGTGGAATGTCAGGCCATCTTAACAGACTTTGGATAGATGATTGATAAATATCATCTAGCGAGTTTATTTATTTCGCCGCTGGCTATGTTGCTTCATTAACTTTAATAGTTTTTTAATTCCTTTCCTGTAATAGATTGAATTCTGCGTTGAAGTTCATCATCGTTTGTTTCGACATGATAATTACCCGATGGAATAGCAACATCACGCCAATCAGGGGTTCCATCTGGTTTATTTGTATTTGAAAAAACTAATGAATGCATTGCTGGTAACCCACTAAATGATTTTTATCTAATACTTGGCCATCTATGATATACTCGTAATTGTGCAAGCGAAATTTCTTTTACTGGAATGGCTGTTGGAAAGATGACGGTAAATTCAGGATTACTCGAACTTGCTGATATCGTCGTTCTTTTTGAAAGAACTGTATTAAGGAAGGTCTGTTTCCGTAGTTCATGCAATATGAACGCTATTATTATTATTAATTATTTATTATTATTATTATTATTATTATTATTATTATGTTCTGAGTCAGACGTAGTCATTGCCTCATCGTAAATCTTAATCATTAATTGTTCTGCGACTTATTTCTCCGATATGATTCTATCACTCAGACTTGATGATATTAATTAGAAGAATGCTAGCGTTACTGCGTCTACTGTTACTGTATAATCAACGACCATACAAGTATATCAAAGACAACGACACGTTTGCGATATTTTGTTTATTTTGACTGTATACTCATGAACGATAATTTTTAGTTTGGTTTGCCATTCACGCACCTGATTCTACTTGCAATGTTGGTTTTTGATGTCGGTTTCTTCTTAAAAAAAACTTCAGAATACCAACCTGTCCAAAGGTCATTAATCATTTATTTTTTTTTTTTTGGGGGGGGGGGTATTTACTCGTTCTGCATTTTAAAAATAACGAAAATATGTCGTCCGGCAGAAATATCTTGTGATGATAAATGTCAGGTAAATAAACAATCAACAATAAAATGAACACCATCTGTGGTCACTGTTAAATAAGATATGCTGATCTACTACCTTAATCCATAAAATATAATACGTTTTGTTCCACGGCAACTACTGGAGTCATGATTACTGGCATCCATAGCGAGTTTTGTTAATATTACGTAACCAGCATCAACAAGAGCGGATCGCCAAATTGCATGATTATCATTTCGCAAAAGTACAACTGATTGCTAAGCAACATTTGGTGTATCAGCAGCAGCATTTGTTACTTACAATTTTGCCGTCTACTTCAATAAACGTCTCAGCGGATAGGAAATATATACTTGTATCCTAAACTTATAATTCAATTCTTCCAGGCTGATTTGGTTGTCGTGCGTCATATATATATATATATATATATATATATATATATATATATATATATATATATATATATATATATATATATATATATATATATATATATATATATATATATATATATATACATATACATATATATATATATATATAGTTAGTTAGTTTAATTAAAGTCGTTTTTGCCCATGTGGGCATATATATATATATATATATATATATATATATATATATATATATATATATATATATGTTGTGTGTGTGCGCGTGTTGGATTTGTATCGTAGCTTTAAAAATATAAGTCCCATCGCTATTTTAGCTGAATTGTGGCAGTTCATACTCGTGTCTAGCACTGAAGCATCGTGCCGCAGGCATGTATCATGATGTCCAACCCAGTCACATTTTCTGACACCAGGTCGACCGATCCTAACTCTAACGTCTTAAAGCTGAGTGCGTAGAGAGACATCTGTTAGTGCCCTTTAATACGCCTTTGGTATGATTTGGCTTGGGCTTGAACCCGCAACCTTCCGCATCCGAGACGGACGCTCTAGCCAGAAAAAGAGAAACTGTTCTTATAATGACGTCGAAACCTTTGAAATGAATACTGTTACTATCTGCTAAACGTAGTACTGACATACCTAAAAGTATTACGTGAATGGCATATAATACGAATATTCCTGAAAGACCTGAAAGAATTACATGGATGATATTAAATACAAAGACTCCAGACATAACTTAAAGCCTTACATGGATGACATGCAATGCAACACCTGCTGACACAACTGAAAGCATTACTCAGATTGCATTAAACAAAAACATTCCTGACACACTTGCAAGCAACATACGGGTTGCATAAAATATAACTACTCTTGACGAAATTGAAAAGACTGAACTCCCCCGAGTGGCCGAGTGGTCTAAAGCGCTCTCCGTTTCGGATCACTGCCATCTCACCTCTGTCTGCGTGGGTTCGAGTCTTGGATTCGGCCAACGTGGGTATGCGAGAAAACTTGCGAGTAGCTTCTAGTGGGTCGGTGCATCTTTCCAGGGGTTTCCCGGGTTCTTCCTTCACCATTAAAACTGGCCCCCATGTAATGCCTATCGAAGGCTGCAACATGGTGTTAAACCCTACAACAACAACAACAACAACAAAACTCTTGACAATTATTAAAAGTATTACATGGATGACATAAAATCCAAACACTCATGACGCGTAATAAAAATTCACATGGACAAAACAAAATACGGACACTCTTGAGGCAGCTGAAGGCAGTATATAGTCATCATTTGGTTACGATGTACTGACCATTACAAAACACTATCACCGTTGTTATCCTTCATCGGAATAGAAGAACTTATGCACTTTTCCAAAACTCCAGGCATTCATGAGAAGTAACATTTATTAAAGACAAAACTGCACGTGCTAGTACGTGTGCATTGGAGTTGCTCATAATCAGCAAAGATCATGACAGGGAATGTAGCATTTATTACAGACACGATTATCACATGTTAGTACTTGTGCATTACAGTTGCTCAGGTCCAATAGAAGAACACGTACTAGTGCTTAAAGGCTAAACGAAGCCAAGAAAGTGGACACAAAATCAGGGAATTAGGATCAGTGAATGAATATAGTTTTCATTTTATTTTTCTACTCAAACCTTGTGGTCTCGTTTTTATAATTAACTTGGAAAGAAATGTATAAATATATTAAACTATTAAAAAGACAAAAACGACAGCAAGCACAAATTCCCAAAACAATATAAATTTAGCACAATTTCCCGAAACAGTACACGTTTCCAAACCAATGCTATGTTCTTATTGTTGTTGTAGGGTTTAACGCCATTTTTCAGCACACGATATGCAATGCATGGCGGCCATTATTATTGGTGGAGGAAGAACCCAGGAAAACCCCCGGAAAGAACCACCTACCCATGAGAAGCTAGTGGCAAGCATTCTCACATAACTACACTAGCCGAATCTTAGACTCGAACAGGCGCAGACAGAGGTGAGATGGCAGTTATACGTAACGGAAAGCGCTTTAGACCACTCGGCCACTCGGGGCCCCATAAATGCTATACACACATAACAAAACAATACCACTCATAAAATTGCAAACCAATTCCATTCTGACTGTTCCATAAAGCAAGATCAAATACACTCTCCTGAAAGAATACCAAGCGTACTTTCGCCGATAAAGTTGTATTTTGTAGATTAGGATTTGAGTGTACAAAATCATTAATGTCCTCTTTTAAACGATTATTAACTTACGGAATGGAGATTGAATATTAACCCAAACAGTGTATGCTATTGTTAACGCACTGAGGTGTATGTGCTTTGTTTAATAGTATAATTCTATATATTAGCTCAACATATTGGAGTGAATATACGGTTTGACTTTGAAGCTAGAGTTTTATTTAGTTTTCCAGGAGATGGAGCGTGACAATTCATCACGGATGATAAACTTTTGGATCCCATGAAACGAATCACCGCCGCCAGCTATTTCTCGAATTTTACAACTCAGTGCATTTTTGGCAATCGCTGACCGTATTAATCACCTAAGCAGTCAATCGATTCTAATTCAATGCTTGGTTATTGGAGCCGTTGTTCCAAGTTCTTCCTTGTTAGAGGATAAGAATGATTTGTATCAATAACATCACCCAAAGATTTCAGCATTGTTCTTATTTCTCCGACTCAAAAATAATACCATTTTATCGAGGGTGTTTTTTTATAGTACAAGATGCACGAATAACCCAAACGAATTCAATAAGGGAATAAATCAATAATTTGTTTCCTTAACAGTCAACTTTGTGAAAGTTCGTAGTGATGCGTTATTGCGATTGAAAAATGTCACACAATACAAGGAATTTTCTTAATTAACCGAGTTATTTACTGATGCTAATTGGGCCCGATGATCTGTAATGGCATGGGGAGAACGAAGGAACACACCATATTTCCGAGTAACAGGTTGGGTATGAAGGGCAATATCACATACAGTAATAACATTACTGATTTGCTCGGCTGTCAGAGATCTACGTGTTTGGATGATGGCGAGGACCTACACGTCACAGGTTGAGTGAAAACAGACAAATTAAAAGTATAAATTACCTTGATTCATATTGTTATCTGGTGGTTTTTTCAGTTATCAATATTCACTTGTTTAAAAAAGTCCTAACAATTATCATAACACCTGCATAAGTGATTTGCCAAAATGTTTTGAACTTTTAAATCATTTATTTCAAGCGATGACCTTTTACCAACATTTAACTGATCATTTTGTTCACTCTCCGATGTCCAGTTCTCTGAACGGACAATTCTAACCTGACGTTAGCTGGCTCATGATTTAGTGCCACGGTCAGTAAGGTATATAAGCTTAAGTTGCATCTGCATATATAATAAAGATTTCTTTCAGATCAGACAAGGATAAACATACAATAATGCAATGTCATGAAATTAAAATTACATGATATATCTACAAATCAATGTATGCACATTCATCGAAATGTTGGTTTTCAATGAGAAAATGACATCTAAGCCAATTAGGCATTTTTGCCTACTCTCTAGTTTGTGGCTCATGCATCCTTTCTACTGCCTGTGCTGTGAGACCATTTCATGACACAAATGTCTTGTATTTTTTTTTGTTTAATGGTTGAACGCCATTTTTCAGCACAATATAGGCTATACAAGGCACCAATATTAATGGTGGAAGAAGAACCCGGAAAATCACGGAAAGAACCACCAACCCACGAGAAGCTACTGGCAAGCTTTCTCACATACCCACATTGGCCGAATCCGAGACTCGAATCCACGCAGACAGAGGTGAGATGGCAGTGATCCTTAACGGAAAGCGCTTTAGGCCACTCGGCCACTCGGCCACTCGGGGCCCCGGCTTATGGTTTGTAAACGCCTCTATGTGCCTTTCAAAATTCGGTTTTGCTAGAAGTCATACTCATCCTGCGTATATATGTATTTTGTAAGTTCGGATATGGTTGATCAAGAATTAAATTATTTAGTTTGGGCATGAAACATCTTTTTAATGACTTGTATTAGTAATAAACGCATGTAACGTTTTTCGTGTTTAAGCTTAAACAAGTGTGTGAGTTTCATTAAAAGTAAAACACCTGAAACCTAATAGACTTTATTAATTGATGTAATGGTTTATCTTCTAAAAGCAACAGCCAGTTAACTGACAAAAGCTTAAAACTTTCTCAATTATGCAAAGCCCAAAAA